>CM046665.1:53909491-56409491 GCA_025594165.1 Tamias sibiricus | reverse complement strand
ATATTTTCAGTTTTGGAGTTATATCTTCTTAAAAATGATGACATGTTTCTGGGTGATTCATATACTCTTTGCTTTTGCTTGGAATGACATTGAAAGGGATTATTTTGCTTGGACTAGCCTGGGCAATATTATCAATATGTAAAGTTAGTGTAAAATTGGTGTTCTTCCTTTCAGTTTCCCTCTTTATTCTCTTGGCACACAAAAGCTCCAGGTGTCCTCATAATATAACCAGCATGGTTAGGACCTTCTACTCTTAACCATCTTGCCTACTTAAAATGTATCTCTTGGATCATTTTTTCTGGAAGTGCCTGACAGTTTGTAGCACCAAGTGTTTAACTGCTGATTTATATTAACTTGGCTAGTATTTTAATCAGTTAGTTTGTGCTTTCCTTCATAAAGTATTCCTAGACTTTTTGAAGCTGAGGATTAGGACTTACCACTTCAGGTTGTGAGGTCTGAGTTAGTACTATTATCCCTCTGCTCTTGCATGTACCTCTTCTCACACCACTTGCTGAATTCTAGTCAAGTGTTAGTTAGCTTTTGTTCATGCTCTGTTTAAGGAGCTTTACATACATTGATTTCCAACTTGCTCATTGTCCTGCAAGTTGGCTCTGACCAGCTGGTATTCATCTGAGTTCAAAGTCTAGGCTTTCCTCCTGGATATCAGGTTGCTCAAAGAAATTTCCAAGTGGCAGCTGCTCCAGGATCTTCTCTGCCTGATTGTTTTAACTCAAGAGGTAATAACCCAATTGTCAATTCCTATTGCCAATTTCTCGAACCACATTCAGAGTTGCCAACTTCTCATGTGGCCTCATCTACTATTCTTGAAGGCTTTTTCCTTCTATGGCCAATATCCTTTGATATAGACAAAAGAACTTCCAACCCCCCAAATTACTGCCTCCAGTGTTCATAATGTTCCAATCCCACTGCTGCCGAACTGATGAGACCACTGTTAGCCAAGTTCATCTGTGTCAGTGCTTGGCTAGTAATGTTGGCCACCTGCTGAGGTTTCATCTGTGGTTTTGCTTCTACTCTGGGTTCACCACTGAAGTTCCATGTCTGTTCTCTTTTCTCCTTGCCTTCCATTGTTATGCATTGAAATAGATTTGCAGTATTGTTTATGATTATAATTCTACCAATCCAATCAAGAATAGATTTACATTTATAATAACAAGCTCCTTATACTTTAGAAGTAACTGAATCTTGCTCCAAGCATGTTTTGTTCAGCTCATAAGTTCTTATTTATTGATTTTTAAAGAATTCACTAAATTTGTTGATTTTCTCATGTATTTTTTCTTTCTTTCTTTTATGGTGCTGGAGATCAGACCCAGGGCCTCATGAATGCAAGGCAAGACCTCTACCACTGAGACACATCCCCAGACTTTTTGCTTCTCTTGAAAAGCTGTTTATATAAGGCTCACATTTCTGAATGGTAATATTTAATTAGAATTGAGTATTGTTAGTCTGCTTTCTGTCACTGTGACAAAATATCAGATAATCAGATTTAAAAGAGGAATTTTTAAAATTTTTTTTTTATTTTTGGCTTACAATTTCACTTGGTCCCATTGCATTTGGGTCTGTGGCAAGGCAGAACACCATGATGGAAGTACATGGTCGAGGAAAGCTACTCATCTCATGGTGGATAGGATAAAAAGAAAGAGAAACAGGAAGAGACTGGAGTTCCAATATCCCTTCCAGGAACCTGTCCCCAGTGACCTAACTTCCTTCCAGTGAACTCCACCAATAGGTTGTATCACTTCCCAGTGATACCATGGGCTAGGGACTAAACCTTTAATACATTGTCTTTGGGGACAATTTAGAACAAAATTACAGCAAGTATTAATCTTCCCTTTTCTCTGACTTATCAAAACCTCCATTACTCACACATTATATGCATTGCTAGTTAAATGAGGTATAATTCACCTTCACCCACTTTCATTTCTGTGACTTATGTAGGCATTTGAAATCTAGCCTTTTTCTCTGGACTCCTATTTATGTAGTGCAAAGAATACTTTGGAGTCCTATACTTAGTACCAAATTTTGGTTATTCTCCTTGTTAGCTGGGAGCCTTGGCAATTGTTTATTTTTTTACAATTCAGGGTCTTTAATATAATGTCTGGTTTATAGAAAGGATCATTGATCATATTTGATCAATGATTTTATTACTTCTATTACCACAACTTCTGGTACTACTACTGTCACTATACTATTGCTATTGGGATTACGTTCTGTAAATCCTCATAACTAGAGAACCATGCTGGTAGTTCTCAATGTTTTCTATTACTGAGGGAGTGGAAAGCACCAAATTATTGACTCTTGCTGGACTCAGCAGAGCTCTTGGCTTTGTCATCCTCTAACTTATAGTAACTTACGCTAACTGTTATGGTTTGGATGTGAGGTGTTCCCGAAAAGCTCGCGTGTGAGACAATGCAAGAAGGTTCAGGGGAGAAATGATTGGGTTGTGAGAGTCTTAACCCAATCAGTGATTTCATCCCCTGATAGGGATTAACTGAGTAGTAACTGAAGTGGGAGGGTGTGGCTGGAGGAGGTGGAGTTAGGGCATGGCTTTGGTGTATGTATTTGTATCTGGAGAGGGGAGTCTCTCTCTCTCTCTGCTTCCTGATCACAGTGATGTGAGCTGCTTCCCTCAGCCACACTCACCCGCCATGATGTTCAGCCTCACCTCGAACCCTGAGGAATGGAGCCGGCCTTCTATGGACTAAGACCTCTGAAACCAAGAGCCCTCAAATAAAGTCTTCCTCCTCTATAATTGTGCTGGTTGGGTCCTTTAGTCACAGCAGAGAAAAAGCTGACTAAAACACTAACAGTTACTGAGCTCTAAATGCCTGACCTCAGATATACTGCTGGCACATGTCCTGTTCCATCCAAGTTCTCCCATGACCATAGGGAATCCTATGCATGCATATCCGAATTCTCAACTGTGAGCAGCTTGTCAGGACCTCTCTGGACTTTCTGAGTTCAACTCACATTCAGGCTTAACAAATTTTTGCTTGCACACTTTCTCACAAAGCATATTGCATGTGCAGGAAGAATTATTTGATCCTGTATTTTCAAAGGCAACTCTCAAAATTATCATTCATAGCTATAGTTTCTCAATTTTACAATGGAGCTATTATTATCTTTACTCTTGTAGTGAAACACATGCTGCAGGCTGCTGTCTATTCAATACTGAAGGACTTTTCTTCCAGTTCCTGTGAATGGCACTACCAGATCACAGCTGAGAACAGACCTCAGCCAAAGCATTGCCTTGTGTAAATTATTCCTTCCCAGGAGCTGCATATATCCATATATGTCTGGTGCTTATGGGGGTAAAAAATCCACATTCCTCCTCAGCTAGAGGCAACTTTGAGCAACTATCCTATCTGCAGACTTCTCCTGGTTGCAAGTGAAGACCTTGTTGAAAATCTACTGCTAGTCCAAACCTTCCCTGTGCCCAGTATTGCTCTTTCCCTCCAGGTAATAATGTTTCTAGTACTCTAGAGAAAACTCTCTGTAGGCAAACCCCAGCTCAATGTCTACTACCCAGTAAACTGAGCAGCTGCAACTGTTATGAATTAACATAGATTTGGTACATTCTAAGTATGCATATAATCTAGAGAGTTCACTAGACATTTTCTAGATCATATAATTGCAATGGTAACTACAGAAAGAGGACAAAACAGTACATAGCTCTCTTTTTAGTTAGGTTTTTTTTTTTTTTTTTTTTGTACTTGTGACCAAAAGACCTGACAAGAACAATGGAAGAGGAAAAGGTTATTTGGCATTCCTGGTTTCAGAGGCTTCTGTCCATAGACAACCAGCTCCATTGCTTTGGGCCTGAGGCCAGGCAGAACATCATAGCAGAAGAGTATGGTGGAGAAAAGTTGTTCAGTACATTGTGCCAGGAAGCAGGAAGAGAGAGAGAGAGAGAGAGAGAGAGAGAGAGAGAGAGAGAGATTTGCTCAACAAAAACAAAATATATATCCCAAAGGCACAAGCCCAGGGACTTACCTCCTCCAGTCATACCCCACCTGCCTACAGTAAGCCCTGGGTTAATCCCTATCAGGGGATTAATGCAGTGATTAGGTTAAAACTCTCATAACCAAATCATTTCACCTCTAAATTTTCTTGCATTGTCTCACACATGAGCTTTTGGGAGACACCTCACATCTAAACCACAACATTAGCAAATGACTCAAATAAATTGAGCCACAGATAAAACCAACTCTAAATAAATGAGATTCTAATATATATTCATCACAAAGCATCTACATATATTTATAAAATAGTCAACATTTATTTTGTTTTGCAGTTACTGATGAAACTTTATAATAATAACAATGAAAAATAAGGACTCTAAACATAAAGTGAACTTTTCATGTGTATATTTGAATCATTTTAGTAAAACCTTTAAAGAAATCTCAGCATATTTTGTTCCCTAACATTCATGTTAAGTGTGTGTTCTAGAAAACACAGTGACAATGGCTGTTTTTCACCTTAGTTATCTTTCAATGTCAATTTATTTTCCATGAAGGAATTGCTTCTTGCTTGAAAAATTTGGACTTTTTAACTTCAGATAGACACTAAATATTGTTAATAGAGTATTAGTTTTAGCTTCTTAAAAAAAATAGAGTTTTATATATAATAATGTTTTTCCTAATAGGAGATAATGAGCAACTTGGTGGACTTTGTTAGCAAAATTTCATTAAAGCCATATTAGTTTTGTGAGAAGGGAATACTCCACTTATTTGAATAACTCCAGGGTTATATTTCCTGGAAATATGGGCTTTATTATACATGGAATTATTTGAAATAATTGTGTGTATACAATATTGAAAATGGGAATTAAGTTCCAAGGAAAACTTACTTTTATTATATCATAAAATAAAATGATAGAATTTTACTTTCTCATACACTGTGATAATTACCTCATACTTAATTTCTCTTCAAGCTTTGAATTCCATCTCTTCCCTTTAACTCAGAACTAATCCATCTCCCCCTGCTCCTGCAAAATTTCTAACATACCTATATGTTAATATACACCTTGACTTTCCTCTTTTTGGGTTCAGTGAAATCTCTCTGCTACTGCATGTGGCCAAATTCTATGCTTAGGCACAAGATTCCATAAACCTCTTGCCTATTCAAGAGATTTATTTAACCTTTGTTTTTGTGTTCATTCTCTTCTGTTTCTCCTCTTCTTCCTCTCCCTCCTCTCAGCTAATCTTCTCCCACCATGTAATTACCATTAGTACGCAAACTTGCTATTGTTTTCCACCTTAAGAAATCCTCTCTTGTTCATTCTCCTCCTTTACCTGTTGTCACATTTCTCTGATCTCTTAGAGCGAAACTCCTTGAAAGAACTCTGTATTGACTGTCTCCACTTTCTCATTTCCAGTTGTCTCTTTAATAGGTTGCAGTTATATTTTTTTTTCACTTTCTCCTTACTAAAACTCTTCTAAAAATAGAAGTAGCCATTGATGTCTATGTTGTCAAGCCCAGTGATCCACTTATTGTCCTTTTTCTACTTAAGCTCTTAACAGAATTTGGCATTGTCAGACACTATCTTCTTTGGAATACATAGAGTCATGCTTCTCCTGGGTTTGCTTTCTCTAGCTCTACTGGTCTTTTCTTACTCTCTTTGATGTCTTTTGTACCTGTTAGCTGTTAACAGAAGGTGCAGTGCTGGAGTTCAGCTGTAGTTACATAGACTTTTTTTTTTTTTTAAATTAACTCATTCAGTCATATAACATTAAATACCATGTTTCCACTGATGACTTCCAAATTGTACATTCATCCTCAACCTTTCTATTGGCCTCCTTAACACCCAGCCTTTACTTGGATGTCCAATAGATATCTAAAACATTGTATGTGTTAAATTGATCTCTTAATTTCCATCTCATTACTTTTCCTTCCATGTCTAATCAATCTCAGTAAATGGTACCACCATTTATCCAAAAGTTAGAAACAAGGCTTCTCCTCTTCTTCCTCCTTCTTGTAATTCTTAATCTATCAGCAAGTCCTGTTGGCTCTCTTTTCAAAAGGTATACTAACCCTACCACCATCTCACTGTTTCACCACTCTTAAGCTAGGACCATTCTCTTATATTTAGACTCTTCCAAGGGCCAACACTCCCCCTCCCCCCCCACTTCAGTCAATTTGCAACATTGTAGCTGTAGATATTTTCTTTTAATGAATTAAATCAAGTAGTTTTCTTCTTCAGAACACTTATATGTCTTTACATTTTATTCAGAATGGTCTCAAATCCTTTGCTGCTACTGTAATATCTGATATGCTGTGGCCTCTTTGTCTCTAACCTTGATCACATCACTCTTACGCCTGATTATTCTGTTTTACTTTTTAGGGTCTTGATCTTCAACCACTGCAAGCTGATTCCTGCTTTATGGCAGGTTCACCTCCTGTGCCCTCCACCTGGAGTATTTCCTCCACCAAATCTTCACTGATTGACATCAGTCACATCTCTGCTACTGACTAATTAATGGTCCTCCCCAAACTTACATACTGAAGTTCTTAATATCCAATGTTTGCTGTTTTGAAAAAGACCTTTGGGAGATAAATAAAGAGAAATAGGCCTTGAGGGTGGGACCCTCATGATGGAGTTAGTATTTTTAAAAGAAGAGATGCCAGTTTGCTATCTTTCTCTCTATCATGTGAGGATACACAACACAACCATCTACGTGTCAGGAAGAGAATCCTGACCAGAAGAAGATTGGGCTACCACCTTGGTATTGGAATTCCAGCCTCTAGAACTGTGAGGAAACAAATTTCTCTTGTGTAGGCCAACCAGTATGTGGTATGTTGTTATGATAGTCTGAGCTACTGAGTCTCTACTTTCTCTCTCTTACAAGTACTTCCTCGCCTGTATCTAAAAGAATTTTTCCTACTCCATCTTTATTTTCTAGGTCCATAACCTTACTTTGTTTCATTCTTTGTATACCCATTCTCTGAAAATGATATGTTTTCTATTGTTTGCCTTTACTCTTTGCACCACCACTAACGTGGAAGTTCTGAGAGAGCCAGGACTGCCTCTTGTTCAATGATTTCTCTTAGTGTCTAAAAGAGGGCTGGTTACAGGGTGGATCTCAATAAATATTTACTGAATGAATGAAAGGCCAAAAGAACATGTTACACCCAGACTTGGGTGTGAATGAAAGTAAGGGGAGTCAGATTGTGGCATATTTGTAATCACAGAGATTCCAATAAAGTTCTGCTTAGAAGGCAATAGCTGTAAATGGAAATTGGAAGAGTGGGAGGATATTTAAGAGGAAGGAGAGTTAAGGGGTTAGGTTATATTTTAGCTGGGTTTTGCATCCAGCCCTGGGAGCAAGAGAAAGAATACATATAATGAAGAGCTCAGTGAGAAACAGTGCGTCAGGATCCTAATTGCAGCAACTTGCCTGAGCAGTCCTTTTAGGTGGAGTAGAGAAAGTCTCTTTGGAGTCAGGAAGTTTCATAAAAGAATTACTAAATTAAGTTGAATAGTCATCATGTTTTTTTCTCTTGGCAAGGATTCTGTTTAGATAAGGTTTAAAAAATACATAGGGGAGGGAGGGGATGTGGGGATGGGAAACATAGTGGAATAAAACAGACGTTATTACTTTATGTATATATGTGACTACATGACCAATATGATTCAGCAACATGTACACTTTGAAAAATGAGAAATTATATTCCATCTATGTATGATATATCATAGTGCATAAATGCATTCTACTGTCATATATAACTAATTAAAACAAATAAAAAATTGATATAGAATATGGTTCTATGTATTTTTATCAATATTGCAGTGAAAAAAATTACAGTAATTTAGTTCTGAATCTTGACAATGGACCTAACAGAAAAATTAGGAGTCAATGCTAAAACCTTTTATACCTTTTATACTTATTAACATGGAGACTACTGTAGAGAGCTGACCATGTTCCAGTGCTGTACAATTATTTCAGAGATTTTTAACATCACATAAAATCTACCACATCAGTTCTAGATTTTATGATAAAGAACTAAGATAGTACAGTGAAATTGGGACATAACTTTGGTGTATAAATGGTGGGCGATCAAGTATAGTATTTATTCAATTATTAATATTTCTGTGTGAACTATACTGACAATATAGTGGTTCCATACAAGGGTTCTATAACTATGTAAAAGGAGATTTCCATGTTTCTAATTAAAACCTGCATTTAAGTGATCTAAAATTTATTGTGAATGTGAAATTCACACATATTTGAAGTCTTTCATTAATAAATGCAAAATTTTTTGAAATTTACATTGCATATAGTATGTTTATGACATAAGTATGTATACCAAACTTTGAACATTCTGTGTTGAGTTTAGACATATAAATCTCATTGTCTGGCATTCAAGCATTTTTATCTTTGGTTTTCTAAGACTGTTTTTGAAATAGGTATCCTCACTGATGAGGGTTCAAAACAGAACCACAAAACAACACAAAGTGTAAATTCACTTTCTTTTGTCTTCTTTCTCACTCCTACATCTGTGGTTCTTCTGTAGCGTTCACTATAATGACCTCTCTTATAGTTTTCCAATTTGTCCACCTCCTTTGGAGTCCAGGTTGGGAAGCAGTTATATTTTCCAAATACTTAATAGAGACAGGAGGAGGCACAGGGAGCTTCACTGGTATTCTAATGGCTATGGAGGCAGGGTTGGGGGTGAATGCCATTACCTTTGTACTTCTAAAACCACAGTCTTTTAAACAAACTATCTACTCTTAAAGGAAGAAAATAGAGAATTTTAATTTGAACTCTTTTTTCTGGGACTTAGTTAAGGCTTTGTGAGATTTAATATTATCTTCTAATTATACTTGTAATGGGCTCAAAAATGACACTTGGGTAACATCCCAAGTAGACTCATAACGTTACCATAAAGGAAGTCATTTAAAAAAACCCATTGCCTACACAGGGAAACAGTTGTATATTAGAAAGAGATATGACACTCATCATAAGTGTTTCAGGATTTGGATTCTGGCCTGGCCATGAAAGGGCCCGACATAATGCCTCACATATGGAAAATTATATATATATATATATATATACACACATATGTATATATTTACATGGTGTTAGCATATGAAAATGATCAATATTGGGACATTGAGCTAATAACTATCTTACTAAGGATCATATTCTATGATTGAAATGTACTTAGAGCAGACAGTCCAGAGAACCCAGAAATTCTGAGCATCAAAGCTAAAAATAGTCATCTAGAAGATGAATCAGCTACTTTCCCTTTATTAGATACTTCATTTTCTGTTGCTATAATATGTCTATTTTCTGTTCTCTCCATCTTTACTGTCACTTTTTCAGGAGTAGAAGCCCCCAACAAAGTTAAATTGAGTTTCATATGGCTTTTGGACTATCAGCAAAATCCTCTTTTGGAACTCTTACCCACTTCCAGCTTTATGGTGGTGTTAGAGAGATGTGCTGGCTCAAAAAAGGTAAAAATCATAGTTTCCTTATTGCTGCAAAAAGAAAAAGTGGAAATCTGCTCATGCTGAGAAAAGAAAGAGCAAACATATAGCTCCCAAAAAATATGCACAGGTTGCTTAGCCGTTTGCAATTGGTCCAATTTCAGCAGTTGCAAAGGCTGTCAGCTTCATAGTGAACGTTTAGTTCTCTAACTCCAATGCCTGTTACTGAATGTTCAGTTGGCCTTGGAAAGACAAAGAGTGATTCATAGAATGGAAGCCCTGATGCTGTTTGTATCTGATTTTTCAAGCTAAGTGTATGTGGTCACTTTTCCTTAAGTTGACATTTAAAAAAAAAAAAAAATCTAAGGATCAGATGGACTCTACCTGCTTCTTTTATTTATGATAGTGCTTTAGTAACATGAACATAATCATGATCTCACTCAAAGTACTTTTCAAGAGGTAAGATCCTGTTGTTTAAACAATAAGCATGAAACAGGTTATAGAATATCTAGGTTTATGTATGTACTACAGTCTTTGATTTCTTTTTGAGGAATGCATAAAAGTCTTCCTAAATTATTGACCCACTGTGCCCTTTTAATTCTGTTGTAAGTTGGTCCAAAAGCAGTCTTCAACATATGTTGATAAGAAAAGGATTTATAAATTGTCTCAGAATATAATACATTCACACACCTCGTTATCTTTGCCTTTAATTGATTAATGCTCCCAGAGCAATCTCATGCAGTTACCAAATATAACGTATTTGTTTATATATATGTTTTTTTAAAACAGAAATTTAAAATCATGACAATTGCTATTTTAATTGCAGCATTGCATTGAGAAATGAGAAATCTTGGGTATATTATTTTTTCTGAACTAACTTACTATGTGATCCCAGGGTAGTCATTCTTGCCTTGTTTTTCTTGTTTGTAAACCAGGGATGATGCCACATGCCTCCTTACCAAGCATGTGGTGAGGATTAATTAGATAAATATCAGCAGAGCCCTCTGAGCAACTTAGGGTTGAGGTGTTTATCCATCCGAGGTATTATTGTCATTATCATTATCATACCATTTCACTGAATCATAAATAAAACTCAAAGCTGTTAAAGATGGAAAAGATTTTCTTGGCCTGCCAAATCCCACCTCACAACCTCTCTAAGTAGCAGGGCAAGGCCAGTGAATCCCTTGACAGAAGACATATAATGGATTAAACTGGTACTTCACTTGATCATAGCCAAAAGGTTTGTGTTAATGAGCTTAATAGTATTTACTTGGTGGGTGTCCAGAACAGCTGTCCTTTTTTGTTGCAGGTGCCAAAACCAAAGCCAAAGCAAGTCTGGATTTAGCAAATCCAATTATTTCTCAGGATTTGCTCCCTTCCAAGACAGCACTTATCATAATCATTTGCTGATAATAGACACCCTGTTAAGTTGATACTAGATACTCATAGCCAGATTCAGGAATCCATTTTCTTTCTTAAAACTCTGTTTTAACTTTATGTAATAAGGCTTATCAGACATGTTTTACATTTAGAGTGAGAGTTTGCCTTTGATAATGATAACACCAAACAACTAATTCCAGATTCTCTTGATTTGATAACACCTCTGCAAGAATTGCATTTTAATTGTTTCCGAGCTTAGAAAGATATTTCTGATTAATTTTTTTCTTGTCTGCAAGAGCAAAAAGGGAATTCAGAGGACATCCTAATTAAAAACGAAAATGGATCATCACACAAGTAGCTTATTATGAGATGTAAAACCCCATGAAAAATGAATATAATCTTTCTCAAGCAGGGTAAGCTGTGTGTATGTTTTAATAATCCAGAACACCTGGATATTTCACAGCCAAATAGAAGGCAGAGATGTAAGGTGAAAGTGACCTTGTAATAAGGAAGAATTCACGTATGGAAGGAGGATGCCTGAGTGAGCAGACTAACCGGCGACTGAAATTAGAAAACCCTTCCAATCAGTATGAGCTAGAGAAAGCATATATTGGCAGAATGACTGAAATGACATTGACAGCCAATAGCTCTCAAGCTGCTCACACACAAGCCAGCCTGCTAGGTACCTTTCTTAAAGAATTTGTTTATTTTCCTACAGAGAGGAAGAGCAGGGAAAAAAAGGTGTATTTGGTTTGGGAATGTGCAAATTCCATGGTAAGCCTTGTTTTGGAGGGTTTATATTTTCTGTCTTTAGCCATTTTCTTTCTCCAGGTAAAACATCCTTGCTTCAGTGGATTAGTTAGACAAATACTTCACCCATTAATAAATAAAATCTCTTTTGCCCATTGGCAGCATATAGAAGATGTTTCAAAAACTGATTTGGTTAATTGTAGGTTTCACAGGGTAACATATTTTTGGGTATATTAGAAGTCTTTCTGTATCTAACTCTTTATCCTGATGTTCAAAGCGTTCTGCTTATAATAATATTGTTTTTCTAGGCAGTTTGTTTTGACTCTTGAATTTCCTTTTGCTTCTCCTTTCTCTGGCCTCCAACTTTGTAATAGTCCATAGCTACAGAGACCATATATCCCAGGCTTTCAGGGACTGTCCTAGCATCTCTCTGCAGTTTAACAAATCACCAGAATGAATGTCCTAGGCATCTGAATAATATTTGCTATGCTGTCTAGCTCACCAGGAACCTACAAAATTCCTGGGTCAGGTGTGTTCTGATCAGTTCCTAAGGAAAATGTGGTCCATCTGTCCATGAAAGCCATGAATTTGAAAACATAGAAAAATCTATTGTGGGTTGTGAATGTTTTACTTTAGCCTGTAAGTATGTTTTCACAATATAAGAGTAAGTCTATGTAGATCTATTTTTCAAGTAGGCCTTTAAAATACTTTTTCACCCTTCTAGTAGTTAAGTCTGTAAATATTTATAGGATGTCTACTTTATTCATGCTTGTCTTCATTTATTGGTTATAGAGTCAGTGTCAAGTTCCTAGAATAAGGAGATTAAGATGTGAACTGAATAATTGATGTCTTAACACAATCATCTCAAAGATTATTTTTTCCAGAAAGTATTGATAAGAAAAATTTTAAAGAACAATAAATGCCATTGCATTAACATTTTGTTTTGATGAAGTCAAAGCTATTTTATTTTTATTTTTTATTTTTTATTTTTTGTATTGGGGATTGAACCCAGGGGTACTTAACCACTGGGCCATATACCCAGCCCTTTTTTTAATTTTATTTAGAGACAGGGTCTCAGTGAGTTGCAAAGTGACTCGATAAGTTGCTGAGGCTGACTTTGAACTCATGATCCTCCTGCTTCAGCCTCCAGAGTTGCTGGGATTACACCATGCCCAGAAAAGCTATTTTAGAGACTCATATTCAGCACTTACCAATAAGCTTTTGTATACAAATCTGGTAATACTCATACTACCTATCAAATACTCCTTATTTGATCAGAAGTTAAAGTCTGATATCAATGTTTATTTAGTGAGAAAAATGTTTATTTAATGAGATCTAAATATCAAAAAGTCTGAGCTTAGAGATGCTCTTTATAGATGGAATTTTGGGGAATAAGAACCTCAATTTTCTTACTCCTATATGCCCCTAATGCTAGACTTTTTTTTCTTTATTTGGCCAATAGTATATTATTTCAAGGAATCCGGGTAAAAGGAGGTCACACTGCTATCTAATAAGACCTTTACCAACTTTGGTCTTATGTCTTTAATGTTTACTGACTTGCTTCCATAGGTCAATCATTCGTCCTTGTTTTGAAGAATTTGTGAAGAAGACTACTTCCAAAACAATCAAGATGCTCTAGTCATTTGATTGCTGCTTGATAAATTTTAATGCCTGGCAGCTAAGATTGGCAAATTAATATTGCTTTTTGTCTCCCACATAGCTCTTCTTTCTCTTTACCTTGACTGAACTGGTATACTGGAAGATTAGAAGATACTAGGAATAAGGAAGTATTTGCAAGAATATATGTGTGTGTATATACACACCCATACCCCTCCCCACATGCATACACATAACATACAGAGATATGAGGAGGATATCTGTCTTTCTAAGAAAACATGTTAGCTATTAGATAAATCTGGATTCTTGGCTTTCATGAAGTAAGAAGTAATTTTTCTACCATATATTATACTACATTCCTTCCTGATTAATTTATTTAGAAATTGGCCCTAGCATATTCTCTGTCATTTTTACATATTTCTGAATAGCATTTTTAGTAGCATCTTAAAAACCTAGGAATACATTGTTGATGGAATACATTGTTGATGGTAGAAAACATTTAAATCCTGGTAAATAAATATATATATATATTTTGGTACCGGGGATTGAACTCAGCGGCACTAGACCACTGGGCCACATCCCCAGCCCTTTTTTGTATTTTATTAGAGACAGGGTCTCACTGAGTTGCTAAGTGCCTCGCCATTGCTGAGGCTGGCTTTGAACTCGCGATCCTCCTGACTCAGCCTCCCAAAGTGCTGGGATTACAGGTGTGCGCCACCGCGCCCGGCTGGTGAAATATTTTTGACTGCAATTAGTTCTGTCTAGGATTGCATAGTATTTTCTTATTATGTAGAAATTTATTATTTCTACATAAATCCTCATAACTGTCTTAAAGCAAAATTATTAAGAAAACAAGACCACTTATTTAAGAAACGAGAATGGTTATAGATTTATGCATAAATATATTATATATTCTTGTGGGCTGGACATTTAACTTTCCTTTCTTACATTAGAGCAATCCAAAGTTGGGTAGATGCAATGATTAGTATAATTGCATAATTCCCAACTTCAATGAATCCCCTATTCCACAGACTCTGTTTCTAAACTGTCTTTATTAATAGTTAATTGATAGTCTCAACATATTTAATATCAATGAAATGTCAAATTTCCAATCAGTGGTTCTGATGAGTACTAATAGTTGAAGCCACTAGCAGTTTATTTTATTGACTGCAACATGTCAGGAACTGAATATGTAAAGGTGTATAAAATGTAGTCCTGCTCTTCAAGGTGTTCATAGTCTGGTGGGAAAGACAAACATCAATTTACACTGATTTCATGTGATATAATCCCCAAGCAAAGAAAACCCATTTAGGTTTTAATTTGTTTTCTAATCTTTCATTGCATTAATCTCTGATTTTCATTAAATGTTTTGAAATTAGGTAAAACATCTTTTTGTCAACTTCACTGGTTTTGTTAGTACAAGCATTGAGGCAAAAGTCACTGATAATGTTGGGATTATGTTCTGAACAACTCCACCATAAAAGGCTTTTGTGTTTTAAAACTGCCCAAACAAAAATAAACAAAAATCACATTTGTCAGTATTTTCCCCATAATGCAAGCCTACTTCATTTAATGCTAATTTGTTTTATAACTTTATTTTACAATCAATGCTTAGTTCTCATCCATATTGACTGTGGATTTTTAGAAGTGACAGCAGGGATATAGGTACAAAATACAGAGCTTGTTTGGTGAATCTTCATCCTCGTTACATTTTCTTGACAACCACATGTGGATATTATATAGAACATTTCTTATTCCTTTGGTGCAGATGATTATTGAGTTTGGCGTCAGTCAGCAATTTTTGGAGTTCCCACCTCTTTCATGACAAACTTCTGGATTTTTTTTTGAGGGGGGGTGGGTAACAGGGCATTGAACTCAGGGGCACTCAACCACTGAGCCACATCCCCAGCCCTATATTTTGTATTTTATTTAGAGACAGAGTCTCACTGCTTTTAACTCGTGATCCTCCTGCCTCAGCCTCCCAAGCTGCTGGGATTACAAGTATGCACAAGTGTCTGGCAATCTTCTGGTTTTCTTTGAGTGCACAAGAACATGCTTTTTGAAACCCACTCCTTGACTGTTGGTGCTGTATCCTCAGGTCACCACATTTTTGATGGCAGACCTGCCCTTCTTGCTGTGCTTCTTTGCAGGAGCTATGCTGTACAGCCCATGTTGGAAAGCCCATGTTGGGATTGTGTTGTTTGCTTATTATCGTTTCTTATACAGTGATGATACTGTGAAAAATGCCAGATTTGCTCCCAAACTGTCAAATGAATCCAAGTCACAAAAGGGAGGAATAAGTGTTTTGCAAGAAGAATTCTGCAAGCAATATCTTTTATGAATGTTGGTTGGCATTTTTGAACTTAGTGCATCATCAGGGGAGATTATTTTCTAGTGAGCAAAAAGACATGGGTGAACAATGAAAATCTCAGATTTATTATTTCTGCGTAGAACTAAACCCTGTACAATCTAGGCTCTGGTTTCTTCTACTGAATGATACAGAATTTTAGGCAGGGGAAGCATATTCTGTCTCACTCCAAGGTCTCTATTAATAGATATGATTTGTCTCTCACTCACAAACACACATTAACACACATACTTAAATGCACATACACATTTATATACAAAGTCTCTAGTGATTTGGACAATGCTATTTATGGATGAGATAGGTTCTGGTTTCTAAATCCTGCAGTAATTACTTTATTTCTTGAAGCATGAGATTTGATTACTCATATGTTATTATTCACGCTGCATAGTATTTTTCCTGTCACTTTATGTAGCTATTCTAGAAAAAAAGTCCCTCACAATTTAGCTCAGGAAGACTAATGTTGCATAGGTAGAGCAAGTTAGCTACCATCTCTGCCAACAAATGTATAGAATTTTAGGAAGCCCTGAAGTGAAGGCTGGGTAGATTTCTGTTTTCTAAGGGACACTTTTACAATGAAGAAGTTCGGTGGTTTAAAAATATGGGTGAATTTGAAGAGTGAGGCAAATAGGTACTAATTAAATACCACATGGAAAATGTAGTTATAAGTTATGTTTGGTGTTTTAGTCAGCTTTTTCACTGCTGTGACTAAAAGGCCTGACAAGAACAATTTTAAGGGGAAGAGTTTATTTTGTGGCCCAGAGTTTCAGAGGTCTCAGTCCATAGACAGTGGCTCCATTCACTGGGGCTTGAGGTGAGGCAAAACATAGTGGAAAAGTGTGGCAGAGGAAAACAGGTCAGGCAATGACCACCAAAAAGCAGAGAGAGAGCTCTGCTCAACAAAGACAAACTATAAACCCCAAAGGTACACTTCCAGTGACCCTCCCTCTCCAGCCACACCCCACCTGCCTATTACTACCCAGTTAATCCCTGTGAGGGGATTAATGAACTGATTGAATTAAGGCTCTCATAACCCAATTGTTCCATTTCTAAACCTTCTTCATTGTCTCAGATGTAGCTATTAGGGAACACCTCATATCTGAACCATAAGAGTTGGGTCCCAAAAATTAAAAGGGAATATAGGTGATTCATCATTTTTGCATATGATTTATGAGAGCCAGTACTTCTTGAAAATCTTTTACAATCTTGAAGACTTCCTGTGAACTATGCATGTTCTAGGGATACAATGTATGATAAAAATGAACCACAGAGTGAGGCAGTTTAGTGTTGACACTGGAAAAATTTGGCTTTCTATACAGAGAAGATCAAAGTTGATTCCTGTTTTACCAATACAGCAGTAGGTTTGAGATGTTAGAGGCCTTACTATAAGAGGTTAAATGACACTGATAGAAGGAAACAGTGAATATTTTGTAATTCAGGGTGGGAAGATGATTTTAGATGATATTTCAAAAGTACGAATTCTAAGATGATAAATAGTGAAGTTTGCTTATGTTGAAATGAAAGATTTTTGCCTAATAAAAGCTGCTATAGACAAGAGTAAGGTGCTGTTTGATTGTTTGGGAGATGATATTGCATGAAAAGTCAAGAAGAGATTTTTTTAAAAAAAAATATGAAGTGATTTCTTCAAGAATAACAAGAAAAATGTAGAAATTCAAAAGAAAAATAGGCAAAGAATATGAGATGGTAATTAAGATAAATAAAAGCCTGATTTGCCACTGAGTGCCTAAGGTTACTACCAAGGTTACTATCCAAGAAATGGAACTGACACTAAGAAACAATCTTATATACATCAGATTGGTCATAATTAGGTGAATGCTACCAAGATTGGAGAGGAGAGATTATAACTCTTATGCTATGTTGATGAAAACAAATGGAATAATATTTTTTTCCCTTCTGGGAATCAGACTGCTACTCTTTAGTGAAAATAAGAATATGCATGCCTTTTTATCAATTGAATAGCATATTGCAATTAGTTAAATAGTTTCTATTGAAAAATAACTGTACTTTTTTAGTTTGATGTTATGGTTGGAGTAATAGTCTTCCATTCCATATCAATTATTCAAAATTTTTTTCTCTTTAAAAATCCTATTATATATTCTAATATTTGGCATATTATATTCTTATAGACTTAAAAATACTTTTAATTCAATGCTTTGGAAAATTATGTATATGATCCCATTTTATTAGAGAATGGTGAATTCCTCTTTTGTGTGTGAGTATATATGTCAAGTTTGTGTGTATGTTAATATCTATGGATACTAGGAACTTATTTCTTCTCCAGCTACTTATTTAGTTATAGACTTACTTGTGCATTTCAGAGGCCAACCTGCTGTTCATATCTCTGTCCATTTCCTATACTGGAAAAGGAGACTAGTATTTCACAATCTCCATTGGTACTTATTACCCACTATTTGCTTCATCTTCTGTATTTGCTGACTGTATGAAGTTTATCCATAAATCTATTGGAAAGCACAATGCTGAGACTCTTTAGGTCTTTTCTGTATCTTTGGTCTGCTATAGTTTTGTGTGTTCTTCTTACCTGTCTATCTAATGCCAGATGCTCTGTCTCTATCTCAGAAAGTCCTAATAATTTATTGTCTGGCTATAACTATACATATTAATTTTTAATCTGCTTTCTATCATTTCAGTGGTATTTGGTAGCAAGAAGAAACTAACATATTTGCTCTTTCCTTAATCTTGAACTAGATGTCTCTCTTCTTTACAGGATGCCCTCCATTAAGTTAAGTAAAAAATTTGGTGGCTGCACTAATCCATCATATTTCTATCTTTTACCTCAGACCAAACAACTTCAAAATTACCATCCATGAAGCCATCAATTTTCCTATCACCTTTTTTGTTTCCTTAGCAAAATAAAATGTATACACACACACACACACACACACACACACACACACACACAAATACTGCTCACATATTGCTATACTTCTTACCCATAAAATTATGGAGAATTTATTCTTTCTTGCTTTGCATCTTAAAAAAATGTTATTTCAATTAAAGAAGTTACCCATGTTCCCTATATTCTAATTCACTCTATATGTACTAAATTTTATTTTTCAGAAGCAAGCCTTCCTTTTTAATTTGGGCCATAGAAAACTGAGATAAGAAGTCAAATAAAGGAAACGAAGCAAATAAAAATTCTTCAGAGTAAATATAAAAAAAAATCTTGATTTAGCATAATAAAGTATTTTAAGAAGAAGAAGTTAAATCACCCCATTTTATGGATAAGGAAGTTAATTTTAAAATTCTCTTTTAATATAACCCCCTTATGAGATCACATAAGAAAACTGATGTTAAATATACAAGGCAGCCTCACTGCACACATCTTCAGGACATGGGAATGTAGTTTTTGAAGGGAAGTGCAGCAACTCTGATGACTTATGGCTGACCACAATAATGCTGCTACTATCATGAGCCATTCTGGACAATCCCAGGAGACTAAAGCTTCCCTTTTCACATCAATCATTATAGGAGTATTGAATGGGTGGCTAATGATGTTGTTGGCCTGTGGTTATATTCATGTCTCTTTCTAGGAGAACAATAGTCTTCACATTTCTGCTCTAGCCCTGGGCAGAGCAGCAATGAGAATAAAATTTTCTGTTTTCTGTCCAAAGGATGGAAATGCTGCCCCAGAGGCTGCTCATGCTGAAGGTTGAATCTACTGTTCATTCTCAAATAGTGCTCCCCTACTTACCAATAAATCCATAGTTTCCAAATTTTTTTGAAAGTTAAAAATGATGTTACTTTTTACTGAATTCATCTCATTCTTCCATATCTTAACAATTAGATGACTGAAAAATTATTGCTGACAGTGATAATGTAATTATTACTATCCAAATGAAATTGCCACAGTGACCTCTCTCAAAGTTGTAGATCTTGATACAGGAGTAGTGGTGTTGTCTGACTTAGAGAAGATTCTGGAAATTCAGGATCTGTGCTGTAAAGCTGCCAGGTGAGAACAGATTCAGCATGAGAGGCATTCCAGTGAGATAAAACCATTTACAGTAGGGATAGGAAAAAAAAAGTCACTTAGTGTTGACAATATGTTTTTCCATAATCTTGAGTCATTCTTTGTTCTACAGTGGCCTATTTGTATCTTTTGTCTCCTGCAATATCATAGTCTTATATTTTCTTCATCATTCAAGTATATCCACTGCTATATTTAATATTAGTTATTCTGTTTTTGCTAAGTAGAATGCTGCTGTGAATTTAATCTTCTGATCCCATTCTTGGCTTTTATCTAAATTACTCTGAATTTTTTGGTAACTCAGCTTCTCATTTTCAGTACATTTATTAACTGTCATATTGGGCAAGTCATTAACTTCTTTGAGTGTGAAAGGTATTTTGTATGTGTGATACTGTTTTAGATACTGTACAAATGTGATTAAAAGGCATCATCTCTACCCTTCCTATCAACTCATTAGTCAAAGCAGCTTCTAGTACAATGTCTTATGCATACAAAATGTATTGAGTTTATGATATTAACTAAATTAAGACATGGTCTTTGCCTTTCAGCAGAAGATTGTTAAAAGTGTGAGATATCAGTTGGGAGCTTCTAAAGTCCTATATTATCTAGATGACAGTGGTGACTTGAACTCTTCAAATTCTACAGTCAACAGATATTGAGGGCTCCCATCAATATTTCTGTTTATTGTTTGTATAGAGAGGTTAATGGGAGACCTAGGTATGCTGGTACTCTCAGCTTCTTAGTTTCTTCCTCTTATTTGTATTATTACTGTAGTGTACCACTCCAATATGAACCTAGCTTCTTAGTTAATTTTTAGTAGCAACATATCAGGCATTCATGAATGTTATAGATTTATTTCTTCCTTAAAAAAGTGAAAAAAAAATCTTTAATGCCATTTCCTAGTCATATCTACTTTACTTTCTGTATGTGTCATCTTCTATGTTTTTATTTTTATATAAATGCTTATCATAAAATGTAGATATAAAGTAAGTATGTGTGTTATGTGTGTGTGTGTGTGTTTGTAACATGTATAATATTTACATGTTTTGTATTTACTTAAAGCATTTATACCATGGTGTTTTGGTGTATTTCTCATCCTATTTTTGAGTTCTTATATCAAACTTTTTTCTAAGATCCATCTATGTTGATTAACATATTTTAATGTTTGCATGTTTCTCCAGAATTGTTTTGTAGTATTAGCAGGTTAATTCCTACATTCCTCACAGATTTTATTAATATTTTGACCAACATATTAGTTTCTAAGTGATAATTGCTGTTATAAATAAACTTTTCTGATTTTTTGGATGTTGTTCAGATATCATAATGCCACATTGTTTTATTAATTTCTGAAGTTAATCTTACTGATTCTCTCTTTTAATGTACATAATTATATCTTTTTCTAAAACCATTTTGATTATTTACTTAGATATTTATGTCTTCGGCTTATTTTATTGCAATTGACCAGGACTTACATCAAATCTGCATTAGGATTGTAGTATGTTTTTGCTGGTCACCTATTATACAGTTAAATAAGATTTTTTTCTATGCCTAATTTTCTAACAGTTTTAAAAACTCATAAATTAAAATTGTTTTTATTAAATGTTTTTGTTTTGGTGTGATCTGAAATAACATCTTTTAAAATCAGATGTGATTAATTTAATTAATAAACTATCTAATTTTAAAGCATCTTTCAATTTGTGAAATCTTTACAACTTTGTTATATTTCTACAAAATGCTGTTGGATTCATTCAGTCAATCCTTTACACAGGGTTTTTTTTTTTTTTTTTTAATTCACAAATGTGAATGGCATTTGATGATGATGTCTTTAACGTCTATGTAATTTTGTCATATATGTTGTTATGCTAGCATTATAAAAGTTAGAGAAGCTTTGTTTTTGTTTCTCTTTTCTAGAATGAATTATGGAAGCTATAGGTTATTGTATGTACAATCTGCCTAAGGAAACTATCTTGGTGATGATTTCTTTTGGAGAGAAATTTCTATCCACCATTCTATTACTTTTCATGGTGATGGATCTATTCCAATTTTCTATTCCTATTCATCAGTTTTGACAATTGAGAGATTTATTTATAATTTTTAACTGTCTTTGCTGTGTGATTTCCCTCTTTTATTCTGAATTTTGCTTGTTTCATTTTTTTCTTAATCAATCTTACTAGAGAATTAGTGCATTTTAAATTTTAAATTTTTTATTATATAATTTTTGGAGCATTATATTTATACATAGTAGTTGGGCTTATTTTGACAAAATCATACATGTATGGAATTTGATTTATTTCATTTCAGTTCTTATTCTTACTCCCTTTCCCTCTCTTCCTCCCTTCTCCTGTTCTCCTTCCTTTACTCCACTGATATCCCTTTTGCTCATTTATTTATGTTAGGTGCTTTCTACACGTGCAAGAAGGTGAAATTCCCTACATGGTTTTGTTAAATTCTTTCCACATTTCTTCTTCCTTCCAGTAACTCCTCCCTGATCTCCTCCTACTTCACTGATCTTCCCTATATCTTCACGATATCTGATCCAGATTCTTTTCCTTAGTTTGCTCTGGCTTTCACACATAAGAGAAATCATTTGTTATGGTTTGGATGTGAGGTGCCCCCGCCAAAAGCTCATGTGTGAGAAAATGCAAGAAAGTTCAGAGGAAAAATGATCGGGTTATGAAAGCCTTAACCCAATCAGTGAATTGATCCCCTGATGGGATTAACTGAGTGGTAACTGAGGGCTGGTAGGGTGTGGCTGGAGGAGATGGGCATTGGGAGCATGGCTTTGGGGTATATATTTTGAGTAGAGTCTTTCTCTCTGCTTTCTGATCATGTGAGCTGCTTCCCTCTGCCACACTCTTTCTCTGTGATGTTCTGCCTCACCTTGGACCCCAAGGAGTGGAGCCTGCTCTCTATGGACTGAGACCTCTGAGACTGTGAGTCCCCCAAACCTTTCCAACTCTACAGTTATTCTGGTCAGGACCTTTATTTGCAGCAGTGAAAAAGCTGACTAAAACAACATTTGATCCTTGATTTTCTGAGTTTGGTTTATTTCACTTAGCATGATATTCTTCATTTTCATCCATTTACTGGCAAATGCCACAATTTCATTCTTGTTTATGACTCCGTAAAATTCCATTGTGTATATATACCACACTTTTGTTTTGTTTTGTTTTGAGTACTGGGGGTTGAACTTAGGGGCACTTGACCACTGAGCCACATCTCCAGCCCTATTTTGTATTTTGTATAGAGACAGGGTCTCACTGAGTTGTCTCGTGCCTTGCTTTTGTTGTGGCTGGCTTTGAATTTGCTATCCTCCTGCCTCACACTCCCAAGCTATTGGGATTACAGGAGTGTGCCACTGTGCCTGGCAACGTTTTCTTATCCATTTGTCTATTGACAGTCTTCTGGACTGAAGAGAGAGCCTACTGTATGGGAGAAAATATTTCTTTGCCAGCTGCCCCCCTGCGGTTAAAATCCAGAATATTTAAAGTACTCAAAAAACTTAACACACACACAAAAATTCTAAACTAAAAACTCAATAAATGGGCAAATGCACTAAACAGACATTTCTCAAAAGAAGAACACAACTGACCAACAAATATAGAAAAAAATTTTCAACAGTTCTAGCAATCAGAAATACAAATCAAAACTGCACTAACATTTAATCTCATGCCAATCAGAGTGGTAATTATCAAGAATACAAATAATAATAAATGCTGTTGAGGATGTGGGAGAAAAGGTACATTCATACATTTTTGGTAGGACTGTGGACTAGTATAATCACTCTGGAATGCAGTGCAGAGGTTCCTGAAAAAATTAGGAATGGAACCACCATTTGACCCAGCTATCCCACTCATAGTATTTTCCTAAAAGAATTAAAATTGGCATACTACAGAAATACAGCCACTTCAATGTTTATAGCAGCACAATTCACAGTAGCCAAGTTATGGAATCATTATTATTTGAGTATTAAAATAGTTTTAATTTTACTAATCCTTTCTCTTCTTCCTTTTTCTATTCCATTGATTTTTTGCTCCTGTGTTATGGTTTGGATTTGAGTGTCCACCAAAAGCTCATGAGTGAGACAATTCAAGACAATTTAGAGGAAAAATGATTGAGTCATGAAAGTCTTAACTCAATCAGTGAATGAATCCCCTGATGGGGATTAACTCATTTTGGGATGGGATTAGTTCAGTTGAAGGTAGGTAGTTTATGGCTCACTGAGGTGGGTCATGAGGGGTGTATCTTTGGGGTATATATTTTGTATCTGGTGAATGGAGTCTGTCTTCTTCCTGATCATCATGTGAACTGCTTCCTTCCACCACACTTTTCCATCATGATGTTCTACCTCACCTTGAGCCCTGAGGAATGGAGCCAACTCTCTATGGATGGAGATCTCTGAAACCATAAGCCCCAAATAAGCTTTTCACCCCTAAATTGTGCTGATCAAGTCTTTTCCTCTCAGCAGTGAAAAATCTGACTAAAACATCTTTATTATACTTTACTTAAAAAAAAAAAAAACAGCTATTCCATTGCTTATTTTCAACTTTTTGAACTGAATATTTGATGAATTTAGTTTTAGTCATTTCCTATTTTTAAGTCTATAAATTTGACTTTACACATATCACTTTATTTATAATATTGTGATTTTCAGTTTTTCATAATATTTTAACATTATTTCATAATTTGAACTCTTTATTCTCATTGAATTTTTGGATCTAGGATTATTAGTTTTTAGTTATATAAAACTTTATCTTATCGTATTTGTTTTGAAATTTTCTATTGTTGTCAGAGAACATGTTCTGAACAAATAATTATATGGTTCAAAATAAGTGGAAAAGACTTTGAATATTTTTTAATACAAAGAAATGACAGATTTTTGGAATAATGGATATGCCAGTGTGTGATGTGATCATCATACATCTTATACATGTATCAAAATGTCACACTATACTCCATACACACACAATTGTATATTTCATGTACAATTTTTATGTGTCAATTAAAATTGAAAATATTTTTAAAGATTTTCTGTGTTGGTAATTCTTTGGAATTTATTAAGACTATCTTTTTAACCCAATTCATCATAGATTTTTTTAGTATCTTCTATGTGTACAAGAAGAATATACAATTTATGTTTACTAAATGTAAATTTTTCAATATATTCATTAGGTTATTTGTTAAAAATACAGTTCCTATCTTCTATATTGTTCTCTTAATCTATTAACTTTTATATGGCTGTATTTTAATATCTATACACCCAATAAAATATTCTTAGTAATTATTTCAGTTTCAGTCTGATATATTGTGAGATTAACTATTTGAAGTGTATTTTCATCATTATTATATCTTATTTATATGTTGTTTCTTTTCCAGTGGAATAATAGGAGTGGATAACAGTTCATAACCCATTTCTGTTGCCACTAACTTGTTTTCTTTCTCTTCTCTTTTCATTTCCATTTCTCACTCTCAGTTCTAGGTGTTTCTAAAACCTTCACAGTTGTCTCTATTGGGCAGAGATGTGTTCCCATGCTGATCAGTTTTTAGCTCAGCTAATAATGCTCAGTCTTTTTGAGGAAAACCCTCAAAAAAAAAATTCTCAATGACTTTTTCCTAAGAACGTTCTTGCTTTAAGAGAATTGGTGGTGTCATTTGGGTATAGTGAAGTATTTTTTTTTAATATAAGGCAATTTTATGCACAGTAAGACATACAATTGGAGAACAAAATTCCTTTAAATATTAGTATTATGGTTCATGAAAATTTTCAAGGAACACTCATAAATTGATGATGGTTTTTAGAATTTTTAAAAGAGAAGCATTTCTTTTATATGAGATTTGGTTAACTAAAATGAAATCTATTAGGAGACAAGAAGAAGCATATCTGGGGTATACTACTGATGCCTTAATAGAGACAAGAAATCTTTAGAAAGTGGTTTTCATATCTCTGGCAGATCACAATAAGAAATTTTGGGGTAGAAAGAGTTTATAAAATGTAAAGACTGGGTAAAGGATATGAAAGCAACAGAGTCTCTTACTGATGTTTGTAGCACTCAAGTCAGTAACTTACAGTCTGTATTTTGGCATAATAGGACTTGAAGTCTCCTCTTGTACTTGACTCTCAAGGTTTCCAAACCTTCCACTGATGGTGGGAAAAGGTAGGATAATTACTTGATGGTAACCTTAGAAGCTATCCATTGTGTTAATGTAAAACTTAACTTTAGAGAAAGAAAGTAAGACAAAGCATGTGCACGAGCACGTTTTTGGTAGGAGCTTTATTCATCTTTTTCTGTATTATAATTTTTTTTTCAGACACATCAGGGTCCTTTGTGGATTTCTCTATGGAATTCTGGCTTTTAGCTGTCACCAGGGCAGCTTTTGGAAACAAAATGATAACAAAAGCAACATGCAGTCACTTCTTTGTTGTGTGCTTTTTTTTTTTTTCACCCTATAGCCTTTTATCTTTATATGTTCCTCTTTGTCTGACATTTCTGCATTCATCACGCCACATCTAGTTGCAATAAGGTATTATGAGATGGACAGCTGAGGAGATGATAGGAATACGGACAATTCAAGTTTTTCATTTCCTTTGTAGCTGGAGTTTTAATAGTTCTCTAAATCTGTATTTATGTTCTCATCAAAACCCCCTTTTAAAAGAAAATAGTAGTGTTTCTTCCTATCTCATTTCCCAAATGTTTTCCATTATTTCTATTTTTGCAATGTTAATAATTTTCTTTATTGCAAAGAGAAATAGATGCACTTATATTCAATGATCTAACTAAAAGTATATGTGCAAAGTCCTCAGAATCCCCTTTTCCACAAGTCAAGGTAATTATACTCCTAGGTTTCCTTTCTCTAACTCTGTGAACAGCAGTCTTTGGAACAAGAATTCAAATGGAGATTTTCTGATGGGTGGTTTTGTCATTTTCAAATTATGTGGCTCCTGCTGGAGACTTAGAAATTGGGCTTGAAGCAGAATTTTTAAATGATTAACATTTTAAAATTCTTTAGAATGTTCTTAGAAAGTCAATGCTGATTACATAAGAATTGCCTTTGATGAGTGATACATTTACCTTTTAAAACAATTCTGATACTTTGATTTTACACATCATCAGAAATGATGTTATAGCACTAAGGCACTTTACGATAATTGAAATGAATTTCCCTGAGTAGATGGTGAGTTGATTTTATTCTGTCCTAGGTAGCTTGTATCTCCTCTTGTGGGGGAGGTATATGCAAATGTTTGGGAGTGACATATGCACAGCAGAGTTACAATTATGCAGCATATTCAGTGCTTATGTTACCATGGTGTCAAAATGTCTAGCCCAGATGTTACGTTGAGTCTACCATCTGGCTATTGATTGATAAATTTACTATCTATATTAAGAAATACGTAACTTAAACTAAGACAGTTTATTTGATTTGATAATTCAGTTAAAATAAATATCTAGGTAGCTAAATATTTCTCTGGAATATATAAGTTTGATAAGTTTGTACCTCTTTATCCAGCTCTGCCTTCCTTAGCCCTAATAGTTTTGGCTTATAGATTTAGGGATGCCTATTCCTGAATTATGCCTACACTGGAGGCAGTGCTTACTTTGGTAACTCCATCACAGGCAGGGCCTTATATTCCTCATGCTCTCTTAAGCCTAGTTTATAGTATATAAAGTTTGTTTTGGATCCCTGTAGTGCTTGAGAGTTACGCTTCTTAAAAATCCCATTATGTCTTCCCAGTTCATAATAGTAGGTTTCTAGGTTGATTTATTTTCTATTCACTTCTTCTGGTAAAGCCTCATTTCTCTAGGACTCTAATCTGTAGATATCCCTTGCCCCATTTCTTCCTTTCCCACAGAGGTTTGGTCCATCACCAACTTCAGACTCTAAACCCCCATTAAGAATTACCTGCTTAACTCCAAGAATCGCCGTTTTTTAAAAGTCTCCGTTACTTCTCATCCACATTATTTGATGCTCTGTATTATATACTCCTGCAGATACAGTTTAGGCACTCTGTGTTTGATCACCTCTGAAATCCAGTTCTCCAAGCATATCTATTGTATTTTGTTGGTCCTGTTCATTTATAGCTTCTTTCCCTTCTTTTACTATCTCGCTGTTGAGATTTCAGTATCTTTTAAAGATTGATCCACTCAAGTTAAATGTTTTTACTTAATTCCTGGCTTTTAAGCCATTGCTAGGAACAATTTGGTAATGTATAAAAAATATGGAGCTGAAGAGAGGTGTGATTGATGTGTGTTCCATCAGTCTTAGGTTCCACTTCAGTATCCCTTGGTTTCCCCCCACCCCCCCCCCCACAACCAAACCAACTTTGGTAATTAGAGATCTAAAGCACACATATCAAGTCTCACAGTTCTACAACTGCACTACATGGAGTGTTAAAACATAGTTTTCAACCATGCTGACTTGTAAAGGGCAAATGGACACTTGCATGTTAAGAAACTCGAATTTATCATAATCACTTCTAGGCATTATCTAGCTACATTCTCTTCTCTGAGTAACTTATGCTGTCTGTCATTTTTCTATGTCTTTACTCTTGAAATTTCCTCTGTCTGGAATACCATTTTTTACAACTTCACATGACTATTTTTCCTTCTGTAGTTTAACACGTATGGTGAGGCTGCATTAAGTGTCCTCCTTGTGTTTTCAAAGACCTCTGTTCTGGCTGCTGTCTAGTACTTAGCAGGGAATTGCATTTGTCTCCACAATAGGCCTGAATGCAGGGAAACCCCCTAGGTGTCTTTATTGTCTGACGAGGTGATACTCAGTAAGTGCTTATTAAATGCAGGAATAGATCTTTGGATGTGGCAGAAATTAAGGTTTAGATGTTTCTATCCAAGATACTTAGATATTTCTTGGTTCAAGAACTTTTTAAAAAATCACACCCTGAGGTATTTTTCATATAACTTTCTTTTACAAGAATGTTTGAATAAAGAAATAAATGAGTTAGAAATACTCTTTTGACAATATTATCTCTGGAATTTCAGGTATCATTTTACCCTGATATTTTTGTGTCATCCATTCTCTCTCTCTCTCTTTTTTGGACTGGGGATTGAGCCCAGGGGCTTTCAACTGCTGAGCCACATCTCCATTTCTTTTGAATATTTTATTTAGAGACAGGGTCTTGCTGAGTTGCTTAGGGCTTCACTATGTTGCTAAGGCTGCCTTTAAACTCACAATCCTCCTGCCTCAGCCTCCCGAGCCACTGTGATGACACGCATGTGTCACAGCACCTGGCAAATGACATCTATTCTTAAACATTTTGAGAAAGATTTTCTTAATTTCTTTTTTATTGGTTATTTTTAGTTATATATGTTAGTATATTTCATTTTGATATATAAGCATGGAATATATCTTATTTTAGTTAGGCCCCCATTCTTATGGATGTACATGATAGTTTCTATGTCATATTCATGTAAGTACATAAGGAAAATTATTTCAAATTCATTCCATTGTCTTTCCTTTTCTTATCCCCCTCCCTTCCCTTATTTCCCCTTTGTCCAATGTACTGAATATCTATTCTTCCCCTCTCTCCTCTTATTGTGGGTTAGCTTCCACTTATCAGTGAAAACATTTAACCTTTGGGTTTTGGGGACTGGCTTATTTCACTTTGCATCATAATCTCCAGATCCATCCATTTACTTGCAAATGTCATAAAGTCATTCTTCTTTATGACTGAATAATACTTCATTGTGTGTATATTCTGCATTTTCTTTATTCATTCATCTGTTGAAGGGCACCTAGGTTGGTTCTATCTCTAAGATAATAATATGTTCTAATCTATATTTATCTCTTTGTTAAATTTCTCATTCAGATTATGAATTGGTTTCCTAATTTTGTTGAAATGTCTTTATATATTCTCTTGCACCTTGTTGAATTTCCTTAAAATTATTATTGTTAATTCTTTTTTTAGGCATTTCAACAATTTTCCAATTTTCTTTTCTTTTCTTTTTTTTTTTTTTGGAGCCTGTTGCTAGAGAATTATTGTGTTTCTTTGGAGGCATCATGTTATCTTGCTAACTGTGTGAGATATACATAGTCAGTAATACATCTATTCAACAAATTTAGAGTCAAATAGTTCAGTGTATATGCTTTTATCTGATTTAAAAATCTAAGGCAAACAATTTGGTTCTAACAATATAGTTTAAAGTAGCCACTATATTATAATTTATACCAATTTATATTTTTAAAAAGGCAATGATAAATTTCTGAAAATTTTATCATCTTTTGTTTTGAAAATTGCCTACATAAGATAAAGAATGCTTATTTTAATGTAATTTAATTTGAATTTATGTGAAAACTTTTTATCTATTTAATGTGTGAGCTATATTTCAGTTTTTGTTTTGAGCTCTTTGTGAGTTTTCTCTTCACATGGTTTACTTTTTCATATTGTTTTAATACTTATATACAGCAGAGATTGGGATGGAATCATGTACCCCAAATTTAACTGCAGTGAAGTCCTTCTCATCTTATGAAAAGACTTTACCTGTTACCACAATTCATATTTTCTAATATTTGGAATTTCTGAAATCCCCATTCCATGGACTTCTCTACGTGTTTCAAAATATGCCCAAGGATTAATGTTCCTTTTCCTGCATTCATCTAAGCAAAATGTGGGAGAAAAGAGCAGGCTAGACCTACAGGAAAAAAAAAAAAAAACTGATGGAAAATATGCTCTGAGTGCTCACCAAGTCCCCATGTGATCTAGGGATGCTTCCCTTTCAGCTTCCTGGGTCACAGTTTGTGGAGATGAACTACTGGAAAGAAGACATAAAGATGTGATTTGGGTTCAGACTTAAAGTTTCTAATAACAAAAGTTGATTACTCCTCTATAGGAGAGGATAAATCTAGCTATAGAGAAGATTATTATACCTTTCTTTAAGACTTATGTTTTTCAGAATCCTCAACTGGACCCATTCCTTTCCACTTAATAGAGTGAAATGCACCATCCCACACAACATATAAAATTGCTGCCTATGACTGAGCTATTATTAAGTATTCTCTTGTTTTATATCCTAGAGGTAACCACAGGTTTGAGTTGTTTCATCCAAACTCTGTGACCAGCAATGGGTATTTTCCTGACTAGGTACAGGGATAACATTCATGGCCCTGGAAGAGAACAAAGGCAGTGGCTGCATAAGGACTTATATTAATACTATGTTCTACCCAACTGAACTAAACAATGTGAGACACTGAAGGAAAAATGTTCTTTGCTTAGAAGAGGAACAAATTCAACAGATTTAACAGATTCTAAGATCTCACAGATTTCAGCAACCAAGAATTTCAAGGTCAATCAGTTAACAACTGTATTTTTGTCAAGGCTGTTTAATCTGAGCCTGAATTTAGGAGGTGGTTTTATGTTTTAAATTTTAGGGATCTGACCTGTTTTCCTTTTTCAAAGCAAACATGCTAAGAGCTTGAAATGAACTGTCATCATTGCTGGTAAATATGCACTCAGACCTGACCTGTCTGTACAAATAGAGTCCACTCTCCACGGTGATCAGAAGCAGCAACGTCTGGCCATACAAGGTGCCTAGCCTAATTTACAGACTGTACAATCTAATTCTTCTTTCCGCAAATGTTGATTAAGCTGAAAGAGGATCCTTTGCAAAGCTAATTCAATAGCATCATCTCCTCTCCTGAAAGACTAGAGGATGATCTCACCATCACATGAGGCTATTAGTTCCCCCTGCAGCAAAACCCACCATCTGGCCATTTGGCCTGGACTCTGCTCATTGGCTAGGAGCTTTTTTAGCACCCTCACTCTTTGGGTGGTGAGCAGGAGAGGTAGAAGCTGAGAGCCGAGGCTAGATAACATAAGATGCCATTATCTCTCAGAGAGCTAGGTGAACTCTAAGTGCTGCCTGATAGCAGAACCTGCCTGGTTCTGATTGCCCAGTCTATTGCCTGGTCTATTGCCCAGCATTAGTCACAGATGACCTGGTCATTTATGATCAACATGACATGGTGGACAGATAACAACAACAACTCTTCTTTATAATCATGCAATCTTTGATTTTTATTCCTGTCTTTAGATAGCTGATCTAGAAAAGTCACAGAAGCACCACTTTTATTAGCAATAGGTGAAGCATTTTCCAAATAACAACCAGCCTAAGCCTTGAATCAGATCTAAGTTTACTCCATGATTACTCTCTTGTATTAGTTCTGAGGGTAGTCTCTGTTTTAGCTTCTCTTAGCATCACAGAGTTAGCATTCTGACTGAATATTGGGAATAGAGGGCAAAATAGAATATTGTATTGCCTTTGTTAAATCCCACTCCGGGTTAATTGCTGCTGTTATGCACTAATTTGATACAGTTCTATCTAGTTTTACATCTGAACTTGGGAGAAGCAAGACATAAGGAGGCTCCAAAGTAAGACTCCAACAAAGAGCTGATCATAATCCATGTGTAGGACCGACAATTTATTCTTTCATGTACTTTTATATCTCTGGGGACTCCGGTCAAATAGAACAGAATCATCAAAGATAACAGCAATGTTCTGTTGATAGTATCTGAGAGAGGTTGGTACGGCACCTGTTGGGTGACATGTTTAAGTATTACTCCTGAAGTAAATAAAAAGTGACTGCAATCACTGAAGACATAAGTAAAAGAAAAGGATAGTAAGAATGGAAACAGTCTCATTTGCTGGTCTTGGTTGGTGTTTAAAAAGGCCACATAGACAAATCAGGGACCCAATATTCATTTGTTCAGACATTTAGGTTTTGAATGCCACATGGTAATTTAGCTTGCTTTGTTTGACAGAAGCAGTAAGTCTAACTTCTTTGGAAAAAGAACACATGTTCTCATTTGTTTTGATTATATATTTATGTGATTTTTCATATCAAACATCTAAGAAGTAAAGTTTATAGAAAATGAAAGTATTATTATTTAGTGAACTTGCTGTAATTTAATTAGTGTTCAGGGTAATGTATGTAAAAGACAATGTAGATTTTAAGATTAATTTATGGTAAGAGTAGGAGAAAAAGATGTACGTATAGATACATACTGTGCCTACACGTAGACTGGGGGAAGAGAGGCTAACCTGGCTCAATCCCTCCAGTATCTTCACTCTAACCTAACCTTATGCCAACATAGCCCCAGGCAATAGATTGAGCAGTTCACAGGATGGTGATGGGAAGGAACCACATGACTCTGTGGTTTTTTTTTTTTTTTTTTTTCCTTTTCCCCCTGAACCAAGCTAAGTACTCGTCATGCAAAAGTTTACCTAATTGACAATGTTCATTCACATCCTCCTGTTTATAATATCTTTATGGGTAAAGGCCAGATGCAGTCAAGAAAGCCAGCATTGCTGTAACACAGATAGAATGCATGTGAACGACAGAACTGAGGCCATTCATAGGTGTTTCACCAACTGGAGTGAAGAACAGAGGCTCCAATTGAGTAGGTGAGAGGTGAAGAAATGTGGCGTGGAAGAGAATAGTGAATATTGCATAGTTACTCAAGCATAGTTTTGGGGAGGAAGTAAATTCATAAGTCAATAATCCCAAGTATAGAAAAATTATTTTCCTACAAATGAATAATTATGCATCCATTGATAGCCATATGCTGAATATTATGACTTTTTCTATTCATCAACTCTTAATCTTTATGATAGTATTATCATAAAAGGATTATTAGTTTCATTTGACATAGGAGGAAATTTATACCCAGATATCCAGTTACTAGGTTGAATAGCTAGAGTGTTGGAAATTGGAGTCCAGATGTTTGTCCTTGTAACCCTTCTACTTCTGTTGCCTCACAGAGGCCTGTCCTGCTAACATCCAAACAGAAGCAGTGGCTATGCTGGGAAGTGGAAGGCCGAGGCCTGTTTCCTGACCCCATGGCACCCAGTACCTTGCACAGCATTTTTTGTTATCACTACTATTGTCCACCCACTCCACCTCTGTTGCTCACAGAAAAAGCCATAAAAAGATGTTCTTGTACCCATGTGTTTCCCTGTGCAGGCACGGATAGAACTTGATAAGTTGATTCATGCTCTGTAGTTCTCTTCACAGCAAGCAGCTCATCTTCCGCTCAGCTTTCACCTTCAACGCCCTGCACAGCATGCCTGTGTCAGCTCTGCTACTCAGCTGTCAGACAAAGGGGAGAAAAAAGCAGGACTGTGACACAGTACTCATATTAGGTAAAGCTTTCCCCAGCTAGTACTCTCTATCCTGGGATTATTTTGTGAACACAGATTTCATTAGAAAGCGATTGATCTGAACATCTGGGGGCTCACGCACTGACATTAGCTCCTTCTAATTGCTATAATGTGGTTCTATTCTGATTTTATGCAAGCAGTGCAGTCTTCATGCACAAACTATTGATGAATTACACATTTAAGGTGTTTGAGAGTCTTGGTTAAGTGCATTTGTGGTTCCCTAGGATTTTCTTTTTTTGTTTTTCTGGTTCCTTTACCCCCACTCCCATTGCCATTCCAATTAGTCTCTAAAGATTTCACTTTATAAATAGAAAATCAGAATTATGTTTTACTACTTATCTCTTAACTCACATTGGGAATTGGAAGAGTGTTGGGTGTGAACGATGATTCACAAGAACATTACTTTTTCTGCTGTACTGAATAGTCTCACTGAAACACATTTAGATGTGAGGACAGTACTTATAAAACCCAGGCCAGTTGGGTTAGCAGATTGTTTACACGTGGGCACATGTGTGTGGTTTGTTACTGCAGGGCTGCACGTTCCTCCAGGAGAGGTTCTGTTGTTTTGTGTGCTATGAAATTTCAAATAAAGGAAGAACAACAGCTGTAATGGGCCCGATCCAATGATAGCAAAAGGTGAATAAAATTACTCCCTCTGGGAAGTAAAATGCTCATTTAGTAGAGGGAAATTATCATTTCCAAGTAGAACATTTGGCTTCCTGAGAGTGAAAATGTCAGCACAGCTTGATAATAACACCTCGGGCTATAATAGTACCCTTTTCCCCTCTGAGAGCTGGGCTCTTTCCCCTTAAATTTATCTTTACAACATTCTTGCAAAGTAGGTAGTCTCAGATGTTATTGGCTGTCTTTTAAGGATGAAGTACCTGAGAGGCTATTTGTCCTTGGAAATCCAGAAATCAATTTACTTGAGGGCTTTTTGACTTTGGTGCTATGGACATTTTTGACCAGTTATTTTGCTTGGGGAGAGAGAGAGGCTTGTCTGTGTACTGTAGAATGTTAGCAACATCCCTGGTTTCTATCCATTAGATTCCAGTCGTACCCCTAGTTGTGCATCCAGAATGTCTCTAGACATTGTCAAGTGTCCCCCGAGGGGCAAAATCACCTCCAATTTAGAAGCATTGGTCTGTATTAGTTGGCCTGGACAATCTTCCATCACCTACAGAAAACCTTAAGCAAAATTTGAAATAACCTGTTTACCTTTGATAATTTCTCCTACCTATAATTATAGTACTTATTTAGGATTCTCCATTATAGGTGTTTCATGTATATTTACTCATGTAATTCTCATAGTAGTTCTATTTTAATCTAATTTTACACATAAGAAAATAGAAAGAAAGAGAGGTTAGCTCACTTGCCCAAGTTTATACAGCTGGGAAGCAGGGCTGGCTTTGTGGACATGTGATCTATGCAGCTGCACAGGATCCTGTGTTGAGAGAGGCCTGTGCTTGGTTTAATGCTGTGCTGTTGCCATATTGAGAATCATCATTTTTTGAACAGGGGCTCCATATTTATATTTTGCTTTGGATGTCACAAGTCATATAGTCCTGCTATAATGTGAAAGAACCCAGAGTTGAGTCCAAGAGTCTCAGAGAGTCTAAAGCCTATGTGCTTAACACTTTCACCATACTGCCCCCTTCTCTTCACTACTGTTGCGTTCACTCATTTACTCACTTAGTGAATTGTACCAAGTTTATTATGAAACAGGCATTAGATTTGGCAGTGAGGGAACTGTAGAGACAAAACAGATGCTGTCCCTTCTTTCATGAAGCTAGCAGTCTCAGGAGGGGTACAAACCAATAAAACAGGCATTTGCAATTCAGCATGGTATATGTGATGAGAGGAAAGGCCTGGTTGCTACTGGAGCACATAGGAGGCCTCTTACCATAGTTTACAGGAATCAGGAAGCTGAGGCATAAGGGCTGGGTAGGAGTTACCCAATTGAAAAATGGAGAATAAGTGTGATTACAAGCCAGAGGAAATGGCAGAACAAATGGCAAGAAATGAGAAGTACAATACAATTAAAAATTGAAAATGGAGAGTTGAGGTAGGCAGATTGCACTGTTATGGTACAGTACCAACAGCATGATCTCAGTGGATTATCACAACAAAATTTATTTCTTACTCATATAGTAGGGACATGCTGTTGAGTTGTGGTGCAGCTCTCCAAGTCTCCACTTTAGGATTAAGGCTGAAAGAGTAATTCTTATTTGGAACAAGGCATTCTCACAATAAACAGAAAAGCTAGAAATGACTGAACCATAGTCTGTTGGGCTCATATTTCATTGGTCAATCATGAACATGGCCAGGCTTGCTATATGTGGAACGTGGAAATATTCTACCTCTGTAAGGGGCAAAGCAATGGGTAGGTTCATTGTAAGGGAGGGCAGAAACTAACTGGAACAATATTATATTATGTAAGAGTTGGAGGAGGGAAGTACTAAAAGATGAACTTTCAGGAATAACCAGGAGCTATGTTTTAGTTAGCTTTTTCACTACTGTGACTAATGGATCTTACCAGAACAATTTTAGAAGAGGAAAAGTTTGAGGGCTCACAGTTTCAGGGGTTTTAGTCTATTGAAGGCCAGCTTCATTCCTCAGGGCTTGAGGTGAGGCAGAACATCATGGTGGAAGAGAATGGCAAAGGGAAGCAGCTCACATATTGATCAGAAAGCAGAGAGACTTCACTCTCCAGATACAAAATATATACCCCATAGCCATGGCCCCAATGAACCACTTCCTCCAGCCATACCCCATCTGCCTCCACTTACCACTCAGTTATCACATCAAGGATCAAATCACTGATTAGGTAAGGGTATTACCCAATCATTTTTCTTTCAAACCTTGCATTGTCTCCCATGTGAGCTTTTGGGGGACACCACATATAAATCATAAAAAGCTAGGTTATGTGAAGTCATATATATAAGTCATGTTAAAGTGTTTAGGCATAATTTATTACTTTTTTCCATTAGGTACTCATTATTGGGTCCTAAATGTCTTACTCAAAATCTGCTTTCAGAAAGTAATAACAATCAAGGTGACAAACAAAACCAATACCAAAGAAAATAAACATTACATGCAAATATACAAATAATTCTCATAGGGTACTTATATTTTTACAAAACAGAAAATAACCATAAATTGTGAAGTATCACCTATTGGTGACATGCTCATCTAACAATGAATTTTTATTTCATCTGTGGCATTCATTCTTGGCATCTTGGGAATTATACCTTTTACTTTGCTGACTCATAAGTTTGGTTCTACTGGATAAAATTAATCCACAAATATTTATTGGTTATAGTCTATAATTTAAGAACTATGGTGATTACTGAATTCACATGTTGAAAATACAATCAAGATTAATGAGAACCAGTTGGGTACAATGGAAAGAAAGCAAATCTTCACTTTCAGATCACCTATATTTGACTCCAAAGTCATTCTATTAATACCTGTGTGAATTTGTGAAACTTATTCAACATCTTTGACATTTGGTTCTCTCATCTGTAAACTGGGATTAGAACACCTCTATCAAAACCACAAATAAAACAGAAATAGCTAATTTTCTTTGAGTATTTTCAGATGCAGGGAGAAGTCTAAGAACTTTGTATTATGACATTTAAACCTTGTCACAATCTATGAAGTGAAAGTTATGATTTTACAGAGAATGGAACTGACAGTTGAAAGGTTGGGCAACTTGCTCAAAGCCAAACGTTTAGTAAGACATGGAATCTGCAATTGAGCTCCACCACATGATGACCAAAGCTCTCAATTACCACATATAGGATGATAATGACAACAATGATAGAAGTCAGGCTTCATTCCATGCTCTAAAAAGATGAACTCATTTAATTCTTACAAATATTCTTTGAGAACATGCAAGTCATATAGAATCTTGGACTTAATATTGTATGCATATAACCATTTATATGTGTATGTATATGCATATATATCTTTATTAATTAATCATTCTGATTTTGGTCTGTGAGTGTAAGTTAAGTGTAATATATAAGGCTGCCTCTTTTATTGGTCCTTACCATATTTTCAATGGACAATGCTAACCTGTAAGTTAGAGGAAACTTGATAGAAAATTTGTTAGCAATGTGCCTTCAATAAGAGTAAATAACGACGTAAAGTCATCACTCTAAAATACAAGGTATAAGCTATATGAAATGAACTTTATTATGTATCTTGACTTATTAGAGGGCACTTTTTACTTCTTCTGGGTTCTGACTACATTTGAGATATCTTAAATACTATGTTCAATGACCCACGAATATGTGAGTTATTAATCTTAATTGTTTTACAGCCATTGCCTGGCTTTCTGTGATTTTCTTAAGGATTTAAGCTCCTAAATATGTTTATTTTAACCCTTTAATTTACATTATCACACACAGAAAATAGTGATGAACTTTGTTTATTCCCCTGCTCATCTAACAAACTAAGAGATGTCCTATATTTTGCCTGTTATGGTTTGAGATATTATGTGCCTTTCATTTATATGTGTCTTTTTCCTCCTAGAATCAAATTAAACAAAATTACAAGTTGAAAACAACCAGTCTGGAAATGCTATTTATCCTTCAGTGCAAAATCTGGCCGCAATTTTCTAATTAAAATCAGGTTTCTAGAATAGTCCTTCTCTAATGCCTTCAGCTTGTTGGCTCTTGTGAGCTTCTTTTATAATACCTTAATAAAATCTGAAGTTTAATAACTAACAATTTTAAGATTTAGTTACTAGGCCAAATGAAGTATTTATTCTACCCTCAAGCAGTCCTTCTGCCTTTGAGAAAGAACATTGTATTTCTAATACAAACAGTAAAATACACCTTAATGGAATTCTACTTTTCAACTCATGCTAGCAAAAGGATTCTTCACAAATGTGTATTTGCTTAGCTCCATGTCTTAAAAAGAAAAAGACACTGAGGTGATATAGCCTGTTTTCAACCCAAATTAAAAGGCCTTTTTCATTGGGTGTGACAGGGTATGGAGAGGGTATGTTTAAAGGATACAGGGATGTAGCTGGGTAGGAGAGATGACTTCTCATTTTTGATAGCATAGTACAATAGCATAACCATAGTTGACAACAATTGAGTGTTTCAAAATAGTTAATAGGATCTTTAATGTTCTCAACACAAAGAAATAATAAATATTTGAGGTGATAGATATAGCAGTTATCCTGATCTTATCATCACACATTGTATATATGTATTGAAATATCATACCTCTTAAATATCTAAAATTATTTTGTCAATTAAATATTTTTAAAAATCAGTGCAAAATAATGCATTTCAGATAGTTCAAAAGTTTTTAATTATCCATTGGTAGTGTTTTTCAGAGTGGCTTGCTTATCACCTGTGCAATGGTTATTATGTGAGGGGATTGTTAAAAATACAGGTTCTCAAGTTCCACTTTGTCCTCCTGGAATCAGTAAGGTGGTTAGGGTTTTGTAATTTACACCTTTAGAAAACTCCTCAGGAGATTTTCATGCATACTGATATTTGAAAAGTACTATAGAAATCATTTTTAAAAAGAAAATTTTAACAGAGATTTAGCAACTGTATTCCACTTGCAGTGTTCCTTAGGGTCTGGTTTAGATTTAGCAAGTACTATGCAACTTTCATGTTAAGATTTTTAGTTTAAGTGGCTCATACTCACTAAGCCTGAACAACTTCATGGCCATCTTTCCTGGACCTAATTTTATGACTTGACAAGGAAGATTAGAATACTGTGAAATATTCAGTAATAAATTTTTTTTTATATTTTTATTTATTTGCTTTAGTTGTACACAATGTGTTTTATTCAATTTGTTTTATTTGTATGTGGTGCTGAGGATCGAACCCGGGTCGCCCACGTGCTAGGCGGGCGCTCCACCGCTGAGCCACAATCCCAGCCCCTCAGCAATAAATTTTTAAGAATATTTACAATTTGGTTTCATGCTCTATTAAAATATATCTTCTATTTGTTGTTGTTGTTGTTTAGAGTTCAAAAGGAAGTGTTAGGTCTGAGTATTCAATGTCTAGATTAGGTCAATATAGAAATTCAGCAAACCAATCCCATGTGGTATGGGATGCTGATCTTACAAAAAACAGTAAAACAAATTTATTGTTTTGTTTTTAACTGTTTGAATCTCAAAGTGTGGTCCACAGACCAGTAGCATCATTCTATACTGGGAGCTTGTTAGACATGCAGAATTTCAGGTGCTACCTTCAGTTTACATTAACTTTGAGATGCATTGCTCTAAACAACTACTTCCTAGAAAATGTAGCTCAAATATTTGCTGGAGACTGTTCACACATGAGTTGAGGATTTTTCTTTGTGGTTAAAATTTTTAAGTACATTTGCCAGAAATGGATGGTCCTTACCATAACTAAAGGGAAAACTATGAATCCTTGAATGTTAAGATGGTCGATTCTTAAAGATGACTTTATGTAAAGCCAGTGACTTGAAAAATTGTGCTCTTTATATGTAATATGAAATGAATTGCACTCTGAAAGCATGTATAACAAATTAGAATAAATTAAAAAAATTTAAAAAAAGATGGCAGCAATCCCTGTGTAAATTAGAAAAAATGAGTAGAACTGACAGTGGTTTCATAGAATTCTGATAGTCACTCAAATGATTACTAACTTTTAAAAAGAACTTTTATGTTGTGGACTATACAGAAGATAATGTATATTAAATATAGAAGAATCACAGATGATAAGAGCATCTATGTGGTTAGAAACTTAGTAAAGGGTATAGAGTAATTGAAATAATTTATGTCAACAAATAAGAACCAAAATACTTTTATAAATTTTTTTTCTTTTTGTCTGGTGTTATAAATATGAGAAGACTTTTGAAAACACATGGAAAATGAAAATAGTTTCAGTATGTAATACGGTGAGAGTGACTAAAATAGTGTCTAGGATATTGGTATCACTGAAGATTAATATAATTGCTAATATTCATATCTTTAAAAAATCAGGTATAAAAGAGTCCCCCAAGAAAAGTAAGAGAATACCTTGGAAGCATTAAAATATGAGGTGGAAAATCAGTTGATTTGTACATCTAGAGGTGAACTGTGTTCTGATATGGAAATTTTATTCCATTTCTAAACATCTCAGATTGCATGAACTGAGCAGTGCTATTATTGGCGACTCTGCAGCTAAATTGCCTGGATTAGGCTTCAGTTGAAAATGTGATTCATTTACTCTCTCTTGTACCAGAGGTGCCTATATGAGGAATGAAATATGGGCTTTATAAGTCAAGCCTGTAATCACTAAGCCCAAACAACTTTATGGTCATATGTTCTTGACCTAATTTCATGACTTAACAAGTAGTGTTGGAATATTGGCTACTGTGCAAAATTCAGCAATAAATATTTGAGGATATTCATAATTTGGTTTCATTTATAGGTAATTTGGTCTTTTAGTGAACTCCTTTTCTTAAGGGTAGGCCATTTGAACAGAGCCTATTAAGATGACAAACGTTTTAAAACAGTGAAAAGTCCCTAGTCCAGTCATTAATAGGCAAAATAAAATACTAATTAAAAACAAAGGTAAAAATCATTATGACCAATTTAATTAGCTTTGACATTTTTTAAAGAAAGGATTGACTCTGGAAGAACTGATATAGCAATACTGCAATGTGCAGTATTAATTATATGGTGGTAGATGGTAGTATGTAAACACTGATTCGAGGCTCACTTCCTTACATAGGCATGTAGCATTAAGACACAGTGTTTTGACATGGTAGATGCTTATTCATATGCTGTGAATTGATCACAGCAGGAGGGGACAATTTTAAACATGCAATAGAGACAATCTCACTTCTTCCTCTGTTCATTTCATACCTTCCTGAGTGAACAAAATTCACCTTCTCAGAATATATATTTAATGATATAGTAAGTAATGCATTCCTAAAGTGGCAAAATAGATGGGCTAGGGAGAGCATAGTTCATTCCTGGGAGATGTTTTAGACTGGGAAAATTACTTCCTAGTCTTTTACATGTGTTGTGATGAAACCTTTCCTTATCCCATAAAATGTTCTTTTTCTTCTCTTGCACTTCCCTTCTGTTCAATTAGAAAAAATAAAATAAGCCAAAAAGTAAAGAAATAAACAAAACCCCAAGCCACTAAACAAATAAAAACTTTCTGAACTGTTTTCTGAAAAATAAATCATCTTTGCTGGGACATGAGATGAATAAGAGTTGGCATTTTCTGTTGTTACTTTGGGTAAAGAGGTCAAAGGTCATTATCTAACAGGCATCCAAATGGAATAAATCTGTTCCTCAAAGATCCTGTCACATGCACCTGAGTTTCCCCAGGGTTTGTGTAGAGTGGTTCATGGTCAAAAGCAGGAATAGATATTGGCACTCCAGGGAAACTATATTTTTCTGTCAATAGACAGAAGATTGCAGTGTCCTAGACAGGTAATCAGTTATCAAGCACCACAATAAGTTCACATTTAAACATTAAACAGGTGGAGTAGGAGACAAGTAAAATTTATCATGTTTACTAGGTTCACCATCAACAACCCAAGAACAGTTTATCCTTTTTAATCAGTTCTAATCTGTGCTTCTTGTTATCAAATTTCCAAAGAAATTAAATATATATTTTTTCTTCTGGCGAGTACTTGGTAGATTCTCAAAGAGCAAAAAATTTACATTTCTGTAAGTTGTAAATATAAATATAAAATGCATATTTATATTTGATATAAATATGCACATTATATATCTTTAATACATATTAAATATATTTTTAATGTATACTTAAATATGTATTATGTATATCTCCCATTTTTCTCTTTTCTTCAGTTAATTAAATGTACAAGTCAGCCCCTGTGGCACCTGGGTTCTATGCCAGCTTGGTAAAATGGTAGAAGAAAGAAAATGAAAAAGCCTGCAACTCTAAGATTAAACAGTATGTGGTTTGTTTAGATTTTTTTTTTTTTTATCCCACCATTAAAAGTAAGGAAGAATGGCTTTTCTTTTTCTCCCTGATTAGAGAGCTTCACTGGATTTGTGGCAAATAAATTGACAAGCGAGGGCACTGATGACAAGAGAGCGATAATTGATGGTGGCAGGTGGGGGCTTGCTATACTGGCATGTCCTGTGGAGGGTGAGCCAAGGACATCTATCAATCAACTTGGTGACAGCAGCCAGGGAGACTTAATTGGAGATTCATTGAACCTTTAATGATGTGACAGAGAAAAATAAGGATGCTTAAAAGGCTCCTGGGCTATTTCTTCTCCTTCCTTCCAACAATTCTCATAGAGTGGAAAGTTGACATCACTCCTGGGTTGAACATTCACCGTTTCCATCAAAGTTAATCACATTGTTTGGAGAGGTAGAGTAGTAAAAGTATTTAACATTAGTCTGCCATGGAATGAAACCTATACCGAGGGGTTTAGATTTGATTGTCCTGTGACTTTAGGATAATCACAGATGCTTAGCAAGTGCTCAGACACCAATTCCTTAGGGTGCAGATATGGCTAATTCCATGATTTTTTCCCCCTTCTCAGCCTTCTAAAGACCTCTCCCTACCATACAAATCTATAGGTTTTCAATTTTTTTTTTTTTTTTGCCTAATGTTCAAAATATTTTTATCTCCTATTTGGGAAAGGAAAAAGTCCTACAAAGGTATTTTACCTTTATGCACGAAGGGGGTAGTTTCTTAATGTTAGCATTGAAGGATAATACCCAACAGTTTCAGTTCACTGTGCATGAATATAATTTGTAAAGTTCTAAATGAGATGGTCTTTACCATGTAAGATCTTATATTTTTATATTTATGAGTCTTTGTACTTATTTATTACTTTTCAATGACAATTTTGGACAATTGCTGACCCAGTGCTTTGAATAGGTAAGTCAAAACCAAATACAGCTTGAGTATTTCTTTGAAGGAAGTGACAGTATAGAGAGGAAAGAACTAATGGAGGTTGTGAGGACAATGTCCAGGAGGGAAGAGGCTATAGATAGAGGGCAGCTTAAGTGGCATTTTTGTGTCTCTTGAAAATTACAGTATTCACTAGAATAGTTGATGAAAAATGTGGAGGAAGAAAGGAAGAGGGAAATCTTGGACTTGATATAGCAGAGATTTTATATTTAATGTCATCCCAATTTATCCAAATCTGACTCTTATTGACAGAAGAGAAAGCTAATTCACCTGTTTCACCCCTTCCTTGGTTTAACTTCTGCTCATGCCAAACATTTTTCCCCACAAGCCAATAAATGCAAAAATGACCTACTGATTACTTAATGAAAAAATAGGAACTTTTTTTTTAAGTTCTCAGAGGGTTAACATCTCATAATATCCAGGCACAGTTTGCTTTTCCCTGTGCAGAGGTCCAAATTAACCACTTATCCTTCACGTTATACCTCTTCAAGAATGGTGACTCGTGAAAGTCCTCTTGATGTCTGAACTTCAAATGAGCTGGCTGTGCATAACTCAATAGTCTTCATGCAGATTAGTCCTCTCAGAGTTGTGTATATTTTCCCACATATTCATAGACATTTTAAAAAGAAAACTCAGAGGCAAAAAGCGCATGAATTAGGACTGTACCACGGCAAAGAAAGTAGCTTCCTACATTACTATTGAGAAGAGCTACACGTAGCCAAGTGCATATTATAATTTTAAAAAGTCATTAAAATAATTTGAGCAAGATGGTATAGTAGAGGAAAAAGATTTTGTGATGCTGGGATTGAACCCAGGGCCTTGCACATGATAGAAAAGCACTGTGCTACTGAGCTACATCCCTAGATGTTGGGGGATACACTTAGAATAAAAATTTTTTCTACATTTCATTGTGTTATTTAAACTGAAAATTTTGATGTAGGAAGAATTTTTTCATCCATATATTTTTTCCAGACTGCTCTTATAATTAATTTTCTTAGATCCTTGAAAGGTACTATTCATAGGTTGGAAAATTATCTGAGGAGTACACAATGTCTGTAAACCATCAATATGAACAAAGAGCCACCTCAAAATCTCTTAGAAACAGAAACATGGAAGTCAAGATTAGTATTTTGGTCAAATCATCAAGGTGGTATTCAAATCTCCCTGAGGATATTTCTACCAAGTAGTTATCTATTTTCAGTCTGTACATGCACAGCAAGTCTAACTTCATAAACCAGTCCAATCTACCTTTCAATGACACTTTTAAATACTTTTGCTCATTTTGGAAAGTACTCAGTCTTCTTATAGCATTTAGTCTGTGGAATGGAATCACCTTTTGTCTTTGGGTATAAAGATTCAGCAGGGCAGTTCTTCATGAGAGTTCCCCAATTGTTTGAAGATGGTTATCCTATCTTTCATGAGTCTTTAATTTTTTTTAAAAGTGAAATATTCCTTTCCCCTCCTTTCCCATGTTATGGTCTGAAGTCCCTTCATTATCAAAACTGCTTTGCTCTGTGCTGATCTGAGTAGGATCCAAAGTCTGTAGGTTCTTCTAAGGATATCTTGTCAAAACTTGAACACAACTCCAGGAAAGATCTGACCCCCATTTGAACATAACTCCAGGAAAGATCTAACCAGCTTTGAACAGAGCAGGACAATCATAGCAATTTTCACCTGTCTTAGATTTTTTTTCTTCTCCATCTAGTTGCAACTCTTTTAAAAACTTTCTTGCTCTATTTAGGCCTTGACATGTCAACCTGACTGGACAATGAATGGTACAGAGCTATTTGGTTAAACAGTATTTTTCTGGATATTTCTGAGAAGTTATATTTTGGATGATATTATAGTAAGCTTTTCTTCACTGTGACAAAAATACCTGACAAGAGAAACTTAGAGTTGGAAAAGTTTATTTTGGCTCACAGTTACAGAGGTTCAGTACCTAGTCAGCTGACTCCATAGCTCTGGGTAGAAGGTGAGACAGAACATGGTGGCAGAAGGGCATTGTAGAGGAAAGCAGCTCAGAACAAACCAACAAGCAAGCAGAGAGAGAGCTCTGCTCACCAGGGACAAAATATAAACCCCAAAGTCACTCACCCAGTGACATTTTTCCTTTAGCCACAGCCTACCTGCCTACAGATACCACCAATTAATTCTTACCAGTTAAATTGTGTTAAAGGTCTAATAATCTAATCATCATACCTCTGAACATTCTTGAATTGTCTCACATGTGAGCTGGTTGGGGCACCTCATTTAAACTTTAACAGATGAGATTAATGTTTAAATATAGACTTTGAGTAAAGCAGATTTTTCTTCATAATGTGGGTGGGCCTCTTCCAATCCAGTGTCTGTTGAAGGCCTTAATAGAACAAATTGACCTTCTCTTCAGTTTTTTCAGTACTGAGGATTAAGCTCAGGGCCTTTTGTATGCTCTGCAAGCATTCTGCCACAAAGTTATATCCCCTAGGAAGAAGTAATTCAGCCACCATATGGCTTTCAGACTTGACTGCCACAGCTTTTCCCTGGGTCTGCAGACTGCCTTCCTATTCAAAACGTTTTACATTTACCAAGTTTCCATAATTGTGTTAACCAATTCCTAAAAGTAAATCAATAATTACCTCTCTCTCTCTCTCTCTCTCTTTCTCTCTTTTTCTCTCTAACATCTCTCCATCTACACACGCACACACACACGCATGCACATCCTAACAGTGCTTTACTCTGGGGGACCCTAATACAAGTCCCTAGGATAACTGTATATTTTGTTGTCTTGATTGTCCCATCTAATATATTTCCTCTTACCACAAGCTTTCTATCATCTACAAATTTTACGACAACAACAGAGTTAGGTATATTCTCTTAATTCTAGGAACAGTGAATTTTCCTCATTTTAATGAACACAAAATTGACTTTGAAGGAAATGGTTCTTTATAGAGAAACTTCTACTAATCATTGATAATTAAAGCATAATTAAAGCAGCAAGGGGGAGGATTAAAAGCAAAACACTGCTCCTCAGCTTCCCCTGGTGTACACAGACATCCTTTAATAGTTTGAATAGTAGATATTATTGATAGAATATAAGGGCACATGGCTTGCTGTAACTGTTCCTTTAAATAAGTACTACAACAACCATGCATTATGATATTCCATTTGAAGTTTTAACTATTTGTGAGACTTTGAAGGTCTTCTCTGTGACAATGCATGATAGCTTAGGAAAGTTGTATTATGGATAGCACACATATTCAGGAAACAAATTGCACAGACTTAAAGTGAAAATTAAAATGATAATTTATCTAACCTGGAACTATAAGTACCACTCACTACATAATCTTTATTATAATAAATAGTAATGAAACATCTTGGATTTTATTTTTATAATTTTATTAGAATTATAAATGTTAACCTAATATTTCTTATTGAATATGACTTCTTAGATGATTATAAAAGAGCATAACTTAAAAAGAAAAGATACAATAAAAATGCCAATAATATTGTAGCTGTTTATTGAAGGTCCATTATAACACTTTGGTGTATATCTTTGTATCTGGCCAGTGGAGACCTCTCTCTCTCTCTCTCTGCTTTCTGATCACCATGTGAACTGCTTTTCTCTGCTACACTCTTCCACCATGATGTCCCACCTCATTCTTCTGTCCTAATGTTCTGGACATCAGGAGCCCCAAGGAATGAAGCTGGCTGACCATGGACTAAGAACTCTGAAACCATGAACCCCCAAATAAACTTTTCTTCCTTTAAAATTGTTCTGGACAGGTCTTTTAGAGCAGGAAAAAAAAAACCTGACTAATATACATGTTATTGGCAAATATGTAGATTATACAATGACATTATATGGAAGTTAAATTTTTGTAATGTCTTATTAGAACATAGCTATGTTCATTCTCTTATATATATTTTTGTAACTAAAACATTGTGCTAAATTAGCAGAATTGAGTAGTGAAAATAGAGACAATATACTATGTCAAGCCCAAAATGCCTACCATCTGGCTCTTTACAAAGAATTTTGCTAATGCTGCTCTGGCTGATGAAAGTAAGATTTCACATTTTTTTTTGCATGGTTTCTTCAAGATACAGTAGGGTAATTAAAGTGATGATTTCTTTGTTAGTAGTTTCTTACATATCCCAAGTAATTCTATAGTGAATTCTGAACTAAACATAAACATATGCATATTGAAAGACAACTTAGAAAAATGTTGATTTTTTTTAACATCTTATAAATCTTAGAATTTAGAAGTATTTTTTGTGTATACACAATACAAAGAAAGAAGGATATATTGACAGAGAAAAGACTAAAGAGTGTGAGAAATATAATAGAGATAGACTAGGCAGATCAAGCTCTTAAATCCACAGCCACTCATTGAGATTTCATGGTTAAGTGTTCTGTATAGTAGGAAGGCTTCTTTTCCTATCCTGAATTTGTTTTCCCATTTGTGAGCCTCAGTGATCAAACTCCCATAACATGGCATTGACAATGACATTTGAGAGGGATCATAAAGTGATGCTTAGGAATGAATGACTCCTGTGTTTATAAAGTGATATCTGGAATTAAGAAAGATAGCACATGTGAAATCTTGGCAGAAACGCTTGTAGAAAGTCACCTTAGTGGCCAGCATGTCATAGTCGGAATATCTGTTGTTCATCAGGGAAATCACAGAAACCTAGACACTCTGGAGGCAGTCTTTCAGGTTTCAAAATGTTTTATTGCATGGTTTCTTGTTCTGCATAATGAGGATTCAAGATGAATAAGGAAAAGTTACTTTTATTGGAAAATACTGATTAAATATGATTTTTCCTTTTTCAAAGGCTACCAAACAAACTAGAAGTTAGATGTAAACATATTGTCTCCTTTTACACATTCTCTAGAACCAGGAAGGATTAATAAAGAGAGAGTTCTTTCCCTGTAATTTTGGATTCATCTAGAATTCAAGAGTTGAAAGGGGCCCTTGTTGTTACCAGATGCAGTAACTGTACAAATGATAAAAACAGACCTGGAGAGGCAAGGTAATCACCCAATGCAGCTTGAGCAGCCTGGGCCTCTGGTTCTTCCATGATCACCTGAAGCCATTCTCTTTCAAATGCAGAGTGTACATTTTTCACTTCAGAAAGAGTAAATCCGATTTATCCTTCTTCTAGATGTCCCCCAAAAGTGTCTCATGTTCTCCAAGGATAAATCATTTTAAAATCCTTAAGCCTCAGGTAATTGGTATCACAAATTCTTTCATGCCATAATATGTATTCTTTCATGCCATAATATCTATTCTAAAGCTTTTCCTGAGATATGAAGTCTTAGATGACAAAGCCTGACTCTGGACTCTGGAGTGGTAATAAAGAATGACATATCTATACTGAGAATGGAAATTCAAATGATAAGATAGGCTTTGTAATAATGACTTTACATATTAGTAGAGGAATAGGAGATGAAATACAATAGGGAATAGTGGGGAGTGTGCTCAACTAGAACGGACATAGCTAATTCAAGGGGCAGTTATTGCTGAGCCCCATTTGATGGTTGCTATGCATGTGTGTTATTTTGAATTTTCAAAATCTTTTGATAATTCAAAGATGCTGAAAGCCTCACTTTTTTTAAGTGTAGAAATGTTCTAATTATTATTGTGTAGGTCAAGCAAGATCCATCTGTGGCCTAGATTGCACCTTTAAGAAGCATCTTTAGCAATCAAAAACCATATTTTCATAAAATATGAGTTTCACATGCAATTTGGATTATATGGTTTACAGTTTAATATTTTATGATTTTTCTTCCTCATATTTTTATCCTGGGAGTAAGAGCATGCCATGATTAGCCTGTAAATACAGTGTGGCTTTGTGGTTCAAACATTCGATTGCATCAAAAGACTTTGCTTTTGTTTTCTGCTTGAAAAAACTGACACTTGTTATGGTTATGCTCACTATGTGAGGCATCCCCTGTTGACTTCTGGACAATCACTATAAATCTCTATTATTCTGCTGTTATTGTCTTGTTATACTAGCGCTGTTGAGGTATCTTCTCAAGGGAAGCAAGCCCAGGTGTGCACATACAGAGAAAGGAATTCTCTCCTTTAAACACATAAATAGCTATTTTATTTGGCAGAACACACATAAACTTTAGTATAGCCAAAGGAATCTTGAACAGTTATTTGCATTGCAAATATTTCAAAATCTGGAGCAAAGGTATCAGAGCTTAATCTGCTAGCCATTTGAATTCTGTCAGTTGAGAAAGTAATCCATCTTTTATTATTTTTTCCAGTAATAAGAATTGAAAGAGTTGAAATGCAGTGCCTTGCAATCGGGCTCCAAGGCATAAGAATTTCTCATAAAGAAGAACGTATTCTTGTTCCCCCATGAAATTCAGTTATATAGACTTCCTTTTATGGGTAGTATTTTTTTCTTTATGGCTGTGTTCAGAGCAAATGTGCAGGGTTAAGCTTTCTTGTGCTATACATTCATTGTTTTGGTATCCGAACTGATGGAAGATTAGAACAGTGCTGTATCAGATATCTGGGCAGAATGGCTTGAAGGTTTGAAAAAACAAAGTTTTTGGTAACTTCCTTGATTGCATGTGTGATTGATAACACATTATGTCCCATTGTACTATACAGGATTGAAATCTTGAGAATTAATGGGTTAAGGTCAACCTTTGATTCAGTACTTGCAAATTCATAATGTGGCATTTATATAAAGAATTAGAAATGAATAATTTTTTAGGCATATTATGGTTTAGATCTGGATTGTCCTTTAGAAGATCATATATTGAAGGCTTGTTTCCTGATGAAGTAATGTTCAGAAGTGGAGTTCGGGGAAGTGATTTAATCATGAGGGCTCTGACCTCCTTGGTGGGTTAATTCATTGAGGGATTCATATGATGATATTATGGGGAGGTAGTTAAAACCATTATTGGTAGGTTGTGGGGCCTAGTGAGAGGAAGTAGGTCACTAGGGACATGCCCTGGAAGGGCATTTCTTGTCCCTAGGGCTCCCCCCCGCCCCCGCCCTCCCTTTCCCCCAATTTCCTAGCTGTCATGAAGTGAAAAGCTTTCCTTTTCCACACCAGTCTCCCTTCTGACATCATGGCCTTGCTAGAGGGCTAAAAGTAATGGGGACAGCCAACCATGGACTGTATTATGATTTAGATGAGATGTCTTCCAAAAGGTCATGTGTGAGATGATGCAAGAAGTTTTCAGAAGTGAAATTATTTGATTATGAGAGTAATAACCTAATCACTGATGATTAAATGGGTACTAACTCTAGATGGGTAGGGTGTGTGTGTGGAGGAAGTATGTAATTGGGTGGGTAGTTTCAGGGTTTATATTTTGCCCCTGGTGATCTCTCTCTTTCTGCTTCTTATGTGGTTTATCCTAAGCCCTTCTGCAATTATGTTCTGTCTCACATTGGGCCCAGAGCTAAGGAGTCAGCTGACCATGAACCTCTACAACTGTGAGTCAACATAAACTTTTCCTCCTTTAAGTTGTTCTTAAAGGTCTTTTGGTCACAGCAATGCAAATCTGACTAGTACAGATTAAAACCTCTGAAACTCAGTCAAAATAAACCTTTTTTAAATTTTTTCAGGCAGGTATTCTAGTCATAGCAATGTAAAACTGAATAGTACAGAAAATAGGTACTGAGAATAGGGTTGAACTATATTAGGAATTGGACTAAAGGCAACATGGGTAACATTATAGAGAATAACTTGTCTAAAATTTGTCCATGCTCTGAGACATTATATAAGGCTGACTATAAAGGTGATGGACTAGTTAATCAGGCAGAAGACATTTCAATGCGATATAGCATTCAGACTATTGCATGGGTATTGCTGGATGCTTTAAGTCAAGTTTTCAGTGAGAATCGAAAGCAAGAAGAGGGGAAATATTTTAAAACCTTGCAGTTTAATCAGACAAGAAACACGTGTAAAATTGGGGCCAAGGAATATATTGTTGTTGAAGACACTGGCACTAATAAAGAGAAACTAAGAACTCTGCACCAAAGCAATGGGCATTTCAGGATTGGGATATACCCATTTATGGCAGGCTTAATAGTATAAAAGTAAAAGTTTTTTCAAAAGATTTTGCTTTGAAAAGAGAACACCAGGGTTCCCTGCTCTCACAAAGCCACGTGGGAGTTGTTTCCTCAGGATTTGTCTCACTATGCTTAGCCAGCCAGGCCTTTGGAGGCCACTACAGCTGTGTCCAGGGTGGCCTGACTACTACTCCTGCTATTTGAAGACTTTGGCATCATCCATATGGTGCTGGTCTTGCAGGAATGCAGAATGCAAGCTACAGGTTCATGGAAGCTTCTACCGAGATTTCAAAGGAAGGCCTGAGAGGTCAGGAATTGTGTGGAAGATCCTGAGACAGTGACACATGAGGCTATGAGAGTGAAACTGAAATTGCAAAGGAGACTCCAGGAAGTCAAAAATGCTAGGAACATGGAGTATCTTCCAAGGAAAGCTGCAGACAGTGAATAGGGCCAGAACAAGAGAGAAGCCATGTGGGCTGAAACCACCAAAATCTTAGGGGTTAGGAGCCTAAACCTTCTTGGGTTTTTTTTTATTTTATTTTATTTTATTTTTTATTTTTTTTTTTTTTTTAATTTTTTTTAAATTTTTTATTATTTATTTACTTATTCATCATGCACAAGTATAGTATCTTTTTACATACAATTGCTTGTATACAAAGTATATAAGTACCATTCAGATCTTCAATCATGCATTTAGGATAATGATATCCATCTCATTCAACCACCAATTTTTTTTTTCCAACCCCCCCCTTACTCACTCCCTCCCCTCCCTTTCCGTTGACCATTCTAGTGTTCCTCTGATCCTATGTACCCCCTTCCAACAACTCTGTGAACCAGCCTCCTTATATCAGAGAAAACATTCGGTACTTGGATTTTTGAGATTGACTAATTTCACTTAGCATTATATTCTCCAACTTCATCCATTTACCTGCAAATGCCATTATTTTATTCTCTCTTATTGCTGAGTAAAATTCCATTTTGTATATATACCATATTTTCTTTATCCACTCATCTACTGAGGGGCATCTAGGTTGGTTCCATAACCTAGCTATTGTGAATTGTGCTGCTATAAACATTGAAGTGGCTGTGTCACTGTAATATGCTGTTTTTAAGTCTTTTGGGAACAGACCCAGGAGTGGGATGGCTGGGTCATAGGGTGGTTCCATTCCCATTTTCCCAAGAAATCTCCATACTGCTTTCCATAGCGGTTGCACCATTTTGCAGTCCCACCAGCAATGTATGAGTGTGCCTTTTTCCCCACATCCTCTCCAACATTTATTGTTGTTTGTGTTCTTGATAGCTGCCATTCTGACTGGAGTGAAATGAAATCTTAGAGTAGTTTTGATTTGCATTTCTCTAATTGCCAGTGATGTTGAGCATTTTTTCATGTATTTGTTGATTAATCGTGTATCTTCTTCTGAGAAGTGTCTTTTCAATTCCTTAGCCCATTTATTGATTGGGTTATTTGCTTTTTTGGTGTTAAGTTTTTTTAGTTCTATATACATTCTAGAAATTAGTGCTCTATCTGATGTGCATGTATTAAATATTTGTTCCCAATTAGTTGGCTCTCTATTCACCTCACTGATTGTTTCTTTTGCTGAGAAGAAGCTTTTCAGTTTAAATCTATCCCATTCATTAATTCTTGGTAATAGTTCTTGTGCTACAGGATTCTTATTAAGGAACTTGGGGCCTAATCCGACATGTTGGAAATTGGAGCTTACTTTTTCTTCTATTAGGCGTATTGTCTCTGGTCTAATTCCTAGGTCCTTGATCCACTTTGAATTGAATTTTGTGCATGGTGAGAGACAAGGGTTTAATTTCATTTTGTTGCATATGGATTTCCAGTTTTCCCAGCACCATTTGTTGAAGAGGCTATCCTTTCTCCACTGTACATTTTTGGCAACTTTGTCTAATATAAGATAGCTGAAATTATATGTATTAGTCTCTGTGTCCTCAATTCTGTACCATTGGTCCACCAGTCTGTTTTGGTGCCAATACCATGCTGTTTTTGTTACTATTGCTCTATAGTATAATTTAAAGTCCGGTATGGTGATGCCCCCTGCTTCACTTTTCTTGCTCAGGATTGCTTTGGCTATTCTGGGTCTCTTATTTCTCCAGATGAATTTCATGACTGCTTTTTCTATTTCTTTGAAGAATGACATTGGGATTTTGATTGGAATTGCATTAAATCCGTATAATGTTTTTGGTAGTATGGACATTTTGACAATATTGATTCTACCTATCCAAGAGCAAGGTAGGTCTTTCCATCTTCTGAGTTCTTCTATGATTTCTTTCTTTAGTGTTCTATAATTTTCCTTATAGAGCTCTTTCACCTCTTTCGTTAAGTTGATTCCCAGGTATTTTATTTTTTTTTTGATGCTATTGTAAATGGCGTAGTTTTCATCATTTCCCTTTCAGAGGCTTTGTCACTGATGTACAAAAATGCCTTTGACTTATGGGTATTGATTTTGTATCCTGCTACTTTGCCAAATTCATTTACTAGTTGTAAAAGTTTTCTGGTAGAGTTTTTTGGGTCTTCTAGGTAGATTATCATGTCATCAGCAAATAGTGCTAATTTGAGCTCTTCTTTTCCTATCTGGATCCCTTTAATTTCTTTCGTCTGTCTAATTGCTCTTGCCAGAGTTTCCAGTACTATGTTAAATAGCAGTGGTGAGAGGGGGCATCCCTGTCTTGTTCCAGTTTTTAGAGGGAATGCTTTCAATTTTTCTCCATTTAAGATAATGTTAGCTCTGGGCCTTGCATAAATAGCTTTTATAATGTTGAGATATGTCCCTGATATTCCTAGTTTTTCCAGTGTTTTGAACATAAAGGGGTGCTGTATTTTGTCAAATGCTTTTTCTGCATCTATTGAGATAATCATATGATTTTTATCTTTAAGTCTATTGATGTGATGTATTATGTTTATTGATTTCCGAATGTTGAACCAGCCTTGCATCCCTGGAATAAACCCCACTTGATCATGGTGCACTATCTTTTTGATATGTTTTTGTATCTGATTTGCCAGAATTTTGTTGAGAATTTTTGCATCTATGTTCATTAAAGATATTGGCCTGAAGTTTTCTTTTTTGGATGTGTCTTTGCCTGGCTTTGGAATTAATGTAATATTGGCCTCATAGAAAGAGTCTGGAAGAGCTCCCTCTTTTTCTATTTCTTGAAATAGTTTGAAGAGCGTTGGTATTAGTTCTTCTTTGAAAGTCTTGTAGAACTCTGCTGTAAACCCATCAGGTCCTGGACTTTTCCTTGTTGGTAGCTTTTTGATGACATCTTCTATTTCTTTGCTTGTAATCGATCTGTTTAAATTGTGTATAGCCTCCAGATCCAGTTTAGGCAAATCATATGACTCTAGAAATCTGTCAATGCATTCAGCATTTTCTGTTTTATTAGAGTACAAGTTTTCAAAGTAATTTCTAATTATTTTCTGTATATCTGAGGTGTTTGTTGTGATATTCCCTTTTTCATCACAAATGTTAGTGATTTGAGTTTTTTCTCTTCTTCTTTTTGTTAGCATTGCTAAGGGTCTGTCAATTTTGTTTATTTTTTCAAAGAACCAACTTTTAGTTTTGTCAATTCTTTGAATTGTTTCCTTAGTCTCAATTTCATTAATTTCTGCTCTGATTTTAATTATTTCCTGTCTTCTGCTGCTCTTGGTGTTGATCTGTTCTTCTTTTTCTAGTGCTTGGAGGTGTGATGTTAAGTCGTTTATTTGTTGGTTTTTCTTCCTTTTAAAGAATGAACTCAGTGCAATGAATTTTCCTCTTATTACTGCCTTCATAGTGTCCCAGAGATTTCTATATGATGTATCTGTGTTCTCATTTACCTCTAGGAATTTTTTAATCTCCTCTTTGATGTCTTCTTCAACCCCTTGTTCATTCAGTAGCATGTTGCTTAGCTTCCAGTTGTTGGAGTAGTTTTTCTTATTCCTTTTTTTGTCATTGATTTCCAATTTCATCCCTTTATGGTCTGATAGCATGCAGGGTAGTATTTCTATTTTTTTATATTTGCTGAGATTTGCCTTGTGACATAATATATGATCTATTTTGGAGAAGGAGCCATGTGCTGCTGAGAAAAAAGTGTATTCATTTACTGAGGGATGAAATATTCTATATATGTCCGTTAGCTCTAAGTTATTAATTGTTTTAAGGAGGCCTAAGGTTTCTTTGTTTAGTTTTTGTTTGGATGATCTATCCATTGGTGAGAGAGGTGTGTTGAAATCCCCTAGAATAACTGTGTTGTGGTCAGTTTTACTCTTGAACTTGAGAAGCGTTTGTTTGATGAATGTAGGTGCTCCATTATTTGGGGCATATAGATTTATGATTGTTATATCCTCTTGATGAATGGTTCCCTGAAGTAGTAAGAAATATCCATCTTTGTCCCTTTTGATTAACTTTGGCTTGAAGTCTACCTTATTTGAAATGAGAATGGAAACCCCTGCTTGCTTCCGCAGGCCATGTGAGTGATAAGACTTTTCCCAGCCTTTTACCTTCAGTCTATTGATGTCTTTTTCTATGAGGTGTGTTTCTTGGAGACAGCAGATTGTTGGGTCATTTCTTTTAATCCATTCAGATAATCTGTGTATTTTGAATGGCGAGTTTAGGCCGTTAACATTCAGGGTTATTATTGAGATGTGATTTTTATTCCCATCCATTTTTATTTGTATGATGATCTTTAGCTTGATTAGGTTTCTCTTCTGATTGGTATTTCCCTTAGTTTAATATCTCCCTTTGTGTTGATTTTCATTGTTATTTTTCTCTTCTTCTTCATGAAAAATTTTGCCCAGGATGTTCAGAAGTGCTGGCTTTCGAGATGTGAAATCTTTTAACTTTTGCTTGTCGTGGAAGGTTTTTATTTCATCTTCAAATCTAAAGCTCAATTTTGCTGGATATAAGATTCTTGGTTGACATCCCTTTTCCTTCAGAGCTTGAAATATGCTGTTCCAGGATCTTCTTGCTTTTAAGGTCTGGGTAGAAAAATCTGAACAAAGTCTGATTGGTTTCCCCCTATATGTAATCTGCTTCCTTTCTCTTGTGGCTTTAAATATTCTCTCCTTGCTCAGTATACTAGGCATTTTCATTATAATGTGTCTTGGTGTGGATCTGTTGTGATTTTGTATGTTTGGTGTTCGGTAGGCCTCTTGAACTTGGTTTTCCCCTTCATTCCTCAAGTTTGGATAATTTTCTGTAATTATTTCATTAAATAAATTACTCATTCCTTTGGCTTGAAACTCTGCCCCCTCCTCTACCCCAATCACTCTTATGTTTGGTCTTTTTATGTTGTCCCATAATTCTTGAATGTTCTGTTCTTGGTTTCTTACCATTTTTGCTGTGTAATCTAGATTTTTCTCTAGGATATATATTTTGTCTTCATTGTCTGAGGTTCTTTCTTCCAAGTGATCTACTCTGTTGGTGATACTTTCGATTGAGCTTTTATTTTGATTTATTGCTTCTTTCATTTCTGGAATTTCTGTTTGGTTTCTCTTTAGAGCTTCTATCTCCCTATTGAAGTAATCTTTTACTTCCTGTATTTGTTTATGGAGTTCTTTGTCAAAATGATCTTTTACCTCCTGTATTTGCTCCCTCATCTCATTTTTGAGTTCATTCTTAAGTTCCGCTAACATTTGGAATATGTAATTTCTGAATTCCATCTCTGGCATTGCACCAACTGTGCATGGTATGGAATCTACTGAGGAGGTATATTGATTTGTTTGTGTCACTTTCTTCCCTTGTTTCTTCATATTGCTTGTGCGTCTATTCTACCTGCACTGTGGGACCTTGTCTACTTTTTGATTTTACCTTAAAACCTTGTGTTGCTCCTGTAGTACAATGCTATCAGATCCCCTTATATTTCCTTTACACTTTAAAATCAAACACTTTCTATTCAGAGAATCCCAGTTTGATCACAATGTACAGATTTAGTTAACCCAGATGTTGTTTCCAATTTACTCTGTATGCTTCTGATGGGGTTTTAAAGTTTCAAGTAATGGACAGAGAGGTAATATGTTTAGGAAAGAAGGAAGTGAGTGTATTGATTTGTTCTTTCTTTAAAAGTATGAAAAGAGAGTTCTATGGAAGTGGTTTAGTATCAGCCGACGAGAGAGGAAAGAGAATGGAGTGAATGAATAGATGGAAAGACCGATTTACATATAAACCTAACTTATGCAGCGGTTGAGAGGAGAAATAAAGAAAGATGGAAAAGAAAAGAAAAGAAAAAAAAAAAAGAAGAGAAAAAAAAATAATAACCAAGGAGTAGTAATTAGTGTAAGAGAGAGGAGAGAGAGAATAAGTCTAGAAAATAGAGAATAAACCATATATAACACCACTTTGCTATATATTTCAATTGTACACGTTCTAGAAATCTCAATTTGTGCGTATAACTTGCTTTTGCCTCTGTTGAGAATGCAATGGCAGGGTGTAAATAGGGAAGATGAAGGAAGAAGAAAAAATATAAAAGTGAGAAGGAAGAAAAGAAAGAAAAGAGGAGCAGAAGCACACAAACACACTGTCAATCAAAACAAAAACAAACAAAAAACTCCCAAGAAACAACAAAACAAACAAACAAGCAAATAAAAACAAAAACGTTGAACCCAAGAACAAGTCTCAAACAAAATGGACCCTTGGAAGCCCTTCTTTTTTCCCTTCCAGTTTAAGCCACCTGACCCAGATCATGTACAGTCAGCAACCCTGTTAGTGGAGTCAAGGCTGCTCCTTTGGTCTGTTGCAGAGTGGCACAGTGGAATAGTGGAAGGGACTTATCCTCAGACTGGGCTCTGCTTACAGCAGTAGGGAGATGCTACTATGGGCCTTGGAGGCCAGGCAAACTGGCAGCGGGTTCTCTCCTTCCAGTGGGCAGGTGCCTACCTCTTGCTCTGGTTGCAGCTGGGCAGGTTGCACTCCCCCAGGGAGTGGAGGAAGCACTTCGCCAGGTCTGGCCCTGCGTGCAGCAGCCGGGAGATGCTGTTCTGGGCCCCAAAGACCAGGCAAACTGGTGGCTGGGTCTTTCCTTCCAGTGGGCGGGAGTCTACCTCTTGCTCTGGTCACAAATGGGCAGGTCGCACTCTTCCCGATAATGGAGGAAGCCCTTCCCCAGGTCTGGCCCTGCGTGCAGCAGCCGGGAGCTGCTACTCTGGGCCCAGGCGGCCAGGGACAGTGGCGGCGGGGTCTCTCCTTTCAGCGGGCGGGAGTCTACCTCTTGTTCTCCTTCTTGGGTTTATGTACTGCCTCCACAAGCCATAGATGCTGGATATGGAGCTACAGGATTCAGTATTTTCCCTGTAGGTTTTCAGTTTTTGCTTTTATATTATTCTTCCTTTTCCTATCATATCACTTCCTTTGAAATAGTAATGCCTCTCCCAACATTGTGTATGCAAAATATATACCTGACTTTTTGATTTTTACAGGAGTTCAAAGTTAAGAGTTTCCTTTTTTTTTTTTTTTTTTCTTTTCCGAGGAGGCTTTTAACTTGGGCTTTTAAGCAATTTGGGAACTGTTAAGATTTTGGGAACTCTTGGATATGTACATGAAACTTTGGGGCTAAGGGTGGAATTTGATGATTAGGTATGAAGTGTCCTCCAAACATTCATATATTGATGGCATGGTCCACATTGCAGAAATGACCAGAGGTAGGCTTTAGAGAATTGACTGGATTATGAGCCCTCTGAATTCATTAATATTTTATCCATGAGGGATTCATATTGGATGGTGTTGGGAAGTAGTGGAAACTGTAGGAGGTAGGGCCTGGTTGGAGGAAGTAAGTCCTTGCTCTGGAATGTTATATCTTGTCCTAACCCCTTCTTCTCACTCTTTCTTGCTTTCTCCCGGTTTCTGTTTCTCTCTGCTTCCAGGCTGCCATGAGCTGACAGCTTTTCTCTACCACACATTTCTGTCATGATTTCTGTCTGATCACAGGCCCAAAACAATGGCGCCAACTCATCATGGGCTGAAACTTCTGAAACTGAGACAAAATAACTCTTTCCTTCATATATATATATATATGAAGGGGATATATATATATCCTCCCCTCTCCTAGGTATTTTCTCCTACCAATAAAAAGTTGACTAACAAAAGATATGAATGTAATTGAAGAAAAATTTAACAAAAACTGGAAGCTCAGTGTTACATTTTTTTTAACTAACAGAAAGTTAAATTTATATGTCTAAGAGTAGGGTAAACAAGAGAGTAGAGAGTTTTAGGTGATAATTTTTTTTAATTTATGTATGTGACTATTTTTAGCTAATGAATCAGATTTTGGTTAATAAGATCCTTGGCAAATTTCTGACTAACTTTTATTGTTTCCTCAATTTACAAAACATAAGGAAGTGAAAATTACTCATATGCTTACAACTTTTGGGAATTGATATAATTAATTGAAATACCTTCTCTCCATCCCTATGGTGCAATCTCCAGGCCCTTTTACATGAACATAAGTAAAATATGTACCTGAACATACTTTTTTATGTTCTGGAAAATAAAATTGTCCCACTTAAATTCTTTTTGTTTTAATTTAAAATCAAAATATATCCCCCCTCCCCCTCTCTTTGTCTCTGTTCCTCTTTCTCTTTCTCTCTCTCTCTCTGGTGACCCAAACTGTTTAGTGATTATTCTCTTCAATTCTGAGGTAAAATAAAGGATCACAGTTGGTAATCCTCTAATTACTAATCAGTTTTTGTGAGCTTCCAGGGCAAAGGATCTTTGGGCCCTATTCCAGGAGGAGCCAAGTAAGTCTTCTGGGAATATTTCACACTCCCATCAGTTTGGAAAGCGAGGGTGGATGTGTGCAAAAGTACACCACTAAAAGTACACCACTAGCAACCATATTGGTAGAATAATTTTTGTTGTGAGTTATGAAACAAAGGTAAAAAGGGTGATATTATGGAGAGTAAAGGGAGCATGTTCTAGATTACTTGGAAAAGAAAACACCAGGGGAAAAAGATTTACTTTTTTTTTTTTTTTTTACACCTGATTGACAAGAAGCCAAGCATGAGAATTTCATATCATTTTATGCAAAAGGTAAAGCAAATGAAAATTCTAATATAGAAATAAAAATTCTAGACATAATATTAGCAAATAGTATCCAACAGTGTGTTATTAAAATCAGGGCTTGCAGACCCAATTCAGCAGGATTTCATTAGGAAATTTGTGAATGTGATTCAGTATAATAAGAATTACTTAAAAGCATCCAGAGAAAAAAATAACCTGATAATATACAAAGAAATAACAACTTTAATGACAGCTGACTTTTCAATAAAAGCAATGAAATTCAGATAATATTAGAAAAATATATCTAAAATGCAAAAGAAAATCCAATGATCTAAGATTCTGTACTGAACATTTTGTTTTTCAGAAAGCCCCAGGAGTAAATAGTTTTTTATGTGAACAAAAACAGATTTTACTAACAATAGACTATAACTAAAGGACTGTCAAAAAAATCTCCTTCAGGCAAGAAAATGATCTAATGGAAAGGTCAGAAGTTCAAGAACTTGTAATAAACCAAACAATGACAAGTCTATGAAAAAATAAACAACCACTGAGCATAACACAATAATAATCCTTTTAAAACTCAAGGCAGAAATAAAATCTTCACAAATAATATCATATAAGCTAGGAAAGAGAATAATTATTTGGAATCAAGAATTGTAAGATCATTATATTATTCAGAAACAAAATAAAGGTATTCAATTTAGAACTAACTTGTGAGGTAAAATAAGCATGTAAAAAATCTTGGAAAACAACTAAATGAATAACATTAGACAATGTAATTAAAAATGAAGCAGAGAAAGAAAATCAAATAGGGGTAGATGAGAATAAGTCAATCTAAAATAAAGACAGAAATTAAGTACACTTGAAAAATTATGGCAAGAAAGAGGAAATAAATAATCCACAGTTAAAGATACTAGAAATAGTTCCAAATTTACAATCAAGATGGATGAAGCCCTTTATCTAAAGATAGATGATCAGATCAAATTAAGAAGCAAAATATAATTGTTTGGCTTATGAGATTTAAATCACAAAAACAACATTTTAATAAAATATTAGAATATAACATTTGATTTTTCTGAACCCTATAATAGCCACCAAGTTAAGCAGAATGAGTGCACACACTCTACCGTGGCTTACAAGGCTTTATATTCTTTTATTCTTCTGCTCCAGTCACAGCCTCTGCCATTTCTAGAGGCATTCCAGACTACAGTTTTTATGCTCTAGTAGTTCCTTCTGCTTGCAGTATCCTACCCCTAGGTTTCTGCTCAGCTTTGGGCCTCTACTTCAATTTTACATCCTCCATGATGCCTCCCAAGACTTACTCTCCCCCACTTCCTACATTTATATCCTGCTCTAATAATCATCAGCACTTATCGATTTCTATCACATTATGTAATTTCAGTTTTAAAATGGATTGTTGTTTGCTTTTCTCCCTTTCAATAAACTCTGGGAGGGAGGTAATATATTTTTTAATATGTATTCACATATGTCTACAGTAGTGCTTGGCACATAGTAGGTACTTGATAAATATTTACTGAAGAAACAAATGAATGTTAATTGTACCCCTAGTTTATAGCACAACATCTGGCACTAATGAACACCCAATAAATCTTTGCGGAATACAATAAGAAGCAGGTAAGTACAAAGCAAATGGAAAACTTTCAATTCCTGTATTCCTGTTTACATTTGAGAGTATACTGAGGAGGTGGATGTAGTAAAAAGAATTGGAAAGCAGGCAGAGGTCAATCAATCATTCTGCCAGATGAGGTGACTGCCCTTCAGATCCCTAGCCTGTTAGCACTAACAAACAATTCTCTCATCTCTTTTCTCAGGGTTGATTCTTGAGCAGGATCTACACTAGGCAGTTTCAAGATGATCAGGTGCATGATATTTGATAGTTTAGAAAACTATGATTCTAATTATGCAAGAATTATCAATTTGTAGAGCCTTGCAGGACATTTCATCATGATAAATTAGATTTGAAATCTGACTTGTGAATACAGCCTTCTGCCATGGACTGAATTGTATTCCTTTCTTGTGCTCCAAATTCATACATTGAAGCCCTAACTCCCATATGATTTTTCTGGGGATGAGGTCTGTGAGGACATGATAAATATTATATAAGGTCATAATGGTAGAACCCTGATATGGTAGGATTGGTATTGGCTATGGTTTGGATCTTGACAAAGGCTTGTATGTTAGAGGCTTGGTATTTAGCCTGTGGCACTATTGGGAGGTGGGAGAAACTTTACGAGGTGGGGTCTAGTGGAAGGAAGTTAAGTAATTGGGGTATACCTTTGAAGGCGATTTTGGGACCCTATCTCTCTTTGCTTCCTGACCTTTATGAAGTAAACAGGCCTCCTCTGTCATGCACTCCTACTGTGATGTACTGTGCTGCCATGGGTACAAAGCAACAGAACTGAGCAACCATAGACTGAAACCTCTGCAACTGTGAGCCAAAATAAACCTTTCCTCTTTACAAGTTTGTAAACTCAAGTTATTTTGTCACAGTGGTGAAGAACTGACAACACAATGTTCTTATAAAAAGACACAGAAAACTCTTTCTTTTTCTTTTTCTTCCTCTCCCTTTTGTTTGTGCCCTGTTACCACATCCTTCAAGTGAGGACACAGAAGATAGCTGTCTGCAAGCCAAAAAGAGTAACAAGAATCAAATCAGCCCAGACCCTGATCTTGGAATTCTGAAGCTCCAGAGCTGTGAGAAAATACTCTTGTTTAACCACTCTTTGGTATTTTGTTATAGTAGCCCAAAGCTGACTAACACACCTTCCTAGACACTAGTCTTAGTCCCCTGTAAATATTTAGAAGAAAATCCTGTAATAATATACTAACATATATTTTCAAGAAGTCTAACTAAGTCTTTTTTCTTTATGATATATAGAACTGAATCACATTTAGTCTATAGTTTTGATATATTGGGCGGTATTAGTACTAAGTTTTTCCATGTCCTTTTCAAAAAGGACATTAATGGGAAGAAAAAGAATGCTTCCTTTTATAATTTAGCAGTAACTCATGAATCACTTTTTTTTTTTTTTTGATACTAGAGCTTGAACTTAGGGGTGTTTTAACACTGACCTACATCCCCAGTTCTTTTTTTGCGTTTTATTTTGAGATTAGGTCTTACTAAGTTAATGAGTATCTCACCACTAAGTTTCTGAGGCTGTCCTCAAACTGGCAATCCTCCTGCCTTAGACTCCCAAGACTCTGGGATTACAGATACATGCCACTGTCAAGTACACTTGACAAAACAAGAAAACCTCAAACTTATCTGTGGCTATAGGAAATAGAACAGGAGAAATAATGGGGCTACCAAATTTTATACTTCTTAAAGAAACTCAGCAATGTAATACTCTAGAGAATTTTTTAGGTGAAGTTTTATTAAGTATCTCACCATGAATATGTAAAGGCACTTAAAAAAACAAGATTTAATTTTTTTTAAATCTCTCTAAGTTTATCTGTTCTGCAATCCTTAGGAAGGGTCATTTACTTATAAAATAAAATTAATACTTTTCAGATTTTTAAACAATTACTACTCTGGAGAAAATTATTTTAGAAATGGAATCTTACATTCTAGTCACATTATAAAAATATTTCCAAACCAGTTCTTGCTGCTTGGGACATATCAAGAATATGTAGAAAGAAAAAGTTTTATGATGTTTATTTATTTTTTTATTAATTAAAAGAGAAAAAAAGTTGCTTTCTTCATGATGCTTCAAGTGGTTTAACAGCAGGATTCCTTTGATGCCACCTCAGGTTATGCCTGATAAACCCAACCTTTAGTTAAATCTGCCTAAGAGAATCTCTGTCAAATTTTAGGTTGTTTGCTTCTTACAGTTGTATTGTGTTTAGTCAATGCTGCATGGTGAGCCATATAAGATGTTATAATCACCACACACTATGCAAATCAAGTCCACCTTGATTAAATTGGTGAAGTATGTAAAGACTTAAGCTTTGGCTTTCACTCTTTTTCAGTGTTCCTGCTGTGGACTGAATGGTGCCCCTCCCTTCCACAGACTCAGTAGAAACCTTAATCTGACAGTATTTTGAGACAGGGACTATAAAGAGGTAATTAAAGTAAAATGAGGTCATAGTGCTGGGACTCTGATATGGTATTGTTAATGTTCTCGTAAAAGAGCCATCAGAGACCTCAGATTTTCTCTCTACTGTGTGACAACACAGTGAGAAATCTGCTGTCTGAAAGCTGGAATGAAGACCCTCTAAGGAGCCAAATTGGCCAGCACCTTGATTTTAGACACCCCAGGCTTCTGAATTGTGAGCAAATAAATTTCTGTTGTTTAAGCTGCCTAGTCTGTGGTATTTTGTTATGGCAGCCTGAGCTGACTAACATAATTCCCTTGTTCCTTTTGCCATTTTCAGAAGGGATTCATTTTGTTCTGGAGCCATATCCTGTAGAATAAAACTAGCAAATAAAAACAAGGTACAAAACAAATACCAATAACTCAGGTTCAGAAATATGTTGGTTTCCTTCTAAAACTGAAAAAAAAAAAAAAAAACATTTTTCTACAGGTCAAAGAGCTTCAAGCAAAAAGTTCATATATAATATAAGCAATCTATTTGTTTCAATCATACTTTTCAGTCCTTTGTATAATTTAAAGCCAATCTGATACTCAATATAAATAGAAAATATAAAAGCATATTAACAACTCTTGATATTTTTAACCCTGCCTAAATTATATCTGAAGAAAATTAGTTCTACACAAAAATCTCTTTCTTTAGATATCTAAGTTGAACAGTGTGAGAATGGTAGTTTGATGCAGAAATGCTCCCAACAATTTACCTCCCTCAGAACCAGTCCTTCACACTTACTCTGGGCATGATGATGTAGCTTACAGTCAAAGGATAGCAGATGTGACAGAAACTGACTTGAAAAGTACATGCTTATTGGACCTTCCTTCTCTTGTTGTTCTTGGGACCCTTGTGACTGGGGCATGCATACATTCCCAGACTAGCTGCTAGATGATGGTGTACACGAGACCATGTCATTTGTGTGGCACCCATGACCTCAATCTAAACACTAGACACGAAAGAAGTCATCCTTCACCATCTCACGCCATCTGGGCTGGACCAGACCACAAATACAGCCAGCTGCATAAAATTAAGAGAGTCACTAATTTTAGAGATAGTTTGTTATGAAGCAAATGCTGATTGATTCAATAGGATGGAATAAAAGTAATCAAAATAGAACCACAATCAAATTAACACAAAGCTTTGCAAAGCAATTGTGAATATCTACTTTTACCTTCTGAAACCACTAGTATTCCTAGTAATTTAATATGTTGTGAGTGTCCAAAATAAAGAAAAGGAAAAAAAAAAACAGCCTTTATTTAAATTCCTATACATAGTTAAAGGTAATGATTTCTGCCATTTCTCAATGCCTTTTATGCCCCAGACTGCTTGCTTTTTTATGCATTTCATATTATTTAACCACCATAGGTACTTTGTAAAGGAAATATTTGTAAAGTCCTTTGACAGATGTAAAATCTGAGGCTCAGAGAAATATAGAAACTTGCCCTGGGTCACACAGCTGTTGAATGAAGAAGCTGAAATGTCCTGATTGTAGGTTTTTTTTTTTTTTTTTCCTTTTTAACATCAAAACACTATCTAAACACCACCATGCCTATGAATGACAAACTAAGGATTTCAGGAATGATTTTGTGAACAATATCCATTGTAGGCATACTTTAATATAATGTCTATGATGGATTTTTTAGAGACTAAAAGACAAAGCAAAGCCAAACTAAACTGAACAGTAACAACAACAATAAAACAAATATAAAATAGAACACCTTTATTTTATATTTTGATATGAAAGATTTTTAACTGGTTTGAGGGAATTCCACAAACTTAAGTATCAGATTTGTTTTTCTTATTGGTAACTATTGATCTCTGACTGTGCCACTCTTATCTCATTAACACTTTTATTACCTTGTCAATCAAAGCTCCACCTGCACTAACCAAGAACTGAAAGGATTTGCCATTATTAACAAGACTGTCTGGTGCCCAAGAGCAATGAAATCCTGTGGAAAGTGTAAGGATAAATCAGCAGGGATTTAGATAGCATTCTAGATGCAGAAAGCAATTCAGAAGTTGTTGTTTTTTTTTTTTAAATAGGAGTATTCTAAAATCATTTGAAGAAACTGATTTTCTTACTTCCTTTGAATGCTTAAGATTTTAGTTTAAAAAAAAAAAAAAAAGCAAAAAACCTTGTTTCAAGCCAGTAGGGATAAAAGCTTGTGTTATTTTAAACTGTTTTGGGGCCAATTTTATTGTACTAGTTTGCTGAATTGCACTGGTCTCAGGGCAAATGTAATATGTAGGCAATAAATGTTTCTTATGTGCATAGCTAATTTCATCATTTCCTCTAATAGTGGCCTATTAGAGCAAACAGATTAGCAGTTAATTGGTATCCAACAAAGAACTATTTTGGCCCTTATTTGCTATTTTTTATCCATTAGTGATCTTAGTCAATACCAATATACAGTCCTAGATTCCAATGCTTGCCATTAGCTTATAAAAATGCTGCATTTAGAATGCCATTATTTGCTAGGTATTCAACAAATTATACACAAATTCACTCCTCTGGAGCTTCCCTTACTTGCCTCATATTTAGCCATCAATAATTTCATGGTGATTATTTTCACAGTACCTTCGCATTTTCAAATATATGCACAGCTAATTTTGTTTTGTGTCTTACAGTAGCTTAACAAGTATTTATTGAACAGATAAACAGCACAAAATACCAAAGTAGGTCCATTAGAGGATACTCAGCTGAAGATAAGATGATTTTGCTAAGTCAGAGCAGGCATACCGAATGTTATAAGAACATCATAAGGATTTAATGGAGTGTTGAGTCCAAATGCTTGAAGAATCAGGGAAGGCATCATGGATCTCAATGCATGGAGAGGTTTGGCCTGAGGAGATGATGGCAAAAAGAAATACAAATGAAGGCATATGTCTATCTGTTTGGATGGCTGTAACAAAATGACATAAACTGGGTAGCTTTTAAACAATAGAAATTTATTTCTGAAGGCTGAGAAATGTAAGATCAAGGAAGATTTGCTTTCTGGTAAGGCTTTATGTTCTGCTCATAGATGGCATCTCCTTGTGATGCCATCACGTGGTAGAAGGGACTAACCAGTTCTCTGAGACCTATTTTATAAAGGCATTAGTACCATTCATGAGGGCAAAAACCTCATGACTCAATGAACTCCCAAAGGCTTCCTCCTCATACCATCACCTTGGGAGTTAGGACTTCAACGTAATAATTTTGTAAGGACAAAAACATTCAGGCCATAGCAACAGGATAAGTGAATATGTCTGTGTATACTTATGGTGAGGTAAATTTTGAAAAATAGTCATGAGTCCTGCTATACTGGAAGGGCACATATAAACAAGGAATACCAGATTCATGAATTTGAACTTAATTTTATAGGCAATGGGAAAATTTCTTTATACAATGTACCTGGGCTTGGAAGGAATGCTCTGTAGCCAAATACAACCCTAGTAATTCTTGTGTCAATATTCATGTCTAATAGGGGATGAAAATTATGTATTAGTACTCAGACCTCAAGATCTGACCTAAACAGATTAATACCGTCTTTGTTTCCTTCTTCCATTAGACTTTTCTAAGGCATACTTTTATTTTTTTTTTTTTAAATACCTCTGCAAAATAGTCTGCATGGCTGTGCAGATGTACCTGCTCAAGGACCTAGGGTGACTATTCCTGACTCCTCTTGAATCAGTGGCCAGCATAGCACAGTCTTGCATGGCTTGCCATTCTCACGCCTAACTCCACTCTCCCCTGTTCTCACTTCTTTGGAGTCACATCTCCTATAAATTAAGCACTGTAAGTAATCCTTGCCTCATTTTCTGTTTTCTAGAGAGTTTTTTCAGTTAGATACATTAAAAGCTTTAGCTATTGGTCTCTCTTTTCTTCAGAATTATGCCCCGTGGGCTTCTTTATTGGCTGTTACACATTCTGATGTCAAAAGTAGCAAAAATTAGAGAGTAGATTAGATAAGCACATTTGCTTGATAATGTAATTTCCCTTAACTTACAAGTGTACAAAAATTAACTGAATAACTTAAAACCCAATTTATTTATTTCTCTTAACTCTTATAGTTTGCATTACTTTTTTTTTTTCTTGTTGACATCTAAGTAATTATAAAGTCAATTTAGGTAACTTGATTTGCATGCCTAGAGATTCCTTTGGTTGCTAAGGAAAGCAATACAAACAATCTTTTTCTTGACTTGAAGTATTATGGTTCCAGTTCCATATTTAAAAGGAAGATGAATATTCTATTGAAGTCAAAAGACATGGATATGAATTCCAGTTCCATCATTTAATATATTGTATTCTTTTTTTTTTTTTTTTTTTTTTTTTTTGTGGACTGGGGATTTTCAGTTTAGCCCTTTTTTGTATTTTATTTAGAGACAGGGTCTTTCTATGTAAATGAGCATCCAATAATATTGCCTATCTCGGAAAAAGTAATAGTAAAAATAGAATATTATGAACTCATTGCAGGTAACATTACTATGCAAATATCTTTCTTTACAAATTTTGTTTACAGAATCTACATTTTATTGAGTCCCAGGTATCCTCTAGAGAAAAAGCCCATCTCTCATATGCACTGTCATATATGCTCCTTAACTATTCTTCCTTTTTTTTTTTTTTTTTTTTTTGTGGTACTGGGGATTGAACTGTTGTCTAGGGGCACTCGACCACTGTAGGGCCACATCCCCAGCCCTTTTTTGTATTTTATTTAGAGACTCCTGAGGAAGACAGAAGACAGAAGAAAGAAAGCTTAACTCTGCCTCCGAGAGTTTTTTACGGTACCAGGGGCTTACAGGGTCTCACTGAGTTGCTAAGTGCCTCGCCATTGCTGAGGCTGGCTTTGAACTCGCGATCCTCCTGCCTCAGCCTCCCAAAGTGCTGGGATTACAGGCGTGCGCCACCGCGCCCGGCTGCTCCTTATTCTTAATCAGAAACTCTTTCCTCTAATTTATTTACCTCAGGTTACAGATTAGTTGATAATCTGAAAATTTGTGTATAATATCCAAATTTGATGCTGATTTCTGAGTCATCATCTGGGGTAATTTCCTAAACCTGTTTGCATTTCTATTTCCTTAAGTTTAAAGTGAATATTAGAACATTTACCCTTTCCCTATTCTATAATTATCTTTGAAAATAATCTCAAAATATACTTGAACCCTTGGTGATGGTGCAATATAATGAAATTATTATTATTATTCTGTTTATTTTGTGATGTAAGAAAACACCTGACAAATACTATGCCCAAGGGCTAAGATGAAAGAGTTGTAAAAAATTAGGAATTTTTTTTCTCTTTAATGTGGCAAAATATGATCGGTATCATCTCTTTTCATTAAATCATATGACTGATTCTAACAGAAGGATGATCACCCATCCAGTGTAGGAAAAAACCCATTTAAAATGTTTTTTAGCCCCCAAGAGTCAATTACCATATGGATATGATTTTATTAATATGTGAACTGGAATGAATATATTTTCTACTACACACATGCCTTAATTCAGTAAATGAACATTTTTTATGAAGATCTTAAAGAATTAAAAAAAATACATTGCCATAAGAATGAAAGAAGGTGCAGTGGAATTTGAAATATAATGTTTTCTCTGAAATGTGGAAACTAACCCACAATAAAGGGAGGGAAAAACAGAAGTTCAGTGGAGTGGACAATGGGGAATGAAGGGAAGAGAGGGGGTGGATAGGAAAAGGAAAGACAGTGGAATGAATCTGATATAACTTGCCTATGTACATATATGAACACACCACATTGAACTCACCATCATGTACATCCACAAGAAATTAATTAAAACAATAACTGTGAGAAAATGGCAGAAAGAGCAATAGATGGAAAGGGTGGGGGAAAGGAGAGGGAAGGGGAAGGAGAGATACTGGGGTCTGAATTAGAATAAGATATATTCTATGCTTGTATGGATTTTTATGTAAAGATGGATTCTACTGTTATGTAGAACTAAAAAGAACCAATAAAAAAAGCCCATTCATTTCAAGTTAAAAAAAATTTAGCAAATGACTAAACTTGCTAGTCTGATACATTTTAGCTTGAGTACACAAATGTTTCCATGTTTTTTATTTTTATGAATGTTCTCATGTCATTTCTCCCTTCCCTTCTAGAAGTGTTTGTTCATGTATTTAAAAATAGAACAAATATGGCAAAATTTCTAATTACCCATCTACCAAGAGGCCATGTACCAGTAATTAAGAGCCAGGACCAAGGAGGCAGGCTGACTAGAGTGTATATCTCAGAATCACTCTTCTTTAGCCATGGGACTGAACATAGTTGCTTAACCTCTTTAAGCTAATGATATCTTTCTTTTGTAAAGAGAGATAATGATGATCTCTTTGTAGCAGAACTGCTTTCAGAATTAATTTAGTTGAAGTATATTGAGGGTATTGGCACAATACTGGGCACCAGTGCGAAGACATATTTTAGCCTGGAGCAAAAGGAAAAATCAATATGCTGTCTTCAGTTAAAGAGAGTAAAGAATTGCCTTAATTAAAATATTGATATTTTGTTCATCATTTTTTGTGCTAATTTTCATTGGTTTAAACATCAAATTAAAATATAATAAATCTTGATTGACACAACATTTTGGCATCCCCCTAAATTTTGTGGCTGAGGTAAGGGCCTCACTTGCTTTACCCTGGTCCATACTCAACTGGGAATATAGTAAGCACTTGATAAATAAATATTACATAATATTAACATTAACCAAACAGACCTGTGTTAATCATTAACAAGTGTGATGTCTATTGATGTTGTTATGCTATTGGGAGCTTTTTGAGCACAGAATAGGCGTATACTTTGTACAGATTTATAGAGGGCCACCCAGGTAAGTAAAGGATCAGTCAAGACCTGAAGGATGAAGAGACTTACACTGAGGGAAAGATGAGGAAATAATAGCACATGGAGGTGATAGGTAGAAGAATAGAACCAGGACACAAGAAACTGACATAAAATAGTGAACTATGGCACAGAATGTTAGAGAAATGTGGGCATAGGGAATTAGGGAAATGATTTAGGAGCATATTAACTGTAGTTTATAGATAATATGTAGACTCAGGGATGGTTTCATGGGTGTACAACCTGTGTAGGTGCACAGGACCCTGTTTAGAAAGGTCCTCTGCTTGTTTTTATGCTCTGCTGTCATCATCTTGAAACTTAATCATTTTTGAACAAGGTCGGGGGGGTTCCCACATTTTCACTTTGTTCTGGGCTTCTCAAATTATGTAGCAGGTTCTGTGTAGACTTTATCATCAAATTCTCTCAAGTAAGTGGCAGGAACAGATTGAAGTTTAGAAAGATCATTGCCGCTGCTGTTTAGTTGGTCGATTCAGGGTCAACACTGAATGTAGCACCATCATTAGGGAACAGTTGTACTCTGACTGTAGAGAAATAGTGTGGCTTAATATGAGAGAGTGGTGAAAGGGATGGAAAATGTGGGAGGGTATCCAGGGTATTTATAGGGAAATCTCTAGAAAAAAAAAAAGTAAGGCAGATCCTTTGTGTAATGGCAATATATTCATTTTTAAAAATATCTGTATGAAGAACATTGGAAAGGTATAGAAGAAACTAATAAAAAAATTTTCCTGTCTATGAGGTGATGGTTGGAGGATAGTGAATGGGACACAAGCAGTGTCTTAGACCTTTTGCCTTTCTATAAGAAGTACCATAAACTGGGTGGCTGATAAACAGTAGAAATTCACTTCTCACAATTGTGGAGGCTAGAAGTCTGAGATGAGGATGGTGCCAGTCCAGGATGTTCTTTTGAGTTGCAGACTGCCAACTTCTTACTCATCTTCACATTGTGGAGCTAGCTCTGTAGAGTTCCTTATATAAAGGCTCTAATCCCAATCATGACAGGGGAGCCGTCATGTCCTAATAACCCCCAAGGCCCTGCCTCCTAATACTGGCACCTTGGAGGCTGGGATTTCATCATATGACTTTTAGGGTAGGCAAACATTCAAATTATAGCAGGTAAGAAGATCTGTATTTTTTAAAGTATGGTTTTTGAATAATGTGAAAGCTTTAAAGTGTCAAAAGATAAAATATAAAAAAGGTATGTGGACAAAAAGTTATTCACAAGGCACAATCCATGGAATTTGGCGATTGATTGTAGTAGTGGCAGAAAGACAAGTAAAGGTGGTAGCAGTGGCCCTTGTGGTGGAGTCCCCAGGATCTATACTACCACAAATGACTCGTCCACATCAAAGTTGTCAATGGTCAACCAGACACATGGGGAAGGAGGCTTGGGGTTGTGTAAGTTTCCTTGGGTTCTTTAGGATATCACCACAAACTGGGTGACTAAAAATGATGAAAATTTATTCTCTCACCATTCTAGAAACTAGATATTGGAAATTAAGGTGGCTACAGGTTTGGTTCCTCTGGAGATTCTAAGGGAGAATCTTTTACCTGATTCTCCCAGCTTCTGGTAGTTGCAGGCAATCCTTGGCATTCCTTGACTTGCAGCTGTGATCTCCAGTCTCTGCCTCTGTCTTCACATCACCTTTGCCCCTGTGTGACTCCTTTGTCTCTATGTGTTCACATGGTTTCTTTTTGAGAATGTCATTAGTCATGAGCTTTTGGATCTATACTGATCCAGTATGGCCTCATTTTGATAAATTACATCCGTGAAATTCTGCTTATAAGGAAAGTCACATTCACAGGTGGTAAGGTTTAGGATTTGACTATATGTTTTTTGGAGCATACAATGGAACCCCTAACAGAGCTTTTCTGGAAAATTTTCTCTTTCTTAAGTAGGATGTGTTGGAAAACACAGTTCCTTTTATTGCTATGTATGTTGTCATGACTGGATGTGATGCCTGAACCTGCTACCACCACCTCCCTCCCAGTCTGGGGACAAAGCTGTATTTAAATGAAGATCACTCAAGGAACACCAGAGAAGAGGAGCTAGTGCTGAAGAGAGGTGTCATGTGAAATACAATTTTTTTGTTTTCTAAGTTAGTTTTAGTTCACTTCTAGTAGTTGCAGACAATATCATATTAATTGATATAATAATGCTCAGATTCTTTATTAATCAATTAGAAATATGCTGATACACTATGAAAATACTAAAGAAAAATGGTTCTGTTGGAAGAAATGCCAGACATATGTTTGTCTGCATGTAGGTATGTGTACATATGTATATCAAGTCATATAGATATGTACTTTCAAGTATAATGTTACTTTTTTCACATAGAAAATGTCCAATCAAATGAAGGTGTTTTATGCTCTGTGTATAAGTTGTTTTTTATTAATCTAAGAGTTTGTATATGGGACAGTCCATCAACTGTCAAGATTAATTTGTGCTTCTGATGAAACTTGTGGAGTCTGACCAATGTGGAGCTCCACTCTTATCAAAATTCTAGAGAAAATTCTGTATCTTTATGAGATCTGTAGTGCGATCACTTAGCCATATGTATACATCCACTTATTCCTAAATACAGAAAAGTGGGGAGTTTGGTAAGGAGTTCCTATAGGGGTCTCTGACAGGTAGCAGTGGGAATGATATTAGGATAGAAGAGACTTTCAGAAGAGGAATGTAAAGTTCCTGAAATATGTTCAGAAAATGGAAATAGACAAGGTACACAGAATCAAATCTGATGCCAAGTGTTTGAATCCCTCAACAAGCCCCCTCTTAACATGCTGTCAAAACTAATCAGGCACATTAGGCATGTGAAATTGGTTTGAGAACACTTTGATGTGATGTTTAAGCTCTTCTTTGATTTTTATTTCCTGGATAGTAAAAAGGAAGTCATTTTATTTTAGCTTGTATGTTAATTTGTGCAATGCTTAGATCCAGATGGAATAACAATGGGTCCCCTTTAATCTTCCATTAACTTGGCAAATATCTTTCAAAATGTGTTGATCATTTCTAAAAGTCAAACTTTTTTAATGGTTTGAGTGACTTGGAGATAGTTTGATGGTAGTTCTCCCTAAAATGATGAATTAAAAGTGATATTTTCATAGAAATTATGCTTCCCATTCAAATAAGTTCCAGGAATATTGACTAATGACTAGTGTAATACTCAACACTAGTGTATAATGGCAATTTGTATGACAAGGTTTATTTTCATGAAAGTATGATAGAAAGTATCTGATTTTTGACATACCACAAGTTGTTTTCACTTCCATTTTTGCATTAAATCTATCAGAATAATTAAGAATAGTAAACACTGAAACCCAGTACCTATAGACTAGGTATTGCTCTTCATATATTCCACTTTTTTATTGTGGTACAATGCATATAACATACATTGTGATGACATAACCATTTTTAAGTGTATAGTTCAGTGATACTAAATACATTTAAAATGCTGTGGAAGCATTATCATCATCTCCAGAACTCTCATTCTGTAAAACTAAACTGCTCCTAATTTTCCCCTTTTCTCAGTTCCTGGAAACAACTATTTTACTTTCAGTCTCTGTGGTTTTGACTATTCTAAGTACCTTATATTAGTAAAATTGTATAGTTTGTATCTTTTTGTAACTGACTTATTGAACTTATCATAATATCTTCAAGGTTTACCCATGTTATAGCTTATGTCACAATTTCCTTCCCTTTTAAGGCAAAATAATATTACATGTGTTCTATACTACATTTTGCTTATTCATTCCTCTGTTATTGGACATTTGAGTTGCTTCCTCATTTTAGCTAGTGTGCATAATACTGTTATAAATATCTGTGCACAAATATCTCTTTAATATCCTGCTTTAAATTCTTTTGGGTCTATACCCCAAAGTGGAATTGCTGTGTTATATGTTAATTATGGTTTTAATTTCTTGAGGAACTGCATACATACTAAAAAGGGCATACCATTTTAGATTCCCACCAACAGTAAACAAGCCTTCCAATTTTTCCATATCCTTGCCAACACTTGTTATTTTATGGTTTTTTGATAGTAGCTATGGATGCAAGGTATATAAACACTTTAAAAACTATATTTGTACTAAAACTCATGCTTTCTTGCTGCTTTAGAGATTTTGTTCTATAAATAATTTCTGTTTTTCTATACCTTCAACTTTCTAGGTTTTTCTTTTTTTTTTGTATGTTATCTATTGTTTTGGTAAGCTTTTTAATTGATGACTTAAAGACCCAACCAGAAAAATTATAGACGAGGAAAAGTTCATTTGGTGTCTCATAGTTTCAGAGGTCTCAGTCCATAGAGAGCTGGACTCATTCCTCGGGTCTGGAGGTGAAGCTGAACATCATGGCTGAAGAGTGTGGTGCAGGGAAGCAGCTCACATGATGATCAGGAAGAAGACAGAGAGACTCCACTCACCAGATATGAAATATATCCCCAAAAGGCACGCTCCCAGTGACCCATCTCCTCTAGCCACACCCTATCACTTCAGTTACCACTCAGTTAATCCCATCAGAGTATTAATTCACTGTTGGTTACGGCTCTCACAACCCAATCATTTCTCCTCTAAATCTTCTTGCATTGTCTCACTCGTGAACTTTTGGGGGGACACCTCACATCCAAATCATAACTATACTTACTATAATATATATACATATATATACATACATATATATATATACATATATATACATATATATATATATATATATATATATATATATACATCCAGTATTTGTGAATTCCTTCCTTGAATTTTTTCTTTACCTAATTTCTTTATCTTAACATCTGCTTTGTTCACTTATTCAGCAGGTATTTATTCAGCACTGGTTATATGGCTGGCATGTTTTAGGTGCTAGAGATGCCACAGTCGTCAAAGCAGATAAAAATTCCTGTTCTGGTGATGCTGATGGTACAGTGTAGGGAGATATGTTGGTAGATTAGGAAATAAAGTACATAGACTGTTGCCTGATTGCAAGTGTTAAAGAAAACGTGAAAGGAGGGAAGGGGGTGTAGAAAGAGGTTAAAAGGCACAAGAGGAATTTGCAGTTTTATAGTTACACAGGGAAGACCTCACTGAAAGATTGCCATTTGAGCAAATACCTGAAGGAAATGAAGGACCAAATTACAGATGTATTTGTAGATAACACTATTTCAGGTGGAAGAAATATCATGTGCAAAGGCTCTGGGGCAAGATCATGTTTGCATATTTGAGAAATATAAGGGGGCTAGTATGGCTAGAACTGAGTCTATGAACTGGGTAGGGAACAGATCACATAGGAATCTTGTGACCATTGCAGAGACTTTGTGTGATAGGTAAGTTATTGGTGGGTTTTGATTAGAGATGTGTTGTTCTAACTAGAATATTCTCTCTACTCTGTGACCAGTATCCTCCTAGAGAGTCAAGAGTGCAAGCAGAAAGGCTGATTAGGAGGCTATATTAAGAAAAGAGATGGTAGTGGCTTCCCTTAGGATAGAAGCATTGCAGAGGTGAATGATAGTGAACTATGGATACATTTTCAAGGTAGAGCCAACACATGATTTATTGATGGATTCATTTTCAAGGGATACAAGTGCCATTTTATTCAAAATACATTTTTTACTTGTGTTAAATTATCTTCTCATATCTTAACCCTTCTTCAGCTTGATATGTTCTGGGGTTCTGTTTTGTTGTTTTGCTGTTGTTTGCCCTTTTGGTATCCCCACCCTCCCCAAAACAGCTTTTAAAAAATCATGAAAACCAGCAGTTCCTCCCTACCCTTGATTTTATTTAGCAACTCTGTCATTTGCCACTATTTTCTTTCTTTTTTTATTTATAATAGTAGTATTATTACAATTCATAATGCACATATATAGCATCTTTTTACATACAACTGTTTGTATACAAAGTATATAAGTACCATTCTTCTAACTTTTTAACCATGCATATGTGCTGAGAGTATTTGTCTCAGTTTCTCTTGCTACCACATTCCCTTCCTTGTTTGATTCTCTTTTTCAGTTGCTAAATGGGCTTAATTTTTTCCAGGTTTTTGCTCAAATTTTACTCTTTTACTGAAGCCTTCCCTGAGCAATTAATATAAAATTGCAAACTTCCTTTTCCTTATAATTCTATCTCAAGTATTAGTAAAGTTACATTTCTCACTTTTGGGGGTCTGTATTATAGGTAGTTTGGGCCTAATGCTAAAATTGTGGGAATTTCTGAAATTAATGTTATCATTATTTCTGTTGGAATATTATAATTGTAATACAATATATTCAATGTTACATAGATCTATAGTTGACATATAATATATAAATATGGACTCTGTACCGTGAAACCCCCAAATGTAATCTCTTGACTGAGCTATGTTTAATGTTAATAGTGATCTAAGAGTAGATAGTAAGCAGTGGGACTCACATGTCTACAAAATTAAAGAGTCATCTATAATGTAAATATTGGCTTTCTATTCCACATGGGGGGACAGGGGCTCCTCATTAATTCAAGAACTCTTGCTTGAGCAATATATTTACCTTCTCTGAGTAACAGTTTCAATTGTAATAGCTTTAAGATTATTTCCTGTTCAGACTTATTATAAAAATTAACTGAATTTTCATGTAAAATGTAGAGAATTCTAATGATGTAAATAATGAAATAATTATAAGGTTTTAATTAAATAGCAGTGAGAGAAATGACATAAATTTGAGGTGTTCATAGATATAATAGACTGACCTTGATGACAACCAAATGTGGTAGATGGATGCCTCACTTCTGTTCTAGATCCTGAATAGAAGCTACTGTTTACTAAAAAGTACAAAATGAAGGAGGGAGATATCAGATATCAAGGTGATGGAAAGTTCTTCAACACATTGCATTTAAAGTCTCATGAAATGTGTAGTAACTTAGGATGAAAATAAAATTCTGTATCATGACCCTCAGAACTACTTGTCTTGTCCCTCCCTCCCTTTCCGAGCACATTCACATGACCATGTTCCTGGTTGTTCTGCTGGAGCTGCCAGGGCTTTCTTTCCATCCATCCTATCTCCTGCTTAAAATCTTCATACACAATAGTCCCTCAACCTGGATGACCCTTTTGTCCCTTCATTGCTCTGTTTATTCCTACTCATATTTCATAGCTCTGCTTCAGATTCAACTTTGGGGAAGGCTTTGCCAACCTCCTTAATAAGATCAAATCCAGTTAATTTTCATAGTAATCTTGGAGTCTTCAGGATTATGCTTATTGCAGAAGTAGATACTAAGAGACAAGTAGATGTTGAGCAGCCAATATACCGCACATTTCCTTACATCTTTTATTTTGTTTACCACTGTGGGTCTAGTCTCTAGTTTCCAGGAATCCCTGGTTCAAACCATACTATTGTTGATTGTAAGAGAAATTCAAAGGAAGACACTAAAGGTGGGAAATATCTTAAAATAGACAATGACAGACTTTGATGACCGAAATGATATTGATTCTATATCCAGAACTTTTTCTGCATGGATGACTAGAAGAAAGATAGTAGCATCAATAGAAACAGGTGTTGGGAGGTGGTCAGGAAAGTGAGTTCGTTTTCAGGGAAGATGATTAAAAATAAGTGTGATCATGGAGAATATTATAAAGGACTCCATACTTGCTAGAGATGTGTAAGATTGATAAATTCTATTAACTGGACCTATTTGTTAAAAGTTAATAACAGCTTTGTAGGTTGTTAATGATTCCTTTCTTCAGTGAGGTATATGACTCATTTGACAAGGATGTCTATGAAATCATTGGCTTGTAGCTTTCAACCTATTTTTTTAATCAGACCTATTATAGAAAATATTAGTTGAAAGAAGTTCATTTTAGGTAATAATTTTGTTTTCTTTCATAATTGGCAGTAGTAATTAACCTATTAGGTAGGTTATTCCGATGCAAGTTATTAGAACACATTAGGAGTTTTATTGTACTGTGTAGTGCTCAGCAGATATGACCTCTTGCTCTACTTTTTCTAAACATCTCTTCTTCAGAGTTCACCCATAATGCCACTACCTAATTAGACTCTAACAACATGCAAGTTTTTTTAATATAATGTGTTATGATAAACCTTAACATAGAAAAACTAGAGAATTGACTTAAAAGAAAGATGATATACAAGCTTAATTCTTTCATTAATCAGTAGATAGTGCTACTTTTTGACCAAACCTATTTTGTTAAAGTATTAAAGATTATTCAAACAATTACTTTTTTAAAGAAGAAAATGTTATAGAAGGGCCATGGGTAGGTCTATGATCCAGGTTCCTTCTTACTATTAAAGTTGCTATTCAACCACAATGGCCTAGAAATTACAAAATTAATAAATAGATCTGTAGCTTATTTACATATATGTGAAACGTGAGTGAGTGCATAATGCATTTGTGCAAGGAAGCCTTTTGTAAAAAATATAGGTGGGTAAAATTTCCACAATACACAAGGAAAATGCAAATTCCTAAAAAGATTGTCTTAGAAACTCATACAACTTTTCTACTGATAACCTGCAAAAAGTAGGGGTCTTCAGCTTCTATTGGTTTTCCATAGCATTAGTTCTGATGCTTCCACATAGTTATAATGGCTATTTTGTGTTAATATTACCTTCATATCTAGTGCTTATTTTCACTGTTTGCCTACATTTTGGGGAATGGTTCATTATAGAAGCACTCAGAGATAATACAGTCATGCTTATGTTGACTTTCATTTAATAAAACATACCAACTAATATTTGGAGTAATGTATTTTACAGTTTTCAAGTTACTAGTCACAGTGTTTAAAATTCACTGTTATTTGGTGGTAAAAGTAATTAGGTTTCCATTAGAAAATACTTCCAAAGGAAATTACTATAAACCTGTAATCAGATTAGCAAACTCTGATCCATGAATATACATTCATTCATTAAACAAATATCTGTAAGTACCTATTAGAGAGAGTAAAACACTATGAATAGACTTTGATCTGTAGATTTTTCTGCTTAAAATAATAGTTTTTATTAATATCTTATGTTGTATATCCTAGGGATTTGTCCTTTCTTAGTGTGTTACAACATTTCCCCACTGAATTAGGCATCCTGACCTAATGAGAACTAGAATAAAATTTAGTATTTATACAATCTAATCCAGAATAAATTGGTATGTTCTTTAACATGTATAATTGGGATTATTTTTACTAATAAGTAGGATATTTTATTGCTTTATTCATTGAGCTTGTCAGGCATTTTCTACATACTTACACAGATTTTCATATTGATATGTTTGTCTTCCATCATTTAAAAATCTAGAATTGTTTTTGTGTTCTTTCAGAAACTATCATCACATTATATTTTAAGCATATTAAAATCATTTGTGGTTCCTTTATCTGTAACTTGGAATATTAAACATAAATGTACATTTATGAGAATATATATTAAGTGCCTTTAGAAATAGCTTGGTTTTTTTATCTCTACTATGGGACTCGTTACAAAAATAGGTCTCAGGAATATTTGTTGGGGCTATTTCCAGCTTGCATTAGTGGGTTTAGAAGCAAGGATGGTAAAAGAACAGCAAGGTTATTCAGGGGTCTCAAGAGTTAAATGTCTCATAAAAAGAGTTCTTTCCTACACATGTTCTTCTTCACTGCACATTGCACACAGATGATTCTAATCACTGTTATCCAAATCACATGATGCCTCAATTACCATGACTTCGATGAGCACATTCCAAACGCCAGAGCACCTATATACCTACTCTGTTAATAGGCTGCCAATTAAGTTATCTTTCTCTGGAAACTTATTATGGCAGCTCAGTGAATATAATATCATTAGTGTCCTTATATCATCTTAGGCTGGGCAGTTGCTGACACTGCATGAATATAACTGCTAAGCTATGGAAGAGCTGTTCAACCACAATGGCTGTGAAATTATAAAAAAAAATCTGTAGCTGTGTGTGCTAGTTTACACATATGTGAAGCATATAAGTGTGACTATATGCATTTGTGCATATATATGCAGATTTCTTTTCTATAAAATTATAGGTGGGTAAAATTACCATAATACACAAGAAAAGCAGAAATATCTAGAATACATAAATAATTAGTAAAATTTGACTGAAAGTTAATCTAACTTTGCCACCAATAAAAATGGCATCAATTATAGCTGTAGTCAGTATTACCATGATGCAAACATTCCCAGGCCAAATTATACTTTGTGAAGATAATCTCTAAATTAAGCTCTTTATTTTGTTTTATTCCAAAGAGGTACTTGGACCTAAATTCAGATTTTAATGTGAAATTTCAAGAAGATTCTAAAAAAAAATTTTGAGAATGATGTAATCCTCATTCTATAATTGAAAGTGCTTACCTTTATCCAGAGTTGACCACAAGGTTACATAACATTACAAATGCTATTTGCAGAGATTCCAATGTAGACTGAAATGATTTTTTTTTTATTGGTACCGGGCATTGAACTCAGGGGCACTCAACCACTGGGCCACATCCCCAATCCTTTTTTTTTTTTGTATTTTGTTAGAGACAGAATCTCACTGAGTTGCTAAGTGCCTCGCCATTGCTGAGTCTGGCTTTGAACTTGTGATCCTCCTGCCTCAGCCTCCCAAGTGCTGGGATTACAGGCATGCGCCATTGCGCTGCCTGGCTCTGAAACGATTTTATTCATTTACCTAATTCATTGTTATGAAGGAACTGGTGAAAGTCACCAGGAGAATAATGTGATCACACTATTTTTCTTTAGTGTGGTGGTGAAGAGCAGGATAATGGGTCAGAAACTTGTTTTTACCACTCATCCTTGGGAAAATCCCCTGAACACTCTAAGCAACAATTTCTTCATGTATAAAACAGGCATTGAAACGAGTACTTGTCCCATAGACTTACTGTGAGGATTAAATAATGCAATGAATACACCATAATAAGCATAGTGTCAGGAAAACAGCAAATCCTCACTAAATGATCATTTTTATTTCTATGATTATTGATATTTTAAATTATTCCTAAATTATCCAAGTTTCACTGATTATTTTTAGCAGTTCTTAGATAAAATTGGGTGGTGCTGATTTGTTAAGCAGTTTTAGATTAGAGCCATTATTACAACTGAGTTTTTACTTTAACATACGCTTAATGTTTCCCTTAAGGTAAGGTCTTTATCAATTGTATTAAAGAGGAAGATTTCTTCCTACAAAATATATGTTCTTTAACATTTTATGGGTTTGTTTGCTTATTTTCTTGGAAGCTTCAGCTCTGTTTTTTAAAGTAAGCTTCCTAGATCTTTGCCTATATGCTCAATTCCTTTGTTCTCTGCTGTGTTGTGATGAAAGAGTACTTTAAAGACCTTTGGGAGAGAATAAATTCTTAATTGAGGATTTCATGTAAAAAACTGATCGTCATCCTTCTTGTCATCTCACACCCTCCACTGAAGTTCAGTCTCCATGACATTTCCAGATTACACCATTAACCTCACTCTATTGGTGGCATTGTTCCATGTTTTCTTTTGCCTTAAGATATTTACAGTGTTCCTAGTTAACCATTTCACAGCCAGTATTGTTTAGACTATTCTTCAACTTTTCTCTTAAGAGTTATATTCTATGTAACAACATATTTTAAAGATATCAACCATGGCAAAGAGACCTTACATAAAAGAAAACATTTAAGAGAAAAATAGTTCTAAAGATGGGTGCAATTTCTTTAAAGCTGAGACTAATTTTGTACTATTGTTTCTCTAGATAACTAAATTGTATGGAAAGTATTCCAGTATTACATTTTGGCAGACTCTTCTGGCTCTACTTAAGATAAACAGGTTTTCTAAAACATGGGACTGAATATATTTAGACATGGTCTAATAATGTAGGCATATAGGGTTGCCAAATCATTTGTCAAATAAATATCTTTACCATGTGCCTTAAAACATGGCACAATCCTGCCAAGGCAGAAACCCCTTTCATTGTGGACTACAAAGGAGATCTGCAATGCTAAATTGTGAACCACCCTTATCTGTAGGAGAGCATGCTCTCTGCTGCAATTACTGATTAAGTGGCCCTAACGCCAATCGGCATGGCTGAAACTAGAATATAGCTAGGAAAACAATGACTGGCACTGCAAAACTTGTACTGAAAGTGTGGTGTGGAATACATTATTCTGTAAAAGGAGTGTCTTGAAAAAGCCCTATGTGGAAATCAAATGCTTATCTGAGAAACTGGGGAAAATGGTGTTGTGGGGAGTCAGAAGCAGCTGTTTCCTCATCAGATTTGGCTTTCATGCCTTGCACTTAAGAACTTTCATAATGAAAGCCTTGCAGAACATGGAGAGACAAGAAGGAAATTATGGATCCCGCTAGGCCATTTCTCTTTATAACCATCTGATCAGTAATAATTTAGGACTCTATTTCTTTCAGCATTCAGCTGTTTGAATGTTATAGTGCATGGCAGTACTATTCATGGGACTAGTGGAAACATACTTTACCTAATCTTGATTTATGCCCCTAAGTTTGTAAAGGATTGGTCTTCACTCTTTTGAATCTCTCATGCTTCCTTCAGTGTTCATGCATGAAAAGTCTAAATTCTAGTTAAATTCCCCTTGTGGCTATATAGTACATGAAACAGCGAACTATTATTTTCAAAAATAGTGGGATGACAAAATAAAAATAGAAAACTAATTAGAATCCAAATTTTTCTGAAAGCAATATTAAATGTTGATAACAAAGGGAAAGATAATATTTTCAGAAGTCAACTTAATTTCAGAGGACTTCTTTTTATGTTTGACCTACATTTTCAGGTGATATGGACCAGTGATGTTGGGATTCATTCCAACTTTATAAAGATGAAAGTGGGGTCTTGGAAGTCACTAAAAAGCACAGGAGGGAAGCAAGGAAGAGCCAATTCTCAGCTTTATAACTAACATACTAGATCATTAGACAGTATTGAATTAAACCTACTCACATGGAAGGTTTTCTGAGGGTCATAACTTAGTTGGGAGGCCCATAACCTTGAGAAGAACTTGCTGTGCAAGTTTGAGGAAGAAAGGCAGGTGCACTGTTTATTGAAAAAATATTGGGTAGAGACCTTGGGTATTTTAGGAGTTCCAAAAGTGTAAAACCATTTTTTTCCTGACTTGGGACATTTTAAAATATAATTTTGCAATGTAAAACAAAAGTGAATTAGAAATAGGATATGTAGTGTTATTGTACATATGTGTACACACACATTCCAAATTATGTATGTGTGGCTACACAGGTGGTGACTGACAGAAGTCTGTCAGAAACCTAAGAGCTATTGTTTACCACATACAATCAATCCTGATTTTCTGCTGATTCTATTCCTTTAATAGTTCTTAAACTCATTTATGCTCCTCTCTAATCTTCCCAGAGCTGCTTTAGATTAGAACATCAGCATTCCTTCTCTGGGTAACTGTAATGATCTAACTTAGGTCATCTAGCAACCTTCCTTCCAGCCTCTTGACTGCAGTTGGAGGGACTTTCCAGAAGTGCACATTGGAGCATGTTCCAATTTTACTGAGAACCCTTCACTGCCACTCTATTGCCTTCAGAATAAAATCTTTCCTTTTGCTTTTCTTTAAGCACAACAGGCCAGCCCTGACATAGTTTGGCCTTTGCTTACCTCAGAGAATCATCTTTTCCACTCTATGGTCCATCCATTATTCCCAGCTCCACAAACCAACTTGCTTTGGGCTCTGGGCCTTTTCAAAGGGTACATTCTCCCTTCTTTGTTTCATATCCTCCTTCAATTATCAGATGCAATATCTTTCCATGGAACTCTCTCTTAGCTGCTCAAGACCATGGGTGTCTTTCTTGTGTGCTTTCTCCCTCCTACCTTCTGAAGCACAACACTACAGAAACTACCTTATAACTCTTATATTTTCATCATTAGACTGACAAACTCTAACTTCATTAGATTTTTGACCAACTTTGTCTTGTCAACTCTTTCTATCTTCCCACATTTTAGAAAGTGTTTGTTGAATGAAGAAATGTTGAATCAACCTATATAGTGTAGCTGGTAGTTCAACAAGTTTTCTGAGCCAACCCACAAAAAAATGTGAACTAGACTGAAAACATCCCTTCTTTCATGAACTGATGGGGAAGAAAGTAAAAACAAAACAAAAACAAAAACAAAAAAAACCCAAAACCAAAAACCAAAAAAACAAAAATAAGACAAGGGTACAGTGTATGGAATAAAAGAAAAAAGCAGTGTAAAACCAGAGAGGGATGAGGGAGGGCCCACAGGAAATGTAGGGCACAATGTTGCATTCTCAGGAAAATTCCCCCAAATGGATATGAAATGACAGGCACAGCTGTGGAAGTATCTTTCCTTCTCAGGAGACTAAATGGGACTAATGTATAATTATCATGATTTTAAAATAAGATATGTGAACATTACTGCAACCTATGGGCATCTACATTGAAAGAGGAAAAGTAGCATATGCACTATTCCCTACTTGGCTTAAAGCCAATTTGTATAAAATCCTGCTTGCTTGCCTTTTTTTTTTTTTTTTTTTTGATATGTAGTAATTTGAGGGAAAGTTGTTCCTCTGTGTCCCAATTAGGGCCCCAAATCTTTTCAATTGGATTTCAAATTTGTCCACGATTTCTGCCCAAGGGTATATCATACATAATATGGTCACAATTCTTCCTCCTCTTTTCTGGAAGTATTACATAGTACTTGATTTTCCTGGACCCTGCAAACCACTCTGTGACTCACCTGAGGAAGCTGTGAAAGTCACCCATTCTGGGAATACATGAAACTGAGTGCTAGAATATTCTCACCTTCAGATAGAAGACTGGAAGCCATGCAAATAGTATTTGGATTTGATACCGTATTTAACAGTGGTAGGGTAGAGGGCACGTGAAACCCCTAATGAATCTTTATCTACCAAAGTCCTTAATTTTCCATCTCACTGAAATAAAAAGAATTGCTGTATTTTCTGCCTTCATGAGTTGAAGCCTCATGGTGTGGACCCTAGAGTAAGGCTGTCTGTGGATAAAGCTCTGCTCTTGGATTCCTAGCAGTGGAGGCAATAGGTGAATTTTCCTTGGCTTTCATTTCCTTATCTGTAAAATGGGGTAACAAATATTACCTACTTATTTATAGTGTTATTATAAAAATAAATTAATAGATATATGTAAAATGATTAGAGCAGAGGCTGATAAAAAGGAAATACCTGGTAATGCTTCTGTGGTTGTTGCTGCTATTGTTGTTGTTACCGTGGCTATTTGTACTATTTTGCTATCTGGCTGTCCTACAATAAAGACATCAGAAAAAGTCTTTTGTGGAAGTGCTATTCAAGTGACAAAGGAGAGAAGAGTTTTCCAGACAGAGCTAAGAGCAGATAGGGAAGCCTAGAGCCAATAGAGACCATGCTGTATTCAAGAAATAGAATGAAACCCTGTCTAGCAGGTGTATCTGGAGCAAGGAAATGTTAGTGGAAAATCAGAACAAAGAGAGAAGTGGAAGCCAGATGTTTTATGGTCTTCAAGATGACATTCAAGTATCTTGTTCCTTATTCCTAGAATAATGAGAAGCTTTGACAGTTGTAAGTGGCAATGTTGGGAAGTAACAGAATGGCTAGAATAGTACACAACCTGGAGTGGACTGATGAATCCTATCCATAAGGTTGAAGAGGAGGGATGTGATGTAAAACAATGGAATAGGGATCTGCACCTAAAATAAGAATTGGCAACAGTATCAATGTAGAAAGACTTAAAGCTTGAAGTTGGGAGTTTTGTTAGAATCTTTTTTTTTTTTTTTTAATACTTATTTATTTGCTTTAGTTGTATACAATGCGTTTTTAGTTTTATGTGGTGCTGAGAATCGAACCCGGGCTGCACACGTGCTAGGCGAGCGCTCTACCGCTGAGCCACAACCCCAGCCCAGTTTTGTTAGAATCTTGAAGCCAATAATGAAGGGCAAAATTCACACCGGAGACAACTGTGCAGCCAAGAGATTTATTCACCAGCCTTTATGGCTGGTCTGAGGTAGAAGAAATACGGGGAGAGAGGAGTCAAAGAGAGGGGAGTGTGCAAGCTCTGGTGGGAGAGAGGAGTCAGGGAGAAGGGAGTGTGCGAGCTCTGAACAGAAGGTTGGTGCTTTGTCGTGCTGGCAGTGGTCTCTGGAGCTGTCAGCTAAGGCAGCTGCTGTACGGCTGGAGGCTGGAGCTGTTGGCTGTGGCAGCTGCAATGGGGCTGGAAACGGTGAGTCTGGAGCTGTCACAGTGGCTGCCTCCAATATTTAATCATCCTTGGAAAATAAGGTCTTTGTGTGAGGTTAAGAGTGGCTGTCAATAGCTCAGCAGGGATGAGCTATTGTGACTGAGCTTCGGGCAGAAAGGAGCTTTAAGTAGGGATTTCTGGTGGGGGTGTACCAGAGTGACCTTTAATGCTATTGGCTCTTTGCTCAGGGAACAGGGTGACCTTTAAGCCTATTAGCTCCTTCCGAGGGAACAGAACGACCTTTAAGCCAACTGGCTCCTGCCCAGGGAAAATGAAACCAGGTTGCTTCTCATGGAAATTTCCATGAGGGAGGTGGCCCATCGTCCCAAGCCTATCTATCAAATATAGAGCCACTTGAGCTGAGAAACAAAAGATGTGAGACAGGAGTATAAAGACTCTACCAGGGCTGGGGTTGTGGCTCAGCGGTAGAGCACTTGCCTAGCATGTGCACAGCCCGGGTTCAATCCTCAGCACCACATACAAATAAACGCATTGTGTACAACTAAAGCAAATAAATAAATGTTTAAAAAAAAAAGACTCTACCAATAAATATTTTTAGAGATGAAGATTGTGCCTATAGAATCCTATGGCATGGCTAAAGCCAAATCAACCGTATGAAACAGAATATCATCCTGAAAGGGAGGAGGGTAACTGATTGCCTTGCAACACTGAAGTTTTTTCTATCAATTAAGGTGTAAGATAAAGTATAGAAAAAACAACTTTATAGGCTATATAGCATTTAGACTCCTGTTTAGATCTTTCAATTGCAATATGTATAAATAGAGGTAATATGTAAATATTCAGGTAATGTTTCACTTATTAAAGGTCTACCTGTTTTGGAGAGCCCAGACTTTAGGGTTCAAAGTATCCAGAGAACACATGAGTTTTTTTTGTTGTTTTTCAGTTTAAGAATGATTTTAATAAGAACACAACCATTATTCAAGTCACTCATCCCATCCAACTCTCAAAATATACATTCATATATATGAGCTTTTTCTACAATGAATATTGAAACTGTACATGGATGAGGGTCCTACAATTGGTAGTCACACCCAAGTCTACATTTTGGCTTAGTTCTTTCTCTCCCTATGCTGTGGCCCCAGGCATAATCATCTTCTAAGTCTTAGAACTATTCTCTTTGTAATAGGAGTGGGGAATTACAGTGAATGAGAAATATTTAATCATCCTTGGAAAATAAGGTCTTTGTGTGAGGTTAAGAGTGGCTGTCAAGGCCCTGTAAGCTGAGTACAGCATCTTTCTCTTAGTCCTGCTCCTTGGGCTGTCTTCTGCATCCTCCACCCGTGCTGTGCCCAGTGGGGGCCTCCAGTATGCTCTGTATTGCTCTTTCTGGGACTACTGACCCTTCCCATCATGTATTTCTTCATTTTTTTTTTTCTTTTTTACAGTGATATGTATGTCTGTTCCAACAACAGTACTACACAGTTTTGAGTACTGTAGCTATAATAAAAGGTCTTAAAATTGGGTGGATGATTTCCTCCCATTTATTCTTTTGTTTCTTTGATCTTCCATATAAATTTTTGAATACGCTTGTCTATACCTACCAAAGAATCTTGCTGGGATTTTGATGGAAATTGCTCTAAACCTATGTATCAATAATTAACTGTCACAAGTACAGAAATCATGACTGGTGACAAAACTGTTATTTAGACCTAGCAAGAACCTATATAAGATATGAATAATTTCCTTCTTAGCTGTTCTGTTAGACCTGGCAAGGTCCTATATGAGATATGAATAATTTCCTTCTTATCTCTTTTGTAAGGATTGGTACTTTAGATTAGGCACTAAAATTAAATTGAAAGAAATAGGTAAGGAAAAAATGGAATTTTTTTGTTTAGTTTGTTAGGTTCCCAGAGCTGATCTCATTTTTGAAATGTCTACCTGAGTGCCAGTTTGTCTGATCCCCCAACTCCCAATCCAGTGTTAGACAGGGGCAATACATTCAAAGGATAAAGTACTAACATTTGCCAAGGGAAGCTTTGGAAAGATAGTGCTTCTTGAGGTTTCTCACAAGAACAACCTAATTACATCTTTTATTTAATTTCCTGTAATTCAAAATGTAAATTGGTGGGAGCTAGCAGATTTTACAAGGCAGTGCCCTTATTTCAGTGATATAATGATGAACTATGCTGAAATAATGGGAGGTTCTACCTCATTACACTACTGTTTGTCATTTTTAACATTCTGTAGAAAACGTGTAGGACATATGGCATTTGAAAGAAGAATTCGCCAAATTCTCATCTGACTTCCAAAGACTCTCTGAAGCAATTGTGTGGTGACCTCAAGGGTAAGTCCATTGACTGAAATTTTATTTTTATGGAGAATCAATGAACTTGTGATATTTTTAACTACATAATACTAATAGGAGAAAATGTTTGTATTCATCACCAAAAATTTATATTTAAAATATGAATTTTTTTCACTAAAGTGTCATAAACAATGGTCAATTGTGCACAATAAGTACCTTTTAGGTACAAGGCTAATAAAAGCTAGGTGCCCATAGTTATGGCAGTTTATAATCCATAATGAACCATGCACAATATAATTATGAAATTATATTACTGAATGATTTTATTAGCCAAGTTTTTTAATTAAAAAAGTAATTTATATTCTTGTTAAAAATTCAAGCTGTGTAAAGATGATATGATGAAAGTAATTCTTCTCGCTCTGATCCCTCCAGCACCCCTCTCATTGGAGGGATGGCTTGGGGCCAAGGCAATTGCTGTTTATAGTACCTACATGATAAAAAATAGTTTAAAACCTCACTAACTCACACTAACTGAAAGGAAGGCCACGGTTACTTGACGTAAAATCTGACTTATAGTATATTTCAAAAGAAATATAGCTTTATGACTTTGGGCTATAATGAGTAACTGCTGACTGAGAAAGAGGAAAGTGGAGTGAAGTACTTACTTTAAAATATCCATTTGTGCCTTTTGAATAGGATTTGCCATATTCATTCTTTTAATGTAAAGCCACGGATTACTATGGTGCTTTAAATATGATTTTGTGCCCTTCACTACTAACTATGCTAAATATTTGCCATGCTTACCATATTCTCTGCTTACCAATTTTCATTTTACAGAAAGCAGAAAAGTAAATTCTAGCTCAACCGTCAAATTTGCATTCATGGCCATTCATCATACATTTTGATATCCTAAAATTATGTAGATGCCTTGCTAAGTTTTTGATGAGGACTCCATATGTTGCCTGAGAAAATACTTGTAGAAGCAGGAAGACCTCATGTGTAATTCTTTTGAAAGGTGATAAAATGTGTTTGAGGACTTTATCTTATTTGATCTGACAACTCCCTCAGAAGTGCTTATGGCAAGCATTAGAATGCTCATCTCTAAACCAAGGCAATTGTCATTCTTACTGAATGTTATTGGACAATTATCATTTGGAAAAGATATTGATGGAGATGAATGACCCTTGTTGGAGAAGATATAAGTACAGAAAAAAAGATGTAGGAAAGTTATAGAAGCAAAAATTTAAATCCAATGGTACCCAGGACTGGGGAGGGGGAGGGCAATGAAACTATACTGTATTAGCATTTTTACAGTATTCAAAATGAAATATTATTTGAGAACAGATTGTGAGAAGTTAAAGATGCAAATATAAGCCCAACAGCAACAACTAAAATATAAAAAAGTATTGGTACCTCAAAAAAGATAAAATTGAATATGTTAAAAAAAAAAACTCTCAATACAATAAAGGCAGAAAAACATAGGTAAAACAGAAGGTACAAATAGAAACCACAGAGCAAAATGGTAGACCATTTTGATTAATACAATATCACCCATATTGATAATTGCATGATATATGGTCTAAGAACTCCAATTAAAAATCAGATTATCAGATTAGATTTAAAAGAAAAAAAACTAGATTATTCTATTTAAAAATGTACTTTGCATATAAAGATACAGATAAAAGTAAATGATGGAAAAGGTCATAGTGTGCAAACACTAACCACAGGAAAGTTACAATGCTATTTAATAATACAAAAGATAGATTTTAGTACAAAATATTTCTAATGATATATATGGCAATGAAAATATCATGTTTAAAATGTATGAAGTTTATAGCAAAGTTTCAAAATACATGAAGAAAAAACTTAAAGTTGTGAAATCAGAAACAAATAAATCCACAATTATGTTAAAGATTTCAACATTCTTCTCTGAGGAACTTTTTGATTAGAAAGTCAAAAATTACTACAGAAATAGAATATTTGGATAATACTGTCAAGGAACTTGACCTAGTTGATGATAATGGAGTATTGTATCCAACAACAGCAGAATATACATTCTTTTCTAGTATACATGGTGCATTCACTAAAGTATATGCTAAGCATAACAGGACTCTCAACATATTTAAGACATATAAAGTCATACAGAATATGTTTTATGAGCATAAAAAAACATTTAAATTGAAAATAAATAAAGAGAATTGTATGCATATTTTATAAAAACTTTTAACCTATTAGAAAAAAAATCATAAAGAAAATGAGAGAATCTGAGAATCTTTGGAAATGAATAGTAATGAAAATACAATATTAGTTTTTTTAATGGAGCCAAAGCAGTACTTAGAAATGTAAACTTTAAATGTTTAAATTAGAAAAGAGAAAGTATTCAAAATTAATGTCCTAAGGAAAGAAATCGTGAGAGAAAAATCAATAAAATGAAAAAAAAAAAAAAAACTATAAAGCTTAAGGCCTGTTCTTTGGAATAATTAATCAATTTGATAATCAAGACTTAGAGAAATTAATAATACACCAATAACCAGTATCAGAAATCAAAAACTATTATCACTTTTATAAACAGTAAAACAACAATTAGGGAATATTATAAGCAACTTTATGCCTATAAATTTTACAAATTAGATCTAAAGGACAAATTCTAAAACTTGCACAATAATGGAAAAGCAATCTAAATAGTCATATATTTATTAAATTAACTGAAATAATGAAAAATAACTGACACAGCCTAAATGGCATTTCTGGTGACTTATCAAACATCTATGGACAATGAAATATCTCTTATATGCAAATATTATGGAAAATAGGGATCACTTTCTAAATTAATTTTATTAGGTGAAAATTACCCTGATACTTAAGCCAGAATAAAATATTACAGCCAAACAAAACAAAACAATGCGCCCTGCTTGCTCCCACCCTACCAATTAACAACAAACTACAGAAAAGAATCTCTACCAGGCTGGGGATGAAGCTTTGTGGTACACTGACCTATCTTGCACATGACCTCCAGTACTGGGGGGAAAGAAGTGTGTGTGTGTGTGTGTGTGTGTGTGTGTAAAACAGAAGAAAAATAGTCTTAAATAAAATATTAGTAAATCAAATCTAACAATATATGAAATGATTAAAACATCCTGACAAGGTGGGATTTACCTCAGGATTGCAAGACTGTTTAATTGTAATTCACTGTATTAATAGGAAAAGAAAAATTAAAAATGTGATTATTCCAAGCAATGCAGGAAAAGCATTCTACAAAATTGAATAACTATTCATAAGTAACAACTCTCAACAAATTAGGAATAGAAGAAAATTTCTTCATCCTGATAAAGGATATTTGTGAAAAACCTATAGTGAAGGTCATATTAAGGCTGAAAAAATGAATACTTTCTTCCCAAAATTGAGAATAAGGCAAAAATAGTTGCTTTTATTATTTCTATTTGGTATTATGGTAGATATCCTACCTGGTGTAGTAAGAAAAATAAATGACAGATTTAGTAGGAATATAAAGCTTTTTATTCTCAACAATCATTTATATAGAAAATTCTAAGGAATCTACAAAATTAAAAAACCTACTAAAATTGATAAGTAATTTTAGATATGCTGCAGGATACTAGGTTAGAATAGAAAAATCAATTTTATTACTATACATATATAAAAAACAGAAAATAAATTTTAAAATATAAGAATATCAAAAAAATATTTGGTAATAAAATCTTGCAGACTATACTGAAACCTATAATATATTGCTGAGAAGAACTAAAGAAAGATTACTTTGTGAAACGATATATTATGTTCATAATCTGGAAGAATCAACATTTTTAATTTTTATCACACTCACACATAAACACACAAGATCCCTTTCAGAATCTCATTGGACATTTTTCCTTTTATAAATTGAGCTGTTATTAAAATAAAAAATGCAAAAGCCTAAAATAACTAACATAAGTTTTAAAAAGATGAAGAAATTAGGAGGTTACAAACTGCCTGGTTTCAATATTTACTGTAAACCCTACAATCAAGGCATTGTGATACCAGGGGAAAAAAAAGGCGTGGTTTAATGACCAGAATAGAGTGTCCATAAAATTATAAAGATAGATATATGGTCCAATGATATTTCACCAGACTGTCAAGGAAACTCAGTAAGGCAAGGATAATTATTAAGAAAAGTAGATTTGGAAAAGGTGGATATATAGACAAAAAAAGTGAACCATTTTCCTTACTTCACATCTCACACTAAAATGAACTCAAACCAAATTATAACCTTAAGTAAAATCAAAAGGAACAGATCTTCTAGCAGAAAGCATAGGATCAAATATTCTTGACTTGAACCATTAAAAGCAAAAAATAATATATTGGACTCCATTTAAATTGACAAATGTTCTTTAAACAATAACTGAAAGTAAAATGAAAAGGCAAGTCATAGACTGTGAAAATAATTTGCATTTTGGTGTGTGAGAATAGATTTTGAATTCTATTAATTTAATCTGTTAAACAACCCAACATGAAATGTGCAAAAGATTTGAACAAATTTAGTTTGGTAAAGGGAATGTTTCAGTGGTTATTAGTCCCATATAAAGCTGCTCGACATAATTTGAAGGGAAATATGAATTAAAACAACATTGAAATCCAGCTTGAACAGCTAAAATTTAAAAAGACCGAAAACAACAAAGCATTGAAGATGCAGAAGTACAGGCACTGATAAACTGCTGAAAGGAATATGAAATGTTAAAACCACCTTGGGCACTATTTGACCTTTACTTAAAATGTAATACATGTAAGCTCTGTACGTTATAGCAACTCTACTCATAGATATTTATTTACCCTAGAAAAATAGAAAATAAATTCTCAAAAAGATTTGTACAAGAATATTCATAGCAAAAAATAAAAAATAAAAATAAAACCTGGAAATAAAGTTTACAGCCGGGTGTGGTGGGACATGCCTGTAATCCCAGCAGCTTGGGAGGCTGAGGTAGGAGGATTGTGAGTTCAACGCCTGCCTCAGCAAAAGTGAGGCGCTGACTAATATAAATAGTGTTTCCCCAAATTCCTATCCCCCTAGAATCTGTGAATATGACCTTATTGGGAAATGGAGTCTTTACAGGTATAATCAAGTTAATGTAAGGTTATGGTAAATTAAAATGGGCCTTAATGATTGGTGTCCTTCTAAGACAGGGGAATTTAGACAAAGAGACATGCACAGAGAAATGGCAGTGTAAGATGTAAAGAAGATAGTCATGTAAAGACTGAAGCAGAGTTTGGAGTGATTTATCTATGAGATAAGAATGTGAAGGACTGCCAGCAACCAAAAGAAGAAGGTAGAGGCAAGATTCTCCCCAAGAATCTTCAAGTAAAGGATAGTCCTGCTGACTCCTGGGCTTTTGGAGGGGTGGATAACTTTCTGTTGTTTTAAGTCAATAATTTTATGACACTTTGTTACTACATCCCTAGGAAATTATACAATACTCAGTTTCTAAAATGTGTTGTAAAAAAAGATTATGGTATCATGGAAGCATTAAAATAGTATTATCTTAGACATCCAAAGAGGATCTCTTATGAAATAATCTCAGATGAACATGTGCTAGTTTCATCATCACTGTGACAAGATACCTGAGATAATCAACTTAAAAGAAAAAAAGGGTTTATTTTGGTTCATGGTTTCAGAGATTTTGTCCTGTGGTCACTTGACCCTGTTGTTTTGGGCCTGTAGAGGCATAGAACACCAGGCAGAAGCAGATAGGAGTGGAGCCTATCTACCTCATGGTGTCAGGAAGCAAAGAGAGAGACAAGAAGCAGCCAGGGTACTAATATTTCCTTCAAGGTCATACCATCAGTGACCTAACTTCCTTCTACTAGGCCTTACCTCTTGAAGGTTCCACCATTTCCCAATACTCCCGCAGTTGGCCATGAAGCCTTTGGGGACTATTCCAGATCCAAACTATAGCAAGAGGTGAGTGGGAGTTAGTAAGATAAAGATGAGGGGGGAAGAGATACATTATCTTAACTTCTTAAGATACAAATGCAATTAAATCATACTAGAACATTGAAAGGAATGATTCCCTAGAAAGGACTGAAGATGCAGAAGAGAACAAGAATGACTGGAATAACATAATCTCTAAGAAGGAAAGAGAATAAGTGGATGAGTAACTGGATTCTCATAGTTTCTGTGCTTCAACAGGAGGGATAGAGGACCAGATAGTAAGCATATCAAGTTTGGGAGAATTTGCAATTCTAAGCAAAGGTACACATCTTTTAAAAATATTCACATTTGGGGATCCAATCTTCAACTCAATTTAAAGCTCCATTTTAGAATGTAGGGATTTGATACAGTTACTTATGTAAACCCTCAACCTGAAAAATGAAATTTGGCCAAAAAAAAAAAAATTCTATTAGGTTTCTATCTGCTTCACTCAGATTTATAGGGCCATTTGACTTGAATTTATAAAATGCTTTTCCTTTAGAATACTTGGGTCAAAATCAGGAGGTACTGAAAATTTCTCATCTTTGTAAATCAGTGTAAGTGATTGATCCTTTAAGCAAAGCTTTACTGATTATATGCATTTATGCATGCCCTACCCTGCTCTATGCCTCTAAGTATCACAGTCTCCTGATCCTCCCATCCAAAAGCATTTCCAGAATCTCCTTAACAGCTTAACAGCACTCTTTGCTTTGGGGATTGGTAAAGAAGACATTATAAGCATTTGGGGGAAAGTGTGGCTATAATTTATTTTCTAGTGAATAAATAGTACTGCCCACATCATGATAAAAATGGATGAGCATGAAATGATTTATTTCCTATAAGAATATGGCGATGTTTTACAAGTACAGTGTAATTGTGAGGATTTGTCCCTGGCCCAGTCTAATGTTGACAGGGACATAGCCTACATCTGTCTGAAACACTTTCCCCAGGGCTTATTGAATGGCAAATGTAATTCCTGAGGGAAAGCTTGATGTTCACAGTCTGTGAAGTACTTACAGTTAGAAGTCAGGATAAAAGCTTACTTTATGGCTCTGATAGCTACACCTTGTGGATTCTTAATAATAATTTATTTTCATAATACTAATTATAATTTCCCAAGCTCTTGTTAATTTCAATTGCATTTGTAATACACATTTTAATCATTCCTGTATTGAAGGACTCTAGTGAGGTTCCTATTTATGTTTGAGGAGATGGTGGCAGGGAGGAAAAGTGAACTTGCCAAAGCACTCACATTAATGCAGTAATAGAAGAAAGTTATACTCTTTACTCTTGTGGGGTTCTGTTATTTGTAAATGTTTATTCACTGATTGAAATGACTTATGTTAAGTCCAGGGCACTTTAAATTATAATTTAAAATACATTTTTAAAGTTATACCTCCACTGCAAAGTGACAGCTTTATCACTATTAAATTCCAGCTTAAAACACAGACTTCCAGAATTTATTGAAAAAAAAATGTCAAAAGATTTAGGAACCCTAAATCTGAAAATTTATGTCAAAAACCTATTACTCCGTGTTGTTCATAACCCTGACATAGTCTCATACACATCCCCTTGGAAACTTAGTTTTTCTAAATATATGACAATTCCATATTTGGCTGAGAAACTTCTTTATTCTCAGTACACATATATAGAAAATACTGCATGAGGACTAAAACTGGGCTTGATGCTTCTCTCACTGGACACTTGATAATATCTATTTCCTCTGTGTTACCAACATTTCATTTATGTTTTCTTAACTATCCCAAATCAAAATAAATTTGAGCCTCTTTCTTGTCCCCCTTCCTTCTTCTCCTCCTCTTCACTTTCTCTTTCTTCTTTTCCTTCTTTTTCTTCATCTTTGCTATCCTTTTTTTTTCTTGCTCATTCTCCAATTTATTTTTTCCAATTTGAACATTAGGTGATATTCAGTATGAATATTCTTACAGAATAAATTAATAAAATTACTTAGAGAAGTCTATTTTTATATCTTTTGATATTGAACATTCAGTTTATCTCAGGTGTCACACCCACTTGGATATTATCTCTTATTGCATATTCATGTGTATAGCCAAATACATACATAAAGTGCTACATGGAGGAATAATTAATGGTAACCTTTATTTTTGGTTAGAAGTGTCAAATCATCCCCTCTTTCATTAAAGTTCACATTGGTCTCATATTCACCAAGTGCATTGCAAAGGCTACAGTTTTCAAGTGCTGCCTGGACATTTGTGACTCTCAGGGCCCCAAAGGCCTATCTGGGAGTTCCCTGTTTATATTAGATAAGTTCGCTCAGACCTAGCAAGAAAGGCTTCCCAACTGGCTAGTTGCCCTATTGACTGGACCAACTGTACTACACCTAGTCCTCATCCACTTGTTGCTTCCAGGCCTGTCTCCAAAAGCTCCCATTAGGTCATTCTGCTGTGAATGCAACCCTGATATTGTCCTGCAAAGCATGCAGCATCTTCCTCCCCTGGGCTATGAGAATTTGTGATTAACAAACTGCTCTAAGTCTCATCACAGAGAGGTGATGAGAAACAGCCCATTTCTATCCTCACAGAACAAGAGCCAGCATCATATGCTGCTAGATTTTAGTCAGGCTTAGAATTTGTTCCCTCTCCTTAACCTAAATTCATGTTTATCCTCATGTATAAACATTTAAAAAAACAAACAAAAAATTTAAAGCTATTTAAAAATTTGGCTAGAGTTAGGACATGGTTTCTATCCTTTTTAGCCATTTTCAGTAATTTCTATGTGCACATGTATGCAAATTTTGAGCTACTTTAGAGGCTGCCTTTACAGCAATTTGGCCAAGAAAAATGTTAAAAAGAAAAATGCAAATGATTAACTGACTTAAAAAAATTATTGCCTATCAAACAAAACTGTCATTCAGATTTGTATATGTATATCTAACAAATGATCCTGTTCTCTAGAAATACTCTCCTGGGAATTATTTTTAGAAACTAGTGAGTTGCTTTTAAACTAAAGTAGAAGAGTAGTTAAGGCTCTCCATAGCATAAGCAATCAGTGGAAGTTATAAGTACAATCTGTTTATAAAATGATACCTTTTAAGTCAGTGAAGTCTTAAACTAATGAATTTATCCATCAATTTTTTTCCCCACAGGTATTTATTTTGGTCCTATATGTACTAAATTAGCTACTTCAGTATAGGTCCTGAGAGGACACTAAGAATTTTATATTTAATAATACCAGGCTAAAAAATAAAGCTAAACTCATAAAATTACAGAATTTTAGGGTTGGAAAAGAGTTCAGAGTTTTAAACCAAGGCTCAGAGAGTCACAGGGATTTACCAAAGATCACACAAATCCTGTAAGCCTGATAGGCTGCAATGTATCTTCCCTGCACTGCATTATAAAAGTGGTTCAATGAATGGCAGCAACATAAAAAGCAATTCTCTTTCAAGTGCCAAAACATGTGAAATAATGAAAAATGTTTTAGGAGATGAGAGATATATGTAGGTGGTCCTTATATAGGAGAGTTCCATGAACAAAGTAGGTTTTGAGTTGAGCCCAGGAATGGTTTAATATAACTTTCATCTGCAAGGGAAAAAGTGAAGGACATTTTTATTAAAAGGGATGTCAGAAGCAAAGTTGTCTAGTATGTGGAAAGTGGTTAATGTACACTTGGGTGAGTAGGGTGCCTAACTGAATTAGAGTTTAAATTGCTGTCTAGGAAAAAGTGCAGATAGTAAAGTTAAAAAGTTAGAAAAGATAGTAAAGTAAGTTAGTACAGATGTTAGAAAATTTGCATTGTTTTATAGGGTAATATGGTTGCAGAATACTTCTAAAATAAATAGAAAACCTGAACACCTAAGAAATCAAGATCTGCATTGAAGAAAGGGTTTTTGTCTGTGTAGTGAGACATTTGAGAGACCGATTAAGTTTTATTTCTGTGAGAGTTGGAAAAGTTGCTCTAATCTGCCTTACTTTATCATTTCCTGTCTCACCACACCAAAATTGATTTCTGTTAACTACCACAACATGTTCACAATGGTTTGAACCAATATTAACAATGATTACCATTTATTGAACATCTACTGTGGACTCATGAACTGTGATACAAATTAGAATATGTTTTTCTAGTATTGGAGAAAGTGGTGTCTTGTTAGGATAGATGTATGCTTTTTTCTCTCTTTTAGCTAGAAAATGGAAGTCATCTATCATCCATGCCCAGAGCAAGAAAGTGGGGTGCACATTTTGTACCAGCATCTTGAAGTAACTCACCTTGGAAATTGACTCATATTTGTGCTTCAAACCTGTCATTTCCCATATGAGAAGATAATTGTAATAGGGCCAGAACTGACAAGTGGTGTTTTGATGTAAACAACGAGCAAACCGACAGATCAATAAATGCTGAGCAAGGCATGCTTCACCTCAGATTATATTGACTTACTGCAAAAATAATGGAGAGACAAAATGAAAATGTGTTATGCTTTATCTGAGTTATGGTCATAGCAATATATAAGGTAATAGATTAACTCAGATAAGACTTGCTGCAAAAGAAGCATCAAGAACAACTATGAGAAAATCAATTTGCAAGCACCTTCATGAAATCAAGTTTCTGAGAAACAATCAGCACACTTTACTAAAGAAAAATACCTGCCACATTTACCTGTAATTGAGGACCTGGTTGGTCAAGAATTACATTTTTATTTTGCTAGGGAATTGACCTTCAACAGAGGTTATTTTTGTAATGTTGTTTCTCCAAGATATCAAGTCAATGTCATAGGGGTCCAAAATTAAAAAATCCTGAGTGCTGTTTGACTCTGAGAGATAGCAATTTGTATCTTAGCGAGTATGATGAGTAGATAGCCTCTGGCCATTAACACCTTCATTTCTGCTTTAGCCTTTGAGTCAAGATTATGTCCTTCTCAGGATGCCTTACCAAGAAGCAATCAAGACTGTGATATAAAGGACAGTCTCCTTCCACCCAACACATGACTATTTGTACAGGCAATGTTTGTACCAGAGTTTCCTGTTGACTGGTAGAGGCTTGTCAGATCCCCTCCACCTTTTTAAAAAAATGTTTTCCTGTCTTTTTCTTTCACACCTGTTGTTTTCCAATAAACCTTTTGTACTCTTAACTATCTCATGATCTGTTTTCTAGAGAATTCAGTTGACACAGTGTTACTGGAAGTGGTCCACTAAAACAGCCAGCAAGATATAATTTGGGCCCTGCATAGCTCAGCATCTGGTTGGCCCTGAGGTCTTCATTCCAGGTGTCATCCCTGATTCAATAACCCTATTTCTGACACAACACTTTTGTTGGTGGTGACTTTGGAGATGTTTTTAAGAAAGGAGATACAATGAGAAAGCACCAAATACTAATGACCAAACTAAGAATTTAGTGGTTGGAATCACCAACCTTCAAAGATGGTCATGTGCTTAGCTGAGGCAGGATTTTTGATGCCAAGGTCATCACCCTACTTGGGAATACCTATACTTTGGGTGGATGCTTTCAAAGTTTTTGCCTCCAAAATTTCTCTGATCTATCCAACCTCCCAGAGGTGGCCCATGCTTCTTTACGAAGTGGAAAGACACTACCAAGCCCTTTTCTGAGTAAGACAACAGGGACTCTTCTCAGGATTAGTCCTCACTTCTTCTCTTGGCGTTCAGTACAATTACTAGAATTAAGTTAAAGAATAAACAAGTTGGGGATGTCTTGGGCATGATATGAGAGAAAAAAGATTTCAAAACAAATTGTTTCTAGGAATTTTCTACAATGAAGTAGCAAGAACTGAAGGAATACACTTGTGACTAGATTTTGGAGATGCTGAAATTAAAGGAGCTACAATATAAATTTGAATAAGGGAGAGTATATTACTTGGAACATGTTATGAGGATACTGGCTTATCACTCTAGCAAGGACTTAGGTGATGGGAAAAACTCATTGAAAATGTTACTTGTAGAAGCCTGGAGAAAGTAATAGCTCTTGTTGAACAAAGTTGAAATGATGAATTGCTATGAAAGATGGAAGATGAAGGGATAGGAACTCTTGGGTAAAGGCATGCAAGAATGAATGTATTATGTGAGCCCAAGAAACCCATCAGAAAACCCACAATAAAGATACCATTCACCAAGCTCATCAGGAATGCACTGATGAGAGGTGTTTTGGCACCACTAAGATGTTTAGAAATGACTCTCCTATGAAATTAAGAGCACATGGGGAGGAAGTTGCAATGAAACATGACGTTTTGACAGCAATGGGAGTGATGTAGCAGTCAAGGGTTGGCATTTAAATTACAGAAACTAGGGGTCAAAATATTTGTAAAATGCATTGAGATCAGAGTGGCATTTTGGGGGTTTGACCTAAAAATTGTGGCAATGGTTAATAGAATACAGTATCTCTAGAGACAATATAGATGAGCAGCTAATAAACACTGCTTAATATGTATAATCAAAAGAAAGCAAGAGTGGATGAACAGAAAAATGAATGTCATGGCCATGGCAAAATACCATATCTTTTGCTGATTTTCCAGAATTGAGCCATTTTACAGACCTGACTCATTGGAATCTTTCCTCCTTTATCATTCCCAACATACCTTCACCAGGAAAAGGAAACTTACAATATCACAGGAAGAATATTCTGTTATAATCTCACTAGCCCTTACTCATTGGGATCTAAACCATTATTCAGGTGACTGTATATTGACAAAAGGGAATACTCAGACATTTTGAATATTGGATATAAGGTCTAAGCTGTCACTGAAGTATCATCATTCACCCTCATGAGGGCACACAGGGGCCATGTAATAAATGAAATCTTGACTAAAGTATAACTTAGAGTGGGTCCAACAAGTGATTAGGTCCAACTAATGCTTATTTGTCTGGTCCCTGAGTATATAATTGAGATTGGTATTCTTGATAATTTGTGGAACGCTTAAATTGAGACCTTTATCTATAGTGAAGAAGACCAAGCAAATCTATTAAAACTGCTTCTCATTGGCCAAGGTGGCAGGGGAGATTAATGGAAACTTAAAGATCTAATGAAATTCTAACATGTCTCTTTTTAACTTTTCTTTTAACTTTTTAAATATGTCCCCTGCAAAAAAAAAAAAAAAAAAAAAAAAGATGACTATGTAGAATAGCTGTAGATTACTTAAATCTCAGCTAGGTTATGGTCTCAAATTGCAACTGCCATGCCATAACATGGTATCATTACCAAAGCAGACCAGTATGGCCTAGGGTACAAGTCATCTTCCCATTGATTTAATGAATGCATTATTTTCTATTTCTATAGGGAAAGAGTACTTTGTTTCCATTTTCATAAAACAGAGAACAATTTGCATTCAAAATTTCACACCAGAGCTATGCTAATATTCCTATGCTCTATCATGTTATAGAACATAGAGATCTGTACTGACTCAACATAACACAAACATCACAAATATCATGTCACATAAAGCATCACATTTCTGTTTTACATAAATGATATCAATCTGGTCAAGTAGAATGAATAAGAGGGCAATAATGCTGGCCTGACAAGACATACACTTCAAAAGCTGGGAAGTAAGTCTGACATTCAAGAATATATATGAGTACTTGGAATAGAAACATTCTTCAAGAAGATCAAGCAGAAATTTAGTACCAAGTGAACTCTTTTGGACCTCTTCTATTTTGGAAACTTCAGCGCATCCTACTCACAGGAATTGAAGGACTTATAGAGTGCCAGTCCCCAGCTATTGAGTTCCTACAGTATCTGACCAAAGGGCACACCAACAATGAAGAAGGTAGAGATAGATCCCAAACCATAGAATCCATTGGCTTAATTATATGCTACAGCATCTATCAAAAGCCAGCCTAATAGATCACTGGAATCATCTACTGAAGGTATGGTTGAGGCAATTCTTCATGAGAATAAATGGGCAACACTCTAGAATGCAGAATTCTCACCGAATCAAAGAATATGTGCTGTGAACCAAATAGAAGGACATAATTGGTCCAGGAACCAAGAAGTGGGAGCAGGGATACCTCCACTTACCATCATTCCCAATGACCTACTATGTGACTAGGTTTACTATTTCTACAACTCTATGCTCTGGAATTTAGAGGTCCTGATCCTCAAAAGGACCTCACTCTTGTCAGGGGATGAAGAAAGGGTCTCTTTGAAATGTAAACTATAATTGCTACCTGAGCACTTTGGACACCTTATGTTAAAAAAAATAATAGCAGCTAAGAAGAGGACCAATGATTTCAGCAGAGATTATTGGCCTGATCCTCAAAGTATGCTGTTAGAGGGGCAAAGAATTACATATATGAAATTTTGCACCCATTTGGATACCTATTGGTATTTTATTGTAAAATTGTGGTTAAAAATAGATAAGTTCAACAATGCATTTGTAAGAAAGAGCTCAGATTATTTGGACTCAAACCACTCAACACGAGTTTGTGTCATACCTTTAGGTAAGTCATTATGACCTGAAGGAGCTCTAATTAGGAAGGGCTGTTGCAGCTAGCTGGAAGCCATAAGTTCCACCTGATATGTATGTGACGCACCTGTAGGCACCCGCAAAGCTGAAGGTATATAACCGGGTGAAAGCGGTCCGAGTTAGGAGAACGGAGAATTCATTCAGTCAGTCGCGTAGTAGCTCGGTCGGTCAGAAGAAGAGTTCGGGTCGGAGAATCAGAGCGGCCAGAGAATCAGAGCGGCCAGAACGTAGGCAGAGCGGTTACAGAAGAGAAACCAGATAGAAGAAGTAATGACTGGTCAGAGTTAGGCCGAGGCTCCCGAGGAAGACAGAAGACAGAAGAAAGAAGAAGGAAGAAAGAAGAGAGAAGAAAGAAGCTCTAATCTTTCTCTAAGCTAAGCTCTATCTTTCTTTCTCTCTAAGACTCTAAGCTAAGAAAAGATCTCTTTAATCTTTCTCTCTAAAAATCTTTCTTTCCTTCTCTAAGCTCTCTCTAAGAAAGTAGAAGTAAAAGTAGTAAAAGCTTTACTCTGCCTCCGAGAGTTTTCCTCCTGGTTTTCGGTACCAGGCAGCTTACAATGACCATCATGATAATAGCTGAGAGCAAAGAAAAATTTAGAACAAATAGTGGAGGAAATATTTTCAAAATTGGAACCAAATGTAGTGACAGGGGTTGTAATTCCTCTTCCTAATTCATCTTTTCCAAGTTGTCCCTTTGGAAGAGAACTCCATTAGAGTCCTGTATCTTCCACATAGCACAAGGGTGGACTTTGGCAGGCATAGAGATACAGTGCTCAGACCCCCACTTAAGAAAGGGTTCATTGCCCAGCAATGAGGATTGTGGTTAGCTGAAGGTCCTAAGCCATTATTAATTCCTGAAGGTTTACTTTGACTTTTAATGAAGGAAACCTTTTTCTGGTGGTATCCACAGCCAATAGCAGAAAAAGACTCTGGTACAAAGGCCTCCCCATTTCGTCTAGTGCAGCCCTCCTTTAACTCCTGAAGCTCCCCTCTGAGTTGTGAGAGATTTTTTCAACTCGGTACTCTCCCTACCCAATCCTCCAGTCTTCCTTTTACATGTGTTACTTCTCAGTAATACTTTGTATACATAACTCCTCCACAGAGAACCCAAGTGACTGATAAACCAAAATGTCTACTTTATAGACCTTACAAATTTGTGTTACTGTTCCTCAAGAAAAATATTAGGACACAATCCAGAGTAGTATTAGAAAGATATAGAATGAGAGGGATGGACAAAAGTTTTCAAAGAGATAGTATATGAAAGCAGATAAAAAAGATCAGGAGTGAACAATTTTGAAAGATAAAAACAGTAAAAAAGGCTGACTTATTTACCAATTACAAAGCTTAGTAGGATTAAATTTAAGACTAATGAAAAGAAATGCCTTTTATTATGAAGGGCATTAATAGACTTGGAATGATTATTACACCCAAAGTACATTGTGACTAAAAATAAAGGTTTTAAAAGCTTTTTAAACTCTAAATTGTTAGGCACCTAATCAGCAACTTAAGAAATCTTAGATCATGGCATTCACAGGTAAATGGATGAAGTTGGAGAATATAATGCTAAGTGAAGTTAGCCAATCCCAAAAAGCCAAATGCGAATGTTTTCTCTGATAAGGAGGCTGATTCACAGTGGGGTTGGGATGGGGAGCATAGAAAGATTAGAAGAACAGTAGAATGGCCAGTGGGGAGGGCGGGGAGGGGAGGGGGGAAAAGGGTGAAGAAAAAAAAAAAAAAAAAGATGATAGATTGAGATGGATATCATTACCCTAAGTGCATGTATGAAGTCACGAATGGTGTCAATATACTTTGTATATAATCAGAGATATGTAAAAATGTGCTCTATAAGTACAATGTGAAATGTAATATTCTGCTGTCATTTCTAAAAACTTAGAATAAAAGATAAATTTGAAAAACAAAATAAATTTAAAGAAAAAAAGAAATCTCAGAGATAATGTTTTTAATTTTGAGGTTCATTTTTGGAAATATACCAATTCTTTCATACAACAGTGCCTTTGGCATTGCTGTCAGAGACAGAATATTGTGTGGTGTGGAATGCCCAGGGCTTGGGAGTGGGTGCCCAAATTTATATGTTCTTAGACATAAATGTTCCCTTTTTTAGGGCTAAATATTTTTAAATATTTTCTGTCATGAAGGTTCATCAGAATATTTACCTTAGAAGAGGATATCCTGAGAAAACTCAATAAATGACTTTGATTATTTGAAAATCTGATACTATGGCCAACATATAAATTAGAAAAGAAAGCAGATATTAACTTAGAGCAAAGAAGATTTCTGTGCAGTGGTAACTTCAGATGATGTTATATTCCCTTTCACTGGGCATGTTTGAGCAAAGAGGGGGAGAAACACATCAAGGTTGTTTTGTAAGAGTCAAGATTTGGCAGGGAGTTTATCCAGATACCTTTAAGATTTCTTCCTGTTCTGTGATTAAAGAAATGAAGTCTGAGTCTAGAACTACATGAAAGCTTATTTCTTCAGAGTCTGTATTACATGTTTATAAAATTAAAAGCTAAAGGAAAGGGTTATGATATAGATGCTATGAACTATGTGGAAGGTCTAAGATTATAGATAATCTCATAAATCTTAAAATAAATATGTCTTAAATAGTCTTATAACATCAGAAAAAATAGGAGCTGGGAAAGATGGCGGACAGCAGAGAAGATCTCTCGAGAGACTGTCACTAAAAGAGGCTTAGCGGGAAGTTTGAACACATTCCTAGCAATATTCCTGCAACTGGGAGGGAGCTGAGACATCTGTGCACATCTAGATGGTGAAATTCAACAAATTCCAGACCACTGACGCACAGAGTCCAGTGAGCAACCCACAAACCAAACCAGCTTTAACAGTGCAGCTGCCGTGGTAACATTGCCATATGGGAAGTACACACCATGGCCTTGAACAGTGCAGAAAAAAAGAAAGCCAGAAGTGAGCAGCGGTCGCATAGAATTCTTTCACGTAAATTGCCGAATGGGACCTACATGCCTCGGAGTGACACACAGGTCCAGGTTACTGCTGTTGAGACCAGGAAAAGCGCCACCATTTTGAAGAAAAGGTGCGGCTGACCGGGACAAAGAAACAAAGAAGGAAAACATCTGCAGGCATCCAAGGATAGGTCCAGGGCCCAGAGAACAACACACACCTGGGTGAGACGCACGCAGGCAGCCAGCAGGGAAGGGCCTGTCTGAGACCAGCTCAGCAACCATGAGAGCTGTAACTGGGGGCGGGCTTGGGGAATGTGTGCCTTTTGGATGAACTCTTTCCTGGTGCTATTCACATACTGACACCTGCCTGCCCAGCCATTCTTCCTCTGTGCCAATCTGCCGCTGGTCAAAGCTGCAGACTAGACTCCACTAATTGGTCCTCTGTGACAGTCTGGGCGTGATCTGGGACAACTGGCTTAATCTGGAAGGGCTTCCCAGGGTCCTGTTTATTTAAGACTTGTTCCTGGGTTTGACTCTGTTTTTTTTTGTTTGTTTGTTTTTGTTTGTTTGTTTTTGTTTGTGTTCTGTTTGATAGTGTGCTTATTTGTTTGTTTATGTTCCTCTTTCTTTTCTTCCCTTCTCACTTAAGTCTCTTCTGCCCTCATTTTCTCTATTTGCATCCTGTCATTGTGTATTCATCAGAGGGGAAAACAAATTATACACAGAAATTGGGACTTCTAGACCTGGAGCAATTGAAATATACAGCAAAGCAGTGTTCTATATAGTATACTCTATTTTCTTGACGCACTTTTTCTCTCCTCTCTCTTACACTAATTCTTACTTCTTTGTTATCTTGTATTGTTCCTTTTTATTTTTTCTTTTCCATCTTTCTTTATTTTTCTTCTCTCAAAGACTAAATAAATTTGGTTTATATATAAATCAGTCTTCCCACTAAATCGCTCACTCCATCTTCTTTCTTCTCCCGGCTGCTGATATTAAACCACCTCCATAGAATTCTATTTTCATACTTACTAAGAAAGAACATATCAATAACCTCACTTCCTTCTTCATAAACATATCATCTCTGTGACCAATACTGAAACTGTAAACCCCAATGAAAGCATACAGAGTAAATTGAAAACAATACCTGAGTTAACTAAATCTGTACATTGTGATCAAGCTGGGATTTTCTGTAAGGAAAGCGTTAGATCTTACAATGTAAGGTATTTATAAGGGGATCTGACAGCATTGTACCACAGGAGAAACATAAGACTACAAGATGAAATCGAAATAGGCAAGGTCCCACAGTGCTAGATGAATAGACACACAAGCATTATGAAGAAGGTGGCTGAAACGAATCAATGTACCCCCTCAGTAGATTCCATGGCAAGCACAGTTGGTAAAATGCCAGACATGGAATTTAGAAATTACATATTCTAAATGTTTATGAATCTTAAAAATGAACTCAAAAATGAGATGAGAGAGCAAATAGAGGCAGTAAAAGAACATTTTAACAAAGAACTTCAAAAACAAATACAAGAAGCAAAAGATTACTTCATTAGGGAGATAGAGATTCTAAAGAGAAACCAAACAGAAATTCTAGAAATGAAAGAAGAAATAAACCAAACTAAATGCTCAATTGAAAGCATCACCAACAGATTAGATCACCTGGAAGAAAGGACCTCAGATAATGAAGACAAAATATATATCCTGGAGAAAAATCTAGATGATACGGCAAAAGTAGTAAGAAAACAAGAACAGAGCATTCAGGAATTATGGGACAGCATAAAAAGACCAAACTTAAGAGTGATTGGTGGTGAAGAAGGTGCAGAGTTTCAAATCAAAGGAAAGTGTAATTTATTCAATGAAATAATTGCAGAAAATTTTCCAAACACGAGGAACGAATGGCAAAACCAAGTTCAAGAGGCTTACTGAAAACCAAACATACAAAACCACAACAGATCCACACCAAGGCACATTATAATGAAATTGCCTAATATACTAGGCAAGGAGAGAGTATTAAAAGCCACAAGAGAAAGGAAGCAGATTACATATAGGGGGAAACCAATCAGACTATGCTCAGATTTTTCAACCCACACCTTAAAAGCAAGAAGATCCTGGAATAGCATATTTCAAGCTCTGAAAGAAAAGGGATGTCAACCAAGAATCTTCTATGCAGCAAAATTGAGCTTCAGATTCGAAGATGAAATAAAAACCTTCCATGACAAACAAAAGTTAAAAGATTTCACAACTCGAAAGCCAGCTCTTATGAACATCTTGGGCAAAATTTTCCACGAAGAAGAAGAGAAAAATAACAATGAAAATCAAGAAAGGGAGATAGTAAACTAAAGGAATTACCAACCAGAGGAGAATCCAAATCAAGCTAAATACCATAATACAATTAAAAATGGATGGAAATAAGAATCACATCTCAATAATAACCCTGAATGTTAATGGCCAAAACTCACCAGTCAAAAGACACAGATTGTCAGATTGGATTAAAAGAAACAACCCAACAATTTGCTGTCTATAAGAAACACACCTCATAGAAAAAGACATCAATAGACTGAAGGTGAAAGGCTAGGGAAAGTCTTATCACACACATGGGCTGCAGAAGCAAGCAGGGGTTTCCATTCTCATATCAAATAAGGTAGACTTCAAGCCAAAGCTAATCAAAAGGGATAAAGATGGATATTTCTTACTACTTATGGAAACCATTCATCAAGATGATATAACAATTATAAATCTATATGCCCCAAATAATGGAGCACCTACATTCATCAAACAAACCCTTCTCAAGTTCAAGAGTAAAATAGACCACAACACAGTTATTCTAGGGGATTCAACACACCACTCTCACCAAGAGATAGATCATCCAAACAAAAGCTAAATAAAGAAATATTAGGCCTCGTTAAAACAATTAATAACAGACCTAACGGACATATATAGAATATTTCATCCCTCAGTAAGCGAATACACTTTCTTCTCAGGAACACATGGCTCTTTCTCCAAAATTGACCATATATTATGTCACAAGGCAACTCTTAGCAAATATAAAAAAATACAAATACTGCCTTGCATTTTATCAGACCATAATGGGATGAAATTGGAAATCAATGATAATACAAGAAATAAAAAAAAAAAAAAAAACTACTCCAACAGCTGGAAGCTAAACCACATGCTACTGAATGAACAAGGGGTTGAAGAAGACATCAAGGAGGAGATTAAAAAATTCCTAGAGGTAAATGAGAACACAGATGCATCATCTAGAAATCTCTGGGACACTATGAAGGCAGTAGTAAGAGGAAAATTCATTGCACTGAATTCCTTCATTAAAAGAAAAAAAAAAACAACAACAACAAATAAATGACTTAACATCACACCTCAAAGCACTACAAAAAGAGGAAGAGCTCAACACTAAGAGCAGTAGAAGACAGGAAATAATTAAAATCAGAGCTTAAATTAATGAAATTGAGACTAAAGAAACAATTCAAAGAATTGACAAAACTAAAAGTTCTTTCAAAAAAAAAAAAAGAAAAGAAAATTGACAGACCCCTAGTGATGCTAACAAAAAGAAGAAGAGAAAAAACTCAAATTACTAACATCCGTGATAAAAAAGGAAATATCACAACAAATATTTCAGATATACAGAAGATAATTAGAAATTACTTTGAAAACTTGTACTCTAATAAAATAGAAAATACTGAAAGCATTGACAGATTTCTAGCGTCGTATGGATTGCCCAATCTGGAACAGGAGGCTAAACACAATTTAAATAAATCAATTTCAAGTGAAGAAATTGAAGACACTATCAAAAAACTACGAACAAGAAAAAGTCCACGTCCTGATGGGTTTACAGCCAAGTTCTACAAGTCCTTCAAAGAAGAATTAATACCAATGCTCTGCAAATTATTTCAAGAAATAGAAAAAGAGGGAGCTCTTCCAGACTCTTTCTATGAGGCCAATATCACATTAATTCCAAAGCCAGGCAAAGACACATCCAAAAAAGAAAACTTCAGGCCAATATCTTTAATGAACATAGATGCAAAAATCCTCAACAAAATTCTGACAAATCGGATTAAAAAACATATCAAAATGATAGTGCACCATGATCAAGTGGGGTTTATCCCAGGGATACAAGGTTGGTTCAACATTCGGAAATCAATAAACATAATACATCACATCAATAGACTTAAAGATAAAAACCATATGATCATCTCAATAGACACAGAGAAAGCTTTTGACAAAATACAATACCCCTTTATGTTCAAAGCACTAGACAAACTATGAATAACAGGAACAGATTATAAAATCTGTCTATGCAAAACCTCAAGCTAACATTATCTTAAATGGAGAAAAATTGAATGCATTCCCTCTAAAAACTGGAACAAGACAGGGATGCCCCCTCTCACCACTGCTATTTAACATAGTACTTGAAACTCTGGCCAGAGCAATTAGACAGACGAAAGAAATTAAAGGGATCCAGATAGGAAAAGAAGAACTCAAATTAGAACTATTTGCTGATGACATGATAATATACCTAGAAGACCCAAAAAACTCTACCAGAAAACTTACAACTAGTAAATGAATTCGGCAAAGTAGCAGGATACAAAATCAATACCCATAAGTCAAAGGCATTTTTGTACATCAGTGACAAAGTCTCTGAAAGGGAAATGATGAAATCTATTCCATTTACAATAGCATCAAAAAAATAAAATACCTGGGAATCAACTTAACGAAAGAGGGAAAAGACCTCTATAACAAAAACTATAGAACACTAAAGAAAGAAATCGTAGAAGACCTCAGAAGATGGAAAGACCTACCTTGTTCTTGGATAGTTAGAATTAATATTGTCAAAATGTCCATACTACCAAAAGCATTATACAGATTTAATGCAATTCCAATCAAAATCCCAATGACATTCCTCAAAGAAATAGAAAAAGCAGTCATGAAATTCATCTGGAAAAATTAAGAGACCCAGAATAGCTAAAGCAATCCTGAGCAAGAAAAGTGAAGCAGGTGGCATCACCATACCAGACTTAAATTATACTATGGATCAACAGTAACAAAAACAGCATGGTATTGGCACCAAAACAGACCAGTAGACCAATGGTACAGAATTGAGGACACAGAGACTTATACATATAATTTCAGCTATCTTGTATTAGACAAATGTGCCAAAAATGTACAGTGGATAAAGGATAGCCTTTTCAACAAATGGTGCTGGGAAAACTGGAAATCCATATGCAACAAAATGAAATTAAACCTGTATCTCTCACCATGCACAAAACTCAATTCAAAGTGGATCAAGGACTTAGGAATTAGACCAGAGACAATATACCTAATAGAAGAAAAAGTAAGCTCCAATTTCCAACCTTTTGGATTAGGCTTCACGTTTCTTAATAAGAATCCAGTAGCACAAGAATTAATACCAAGAATTAATGAATGGGATAGATTTAAGCTAAAAAGCTTCTTAGTAAAAGAAACAGTCAGGTGAATAGTGAGCCAACTAACTGGGAACAAATATTTAATACATGCATATCAGATAGAGCACTAATTTCTAGAATATATAAAGAACTCAAAAAACTTGACACCAAAAAACAAATAATCCAATTGATAAGTGGGTTAAGGAATTGAAAAGACACTTCTCAGAAGAAGATACACAATTAATCAACAAATACATGAAAAAATGCTCAACATCGCTGGCAATTAGAGAAATGCAAATCTAAACTAAGATTTCATTTCACTCCAGTCAGAATGGCAGCTATTAAGAACACAAACAACAATAAATGTTGGAGAGGATGTGGGGAAAAAGGCACACTTATACATTGCTGGTGGGACTGCAAAATGGTACAACCATTATGGAAAGCAGTATGGAGATTTCTTGGAAAACTGGGGATGGAACCACTCTATGACCCAGCCATCCCACTCCTGGGTCTATTTCCAAAGGACTTAAAAATAGCATATTACAGTGACACAGCCACTTCAATGTTCATCGCAGCACAATTCACAATAGCTAGGTTGTGGAACCAATGTAGATGTCCCTCGGTAGATGAGTGGATAAAGAAAATGTGGTATATATACACAATGGAATTTTAATGAGCAATAAAAGAGAATAAAATAATGACATTTGCAGGTAAATGGATGAAGTTGGAGAATATGATGCTAAGTGAAGTTAGTCAATCTCAAAAATCCAAATACCGAATGTTTCCTCTGATATAAGGAGGCCGGTTCACAGTATTGTTGGGTTGGGGTACATAGGAGGATTAGAGGAACACTATAATGATTAAAGGGAAGGGAGGGGAAGGGAGGGAGCAAGGGTGGAATGGGGGGAAAAAGAAAAAGTGGTTGAATAAGATGGATATCATTATTGTAAATGCATGGTTGTAGACTTGAATGCTACAAATATACTTTGTATACAAACTGTTTTGTGTAAAACGATGCTCTATATGTGAAGTATGAACTGTAATACATACTTCTATTATAAATAAGAATTTAAAAAATAGTCTTATAATAAAGAGATAACAGCAAAAGTGCTAGCAATGTATTTATAAGATTGTAAAATCTCCTTCTCTACAGGACTGAAAATCTATATGAATTCCTCATTTGTTATCTGGAATGACATAGTTGTGGTCCATTCTGGGGAACCTAGCATAGAAAAATGAATAAATTCTTGAGAGTCATGTAATATCCTGCCTAATTCTGAAATTTGATTCTTTGAGCTATGGTGTTTAGAGTAATATGGAGTTTATTGAGGAAATTTCTATTTTAAATTAGGGGAAAATTGTTACAACTGTAGTGAAGAAGCTTATCATTTTATTTTTATATTATACATCATATGTGCATTGAAGAAAAACTATGATATGATAATAGTAGAGTGTATTTTTAATATGACAGAACAAAATTATTGATGAATCTATATTATGTTCATAAAGCTAATACAAAATGAGATTATGACTCTAAGAGTATTTTAAAGCTTATTTGAGATCCCTAAAAGAACACATAGTGATCAAGATAGTTTACAAAATTTGTCATTGGTTTTATTTTATTTTTACATGAAAATTTCAATTTGTATTTACTCATGATTTAGATGTTTATATGTAGAGTAAATACAAGTTAGATGTGAGTGATCAATATGTAAGCTATACAAGAGTGACTAGGTAGCGTGAATTTAGAATGTACTCTGCTTTAGGTTGCATAGTTAAAGGGGTGAAAAAAAGGCCTAAGGCTTCCAGTTGTGAAAATAGGTAGGAAAATGAACTGAATTCAATTCATCAGAAATTTGAGTTTCAATAGTTTGCTTTGTACTGAGCTATATGCTTCCAGGAATCACAGGACTAACAGTTGGTGATTTAGTTTGGGAACAAAAACTCTCCTTTATAAGGGTAAATAAAATGGTGTCATGGAAATAATATGGGTTCGTTTTAAAATTTATTTTGATGACCTTAATACTAAATAGAAAACCTACATTTTATTTATTGTTTTTTTAAGTTATTTGTTTATTGTATTTTCTTTTTTATTGGTTCTTTTTAGTTACACATGACAGTAGAATCTATTTTAATATATTTGTACAAACATGGAATATACCTTATTCTAATTAGGATCCTGGTCTTGTGGATATACACCATGGTGGGATTCACTTAGGTATTTTCATATATGTACACAGGAAAATTATATCAGATTCATTCTACTGTCTTTTATTCCTATCCCTTCTCCCTTCCCTTCATTCCCTTTTAATATGGGTTCTTGAGTACAATTTTGTTGAAAAAGATGTTGAAATGCAGAACAACCATGGCACTTTAATTTTTGCAGAACTATGTTTATTGTAGATATAAAATTTCTAATGATTTTGAGAAAGTATGAAAATATTTTTCATGTTCAGGCTAGACCAGTTAGCCAAATACAGAAACTTAGATTTAGTGGAGCTATATAAGTGAAATATACAATGAAAATAGAGAAAAACGAAAAACTAGATGCCAGTGTATGTGTGCTGTCAAAATTTCAACATTAGTTGATTTAGCAAAAATAGCAGAGGAAGCTACAGCATTTTTTACTCTTCTCCCTTTGTAACTTAACCCCACTTTTATTCTTGTTGATGGTTCATTAAATCTCTTAATTGAATAGATTTTCCTTCCTAGAATTACTAACCTGCATTTCTACAAAACACCAGTATGACCCTACTCATTATAATAAGACAGACCCACCTCTATGATCTAGAATTTGTCACTCCTCCTCTGTCAACAATATTCTGCTTTTTTGCCCCTCTAGTTAAAATACATGCCTCAGATTGGTTTCACTCACTTTCTCAATACTCAAGAGTATACAATCTCTACTATTTTGTTTAGTCAAAGATACAATTACATTTAACCATCTATTTAAGTTGTGCAAATGATTTATTTGAACAGCTATGTTCTGAAAAAACGCACACTGCCTCACACATTCAATTCTACATAAAGAAAGTGCTAACTTGTGGGGAAGAAGCTATTAATTTCATCCATGTCAACCTGAGTGGAGATTCTTCTATTATAAATAATCTATTTACATGCCAATTCATGGGACTGACTAAAAGAATCTATCTAATCATAATGTTGTATATTTACTATCTTCTGCCCTGCTTACCCGCTGAAGCCCTATAACTACAGTTTACATCATCTTGTTTTTTTGTCCTCAGGTTAGTTGCAGACAATGTGACACACAAAAGGAGATCAGAGAGGAGGAGAAGAGAGAGTCTGAGTATCTTTTCTCATGTCTTACTCTCTTGTCTACCTGCTGCAATTCTGTCAGATTCTGGTCCTATCATTATAGCTTCTGTCAGGCAACTCTTCTTTCATGCCCCAGAGATCTTCTTAGGCCTTACTAATACCCTACCAAACCTTGGCCTCTAGTTCTAGGGACTGTAATGGTTTCCTGTTTTTATTCCCTATGGGCTTCGCCATTACTAGCCTAGGATCCTCTACTTCCATGTCATTCTGCAAATAGTCCTTTTGTTCAAGAAACACTCAGAGTTGCCATTGATTTCTTAGCAAATTCTGAAGGTAATAACTTAATTTTTATTTATGTTAAAGAGAGTTGACAAAAGGCCAAGAAGAATAAGATTCTAGAAAAAAAACAAGAATCACCCTTGCCGGGTGTGGTGACGCACACCTGTAATCCCAGCACTTTGGGAGGCTGAGGCAGGAGGACCGTGGTTCAAAGCCAGCCTCAGCAATGGTGAGGCACTTAGCAACTTAGTGAGACCCTGTCTCTAAATAAAATACAAAAAATAAATAAATAAAAAAAAGAATCACCCTCATACCAACTTAAGGTATACAAAGTTGCTGGGTACGATGGTGCACGGCCATAATCCCAGCAGCTCAGGAGACTGAGACAGGATGATTGTGAGTTCAAAGCCTGACTCAGCAAAAAAAAAGTGAAGTGCTAAGCAACTCAGTGAGACTGTCTCTAAATAAAATACAAAATAGGGCTGGGGATGTGGCTCAGTGGGCGAGTGTTCCAGAGTTCAATCTCCAGTACCAAAAAAAAAGATACCAAATTCATGGGAATGAAATAGGACTTCAGCATATACATGTATGTGGGGTGTGTGTATAAAGTATATTATATGAGATGAAATATAAGTACACTATTTGAGGATATTATGAACTAAGGAATCATTTTGACCACCTGATTAATTATAATGCTATATGATATGGAACATACATCAGTTTAAATAATAATTATCATTTGTATTATTTGACTTGGGTAGAGTAGAACTAACTTCACTGAAGTATAAGCATAGATTGAATCTGCCAAAGTTGCATAATGTCATGAATTTATTGTTGATTTACTCAACCAGTCTTCATAAATTCACCAACAGAGTGAAACTTAGCTGATGGACATGTCAGATGAGTGTGTCAAAATCTGATTTACTTTCTACATTGCTATATTTCTGTGTTGAGATATCTTGATAGATAGTCTCAAAAGTCTAAAAATCACCATGTGTTTTGGTTCAAAAATATTGAATGTATGTAGATCCTCAGTGTACAACTCTGATTATTTAAATTTATTTGAATTACTGATATGCAGTGTTATAAGTCTGACAAATCATAAGTCACATCAAGGTCATGGGTCAACTTATTTAAATAGTAGCCTTTTGATTTTAGGCTGCTGATGATGGCAAAATGGAAGTGCTCTCTGCTTAATTACTATCTATGTGGTGTTATAGTTAATAATGTTACATGCACCCTTGTGCCTCTTGAGATTTAATCCTCTCCTCAGCTGGCATTTTTATGTTTGAATTGCTTTGACTACTTCAACCAGATTGTAAGAGCCCCAGGCAGAGACAAAGTCATCTTCTGAGTCAATATAGAGCAGAGCACATTGTGTCTTGCAAACAATACAGAGTAAAATTTCACAGAGAATCTTGCCTTACTGACATCAGTTGAATAATGAAGGCAATTGCAAAGGGACTAAAATATATTCATGTTATAATGTTTTGAGTTTCTCTTGACTGATACCATTAAAATTGTTTTTCCTTTCCTGCATGTGTCTGGACTGGGTACTTGGGCCATGGCAGATTGGGGGTGTACTCAGTCTTTTCCGCTTCTTGCTTGCTATTTTTCTCCCTGATTTATAATGTTAAGCTTATGGCTCACACACTCTCACTTTTCCCTTTAAACATCTGTCCCCCTTTTATGGCACCCTTCAGAGAACTGAGTTTGAAAGGAAATATGTTAATCTTAATAAATGGATAACCTGTCTGAGATATGAAGATATTCCCCATACAGATACTACATTTTAGAAATGAATTGTTCTAATTTGCAGTTGTCCTTGAAAATTAATAGTATGCAATTAATAATATGCTAATTCATTTTATTCTCTGTTCCATATGGTATTAACTTGAACCTCATGCTAATTTTGCCTTTCTGAAATTATTTTTAAAAAATTCCTTAGAATTGACAAGGGTTAAATAAGATATAAGGTGATCTATTGGGTAGACCCTTGGACTAAAAACACAGAGATGGGTTTCATTTGTCTATTTTTTTGTGCAATTTAGCATGATATTAACATTTTAAGATATTGTCCTCTGGAAGACAAAACCAATGTTTAGTAGGTATTCATTTAGAGCTTTCTTTCACATAATATTGTCAAATCATATAATCCTGAGACAGAGATTGCTAGATATAACCTACTTGACTTACCCTATCATCTCCCATATTTCACATACATGGACTGTACAAGTATACCACAGTGATAATCTTTCAGTGATAGTGTGACCTCATGGAATTTGTGTCTGCTTACTCTAAACACTCTAAAAAGAATTTTCACTGGTAAACCTGCTTTGATAACTGTCGGGACCTTCCGGACACTGTCTGCCAAGGGGATGGAAAAGTTCTGGCTATCTGGCTGCTTGCCACATTACCACGCCCTGTTACAGGACCTAGGCTAAGCAGGGGGCGTGGCTGTAAGAACTGAAGCCACCCCAAGGATAGGCCAATGGCTCCACCAATGGCATCCGCCCATGCTCCTTATGTATCCCTATGATCTTTCTGCTGATTGGCCCATGTCCTCTATAAGACCGTCCAACTTCCTCAATAAACCGAGTTCCAGCATTCTACTGACTGGGCTCCCCGATGCTGCTCTGAGTCTTTTGAAGGTGGGGGAGGAGGCATTGGCGGCCTTTTTACTTTCCCAATCCAGTCTTATCGTTGAGGTAGGCCCCTCTGGCCTCTTTTGCTAGACAGAAGAGGTCCATCTTGGGTATAGGGGGGCTAAATACCTCAACCCCTTATAATAATCCGACAGATATCACTCTGGACTTTAATAAAGTCTTTGTCCATACATCTATCTCCCTCTGGTTCCCCTTCTCTGATTGACCACATTACTTCTGCAGCTCTCTTATCCCTTAACAGTAAAGCTCTTTTGCTTCGTGGACCGCTTAGTAATAAACTGCTTCTTTAATGTTCTTTGTTGTGTTACCACCTGAGTCTTACACAAGTGAGACTTTTTTTCAGTAAGACTATCCTAGAGATTGGTTATCTTGGCAAGAATAAACTGGACAGAAGTCACACAATAGCTATAAGTATGTATACTGGCATAAATAAGTTTCCTATGAAAGGGACAACTGGCCAATGGATCAGTCAGCCATCTGCTAGAATGCAGGAATATCCTGTGAAAGACACATTGTAAACACCAATGACAAAATTTCCCAGAGTCCTGTCAGGGCAGAGCTGGAGTTTTTGGCCACTGGGGAAGGGGAGGGAGTGAAGGGAGAGGGGAAGGGGAGAGAGAGAGAGGCCTTAAAAGAGCTCTCATATAAATATAGACATGCTGAAAATGAGCTCCTTTCATTGCCCATATTTTCTTTCGTTTTTTTTTTTTTGCCTGCAAAATCTATAATATTTATTATTTGATCCTTTATAGAAAAAGTGTGATAACCCCTGGTTTATACCATTTCCATCTGAAATTGTGATTTGCATGTTGGATTTAAGTTTACCATTTTATTATTTTCTGTTTGTCCTTCCTTTTTAAAAAAAATATTTATTTGTTTGGTTTAGTTGTACACAATGCCTTTATTTTTTAAAAACATTTTAACAGCTTTATTGACATATAATTCACATACCACACAATTTAATGTGTACAATTGAATGACTTTCAATATATTCACAGATAGGTATCATTATCATAGTAAATTTTAGAACATTTTCCTCACTTCTGAAAGAAATCCTGTACATTTTAGATAATATTCCCCATTTTTCATTCCCCTGAGCAACCATTCTGTGGATTTCTTTTTTTTTTTTAATTCAAAGTGTTGTATTTATAATAGTAGTATGCATTATAATTCATAATAAATATATAGAGCGTCTTTTTACATAACACTGTATGCAATATATATTCGTACCATTCAAATCTTCAGTCACGCATTTAGGATAATGATATCCATCTTATTCATCCACTTTTCTTTTTTTCCCTCCATCCCCCCTTGCTCCCTTCCCCCCCCCACTTTGACCATTATAGTGTTCCTCTAATCCTCCTATGTACCCCAGCCCAACAGCACGGTGAATCAGCCTCCTTATTATCAGAGAAAACACTCAGTATTTGGATTTTTGAGATTGACTAACTTCACTTAGCATTATATTCTCCAACTTCATCCATTTACCTGCAAATGTCATTATTTTATTTTCTTTTATTGCTGAGTAAAATTTCATTGTGTATATATACCACATTTTCTTTATGCACTCATCTACTGAGGGACATCTAGGTTGATTCCACAACCTAGCTATTGTGAATTGTGCTGCCATAAACATTGAAGTGGATGCGTCACTGTAATATGCTGTTTTTAAGTCCTTTGGGAATAGATCCAGGAGTGGGATGGCTGGGTCATAGGGTGGTTCCATTTCCAGTTTTCCAAGAAATCTCCATACTGCTTGCCATAACAGTTGCACCATTTTGCATTCCCACCAGCAATATATGAGTGTGCTTTTTTCCCCACATCCTCTCCAACATTTATTGTTGTTTGTGTTCTTAATAGCTGCCATTCTGATTGGAGTGAAATGAAATCTTAGAGTATTTTTGATTTGTATTTCTCTAATTACCAGCGATTATGAGCATTTTTTCATGTATTTGTAGATTAATTGTGTATCTTCTTCTGAGAAGTGTCTTTTCAATTCCTTAGCCCATTTATTTATTAGGTTATTTGTTTTTTTTCTTGGTGTTAAGGTTTTTGAGTTCTTTATATATTCTAGAAATTAGTGCTCTATCTGATGTGCATGTATTAAATATTTGTTCCCAATTAGTTGGCTCTCTATTCACCTCACTGATTTTTTCTTTTGCTGAGAAGAAGCTTTTTGGTTTGACTCTATCCCATTCATTAATTCTTGATATTAATTCTTGCACTACAGGATTCTTATTAAGGAACTTAGGGCCTAATCCAACATGTTGGAAATTGGAGCTTACTTTTTCTTCTATTAGGCATATTGTCTCTGGTCTAATTCCTAGGTCCTTGATCCACTTTGAATTGAATTTTGTGCATGGTTAGAGATATAGGTTTAATTTCATTTTGTTGCATATGGCTTTCCAGCTTTCCCAGCACCATTTGTTGAAGAGGCTATCGTTTCTCCATTGTACATTTTTGGTGCCTTTGTCTAATATAAAATAGCTGAAATTATATGTATAAGTCTCTGTATTCTCAATTCTGTACCATTGATCTACCACTCTGCTTTGGTGCCAATACCATGCTATATTTGTTACTATTGCTCTGTGGTATAAAGTCTGGTATGGTGATGCCACCTGCTTCACATTTCTTGCTAAGGATTTTTTTTAGGTATTCTGGGTCTCTTTATTTTTTCAGATGAATTTCATGACTGCTTTTTCTATTTCTTTGAGGAATGTCATTGGGATTTTGACTGGAATTGCATTAAATCTGTATAATGCTTTTGGTAGTATGGACATTTTGACAATATTAATTCTGTCTATCCAAGAATAAGGTAGGTCTTTCCATCTTCTGAGGTCTTCTATAATTTCTTTCTTTAGTGTTCTACAGTTTTTGTTGTAGAGGTCTTTCACCTCTTTTGTTAAGTTGACTTTCAGGTTTTTTTTTTTTTTTTTTTTTTTGATGCTATTATAAATTGGGTAGTTTTTATCATTTCCCTTTCAGAGGCTTTGTCACTGATGTACAGAAATGCCTTTGACTTATGGGTATTGATTTTGTATCCTGCTACTTTGCCGAATTCATTTACTAGTTGTAAACGTTTTCTGGTAGAGTATTTTGGGTCTTCTAGGTATATTATCATGTCATCAACAAACAGTGCTAATTTGAGTTCTTCTTTTCCTATCTGGATCCCTTTAATTTCTTTTGTCTGTCGAATTGCTCCGGCCAGAGTTTCAAGTACTATGTTAAATAGCAGTGGTGAAAGGGGGCATCCCTGTCTTGTTCCAGTTTTTAAAGGGAATGCTTTCAAATTTTCTCCATTTAAGATAATGTTAGCCTGGGGCTTTGCATATATAGGTTTTATTATGTTGAGATATGTTCCTGTTATTCCTAGTTTTTCTAGTGTTTGGAACATAAAGGGCTGTTGTATTTTGTCAAAAGCTTTTTCTGCGTCTATTGAGATGATCATATGGTTTTTATCTTTAAGTCTGCTGATGTGATATATTATGTTTATTGATTTCCGAATGGTGAACCAACCTTGCATCCCTGGGATAAACCCCACTTGATCGTGGTGCTCTATCTTTTTGATATGTTTTCGTATTTGATTTGCCAGAATTCTGTTGAGGATTTTTGCATCTATGTTCATTAAAGATATTGGCCTGAAGTTTTCTTTTTTGGCTGTGTCTTTGCCTGGCTTTGGAATTAATGTAATATTGGCCTCATAGAAAGAGTCAGGAAGAGCTCTCTCTTTTTCTATTTCTTGAAATAAGTTGAAGAGCATGGGTATTAGGTTTTCTTTGAAGGTCTTATAGAACTTGGCTGTAAATCCATCAGCTCCTGGACTTTTTCTACTTGGTAGCTTTTTGATGGCATCTTCTATTTCCTCTCTTGAGATTGATCTGTTTAAATTGTATATAGCCTCCATTTCCAGTTTGGGCAATTCATACAACTCTAGAAATCTGTCAATGCTTTTCATATTTTCTGTTTTATTAGAGTATAAGTTTTCAAAATAATTTCTAATTATCCTCTGTATATTTGAGGTGTTTGTTGTTATATTTCCTTTTTCATCACGGATGTTAGTAATTTGAGTTTTTTTTCTTCTTTTTGTTAGCATAACTCCTGGTCTATCAATTTTATTTATTTTTTCAAAGAACCAACTTTTGGTTTTGTCAATTCTTTGAATTGTTTCTTTAGTCTCAATTTCATTAATTTAAGCTCTGATTTTAATTATTTCCTGTCTTCTACTGCTCTTAGTGTTGATCAGTTCTTCTTTTCCTAGTGCTTTGAGGTGTGAAGTTAAGTCTTTTATTTTATTTTATTTTTTTTTTTCTTTTAAGGAATGAACTCAGTGCAATGAATTTTCCTCTTACTACTACCTTCATAGTGTCCCAGAGATTTCTATACGATTTATCTGTGTTCTAATTTAACTCTAGGAATTTTTTAATCTCCTCCTTGATGTCTTCTTCAACCCCTTGTTCATTCAGTAGCACTTTGTTTAGCTTCCAGTTGTTGGAGTAGTTTTTTTTTTTTTTAATTTCTTGTTTTATCATTAATTTCCAATTTCATCCCATTATGGTCTGATAGAATGCAGGGTAGTATCTCTATTTTTTTTATATTTGCTGAGAGTTGCCTTGTGGCATAAAATATGGTCTATTTTGGAGAAGGAGCCATGTGCTGCTGAGAAAAAAGTATATTCGCTTACTGAGGGATGAAATATTCTATATATGTCTGTTAGGTCTAAATTATTAATTGTTTTAGTGAGGCCTAAAGTTTCTTTATTTAGCTTTCGTTTGGATGATGTATCCATTGGTGAGAGAAGTGTGTTGAAGTCCCCTATTTGTGGTCTATTTTACTCTTGAACTTGAGAAGGGTTTGATGAATGTAGGTGCTCCATTATTTGGGGCATATAGACTTATGATTGTTATATCTTATTGATAAATGGTTCCCTTAAGCAGTAATAAATATCCATCTTTGTCCCTTTTGATTAGCTTTGGTTTGAAGTCTACCTTATTTGATATGAGAATGGAAATCCCTGCTTGCTTCTGCAGTCCATGTGCATTATAAGACTTTTCCCAACCTTTCACCTTCAGTCTATTGATGTCTTTTTCTATGAGGTGGGTTTCTTGGAGACAGCAAATTTTGGGGTTATTTCTTTTAATCAAGTCTGACAGTCTGTGTCCTTTGAATGGTAAGTTTAGGCCATTAACATTTAGGGTTATTATTGAGATGTGATTCGTATTCCCATCCATTTTATTTGTTTATGGTATTTAACTTGATTCTCCTCTGGTTGGTATTTCCTTTAGTTTAATATCTCCCTTTGTTGATTTTCATTATTATTTTTCTTTTCTTCTTCATAGAATATTTTGCCCAGGATGTTCATAAGTGCTGGCTTTCGAGTTGTGAAATCTTTTAACTTTTGTTTGTCGTGGAAGGTTTTTATCTCATCTTTGAATCTTCAACTCAATTTTGCTGGATATAAGATTCTTAGTTGACATCCCTTTTCTTTCAGAGCTTGAAATATGCTATTCCAGGATCTTCTAGCTTTTAAGGTGTGGGTTGAAAAATCTGAACATAGTCTGATTGGTTTCCCCCTATATGTAATCTGCTTCCTTTCTCTCGTGGCCTTTAATATTCTCTCCTTGCCCAGTATGTTAGTCATTTTCATTATAATGTGCCTTTACATGGGTATGGTGTGATTTTGCACATTTGTTGTTTGGTAAGCCTCTTGAACTTGGTTTTCCCATTCATTCCTCAATTAATTTCATTGAATAAATTACTCATTCCTTTGTCTTGGGACTCTAAGACTTCTTACCATTTTTGCTGTGGAATCTACATTTTTCTCCATTATATATATTTTGTCTTCATTATTTGAGGTTCTTTCTTCCAAGTGGTCTAATCTGTTGGTGATGCTTTCAATTGAACATTTAGTTTGGTTTGTTGCTTTTTTCATTTCCAGAATTTCTGTTTGATTTCTTTTTAGAAACTCTATCTCCCTATTGAAGTAATCTTTTGCTTCCTGTACTTGTTTTTGAAGTTCTTTGTCAAAATGATCTTTTACCACCTGTATTTGCTCCCTTGTCTCATTTTTTAGTTCATTCTTAAGTTCCATAAACATTTGGAATATGTAATTTCTGAATTCCATCTCTGGCATTTCACCAACTGTGTTTGCCATGGAATCTACTGAGGAGGTATGTTGATTTGTTTGAGTCACTTTCTTCCCTTGTTTCTTCATATTGCTTGTGTGACTTTTCTTCCGTCACTGTGGAACCTTGACTATTTTGTTTTTATCTTAAAGCCTTATAATGTTCCTGTAGTACAATGCTATCAGATCCCCTTATAAATACTTACACTTTAAAACCAGACCTTTTCTACTCAGATAATCACAGTTTGATCACAATTTACATATTTAGTTAACTCAGATATTGTCTCCAATTTACTCTGTGTGTTTGTGGTGGGGTTTAGAGTTTCAAGTATTGTATACAGAGGTGATATGTTTAGGAAGAAGGAAGTGAGGGTATTGAGTTGTTCTTTCTTAGGAAGTGTAAAAAGAGAATTCTATGGAAGTGGTTTAATATCTGCAGATGAGAGAGGAAAGAGAATGGAGTGACCAATTTAGTGGAAAGATCGGTTTATATATAAACCAAACTTATGCAACCATTGAGAAAAGAAAGAAGGAAAGAAAAAAAAAGATGACAAAAAAGTAGGAATTAGTGTAAAAGAGAGGAAAATGAGTCAAAAAATAGAGAATAAACTATATATAACACCACTTTGCTGTATAGTTTAGTTGCCCCAGTTCTACAAATCCCAATTTTTGCATATAACTTGTTTTTGCCTCTGCTGAGAATGCAATGGCAGGGTGTAAATAGGAAAGATGAGGGAAGAAGAAAGGAGACAAAAGTGAGAAGGAAGAAAAGAAAGAAAGAAAAGAGGAATAAAAGCAAACAAACACACAAACAAGGAAACAAACAAACAAAAAACCAAAGTTGAACCAGGAATAAATAAATAAATCTCAGGAACAAATCCCAGACAAACAGCACCCTGTGAAGCCCATCTTTTTTCCCTTCCAGTTTAAGCCAGTTGTCTTGGATCACGTCCAGGCAATCTCAGATAACCTGGAAAGCTTGCAGTCCGAGGCATGTTCCCCTGCTGTCCTGCGCTGGGATGGCATCTACACGGTGGGCTGGCTGGGAAAGTCTGCCGGAGGGCCTAGCTGGGAAGCTTTTAGGCAGGGCTTTTCCCCCTGCAATCCCCTGCTGAGATGGCCTCTCTGTGATGGGTGGGCTGGGGAAGTCTGCTGGTGGGGGCTTACCTGGGAAGCTTTTAGGTTGGGTTTTTTTTTCCCTGCCATCCCGCCCTGAGATGATGTCTCTGCGGTGGGTGGGCTGGGAAAGTCTCCCACATTTTCTTAATTGATTGTCATCTGAAAACTCAGAGCAGATCACATAACAGACAAGGACATAGCATTTTAGCAAAAAAATGCATATGATCACGAAATTGACTCCTTCTATCAGTCCTTAAACTGGAAGTAGTTGCCCTAATGGAACTTTTGGGGTAGCCTTCCAACACATTGCAAATTATGGCTTTGTGGCATTAGGGTATATGGCATAATTTCAAACTAATGGCCAAACTAATGGCCATATGATGCTGTATTTGTATATACAGGGCCAGGAACCTGGTTGGAGTTTAGTCCCTTTCACTCTTCCCAGTGACCTTCTAGGGAAATTTTGCTTCCAGTGTTCTGGATTAGAGCTCCTGTTTTACTGGGGGCAGGATTAGACATTTGTACTATAAGACAGAGTAGTGTTTGTACAAGCAGTTGCAACCAGGTTATTTAGGGCTACATGAGCTATTAGACTAGCAGATAATGAAAGAAGTTACTATACTGATAGGCTAGGCACGTTTGCACATGCCTGTAACCCCAGCAGCTCAGGAGGCTGAGACAAAATGATTGAGACTTCAAAGCCAGTCTCAGCAATAGTGAGGTATTAAGCACCTCAGTGAGACCCTGTCTCTAAATAAAATACAAAATAGGGCTGGGGATATGGCTCAGTGGTTGAGTGCCCCCAACTTCAATATGCGGTACCAAAAAAAAAAAAAAAAGAATTATAACAAGGAGATATGGTTACTATTATATAATGAGAAGGAGAGTACAGTTGAAACCCATAAATTCCTTTGAATTTTTGATGCTTTTATATCCAGTGGTAACTGCTAACAGGCTACTGAAATCAACACAAAGATATAATAATTAGGGCTTATAATTCTCAGAGACTAGCAGAAGAATTGTTTAAGATATTGACAGTAAATAGGGTGGCAGGTAAAAGAAAATATATGGCATCAATTAAAGCCTCTATAACAACTGCAATAGTGATAACTATTGCCTAGTTCATTACATTTTCTGTTGTTAAGTCTCCATTATTTTACTTGTTGCAGGTCTTATTTGTTCTTTTAGAAATTGTTATGAACCATCAACTTGAAGAAGCAGTGATGAGGCAAATTGAACTTATGCTGGAAGATGAGTGAATTTGAGCATTGCAAGTAGTAGACTGTAGCAGACACTATTGACACTCCAAGCTTATTCCCTTCAATGCTGACTGTTGCAATAGCACTCACAATTACAATATAGGTACATGTTGATGACATTCTGTTTTAAAATCCTGTGGTTCTCCGCCTGAGGACTTTATCTTAGCCCTTTCTAAGGGCAAGACAGCAGTTCCAGTAAATGCCCCAAAGAATAATTCTCATCCAATGATGAATGAAAGTTTGAGCATAAATATCTGTGGATTGCAAAGACCTTAGGTGAAACAACTCTGAAGCTCGTTTCACATGGTCTCCAAGTTCCCAGCAGCATCAAGCCCCTGAGGTCTGCAGTAGCAATCTTCCATTAACGTACCACTCTTTATTGTTTTCCTTTTCTCATTTCTCCCCCACTCTAATGGTGCTCTCTAGGATCAACTTCTGACCTCCTAAATAAACTAATCACATTGTAAAACGCTAAGTTATACACATTAAACAGTGTCGAATGCTGCACTTCTCAGATATTTTATTGTGTTTGAGTACACTGTATAACAACAGGAAGATCTATTTTAGAAAACACTGGGAGAAAGCACCTTCATATGAGAAAAAAAAATTTCCTAAATTAGATCAAGTTATTTGACTACATTTTAGATATTTGTAGATATAAATAGGCATTATCTATGTATAAACCCAAACCTTCTATTCTCTAATTCAGCATGGGCACTGAGAGTTGAAACAGTAATATTGATTTAACTTTGATATTCATATTTCTTAACCCTATCAGATCATCTTTCTTAAGTAAATAGTGTGATTGTTCATTATAGGAGCTTCCCTAAAAACTCATCAGCTCTTCAATGGACAGCGGCAACATACAGATGTCTTATGATTCATTTCAACCATTCTCATCCTTCTCTAATCAAGACACAACATTGAGAGATCTGCCTTAAGCACAACTTCTAATTCCCCATAAATTCTGACCTTATGTGCCTCCTGTGAAACACTGTAAAATCTTCGCCTGATTCTATTCTCCCTTTTGTTCCATAAGCAATAATCCAGCTTTGTCTTATCAACAGGTTGTATTTATGTTTGGAGAACTTTTGCTAAATTATTTCCTGTCACACTGAAGTAAATGGCTGACGATAGCTGTGTATTATCTACTAAGAGCAGAAGACAGAATAAAGTTGGAGTTGAACGTCATTGTGTATCAAGTCAATTGCTAAGCACTTCATAGATACTATCTCACTTTATCATCATGAAAGACTGACTATTCAAATGGATGTGGCCAGAACTTCCATGACAACAAGACTGACCTACATCTTCATCAGCAACCAGGGAAACTGAAGGTCATACTCTATCGTTATCAACCCAGAGGGCCAGGACGTGGTCAGCAACAGTCCGTTTCCCAAATTACTGATATAAGAGATAGGATAAATGCTCTGCTTTTAGCTGGCCTTCCTTCATCGTCCCCTGACAACAACATGTCACTGGAGAACACTCAAAGTCTTCCCTTTCTTTCACCATGGGAAGCTTATCACTTTCCCTGCCTTTGAGTATCAAAACATGAGTGGTGGTGGTGAATAACTTCCTCGTATTGCAATCTCTGAAGAAATAGCCTACTTGTTCTCACTTGGGTGGTCATTGTTTATTTCCCAAACACAAGAACCCTGTGAAGTAATTACTTTTGACAATTGAGAAAAACTCATGCAAAAGGAAATTACACCAATTGTCCAAGTTCACAGAGCTGGTAATGGCAAGGCTGAGACTTAAAATCAGTGTATGTGATTCTGTAGATGGTTTTAAACACCACTCTGTAAATCCTGCTAAAGTTAGGTTTCTAGAACTATACTGTTTGACAATATGAACTTTATCAGACTTCTGTGATCCTGAAAAACAAGGACAGTTGAAGAAATCCCGCTACCCTTTGGATTCCAGGAAAACTGCTTACTACAAAGTAGCTGCCATTTTCCTATGACTTAGATAGGTCTTATGGACACTCCCTTTGTTTACCTCTGCCAAGACCTGACACAGACCCTCCAGATTCCCATTTCTTTGCCTCATTAAAGATTAGCTGACTTATTTGTACCCAATGTCAATTGGAACAAAGTGTTATTAATTGACTTGACCAAATTTAGTTAAACTTCTCTCCTTTTTCCTTGGCCACAGAACATTGACCCTTCCCACCTTGGACCAGCAAATAGCCCTTCCTATCAGTGCCTCCTCAGAATCAGTTAACTACAAGAAAATACCTGCTTTGCTCTCACACATTCAGTTCTTTCTAGTGTTGTCTACCTCTCATCATAAAAGAAAATTCCTTTCCACTTAATCTTTGAGATGTTTGTGGGTCTTGTAGTCAGTATTCTATGTAATAGCTCTCTTCCTCTATTGTAATACTTCCTTCTAAAAAAGTTATGATAATCCTTTTGTGCTAGCTTTCCATCATTGTGATGAAATACCCGAAGGAAATCAACCTGAAGGAAGAAAGATTTATTTTGGCTAATGGCTTTCGAAGTTTCAGTCCATGGTTGCTTAGCTCCATTGTTTCTGGGCCAGTGATGAGGCAGAACATTGTGGCAGGAAGCAGCTCACCTCCTGACAGCCAGGAAACAAAGAGAGAGACCTCACTTTTATAACAGAATCTCTCCTCACAAACCAAATAAGGTATGAGTCCATAAATGGATTTATCAATTGATGAGGTCAGAGACCTCATGATCCAGTCACCTCCCAAAGGTCCCACCTCTGAACATTGCTGCAGTGGGGACCAAGCCTTCAGCACATGGGCTTTGGGGAGGCATTTAAGATCCAAACCATAATATTTTCAAATAAGTTATTTCTGTGCCCATATCTGGGTTTGTTTTTATTTGATTTGTCCAATATCAATGTAATGCAAGCCCCATGGGCAATTAAAAAATATCTAATAGTAATGTGAAAAAAGTCATTTGGAGACAGTGAAATTAATAATAGACTTTTAACTTATTATATTAAAAATATCAGTGTATAGTTAATGCAAAAATAATGAATGGTCCATTTTGTATGTTGTTTTTTCATACATTTCTGAAATCCAGTGTGCAGTTTTATAATTACAGAGTTTCTCAGTTTCTATTGGCTACATTTAAGGTGCTCAACATGTGACAGTGGTATTGGGCTACTTTTGGTGTAGATTCCCTTTATCTAGTACCTAGGGAAGATCCTCCTTTTCCTCATTCTCTTCTAAAAAGTAGAAAACATCTCTCTCTCTCTCTCTCTTTTCTTTCCCCTTCTTAAAAAAACTTGCATATTTTTAGTTTCCATATTTCACTGTATGGGATACATTTTTCTCTTTCTCTGACTTACATAAATATCTAAGTTCTCTGACATTAGAAAAGAAGAATATAGCTCAACATACACATTTTTTTCTATAATGTCAGATATTTTTCATCTCAGCTAGAAGAAATTCTTTGCAAACCTAAAAAAAATACATTAAAAAACTACAGCTACTTAACCCATATGTACAGAAGTAATGATTCTAATAACTCTAAAATGTCTTATAATTAGCCATATTAAAATGTCACATAATAATCCAATTAGTGGGTTAAGTTGGTTGGGTATTCAGAATTCAATTTTGGGTGACAAACTGAGGGAAATGTATTTGACCAGAAACTATTATGTTTTCTCTGAGGTTTTTATGTCTTTTTCTCTTCTAAAAAATTATAAAAACAGCATCTGATGCTTCAATATTCATACCTGGGTTCTGGATCATCTGTGCAAATAAAACAATAACTTGAAACTCCTTCTGCTGCTTGAGCACATCTCTGGAGATTACTTTGAAATATCACTACCTACTCAGCAGTTGAGAAAATGAAATTGATTTGAGACGGACTGCTGCTTCAGTGATCCATGTTACTCAGCAACTTTCCCCAAGTACCATCCACTGTCATCACTAATGTGGCATTGCTTACCGGCTGAACACATAGGAGCAATTTACTTGGCTCACCAGCCAAAGAGATGATAGGGCCACAATATACACACACTATGATTGGGCTTAGAAATTATGTTCTTATTAACATTCTGTTTAATTTCATCCTATTTTCCTCCTCAGTTTCAGCTTTCAAAAAACAGTATAAATTTCATATCATCTAAATGAAATTTTAAACATATCTAATTACACCAAAATTTATTTAGAATCTATTGAGGTGTGCCAGGCATGTGGTCAGCACTGGATATGCACAACCAAGTAAACATAACAACCACAAATAAACAACAAACAAACAACAGAAACCTCAGGAAGTTTGCGAAACAGCAAATGTATAACTATAACAAAAATAAAATCAGTGCCACAATGCAGTTGTTTTTAGTGACTGAGACTAATGTCATTGGATGGTGAGAGGATAAGAAGCCAGTATATGATAGGTACTTTTGTTTTTTATGTGAAATCTAAAAGTTGAAATTTTATTATTATTATTATTCTAATTTGTTATACATGCTTGCAGAGTGCCATTCATTTTGTATTACATATAAAGAGCACAATTTTTCAAGTCACTGGTTTTACATAAAGTATTTTCACACCATTTGTGTTTTCATACATGTACTTAGGGTATTGATGTCTACTCATTCTGCCATTATTCCTATCCCCTTAACTCCTCCCTGTCCCTCCTTCCCCTTTGTTCTATTTAACATTCCTTCATTCCTCCCATCCCCACTCCCTTGCCATTATAAGTCAGTATCATCATAGCAAAGGAATCATAAGACCTTTGGTTTTTTGGGATTGGCTAACTTCACTTAGCATTATTTTCTCCAATTCCATCCATTTACCTGTGAATGCCATGATTTTATTCTCTTTTAGTGCTGAGTAGTGTTCCATTGTGTATATATACCAAATTTTCCCTATCCATTCATCTACTGATGGGTATCAGGGTTGTTTCCACAATCTAGCTATTGTGAATTGTGCTGCTATAAATATTGATGTGGCTGTGTCCCTGTAGTAAGCTATTTTTAAGTCTTTTGGGTATAGATCTACAGAATGGGAGCAAATCTTTACCATAAGCACATCAGACAGAACACTAACCTCGATAATAGGTACTTTTAATGTAATATTTGAAGGAGATCATATAGACCAGAAGGAAAGATCTCCGGATAACTGAAGGAGGGCAACTAGTACCTGTAAGGGCATAATGTATTCAAGATAACTAGCCACTACAATGGAGTGGAAGAAAACAGTGCAGGATCTTACAGTTGTAAACTTTGGATAGGTTGTGAATCATCAGGATAGCCATAGAAAAAATTTTGCAATATTTTTTGAAGCCAATTGGGAACAAGAGATTGTGATATGAAATGGGATATGATGTGACATGTGACCTGCTGCTTACAATTATGGTTTTGAAGAGTCTGGAAAATTGTTCAAAAAGTAATGCCCTTGCTGCTTTGCTACTGCAATTTATTTTTAAAATGGATATGTTTGTTTCTTTTCCTCTCTTCCTTCTCCTCCCTAATCTCTCCCCCTCTCTAATCTCAGAGGAAACAGGATTTCTTTTCTTCCCCACTTGAGGCAGAGTTGAGCATTTACCCACCATAGGAAAGAAATAAGTCAGACTTTGGGGATGGCACCAGAAGATCTCAGAGATGACTATCTCCCAAATTAACAAGTAAATTACAATTCTAACAGACAACACACGGAATGTAGTCTTTGATTCACCTCTTTAAAAGCTACCTGTTCCTGCTGATTGGCAGAATCACAGCCTCTGGGACAGGAATCCCCTGTGTTTCTCTTTTGCTAGCAAAGCAATAAAGCAATAAATAAACATTCTTTTGCCTTTTTTCTAAAAAAAAAAGCTGAAAAAACTTATAGAAGATACTTTACTTTTTAAAATTCCACCTTTTCTGACACATACACTGTTACCTTAATTTTGCAGTTTTCTTTCCAAGCAACTTTGTTCTTGTTAATGGACATTTTGGGTCCAGTTATGTGAAGTTGTCTGTGTCAGAGGAGTCGGCATTGAAGATGGTATTTTGTTTGTTGGACTGATCCCTATAGGGGATCTCCATTTACCTTCAGTAGTCAGTCAAGGTTCTTAAAAAAATAAAATAAATAATTATTAAAAGACAATCTTTCTAAAAATAAGCTTGCCAATTTATTAAGTATCTAGTGTAATGTTTACATGTGTTTACACGTGTTTATGTATATGTGTGTCTGGATGTACAACAAACTCATAAATGAAGAGCCTGACTAGTATTTATCTAACAGGCACATAGTGAGATATCGCAAACATTGACATACTTTGTATACAAACTGTTTTATGTAAAAAGATGCTATATATGTATAGTATGAACTATAATACATACTACTATAAATAAAAATTTTTAAAAAAAGAATAGAAATTTAAGTCAAGGAAATGAAAAAAATAAATTTTGCTTTATGAAAAAAAAAAATTTTTAAAAAATGAGAGATGTCCTGAAAAATTCCCATATAGAGAGACACACATACATGCTCAGAAATTTGACTTGGAGATACATAGAAACTACTCCAGTACTTGTTTGAAAATAAAAAGGGTGAAGTTCTGACAAATATTGCAGCATGAATGAACTTGAAAGTATTGTAGTAAACGAAAGAAGCAGGGCATAAACACCATTTATTGTATGATTTCATGTGTACAAAATGTCCAGTATAAGAAAATCAACAGATGGTCCCAACAATTAGAGGAATGGAGAAATGGGGAGCAACTGCTTAATGGATATCATCTTTCTTTTTAGGGTGATGAAAATGTTCTGGACTTAGTGGGGATAGTTGCACAACATTGTGAATAAACTAAAAACCACTGAATTTGTACTTTAAAGTGCCTAAGGTGCCTAATAGAGTGGATTTCATTGTAAATGAATTTTATCTTTAAAAAATTAGAAATAAATTAAGAATCACACACACACCATAGAAGGAAAGACAGATATACAATGGTTATAAACAGTACACATAGGAAAAAACAAAACTTACATACCTATGCAGAGATTCACACAGAGAATGAGAGACATACTCAAACATGGATACACAGAATTAGAAAAAGTCACAGAATGCTTGGACACTAGAGTTGATATGGGGGTTCAAAGGATTATATTGAAAGATATTGGGCGGGGCACAGTGGCACACACCTGTAATCCCAGTGGCCCGGGAGGCTGAGACAAAAGGATCACGAGTTCGAGGCTAGCTTTAGCAATGGTGAGGTGCTAAGCAACTCAGTGAGACCCTAAATAAAGTACAAAACAGGGACCCAGTTATCCCACTCCTTGGTCTATACACAAAGGACTTAAAATCAGCATACTATAGTGATGCAGCCACATCAATATTTATAGCAGCTCAATTCATAATAGCTAAATTGTGGAAGCAATCTAGATGCCCTTCACTAGATGAATGGATAAAGAAAGTGTGGTATATATACACAATGGGATATTACTTAGCATTAAAAGAGAATAAAATTATGACATTTGCAGGTAAATGGATGGAGTTGGAGAAAATCAAGACCAAATGTTCTCTCTGATAAGTGGATGCTGATCCACAATGGAGGAAGGGGGCATGGGAAGAATGGAGGAACTTTGTATTGGGAAAAGGGGAGGTGAGGAAGTCATGGGGGTAAGATGGTAGAATGAGATGGACATGATTACCTAGGTACATGTATGATTGCACAAATGGTGCGACTCTCCATTGTGTAAAACCAGAGAAATGAAAAGTTGTGCTCCATTTGTGTACAACAAAATGAAATGCATTCTGCTGTCATGTATAACTAATTAGAAAAAACATATACAAGATAGGGCTGGGGATGTTGCTCAGTGGTTGAGTACCCCTGAGTTCAATCCCAAGTACCCCACCTCCCAAAAAAAGAGAATGGCCTCAATGTAAACAAGAACTTCAGTTTATAAATAAATTAATTAGGCAGACTTAGGTTACATAAAGGGTAACATTTTAGTTAACATTTATTAAATACTTAATAAATTTGTAAATCTATTTTCAGAAAGATTGTCTTTAATGGTTATTTTAAAAATAAGGTACAGAAAATGATATTTCAGTCACTTAAATCTATTTGGTTACAGAATAGGGAATATATGAATGGGAAAAATTGAAATTTGAACTTGTGGGATTATTTACTATAGTCATATAGAGGTATTCATCTTTATTATCCATGATGTTGCCTTATAGTAAATAATCAGTGTGTTAATATGGTGAGGAAAGAAATTAACATTTTTCGAGAATAAATTTAACTAGTTCCATGTACATAATATTTGGGTTTGCTTTTCTTATAATAGAAAGTAGTTTTAGTATTTCAGTTAATAACTTTTTCCTGATAAAAGGATGTTATAATGTAGCCATGGCTTGTAGATCTGCTATTAATTTTAATAAGAATTTAATAAGTGTGAAATCCTTTGGGAATTTGCCACTGAAAGCTACCAGATGTTCTTTGTAAGGACAATGTGGTTTAGGTGTAATTGAAAGCTGTTGTGCTGTTCTCACCTTTTAAAAATAGTTGAGTTTCCTGATAATCTAAACCTAGTTCATGATCATCATTCTTACTCTGTTTCCATCTTTTAATTCAAATTGCACCCCTTTCTATTTTTTAGTTGGAAATTTTGCCTTGGTTCAGAACACATGTTGTGATATCACCAGTATTCCAAGAAAAGAAAGAAGGTTTAAGTCTTATGTAGTAGGGTTGTAGGGAAATAACTGTTCTCTGTAGCAGTTTGACATCACCTTATCTTTCCAAGGTTATGCACTTTACTATAGTCTTGAAAGAAGGCTTCCAGCAAAGTGCCTCCTTATTATGAATGAGGTCCTCTTATTGTTCACAGGAGTGCTGGAAGCCACCTTTTTCCAGCTTCACTTCTTTTATTATCCTCTTTTATCTTGCTCACTTTCATCTTATGCTTTCTCTTTGGCTTATAAAATGAGTAAGCTGCAAGCAAGGAGGGGTAAAGGCCATGACTCAGGCACTAGCCAATGGAAGCTTCTATAAAGTCTAAACCTTTTGATGAGGGTTGCAAAGTAAAACATAAAGGTGCTGCCATTTCTATGGAAGAGATAAAAGAATGTTTGAAGGATAATAAAAATATGCCCTATTAAAGATGATTAAAATAATGCTTGAGAGTTTGACATGTTTGATGAGTTGCAGAATAAACACTGATAAAGGAAAATGGGCATAAATCAACTGACTCTGTACATTAGGGACCAAGGTCTTTCAATGATAAAGGAAAATGGATTTGCTTTGGAGCATCCATTTTAATTCAAGAAGCTATCTCAGACATGAAATTAGAGAGAGAGAGAGAGAGAGAGAGAGAGAGAGAGAGAGAGATGAAAATGTATACTGAACAAATGGAAAGAAAATTGGTTTCACATTGTCATGTAATGACAATCAATTCTTACTGATTGGATATGTAAAGTAGTTGTGGAACAGCTATCAAAGTATCAACAGTCAAGTTATCTTTCAACCTCTGTTTTTCTCTAAGAGTGACATTGATCAGTCACTTAACTTTCATTCCTTCTTTAGAACTTCACCTGTTTATCCTCCTGACTCTATGACTTTGTTTTTCAGTCTTTTTCTTAGGCAGTCTTTCTCTCATCTCATCTCACATAGGTGTTTTGCAGAATTTGGATAATGGTATGACTCCTTTCTTGTGCTTTGTAGTCTCTCTGAGCATTATATATTTAAGATCTCCAAATTCCATAGTCCCACTTGTATCTATGGATTTAATGGGCACACAAATATTTATGATCTCTAAATTTCCACCTGTAACTCACATTTCTTCCAAACTGTCTCATCTCACTGAATGTTCCACTGGGATGTTCCATAGTTCTTAAATGATTAAAATCTATGTACTGGATTCTTATATTTACTACAGTATAGTCAGCATGGAAATCATGCACAGTTGGCCCTTTTCTGTCTACAGGATCTGTATTCATGGATTAAATCAAACAGATTTTTTTAAATGATAACAAAATGACATTGTATACATATAGACCTTTTGGTCATTATTGCTTAAACAATACAGTATAACAACTCTTTGCATAGCATTTGCATTGTATTAGTATTACAAGTAATCTAGGGGTGATTGAAAGTGTATGGGAATATGTGCACAGATTGCATGCAAATATTATGCCATTTTATACAAGGAATTTGAGCATCTCAGATTTTGGCATCTGCGAGGGATCCAGGAACAAATCTCTGAGAATACCAAGAGACAACTAAATTCAACTTAATTTTCAATTTATTCTTTCTGTACTTTACAAGGTTTCAAAGTATTTCCACTGTCTTAATCTGGAAACCTGGGAATTATCCTAAACCACCAATTTCCCCTTTATCTCTGTTACAGCTTAGATGTGGTATCCCCTGAAAGCTCACATGTGAGACAATGCAAGAAAGTTTGGAGGAGAAATGATTGGGTTATAGCCTTAACATAATCAATGAATTAGTCCCTGATGAGATTGAGTAGTAACTAGAGGCAGGTGAAGTAGTTCATTGGGGGCATGGCTATTGGTATATATTTTGTATCTGGTGAGTGGAGACCACTCTCTCTGCTTTCTGATCACCATGTGAGCTGCTTCCCTCTGCCACACTTTTCTGCCATGATGTTCATCCTTACCTTGAGCCCCAAGGAATGGAGTCTACTATCTATGCATCGAGACCTCTGAAACTGTGTGCCTCCAAATAAAGTTTTCCTCCTCTGCCATTGTTCTGGTTCAGTCCTGTTAGTCACAGCAGTGAAAAATATGACTAAAGCAATCTCTTGCTTCCATATTGTTTATTCTCACTCATATTCTTGAACAGTTTCTTATGAATTTGTATTGATATGATTTCAACAGCTTGCTAATCCATCTACCCAGAATCATTTTTAAAAATTGTTACTATGACCATGTTACTCCAGTTAAATTACTCCAATAGCTTTATGTAACTTAAAACTAAATCCAGACTCCTTTGTGTGATACACGAGCATATGGTTTTATAATACCCACTAATGTGTTCTATTCTCTTTGCTACTCCTGTACCTTACACCCAGAGGCCCAATCTTAATGGCTATCTCACAGTTTCTCAAATAGCTTATCTTTCCTCTAATGTTTATTCCATTGAACATGCTATTTTCCTTTTATGTCTGCTTCATAGGCTCCCATTATCCATTTTTTAAGACCTAAATTAAGCATTACTTGTGCAATGTTTCCCTGCCTCTTCCTCTCTCCCACAGAATCATTTTTCCTTCTTTTACTAACAGAGTGATTTTTAATTTGTTTACTTTCATATTCCATTTTATGATGCAGTATAAATTACTTAAGGACATTGCATTAGTCAATGTTGTCTTGCTGTGACCAATACACCTCAAAATAATAATTTAGATGAGAAAACATTTATTTTGACTTACAATTTCAGAGGTTCAGTCCATGGTTGTCCAAGTCCATAGCTGTGGGTCCAAAGTCAAACAGAACATCATGGGGGAAGGGCATAGCAAAGGAAAACTGTTGAGAATGACCATCAGTAAGCAGAGAGAGCTTGAGTTCAAGGAGCCAGAGATAATAAAATCCATATGGTCATGCCCTCAGTGAGTTCCTCAAGCCATACCCTACCTACCTAGAGTTACCACCCAATGATCTATTCAAATTATCAATCCATCAAATGGATCAATCCACTGATTATGTTTCAGTTCTCACATTATAATCATTTCACATCTGAACATTCCTGCATTGTCTCACACATGAGTTTTCAGGTGATACCTCATATTCAAACCAATACAACCATGAATCTTGCCTTATTAATATTGATACCAACAACCCATATTAGACCAACTGGAAGATTTGGAGAACTGAATGACAGGATCTGACATAATTATAAAGAATCACTTTAGAAGCTCGGTGTTGGCTAGAATATAAGACAAAAGATCAGCTATGTGATGACTTAGGTGAAATATAATGTTGTTTTAAATTAGGATTATTGTGGGAAAGGTGGGAGAAAAGTTGTTGATGGGATTTGCAGAAGAATTAGTGTTTGGGGTGAAAGAAAAAAGTATAGCAAGGATTTTGATCTGATTAAACAGATGGTATTCACTAATCAAAGCTGAAAGACTGCATGAATAGTGAATTTGGGGTGTATGAGTATTAGTTCAGTTTTAACATGTTGAACTTTAGCTCTCTTTCAAAATTCAAGTGGCAATATTGAATTGATAGTTAAATATATTAGTCTGAAATTCTGGGTAGAGGTTTGAGATCATATAAATTGGAAATTAACATATTGAAGGTATTTAAACCATGAGAAGATTGTCTAGGCATAAGAATAGTTAAAGAAGAAGAGATAAAGACTTGGGGTCTTAATTATTTGAAGATGAGAATCCAAGAAAAGAACCTCCAGAAGAAGTGGGCAGTAAAGTAGAATACAAAAAGAGACATGAGTAAAGAATGTTTAAATTGGGAAGTGATCATATATGTGAAGTGCTGTTAGTATATCATAATGAGAATTTAAACTTGAGCATAATTTTCAAACAAAACCAATCATTCATTCATTCATTCCAAGAGTATTCCTGAGAAACTTGGTGTGGAAGCTCTAAACAAAATATGAAAAACAAAACGTAAGAAGCAGGAAATAAAAGGGAAACTGCCAATCAATCTAAGAATATATAAATATTCATCCATTGGAGAAATCTGAGGCAGAAGATGACATGAATAGAAGTCATTTTTACCCCTATAATCTGTGGAATAATAAACTAGCACATTTTGGGGGAAATTTTCTTCATTAAGAAGAAAGTACTACTTCAAATTCTTAGGATGTAGCTCTTTTCAGATGCTTTATTGAGAATTACTTTAAAACAATTAATTGTTGAGTGAAAGAAGCCGGAAGAAGTTTATTTGACATGATTACAAATGGTGGAGTGGATTTGAGTAACATCCGATATTTACTGGCACTATGTGAACATGCATGCATAATGACATTTTTCAAAAGGTTAATGCATGTATTATGTAAGCATGGCTTACTTTAAAGCTGTGCAGATTTTCTCTAAGATATAAAAGAAAGTCAGTCTCCATTCTGTCAACACTGAATCTAAAAATCCTATTACAAAATAGTTGAAGTACAAAAAAACTTAACTTTTAATTATGAAGAGTAGATTTGTCTTTTTTTTAAACTAGCAGTTGTTGAACTTTAAATTTAAAATAGTATAAAGAATAAGCAAAATATTTAAATAATGTACAAAAGGGGAGACTTCTCTTTTTCATTTCCTCTTGCTGGCCTGCTTTTATCAAAGAGGCAACCAAAATTATTGGTTAAAATAATGTATTTTAAGTTAAAGTTAATGGTTAATATCTGTTGAATGACTTCCAAATGCAAAGTGCTGTGTGTTGGATGTTGTGATATCCGCCTTAAAGGAGTTTAGAACAATTTTAATCTCATTTGTATATTATGCTGAACAGTATGCTGGTGTTACCCAAAGATAGAGAGTGACAGTTCCAAAACATCATTCTGGAGAGGCTCTGAAGGACAACAATGAAAGGAAATCTCTTCAATAAGCAGAACTTCAAATCTCAAAGGAGAAATGACTAGAGGTATGGCTCTATGCTGTTTCATATTCAGTGACTACTAGTTAGAATTGACAGGAAGGTAGAAGGAACATAATTAGGATATTGATGGTCTAGTGTAAAGGGTAAAAATATGTTGATGGGTCTTTCTAAATGAGTACACAGTGTGAAATCATTTATGTTTCACATGAATACTCATCAGGAAGCAACCTCGGCAGAAGAGGAACTTAATATTAAAATGGGCAAGATGACACATTCTATTCCCAGCAATTCTTGTCCTTGCCTAATGGCACAAATTGTTCATGAGAGTGGACATGGAGGTTACACCTGGACTGATTAAATGGACTTACAGTCATCAAGAATACATAACTACAGTCACTGCTAAATGCACAGTCTGTCAATAGTAGAGACCAACACTTAACCCCTAATATGGTGCCATTCTCTGTGGCAACTGGCCAGCCAACTGTGCCAGATTGGTTATGTTGGATCACTTCCCTGTGTAAAGGCCCAGAATTTGTTTTCATTGGAATATACATTATTCTGGATATAAATTTGCCTCATTTTCTTCAATTTTTCTTTCAAAACCACTACATGTGGACCTAGAGATGACACAACAACTGTAATGACATTCCTCACAACATTTCTTCTGAACAAGATACTAATTTTACAGAAAATACAGTATAAAATGGAATTATAAATATGAGATTTACTTGTTTTATCATGCTCCACATGACCTTTAAGTATCTGGTTGAATAGTATGTGGAGTGGCATTTTGAATACAGTTTTGGTGCCCATTTTGGGCAGCACCTTGAAAGCTGGGATAATGGCCGTCAGGAAGTAGTGTATACTCTAAACCAGTTATCAACATTTCATAGGGTTTCTCCTAAAGTTAGGATTCATGTGGATGGGAATCAAGATATAGTAATGGTAATAACTTCTCTCACCATTACTACTAGTGATCTGATCATGAAATTTTTGCTTTTCTCCCCTTAACTTTGGGTTCTACTGTTCTAGAGGTCTTATTTCTCAAGAGATAAGTGCTTCCACCAGGTATAGGAATGGTTCTGGTAGGTCAATAGGCAAATAAGAAGATTACTGCATTGACCATGTTGATCACAGGGAAATTGATTTTCTACTTTGTAATAGATTAAAGAGGAATCCGGAAAAGTAGGAAATCTTGAGGGTCACTTCTTACGATTTTCAATTCTTGTGATTAGAGTTAATGGAAAAAGAACAACAACCCTGTATAGACAGAATTACTAATAGTTCTGACTCTTCAGGAAGGAAATTTGGATAATTTCAACTACCAATGTACCTGCTGAGGGCAAAGTATCCATAGAATTGGTAATGAAAGAAAGGCAGTATGAATACCAACTATTTTAACGGGCCCAGTTTCATAAATAATGACTGTAAGAATCACAAGTTTCCCTTGTGACTAATAGATTTGTGTATATTTTAACAATTTTTCTTTCCTTATCCCACTCCCCTGAGGCCTAACATAAAATGTGATGATAATACCTAAATTCACTTATTAGTATTTAAATTTAGGATATCAAGGAGTACTATAACTGTGCTAAGTAATAGACAAACAGCATCCAAAGATGGATAGAATGACCTTACATCTTTTGTGGGGAGTGGGCTAGCATATTTTTGGTTGTACAGGAACAGTTACATGATTTTAAATGAATATATGATATTTTATATTATTTGTAATTGGAAGTTAAGTATGACTAGAAGAGATGTGTATGATGGCAAATCAATGAGAGGTGGACTGTGGAGATTATGTTTTAAGTCCATTTAGCTAATCTTAAGCTACTTTCCAAGAATTCCCTTCCCTTTATGGGTAAGAAAAACAAATGTGAGATTTGGAATATAGAAGTGTCAGCTATGTGAATGCCCTGAAGGTTGGTGTGGCATTAAGTCCAGTTGTACGACTTGTACATAGTTGTGGATCTGTAGGCTCACCTCCAAGTTTTGCTGGCTCTCCTCTTCGAGCTTCTTCTAGTCCTGGGAAAGGTTCAACCACAGCTCTATAGTGAAGTGCTCCAAATCTGCAGAAAAACCGTGTCACTACAATGGGAATTTAGAGGCTTAAGGGAGATATGAGATCAAGGCTTTTCCATGAAGGACAGATGAGGGTCTGTTTATTCTTGTAGATTCAGTGTCGTCCTCCTGGATTCCAATTTGTCCTTGCTCTTCCCCTATTCATATTTATCTTCCCTTCTTGAATGCTGACCCAATTTATTACAACAGATGAACCTGAAATAAATAAAAATTAAAATAAGACTTTATATTAACCATAGAGCTTCTGTTATTCTGATAAATATTCCTGATTAATATTATAGTCAGAAACATAGAATGAGTCTGGAAGGGTTTCCTCTTTTTCTATTTCATGGAATAGTTTGAGAAATATTGGTGTTAGTTCTTCTTAAATGTCTTGTAGAACTTGGTTGTGTATCCATCTGGACCTGGGCTTTTCTTGGTTGGTAGGTTTTTGATGGCATCCTCTATTTCTTTGCTTGAAATTGATCTATTTAAGTTGTGTATGTCATCCTGATTTAGTTTGGGCATATCATATATTTCTAGTAATTTGTCAATGTCTTCATTATTTTATATTTTGTTGGAGTATAGATTTTCAAAATAATTTCTAATTATCTTCTGTATTTCTATAGTGTTTGTTATGATGTTTCCGTTTGCATCACACATATTGGTAATTTGCTTTTTTTCTCTCCTTTTCTTAATTAGCATAGCTAATGGTTTATCAATTTTATTTATTTTTTCAAAGAACCAACTTTTGGTTCTGTCAATTTTTTCAATTGTGTTTTTTGTTTCAATTTCTATCTATCTATCTATTTATCTATAGCATATTCTATAATATCAGAAGAAAGAGAGAGAGGGAGGAGGAAGATAGAGATAGAGATAGAGATAGAGTTAGAGATAGAGAGAGGGGCAGGCTAGAAAAGACTTCATGCAAGAGGGTGGCATTACATCCTCTGAATCTAAAAGAATGGGTAGAATTTCCATAGGCATAATACGATAAAGAAATAAATAGATAGGAGAAAGTTGCTATCTGCTGCATATTTAATTACTGCTACTTCCAGGTTTTAATACAATGGGAATATAATTAGGCAGGATTTCTGATGTTTTGCAATTCATATTCTAGCAGGGATGATTTATATTGCTAATGCAATGCACTCCATCTAGTGAAGAAATCTATGTTGCCTATTTTGCTCTGATCATAAATAAATGACCTTTGGATAGCTAGCTGAATCTTGAATTCTTTAATATTTTTCCAATATGATTATCTTTTTTGCAAGACATTGCTAACAAGGTGTAAGGAAGAAGTCTCAGGGCTTTTAGTTTCCTACCCTTGTTTCCCATTTTCACTCTCTCCACCAGCTGTTCTCTGCCATCTGTCCCCAGTATTCTACTAAAACAGCTGTTGCACAGGAAACCTACACTCTAATTGCCAAATCTTACACACACAAACACACACACACACACACACCCCTACTTCATTTGACTTTCCTTTCATTTGATATTGTATTCATTTCCTTATTCTAAAAATTCTCTAAGCCCTTGACACTATTCTTTCCTGGTTTCCTTTTATTTCTTTATTTCTCTGCTTTATAATGTGTCTTATTTTTGTATTCAATATTTTGTTAATAACACCCAAAATGACCTGAAAGTCAATTTGTTGTCTATTTATTTATCCTTCTGTACATCAGTGATTGAGTCCTGAGCTCATAAATGCCTGATGTCCTTTATGATTTGTGCTTCTTTATTCAGTTTGGCCCTCCTTGTCTTACATTAGCCACTATGCCTTAATCTTTGGCCACTGTGATACCCTCCTTTCTTATCTACTTGCTCTATTTTTGTCTGTCTCCAATCCATCTTTCACACGGCTACCAGAAACACATTTCTAAAATGCAAACGTGATAAGTGGTCTCCTTACTCTTCAGGAACCTAGAGATAAGTAAAACGTCTCTTAAAATGGCATGGAAAAGCCCTACATGATTTGACTCCCTCTCAAGATTCAAATTCTAACATATGCTTCCCACCCCTCTAATCATGTCAAATAAGTTAAACTTATACCCAAAGTATCTTTAATCTTTTAATCTCTCTAAAAATAATCTTTCTTCCTCTTCATCTACATGGCTAATACCTAGTCAAGATTCAATAACTTCTAGAGCCATTATTAGTTCATTCCTTTTGATCAAATTTTATTGACCATCTTTTATGTTCAAGATACTGTTCCCCTATTTCAAAGTATTGTTGGATGGGGTACATAGGAGGATTAGAGGAACACTAGAATGGTCAAGGGAAGGGAGGGTAAGGGAGGGAGCAAGAGGGGAGGGAGGGGGGGAAAAGAAAAGGTGGTTGAATGAGACGGATATCATTTTCCTTAATGCATGATTGAAGACCTAAATTGTACGAATATACTTTGTATACAAACAGTTGTATGTAAAAAGATACTAAATATATGCACTATGAGTTGTACATAATAAAAATAAAAAAAAAGATACTGTTCCCTCTCTCTCTCTCTCTCTCTCTCTCTCTCTCTCTCTCTCCCTCTCCTTCATAAAGCCTTTGCTGACAAGTTGCTCTTTTTCCTTGGCTCCCATTCTAATTGTTTGCAACTATCCAGTGAATAGTAATGGATGTTCTCTGCTATCCACTGAAATTTGGGTTCAAGTTTTCTCCTCTGTAATTAATATCCTGTTCACGTCTGTGTCATTGCAATTAACTATGCCATAACTTGTAGCATCCTTGTTTGTTGCTTATCTCTCCTATTATACTGTGAGCTTGTTGATGGCAGGAAATGTATCTTGCATTTTGTGTGTGTATGTGATCACATTGACTTGTATGATTTCTGCTACTTAATAATTTTTAATACATTTTTTTCTGAAAGGAGATTATTTAGTATCAGAAGACCTGATGGAATGAATTATTTAATCTCTCTGAGCTGGATCTTCAGAGAAAAATAAAGGTAAGGGAGAGAGTAATAATTGTTTAGAATATTTTGTAAGCATTTGGGAAATTCAGGTTAGATAATCTAGGAGAAATATTTTATTGTTTTAGTTCATTTGAGTTGCAAAGAGTAGGGTTCTCCAGGTAGCTTCAAAGAATGGTCTCATAAGCACAAACACAATTGCTGTTTTGCTCCAGGGCTAAGCTAGGTCTTGTATCAATCTGTCTCTGCATAGCCTTTTTCTCTGTTGTTCACTGATTCTGGTGCCATCACTGCCCGTCATATCCTCATGCTTCTTTTGTGGATTCCCTGGCTGTCACCACTGGAACTCTGCTTATCTCTATCTGATGGATAGAAGAAGGAGAATTTAAGACACTGTCTTGCCATGAACATGATTGTTTCAGGCTCTCTTCTTGCTATCTCTCATTTTGGTGCTTCTGTTCTGTCACAGTATCTTCAGTTTACTTTGCAAGTCTGTTTACTTTTGTAGAGGCATATTTTGTACCTATTTTTCTACTTCATAGCTTCTGTTAGCTGAATGGTATTACTTCCTAAACAGGTTTGTTTTCATTATAAACCTATGGTTTTTTTTTTTCCTACTTATCTCTGATTCAATCATGAAAGGGATTAATTTTATATTTTCAATTCAAATTTTAAATAATTTGCTAAGCTTTGGACTAAATTCTTTTATACAAAGTCACCTCATGGCTCTTCTGGTCTGCCTATCATATGGTGCCCATATCACATCCTATCTTCTGGGTTACAGTGCTGGGTCAGATGATAGCTGAAAATGACCCTGGATGTCAGGGCATAGACCTAGCCGACTACATGACTGACACATTTACTATAATTATATAAGCCCAAATAGTTTTCGTTTGAATAATCATGATGACAATGGAATCTATATACATAACCAGATTGATAAAAAAAATATTCATCATCAATTATTGGGTATTCTCATATATTGTTCATCAAACTGAAATTGGCTCAGCTTGTTTACAAAATGTTTTAGGAGTTTTTCCAAAATTTATATTTTCTTCTATTTCCAGAAATCTTTTCCAGTGAAATAATCAGAGATGTTTTCAAATTTTTATGCACAAAGACATTTATTGCTCTGTGGTATACAAAAGTAAAATATTAGATTTCAAACTGTAGGAAACCTTTAGTTGAGAATTGTGTCTGTCTTGTCAACTGTTCTATTTTCAATACATAATGCCCAGAAAATGGGAGATAATCAGAAAATACTTGTTAAATAAATGTATGTTGATCCTGTAATATGGACAATTGGATAGCCATTAAAGATAATGCAATCCAATCCCCAAATGTTTGTTATCATGAAAAAAGCAGAACTTGTATTATCAGGTGATAAAATATGAGCTCTTTCTCGTTCTCTCTCTGAGAAAAGAACACAACAAAATATTAAATGTGTTTATTTTGTGAAATAGAATTACAGGTGATCTTTTCCATTATTTTGCTTTCTTTCTTTTAAAAAAATTCTTAAAATTGCATTTATCATTTTCAGCTCAAAATGTACAGTACGTTTTATCACATTTTCTCTGATTTTCCTGATGTATCCTTAGAGAAAGAAAGAAGAGAAAGAAAAATACACTATGTGTGCTTGGTTTACTTTTAGGTCTTTAACTACATTTTCGCTGAGTCCTCCTGATGATTTGAATGAGTAGGAGACATCCAAAGCCTTTAAATTATTTGCCCAAGATCATATAATTAATTACACAGCAGGAATTTGACCACAATTTATTCCAATTCCAGAGCATATTTCCTTAATCACTAATCTGTACTGACTCTTTGACTAACCTTCCTTGATTAAGTCAGCCCTTCCCAGTTTTCCCCGTCACTTAAACTAAATATTAATTTGGTCCTTGCATGAATTACTTGGTTATATTCTAATTACTTTGCATGATTTGAGTTTGTGTTCTTAGCTAGATAAAAATATTGTTTAAGGCAAAAGCAACATTTTATGCTCCTTTCGTATTTTTCTAGCATCTAGCACACCTATAAGCATAGTAATATTTGTTATTTATAATTACAAATATCTTTAAGGAAATTGTAAGAAAATAAAAATTTAAATGTGGATACATGTAATTTTTTGCCTCATACAGGCCTGTGATTGCCAATGTTTCTTTGAACTGCAAGTATAACATCCTGAGGGTTTTAAATTTATTCCTGTGATTTCCTATTCATTAAAGGCCTCAAATGTTCAATTCTTTATATTATATAGTAACATGAAATCTGTACTGCTTAGCCTACTTTAAAAGGTATTTCCTAACTAGATCTCAGTCATTCTAATCTTCTCTGGTTCTCCTTTCACACAGTCTGCTCCAGTCCAAATGAACTCCTGAATACTCTAAGCCTCATTCCTCCACTCTATTGTTTGTACTAGTCCCTCAGCTTGAACCAGTCTTGTAAATTACCTCCAAATATCTAAATCCTATGCATCTTTGGATCCTTCATATCTGAAGCTTTGTCTAATAGCCTTGATTCACAGTAATCTTTCACTCTGAATTCATGTATCACTTGTGTGCCATTTATATAGCTATAGATCTTTGATTTCAATATATCCTTTTCTATATATCAGTTCTATATTTATCTCTACTTACATCTAATATATATAGAGAGATATAATGCTAAACAACACATGAAACCTACCCCCAATTAATTTTTATGTTTACAATATAATACTGTCAGCTACATGCGTAATGTTGTGCAGCAAGTCTCTGGGACTGTTTCATCTTTCGTGTCTGAAACTCTATACTCATTGAACAACAATTTCCCATTCTTCCTCCACCTAGCGTTTGGCAACCATCACTCTACTTTCTGCATTTATGAGTTTGATTAGCTTAGAAATGATAATTAAAAGAAATCATGTAGTATTTGTCTACTGTCTGGGTTTTTCACTTAGCATAGTGTCTTCAAAGTTCATTCAGGTAGAAGATGACAGAATTTCCTTCATTTTTAAGGTTGAATAATATTCCACTATAGATATACACTGTATTTTCCTTATCCATTCATCTGTTTGTGGATATTTAGATTTTTTATACATCTTGGCTATTGTAAACAATGCTTCAATGAATGTAGGAGTATAAATATCTCTTCTAGATCCTGATTTCAATTCTTTGGGATAAATACTCAGATATAGGATGTTGGATCCTATGGAAGTTCTATTTTTAATTTTTTTGAGGAATACAAAGGTTTTCTTTTCTATGCATCTTTGCCAACACTTCTTTAATTATTATTATTTTTTTTGGATAATGATCATCCTAACAGATGTGAATTAATATCTTGTTTTGGTTTTGAGGTGCTTTTCTTTGATAATTAATATTATTGAGCATATTTTCAAATGGCTGTTGGCCATGTTGGAAAAAATTGTGTGTTCAATGTTTTTTGCCCACTTGTTAAATAGGCTATTTGTTTTGTTTAACATTTGTTTTGTTTGCTATTACATTGTAGGAGTTCCTTATGTACTTTGGTTATTAAAGTACATAACTATATTTATAGTTTGCAGATATTTTCTCCCATTCTGTAAGCTGCCTTTCCACTTTGTTGGTTATTTTCTTTGTCAATTGCAACTTTTTAGTTTGTAGTCCTACTGGTCTATTTCTTGCTTTTGTTGTCATTTCCAAAAATCATTGTAATGCCAATATTCTGAAGGTCTTCACCTATGATTTATTCTAGGAGTTTTATAGATTCAGTTCTTTATGTTTAAATCTTTAATCCATTTTTGAGTTGTTTATTGTGTATGGTGCAAGATATAAGTTCAGTTTAATTCTTTTGCCTTTGTTTATGAAGTTTTCCCACACTATTTCCTGGAAAGACTGTCCTTTCTCCATGTTTAATCCTGACATCTTTGTTGAAGATCATTTGATTATATGTACATTGGTTTCTTTCTGGTCTTACTCTGTCCCATTGACCTATATGTCTTCTATTATGTTTGTATGGCCCTTATTATTTTAAAACTTATATTGAAATTAGCCTATACAAGAGTTAGGCATGCCTGATATTTTCCCTAAAAGATGGCATGTTTTTAAAGTTTGCATTAGACTTTATTATTGTATCCCTTTTAGTAATTTTTAAATTGTGAGTGCTTAACAGATTTTTGAATGAACAAATTTATTAATATTTCTTTAATTCTATTATTGTGACATTAAAGAGAGATTTAAAAATATCACAAAAATGATATTGTTTCCTCTTTCCCACCCACCCTTTTCCTCAATAATTATATTAATGGCTAAACTTTGAATTATTTTCTTCCTTGTTTCCCTTAATCAGGTAATTTTTGATAAATAATCCTTTTTATTAATGCAAATGTCATCACAATTATCAAAAAATTTAAATGCTTAGGAAATACTGATGATAATTTTATTGAAAGTTTTTATTATGAAAAAGAGTGTGAATAAAAGGAAAAACTCATAAATTAGACTTCAAACAAAACTATTCAAAGTACTGGATTTATTACTGTTGGTCCTAACAAGATATGCCAAACAGCTCAATACCATGTGTTCCAAAGGATTGAAAAAAGAAAGGAAAGGAAGAAAAAGTGAGCACACGAAAGAAAAATGAAACTGCAGAGTTTGGTTTTTATTACAGAAATGTTTTGTTTTATATTTATCCCATGTTGCTGGCAACTATATATGCATTATATTTGCCTATATACAATGTGTATATAAACATGTATACATTATTAAATGTTTGCACATGGGTATAATTTATATATATTTACAAAAATAGGTGTGATGGATTTTATCAACAGGCCCTCCACAGTGTGTTAATGAGGATATTTACAATGACTAAATCTGGCATAATGCCTTATGACTCAACTCACTTACATAATTTCCTAACTTGAATTACTAATGAATTTTCATTTTTGCCTTTTACCTTTTAGGCTATTTTATGTCTAAAGTTTTATATATTAGTCTGGGTTGTTAAAAGATTAATTTTATAAGTAATATTTGGGGAAATTTTATATTAAACACCTTGATATGTACATATAATTGTATATGATTACATAATATATACATATTATATAATCAAGATTTTACATCTAGGAACATGGAGAAACATATCCCTCTTATGAAAAGAAATTTATGAGTATTTTCTTCATGTTTTATAATGACATTTTGCAAAACCCTTGAAACTAGGAAATGCGAACTCAATTAAGAGGCCCTGAATTTTTGTTTTTTTTTTCACTTGGAAGAGAGGATTGTTTTAGTTCCAACTCTGAAAAGTACATGTCTTACTATTAATTTTTAAATATTTGAATCATACTTAAACTCTTCCTTTTTCATTTTTGTCCTCTCTGTTTTAACATATATAATTCTTGCTGCTTTAATTTTTTCTTTTCCCTCCTAATTGATTGCAAGGATCAAAAACCTCTAGTAAAGAAAGTTAATTTTCTGAATTCAGATCTCATGGGATACAGGGAAAATTTGACATGGTTGATAAGAAAGGCTTCAAAAAGGGAACAGTAAGTGGATTTCAGGAGTAGGGCTTCTGGAAATTCACACTTGTCCTTCACCATTATTTTGGTCTAGCTGCTAACATCACTTCTATATCTCTGAGTTTAAATTAGTGAGAAACAGAAGAGAAGATAATTGACCTGGCTTGGATCAGATTTTCTCCCTCATTCAGTCTCCTAAGGATAGGAAGACTTACTCTCACCCATTAAGCTGTACAAACTGAAGGGTGTCTTCAGCTGTCCTCTGAAATTGTTTTGTCCATCTAACATGGTGCTTCTCTGACCCCTTGGATATCACTTGACCAATGGTTACTTCCTTTTTCAGTTTCTATAATTTCAGTGCATATTTCTGCAATAACATTTTTATAGTTGTTTTATTTTATTACACACACACACACACACACACACACACACACACACACATACATAAAGCTGAAAGATGGTAAATGCCCATTGCCCAGCAATGCATCCTTAAACATATGCATATCTGTTATAGCTGAGCATATTATGTTTGAGGGTTAATTTTGATTGTCACCATTACTGGATTGACAGATGCATGGAAAAGTTGTAAAGTGTATTTCTGGGTGTGTCTGTGAGGATGATTCAGAGATGGTTGGCCTGTGGGTCAACAAACAGAAGGAGAGAGGCCCACCTTGAATATGGGTGGCTCTGTAAAACAGGCTTTGGGCCTGAATGGAGCAAAAAGTGGAAAGAAGAAGATTGCATGCCTGCACACACTTGATTTGTCTTGCGCTGGGTACAATTTTTTACTGCTGCTATCACTTACAGTCATTAGACTTTCAGGTTTGTTTTCTTTTTTTGGTACTTGGGATTGATCCCAGGGTCACTTAACCACTGAGCCACATCCCCAGCTCTTTTTTATTTTTTATTTTGAGACAGAGTATCTCTCACTACATTGCCAAGGGCCTCACCAAGTGGCTGAGGCTGGCTTTGAACTAGTAATCCTCCCGCCTCAGCCTCCTGAGTTGCTGGGATTACAGTCCTGCACCACTGTGCCCAGCTGGAATTTCAGTTTCTGAATGTGACTTTGCACCAGCAACTTTCCAGGCAGCTTACCAGCCTTCAGCCTTGGGCTGGACCTGCATCATTAATCACTTTTGTTCTGAGGATTCCACCCTCTTGGACTGATCAGCTTATTGTTTTCCCTGGCTCCCTAGCCTGCAGACAGCCACTGTGGGACTCTCCAGCTTTTGATCATGTAAGCCAATTAAATCCCCTCTTATAATTATATTTACAATCTGTTGGGTCTGTCCCCCTGGAGAACCCTAATTAATACCCTATGTGTATAGATTTAACTGGTTTTAGAGGAAAAAGTGAAAACGCTTAGAGTGTACTAATTTTATGTTGCCTTCGTAACTGTAACCTCCATAGTCCATGTTGATATAATACCTTGTCTCTTGGCAGGTAACTTATCTTTTATTTTTGACAGAAAATTTAAAAGTGATCTTATCTTCACTATCAGATCCAATTCTTACTCATACAGGATTATTATTTTCTTCTCTTTACGTGGAATTGATTTTTCTCTGCTTCTTTGTAACCAACAATCTTTAAACCAAACAAGTAGAGTTTATTTCAAGGTTAAGACATGGACATCTCAATTCCAATAGACATATTAAAGTATTCACATTATACTATCCAATAGATACTATTAAGGAAACCATATTTTTGTTTAAAATTAATTATTAGGTTTAATTGTACATAGATATAGCTATAAATGCTATGTGTATATTTAAGATATATATATCTGACATATAAGGTTTATATATGTAAACATATTAATATTTTTAAAAAAGGAAAATAAAAAGTCTATATATGCTATAATCAATAATATCATTATTTAAAAATAACATTTTTCCAGATCTGAGTGTCCCCACATTTGATATACAATCATGAACCGCTTATTGATGGGGACACATTTTGAGACGTGTGTTGTTAGGTGATTTCATCATTGTACAAATATCATAGAATGTACTTACAAAAACTAAGGCAATTGTGACATTACTAGGTAATATCATTTTATAAGACCACTCTTGTGCATGTGGTCCCATGGTTGATCAAAACCTCATTTTGTGGCACATGACAATATATTGCAGCATTTTTACTTTTTAGGATAGTTAATGAATTCAAGACAAATGTTTCTTAATTCTCTTTTTCAATAGAGCCTTTGCAATCTAGCTTAGAATCTAAAAAAAGCCAAGGAACAAATATATTCATTTTTTCCCCCAAGCATGTAGCAGTATGCCTGATATCTATTAAATATTTATTGGATTCTAATGAATTAGGTAGAATTTTATTATAATGACTCATTATGGGAACATAACAGCAGATGAGGCAATAATGTTAATTGGCAGAAATCAATCTCTAATTAATTGAAATGATAAGGGGGAAGGAGCAGTAAAGTCAGGTTTACATTTCAACCAATATGAGTAGTCAAAGAAGGGGTAGCTTCTTAAAATAAGAGCATGTTTTCAGAGATTGTGTTTAATGGAAGTTTGAGGAAGTCAGCAAATAATTTGAGTCCCATTTAGATCATAAGATTATTCTTAGTTTTGTCTAATTAAGATAGAATTGTTAATATCTAAAACCCTATCACCATATGAGTCTATTATTTTCACAAATACATCATTGTCTTACATACTTGCCTGATCTTGAGGGTGTAGCTAGATGTAATATTGTACTTTTTTCTTGGCACCATTATCTTTTGTAAGCACACACTTATGTATTATGTAGTCTTCACAATGTGGTAACTGCTGTTCTAGTATATACTGACTCTTCATTCCTATGACACCTGTTTGAAGTATACTCATACTCATTTTATAGGCCAGGAATCTGCAATATCAGGGATAGGCCCAGCCAATTAGCTGGTAAGCAGGTTAGAGGGTAGCAGAGCCAGGATTTTAAGGCAAGTGGTCTGGCTCTGGGTTTGGGCTTCTGTGAATCACTAGCCCTGTTGCATCTGGGACATGCTAAAACCACATTTCCCAAAGATCCTTTTTCAGAATAATATGTACACAAAACACTGGGAAAAAAAAAAAAAAAAAGAAAGAAACGAAAAAGCCCTCTGTATCTAAATTAGTATGGAAAATATTTTATACCATGTATGCTTTATCTTAGTTTCCTACTAATACTACTGTAAAAAATTACCACCAACTTACTATATTAAGGCAATATAGATTTATTTTCTTACGTTTGTGGAAATGAGAAATCCTAAGGAAGACAGCAAATAATTTGAGTTTGATTTAGTCCTAGCAAGATGTAGCTAGGGCTGTTTTATATTTTGTTACCTTTTTCAACATCTAGAGGCCTCCTTCATTCCTTGCTCCTGTCTTCTTCTTCTACCTTTAAAGTTCAGCATCTGTGTCCACCAGATAATCCAGAAAAAATTTTCCATTTTGAATTCCATAACTGAATCACATCTGAAAAGTTGCTTTTGTTACATTAGGTAACAATTTTTGCAGGTCCCAGGAATTGGGGTATGGACACATTGTGAGCCATTATTCTGTCTATCACATAGTTTTTGTGCAATTATAACATTGAAGGTATGAGAATGTTTTCTGTAATGAAGCTTATTTTAAAATCCAAGACACATCATAATTTATAGTACCACAAAAATAAAAATTACTGGTACTTAAATTATGTTGTGACATTTTCAACTAGTTTTTATACAGATTGAAAACTTATTTTTGATTTAGACATTTTTTTCATCTAACACTCTAGTATACAATTTTTAAAAAAATTATATAAAAGGAATAAGGTATTCCCCACACTTCACATTGAGAATCTCAGTCTTCTATGTTGCCGCCAGCAGCTGCTGCTGCCTGCAGCAATGATACCGTGGGAAAGAATTCGGAGGCAGACTGGGAATAAGTAGGTTCTTTATTCTTGCTTTCTTCTGCTGACTTCTCTCTCCAACTCCAATAACCTCTCCAACTCCAAACTCCAACCACCCTATTGCCAGCCCTACCTGGTTAAATACTCTTCACCTTAACAAGTATACACGTGTCACAAGCTCAACTTACAGGTGTGTCTCACAGTGTTCACGGGCACAGAAAAATTCTTAGTTGATTACATTAAGGTCGGGAGAAAACAATTGAATGCCTCCTCTTTGGCTCTCAGCCAGCCGCCATCTTAGCTATCTCCTCATTAAGGCTCTTACATTCTAAATCCTTTATGCCCATAATTTTTGATGTTTGTGGAATTTTTTTTTCCCCAAAATACTGTCCTCTGTTTGATCTGGAGTGTTGATGATACTGAATTGAAAAAACCTAAAGTGAAATAAGTCAAACCGAAAAACTCAATAAAAGAAAGAAAACCTGTACTCTTAAGTTCCCTTTAAAGGTTTGTATAGCTAGCCTATTTTTGACTTGTATTTTGGGAAAAGTTTTGAATACCTAATTTATTTCAATGTGTTCCCCACTTGCCTCACCCTCTCCTGCAAAAGTTTGGTTTATAGAAGTAAAAAAAATGCTTCACTATTAATCTTGCAATTTTCTTCCAAGATATTGACATAATTTCTGCATGTTTTGGTAGTAATACTTCTTTGACTCAAATATTTACATATATATATATGCACACATATATAAATATATAATTGGCTATCTTGGCTAATTGTAATCTTAAAATTTCAGGGCTTTAAAAAAAATTAAAAGCCCTAAAATTTGAAAAATAAGACAAGCCAGCACAGTGGTACATATCTGTAATCCCATCAGCTCAGGAGGCTGAGGCAGAAGGATTGTGAGTTCAAAGCCAGTCTCAGCAACAGTGAGGTGCTAAGCAATTTATTGAGACCCTGTCTCTAATGTGGCTCAGTGGTTGACTGCCCGAGTTCAATCCCTGGTACTCCCCTCACCCCAAACAAACAAACAAAATATTTCACTAAAATTTTGGTGAAGTAGTAATTTCGGGTAGTAGTAAAGCAAAAACTACTAGAGTGATATTTTTGGACTGTCAGGGAGTATTCTGGGTGTATTGTGATGTTAGATCATAAATTTAATATGAGACTGCCTATGGTCAAAGTGTTTCTTCCAGTGTGAAAATATTCAGAAACAGTTGCAGAAGTATGGGGCATAGCTGGGTTCTTATAGGTGGAGCTATGCAAATTGAATATTGTGGAGAAAGGGAGGAGTGAGGGAGGTCTCACAGGGGGATGATCCTGATAATAGCCAACATAGGATCAGTAGTGTTAGAACACAGGATATGAGTAATTGATAGTGAAAATGAACTGCAGGCCATATTTGGAGGTCTACATTTGGTCAAAGAATGTAGAGATGCAAAAGCATTATCTGCAGAGGCTAAGAACAGGTTCTGGAACTGATACTCTGCTAATGTGTATGCATGTCCTAGAAAAGTTCCTTAGTCTCTTTGTGCTACGGAATAAAAGGATAAAATTAGTCAATGGAATAAAAGTCATTCCTATGTGTGTTGTTATAAGGATTATGTCAGTTAACTTATACACAGCATTAAATTCAGCACTTGCATATAGTAAATACTCAAAAAATATATAGTGGGCCGGGCGTGGTGGTGCAGGCCTGTAATCCCAGTACTTGGGAGGCTGAGGTAGGAGGATCGCGAGTTCAAAGCCAGCCTCAGCAATGGCAAGGCACTTAGCAACTCAGTGAGACCCTGTCTCTAAAATACAGAGAAGGGCTGGGGATGTGGCCCAGTGGTCGAGTGCCACTGAGTTCAATCCCCAGTACAAAAAAAAAAAAATATATATATATATATATATATATACACATATATATATAGTGAATTTATTATTTATTGAATAATGATATTAAATGATAAAATGATTATATGACTAGTCAAAGCTCCCAAGGATAGAAAATCCTATTTCAAAAAAGAGTTGCTTGAGATAAACATGTGAAGATGGATTGATGGTTGAAGTAGGACGAAGAAAAGATTACTGGAGATAAAAAAATCAAGGAACCAAGACTAGGAAGTTGGACGGCTTATCTTGCTCAGAAAGTCACTGTTTATTTGCTTATCTTTTCTCAAATGAGAATCTATTATCTTTGGTAGATTGAATTGGGCCCAATTTGACATGTTTGTTTCTATCCACATACCTTGAGGGACATTGCAATAGATGCTCACTCTGCCTCTGCCATGACCATGAGAAGAACCTTCTCTGGGTGGCGTTTCTCTGAGCTCAGTCAACCCATACAGCCTCAGACCTGCAGGAGGAGGGCTGCCTCACTGTCCAAGCCTGAACAGATGCCGTGGCTGAGCAGCCTGCAGATCCAGGAGAATCATTGCACTTTGTGGCATGGGACTGAGATCCTGTCTTTGTGTCTTTGTGTCAATCACTAATTGATAAAATAATTTCACAATTCCAAGATACTATTCGTAAGAGTTTTTTTTATTTTTTTTTATTCTAAGTTGTTATATATGACAGCAGAATGCATTACATTTCATATTACACATATAGTGCACAATTTTACATATCTCTCGTTGTATACAAAGTATATTCACATCATCTGTGTCTTCAACATGTACTTAGGGTAATGATGTTCATCTCATTCCACCATCTTTTTTACCCCCATGCCCCCTCCCTTCCCCTCCCTCCCCATTGCCCTTTCTAGAGTTCGGCTAATTTTCCCATGAAGAGTTTTCTTAAAGACAGTCCTTAAAGTTACTCATCATTGTATGAGGCTCTAGTTGACTTCATGAGGAGTTTCAGCCTGACACTGGTTCTGAAGAAAAAGGCATGTTAAAATGTGTACATAAATGCTAAAATGTGCTAGAGAAATGTTAAAATGTTAAGTGTGATACATTGAGATACAGAAAGGCTAGTTCATTCTATAACTTAAATATAACATCAGCTTCCATATTTTTGAATTTTCACATAAAATACATGAAATTATAATTTTAATAAGAATTACTTTTTTGTGAATACATAATTTATGTCTCTAAAAGTGTGCAATTTATGATATAATAATGCTGATTATTAGAATAAATTAGTCATTGCTTAGGAATGAGTATGACTGTGACAAGTCAAATTTAGTTTTAATGAAATAAAAGCTAGTAGAGCTCTTCAATAGAGCTAATATTTTTGAAATATTTTTCCACATATTATGTTATATGACTTACATGCTTAGTCATACAAACCCTACAACAAGCTTAACAGAAGTTAAATATACCAGCTGTTCTTTATTACCAACCAACTCTGTTACAAATGTCTTCCTACCTTAATATTGGGGTTCATATAAATACTAATCTATTAAGTATTGATGATGATGATGATGATAGTGGTTGACATGTATATAATGCTTTCTAATTAGTAGCCTCTGGTGTACATGCTGAATGTGAATTATGACATTTAACTGTCACATCAATTTGATGAGATAAATCTTATTGGTCCTCCACTTTATAAAAGAGATAAAAGATGAACAGAAACTGTAGAGCCACAACTCAGAGTGATTTGGCTTGAGTCTGATCCCTTTACCAAAAGCAGTTTACTACAGTGCTGAAGAGTGGTTGTGAGCATCAATCAGAATTCAAATCTTACTCTTCGCCTTACTTGCTGTGCAACTTTGAGCAAATGACATAATCACTCTAAATATAATTTTTTAATCAGTAAAATAGATATGAGTAAATATACTTAACTTCTATTAAGCTTATTGTCTTTCTCCTGCTAGTTTGAAATTTCATCTTATAAGTAGCTGGTGGTGATAAAGGATTTTAAGCTCTGTCTTCCAGTAAATGTGGTACTTGTAATTAAATTGTTTGGATGGTCTCTTTTTGTACTTTTCTCTCTGCAATGATGATTTAATCGTCTTCAACATATAGTGTCCTATTGGCAAGTTTCCCATGTGTACTTGTAAGTGGAAGGTTATATGCTAATGGCTGCTCATTGCATAAAGCCAGCAGGGGGTATTTATTTCATATGGCAGAGCTTGTTACTCAGGTTTATTGGCTCCTGATTGTACTCAGTTGTTGCACATCTTACCTGATTATGTAAAGGCTGAGTGGAACATATGCAGCCTCTTATTTTTACCACCACAGGGGGTTCATGTGCTTTATTTTGTTTTCTGTTCTGGCAAGAGTCTTTTACCTCCCAATATTCCTCTGAATTCCATCTTATGGTTGAGGGGACCCTTTCGATTCAAAGATTTAACATTCATGGTCTTGATGATTCACAGGAAACCTGGAAAGTTCACAACTTGCAGTAGTTGTGAGTTGAGGCTTGTGTTTGCATCATGTGTCCCTAAAGCCCATATGAGGAGGTAAAAACATGAGGCAAAGAAGAGCCTAATCACCCACTCTGTCTCAATATCACTTTGGCTCTGTTTTTCTCCACTTGTCATCAGGTATGCAGAAAACTTCATTAGAAATTTGAAGGGGTTATTTAAATGCATCATTACATTCAATAGATTTATGTGAGAAATTATATGCTACAGTGACATTTAGGCATGTGGGAATTTGCAAAGTTCTTTTGACATATCCCTTGTGAATGTTACAAGTCTATGGCATATGTTAGCTTAAACAGATTGTGGTTTGGCCTTCCTATGTTGAGGATGAGCTCAAAAGGTACTGGTTTTATAATGAGAGTCTGGGAAGCCAGTAGCTTGGCAAACTCAAGAGTATTTTCCTTTCCAGGCACTAAACTGGAAATCAGATTGTCAGTGCAATTCAACTATATTCAGGTGTTTCTCTTTAAAATCTGAAAGGAGTTTTGCAACATGAAATGTTGGAAACCAAGGCATTAAGAAGAAGTAATCCTATATGTGAGCCAATTTGGATTACATTTGTATAATGAGCAGGTACAAAGTGAAGATTAAACTTTTATGAAGACTTATTTTGTACCAGGCATTGTGCTTTATAACTGTTATGTATCATCTTATTCAATTCTTTTTTTCTCAGAAATAATCACATTATCTTATTGTGGTAAGAACATTTAATGTGATATCCACCTGCTTAGCACACTTTTAAGTGTACAATGTAGTATTGTTAATTCTACAGAACATCTCTAGAACTTATCCATCTTGCTAACTGAAACTTTATATTCATTGAATAGCAAAGTACATAAAGACACAATAATTAAGACTATTTTAAAGAAGGTTAAAACAGATTGTGTGTCTATACACACACATACATATATACATATATATATCAGTATATAATGTATATGCTCTATATTATACAAATATATACAAATGTATCTATATATTATGTAATGTATAAATATTATATAATAAATACTATGCATAAATATGTATTTTATAATTTTATATATATAAAATGTGTGTGTGTGTATGTGTGTGTATATATATAAGTCAAACTCAATGGGGAACTGATCTTAGTGTAGAAGTTCTTTTCTTCTTTTTCCTTTGCAGGAATTGAACCCAGGGGTGCTTAATTACTGAGTCATGTTCCCATCCCTTTTTTGTTTTTTGAGATAGGGTCTTTGTTAAGTTGCTTAAGGCCTAGCTAAATTGCTGAGGCTGGCTTTGAACTTGCCATCCTCTTGCCTCAGCCTCCTGTGCCACTGGGATTACAGGTATGTGCCATTGTGCCTCACCAATGTAGAATTTTAATTAGTTAAACCATAATTTATTAAGACTTCCTTTATAAGTTATAGAGCCAAAGTTCTGGTATATTTAATATTCTGTTTATTTATACTCTAAAGTCAACACCAGAATTTTACATCTCAACATTTGAAGGTCATAAAATTTAATATATAAAATGGTAGGCTGAACTAATTTAAAAAATTATTTACTCTTGTCTTATTGTGAGGGGTACCGTATAACTTCCTATCTTGACCCTGGGCATAGTCAAATAACTCATTTGGTCAATGAAGTGCTGGTAGATTTGAAACAGAAAACCCTGTGAGTGTGATTAGACACATTTCACTTAAACTAAATATGAGAACAAAACAGGCCCCACCTGTAGGTCCTAGGAGACAGATTACTTAGAACAGAGTGGACTTATCATGGTCCAGTCTAGAACATCATTCAGGACCCTCCAGGCATGGGAGTTATCTCAGGTGTCAACAGTAGGACCTCTGAGCCCAGCCTGTATCAGCACCAGTCTACCCACAGACCTGTGTAAATAAAGGGTGTAGTTTTAAGCCACTGTGTTTAGAGGAGGTTTGCAATGCAGCCACCTAGTGGCAGTAGCTAATGGAGGCATATACTACTAAGGAGCAAAATAAACTCATCATCCCCTCCCTCTTTAAGCCCGTTGTTATAGACTGAACTTTGCAGTCTCCATCTCATATGTTGAATTCATAGGTTGAATTAGGGAGATAATTAAGGTGAAATGAGATCATAAGGATAGGGCCTAAATCTGATAGGATTTCTAAGAGGAGGAAGAGGCAGTGATATGTCTGTCTCCATATGCACATGGAGGAAAGACCATGTGAGGACACAAAGAAAAGATGGTGCTTATCTACAAGCCAGGAAGAGGGCTCTCACCAGATTGTGGACTTGTAGACTCCAGAACTGTGAGAAAATTGATTTCTTTTTTTAAGCCCACCCAGCCTATGACATTTTATTATTCTGATTTCATAAAATTAATATACCCTTTTATAAAAGTTTAGTCCTAGTTAATTTGGCCTGAATAGTGTCCTCAAACTTGAATAGTTGATAGGAAGATTTCCTCTTTGATGATGAAATCAAATACCTGGATTTAATACATGCTTGGGAAGGAGTAAAGGAGTTGGTAAGTGGAAAGAGGAAAAGATATTTTATTCCTGATTTATCTTCAGAGAGACCAGTATCCCTTTATTAATAGACTGAAGAGACTAAGGTATCAAATTCATAAGAGTCCAAAGTCCTTGAACTTTATACCCAAAACATGCCAATATTTAGTTGCCACCTAACTTATGTCAAACATAGGTTAGGTTCTAAACATTGCTTGGAGGTCAGGAGTATGCAAAGAATAAATAAAAAGATGTATAATTCACTAAATACTACACACACACACACACACACACACACACCTATACATATATAGAAAGAGAAAGAGAAAGTGGGGAGGGGGGAGATCTACCAGGACTTTCATTTAATACATCTTTTATAAATAAGGGACAATTCATTAGAGGTGACTCTCTCTCTCTTTTCACCCCCACTCCCCTCTATATGGGAAAACTGAGAGGAGACAGATGCCTATGAGTCAGGAAAGTATCTTTCCCCAGAAACTGACCATGTTGGTACTGTTGGTTCTAGGCAGAAGGCCACACCTCCCAGGCAGAAGGCCACACCTTTCCAGGTGCCTTGTGAAAACTACGGCTCCCGAGATCCTCAGCGTGACCAAAACCTGACCAGCAAGACCCTTGTCCACTACCACTACCTCCCCCCATGACCTCTGCTGGCCTATAGGACAAGGACTCACTCCAAGGGGGTTTTATGACCCCTACTCTATTTAAGCCAGCCCCGGACTGAAATCGCCCCTTTTGTTCCTGCTCTCACCTGGTTCCTGCGGCTCCCTGCTCCTGCTCTCCACTCCCGTTCCCGCGTGCTCCAGCTCCCCTCCGTTCCCTGCGGCTTGTCCTCATCCCCTCCACGTGTTTCTTTGGTAATTCAATAAACCCCTTTCCTTTTCCTATACGACAGTTCGAGCCTCGGTCCCTTCCTGCAAATTCCGCTAACATTTGGTTCCCTGACCGGGAAAGGAGACGAGCGTCCACCATGCGTCTCCTTGGCCGTCTGTCTTCCTTCACCGTCGCTGGAATTTGGTAAGCCCCCCGTCCACCCTGAGTTCGTAAACCTGTTTGGCCACTGCGCGGCGAGAATTGACCGTTGATCGTCCGGCAATCTCACTGGGGGCCATTCTAGGGGGGACCACACCCCACCCAAGCCTTCAGGGCGACGGTGGACCCCGAGAACTCTCCCCCCCCCCCCCCCCCCGCCTCCCCATCTTTATTCGCCCACTTTAAAAATTTCCACCTGTCCTCTACGGCTCTCGGCTTTCTAGGAAAGGTTCCCCTCCGCACTCCGGGCTTGAGCTTCCGTTTTTCCGTTCGGAACGGAACATTCCCATAGTCTCCATGGAGTAAAAGCTCACAGCTCCCCGACACCTTTAAACCTGCCGTCCGGGACGAAAGGTGCTTAGGTGTCCCAAGGCTCGTCTCACCTGGTGACGACTAGGAGAGAGAGCTTGGATCTTACGCTGATTCATACTTTGAAAGGGACGCCTTCCAAAGTATTCTATCAGCCCCTCCCCGTTATCGGGAAATATGGGAACCTCCCTGTCCACTCAGGCCGACACGCCTCTCGACTGTCTCCTAAGAAATCGAGCACATTTAGGCTTAAAACCCCAAATTAACAAGACCAAATTGATAAAGCTATGTACAAAAATTTGGCCTTCTTACCCGCTATCCAATAAGTGGCCAGAATCAGGATCCCTAGATTCCGGCTTTTACGGGAACTCTCCAGCTTTTGTCAACAAACAAAGAGATGGACGGAGTTGCCGTATGTCGATGCCTTCTTCCTCCTCCATTCCAATCCTTCTTTGTGCACCAGGTGCAATCCTGAGACGGTCTTTCTTGCTTATAGATTTCCAGATTCCCCCCCATCTTCCACTGACCCCGAGTTCGATCCGGGACTAGAGGCTCCACCTCCCCCGTATCGGCAGTCTGGAAGGCCGCTCCGAAGCATTTCCCCTCCCCCAGCTCAGGCTTTAGATTTTGAAATTGGCGGGCTTCCGAGCTTAGATCCTCCCCCTCCGTTGTCTTCATCCTTCGCCCCGCCCCCGCCTTCCGCTCTGCCAGAACCTCCCTCCTCTGTAGACCCGCCTTCTCTGCTTACGTCATTCCCGGCGCCACTCCCGCCGCTATCCCCGCCCTCTCAATTTCCGGTTCCCAGCTCCGCGTTGCTTCCGCTGCCCCCCCCGCCCGCGCCCGCGCCGCCCCTCGGTTCCGAGTCTGCAGCCGCGGCTCCCCCGCCCTCTCCAGCCATGCAGCCGTCGCAGAGCGCGAGCGCGCTGCCTCAGTCCCAAACTCCGGTCCGTACTCCCTTAGATTCTGAGACTCGTCTCTTACCAGACGCGGTGCCTCAGGCTCTGGCCCCCTCCTCGGTTCTTTCTCCAACGGCTCCGGGAGAACATTGCGTGGCCCGCGTTTCTCCCCCAGCGTCTCCCGTACAACTCCCGGCCCTAACCGGCCCAGCACCATCCCTCCCAGACCCGCCTACCACTCTACCGTCTTCGCAGTTCAGCCCTCCTATGACGCGCTCGAGAAAACAGGCAGCTCAGATAATCGCGCCGTTAAGGGAGGTCGCTGGGGCGGAGGGAATTGTAAGGGTCCACATCCCGTTTTCCATGTCTGATCTTTCCAAAATTGAGCTTCGCTTGGGTTCTTTTACAACTGACCCTACGACGTACATAAAAGAATTCCAGTGGGTCACTCAAGCCTATAGCCTTACCTTTCATGACACATACTTTATTTTGTCAAATACCTTACTTCCTGAGGAGCGTAGGCGAGTCTGGGAGCAAGCCAGAGCATATGCAGATGAGACTCACAGAATGAACCCTAATTTCCCTATAGGTCCCGAGGCAGTGCCAGAGAGGGACCCCCGCTGGGACTACAACGCCCCAGGGGACGTGGTCTTAAGGGACCAGTTTCTTACGTGTATAGTGGATGGTCTGAAACGAGCGGCTCAGAAACCTGTTAATTTTGATAAGCTACAGGACATTATTCAAAAGAGAGAAGAGACCCCCTCTGAATTTTTAGATCGGCTCACGAAGGCCCTTCAAAAATACACAAACTTAGATCCTGAGTCCCAGGGGGGCCGTCAAGTCCTTATGACATATTTCCTGTCTCAGAGCTACCCCGACATTCGAGCTAAGTTAAGGAAATTAGAATTGGGCCCTGTGACTCCCCAGACCGAGATTTTGGCCACGGCTTTTAAAGTCTATCATAACCGTGAAGAGGACGCTGAACGTCGCAGGTTTCTAAAACATGACAAGGCTGAGCGATCAAGGTTTCAAATGTTAGCTCAGGCCCTTAGGGGCCCTGACGCTCAGGCCTCAAAAAAAGGGGCATATAAGTCCACACAGGAGGAACCCCCAGGGCCTTGCTTTAGGTGCGGGAAAGAGGGACACTGGGCTAGAGAATGCCCTAATCCCAAGCCCCCTAGGCGCCCGTGCCCAAAGTGTTCCAAGATGGGCCATTGGGGCATTGACTGCCCCAGCTCCCGCAGGGGGGCTGGACCAGTCACAAACCCCAGCCTGCTGGCACTGGCCACGGAAGACTGAAGGGGCCCAGGGGCTCCTCTCCCGACCGTTGACATCGCATTGAAGGAGCCCAGGGTTACTCTCCTCGTTGATGGACGCCCCGTAAATTTCCTGCTAGATACAGGAGCCACCTCCTCAGTCTTGAGGGAGTTTTGGGGCCCCACCACCATAGCACCATCCCCTATTGTCGGGGTAGAGGGAAATGCTATTCGCCCCCGCAAGACTCCTATGCTGTCTTGCTGTCTTCACCACCATCCCTTCACCCACCAGTTTCTGGTAATGCCTCAATGTCCTGTGCCCCTATTGGGCAGGGACATATTGGCCAAATTCCAGGCCTCAATCATATTCTCCAGTCTGCTTAGCTCGGTCATGCTTTCTGGTTCGTCTTGCTCCGTCTCCTCCCCCATTTTTCTTCTTACCGTTTCAAAAGCCACTGACCCATCACCCCTTACTGATGCTGATGAGGAAACCCTATCGCCCCCTAGTGATGTAAGATCCCCTCAGCCCCCTATCGAGGCGGAAACCCCCCAACCTTCTATCGACACAGAAACCTTTCATTACCCTGTCCCTGCCGACTTAGTAGACCCCAAAGTCTGGGATACTCAGACTCCCTCCCTCGCGCAGTGTGACCCCGTACAAATCTACCTTAAAGATCCCCAACGTTTCCCCAATAAAGCCCAATATCCACTTCCAGCCGCGAGCCTCAGAGGTCTTCAACCCATCATCTCAGATCTTTTGCGGAAACGCTTTCTCAGACCCACCCATTCTCCTTATAACACCCCTATATTGGCAGTTCAGAAGTCCAATGGGTCCTATCGGCTAGTCCAAGATCTTCGTCTCATCAACGAGGCTGTCAGGCCTATACACCCTGTGGTCCCAAATCCTTATACTATTCTTTCCCTAATTCCTTCCTTATCCACCCATTTCTCAGTAATTGACCTGAAAGATGCCTTCTTCACTGTACCCTTAGCCCCAGAATCTCAAGACCTCTTTGCCTTTACTTGGACAGATCCAGATACCCGGTGTTCCCAACAGTTGACCTGGACAGTCCTCCCTCAGGGTTTTCGAGACAGCCCCCATATCTTTGGTCAGACATTGGCTGCAGACCTCAAAGACCTTAAATTCCCTAATTCCACCCTCTTGCAATATGTAGATGACCTCCTCCTCTGCAGACCTTCCCTCTTCACAGCTCGTGAAGACTCTTACACCCTTTTAAATTTTCTTGCTTCTCGTGGGTATCGTGTCTCCTCGTCTAAGGTACAGCTTGCCCAGACCCAGGTGGTATATTTAGGAGTTCAGATTTCCCATCAATCAAAGGCCATTACTGTAGACAGAAAAGCCCTCATCAAGGAGCTCCCATGCCCCAAGACAAAGGAAGAGATTCTCTCTTTCCTAGGGCTAGCAGGATATTTCCGTGCCTGGATTCCTAATTTCTCCCTTTATGCAAAGCCCCTATACGAGGCAGCTAAGGAGATTGAGGGAAAATTCCTTCCTGACAACATTCAGGCCGAGTTTAAACATTTGCAGCAGGCACTGTCACAGGCCCCAGCCCTTCACCTCCCAGACCTCCTTCAGCCATTTACCCTTTATGTCCATGAAACGAAGGGTTTGGCTCTTGGCGTTCTAGGCCAATACAAAGCCACTACCTTTGCTCCAGTTGCCTACCTCTCTAAACAACTTGACCCCACCGTTCGTGGATGGGCCCCCTGCCTTAGGGCTTTGGCCGCTGCTTACCTACTTCTGCAGGAATCAAAAAGTTGACCTTTGGTGCCCAGGTTACTGTTGCCTCTCCTCATCATTTAAAAGACTTACTAACCTATAAGAGCCTTCAAACTCTCCCACCCTGTCGCGTTCTTTCTCTCCTTGTTTCCTTTTTGCATGACCCCTCAATCACCTTCCAACCCTGCTCCTCTTTACACCCAGCTTCCCTTCTCCCAATCTCCCCAGAGCCCCCAGAACATGATTGTATAGAGACACTCGAGGCTTTAATCCCCCATCCCTCCCATATTAAAGAGGGACCACTTCCTGATCCTTCCTTAATTTGGTTCACAGATGGCAGCTCTTTCCTTAGAGATGGGCAACGTTTTGCTGGATACGCTATCGTTTCCCTATCAGAGGTTATTGAGGCAGCACCCCTACCCCCCAACACCACAAACCAACGGGCTGAATTAATAGCTGTCATTCGTGCCTTCGAATTAGCTGCTGATCAAAACCTCACCCTTTACACAGACTCAAAATATGTCTACCATATTTTGCTTTCCCATTCAGCAGTATGGAAAGAGCGAGGGCTGCTGACCACAAAAGGTTCTGCAGTTACTAATTCTAAATTAATATCAAAACTTTTGCAAGTCTCTCTCCTGCCCAAGTTAATGGGGATTTCCCATTGTCCTTCACACCAAAGTGGAGACTCTCCCATAGTTCAGGGAAACACGAAGGCTGACAGGGCAGCAAGGGAGGCAGCACTATCTTCTCCTTCTCTTCTGGCTCCAGTCCTACCTACTACCCAGACCCCCACATCCCCTTCCACACAATCAATCCTCTCCTATCTCCATTCCCTTTTCCATCCTAATCCTCAGGCCCTCAAGACTTTCGCTACCTCCTTCCTCACCCTGACTCCGGAAGACACACAGTTTCTCCATCAGCTCACCTCAGCATGCACTGCATGTCAGCGCACCAACCCATATACTCCCCTTAAACCAGGGACATTTCCCTCTCACCAAGCTCGAGGCCAGCTTCCGGGAGCTGATTGGCAGATAGACTTCACCAACATGCCAGTTGCCCGGAGGCACAAATATCTCCTGGTTTTGGTAGACACCTTCTCTGGATGGGTGGAGGCCTTCCCTACTTCCAATAAAAGGGCTTCCACAGTAGCCTCCATTCTAGTCTCAGAAATCCTTCCCCGTTTCGGATTGCCCACGTCCATCCAGTCTGACAACGGGCCTGAATTTGTTTCCCAGGTTACCCAGAGTGTTTCTACTTCCCTTAATATCCCTTGGCATTTTCACATCCCATATCACCCCAAGTCCTCAGGGAAAGTAGAGAGGACTAATAGGACTCTTAAAGATGTCCTGACTAAACTCTCCCTAGAACTCCACTTAGACTGGGTCAAGTTACTCCCTCTTGCCCTCTTTAGGCTCAGAGTCCTCCCAAAAAAGCCCTCCTTACTATCCCCTTTTGAGGTTATGTTTGGGCGACCAGCCCTTCCACCCGGAGTTTCCCCAACTCAGGGACCCCTACCCAAAGATCTTTCTCTTCCCATCTTGTCCTTCATTAGACATCAGTTATGGAAGTGCCAAGATTTCATTCTGCCTGACCCGAATAGACTCACTACTTCATTTCCATTGACACCCGGTTCTTGGGTATATTTCTCCCCTCCCCAGGACACAGGAGCAACCTCCCTTGCCCCGAAGTGGACAGGCCCTTTCCAGGTTGTGCTGTGCACACCCACGGCTGCTAAGCTTCGTGAATCCTCAGGGAATTTGACTTCTTGGATTCATATTTCTAGACTAAAACCAGCTGCTCAACCAACTGAAGGTCCACAAAAAGATGACAAACAACCGCCTCAATATACTTGCTCTCCCAGTCCCACTGATCCCTTGAAAATTCGTTTCTCTCGTGTCCCCAATACCATCTCAAAATAATCTTTTCTGTTTTTCTCATTTTGAACCTTTAACCAGTTTTTCCCAGGGACTATCAACTGTTAAAAAAACCAACGAATGACCTTCCAACCAGAGACCCCTGCTGAGTCCTGCCCTTATGCTGCCACCAGACGCTCATTATGATGTGCTTCGCACTCTCCATTGGCCTCTTCACCGTAAGTCCCACCTGGTGGAACACAGGCCTATGGACAATAATCCATCTCACCTTCTTTCCCTTTGTTGCTTCCATAATAGTGTTACCTGCAAACTCGCAAGACCCACAATTTCTACATGCTCTCCGGCTGACTCCCTCAGTGACCTCTGCAGAAGCCTGGTTTGACACCCTCACCGATTTATGGCTTCAAGGAACCTTCATCCAATTCACTCCTGCAGAGATCCATCTTTATGGTGCCTGCCTCCTGGGAATTTTTTTAACCCTCAAGCCTGACCTGCCTGCCTACATTCCTCCCTCCCCCCAAAACTACCCCACGTCGCCCCATTTCAGCTCCGAAGCAGCCAGATCGAAACACGACGCCCCACTTCCTAAGAAATCAAAAAGGGGGGAATGTTGGTTCTAGGCAGAAGGCCACACCTCCCAGGCAGAAGGCCACACCTTTCCAGGTGCCTTGTGAAAACTACGGCTCCCGAGATCCTCAGCGTGACCAAAACCTGACCAGCAAGACCCTTGTCCACTACCACTACCTCCCCCCATGACCTCTGCTGGCCTATAGGACAAGGACTCACTCCAAGGGGGTTTTATGACCCCTACTCTATTTAAGCCAGCCCCGGACTGAAATCGCCCCTTTTGTTCCTGCTCTCACCTGGTTCCTGCGGCTCCCTGCTCCTGCTCTCCACTCCCGTTCCCGCGTGCTCCAGCTCCCCTCCGTTCCCTGCGGCTTGTCCTCATCCCCTCCACGTGTTTCTTTGGTAATTCAATAAACCCCTTTCCTTTTCCTATACGACAGTTCGAGCCTCGGTCCCTTCCTGCAAATTCCGCTAACAGGTACCCTGATCTTGGGTTTGAGTTTCCAAAGCTAGGAGAAAATAAATTTCTGTTGTTTAAACTACCAAGTCTGTGATATATTGCTATGGCAGCCTAAGACATACAGCTTCTTTCATCCATCTCAGTCTTATTGCATTAGCATGCTTCGCTGGAGATATTTTTATCAACCTACAGCTGGTGTTCTTTACATTTAGAAGATTGTATTTATTCTCCTTGGGCTTTGTTTTCCTCTAATACTCCAGTGGCAGGACTGAACTGATATTTCTTTTCTTTTCTTTTTTTTTTTTTTTTCCTCTCTCTCTCTCTCTTTTTTGTGTTGCTATTTTTTACTTCCTTTCTGATCCTCTGTCAACTACTTTTCTCCTTGGGGAAGTGTTTTCTGTTTTTGAAATGGCAGCTCTTCACCCTAGTCAACCTGGCTGTCCTCTTTGCTGTACTTAACACTCTGGATGCAGTGTTAGCATTAGAAAGCCTTTGTGTCACACTTCTCTGCTCCCCCTTCATTCTCACTTTTAATCTCCCTTATAGATTTAAGCCTTAGAGTAGAATGAATGACTCACACTGGAAAAGAGCTCACAGGTCTCTAGTTCTTTCTCATCCTTCAGGTGTCAGCTTACATGTTACTTCCACAAACACACCTTCCCTGCTCATCCTAACTGAGCATTTGGTGAAGATCCCTCCCCCTTTACCTCATTAGCCTGTTGCATTATCTTCAAAGTCTTTTGTGGTGATGATATACTTTTTGCTTGTTTATTGTTCATGAGAACAAGAGCCTTTCTTGTTTTGCTACCAATATACTCCTTGGAGGAGAAGTAATTTTAAGTACATTCAGAGTACCCAACAAATATTTGGAATAAATGAATCTATGGGACTATCCTTCTTCTAAGAAATAACAGAATGATTCCCTCGTGGGCTTTTTGTAGTTCCTAATTTCTAAAATGTCCCCTTTCTTAGACATTTGTATGTTAAATATATAAAAACTTGAGCTCAAATTGAAACTTATTCTACCCAGAAATTTCACCTTCACATTCTTAAGCATATATTGCCTCATGTTTAAACATTCTACCAGAATATTACAATGTTTGAAACAACAATTAGAGAATAAATTTCTTGTATTTCTTATATTTTCAAGATTTAAGTGATGGGGAGCTAGGGGGTAACTCAGTGGTTGAGTGCTTGCTTAGTATAAGTGAGGCTCTGGTTTAAACCCAGAACTGCACAAACACACAAAAGATATTTTTCCTTGTTATGGAATTAAATGGGATAAGATCATTAATAATTTATTCATTTTTTAAAAGACCAATAACAGCCCTTCCCTGGACATCCTGAGACAACATAGTAGGAAGGGACATAAATTAGTTTCCAAAATTAAGTTGCCAAAAGTAAGGTAATTGAAATAATGTTTATTACCAAAAACATATATGTCATTTTATGACTCTTAACAAGTTTTAAAACCTTTTTTATAATTTTTTCTTCAAAATACTCTTATGACATGGATGAAGAAAGATGGTCTCCATTTTTACCAGAGTAAGATGAAGATACTTAAGTTAGCAGCTATTAAGTTTTTAACTTCTCATCCAGGATATTTTTATTCCTGTCACCAGTATTAGATTTTTGACATGTAGCTTGATTTAGCTTATATAAATGCTGATTATTTTCCTAACTTCCAAATACATTTCTCAGAAGTCTTTAACATTTGCAAAGGTGGAGTAGAAGTTTCCTGAACTAGGAATCAGAGGAGTGAGATATTCTCCTAGTTCCATTACTGATTATTCTGTTGTTATTGAGAAAAAACAAAAAAACAACAACAACTTCATTTTTTGATAGCTTCCAAAACATTATATATGATCCTCTAGATTACATTAGCATTTTTTTCCTAATTCTTTAACAGAATCGCTTGATAAGTGCACTATTAGAAATAATTCTCAGGTAACTAAAGCTTGAAAAACAAGGCAGTTTGGTATTATCTTCCTTGAAATTCATAACAAACTTTAACATATTAAAGCACTCTAGAAGTTTTGGAATTTAGAAAATAAAGAGAAAAATAAAGAAATAAAATTATTGAAGTTAGTTTATTTAACCAAATTATTCCCAAGTTTATTTGGTCTGTTGTGAAATCTCTTTGGGAGAAACACATTGAGAAAGTTATTTTCTACACAAATCAGATTAGGAATCTGGGTATCTTCTGATTTGAACATCTATAATTTACAATTGAATAAGCTAGTTGGATCTATTCTAGACTACAGATTAGTCTGTTAAAAAACACTTGTATAGATTTTCATAAAAAGATGACATGCCTTTTGAAATATACATTGAGTACAGTATCAAATAACCAAGGCCATATTAAATTCTAACATTTTTTTAGATTGTGAGAGTAATTTTTTATTCTACAGAAGGATGTGCCCTTGGCCTAGCTTCAGGCCACTACATGAACTTTTTCTCCTTGACCTGTCATAAAACCCTCTCTTTCTCTTTTCACTATTCAAATTTCAAGCAACTGTGGAGCTTCAATCAATTGGCAGATTGTAAAATATTGTTGCCCTAGAGCAAGTTACAGGTTCCCATTGTGGTTTTCCCATTAGTGACTGAAAAAAGGAGAATCTTTTAATGTGGGTATGTGCTGAACTTTTGAAGCATTTATGAAACACAATGAACATTGTTCTTTTCCCTTCCCTAACTGACAACCAAGACAAGGAGGAGAAAGTTAAAAAAAGAAAAAAGAAAAAAAAAAGGGAGTAGTGAAAGAAAGAAAGAAGGGGAAATTTGTGTCTTTGCACACAATCCTTCAGCAATTTATGACTGGGGTTTGGAGGTTTTACAGAGTTGGAATTGTTGGCATCTGTTCTCAGTTCTCTCACTTATATTGTTGCCAATAGGAAAAACATTTTGGGACCATACAAACAAAGGAAAATTAAAATTTATAATCTGTTGATTTGTTTTCTTAGTATTTAGTTTGGAAAAAAAATAGTCTTGACATTTTACCTTTAAGGGGGAAGATTAGTATGAAAAATATTTCCACTATGAAAATTCTATTTTATGTTCTAACATTTAGTAAAAATACTACATCAAATAGACTTATGGCCTTATAAAATTTTCAGAAAATTACAATATTGATAAAAGCATCATTCCATTGTATATTTAGTTTAAGATAGGTCCTATATTAAATGATTTCAAAAGCACTGTTTTATTATACCTGCACAACAAACAACTTAGGCACATGTGTATGTTCAGTATCTCAAGGTAAGAAGTGGAGCCCAACTCAAAAGTGAGTCATAACCACTATCCACACTCCTTTAATGTTTTAATTATAAAACACAGCATTTGCAATAAGACCAAAATTTTAGTGATCAATAGCAGTTAGACATGTGTTTTATTATGATTTTCTAGATCACAAATTCAAGACCTCACCATCTGGAGATATTGATGTTAATGCTCATGATTTGGTAGATGGGTGTAACCAACTTTCAGCTGTCTAGGAGGAAATTACTGCTTGTCCAGTTATCTGTTTCCTATAAGTGGAAGGTCTCAAGTCAAGCACCCAAAATGATAATTTCCTGGGGAGTGTGTTTCCAAGGAGACACTTTTTCCCATAGTTAAGGTAAAACATTAAATAAGCAGGCTTCAGACAAACCAGAGCATCCCTAGGATACAGGACAGAGAAAGTCTTTGGGCTTAGTTAAACTGAACAATGACGAACAGGTCACATTCTTTAAAAAATAAAGGACTTTAAAGGAAATTAGTTAGATGTCTGTAAACTTCTGATCTTATCAATACTTTAAAAACTGTCATTTTCATTTCATCATGTTAGATAGATATATGTGTTTCTGAGTCTTCTGCATTTAGATAGGTTACCTACGTATAGACTGGAAGAGGCAAAGGAAATTGAGGCTCTGTTGCGGGTTGGTGTGGGTCCCACTGTATTTGAACTGTTCATAGCTGTTAGGCCAAGGGTCAGGAGTCTATCCCACAAGGATCTAGGCCTAACCTGAGGCTTTGTCTTTCTTGTGGCATGGTAGCTAGTTTAGATACTTATTGTGGCTTTGCTTATGAATATAATATTTATGCTAATTCCCTTCATTTAAAAGAGGCATGATATTAGTGAATAAAACAATGCCAATATGTAAATGAATAAAAATGCAAACACTAGCTACAATTTATTAATCTCTACTTTCTAGGTTGATATTTGGTGTTTTCAATTTGTATTTTTCCAAGTGTCTATTATGTCTTCATGAAGTGTGTGCTGATTATGATTTATTTCTGAGAAAATTAAGGTTTCTAGAGAACTAAAGCATGCCCCAGGCATATGCTAATACCATCTCTAGGAAGCATATGCCTATCTGAATATTGGGTTAGATAGGCCATATTAGTGTTGTTATTCTAAATTGTTCCTCACATTTGTTTTGTATACCTTCAAAGGTCAGTTCTAGTGTCTTTGAAGCAGAACCCTCTGAGAGCACATGCATTAGGGAAGGATGCCATGTGAGTTTCATGAACTACTCAGTTTTTTTTCTAAGAATTTTCCTAATCTTTGAAATAGGATAAAAGAAATTAACAAGATGCTTTCAAATTTATAAAAGAAGGTCTGACACCTGTAGGGATTTAAAAAAATCAAAACATACAGAAATAGCTGCATTGCTCCCCCCACACATGTGTAAGGAGGCAAATATTTTAAATATTTTATTTTTCTTGCATTAACTGCATCTCTTTGTGTGTATAAAATCTTCCCTCTGACAGTAAAACAAGATTTTTTTATTCCTGGAAACTTTGGGGATAACATATTTACCTCCACAGCCTAGAAACTTCATGCTACGTGCCTTGGTAAAAGTGGGCTTTTGTTAGTTATGATAATAACTAATCTGGAAATGTATATACTTTAAGTTTAAAGAAATTTTATTTTATTTCTTAATATTTCTCCATTTATTCTGGTACTACTGTTAGTCAGCAATGAAACTTTAGACTAATTGTCTAATTGTTTTTTCTTTTTCTTTTTATTTCTTAATATTTCTCCATTTATTCTGGTACTACTGTTAGTCAGCAATGAAACTTTCTAGACTAATTGTCTAATTGTTTTTTCTTTTTATTTTGGAATAGTTTCTGAAAGATTTCTCAACTTTGTTTTCCAAAACTCCAATGCAAGATTTAACAACTACATTTTAATATTCAAAAAATCTTCCTTTTTTCTTTGATTGTTAGTTTTTATAGTAATTTGTTCTTTTTTTTTTTCCCTTTATTTTTTACGTGGTGCTGAGGATCTAACCTGGGCCATGCACGTGCTAGGAGAGTGCTCTACTGCTGAGCCACTACCCCAGCCCCGTAATTTGTTCTTGTTTTCACATAGCAATATCTTTCTCTAAGAATATTAATTATATGAATACATTTTGAAGTTGGCTCTTATTTTCTGCATTACTTCTATTTTTTGTATTAATTTATTTTTCTGGTTTGTGTTTTTTAAGTTATAAAATTTTTGTCGAGGTCTTTCTTCAAATGTTTGGTAATTCTTGAATATATATTCATTTTAAGATTGAAGCACTGAATAGGTGGAAACTAGTATTTGAATAGAATTTGTTGACTGTTGGACTTCCATGGGGAATGATCTGGCAGGGCTTAGTTGTTTTGGGGTATATCAAATTTTCATTCTTTGTATATATTCTTTTTGGTCAGATGCTGTCTGAGCATGCTACTTTATAGGCCTGGTCAATATAGTCTGGTAGTCAGCAATCTGGATTTGTAGAAATCATAATTTTTTTATGTGTGAAAAGTTCTGAGTTTTACTACTGGATTATGGCCCTATTCTCAGCTGTTGGTGATATCTCTGTCCTTGTTTCCAGAGTTTAACTTTTTCAATTCCTTCAAATATATATAAGTTTAGTTTTATGGATGATTAGGCTTGGAAAGAAAATTGGGAGATCTAATTGCTCCTTTAAACTGACATTCCTATTCTTCTAATTTTAGTCTTAATGGCATCTCTACATTCTAAAAATATCTGGTGTTTCCATTTCCTATATCTGTCTCAGATACTTCTGTATAAATTGATTGCTTCCTGTTGGTATGATCTCCTATAGCGGTTTCAATTTTTCCTTTTTCAGGTTTTTAGTTTTCTTCTGTTTTAATAATTAGTGACCTCTTATCCACTTGGTTCTCATCTTCCAAAAACTCTTTGACATCTTTTGACTATTGTATACTTGCTTCTGTTCCTTTGTTCTCCTGGAGTACTTTCTTTCACTACCTCTCTCCCTCCCTCTCTTCCTTACCTTTTTATTCTTTTCTTTTTTAAACTAACATTTTAGTATGGTTATATAAGCAGCAGAATGATGCACACTCTTAATATACAATATTTACCACACATTATTATTCATTTTTTTTTAATGTGGAAAACTTCACAACTTTAGTCCCAAGAGAACATGTTGTGCTGATGACAAAGTGTTGACAAATATAATTAATTTGGACTTGTTCTTACTTTTATGACTGTCAGAATCACAGAAGAAAAATATTAATCCATTTTATTAAAATAAATATTTTACTGAAAAATGCCAAAGTTTAGTTTATCTCTAATTTCAAAGGCAGAATATTTATATTAAATTACTTAATCTTTTGGAGAAGGCTTGCCTGTGCTGAAAATGGATTTGACTAGGCTGACTCCAAGATTTGTACCAACATTTCTGAGACGTTCAGATTCTATAAATGAGTCTCAGTAGGGGTGTGAGACTAACAAATTTGAGCCAACTAGTTTGTTTGCAAAAAGACTATGAATTAAAATAATTTTGGATAGCTATAATGCCAGCTGAATTAAGTTGTCATTGTCTTGGATCCTAAATTATGAAGAATCTATAATAAGAAATTCCAAATCATGACTTGAGCTTCCCCAAGTACTATTATTAAAGATGGAAAGGAAAACACTGTTTTTGGAGGCCTCTGTGGCACCAGATTATGACATAGTATTCATTGGGAAGTGACTGTTCATTTAGAGTACACACTCCGTAAAAAATGGATGGAGTCCAAAGCAGATAAGGGTGTCAGCAACATAGGCAGGGCCAGCAAACTTGCTTCCATCTTTTCTAACACTGTATACTAGTACTATTGAGCTTGTAAGTTGAAAAATGATTCGAAAGAGTGGATATGAACAAATGCAAATCCTCCACATTTTGAAAGGGGTTCTCTTCCCTTTATTTGGCTCTTTTCTTCCTATTTTAGATGGAAACTGGCCATATATACTTCTCAGTGTTTTCCAAAAATGAAAGAGGCTATGTTATCTTGGGATTCTTTTTAAAGCCATCCACACATGTAGTTTCTAATATGATCAGAGAGAACAACATGGGAATGAGTAAAGAAGACTTCATTGGAGTATAATTGTTTTTCAGTGGTTCATGGGAGTTTTCTATTGTCAAAGTGACAGTTGAGTGGATGAGTTTACTTCCTAAGTAAACTCTATTTATATAAATGCTGTAAATTCATTCCATTTGATAAGTCTGCCCACCTATAATAGATGCTAGATGAAGGTAGATTTACAATGTGAATTATCAAAAGGATATTAATAAAGTATCATATAATCTGAGTACTAGATTTTGTCATTAACCCTAATTATTGTATTATAGTTTGAATTTAGTTATGTATTTTAGTGAAGTTAAAGTGTTTTTCATATCAAAAAATAATACAAATATTGTTTTACTCTATGTGCATTAGACATGTATATCAACAATAAGAATCTTCAGATAATAGTTTAAACTGGGAGAAATTAAATAATTCCTCTGTGGCAAAATATATCTCATATCATTAGCAAAATAGAATATGTATTTTTTAAAAGGCACTTTAGCATTTAGTTCGATCCTAAGAATAATATTTTCTTTTATTTAATTTTCAGACTACTAAAAATCACGTGGCATCTGTCTCTAAACAAAATCAAAGAAAGAAAGGAAAAGAATTTCAGGTAGGAAAAGTCTTTAATACATATGCTACTTGGATATACTTAATTTTTTTTTTGAACCTCACTAAAATGTTCTCTGAAAAGTGCTAATTTTATAGCTAAATACCTGTAGGCTATCAGATAATCTTTCCTTATTGATTCTATGTTGATGCAGTTTATTCTGGTTTGGGTATTTTTTATGTTAATCTGAATTCATAGTAATTTTTCATCAGCACATTAGATTTCAGCCTGGGAATCATGATGACCTCACTGAAAGGATCAAGCCAGAATACTTAGGTGGAAAGAGTGGTCAAGCCAATGTAATCATTACCAACATCATTCAGTTTGGGGATAAATGTCCTTTATGCGGTTTAAGGGAATCTTAGGCCAAAGGCTTTTTTGAAAGTGCTATTGTTTATTTTTCTCTGGGGCACAAAATCAATGTGCTTTTTCTCCATTTCAGAACTGCTACATTAAAATGTCATGACATATGTGTTTAAAATGTAAAATCTATAAAGAAAAAAAATCCATTTTATGTTGGTGGTATTTTACTCTCACCCTTTCTTCGTGGTACAAAAAGTTGTCCTTTTTCTTTTATTCATGACCAAATTTATGTGTCATTTATTTACAGACATGTATGAAGACTGCTTTGCTTTTTACTGGAGTGAGGTGGGGTTGGTTGTTCCTTTAACAGTTATTCTCATTTCCAAGTTCTGAAAATTCATTTTTCTTTCTCTACTTCTTATGAGAGTCTGCTTGATTTTATGGTTGATCATTTGCTTTTTAGCTATCCAGATGCTTGTGGCCATCTGTGTAGTAGAATATAGGAGAGTGTATGTGTAAAGGGTTTACTTAGAATTTAAAAGGGTGTGTGAAGTCTTGGGGAAAAGCAGGTATTTTAATCCAGATTGTGGTTAATTTGAAAGTATTTTGAGGGAATGACCCGGGATCATTTTAATCTTTATATGTTCTATGTCTAGGGTATGATAACTTTCAATTGTTGAAAACAACTATTCAGAATAATTAGCAACCAATCAGTTACTAATGACTCTTCAACTGTTTATAAACTGAACAGAGGTAGAGGTGCTCAGTTTTTAACTGGCAGATACTAAAATGCTAGGTGATTCAAATAGATACAAGGGATCTAAACAGAAACCCTGAAACCAATGTTTAATTTGTTTCTTTTTTAACTGGGGCTAGTCAAATGAAATGCATGTTTGCCCCTACTCATGTGGGGATGCTCATTGGCTCATAGGAATTTGACTGCTACAAATGTTTTTTTTTTTATGTATATATTATATATCTTTTGGTTTAAGGGGGAAGAGGTTTTAGTTTAATTTGCTTGGTTTTAGCTCTTTCACTTAAGAACACCTGGTGGCTTACTGGGAGGATGTCATTAAATATTTGGAATGGACCAGTATTTGAAGGCCTAGGGTAAAATTTTGGTTATCAAAACTACCCAGGCTTCCAGGTCATTTTCTTAGAATTTCAAAACTAGTCTCAGATATTTGGTAGAATTTAGTCTGAAAATGTGTCTGTCTTTAGGTTTACCCAAAAGGTCTTTTACTTGGATCTTTGATTTTTAGGCTAATCTATTCTTATGACATTGTCTTACTGGGATCCATGGCTATATTTACCCATATTATATGCAGTGTGAGGATCCAGGGCAATATTGTGTTGCCAAAGTTACTTAAACAGTTTTTGTTGTTGTTGTTGTACTTTTAAATATCCAGACGAATTGGATTCAGAGTACTTTCAGGTTAAGCAAACTATGGTTGGTATCAACTGTCCCAATTATGTCTATTAGATTCATCTGCTGGTCACCAATAATTGTCTACAAGAGGTCATCTTGTCTGTTTTCCTAGTCTAGGACGGTGGGGCCTATCTTAATGACTTATAAGGTCAGTATCAGTGATCCAACACCCATTCACTTATTTGTTGGACACCAATAGGGATGTGTAGAAAATGTCCCCTTTAGTTTCCAGAATAGTAAGTCTCTTATGATTGTTAAATACCTGTTCAACATCCTTGATGCAATACATAGTGGTTGAACTTGAAGATTTATTAGGACATTGAGCAAAATAATCGCTTGAAATAAAGTCAGTAGCAAACTGCTAGGGGCAGGTGAAAAGGGGAAGAAATGAGTTTTAAGATGAGCTCAGCCTGGGAAGCTCAACGGCTATTCCAATACAGGTTAAAAATACAGAGAAGATTAAAAAATATCTGTGGGTGAGGGTGGGTTTCTCTAAGCGCCAAAATACAAAATAGAATTTTATAGGAAATGGAAAAGAGGAGAGATTGAAAGAAATAGATATAAGCTAGCCATCAAGGAATGCCAGTGCACAATAAGAGGGGGAAGAAAGCAAAATGAAATAATGTAGCTAGAGGACTCAAAGGAAATAAGAAAAGTTTCTATAAATACATCCAAGATAAAGAACAAAACAGAGAGAAAAACACTATAAAGTCAAAATGTTGAGCAGGCAGGCTCAAGAAATGACCACAAGCCTATCACATCTTTTATTCTTCTCAGTTGTCAGTAAAATCTGGAAAAAGAAAGAATAAGAAAGGAAACAGAGTTTTTATATATTTTTGAATGTGTATGGAAATGGAAGACGCTATTAATGACAATAATAGACAAAGTTATTGTTGTGGGAAAATAGCAGCTGTGAGATGAAATTTTATGATGTACTCCTGCAGGTTAAAACTAAATGCTTCTGACAGTTTTTAAAGAATAGCATAGAGTGTTATAATTCCTAAAAGCCTCCAGTAGAAAAAATAATATTTAAGAAGAAAAAACTAATACAATTTCAGCTGAATTCCCTTTCTGGAAATAAGTAGAATGAAATCAGAGACCGTGTGCATGGTTAATTTAAGTTTTCATCCCAGAATTTATGATGCACTGGGAACCATCTATGAAGTATGTTTTGTATCACAATTATAATTTTATTTTATGTTTTGTTTTAGCCAAACACTTGTTAGGGATTTTTAGATTTTAGGTTTACGTTGGGGGTAGGAACGTCACAATCTATTTTCTTAAGTTTTGGCGGGTAGTGTAGGGGATGGTATTTGTAAGTTCAAATGGTGTTAAGGAATACACAATGTGAGATTGTGTACTGCAGTTTAAAATACATGGAAAACAATCACTGACATTATAATCCAGTATTAAATTTGAACCTAATGTATTTTCCTTTTTATACCATTCTGCTTCTGAATGTGTTCTGTTACTTTCACAGTCCATGTGTGTCCAGTGTGTAGGGGCTTCACGCTCTCTTGAGTATCTTTCAATCGATCTTTGAATAGGTCCTTTAGCCTCAGTATCCTTCTATCAAATGTTTTGCTGTTTATGCTTTCCCTTTATGGTCAGCCTTCTTCTCTGGTGATTATGTAGTTAAACCAGTAGAATGTAGGGCAGGTATTTGTATGACCTTAAAAATGTCTCCTATGTGTCATATGCTGTCAGTTCTTAACTCTAGAGGAACTAATTGGTAATGGTACATTAACAAACCAAATCTGTAGTTTTTTTCCGCACTCTGGAGATAACTGTTCTATTACTAGAAACAGAGAGACAAGATCAACATAGATGGGGTTAATAATTATATCAGAAATGAATCTAGTTGCAACACAGGTAGTGTCGAACCAGATAATTTAGAAATAGTTTGAATAATTACTAATTAGGTCGACTGACAGAGAAATTTGAATTATTCATGAAAATCTGAAAGCAGAGGATAATTCATTCTGAATACCTCTAAACTAATTGGAATGTTGTTTATTATATTTCTTTTTACAGGGTAATGTGCTGATATTTATTTCATGCTTTATTTTTGACAGTTTTATTGTAGAAATACTGTACCTTCAAGTGACAAATAGAAATGATTAAGAATGATCTTACTGCTTCAAAAATTAGCTCAAAATTCAAAATAAAAATCTACTTCTAGTTGGTTATTAAGATCAAATCTGTGACCCTTATGAATTCCTTTCTTGAAATATTAGCTATCTTTGCCAAGTAGATAGGGAACTTTTCTTCTAATTTATTTTATAATATCAATTTTAGTGTTCAAACTATGTCTTTTAGTTTATTTGATATTTACCACCTGGTAGTGCTTCTTTTTGTAGAATCATTACTATTTTTTGCAGTTCAAAGGATATTAGCTTTCAGAATGATACCTTTTATCTATACATTGTGTGTTTTTATTTTGTTATTAACTATAATTTGAGTAAATCTTCAGAAACAGAAAAAAAAATTCAGTGATTTTGAATATTATGATGTTAGCACCATTTATTGACTTAATCATTCAACCATGTCTTAAGCCACTGTAATATGTGGCATTATCCCTTTGGTAGGCAATGGAAATGTATACCATCTCCTCTTACAAAACTCAAAATCTGGTGGGTATTTGGGGCAGAGATGGTTGATGTCCCTTCCCTTAGAGAAGAGTCACAGGAGGCTGTTGTTCAGCTACAGGTACTCAATGTCCTTTGCAACTATTATGTCTACAGGACTCAACTTGACTATAGACTTTGAAAAACAGTGATGTTATTCGTTCCTGATTTGGGTTTGTAAGAAGTACAGTGTCATTTCTTTCCTTATCTGTTTCCTGACCTAGATGATTGTAGGGTCATACAAGGAAAGAGCTTAGGTCCTTGGGTCACCATAGGGAAGAAAGCCACTCCACCACTAGGAAAACTGTTCTTGGGCTGAGAAACTCCCTGCCATGGCATTTACCCCCTCCCACCCCCAGGGACTATGATGACAGTTTAAACCCAAAAATGTACCTCAAACACCCCCATTTGTTATGAGAAATGGCTAACGACAGAAAATCCTACAGGACTAACACCGTACAACTCTTTCTCTTTCGAAATGTCCACAAACTGCTTGCTTTATCCCTGTAGCCAATCAAAGGCTACAGAATGTATCTGGAGACTGATTATGGACTTTCCTCCACTTTTAAGATACAACTTTAGTAGAATATTTGCCAATCAGAAAATTTCTCAGTGTTGCCTCTTTTAATGTTTAAAGTCGACTTTCTTTTCTGACACCTTTGAATCCCAGCTGAAATGAAAGTGATGGCAAATGGGTTCTCTTACCCAAGTTTATGAATAAATAGCCCTTGTTAATTTTGTCCCAGACTTAGTTCCATCTTTGACAGAACTGTTGTATGAGTGAGAAATAAAACTTTATTGTGTTAAAATATGACATTTTGGGCTGGTTTGTCTTTGCAACTAGTAGTTCTTAATTGATATAGGATGGCAGGCAAATGAATCATCATTTTAATACAGTGTTGCTTTGACTGCAAAGGTATCTATGATAAGATGAGCAGGAATGTGAGAGTGCCCCCTAATACAGGTATAGGTATGAGGGTAGCAGCCATAAGAGGAAACATGGAGGAAAAAACATTGCTAACAGAGTGTGAGAGCTAAGTAAGAGGCAGGCCAAGAGGGTTAGGGTGGAAGAACTCTCCAGAAAGTGGAAGCTGCACAGAGAAGGGAGAAGCACGGCACTTTGGCCCAGCAGCAGCCTGGGTGAAGCTGAAGAAGACACCATAATAGATCATTTATATAATATATAATAGACCATTTATATAATATTGTGCTATCTTGAATTTTTAAAAGGCACTTTAAGCCAAAAAATCAAGTTGATAAGGGGTTTGTGCATTGCTAGAGGCAAGAAGTCCAGTTAGAAGCCTGTGGCATGAATCTAGGTGAGAATAAGGAGGGTCTGATGCATAACAATTTTAGTAGAAATAGAGAAACGTGACTGTTGGTGGGACTACTGAGGAAGTGGAATCGAAAACCCGAAGTGTCTGAGGATCAAGTAGGAGCAGAGGAGTAGGGGATGGCATGGATTAGAAGATAAAGGCACAGAACATAACCAGGAAGAAGAGGAGATGCCTCATTTAGTTTCAGATGTCTCTATCTGAAATATTTATTTGGAACTCAAGGAGTTCTAGCATGGTGACAATTTTTAAAGTTCCTGTGGACTATGTAGGAACTGAAATCATGGAACCAAATAAGACTCCATGGAAGAGGTAGGAGAGAGTGAATAATGAAGAGGACTGAGGACCAAACCATACTGAGGGTAGCCAATAAAGAAGCATCTGTATTAGGATGAGAAAGACAGACCAAAGATGAAGGGAGAAAGGCATTTAAGAATAAGGTCACCAAAATTGTGGGAGAAGCATGTTTTAAAAGGAGGGGTTTGTTAATTTGTAGCAAAGTAAGTAAAAAAATGAAATGTTTTAATTGGGTTTACTAAAAGTAAGTCAACAAATATCTGTTAAGTATCTGCAGGGTTTGGGCATGACTCTTCACCCTGGAGTACACAAAGGAGCAAGGCAAAGTTCCTGGCTCTAAGGATATACCATTTTGGTGACGAACCAGACTCAACAAAATGACCAAATTATATAGTTTTAGGGAAAAATGGGTACTTTGAGAACTGCAAAGCAGGTAAAGGAGCAGAGGGTGGCACATTAAAGGCCTCTCTGAAGAGGTTATGAATAGCAGCCTGAACCTGTTATTATGGTCTCTAATTGAATAAAAGGGATAGTAGGACTCACAGGAGATGCTGAGATCATAGGAATTTTGTCAAGAACAGTTTCTTTGAAAGGCTAGAAGCAAGGTCAGAGGGCAGCTCAGCTGAGGATTAGGTGGAAAGTAAGGATTGATTTTTAGAGATGCTTGCCTAGGGAGGGAGGAGAGGGACCAGACAGTAGACAGAAGGAGTCTTAGAGAAGATCTAACTTTGTTTTGTTTTATAAATAATATTACAGAGCTGAATACCTTAAAATACTTGGGGGAAATGTCTAGAAGAGAAGGAGGGATTCATGGGGTATAGTTGATGCAAAATGCTAATTTTGTTGGTAACAGTAGGAATCTCAAGCAGCAGCTATATTTTTTCTCCCTAAAGAAGAAAATGAAATAAAAAATGAAGTACCAGATGACTTGAAGAGTAGCTCTAAGAGGCAGAAGGATGATTCATATGTTTCATAGGCTTAACATCAACATTTCTCTTTAATTACATAGATTCCCTTAAGTCATTCAGACCTTTCTACAGTGATTTTTCTAATTTTGTCTTAATAGGCAAAGGTTGCTGCTTCAAATGTCTGTGATCATCTTAGTAGATCCACACAGAATGGGATGCAATGCTCCAACTTGGTATGTATATTAAAGTTCACATTTTTTGGAAACCAGTGTTTTGATAAAAATTTTAAAACATGAACAAATTCAGAAGCCATAAATATTTTCTAAGTTTATTATGAAGTAAAATTATAGAGTGCAGTATGGATTTGCTTTGCAATATAGTCCCCCCAAAAGTAATTTCTTTTACAGTGTTGCACATGATGATTTGGAATATTAGTGTCTTAACATCTTTTATTCTTCCCTTTATCTCAAGCTTTTTGCTATAATAAAGTCCCCATTCTATTTAAAATAGTCTTATCATTGTACATTTCCCATGACAACCCCATGCTCTTTTGATGTAATCAGAAGGTCCTATCCACATTTTTATTCCATCCTCTTTCCATATAATCTTCACATTTCACTTTAACTTTTCTTACTTTACATGGTTCATTAATACGTTGGGTCAATATTATTTTTGTTACCAGAGGTTAAACTTTAGTTGTGGAGTGATCCTTGATCCTTGGGGTTAATGCCTAAGATAGGACAATTGCCCTGGTGCAGAAACAGAAGTACTGCAAGACAGGAATGGGAATCAGTGCAGGTTTATTGCAAAGTAAGGGAAAGGCCAGAGAAAGTGAGATACCCTGACAGATGTGATTGCTGATCTACCAGGGACCAAAATGTGCCAAGATGATTAGACTTTGAATTTCTGTTAGGTTCAGGAGTAGGAATCTATAGTGCTATTAATCTTCAGATTGGCAGGTAGCCATACCTTTTCAGGTCCAGAAATTGTAGAGGTGCTGCTTGTTTGGTATAAATCATATGCCTGTACTGTGTGAAAATCAAGGACATGATCCTGTGTACTTGGGTCACTTTGCCCTTTCTGTCTTAGTACCACCAGCAGAAAGTCATACAAAAGTTAACTGACCCTTGGAGCAGCTTGTCAGTGCATGTGTGACCATGGGAATGTGATGTTTGATAATTCTACATAGGAGTGTGTTGGGTCTCTTTGGTGGAGTGTGTGTGTGTGTGTGTGTGTGTGTGTGTGTGTATGTGTGCAAAACTGGTGGTGCTACCCAATGGCAGTCTTTCCACTTTCCTAAGACAAACTTTTTGGGTAGCTATGCCAACACAAGGGGTAGGGTTATAGACTTATGGTGTTGCATGATGGATTTTGATGGTCATGGACCCTTTTACAGCCACTACACTTCTTCCATTCCTGCTCATCTCTAGCTAACTACCTATACCAACAATTTCTTTCCCTCTTGAGATGATATAGCTCTTATGCATAACAGGTGTTTGGCATTTAATTTATTCTATTTCTTGTGTAAATTTTGTCTTTTCTCTTAGATGTCAATGACCTTGAAGATGCCCCTTCCTTTTTTCTTTTTTTCTGGTAACATGGTCTGTTGCTTCCTTTGCAAGCTGATCCTCCTCCATTTGTTGGCCTTTTAAGCACATGGCCCTGTCTGTCCTCCCTCTAGCAAGGACAAAAGCTTTTATGGTTAGAGATAAATGAAAGCTGGAAAAGAAAGGGCCTCTTTTCTAGATCATCCATACTAACTACTATTCAAGTATCTATCTGTTGCAAGCAACTTAGTTGTCAAATAGATGGGAATCACTCTGACAATGAGGGCAACCGTATTCACGTGCTGTTACTGCTGTAACTGTTATCACAAATGTAGCAGCAAAGCAATAGAAAAGAGATTTTTAAAAAAATGTTGTAGTTCTGTGGAAGAGAAGTCCTACATAGGTCTCACTGGGATAAACTCAAGGTGTCATCAAGGTTGTTTTCTTTCTGGAGACTCTAAGAGAAAATCCATTCTTTTCCCCTAGATTCTAGAAGATGCCCATCTACCCACCTTCTTCCTCTATTTTTAAAGCCAACAGTCGCAGATCTGTCTTCATATCATATACCTCCATTCCTTTTCTGTTGTCATGTTCTCCTGTGACTGTAATTGAGAAAGGTTCTCTAATATGTATTTGATTAGATTTGATCTCTTGGATAATGTGGGTTAATATCCCCATCTCAGAGTTCTGATTTCAAACATATCTTCAAATTTAAGGTAATACATTCATAGGTCCTGAAGATTAGGACATTGATATTTCTGGGGGTGATTATTCTGCCAACCTTACTATCAGATAGGAAAGTTTATTTGAAAGACAAAGATTACTTATTCATTTATTCAACAAGTATTTATTGAACAACTACTATTTGGCAAACACTAATATAGGAACTTGGGATAAATCATTGAACATCACTGAACTATAGTCAATTTTATCAAATAATTATTCTTATGTGTTCAAGACAAGATTAAATCTTACCTCTAGTCAATTCCACCCATAGGCTTTCCAATTTTCATTGACAATTTTTCAGCTTTCTTCAAATAAGTTTGGGTTGGGCTTTATTACTTGGACCTAAAACAACTCTGCCTTATTCAGGGTGTAATAGACTGAAATATTTATAACATGCAATGCAGTGTTACTCCATCCTTTATTAATTGTGCCTAGTCAAAACCTAAGAAAATCCACAACTTCCAAATTCAGAGGAGTACTTATTCATGAATTATTTTTTCATCCCAAACATATTTACTGAATAATCATGAGCTGCCAGGATAAAAATAAGATTGTTGTAAAGTTGACTAATTCTTTTTTTCCACTGAGCCTACAGTGTATCAAATGAAAGATACTAAATTAATTTGAATCATAAAATTTGAAAGATACTAAACTAATGAATAAACAATAAAACTTGAAATATTAAACTAATGAATGCACAATAAAACATCAAATCATGACATTGCTACACAGATTAAGATAAGTGCCATGAATGAAAAGAGGATCTATAAATTAGTATTAAGATAAACTCAGATTTAGTCCTTAGTATTCTATGAGGTTCATCACTCAAAAAATACAAATGAAAAGATACTGATTCCTGTATTGAAGATAGATTCATGTTCTTCATAAAATGTGAGTGAAAAACATTGTATTTGCCAAGCTTCTTTATCCCATTACTTACTTTCAGAATTTGATTTTTAAATGTTTCTACCCCAGAAATAGACACATAACTTGTAAAACAATGTTAATTTTAAAAAATCTAAGATGATCAGAGTAAAAACATAAAAATACGAAAAAGTGCTATAAATAGCATTTTTGAAGGCTGAATGAAATGAATTAGAACAGGTTAATGATTAATTAATATACTGTGGTGGAACTAACATTGAAATAAAAAATTAGGAAATAAGTTTCTAATGTCCTCTCTGCTGTGAATTAGTTCATTTCTCTGGGTTTCAGCATATAATTTATAAAGTAAATTTTTTGCTTTCTAAATTCTTTTGCATTTAAAAATTTCTTCATGTCATTCAATTCACAAAACACTCAACCCTATAAAAAGAGACTAGAGGTTCTCTTTATTGAGTGATGTTTGGTGTTCTGGCAAAGGGCAGTGGTAAATCCAGTATAATTGAATCAAAGTTATTTAATAGCAAACAGCTAACTGACTGGTTCCTTTCACTATCCTTTCATGTGGATTGAGCCAGGGAGGCTCCTGGTAGCCCTTTAATACCAAGAAATTTCCATTCTAAGACCTTTAAAACAAAGAAGCTTCCTCATCTCAAGTGCCTTGAACTTGGCTATACTCAAGAGTTTATAAGGTCACTTAAAAATTCTGAAGCCAAATTAAAACTCTGAAATTCTCTTAGGTATTTCATTTCTATCTTTCAAATAGCACTTCCCTGGAACTGTTTAATGTTATTGCTGTAATTATTTGTTTTACATTTGATGCATGAAAGTAAGTTCTCTTTGAGTTCAAGAATGTCTGTGACTTAGATGTATCTATATCTTCTGAGACCTCACAGAAAAATGCCTTATATTTTGCAGAAGTTTGATAAATATTTGTTGAATATGTGGATCATAAAATAAATTCTTTTGAAAAAATCAAGGGGTAAAATTCAAAAGGGCTACATAGCAGATAAGACTTTCATTTAAAAATATTTAAAATATCCTCAAAATCTCAATATTACTGAACAGTGGCAGAAAAAAAATCCTTTAAAATATCAATGCCATTGCTTCAATTGAAGTCTTAAATGATTTCAACTTCATGGGAAGATTAATTTTAAATTTCTACAATGCATAAATTATCTTACTATATCATGTGGTTCCTTTTCCTGCCAAAAATGACAATACCCAGGACATAACAATGGTGACATAGAGAAGTGTCTCTTAGATTACTGTCCCTTAGGTATTCTTGTTATAATTATTTGAATAACATTTTTCAGATTCAGAGAGAGAGAGAGAGAGAGAGAGAGAGAGAGAGAGAGAGAGAGATCTGTGCCTCCCCATATTTCAACTCCTCTGTGAAATTCATAGTTAGGAAGACTGCTGGACTTTGCTTCTGAGAAATATGCATTAAATTTTTTCTATCTCATCAGGGCTTCTCATGACAACCAGGGAAACAGGTTGTATCTCTGTAATTGCTAGAGTGTGACCTTTAGTGTCGGGCACAATGGAAGACTCTCTGGCCTCATTATGGTTATTTATTCAGACAAAGTAAACATTATGTTCCCTTGCAAAGTGCTTATAAAGTCCTGTGCATGTTTGGTAAGCATTTCTCAGTACTCCCTGTGCTATTCTTTTACTATGGCTGCATTTCTTTTGCAGGGTGATGGTAATATCTGATCTTGCACAGACTTTGCCTCTTACCCTTCAGCTATGGCATCAATAAAGAGAATGAGTGAAGCAGGGTGACAATTAGAGCCCTGACAGCTCATATAATATACACTTTTTATTCAGGCAGGGATCTCTTCTCACCTTTCTGCTTTGGGAGTCTCACACCCTCTGCTTGGGCTTATCCACAAAAGTTCATGTTTTGTGGCCTCTTGTTATCACAACACCTTTAGAGAAAAGGTTAAATGACTCAGGCAGACACCTACTGTTATCATAGTTAAACCTCTTATGCTACATGAATATTTCTTTACAAATGCAGCATTGGACATGGGTCACATTGTACCCTTTGCCTTTGGGGAGGTGAACTTTCTGGATGGTTTTCCTGTCAATGGCCTAACTGTAGAGTTGCCTTTGTACTATCAAGACTCCCCATTGCCAGATCAAGATGTGGGACTTGCTGTCAAAGTTGGCAGTTAGGATGTAGGGCCTAAGGGCTTTCATGTCAGTGAAAAAGAGGCTGGATTTCAATTCTGCCACTGACTAATTGTGTGATTTGAAGGAAGTTGCTTAACATTTCACTCATTTTTTTTTTAAATCTTTAAACTAAGAATAGATCCATAGGAATGTCATTAGCATTATAGGAAAGAATCATTGTCAAATGTTCAACTATAGTCCCTGGTATCCAGTAAGTGCTTAATAGATAGATAGTTATTATAATGATTGCTGTTGTTCTTTTAGGGCCTAAGAACATGCTACCATAAAATATGGAACCTTGACAATGGAGAAAATAGCAGAAGCAAGGTCAGTCTGAACACTTCCCTTTTCCCCTGAGGCATAATCATAAAGAAACTGTCTAGAAATAGATAATAAGAGGCACTCCTCATTGCCCTGTACCCAGAGATTGAGAAGAATTGGAACAAACAGGCTTTACTAAATTTCAGCCAGGTTATTACCAGTAGGTCATACCCGCTTTTTTGTCCAATAATACTTCTATACCTCTGTCCACTCTTTATCAAACCTATGCTAAAAATATATAGTATTTCCTGAATTTTTCTGTCTTCATTTCTGAAGACTACTGTGGAGAACTTTCATTGAAATTGTTATTACTTTCCTCATGTTAATCCAGTTTTTGTTATAGAAGTGGTCACCAATACCCTTGCAATGCCCGAGGCAGGGACATTACCTTTGCTCCCTTACATTCTTATGCAGGGCATTTTTGATATCTGGTTCCAAAAATTATTCAGAATACCATTCAACCCTTTTCGATTTTTCCATTTGTAAGTCCTGATAAGTATAAGTACACTACTATTTAGAACATTTTACCTACACATTTGAAACTACCCTCCTTTATCTTCTGTATTTAAGAGTAACTTGCATTTCCCTACATTTTACATATTGTTACACATTTCCATTTGGGGTAATAGTTGAATAGTCATTGTTAAAGAATTTATCAAATAGGTGAAAATAGAGAGGCTAAAATTACTAATTTTAAACTCCGTAGTGTGAATTAGAAACTGACAGAATATTTGTAGACATAAAATCTCAATTAATTAGTAAGGTTTTGAATACTGTCTCTTCATTTTACTCCCCGCTTCCATCTTCCTTGAGCACGTTTAATACCAGATGGCTTTAGGATGTTTTTAGGCTATTGAACAGACTGGACCACATTCTGTTCCTGGAGGGTGTTACCCACATGGAGGTGGTTCATGAAACAGAAAAATGGAGTAATTCATTGTGGTAAAACAATTTTATATTCAAGGCAAAAAACATGTCTTAATTTATTTGCATTCATTAAGTTAACATTCTTCTATGTAGACACATTTCAATTGAACAGTTGGACTATAGATCTCGCAAATGGATTTCTGCCTCTACCCAGGTTCCTACAGAAATGCTTCCATTTTGATGAAATAGGAAAAAAAAGAATTAACAGTACTTGCATTCATTCCAATAGGCTGTGGCAGATTCTTATAGGCAGAAAGAAAGCCCAAACATATTATATGCATCAAACTGACTGTTCTCACTAAGTTAAAGGAAAAAAGCAATTATTTAAAAGTCACAGTACCATGTAAAATATTGCTCCGAGAAGTTCGTTGGCTTTTAAGTGGTGTCTAAACCTTTGCATCTTTATGAGGTCATATTTTTCAGGCTGAATTTTAAAATATATTTAAAATATGTATGTACACATGTCAAGGCAGAGGGACGTTTTGTATATGAATTTAATTAAGCAGCAGGCCACTTTGGGACTTGTTTTATAGAGTCATTTGTTTCATGCGAGTTCAACTGCCCAAGCTACCGTGCAATAATGGTCTCATAAAATTATTCTCTGGAGGGTCTTATTTCTACTATAATGTGCTTTTACTTAAAGTTTAGTTTAATAGCAACATTTTTCCTTGTATATCAATTGTATACAAGTAATAGTTACCAGAAGATCTAGTGGTTAAAGAGCTCTTGGCTTTCTTTATTTATTACTGGGAATTGTTTATTTAAAGAAAATGAGGGGGAAGATTAATTATATATTACATTAATAATAATTCCTGGATTTACTATTTATATCTAATCATCTTTTGCGGTTCTCTCATTTAAATCACTTGGAGGTATTTTTGCCATATGCATGTTTATCTCATTCATGTGCTGGATCCCTGTTTAGCCCTAGATATAGTGCGGTTTAGAGCAATATTTCCTGATATGTACCAGAAGATAGTCTCTTCACTGGAGACCCAATTCCAATTTCAAGTAAACTTCTAATCTGTTAAAAAAAATCCTGTCAATAAAGGTATGTAATGTATGTATAATATAAGCCATTGTGTATGGATACATTTTTGATATGCAAGAAATGTCTCTTTCTTCATGATTCTAAAACTAAACTTAATTTCTACCTTGAGCAATACTCTTTGGATCCAGATGTGAGTGATCCTTGCCCAGAACCCTGTATTTCAGATGGCTATGAATATCTTAAATACATGTATGCACCAATTTTAAAGAACACATAGGGGGCTGGGGTTGTGGCTCAGTGGTAGAGTGCTCGCCTAGCATGTGCGCGGCCCTGGGTTCAATCCTCAGCACCACGTAAAAATAAATAAATAAAATAAAGGTATTGTGTCCAACTACAAGTAAAAAAAAAGAAATATTAAAAAAAAAAGAACACATAGGATTTTTCTATCAGATGGAATTTAGCACTCAATGCTTATACCTCTGTAATCCTAAACATCTCTTCTTCTGACTAATAGCACACATCCTCTGGGGTGATATTTTACTAGACCTCTTATGAGGACCAACTGTGTCCAAATGCTGTGAGGGTTATGGGTTTGACACCTGCCATTGGACATGCAGGAACTGTTTCAGAGTGAGGGGAGTCTCAGAGATAGAAGAGGCTTTTTAGGAGAAAAGGCAGATGCATTGATTTTCAATGCTTCTTTTTAAATGGCATAAACACAAAAGATTCCTACAAAATATAGTATCATTTCTCAGTAGGAGTGAACATTTATTTTCTGTTAGTTTTTGAACAAAAACTAATTTGTATTTCCAAAGGCACTCACAAATAGCAGGTATTCATATGTGGTAGAACTTAAACTATTATATAATATTAAATAATTCATATTTCTCTTAAATTTCCATTTGCCTAGCTTTAAATATAATTTTCATGACATATGTTAGTGGTACTTTGGCAACTGGATGGACATTAAATGCAAAATTGTGGTGAATTTTATTTATAAACATATTTAACAAAATTTACTTTTCAAGAATTTTAAGTATTTTTTGTTGAGATCTCATATTCCTTACTTTATAATGATTAATTTTGAATATTTAGAAAATTTAAAATAATAAGAGAAATTATTTCCTACTTTTCAATATACTATAGATCAAAATATTCTGATTTTGTATACTTCATTTTCAATTTTGGTTTATTTTTAATCATTGAAATCACTGAGAATGAGTCCCAACTGAGATTATTGTAGAAATAGAAAATACAAAAATAGAGCTCAGAAAGATTTAAAAATTGGAAATTAAAAAAAATCATCAAAAGCTTAGTTTGTTTACATTTTTAAATACTGGAAACAATAAAGTAAACAGATGACTGTCCATGGTGATTACTATAAAATTTGTGAATAGGTCAAAGAAACAAAAGTTCCTGAAGAAATGTCCCCTGAATGACCCTGAACAATTTATAGGTTTTTTACATGTAAAATAAGGATAGTAAAAATGCTTATCTCATTAGGTTTGTTTTAAGGATTGAGTTGACATATGTAAAGTTAGTTCTTAGTGCCTAAAGCACAATGATTATTCAAAAAATTTAGCAAGTATTAATATTTTGGGTAGAATAAACATGCTGTGCAGAGTTAAAGTTACCACATGAGAGGAAACAGGGATATGCAGAAGGCTTTCTCTTTGTGTTTGTGTCTCCTTTTTGGTTATATTTTAGCTATATGTATAGGAAGGAGTTCATGAAATAGGAAATACACCAGGATTGGATAATGGTCATAGCAAGAGCCTGGAGGAACCAGGAAAAGATGAGATGTAAACATGTTTGAAAGAAATGTTGTGGAAAGAAAATCATGTTCCTTTCTTTGACACGGGGAGGAAGGTGATATGGTGGTGAGGAGGCAGGTACATTTAATTGTCTCCATGGTGTGAGGCTTAAATGAAGGCAGAGTCTAGTTCATATATTAATCAGAGGAGATGAAGAGATAGGGAGCATTACTGAGCTATCTAAACAGATTGATGTGTGATGTTCAAGCTTGTAGCAACTTCAATTCATATAATTGTCATATTTTATATGGATGGGTCTTCAGAAGTTTGGTTGGAAGAGGAGATAATTCAGAAGTTCAGATTTATTTAAGTGATCACATTTCAGGATGTTGAACTACATAGGTATAAAGGAAGAGAAATTGAAATTACTAGCAAGAAGTTCATTAAATTAATTGCAATCAATTCAGAATGGAGAGGTAAGGAGATCAGGCTGGAAATGAGGTATTGGATAGAGTTAGAAAAGGTCAGTCAAGGGACTCAAGATATTGTGAGGTCAAAGACCATGTGTAGTAGGAGTGAGAAAAAAAAAATGAATCTGTTAGACTAGGGATGTTAAGTTTACGTTTTTAAAGGTGGTAGCTCTAGGCATGTCACTGTAGCAATTCACACAGACGTTTCCTTTAGACTTCTTAAAGAATAACTGGGCAAAGAATTCAGGGTTGGTTTCAGATAGGAATCTTGTCCTCTGATGTGAAATAGAACAAAAAGAGTAAGTTCTTCATTAATCCTATCTGTGAATAATGAGCTGAAGCTTTTAAATTACACTTGTTCAGTTACCATTTTTCAACCTTACTGTGGTGTGAAAGTGATAAACATTCAACAGAAACCATACTTGAATTTTAATCATTTCCTTGGCTACTGATAAGTGGCACAATACTCTGTGGCCATGCTGAATAGTGTCCTAGTCAGACCCATAATGAGAAGGGTAAATGACCAATCCTCTAATGTGCCATGTTGCTAAGTTATGAAGTTCAGGAGGATAGTGTATTTAATGCATTTTGATTTATAATATTTTTAATTTACCATGGGTTTCTCAGGATATAACCGCATTGTGAATTTAGGAGCATCTATAGGTGGCTACATCTCATGTAGTTTTAAAGAAAACTCATAATGAAAGGCACACACGCGTGCTTAAAGACTATGTCAGCAATACTAAAAGAGAGAAGGCCCAAATTAACAGATGTATTGTTTGTCACATGGTTTGAACCATCCATTCAGAAGTTGGGTGAAATGCCTTCAAACTTACAATGCAACAGCCCTCATTTGCAAACACATACCTTTATTTATTTATTTTTAATTAATTTATTTTTTATTCTAAGTTGTTAGAAATTACAGCATAATGAATTATATTTCATATTATACTTATAGAGTACACTTTTATATATCTCTGGTTGTATACAAAGTATATTCACACCATTCATGCAAACACATACCTTTATATAAAAGGAACAACTGCATGGTGAGCTTGAAGTCATGTGCCAGAAAATAGACTAATATACTGTCAGTATTTTCTGAGCCTCAGTTGTAAAATAAGATAATAAGAGTATCCATCTTATTGTGTTTTAATGAGAATTAAATGAGTAAATATTCATTCAGTACAATGCTAGTTGTATGGTTGGAATACCTAAATAAAAATATCAAATAAAGAGATTTAGTTAATAACAAAATCAGCAATTATCATAAGCAAAAATATTAGAGTAATTAGAGATTCTATATATAGTTCTCTAGTCTCAATGTCCCATAATGATTCTTGAAATACTTAACTGCCCCAATGAAAATGATTCAAATTTATGTCAGGACAGCTCAGAACCCTGAATCTTAAAATGCTGCCTTTTGCCTCTCCATTTATCTTCCTGCCACATCTGACCACTGTTCCATAGTTTGCCCAGTGTTTGTTTGGCCAACTCTGCCAAAAAGGATCTGTTCAGCTAGCAGGACACCATTGTGCCTTCTCAGCCAACCTGTTGGTGTGCTGGCTTAAACATTGCCTCCTTAACTCTCACTCTCCCAATTTTTTGAAAGAAATTTTTTTATGTGAGGTGTATTCACTCCCTGGTTGCCCAACCAGTCATTAAGACATTATAATATGTCCCCCTCCCCCACCACGCCACCAAGTCTATTCTTGTCATAATCACCAATATTGTTGCACTCAAAAAATCTATCCTTTTATCCAGCTTTCCAGCAGAATTGAGGTAATATATTATTTCCTCTTGGCTCAGCAGTAGAGTGCTCGCCTAGCATGTGCTTGGTCCTGAGTTCAATCCTCAGCACCACATAAAAATAAATAAATAAAATAAAGGTATTGTGTCCAACTACAACTAAAAACATAAATATTTAAAAAAAAAACCCACCAGCTTCTCTTAATTTTTATCACAATTTTATGGTTTTCATTCCTACTCCTCCATTTCTCTTTGGGACGAGTTCCCTTCCCTTATTGGATTCCTTCTCTACACAAATCCCAATATGCATGCAGCTCAGGTTTTCCTCTTGTGTCTTTATTCCTATACATCACACCCAGGTAGCACATTTACTACCATGACTTTAAATGCGCTATACTCATAGTTACCAAATTTATTTCTCCTGTCCAGACTACATTTTTGAACCCTAAACAAATTGAAGCTGATAGTTTGTGAGTCAAGAGTTAGAGATAAAATACTTGAGGTTGAGAACTCTTATTTTGTGAGTAATCAACAAACCTCCATCTGCCCATTTGTGGCTGTTTTAATGCAATTTAATCATTTCCCTACTATATTAGAAGGAGAAGGTGATTTTGTGGTGGTCATAGGGGTAATCTGACATGGAGAGAGGGGGCAATTAAATACAAATTTTATAATGACTTTTCAACTGGATTTCCTGCTAGGTCATCATCTCATGTCAAAGGAGGGATTAAGGTTAAGTTACATGTACTGCTTCACATCTGAGTTCAGTTGCAAAATATGCATAAGATTGTATGGACTTCCTATCATAGTGGGTTCTAGAATCTCTAAAGGTATCATGTAATAGTCTAAAACTTAGAGGAATTTTTGTGCTTCATTTCTTGAGAGGTGCTTGGCAAAGAATCTGTTATCTACAAAGCTACCTGAGACAATAGGTACTTTTCTTGAGGAGAGTAGTGAAGCAAGATCTCATGGGTAGAGAGATTCTGTAATTCATCATTCTTAGGTAGCTCACAGTCATCCAATGCTTATCACAACCAAACCAAATGCTCAATTTCTGCCCACAAAATCTTTCCTCTAAGTTATTGGCACTGTGATCAGTTGGCACTATGATCAGTTGGCACTATATATCTAATTATTCAAGCCAAAATCCTTCTTACTTGCTTGTCACATGCACGTTATCAGATATCCCTACTCTTTCTACTTACAGAAGAGATCCCAAGTCTCTCTTTACTCTCCACCTCCAATCACCACCACTCTTGTCCAAGAGAGACTCATGCCTCTTCAGTTACCTTACTGATAGTCTCTCTTCTGCTTTTTACCCTCATTTATTCTATATTTTACTCAGCAAAGTGGCACTGCTGGAAAATATGTCAAGCTTTTAACTACTCACTTTGTTGATATCATTTATGACCATATATAATAATCTCATTTTTTCAGTCACTTATTTTTTCACCAACTCATTTATTCAACAAATGCTAATTATGTGCTCCTATTATATTCCAGGTCCCCCCCACCCCTCTCTTTCTCTCTCTCTCTCTCTCTCTCTCTCTCTCTCTTTTTGTGGGGATTGAACTCAAGGGCACCTAAATACTAAGAATTTTGGGGCTGAGCCCAGGAAGTTGAAAACTTTGTGGAAGGAACAAGTTTGGTGGGGTGGAGAATGGAAACAGGAATATATTTTTTACAAGTTAAATGTGAAATGTCAATTAGAAATCAAGTAATAATTTGATTAAGATGTTTTGTGATGATTCTGGAGATGACAGAGATATTTGGACTGAAGATATAAATTTAAGACTATTATGGTTTAGATATTAGATATCTTCCCAAAACTCATGTGTGATACAATGCAAGAATATTCAGAAGTAAAATGATTGGATTATGAGAGCCTTAACCCAATCAGTGAATTAATCTCCTGATGAAGATTAACTGAGTGGTAATTGAAGGCAGGTAGAGTGTGGCTGGAGGAGGTGAGCATTGGGGCCATGCTTTTGGGGTATATATTTTATATCTGTTAAGTAGAGTCTCTTTGTTTCCTGGAGTGACATTTTGTACCGCTTCCCTCTGCCACACTCTTCTGTCCTGATGTTCTGGACATCAGGAGCACAGAGGAATGGAGCCAGCTGTCTATGTACTGAGACTTCTGAAACCATGAGCACCCAAGTAAACTTCTCCTCTTTAAAATTGTTCTATTCTTGTTTTTTGGTCACAATGATAAAAAAGCTGATTAAAACAAATTATTGTTATTCATATATAGGTAATAGCTAATGCTACAAGATAATTTAGAGAGTCAAATAAATTTACAATTTTTTGAATAAGTTGAAAATTGAAGAGCCATCTTCTATTGCTTATATAAATGAAACAAATTAAAAAATAACATTCTTGGATATGCAAGAATCTCCAGACATTCAAGAAAAGAAACAGTATAATATATTTTTAAAAGAAATGAAATCAGATGATATAAAGATAACATAATGAATAAAACAGATATGTTAAATTCTCTAATTAAATATATCTGAGAAAATATTGCAGCCTACAAAACAAGAATATGATGCTATGCAAAGGAATCAGAGATGGTCCAGGAACAAAAGTTCCACTAACTGTCCTGCTGGATGAGTAAAAATGAGCAAGAAGATACTGTTATATTTTAGAACACCAAGGGTAAGGAGATGATCATGAAAGCTTTGTGGATAAAGACAAAAGAGATGAAAAAGAAATGAGACTGGCAACAGGAAATACTTAAAATATCTAAAGAAATATGGCTTTCAACCTAGAATTCTGTACAGACAAACATTTTATTTTGCTCATTCAAGCACTCAGATAACAAATTTCTTTTTCACTTTTTGTTAGACGATTAGTTGAAGTAATAGTTTCATGTTGAAACAAGTGGGAGTCCAGAAATTTAATACTTTTCTCAAAAATTTAGAATAATTTAAAGAAGTGATATAGGAGTTAATAAATATGCAAATATTAAGGAAATTAGTAATTGTGGGGAAAATAGAACCATAATAAGCGCTACAAGAAAAAAGTCTACTCATAGCCCAGTATGTGGTTGGACAGTAAATAAAATCTCCAAAAATATACAGTCTTTACTGATTTTCAAAATTCGATGAATTAATCCTTAAGTACAATGGAAACTTGATCCTAATTATAGAGCTAACTTAAATATTACCAATATCAGAAATTTAAGAAGTAGGAATGACCAAAATTACAATAAGAAATGACCAAAATGACAATAAGAAAGGGTAAGAATAGTCTTCTATAAGAACGCTTATATTTTTAAAAATAAGTAGTAAAACTATATGCGGATTTTTTTAATTATAAATTAAACAGAGGAACTAATAATATTACCACATTGTTGCAGGAAGCAGAGGTCCAGAAGTAATAGACTTTAGTGTAAATTTTGTGTCCTTGAATAGCTTAGTTAGAAGGCAATTAAGTGTAAATTTGATTGTAATTCCTGTCTTGCTCTGTTTTATGTAGTTATATCAACATAGAAGAATGTGGTACTTTGTGAATAAAAAAAGATATATCTAGCTCATATTTTTGGAGGTTCAAAGACCAAGACCAGGTGGCCCCATCAACTTAGCCTCTAGTGAGTATCTTTTGGCTGTACCACAACATGGTAGATGGCATTATTATAGAAGTATATAAAAGAGGGAGAGATCACAGTGAAGCTGGAGGGATTCAGAAACTATCTTTGTTCTACTTTATAACATCCTGCTCTCAAGGGAGCTAACCATAATCCCACAAGAACTACATTAATCTCTTCTGGTGGTGGCATCTCCAATGGTCTATCTTCTAGTAGGCTTTACCTCTAGAGTTTCTACCATCCCCTACCACCACTATAGTGGGAATCAAGCTTCCAGCACATAAACCTCAAACTGCATCCAAACCATATTTTTCTTCCTTTTGTCCTAAAAGTTTATGTCTTGGAACTAACTAGGTCCTGTTGAACTTCAGTAATATTCTCTGAAGAAGTCACCCTCATGAACTAGCTATTTTCTACTTGGTCCCACCTCTTAGAGGTTCCACCTCCTCCAATATTTCCACAGGTGAAATGAAGCTTCTCATTCATGAAACTTTGGGGGATATACTTAAAAGATATCCAGACAGTAGCACCTTTCCCCCAAAGTTTGTGTGAGTATATAATTCATAAATATGAATCACAGGAAAAAATAAACCAATAATGATAAAAATTTTTACCTTTGAGGAATAAAACTAAATAGCTTGGGAAAGGAAGATAAGAAGTAATAATTTTAATAATGATTTGTTTTATACATTTTGATTTTTTTCATGTGAGCATTAACTTAATAAAAAGAAATTTTAATTTTCAAAACCATACCAAAATTAAAAGCTTTACTGGGCAATTTTAGGTATTTCAATTTGATATTCCTATACAGAACTTGTATATTTGCATATGATGTACAAGATATTTGATTTTCTTATTTTTTATATACATGCATATATACATATATATGCATATACATATATTACTTTATATACACACATACATTTATATAAATGCATATATATAGTACATTATATAAATAAATACATATATATTACCTATACATACTTATATGTAATATAACCCTTTATCTGGGCTGTGTTGGGAGGTTTTGATATACTTATGTAAATGGTATAAAAGATATGCAAATAGAATACTTTTCTGTTCTTGTTCCTCATTCCACTGAATTGTGAAGCTCATCATGTATAGCTTACTTTTAAGTTAATATGGATTTATTAACAAAAATACTGAAAGATTCCCCTTCATACAGCATATTATGTGCTCTTTTGGGGAAGGTTAAACAAATGTAGTACAATATATGTTTTAGTTTTATATTTGATTATAAATACCAGACTATTAGATGTTTCACACAGTTATTAAGAATTTTTCTTTGTTCAGAATAGATAATGTCTTAGAATACATTAAAAGGAAGAAAAAAATTGCATATTCTGTTAACGTGGACTGTGCTGTTGGCTGTTAAGTTTGCCTGTTTTACTCGAGCCAAGACGTCATTGTGAAAAACAGAGGGCTTCAGAGGGGAATGATTCTCAGGTTTAGTCTCCTGTGTTAACCCTTCTCCACCATTTTTCATGCAACCTTCAGGTTGGAGCAATTTCACCCTGAGCAATGAGAAAGTAAAAATCTCATTTCCCTCCCCTATGCCTCTGGCAGAAGACTATGAGCACTCTTCAATTCTGTTTTTGTACTTTGGATTCCTATCTATCAGAGATTTGTGAGAGCAGTTTTGAAAGTCTTTGTTTTCTGTACTTCTGATTCTGCTATTACCTGTGAAGATATTCCCTTAAAAAATGTCAACAAAACATCCTGTGAAGAATATAACTGAGATATAATTTTATTTTAATTAGCTTAATTTTTCTAAGCAAGTTATTTGGTTTAGACACATCCCTGAACCAAGAGGTTACCGAATATGTCTGATTTGATTAATAAATTTGGCCCCAAAATAAAAAGTCCAAAAAAGAAAATCTTTCCTGAGTGAATGTAAACAATTTTCTTCTGTGGTCTCATCTTTTTCATTTGCCTCATGATAATTTCTCTACATTTACCTGAAATCCTTAGTTTCCAGGATTCATACATGTGTTCAATGATTATTCTTTTACAGGGATGTGTGATGGGACCCAACACTGATGCCTCAATGAACTTTGACAATTTTGAATTTCAATCTTCGTTATCTCGTAAGTCTTTAACGTCCTCAGCTCTCCTCATATATTCAAATTCCTTAGGGAAGTGGTTAATAACCTGCATATATTAATGACCTCAGTTTGGGATTTTTATTTTTGTTTTAGTCAGCTTGGGTTTCTATGTAACAGAATGCCACAAACCTGGTGGCTTAACAAACATTTCTTTCTCATAATTTAGAGGCTAAGAAGTCCAAGCTGAAGATGGCAACAGATTCCCGGTGAGGGACCCCCTTCCTGCGTGGGAGATAACTAGTTTCTCATTGTGTCCTCACATGGTGAAGAAACAGAGAGTTCTGATCTCTTTTTTTTCCTTTTACAAGGATATTGAATGCATAGTGGGGTCCCTACCCTTATATCCTCTTCTAAATCTACTTCCCAAATGACCTCCCTCCAAATACTCTCACATTGATAGTGTTAGGAATGCAACATATGAATTTTAGGGGGAATAAAAACATTCAGTCTATAGAATTCTGCCCTTTGTACCCAAAATTTCGTGTCATTCTTGGATATAAAATGTATTAATTGAATTCAACAACCTTCCAATTTTTTCAATCATTCCAGTATCAACTCTAAAATCTGAAGTCCAAAGTCAATCATAAGTATTGTCTAAATTGAGTACAGGTGAGACTTGAGATATGTTTTACCCTGAGGTAAAATTTCTCTCTAGCTATGAATCTGGAAAGCAGATAAGTTTTGTGCTTCCAAAATAAAATGGCAGGACTGACATGGGAAAGATGTTCCATTTCAACAGGGAAAGACTGAAAAGAAGGAAGGGGTAATAGATCCCTATCAAGCTCACAACCTAGCAGGAGAAAAGCCATTGCATCTTGAGGCTTATGAATATTCCTCTGGTTCAATTCTTTTCTCTCCAGAACTACTGGGTGAAGGAGCCCATAATCAAGGAGATAGCTAAAGATTGCGGTTAGCTGAGAGCTATAAAAGGTGTTCTAGTTTCCATCTGATATTAATGCATTATTCAAAGAATCTTTGTATGCCCGTGAACACTCTGTGACGCACCTGTAAGCTCGAGCTGTGAGCACTTGTCCTTGTTAAAGCTATATGTATATAACTGGGTGAGGTTGGTTAGCATGTGTGGGAAGAAAAAGAAGGTGGTGGTTGGAGTTAGAGCGTTTGGAGTGATTGCTGGAGCCAGAGAGAGAAGAAGAAGAAAAGACCTTTTTTCATTTTCATCCTGCCTCTGAATATTCCTGTGGCGTTTGTTGATGCAAGCGGCTTCCGCTGTAGGCAGCAACAAGTGGTGGCCCGTACGGGGAATTCAGCAGCCAGGTAAGAAAAAATAAAAATTTAAAAAATGGGAGCGAATATAACAAAAAGTCGGTTTATAAAAGCCATGAATGAAATTTTTGATATCGAGAACTCAGAGGATAGTGAGAAAAGTGAACAAGAAAGCATATCCTCTGACTCAGTTGAGACCAGCAAGGAGAGTAGTAATGTAAATTCAAAAGTAAGAACTGCAAAAGCCATCAGAAACTTAATAAAATTAGCTGAGGAGTATGTACTCTCCTTAGAAGCTGAAACTCAGGATACTAGTGAAAGTGATAATAGTAACAAGGAGCCAAACCATGAAAGTACGGTCTCCTCCACTGAGCCGGTTAGGAATTATGAAGCTAGTAGTGAAGAGGAATCAAAAAGTGATTCGGGGAGCACAGTCTCCAATAAAAAGAACAAAAAGAAATTAAAAAAGAGAAAAGACCGTCAAATAGAGGAACCACTAGTGCCCTCTGCTCCTTCATGGATAGAATCCCTAACAGAAACAAGAAGGAGTATTGATCAGAGTGTACGTGCCCTTGAGGTAGAAATTGGCGGCCTTTCTGAGCACTTATACGCTCTCAAACAACATAGACCACAGGAGCACCTAGAACTGCCAGTATTTCAAAATGAAGGGACAAAGGTATCACGAGTCCCTAGACTCTAAAACAATAAAGAATTTTAAAGAGGCGGTAATGACCTATGGGCCTCAAGCTCCGTTCACATTAAGTATGATAGAGTCACTTAACACCCTAATCTTAGCCCCCTCAGATTGGAAAAGTCTATGCAGAGCGGTACTAAGTGGGGGACGATACCTAATCTGGAAAACTCAATTCCAGGAACTTTGTTCAGAAATAGAAAAGAGAAATGCTGCAGCAGGTTTCCCTCAATGCAATATAGATATGCTCACAGGGGAAGGTCAGTTCACTGAACTACAAAATCAGCTACAATACGATCCCGGTGTGTATGCCCAGATACACACAGCAGCTGTCAAAGCCTGGAAGACAATATCAGGCACAGGGGATCTGCAAGGCAGCCTATCAAAAGTTATACAAGGGCCTAACGAACCTTACGCTGATTTTGTAGATAGACTCTTAAAAACAACATCTAGAGTTTTTGGTGAAGTAGAGCAAGCTATGCCCCTAGTTATCCAATTAGCGTATGAGAACGCTAATAAATATTGCCAGGATGCAATAAGACCGTGGAGAAGTAAAAAAGACTTATCAATTTATATCAGACTGTGAAAGACATTAACGAGGCTGTTATCACAGGCAATGTAATTGCTACAGTGATGTAAAATTCCTCTCCCTCAAAATTCCCAAAGGATTAACCTAGAACAGGATATTCCAGACAAAATTATTATAATCAACCAAGATATGCTAAGCAATATCCCCCAAGGGTAATAAGATCAAATTCATACCGTGCTCCAGGCCGATGACCCAGGTGCAAAAAGGGTATACATTGGGCCAATCAATGCCATTCCAGATGTGATATATATGGAAATGATTTGTCCAGGATTTCAAAAAACGGGGCACGGGGCCCAATGCCCCGGGTCCCACAAATGTACGAGGCACTAGAGGAGGAATGCCCTCAGATCCAGATGATTCCTCGTCACAATCCCTTCTACCCATTAACTCCCTTGTCAGAGGGACAAGAGGAAGTGCAGGATTAGATCTCTGTTCTACCACCCGGATGGTCCTGACACCTGAAATGGGGGTTCATCTGATTCCTACGGGAATCAGGGGACCTCTCCCCTCAGGAACTGTGGGACTAATCCTTGGGCGTAGTTCCAAGAGTTTATTAGGCTTTAATGTTATACCAGGGGTTATTGATTCAGATTATAATGGAGAGATTAAAATAATGCTAAATACACACAGGGGCATCATCTCCATAAATCAAAGAGACAGAATCGCACAGCTGCTCCTCCTTCCCAGTTTCCATAACACTTTTAAAAGCATGCCACAAAATAGAAATAGCAGAGCATTTGGTTCCGCTGGTTCAGGACCTATGGCTTTCTGGGTTCAGGATTGTTCATGGAGGCCTATGTGCAAAATAAAAATTCAAGGTATAGAGATGGAGGGGCTGATTGATACAGGAGCTGACTCTTCCATCATAAATCTACAACAATGGCCTAAGCACTGGCCTCTACAGAAAGCCTCAACCAGTTTAAGAGGCTTGGGATATAGTAATACCCTAGCACAAAGTGCTAATATCTTGAATTGGGAGGATGGTGAAGGACACAAAGGATCATTCCAACTTTATGTATTAAACAGCTTGCCAGTTACCCTATGGGGAAGAGATATTCTACATCAAATGGGGCTACACCTAGCAACCAAGCCTGCAGGTGTTAAGAATAAAAATCCTAATCATAATAAAAAAGACAAAAGACCTTTTTTCTAGGGGCCACTGAGAAAACAATTTTAAAAATAACATGGCTCTCTAATAAGCCAGTTTGGGTCCCTCAGTGGCCCTTATCCAAAGAAAAATTGCAAGCGGCCCATCAATTAATTAAAGAACAATTTGAAGCAGGACACATAGAGCCTTCCACCTCTCCCTGGAATTGTCCCATATTTGTAATTAAGAAAAAATCAGGAAAATGGAGACTATTATAAGACCTAAGACAAATTAACAAAACAATGCAAATTATGGGCCCTACTCAACCTGGACTTCCTAATCCTGTAACTATTCCAAAAAACTATTACCTTATAACTCTTGATATAAAGGACTGTTTCTTTTCCATTCCGCTACATCCTCTGGATGCCCCCAGGTTTGCTTTTTCAATTCCTTCTGTCAATAATAATGGCCCTGATAAAAGATATCAATGGAAAGTATTGCCGCAGGGAATGGCAAATAGCCCTACAATGTGGCAACTATATGTGGACAGAGCTATACAGCCCATTAAAAACAAATATCAAGACCTCATGTGTCTACACTACATGGACGATGTTTTAATAGCTCACCCTAATCAATAAATCTTTATTAACATATTTAGTGAAATAACAAAAAATTTTAAAAGATATGGATTATATATAGCAGAAGAAAAAGTTCAAAGCAGATTACCTATACTATATTAAGGCTTTAAAATCATGGATACTTTTGTTAAACCCCCCAAAATTCTAATAGGTAAAGAACATTTGACCACCCTCAGTGATTTCCAGAAACTACTGGGAGACATTAATTGGCTTTGCCCTACACTAAGCCTCACTACTGGACAATTAAAACCTTTATTTGACATCCTTCATGGGAACCCTGATCCATCCTCACCGCAAACATTAACTCCTGATGCCAGGAGAGCTCTAAAATAGTAGAACATGCCATTGAAAGATCCCATTTTGATAGATTTGATTTTGCTCAACCACTAATATTGATTATTATTCCTTCACAATATACACCAACAGGAGTATTTTGGCAACAGGGACCTATATTATGGATACATTTGCCTGTCTCTCCTAAAAGTACAATTGAGTCTTATACCTCCATGGTGGGTAAACTTATTCTTCAAGGACTTAAAACCTCTACTAAAATATTTGGAATTCATCCCGCTACTATTATTACTCCTTATTCATCGTCACAGGTTGAATATTTGTGCTTCAATGATAATGATTGGGCTATAGCTAGATGCTCTACTTCTGCAAATTTTGACAATCATATTCCTAAATCTCCTATACTGTCCTTTTGTATCAATCATCCTATCATATTCCCACAGGTAATAAAAAATCAACCCATTCCTAAAGCATTTAATGTATTTACAGATGGATCCTCTAACGGTACTGCTGCAGTAGTCACTTAAAATGAAAAAAATGATTCATATCACTAATTAAAAATCAGCTCAATTAGTGGAACTTGAAGCTATAATAATAGCTCTGGAAAATTTTAAAGAACAGCCTATGAATATTTTTTCAGACAGCCACTATATTGTACATGCTGTCCCTAAATTGGAGCTAGCAGGTCCAATAGCACCACATACTCCAGTTTTTAAATTGTTTTCTCAAATCCAAAATCTCCTATGGTAACGAAAAAAAACCTTTATTTATAGGTCACATAAGAGCTCACACTAATCTGCCTGGTCCTCTCCATGAAGGTAATCAAAAAGCTGATGCCCTCACTAAAACAATATTTATATTTACTACAGTACAACAAGCTTCTTTATTTCATTCCCAGTTCCACGTTAATAGCACTACCTTAAGACAAAAATTTAAAATCACAAAAGAACAAGCTCGTAGAATTGTAAAAGAATGTCCATCTTGTGTAACACATTTGCCTAATCCACATTAAGGGGTTAACCCACGAGGTTTGATGCCCAATCATTTGTGGCAGATGGATGTCACTCATGAGCCAAGTTTTGGAAAATTACGATTTATTCATGTCACCATAGATACATGCTCAGGCATGATTTTTGCTTCTTTACATTCTGGAGAAAAAGTTAAAGATACTACATCTCATTGTCTGCAAGCTTTTGCTGCATTGGGCATCCCAAAAATGCTTAAAACAGATAATGGCCCTGCATATACATCCACATCCTTCAAACAATTTTGTTCAAAATTCAAAATAATCCACAAAACAGGTATCACTTATAATCCTCAGGGACAAGGAATAATTGAAAGAGCAAATCAGACACTTAAAAATATGTTACTAAAGCAAAAAGATGGAAACTGGAAAAATCCTAAGGACAGACTGGAAGTTGCCCTGTTTACCCTAAATTTCTTAACTTTAGATTCTAATGGATATTTGGCTGTAGATAGACACTGGAACCCACACCAACAACATAAACCTTTGGTTTACTGGAAGGATGTTCTCTCAGGTACATGGAAAGGTCCAGACCCAGTATTAATTTGAGGGAGAGGATCTGTTTGTGTTTTTCCAAAGCACGAATCCTCTCCAATATGGATACCATCTAGATTGATAAAGCAGGTACAAAGTTAAAAGGATCAAGATGAAGTTATTGTGGAGTCTAGATTGAATAAACAAATACAAAATCAAGAGGACCTAAATGAAGTTATGGAGTGATTCCCTTAAAAGAGTCCTCCTTTAAATTTACAACTTAAATTTCATTCTTTCCGGCCAGGACGGGAGGATCTCTCTTTAGTGTATACACAATTGTATTTTTTTTCTTTTATATATGTCTTTATGTCTGTGCATTTGTCTAAATTTCATGTTAATGTGATGTCACAAATATATGTTTATATGTGCGTCTGTCTAGTGTGACATCACAAATAATTAAGCGCTTATCAAAAAAATAGATAGATATAGATCCAAATAACGTTAATTCATTTAAGCTTAGAATATTCTAATTAGATAATCTATATATATATATATATATAGGTAGATAGATATTCATATAAGTTTAGAATATTCTAATTAGATAATCAATTATAATGATAATCAATTTTGATTTATAGTTGTCTCTGGGACTTCTCTTCAGCTGTGAATATGATTAATGTTGTATAACCTGATATTTTGGTGTTTTGACATAGGATTGTTTATTTGTTATTAACTTCATTTGTTTAATAGCTGATTAATTTGAATTATTTCAACAGGTATAGGATTGCTGTATATATAGAGACTCGAGGATTCCAGCTAACAAATTATTTTTCCAAAGTGCCTTTAGCTTTTCTTTATCTTTAATGCAGTAAATACCCTCAGTTTCTCTTTGATTATTTCTGAATGTGATATTTTGCCAGCTTATGTTTGTAGGAGCTTAAGCAGCAATGTGTGTGAGCAGAGATCAACTTTTATTTTCTACTCTAATAATTCTTTTTTTAGTTTGACAGCTCACCTTTTGATCTCAGTGCTGGAATAGCACTGCCTTTCCCTTAATGATGGATGCTTGAGTTTTTAGGTAGCGGGCCCTGAAGATTTGCCGGTGGAAATGTCTAGACATAAAAAAGACGGCTGCTGCTACAACTGCAGGGACCGTGGTTGCTGCAAGCATCCCTGCTGCTCAAGCATCGAACAACCTCACCAGCAGTGTGGCCTCTGCTCTGCATGCATGGGGCCTCCTGAATCTATGTGTTATAACTTATGGACATTTTGATTTTCCATTATTTTGAGACATTACGGGACAATGCCTTGCGGGTATTTGTCTAAGAGAACTCAGTGCGTTACTTGATGAAACAAGGGCAGCTGATTCGCTTAAAGAACTTGATACACTATGGAAACTTGGCTCGTCAGCAGTAGGCTTGCCGCCTTAAAGCCGCAGCATCTCCTAAAAATTGGATGGCTGTTAGTCAACACACAGTTGATCCTGAAGGGCTCGATTGGATGACGGGTAAGATCCCCAGAAGGGGACAACCTAAGACACGGCACAGTCACACGGGACAGTCTAATGTGGCCAGCATGTCAACCTAAGCCAGGAGTCAGGACAGCCTCGATTACAATGACAGGTAAGAATGTCGGTTGTTCATGGACGTCCTAGAACATCCCCTCTTTTAAAACTAAAAGGGGAAATGAAGGAGCCTATAATCAAGGAGATAGCTAAAGATTGTGGTTAGCTGAGAGCCATAAAAGATGTTCTAGTTTCCACCTGATACTAATACATTATTCAAAGAATCTTTGTATGCCCGTGAACACTCTGTGACGCACCTGTAAGCTTGAGCTGTGAGCACTTGTCCTTGTTAAAGCTATATGTATATAACTGGGTGAGGTTGGTTAGCGTGTGTGGGAAGAAGAAGAAGGTGGTGGTTGGAGTTAGAGCGTTTGGAGTGATTGCTGGAGCCAGAGAGAGAAGAATAAAAGACCTTTTTTCATTTTCATCCTGCCTCCGAATTTTCCTGTGGCATTCGTTGCTCCAAGTGGCTTCTGCTTCAGGCAGCAACAACTGGGGTAGCTGTATCACCTCTATGGCTTAGCAGGACCCATTGGCTCTGTGGAGAACTGTCCATCTGGTTTGCTGAGAGGGTGCATCCTGGTGGGCACAGTCCAACACTTTACAAGGTGGAGGCAGCCTTTCCTTGTGGCCTGTGGTGCATATAGTAGTTCTCATGATCTCTGAGTTACATTTATAGTTGTTTCTTCCCAGTTCTTTTTGAAGAATAATGCATATTCACAGCCTTCCCTCATTTGCTCCTATTTTCCTATTTAATAATATCTGGCAGTGTTTCTGCTTGTACAATCCCATTTCTATTCCTCGCTTCTGCTGAGATGTCTGTGGTTCACATTACCACTAGTAGCCATATCAAATGGACAGGCAGTCTTACATTGGTGTCCTCTTAAAAGTATTCTTTCTCAGTTTTTACACTGTGGACAGGTTGAGAATTTTCTAATACTTTAGCACTTTTTCTTTTCCTTTTTTTCTTAACAGTTCCTTCTTTGATTCATTTCTCTCTTCTTATATTTTACAAAACTCAGTATTACTTTAATGCCATTACTTTAATACTTTGCTTAGACTAAATTTCCTATTCCATTATAAGTTTTACCTTTCATAAAACACTAGAATACAGTTCAACCAAGTTTTTATCCACTTTATAAGGAGGATTTTCTTCCTTCTAGTCTCTTATAATGTATGCCTCATTTCCATCTGAAAACTTGTCAGACCCTCCCTTGATGTTCACATTTTCATTACACACAATAAAACTCAGCCTCTACCAATTACCTAGTTCTACAGTTATTTCTGTATATCTACTTGTTTGTTTCAAAAACATCTAGCTTCTTTGGAACAAAATCTTTATGAGTTAGGGTTATCCAGAGAAAGGTAATAATTAGAATATTGAAGGTAGAGCTGGGGAAGGGGAGAGTGAGAAAGAGAAGGAATTGATTCACATGATTTTGGAAGCCCAGGAATCCCACATTCTTCAGTTAGCCAGCTGGAAACCCAGGAGAGCTAGTGCAGTATTTTTCAGTCCAAGTCCAAAGCTCCCCCAAATCAGAACTAGTGGTATAGTTCTAGTTTGCATCTGAAACTCTTAAGTACCAGGAGAACAAATAGTATAAGTCCCAGGGAAAGGAGTTGGGAAGACTAATATCCTGGTTTAACAGTCAGTTGGAGGGAAGGAGGAAAAGAGGGAGGGGCCAGCAGAGGGGAGGGGAGAGGAAAGGAGAGGAGAGAGGGGAAGGGAGAGAGAATTCCCTTCCTCCACCTTTTTTCATGGTTCTGTTCTATTCAGGCCCTCAGAGATTGGTTGGTGCCTACCTACATTGCCGAGGAAAATCTGCTTTACTCAAGCTTTCAGTTCAAATGCTAATATCTTCCAGAAACAACTTCACAGACATACCTAGAAATAATATTTAACAAAATGTCTGCATATACTTTGTCAGTTAAGTTGATACACAGAATTAACTATGATGCCATGTTATTTTATTGGATCACTGATTCCCAGTCTATGATTGACCAAGTGCTTCTATTTTTTATTAGTACCTAGGCTTTTAGAACTATTTCTGCTACCACTTACTTTCAACCAGGCAGGTCTTGATTATAAGGAAGTAATTGTAAATTCAACCATGCTGGCCTCTACACCAACTCTGACTATAAGCTTTGGTGAAATATGATATGCAGTTTGTGATTCCTAACCACAAATTTATAATCTTACTAGACATATAATAAAACTTAAGACACCCACACATGTTATATGTGCATTTTTAGATGTTCTTTGGGAGAAATTAAGATATTATTATTAAAAGTATCACTTGGCAACAAAGAGAAAAAATATTGCATTTGCCATCAACTAGGAATAATTCTCTGGGAATTTTCTATTTCGTTTTCATTTCTTCTATTAATTTTCTATTTTCTCTTGAGCAATTATACCAATAGCTTAAGAAAACTTTGGATGCCTTAAGAACTTAGTAAATACATGAACTTAATAACTGTTAGGCTTTTACAGAATAATTTGAGCATGGTTATAACATTCATTATCCTTTCTTTGAAGACATCAAACTTCAAAACAACAGCATAATGATTTTGCCAAAATTTATTTTTAAGATTAACTGGCAAAGGCTCTTTTTCCCTTGAGCATATTTGGAAATTGTCCTCTCATGGTCTCTGAATATATGCTCATATTAAAATAGTGCACAAATAAAAGAAGAACTGTTTTTTTTTTTTTTTAACTAAAGCAGGGGTGGTAATTAAATTACTAATATTATACATGCCATCAAATTAAAGAGTACCTTTTGGGTGTACATTTGCATTGTGTGTGACTTTTTGGTGCTAAGTCATGAAATGTGTTATGAAAAAGTTAAAAGTTTGCAAGTTTAATCATTGATTCTGATAAAGTATTACAGTAAAGTTATAATTAATGTATTAATCTAGAAAAAAAATAGGCCCCCAAATCAAATAAGCAAATGAAAACAATGTACCTGTTATAGGTATGGAAAATTTGGCATTCTATAGATATCCCAGATAAATAATAGACATTTAAAAAGGATTGCCAAGCAAATGCAATAGATATGGGTATAGTTATCCTCATTTTAGTAAATCTCCTTTCAAAGGACAGTGGGCTTTTTTTCATGTCCATTCCTTCCTCTTTGACCTTGGTTGGTGCTTTGCTATAAAGGCATTCAGCAACTGTTCCTGTGTGATGGGGAAAATACCTGATTTGGCAAGTATGTACTTTATGAAATGTGATATGGCATCAATCATTATTAACCTAAATATCCCCATCACATGCAGGGCCTGACCCCATCATATCTGGTTTCCTGTTTGAAAATCCTTCACTTAGTGGAGGTTTTGCTGATAACAATGCTCCAAATGATCTCTAGGCAATGGAAACTGACAGAAGATGAATTATCTGTCACTCAGGAGGATGCCCTGACCATGGAAACAATCAAGTACAACTGTCTATTATTTATTTTTTTTTTCCCCCTTTGGCTTTCTTTATTTCTTGGATTAGATTCTAGCTCAGCATCTGCTTTAAAAGCCTAATGAAAAATTTCAAGAGAAAATATGAAATAGAAAATTCCTAGAGAAATTATTCCTAGTTCATGGCAAATGTAATGTCTTTTCTCTTTATTGCCAAGTGATATTTTTAATAATAATATTTTAATTTCTCCCAAAGAGCATCTAAAATACATATATAACATGTGTGGGTATCTTAAGCACAAGATATTTTTGTTATATGTCTGGGTAGATTATAAATTTGTGGTTAGAAATCACTAATTTTATTCTCCTACAGGAAAGTCTTAGATAATGAACAATGTGGTATCAGTAACTGAAAATGGCCACATATTAAATGCAAAATATTTTATCATTCAAAATAGACCAAAAGAATTAGTTTTCCTTACTAAGTATTAATCCTGTGGTTTTGTACAAAGAAACCATAATATCTGAATACTACTTTCTCTTCAAAAACAAAAAACAAAAAAAAAAAAAAAAAACAGGTAAAGCACTACTATTGCAATGAGGTAACAGAAAATCATCTTTAACTGTTATGATTTGAATATGAGGTGTCCCTGAAAAGCTTGTGTTAGGCAAGGCAGGAATGTTCAGAGGTAAAACAATTAGATTATGAGAGCAGTTACCTAATTAGTGGAGTAATCCATTCATTTCCTGGGTTAATAATTTGAATGGATAACTGGGTGGTAACTGAAGGCAAGCGGGATGTAGCTGGAGGAAATAGATCACTGGGTTATGGCTTTGGGGTTACATTCTGTCCTGTATCCTCACTCTGTCTTTCTGCTTTCTGGCTTCCATGAACTGAAAAGTTTTCCTTTGCCAGGATGTTCTGCTTCACCTTGAGCCCAGAGCATTGGCATTAGCTGAGCATGGACTGAAACTCTGAAACTGTAATTCCCAGGTAATTCCTTCTGAACCACTTATTAATCTTATCACTGGAGATATATAATACAAGGATTTTAAAAAACATTTTGTAGGTGAGAAAACTGAGGCAAAGGTGCTTTAAATGACTTGATATTTTTCACATTGCTATTCAGTGAGTGAGAATTGATATAGGTCTCTTTTTCTGTTGTTGTTCCCATGCATTTCTCCCAGTACCCTGAAGGTCATACAGGGAGTTAATTTCATATTAACAGAATTCTCTAACAGTGGATTCTTTCCTGTCACATAGCAGTTTAATTATTCTTTATTTGTATGTAATGGAAATAGAGTCAACATAATCTTAGACGATAAGATAAATGTATCCCAAACAAGCACACTGATATCTGATATGCAGAATGAATTAATGTTCTTGATGCTATGATAACAACTAATGGTGCATCTCTTCCCAGCTAGTGAATTAGAAAGCCAGGCATTCATCCAAATATGCAGATGTTTAGCCTCGTGTAGTCAAAACCTCTGAATGACTGACACAGTTTTCCCTTTGAATTAAATTATTTGGTTTTAGACAGTGGCAGAGTATCAGAAAGATAATTATATGACTTTAAAAAAAAATTCCTTCAATTTTGACCAACAGCAGCTTCAGTTGCATAGGGAAAATTGTATTTTATAGTGTTAATTATTAATTTTATATTGTACTTATAGAAACTTTAATTAGTCCTTTTGACTTTTCTAGTTATCTTCTACTAAATAGTAATTAAGGTCCACAGTTTTGTTTACCAAATGGAGTTTAAGTGATCTCAACAATTAAAACAAAACTTCTTAGTTTTGTCTGTTTCTCTTTTTCCTATTCTATCTAGTCAGGAAATCATAAAATAATCAATGAACATTTGAAATTAGAGAATTATAGACTTGTCTCTTGAAATAGGTTAGAATATATCAAGTGTTTTATTTGTAGTCTTGCTTCCTAAATGTTTACAGTAAAAATGGAGAGGCAGTTTTATTGTATTTTTGCTAAATTCATTAGGCCTTCTATTCAGTCTGTTAATTGTCCCCTCCTGTTGTGTGGTCTTAATGAAAAGAATCCATTTTTAACCAGCACCTTCCATTGTGGCCCTGACGTTACCATGGAAATGAAATAGCTTGTACTGAAATTGTCTGCTGTACATATTTACAGCACATTAGGTAACACCTGGGCATTAAAATCTTGCAATACAATAGGTTTTTATTTTTTAAACATGCCAGCAATACCATTTATTCTTCACATTGGTTTCTATCCATTGTGGTGGATGGACATTCAAGTAATAATTACCAGTAGGGAGTCTTAGTTGACAGCCTAATATATATATATTTATTTAAAATATCATATATATTTTAAATTTAAAAATACTATATATATGTGTATTTCATATATGTAATATGTACATCAGATAAAATATGTATATGTAATAAGAAGAAAAATACTAGAATCTTCATAAGATGTAAACAGAAAAATTCATCATAATGTATTTAATTATGTCACAAATGTGCACTATTATCTTAGAAGGTGTCACAAATATGTATGTAATTATATTTCTATTCAATATTTGTGTGTACCTACTGGGTAGATGCTGTGATACTAGTTCAGGATACAAAGATGGATAAGATACCTTCCCTGACCTCAGGGAGTTCATATTCTAGAATAACATAACAAGTAAAAGTATGTAGGTAAATGTCTTTCAAATTAGCCCAGGAGGAGGAAAGCAATTTGACGTTTAAATTACTAGGAAAGGAATAAAGATAAAATGCCAAATATTCCCTTCTCTTTTTTGATATGATTTTTGGATGCTTTCATGCCAGACCTTGGCACATCAGGGATGATCAGAGAAGCCACAGGCCCTGCCATCTACACAATCATGCTTCTTGGTTTCTTGGTGATGCATTTGTGCCTTTCCTTTATCATTTTGCTGCATACCACACATTAATTCCTAACAATTATTTAATCCCCTCAATTGATAATCAGTTCCCACATTGTGGTAGACAATATTAAATAGTACTTTCCTGAGGTTATCTGTCAGAATTGTCACATCAAAATTTTTATTTATCTTAATAATACTTTATTTTGTTCTTTAAAATATAACTAACTTTCCTACTTATAGTTAATATTCTCTATCCATGGTCTGGACTCTATTATCTTTAACTGCATTTAGGCTGAAAATTGCATTTGGCCATGGAAAGATTACTCTTTGTATTTTTTCACAATGGAACTTATAGCAGCATTTAACACATTCCCAGAGGAGCTCTTGTGCTATGTCTCCATGGTGTTAATATTCACTAGGGCAGGATTTTAGGAAACCCCAGAACTCCTCATGTCACCCACTGTCCTAACAGTTGTGCCACCACTGCTCTTCTTACCATTACACAATTTTAAAAGACCACACTCAAGAAGGAGACTATAAATCAACTTTATTCCCCACATTCCTCAGAAAACCATCAGGATTAATGTTATGTTCAGCCTTGATCACAAACTCAAGTCTAAGCCTCCTGGACCACCCATGATGGTGTGTGTGGCTCTGTGTGTCTCCCAGTCTGACTCAGTCTTTCTCTCTTCCCCATTTGTTCACACCCTTCCACTGTGTTCTTTACAAAATCTCTTGCATCTTTTTATCTTAATACTTTATCAGTGTTGGCTCTAAAGGAAGCTTAGATATCCTCTTAGACCCACAACTCTTGAGTTGTGACAGTTTTTCTTCCATGCTTCATGTAACATGAGGTCCTGGGGTAGATTGGATGCCCTATTTGCTTCTGACCAATTCTCCCTGACCCCCAGACCACTGTATTTACTTGTTTTTTTCTTGTAGTTCATTTGAAGCACATGACTGTAGCTGCTTCTATACTCTTGAGCACTTAATTTGCAATCTTCCAATCACATTGTCTAAATTCCTGAAGATTTTAACAATTGCTTTCTTTATGTCTGTTATATTTCTTAGTATCTGAAACATCCTTGTAGACAGTTTTACTAAAATCCTGTACCCTCAGTTGCTTCACTTCATTATATTCAGTGGTTGTATCTTCTCAACTTATTCTGAATTATGCAGTTTTAGATCTTACTCTCAATTTGCCCTTACCAGGAAAGGCAACTTCTGTAAAATTTTGGTAATAGGAATTCCACTCTCCGATCGTGAGGTACTTTACACTCACACATGCTTCTCTCAATTTTTTCCCCACAAGTAACCTCTGACTGTGTCACTTTTCAAATTTTTGTCTTGGTGGTACTGGGGATTGAATCAAGGAGTGCTCTACCACTGAAATATATCTTTAACCTTTTTTTCCTTCTTCTTAAAAATGTTTAAAAATTGTTCTAATTAGTTATAAATGATAGTAGAATGCATTTTGACACATCATACATAAATGGAGTATAACTAACTTCTCATTCTTTTGGTTGTGTATGATGTGGAATGACACTGGTTGCATAGTCACATATGCACATAGGGTAATAATGTCTGATTCATTCTACTATCTTCCTCTCCCCATATCCACTCCACTCCCTTCACTCCCCGCTGCCTAATCCAGAGTACATCTATTCTTCCCTAGCCCATGCCCCATTCTTGTGAATTGGCATCTACATATCTGAGAGAACATTCCGCCTTGGGTTTTTTGTACTGCCTTATTTCACTTAGCATGATAGTCTCCAGCTCCTTTCATTTACCTGTAAATGCCATCATTTCATTCTTCTTTAGAGCTGAGTAATAGCCCACTGTGTATATATACCATGTTTTCTTTATCTATTCATCTGTTGAAGAGCATCTAGTTTGGTTCCATAGTTTAGCTATTGTGAATTGAGCTGCTATAAACATTGAAGTGGCTACATCACTGTAGCATTCTAATTTTAAGTCCTTTAGGTTTAGACTGAGGAGTGGGATAGTTGGGACAAATGGTGGTTCCATTCCAAGTTTTCTGAGTAATTTCCATTTGAAATCCCACTAACAATGTAAGAATGTTCCTTTTCCCTACATCCTTGCTAACACTTACTGTTGCTTGTATTCTTGATAACTGCCATTCTGACTGAAGTGAGATGAAATCTTAGAATAGTTTTGATTTGCATTTCTCTAATTACTAGAGATGTTGAAAACGTTTTTTCATATATTTGTTGGTTGATTGTATTTCTTCTTCTGTTAAGTGTTCAGTTCCTTAGCCCATTTATTGATTGGATTATTTGTTTTCTTAAATTAATTAATTTATTTAATTAGGTATATATGATAGCAGAATGCATTTTGATTCACTGTATACAATTGTAGCACAACTTTACATTTCTATGGTTGTACACGATGTAGCATCACACCATATGTACTGTTATACATGTACCTAGGGTAATGATGTCCATTTAATTCCACCATCTTTCCTGCTCCCAAACACTCTCCCTTCCCTCCCTCCCATTTGCCCAATAAAAATTCCTCCATTTTTCCAATGTCTACACCCTCCCCATTATGGATCAGCATCCACTTATCAGAGAGAACATTTGGCCTTTGGTTTTTTGGGATTAGCTTACTTTGCTTAGCATGATATTCTCTAGCTTCATCCATTTACCTGTAAATTCCATAATTTTATTCTCTTTTAATGTTGAGTAACTTTCCATTGTGTATACATACCACAGTTTCTTTATTCATTCATTTATTAAAGGGTATCAAGCTTGCTTCCACAGTTTAGCTATTGTGAATTCAGCTGCTATGAACATTGATGTGGCTACGTTACTATAGTATGCTGATTTTTAAGTACCTTGGGTATAGTCTGAGGAGTGGGATAGCTGAGTCAAATGGTGGTTCCATTCCAAGTTTTTTGAGGAATCTCCATGCTGTTTTCCATATTGGTTGTACCAATTTGTAGTCCCACCATCAATGTATGAGTGTGCCTTTTCCCCCACATCCTTAACAACATTTATTGTTGTCTGTAGTCTTGGTAACTACCATTCTGACTGGCGTGAGATGAAATCTTAGAGTAGGTTTGATTTGCATTTCTCTAATTACTAGAGATGTTGAACATTTCTTTATATATTTGTTGATCGAATGTATATTTTCTTCTGAAAAGTGTTTGTTCAGCTTCTTAGCTCATTTATTGATTGGGTTTTTTTTTTTTTTTTTTTTTTTTTTTTTTTTGGTGTTAAGTTTATTGAGTTCTTTATATATCCTGGAGATTAATGCTCTACCTGAGGTGCATGTGGCAAAGATTTTCTCCCCTTCTGTAGGTTCTTTCTCTTCACATTATTGATTGTTTTCTTTGCTGAGAATCTATTTATTTATTTATATTATGTGGTGCTGAGGATAGAATCCAGTGCCTTGCATGTGCTAGGTGAGTGCTGTAAGACTGAGCCACAACCCTAGCCCCCCATTTATTGATTCTTGATTTTACTTCTTGTGTTTTAGAGTCTTGTTAAGGAAGTCATTTCATAAGCCAACATGGTGAAGATTTGGGCCTACTTTTACTTCTATGAGGTGAGGGGTTTTGTTCTAGTGTCTAAGTCTTTGATCCCCTTTGAGTTGAGCTTTGTGCAGGGTGAGAATAGGGGTTTAATTTCATTTTGCTACATATGGATTTCCAGTTTTCCCAGTACTGTTTGTTGAAGAGGCTAACTTTTCTCTATGTTTTTGGAAACTTTGTCTAATATGAGATAACTGTATTTATGTGGGTTTTCTCTGTCTTCTATTCTGTACCATTTGTCTGCATATCTGTTTTGGTGCCAATACCATGCTGTTTTTGTTACTATGGCTCTGCAGTATAATTTAAGGTCTGGTATTGTGATGCCTCCTGCTTCATTCTTCTTGCTCTAAGGATTACTTTGGCTATTCTGGGTCTCTTATATTTCCAAATGAATTTCATGATTGCTTTTTCTATTTCTATGGAGAATGTCATTGGTCTTTTAATAGGAATTACATTAAATCTGTGTAACACTTTTGATAGTATAGCCATTTTGACAATGTTAATTCTGCCTAACCAAGAGCATGGGAGATCTTTCTATCTTATAAGAACTTTAACCTTTTAAAAAATTTTTCTTGAGACAGGGTCTCCTGAGTTGCTGAGGCTGGCCTTAAGCTTGCCTCAGCATCTTAAGTAGCTGTGATTCCAGCATGAGCCACCACATCTGGCTTCCATGCCACCATTTTAACATAGCAGCAGTATAACCTCACAAATCTTCATTTCTCTTCTTATATAGATAGATTACACTGCCTTGTTTCACCATGACAGTCCCTTCAATTTCCTTGCCTCTCTTTTTTTCCATTTATCCTGGTAAAATATCAACATCCCTTTCAGCTTCCCTGAACCATAGCAGCCAAAAGTAGAAAAATACATGTGCACTTGCTGGTCCATTTAAAAAATGTAATGAAAAACCTCATGTATTTCCTTAGGACTGCGTGGACCTGATACTCCATTTCTCTAACTAATTCACCCTCTCCTTAAAACTTACTTCATATCTTCTCTTTCCTCTGAGTTTCAATATCCTTTTCACCTTCTTGCTCTGAGTAGATGACTGTCTTCATACAGCACTGAGAAAATAGGATCTATCAGAAGACAAGTGCTTCCTCTGCTTTATTCAATATGATAGTCCTACAACTTTCCCTTTTCTCTTGATTGTAAGTACAATTGCTGGATAACAAATTATACCCTAATGTAATATCTTAAAGTAAGCATTTTATCATCACATATGGTTCCTGTGGAACAAGTATTCAGGAAGTGATCAGCTGGGAGGTTCTGGCCCAGGATCCCTCCTGTGATTGCGATTGTAGTCAGATCATGGCTGGAGCTCAAACAAATGGAGCAAAGGATGGCCTAGTGTTTCTCTCCCTTCATAAAGCCTCAGAACTTCCCTCTGTGGTAGCTCTGCATGGTTACTTTGGGCTTCCTCACAGCACAGTAGCTTCCAGGAGTCAGAATGCCTACAAAGCAGTTTGGGGCTACAGAGGGAGTGTTGTAGGGATCAAGGAGTAGGTTTCATTGCCTTTTCCGTCCTCATCTCAGAACAGTGAGATGCTTCACAAAGCATCTATTGTGCTCATCCTTTTGATTACAGGGCAGTCTCAAACCACACAGACTTGAGGGGAAGGGACATAAATCTCATATCTCGATGAGAGGAGTGTCAAGGTCCCATTATAGAATAGCATGTAGAATGGAAAATATTATTGTAGTCATTTTTTTGGAAAATAAAATCTGCCTCATAGGCTAATGAATATTTTCTTTGCTATTGACATTTTTCTATCTGAATACAAATGTACTGCAAAGTACACATTTAAAAAAAAAAACAAAAAACACCATATGTCCATATGCCCTGTGTCTGTACCAACTTCACTCTTCTGTGCTGCAATTTTTTTTTTCAAAAGCATTTATACTTATCTTTCATTTGTTTCTTCTCTTGGATCATATTTTATCATCACCCGCCACTAAAATACCCTTGAAGAGGTCATCCTTTTTCAAACTCTGTTAATTCTTATTTTTTTACTTCATGACTTAGCAGTAGTTAATACAATAAATTACCCCCTCTTAATCTAGTTCTCATGTTCACCACTCCTGAGATTATCTCCAGCTCAGAGCTCTAAATTTCATCTTTTGTCATGACATCCCAATTTTCAGCTCCAGCCTCAACCTCTCCCTGTGCTCTGGGCTTGTTGTCTCATTGCCTATTTGATGACTACTTTATTACCTAATAGACATATCACATCCCATATGTCCAAAAGAGAGGTCTATTTTAGCTTTCCTCACTATCCCTATCTCCATCATCAAGCATATTAATTTCCCAGATTCCCTCATTTTAGAAAATGTCAACACTAGTTACCCCTAGTTCGATGCTGAATGTCTAGGAATTTTACCCGAGTTCTCTTTGTCCTCCCCCTCCATTCATTCAGTATGCATTCAATTACACTTGCAAAATATATCCAAATTGATAAATCCTCATTATCTCCACTGCTACCCTCCCAGAAAATTAATGTTAAACTGTCATCAATTTGTTGGAGTAGACAACAAATATTGTTTATCTCACTTCTTTCACCTCAATAGCAAATGTTATTTTAAGAAATATTGAAGCACAATTTTTTTGTTATGATCCTTAAAATTCTTCTTGATGCATTCAGAATAAATGCACTTTCTTATTACCTACATGGTTGACCTCATGTGAGCTAGTCCCTGTCTACCTTTCCTACATCATTTTCTGCTTCTCTCCCCCTTGCTCAGCCCTTTTCTTGCCCCAGTGGCCTCCTTGCTCTTCTTCACTCCTGGAAAACTCCTTCTTTTGCACATATTTGAACTTAATGTTTCTTCTGCCTTTAGCATCATTACCAATTTCTAGTGTCCTGTAGCAGTCCACATGCTAGCATTTGGGAGCCTAAAGGGTCCTAAAGGAAGCCGTAGTAAGAGCCTACTGGGTCCTCTTCTGACATGTCACATATCTTGGTTTTAATTCCTTTTCATTGTTGCTTTTACACTTCCCATTCTAACAAATATTCTCCTTGAAGATAAAAAGGGCAGGAAAAATAGGAGCTAAAACTAATTTCTTTCCATTTTCAGTAAGCCTCAGCAACTTGAGCAGACAATACCTTCATTTTTGTAATAGTATAAAAACTTAAAAACATTTGATTTGTCATTATTTAAAGAATATTGTTGTTTTCAAAAAATTTCAAAAGATCTAACTTTTGTAAATTTTGCTTTGCTTCTTGACATAAAGCATCATTTGTATGCATGAACCTTATGTATTTTATACATTACTCTCAAAGTTCTGTTTCAATATTTTTCTTATATTGCTTTATCTATTTCTTTAGATAGATGGGTATATATATATATATTTTTACCTTATCCATGTACTTCTGTTTTCATAGTTGGTTCTTTGGCTTTACATATTCCCAAATTTTCTCTAAAATTTTAAAATGTCAGACCTGGAGGATATGCTTGCTTCTTTGATTTGTAAACAATGGGTTTTGGGCAGTATTTTTAACTTTTTGCATACAAGAATACTTTTATTGCATTACCAATATATACTGTGTATACTTTGCATTGTGATAGTTACCCTTCTATTCTAAACTATCCTTCTGTGACTTCTGTTCACTGATAAAATACAAACATATATGTAGATTCATGGGTCCAGTTGCTGCATGCTTACCATGGGTCTGTTAGAAATTGAGGTGGGAGAGAAATTGCTTGTATTAGAGAGAATTAAATTATTGAAGCTTGTCAGTTGCCCTTGCTGATCACACGATTCATCCAAAATCATAACAATGAAAGTTGAAATAACACTTTCTATATTAATGGTCCAATATGTATTATCTCTAGTGAAAGCATTGGTAGGAGGGAGAAGGAGAATCATGTTAAAATTATGTGTGTTTTTCTATACTCTGTCACCTTTTTATAGGAATCTTAAAAACTGGTCCTCTTTGGCTACCTATCTGGAAGAAACAAGGTTAAGACGGAGCAACTCCTACAACCTGTCAAAGGGCAGGTCCTAAGTCTGCTTATGCTCATAGCTACATCAAATCAAGAAATCAGAAAACAGGGACATGGTCTGGCATAACTAGAGAAGGCTAGTCCTGGTAATGTCTGCTTATTATATGGGAGAAGAAGTATAATATGGGTCCACTGGTGTGTGGCCTACTAGTCTCATGAAGACTACTGAACTTCAAATATTACATCTGCATTTCAGGGAGGAAGAGGTAAGGGGACATGCTCCAATGAAAATATTACATTACAACAGAAATTTAAAAACATTTCAGGAAGTTCTACCAACTGAAAGTTACTGATAACTAACTAGACAGAAAAAAGGTTGACCATAAAGTCATGACTGGGAATGAAGCTAAAAAGAAGAGCACTATCACTGGCTAGAAAATATGGCAGTCACATTCATTAAGCTGGTTAGTAATTGTTTGGATTATTTTAGGCATTCATTTATACACGCTGAATCTAGACAAATTATGAAATTACAAACAGTTTATTTAAGGAATCTTCATTTATCATATGTTCAGGTTGTTTACAATTATTTGATAAAATGTCCCTGTACTGCAAATCACAGTTTTACCCACGTTTTAATAAGTTCAGTTCAGCAGCAGTTCTAGAATCCATTACCTCTCTCTTAGGAATGTCCTGGAACAAAGACGGTATTATTCTAACAGTAAACATGCTGGTAAACATGCAAATGACCTCTTGATAAACATGAATGACCTGGTCAAACCACTGGTAATATTTACAAGTGGAAAGATAATGGTAATTTCTTGTCTATAAAAGGATTTTTAGCAAGCAAAGGGCTATTCTGTTAAAGTTGCATATTGTAAATGCACCTGGAATTTATAGATTTGGAGGAACTGGTTACCTGATGAAGGTTACATAAGCTGTGCAGTTAAGGATGGCTGAAATGACTTTCTTTGTGTGAGCAATGTTTCTGTGTACAGCACTCAAATGGTTCATCTGTCAATCTGGAGTCGAATGCAACCCCTTGTAGGAGAAATAAGTCCTTTTATATTTTTTGAAGTTGTATTTGAGGCCCTCAGATTCCTTTAAGGAAATAATTCTTCACTGGGGTCTATTAATTTGTTGGTGAGATTTGATAAAGGGTAAAATATTTATGATTTATATAGTCAGCTTTGACAAGATGATTCTTTGTGTTACTGAGATAAATTCCAAAACTAAAATTCCTTTGTGAAGGGGAATACATTATTTAGGAACTGGTTTATTAGACAATCAACCTCATGGGGCAACACCACCTCTGTATATGCTCTTCCAAATTACCCTTTCCATTCCTCAGGGACATCTTGGACCACTCTTCTGTATTTATCATTACATTGAGATACAGTTGGTCCCCAACTTATGATTGTTCAACTTTACAATGGTGCAAAAACATACCTATACAACCATTCTGATTTTCACTTTCAGACTGATATTGATAAATTACACAAGCTATTTAATACTCTGCTTAAAAATAGTCTTTTGTGTTAGATGACTACCCAGACATAGGCTGATGTAAATGTTCTGAGCATATTTGGGGTAGGTTAAGCTAAGCTATGCTGTTCAGAGGTTAGGTATATTAAATGAATTTTTTTTTTTTTTTTTTTACTTATTATCTTTTCAGTTTACAATGGGTTCATCAGGATGTAGCCCATAAAACGTCAAAGAGCATACTTAAAGAAAAGTCTGGCAAGTCCAATTTAAAAATTCAGTTGCATATCCAATTTATTGTACATCTCCTCTCTTCCTAGCACAAGCTAGGCTTCTTGGGTGACTCAAGTAGAGATGGAACAAAATCTGGTTTTAAGGTATCTATTCCACCTCTGCTTCTCGTCTCATACACCATTTTTCCCCCACAAGTACAATGGAAGATCTGTTGAGAGAGAAGAGAGAGGGAGAGATACCTTTACTTTCATAGTTCTGGTTAGGTCATCTCTTTGTTGACATCTGCTAGTTGTTGTTTCCCTTGTTTGTCAGGCATTCATAAACTGGCCCTTTTGGGGAGCTTGTGTGACCCTAGTATACAATCTCAGTGCCCAATTCCTTGATTTGGGAGATCTGCTCCATTTCTAACTCTTTTCAAACATACCTCAGTATGCTTTTCTGGCTGTCAACATAGCCTTTTGCTTTTGGGTTTGCTTTGTTTGGTAATCTGCCTTCATAATTTAGGACAAACAGGATGTTTCAATTAAGCTTGCTACTTTCTGTCATGTCCACTTTCTCCAGGGAAAATTTACCAACCTTCTGTTCCTCCTTCTAACTTTTTCAACTTCTCATTTCCTCTCTTTTCTGAGAATGAGCTTATATAAGAAGCTCCTCAATTAAGACTTGAGATGCTAGTCCTTCAACTGATTCTTTCAGAGCATCCTTATTTGGCTTCAGGAGAGAAGCAAGACAAAACTGTTTTAATCAGCTTTCTTGCTGCTGTTAACAAAAGGTCAAACAGGAACAATTAGAGGAGGAACCATTTATTTGGGGGCTCACTGTTTCAGAGGTCTTAGTATGGACCTCTAGATGACTGACTCCATTCTTTGGGGCCCAAGGTGAGGCAGAACATAACACATGAAGAGTGTGGTGGAGGAAAGTGGCTCAGGACTTGCTATCAGAAAGCAGAGAGATAAAATTGCCTTTACCATGAACAAAATATAAACCCAAGGCACTTCCCCATTAATTCACCTCCTTTACTCACACCCTATCTGCCTACAGTTACCACCCAGTTTATCCCAACCAGGGGATGAATGCATTGATTAAGCTAAAGTTCTCAGAACCTAATCATTTCACCTCTAAATCTTTATGCATTGTGTCACACATGAGCTTTAGGGGAATACCTAATATCTAAACCATAACAACTTTCTATACACACTGATTATTGTCAAGCTTTTTTGACCAGCAGAGACCAAACATTCTGGTTGTTTTGTCTGGTTTGTGTATAAACTGGCAAGAGATGGGCTTCCTAATATATTTCCTTGTGTTAAGGATGTACATTTTACTTCTTAATAAGTGATGGACAGAGTATCTAACCCACAAATTGCTTTGCACCTAATACTAATTGCTTAATTTCTTGTGCTTTTGTATCACAGGTCTCAAACTTCAAATATCAGGGGGAAAAAGTATCACTTAACTTCCTGTTTCATATATATGTATATATTATGATTGTCCTTCCGAAAAGTACACCTATCAATCCTTATGAGAATTGCTGGTCAATACTGAATATTATCATTTATATTATTATTTTTACTCATCTGATAGACTAGAACTTCCTTTGTTGTTCCAATAAGAATTTCTTCATAGGTTGAATTTTTAAAATGTATAATATTATTTGTATTTCTGCTTATGTAAATAACCTATTCCTAGAATTTAGCTAATTTTTCTAATGGGTTATTTCAGACATTGATTATAATGAAGACACTGAACATTTGTTTGCCATGTAATTTTCAATTTTACAGTATAAATTCTCAAACATTATGTGTTTAAACCTTTCTAAGTATCTAAAATTTATTTTTTATCCTAACACATCAATGATTTGTTTATTTATTTATTTTTGGTACTGTGGCTTTACCACTGAGTTATGTCCCCATTCCTTTTGTTAATTAAATTTTTTTTTATTTTTCATTTTGACACAGGGTCTCACCAAGTTTCCCAGGGCCTCACTAAATTGCTGAGGCTGGCCTGGAACCTGCAATTCTCCTGCCTCAGCCTCCTAAGGCATTTGGATTATAGGCATGCACCACCATACCTGCCTAATGGTTTCTTTTTAATATTTAAATATTTGGCCTATTTTGAACTTATTTTGGAATAAAATATGATTTGAGACTCTATTATTACATTTTCCAGTGTTCCCAATAACATTAATATTTTTATTTTTTTTAAATTTTTATTTATAGTAGTATGTATTACAGTTCATACTATCCATACAGAGCATCTTTTTACACAAAACAGTTTGTATACAAAGTATATTCGCAGCATTCAAGTCTCCAATCATGCATTTAGAATAATGATATCCGTCTTATTCAACCACTTTTTTCCCCCCTTCGCCCCTTGCTCCCTCCCTTCCCCTCCCTTCCCTTTGACCATTATAGTGTTTCTCTAATCCACCTATGTACTCCCACCCAACAATACTGTGAACCAGCTTCCTTCTATGAGAGGAAACATTCGGTATTTGGATTTTTTAGATTGACTGATTTCACTTAGCATTATATTCTCCAACTTCATCCATTTACCTGCAAATGCCATTATTTTATTCTCTTTTATTGCTGAGTAAAATTCCATTTTCTATATATACCACATTTTTCTTTATCCACTCATCTACTGAGGGACATCTAGGTTGGTTCCACAACCTAGCTATTGTGAATTGTGCTGCTATAAACATTGAAGTAGCTGTGTCACTGTAATATGCTGTTTTTAAGTCCTTTGGGAATAGACCCAGGAGTGGGATGGCTGGGTCATAGGGTGGTTCCATTCCCATTGTCCCAAGAAATCTCCATACTGCTTTCCATAACAGTTGTACCATTTTGCAGTCCCACCAGCAATGTATGAGTGTGTCTTTTTCCCCACATCCTCTCCAACATTTATTGTTGTTTGTGTTCTTGATAGCTGCCATTCTGACTGGAGTGAAATGAAATCTTAGAGTAATTTTGATTTGCATTTCTCTAATTGCCAGCGATGTTGAGCATTTTTTTCATGTATTTGTTGATTAATTGTGTATCTTCTTCTGAGAAGTGTCTTTTCAATTCCTTGGCCCATTTATCGATTGGATTATTTGATTTTTGATGTCAAGTTTTTTGAGTTCTTTATATATTCTAGAAATTAGTGCTCTATCCTATGTGCATGTATTAAATATTTGTTCCCAATTAGTTGGCTCTCTATTTACCTCACTGATTGTTTCTTTAGCTGAGAAGAAGCTTTTTAGTTTAAATCTATCCCATTCATTAATTCTTGGTACTAATTCTTGTGCTACCGGAGTCTTGTTAAGGAACTTAGAGTCTAATCCGACATGTTGGAAATTGTAGCTTACTTTTTCTTCTATTAGGTGTATTGTCTCTGGTCTAATTCCTAAGTCCTTGATCCACTTTGAATTGAGTTTTGTGCATGGTGAGAGATACAGGTTTAATTTCATTTTGTTGCATATGGATTTCCAGTTTTCCCAGCACCATTTATTGAACAGGCTATCCTTTCTCCACTGTACATTTTTGGCACCTTTGTCTAATATAAGATAGCTGAAATTATATGTATTAGTCTCAGTGTCCTTAATTCTGTACCATTGGTCTACTAGTCTGTTTTGGTGCCAATACCATGCTGTTTTAATTACTATTGCTCTATAATATAATTTAAAGTCTCGTATGGTGATGTCACCTGCTTCACTTTTCTTGCTCAGGATTGCTTTAGCTATTCTGGGTCTCTTATTTTTCCAGATGAATTTCATGACTGCTTTTTCTATTTCTTTGAGAAATGTCATTGGGATTTTGATTGGAATTGTATTAAATCTGTATAATGCTTTTGGTAGTATGGACATTTTGACAATATTAATTCTAACTATCCAAGAACAAGGTAGGTATTTCCATCTTCTGAGGTCTTCTAAGATTTCTTTCTTTAGTGTTCTATAGTTTTTGTTATAGAGGTCCTTCACCTTTTTCATTAAGTTGAATCCCAGGTTTTTTTTTTCTTTCTTTCTTTCTTTTTTTTTTTTTGATGCTATTGTAAATGGAGTAGTTTTCATCATTTCCCTTTCAGAGGCTTTGTCACTGATGTACAAAAATGCCTTTGACTTATGGGTATTGATTTTGTATCCTGCTACTTTGCCAAATTCATTTACTAGTTGTAATTCTGGTAGAGTTTTTTGGGTCTTATAGGTATATTATCATGTCATCAGCAAATAATGCTAATTTCAGCTCTTCTTTTCCTATCTGGATCCCTTTAATTTCTTTCATCTGTCTAATTGCTCTGGCCAGAGTTTCAAGTACTATTTAAATAGCTGTGGTGAGAGGGGGCATCCCTGTCTTGTTCTAGTGTTTAGAGGGAATGCTTTCAATTTTTCTCCATTTAAGATAATGTTAGCTTGAGGTTTTGCATAGATATATTTTATAATGTTGAGATATGTTCCTCTTATTCGTAGTTTGTCTAGTGCTTTGAACATAAAGGGGTGTTGTATTTTGTCAAATGCTTTTTCTGCGTCTATTGAGATGATCATATGGTTTTTTTTTATCTTTAAGTCTATTGATATAATATGATATATTATGTTTATTGATTTCTGAATGTTGAACCAGCCTTGCATCCCTGGGATAAACCCCACTTGATTGTGGTGCACTATCTTTTTGATATGTTTTTGAATCCGATTTGCCAGAATTTTGTTGAGGATTTTTGCATCTATGTTCATTAAAGATATTGGCCTGAAGTTTTCTTTTTTGGATGTGTCTTTGCCTGGCTTTGGAATTAATGTGATATTGGCCTCATAGAAAGAGTCTGGAAGAGCTCCCTCTTTTTCTATTTCTTGAAATAATTTGCAGAGCATTGGTATTAATTCTTCTTTGAAGGACTTGTAGAACTTGGCTGTAAACCCATCAGGACGTGGACTTTTTCTTGTTCGTAGTTTTTTGATAGTGTCTTCTATTTCTTCACTTGAAATTGATTTATTTAAATTGTGTATAGCCTCCTGTTCCAGATTGGGCAATCCATACGACGCTAGAAATCTGTCAATGCTTTCAGTATTTTCTATTTTATTAGAGTACAAGTTTTCGAAGTAATTTCTAATTATCTTCTGTATATCTGAAATATTTGTTGTGATATTTCCTTTTTTATCACGGATGTTAGTAATTTGAGTTTTTTCTCTTCTTCTTTTCGTTAGCATCACTAGGGGTCTGTCAATTTTCTTTTCTTTTTTTTGAAAGAACTTTTAGTTTTGTCAATTCTTTGAATTGTTTCTTTAGTCTCAATTTCATTAATTTAAGCTCTGATTTTAATTATTTCCTGTCTTCTACTGCTCTTAGTGTTGAGCTCTTCCTCTTTTTGTAGTGCTTTGAGGTGTGATGTTAAGTCATTTATTTGTTGTTGTTGTTGTTGTTTTTCTTTTAATGAAGGAATTCAGTGCAATGAATTTTCCTCTTACTACTGCCTTCATAGTGTCCCAGAGATTTCTAGATGATGCATCTGTGTTCTCATTTACCTCTAGGAATTTTTTAATCTCCTCCTTGATGTCTTCTTCAACCCCTTGTTCATTCAGTAGCATGTGGTTTAGCTTCCAGCTGTTGGAGTAGTTTTTTTTTTTTTTTTTCTTGTATTATCATTGATTTCCAATTTCATCCCATTATGGTCTGATAGAATGCAAGGCAGTATTATTATTTTTTTATATCTGCTAAGAGTTGCCTTGTGACATAATATATGGTTAATTTTGGAGAAGGAGCCATGTGCTGCTGAGAAGAAAGTGTATTCACTTACTGAGGGATGACATAGTGTATATATGTTCATTAGGTCTGTTATTAATTGTTTTAACAAGGCCTAATGTTTCTTTATTTAGCTTTTGTTTTGATGATCTATCCATTGGTGAGAGAGGTTTGTTGAAGTCCCCTAGAATAACTGTGTTGTGGTCTGTTTTACTCTTGATCTTGAGAAGGGTTTATTTGATGAATGTAGGTGCTCCATTATTTGGGGCATATAGATTTATGATTATTATATCTTGTTGATGAATGATTCCCTTAAGTAGTAAGAAATATCCATCTTTATCCCTTTTGATTATCTTTGGCTTGAAGTCTACCTTATTTAATATGAGAATGGAAACCCCTGCCTGCTTCCATAGCCCATGTGCATAAGTTTTTTCCCAGCCTTTCACCTTCAATCACTTGATGTCTTTTTCTATGAGATGTGTTTTTTGTAGACAGCAAATTGTTGGGTTGTTTCTTTTAATCCAATCTGACAATCTGTGTCTTTTGAATGGTGAGTTTAGGCCATTAACATTCAGGGTTATTATTGAGATGTGATTCTTATTTCCATCCATTTTTAAATGTATTATGGTATTTAACTTGATTTGGATTCTCCTCTGGTTGGTAATTCCTTTAGTTTACTATCTCCCTTTGTTGGTTTTCATTGTTATTTTTCTTTTCTTCTTCATGGAAAATTTTGTCCAAGATGTTCAGAAGTGCTGGCTTTTGAGTTGTGAAATCTTTTAACTTTTGTTTGTTGTAGAAGGTTTTTATTTCATCTTCGAATCTAAAGCTCAATTTTGCTGGATATAAGATTCTGGGTGACATCCCTTTTCTTTCAGAGCTTGAAATATGCTATTCCAGGATCTTCTAGCTTTTAAGGTCTGGGTTGAAAAATCTGAGCATAGTCTGATCAGTTTCTCCCTACATGTAATCTGCTTCCTTTCTCTTGTGGCTTTTAATATTCTCTCCTTGCCTAGTATATTAGGCAATTTCATTATAATGTGCCTTGGTGTGGATCTGTTGTGGTTTTGTACATTTGGTGTTCGGTAAGCCTCTTGAACTTGGTTTTGCCATTCGTTCCTCATGTTTGGAAAATTTTCTGCCATTATTTCATTGAATCAATTACTCATTCCTTTGGTTTGAAACTCTGCACCTTCTTCAACACCAATCACTCTTAAGTTTGGTCTTTTTATGCTGTCCCTTAATTCCTGAATGCTCTGTTCTTGTTTTATTACTACTTTTGCCGTGTCCTCTTGATTTTTCTCCAGGATATATGTTTTGTCTTCATTATCTGAGGTCCTTTCTTCTAGGTGATCTAATTTGCTGGTGATGCTTTCAATTGAGCATTTAGTTTGGTTTATTTCTTCTTTTATTTCCAGAATTTCTTTTTGGTTTCTCTTTAGAATCTCTATCTCCTTATTGAAGTAATCTTTTGCTTCTTGTATTTGTTTTTGGAGTTATTTGTCAAAATGCTCTTTTATCGCCTCTATTTGCTCTCTCATCTCATTTTTGAGTTCATTCTTAAGATCCATAAACATTTAGAATATGTAATTTCTAAATTCCGTCTCTGGCATTTGACCAAATATGCTTGCCATGGAATCTACTGAGGGGGTATGTTGGTTGGTTTCAGCCACTTTCTTCCCTTGCTTCTTCATAATGCTTGTGTGTCTATTCTTCTAGCACTGTGGGACCTTGCTTATTTCAAATTCATCTTATAGCCTTATGTTTCTCCTGTGGTACAATGCTGTCAGGTCCCCTTATAAATACCTTACACTTTAAGCTCTAACACTTTCTTACAGCAAATCCCATTTTGATCACAATGTACAGATTTAGTTAACTCAGCTCTTGTCTCCAATTTATTCTGTATGTTTGCATTGGGGTTTACAGTTTCAGTATTGGACACAGAGATGATATGTTTAGGAAGAAGGAAGTGAGATTATTGAGATGTTCTTTCTTAGGAAGTATGAAAATAGAATTCTGTGGAAGTGGTTTAATATCAGTAGACAGGAAAGGAAAGAGAATGGAGTGAGCGATTTAGAGGGAAAACCAATTTTATATATAAACCAAAGTTATTTAGCCTTTGAGAGAAGAATAAAAAAGATAGAAAAGAAAAAAATAAAAAGGAACAATGAGCGATAACAAAGAAGTAAGAATGAGTGTAAGAGAAAGGAGAGAGAAACTGAGTCAATAAAAATAGAGAGTAAACTATATATAATACCGATTTGCTGCATATTTCAATTGCCCCAGGCCTAGAAGTCCCAATTTCTGCGTATACCTTGTTTTCGCCTCTGATGAGTACACAATGACAGGGTGTAAATAGATAAGATGAGGGTAGAAGAGACTAAAGTGAGAAGGGAAGAAATGAAAGAGGAACACAGACACACAAATAATCACACTATCAAACAGAACAAAAACAAAACAAACAAACAAACGAAGAAAACAAAAAACAAAAAACCAAACAAAACCCTAGAGTCGAATCCAGGAACAAGTCTCAAATAAACAGGACCCTGGGAAGCCCTTCCAGTTTAGGCCAGTTGTCCCAGATCACGCCCAGACAGTCACAGAGCATGAATTAGTGGCATCTAGTCTGCAGCTTTGGCCAGCAGCAGATTGGCACAGAGGAATAATGGCTGGGGGAGAGGGATGTCAGTATGGGAATAGCAACAGGAAAGGGTTCATCCAAAAGGCACGCATTTCCCAAGCCCTCCCCCAGTTACAGCTCTCGTGGTTGCTGCGCTGGCCTCAGGCAGGCCCTTCCCTGCTGGCTGCCTGCGCGCGTCTCACCCAGGTGTGTGCTGTTCTCCGGGCCCTTGACCGATCCTTGGATGTCTGCAGTCAGCTGCAGCCCTCCTTCAAAATGGTGGTGCCTTCCCCGGTCCCAGTAGCTGTACCCCGGACCTGTGTTTCACTCCGAGGCGTGCAGGTCCCGTTCGGCAATTTACGCGAAAGAAGTCTGTGAGGCTGCTGCTCACGTCTGGCTTTCTTTTTATTCTGAACTGTTCTAGGCCATGGTCTGTACTTCCCTCACTGCAATGTTACCATCGCTGTTGCGCTGCTAATGCTGGTTCGGTTTTTGGGCCACTTGCACTGGACTCTGTGTGTCAACGGTCTGGAGTTCGTTGTATTTCACCATCTAGATGTGCGTGCATGTCTCAGCTCCTTCCTGGCTGTGGGAGTATTGCTAGGAACACATTCAATCTTCCAGCTAAGCCTCTTTTAGTGACAGTCTCCTGAGAGTGCTTCTCTGCTGTCCACCATCTTTTTCCTGACCCTACATTAATATTTTTAAAACTCACCTTTCTTAATTGATAAAAGGAATTATTTTGTTTTATTTATGTGTTTATTTAGATTTTAATAGATCATGTTACAAGGCATTTTACATTATTTTTACATTAACATTTTATTAATTTTTCTTAAGCATTTGTATTTCATGATGAATGGTAAAATATATTTTCCAGTTTTCTCATTCCCCAAAATATCTTACTCTTTTCATCACTGTCTCTGTTTCTCACTTATTAATAGTCATTTTATTTATCTTCAGAGAATTAGCTCAACATGTTTCTTATTTTGTTAATTTTTATTCTTCCCTTACTTTGCATGATTAATTATTCACTTTCAAAGTTTTATTGAGGTATAATTGACAGAGAAAAAACTGTATATGTTTAATGTATACACTTTGATGAGCATGGACATATGTATACATCTGTGATACCATCATCATAATCAAGGTACTAAACATATAAATCATTTCCAAAAGTTTCTTTGTATTTCTTTATCTTTGTGAGTGTGTATGCATGTGTGTGTGTTTGTGGTAATAACACAACATGAGATTCACTCTTTTAACACAATTTTAAGCTCATAATGCCATATTGTTACCTAAAAGTAGGCATAATGTTTTACAGCAGATCTCTATAACTTATCCACCTCAGTTAAGAAAAATAGAATTATGCCTGTGACCAAATCCCCAGGTGTCACATTCTATCTGCATTGGGAGCAGTTGGGGACAGGCCATGAGTCAGGAGTGTTTAGGTAACTTTATTTCTCATTGAGAACAAATAAATCCTCCAACACAAACCACATTTATGTTGATCCCTTTGATCTGTATAACCCTTTTAGAGGTAAAATGTGGTTATTATAGCTTAATTACACTTTGATATAATTTATCTCATTAGTTTTTCCCAACAATGGTCCCTAAAGATGTACACTGTGGCCTCTGTATCATGTGGGCACTATGAACCAGGCACTATCCCTGCCTGGTTCTAAAATAGGCACCTGCTCTTGCTCCTTGGCTCTCCTACATGGCTGCATTTAGTTCTCCTGCCTCTTTTCCTCTTTCAGTGCCATTTGTAACAGGGGACAGCCCCAACCTTGTTTCTGTCTAGTTTCTTTCATAGCAAGAAAAATTTTGGTAATGAGAAGGCAGAAAGAGTCTGAAGACCCTGGGAGCAAGAAGAACTTCTGACATGAAAACGACATTGACAGGAAAAATAAAAAAGAAATGGAAAGATGAGATGAGAGAAATTACGCTAAGAATTTCACTTAATAACCAATTCATAGAGGGGAATCTCGTGGGGAAAAAGAAGTATGGGAAGTATGTTCCATTGTACATATCAATTATTATGAATAATGGATTATTTCATATATATATTATTATGAACAATGGATAACCAACATTTATGAGATAATTGGCTTAATATAAAAGTGTGCATGTTAATATGGTCAAATGAAGCAGATAGATATATATGGATTTAAATAATCTATATAAATTTTTAAAAATTCATGAGCCTGTTTATTTGACATTTCCTGAGGTAGAATTATAAAACGTTTTTCAAGTTATTTCCTTCCAATGTTATTGATATTATTATGCTATAATGTGTTTGTGTGCTATAATATTATTGTAATATTACTGATTGATAAGATAAACATATTCATAGGAATAAGTTAAATACAATTACAGAGCAAGAGAGAGAGAAAGAGAGAAATAGATAGATATAGGGGCCCTGCCTGTTTTTGAAAACAGGCAGTTTTTTGAACTGAAACTGTTTTTTCTGTACATTGTAACCCTTTCACTACCATTTATACAAATTCAGCTGACCTACATTTGAGGCTCTGCCTCTTCCCATTGGAGTGTCACTGGTACCTTTGTAAAAGCAGCCATTTCATTCTAGCGGGGCATTAGTTTGAGCCATCTGCTGAGCAGCTTTCCCAGTGGTCCACAGCCATGACACAGTGTTTGAAGTTATGCTTCAGAGCATCTTTAAAAACATTGTGTTTCTAATCTCCCTGTTTATATTATCCCTTCACTCATCATCCATAAACTGCTTGAACATCCTGTTCACATCCATCCTCCCACAAATCCAACTTAGTAGATCAACAAATCAGCCTCTATTTATTGAACTCCAATTATATCCAAGACACAGAGAAGTGGCTGCATTTTATAGAGTTTCAGTGCAGGTAGATTGGCTATATTTCAGTCTCCATGTCAGTAATTCTACTTGGCCATTTAGTGATGAGTAGAGCTTTTTGATGTTGTTAGTGAACTGTTCAAAAACAAAATGGTTCTAAAAGAGGCACATGAAAATTGTAGAAAAGAAAAATCATAAGATTGGTTGTCTTAGAAAAAGCACATGGATGTTTTAATTACAGTCACAATTATCAAAATTATTAAGGTTAAAAAAGCAAACTATGGTTTTTATGAACAGAAATATCCAGAAAAATTTTGAAGATGAGTGCAGTCTTATAAGCTTGGTTTTGAGATTTTTGTACAGTTTAATATAAATAAAACACATTAATCCCCTCGCATTTTAAATCTCTCTAAATTTTATAAATTATAATGTTAGGATGAGGCTCATGATTTAAATATTGAAGAATAAAAAACACATCATGATATGATTTGTAATATAAAGATAAATGCTAAATGTATTGATTATTCAAACGTTCTACTCTCAGGGTGTTTACTTAAAGTTTGTACTGGTAATTTTGGGGACTGATCAGTCTTTAAAGATATTTCTATAACAAATATTTTCAACACGAGAAGAAACTGAAGCCTCAGGTATAAATAGGAATGTGATACCATTACCTAATTGAATTATTTTCAAGATTATCTTGGATAATATAAGTTCTTAGTAACTTCCTGAAACATGTTAGGTATTATTTCTATTTTTATTATTTTAACAAGAATTGCCATAAAAATCAACAACATATTCACAAATACAACATGCCAAGGTGTCAAACAAAACAAATTCTTGAAAAAATATTAGTTACAGTTATTATAAATGAACGATAATGTTAAGATAAAAGTTAGGTGATACCTGAGGTTATTAGTGCTAATGAAGACAGTAAAGAGCAGACTGCGATGTGTGACTATGGGAGGGTTATTAAGCTTGGATTACCTAAGTTTCTTATGTTATAATCATAGTCTCCACCTCATAGACTTATATGTGAGTTCAGCTTGCTGATACATGTAAATCATTTATGAGCAGCCCAGTGCTGGGTGCATGGTGAGTGTCAGAGCATGTTAGTTGTTATGGTTATCAATCATTGTCACAATTAGCATCATTTTTACTGGGTGGAATCTTGTGCACTAGGCATTCTTTATGGGATTGATTTATGTGATAGAACACAGTGCTGGTGGTATTTGAAATGCCATTCTTACTTCTATATTCTGAATGAATTAAAGGATAGTCTTAGAAAGGGACCAAAGAAACAGGTTCATTACTAATAAATCTTGGCTAGAGGTCACTACTTAACCCTATAACGAAAATCAGAATTTATGCACTTTTCCCACCTCAAACTCTAGGTTTCTATCCTTTCTGGGTGGAGCCTGCCCTCATGAATTCTCACTGGAGCAGAAGACTGTTTGTAGTTAGTGGTAGACTAGATCAGAGAGTGTACAAGTAGAGGTTGAGGCATTCTTGCTCAGAGCTTTTCTCCTACAATGAATAATTCTTCCTCGCCAGGGATGCAGTGAATCAGAGGGTGACAGATTTGAAAAAGTAACCAGATAATTCTCCCATATGTTCCCTCCTGGGCAGGACAGTACGTGTTCACCCCTCTTTGAAAATGTGTGGCACGAGAGGATAAAGGCATACCTAACAATCTGGACTCACACACTTCAGATCCAATGTCTATTTTTTTCTTCTGGATCATTAAGTAAGACTTAAACTTCTTGCAGTCATGAATTTACTATCTGGAAAACGCGGCTTTGATGGCCAGCACTTTTCTATATTGCAGCAATAGCTAGGAGATTAAAGAGATGACTGCTTTGGAGATGCTCCAAGGGACTCACATAAAAGGGGCCATTATGTTCAGGTAACATGGACTAGATTATGGGCCTTGTAGAATGCTAACAGTTTTAATAGCCAGTTTGTTTTTCTTAGCAATGATTCTTCTGATATTTTCCATTTTTAATCAAGCAGAAGTTATCTCCAAATACCCTTTGTTTGTTAGAAACTTGTTTTCTAAAAAAAAAAAAAAAAAAAAAAAAGTCGAAGCATCTTCCAAGATTAGAAAAATATAGTCTTTAAGACTTTCTTGACATCTATACCAAAATAGCAATGTAGCTGAAATCAAGTGGGAACATTTAGAAAGCCAGAATGATAATTGCAAAAAAGGGGAGGAAGTAGAACAATTTTCACTGCTTTTGTTAAAAAGTTTTTACTTGTCATACTATGCTACATCTTATTTTTGAAATGCATTGAAAGTTGTCTCCAGTTTTATCTCTCAGATGGTGTGGCTGCCAATTCCTTCCCCAGCGCTCTGTCACTTGGCTTGTTTCCAATGATGCCATGTGTAGTTTCTCCTTCCCTCCTCCCTTTTCTAAATAGAGAGGGAAACAGGTCCATCCGGCATTAGCTTGCAAGCTGTATAATTGGAATTAAAATTCAAGGCATGAATGTCTTTAACTCAGAGGGCCAATTGCATTCACAACTGCTCAAGTTTCTGTTGTAAAGAATGTAACTTTATATTTAAACATGATAGTCTCAAAGTTTATAAAAGATTGTAGTCTCTGTTCAATCTAAAATTAGAATAATTTTTCTTTATCAAATCTTTGGCTTATTATTTTATTTTCTAACAGATGTCTTAAAAGTGAGACTCAATTGCACTCATCACTGATTTCTAATTTGTCAAGTTCTTTTCCTTTTTCAATCTATTATGTACTTACCAGATGTTCTTTATCTAGTGGATTTTATAACAGTTGATATATCCAGTATGTGAAATTTAGGGAAGGACCTCAAATTTTCTGTACTTTAACAATATCCAAATACATTTTTCTCTAGTAAGCAGAAAACCTGTTTTCAGAGATAGTAGCTTTTGCTTCTTCTTCTTCTAACCTTGTCATTTATTCTTTTGTATTAGTGGGCAATCCATCAAATCTGTCTATGTGTCAATAGGCATATCTACATATCATGGGTAGGAGTCAGCCACCTGCTAAATCCTAGGGAAAATTAATGTACTTTTATTTCACAGGTCTTTACTTCTAGGGAAATTGAATTGATCTATACATATGTCATTCGTCCTCACTGAATCTTGAGAAAAGAGTTGGCAGATGTCTTTATGTTACAGATGGTTCCTCATGAGGCTGTACTCTTTGCTAACCACCTGGAAAACTTGCAGTGGACACAGTAGATCTGTCACCAAGACAGGTGGCAGTGTCTCTAAGTCTCAGGGGTAGAGGATTGCTATATGCACAGTGGGACCTCATTTCCCTTAGGTTTTATAATCCCTTTGTGACATCTGCACTTATTTAATTAGCCATAAACATTTATGCCTTCACTATTGCTCTTTATAAGAATAATTGCTGTTCATTCAGGGACTTCAGGAGGTAAAAAAGAGGTAGGTAAAGCAGACTCCAGCCATTTCCTCATTTATTTCTTATTATCCTCCTCCAAAATGGTAAAGTCAAGGAGGGTGAGAAAAGTAAGTGGGTATCCAGGCTTGGGAACTGTAGAATCTAGAATGTGAAATAAAAGGCTGCAAATTTAGATATGCAAGAATTAGAAACCCTATCCTCTCCAATGCTTTCTCTATATTAAGTCTAGTACAAATTTATATATTATTTACACTGGTCTTATGTGCAGGGAATCAGAGAACATAACATATTTCTTTGAACATAAAAATGTCAGAAATTCAGCCCAAAGTAGCTGAGCTAATAGGCAGATAATCAGCAAACATGTTACCTGCGTAGACATTCTGGACAGTTCATGTAAATTACTGGATGCTCCTGCCATCACTTGTTGAATAAGCTTAGAATGTTTTATCTCCAAATAAAAAAAAAAAAAAGGAAAGAAAAAGAACCTCTTTGCATGCCAGAATAGCTGGTCTGCCTCTGAGTGTTACACATAGGAGACTGGCTGTCTGTAGGTGTAGTGAATTTGAGAAGCAGTGAAGTGGAAGAGACTCAAGGACTATACCAGCTTGCTGCTTTGGAAATACTCCAACACAATGTCAAAACAGTAGGGACTCTCTGAGCACCTGCCCAAGCTGCACTTAAAATTAATGATTATTTGTGAGAACAGACAAGGAGGAAAATCTACTTCGTTCACAAGTTAGTGGTGTGGATTAGCTTCATGGGTATCTAATGGCTGACTGCCACTGAACTCGTCTTTTTTGTACTTTTCTGGCTCCTTCTGCAGGATGCCAGAAGCTCCTTGTTTAGCTAGTGCTTTATCTAATTCTGGCACAATCAATTCTACCTTATTCTCTCTCAGCACAATTGGCAGGACTATACTGTTTATAGGGAAAGTATATTCCCTCTAATTTAATACTTGAAATCTATTTTCCTTCCATTACAAAAATCTTCATGTGTCACTTTCTTGTTTTCTTCCTGTATCTCTTCTCTTTAAGCTATATATAAATCTATCATGTAACTGAATTTCTAACATCTGTGGTCTTTTACTTTTGAGATCTATATTCTCATTTCCTTTTAAGAAAAAAAATTTTAAATTCCCTCATCTCAGTATATTTCTCTTGCTTTAAAATGCACCAGGGAAGCACTGATTTATGTATAAGCAGATTTATGCATACTGTTGGCTCATTGTTTAGCAATAAATGTCCATATTATATAATGAGATTGGTGTATAAAACGTTTTAGTGGTACAAATTAAAGGCCCTATAATAAGTACAAAGTTATCTATTATGATGTCCCATAAATATGTTTTTATTACAAGACCAACAGAAATCCTTCTTATCATTGTATTTGCTTTTGGTGAGTACCTGCATGATATAAAAGACCAGATAATTGTTTATCTTAGTACACTTTAGCATAGGCTTGTGATCTACCATCGATGAAAGGCTTTCAAGGTGCATTTCCCAAATATGTCTTAATTTATAAATTACACAACTTTATGCACATAACTTATAATAATATAATATAAATTACACTGTGAACAATACATATAATCAGACATTTAAAAGTCTACAGAGGAAATAATAGAAACAGACATTCTGATATTTGTTTCTTGTGTTCCAGTAGATTATATTCAGATACTTAGAGATGTGTACTTAGAAGACAGGTGATTCTCATATCAGAGTGATAATTAGAAGGGCCTGGAAGGAAGTTTTAAAGTCAATTGTACCTGTCCCCTTCCCCATATCTGCTCAATTTGAATCTCTAATTGTGATTGGATGATAATGATATATGTATTTTGTAAATACTTGCCAGTGTTGCCAGTGTTTCTAATGATATATGTGTGGGTTACTTAGAGGAGTTTGCAGTTTGGAATATCACTATGAAACTCCAGATAGATTCAATGAATAGAATTTTAGGATGCCTTAGAGACATCAATGAGGTATTATGGTTTGAACTGTGTCTGCCCCAAAGATGTTGAAGTGAAAACTCTCAGTCCATGTGAATGACATTATTTAGGAATAGAAACTTTTTTTTTTTTTTTTTTTTTTTTTTGTGGTACCAGGGATTGAACTCAGGGGCACTCGACCACTGGGCTACATCCCTGGCCCTTTTTGTATTTTATTTAGAGACAGGGTCTCACTGAGTTGCTAAGTGCCTCGCCATTGCTGAGGCTGGCTTTGAACTCGCGATCCTCCTGCCTCAGCCTCCCAAAGTGCTGGGATTACAGGCGTGCGCCACCGCGCCCGGCAGGAATAGAAACTTTGCAGATGATCAAGATAAGATGATATTTTCAGGCGAGGTCACAAGTCAGTATTACTGGTTTTCTTATAACAAGACTAAATGTGAACACAGACACAGGCATGCACACATATAAGAATTATGCTGCCAAAAGTCAATGGTGTACCAGAAGGTAGGAGTGAGGTCTGGAATCAGTCTTTCCCTTCGCACCTTTATAAGGATATAGCTCTGCTGATGTCTTGATCTTGGTCTTCTTGCTTCTAGAACTGTGAAATAATAAATCTCTATAGTTTAAGCCATTTAGTGTGGGGTGCTTCATTGTAGCATCCCTGGGAATCTAATGCAGAAGGGAAAGAACTGTTTGTGGCCAAACCAACCTAGCCAGTTGAATCCAAGCCCTAACTGCCAAACCATCTTACCCTCTGCTTTTTCTCATCTTTTAAATTTTCTTTCCAAATTTTCTCCTTGTAGACATTAACTTTTTGAATAGAAATGTTCATATAATCTGAACTGTGTTTTAAGAGAATAAAGTTTAATTTATATTCTAATAGAAAAATAAACATGCACATTCTCAGAAACTTAAAAAAAGATATAAAATGAAAAAAATAATATTAACAACCATACCAATACAACCATTGTAGACATTTTAGTGTATTCTCATGTACTCCTTTTCTTCCTCTATGTACTATTTTGAAAGTTTATTTGAGAACTTATTAAACATTATATATTTCATAAGAATGGTTAGAATGAAAAATGGTATTATCTACATTCCCATACTTTAAAAAACTTCCATAGACCTCTGGTTAATCAGAGGTATTTATCTCTGTCCATGAGAGTAATAGAAAAGAGAATAAATCCAGATGGACAAAATAAATAAGAGAAAAGACAACAGCACATAAGAGGTGTCAACAAGAGTATGGAAAACAGAAAACAAAGGAGAAATAACAACTGACTTAGGTTGCAGAAAGGAGAACTCTGACAGCCTGCAATGAAGAGATGAGTCACCTCTTTCTGAAGAAATCTTGAAATGCTCAGGAATTGAAGGCAGCAGATACATCTACAATTGTACAGTGGGATTTAAAATAGGGAGAGCTGTTAAATATTCTTATAGGGAGTGTCTCACAGATCATAAGTAAGGGTATGGACCTCTTATTTATTGCAAAGTGCTGATTCTAACAAAATGAAGTGTTAATGAAATAATTCATAATCAGGGAAATGGGATATCTTAGAAAATATCCACAGTTATTACTGATTCTAATTTCTTCTGCTTTTTAAGTTACTGGTATGAATTTTATTAACCTGGTACAGCAAACTATGATTGTAAATTTTCTATCTTAGATATAAAAGGAGAAATGCAGGTTAAAACTTGATTAGAACTGAATGCCTTTATGTATATAGTTAAACTATCTTAATTCCAGTTTTTGTAAATAATTCAAATAAAAATAATTTTCAGTTAGTTTTTGTAGATTTGGTTCAACATAAAGTTACTCTTTGAGGAGTATTTTGGACATTATGAATTTAGCTACATATTAGAATTATTAATTCACAGATTTTGGGGGTGAAATTTTCTTGGAGTGAAAATTTTCTAGTTTGCTCACTTGATATTATAGAGATACAGTTGCAGTATTATACATCATATACAAGAAAACAGCTGTTACCTTTATAATGGTTGCATAATTGAAAAGATTCGATTGAGATTTTCAAAAAGAATCTACATGATACATTGAATCCAAAGTTCATGTACTTTTTTTAATATGCCTTAGATAGATCTAGAGACTCCACAATTCTGAATTGCACAAAATTTTTAGCATGAAGTATCTTCAGTATTTTTCTAAAAGCCTTAGTATGCTTAGGAATGTGCAGCATTACATGTAATTACGTTTCAAGTGGTGAGCTGTACCAACTACCACAATGGACTCTTTCAACTCTTTGTTTCTTCTTTGAGTTTTGCAGAATATTGCTTTAAAACAATGCAATTCAAAACAACTGAACATTTTTGTAACCTGGTATTTTCCTTTCCCCACTTTGTGTGATGGGGATTTAATTCACGACTAGTACGTGCTAGGCAAGTACTTTACCACTGAGCCACACATCCAGACTATGCCTGGTGATGGACTTTTAGGGTAGGGCTATCTAAAGCTATGGAATTTTTAATTGTTGAATATGTGAGTTACAGGTAGGAGCTGAAATAAGAGAAGATGATGAACTGTAGGTGGCCTCTACTTGGGACTATAAGGGTTATAGTTTACACACTGACTACAACTATGGGAGATGTTACAAATGAGATTGGAATCTGCTTAGAGGAAGTATCTATTATAGAAAGTAAAAATCTATTATTGATTAAGAACAACTAGTTCCTTTCCCTTTCTTTTTCCCCCCAAAGAGATCAAGTGTATCTATTTCAATTTATTCTGCATTTCTAACCCTCCCCTTTGCACTGTTGATGCAGCAAACAGGATTTCTTAATGGGTAACTTATTCCTAGCCAAAAAATACAGTGATGATTAGTACAGTTTTAATTTGAAGATATTCCAGTGTCTGTGATTTCTCTCTTCTCTTTCCAATCATTTACTTTTAGATGATATTTGTACATTATCATGTTATAATTCCATCAGGTTTATAGCTTAGTATAAACACACTGGTATAGATCATCTTTAATAAAATAAATAAGATTAATTGTTTTCTTCTCTAAAGAGCATATTCTTGATGATTACAGATTCTTATGAAATTTTATGAGTTATTTAAAAGATAGTATAAAATAGGTCAGATATTTGATTAGAACTAAACTTTCTATTTGAGTGTATTTTGCGTATATTTATGATTTCAAAAAGTAAATGTATTGGGGGAAGAAAAAAATGACTTAAGGGAACTAGACAAATCTTGTCAAAGTCTGCTGCCCTGAACTTTTTCACCAGGTATGGTATCCATCATTCATGCTGGGTGAAAGGGAAGAAAATAGTTATGTAGTGTCAGCATTAAGTAGATTTTTCTGAGGTAGAAGATTAAAAGTAATTTTTAACACAAAAATATCAAAGAACAAATTAATACATAAGCACAATTCAGAGGGAATTAGTTTCTTAAAAATTTCATTTAAAAACATTAAATTATGACCTTTTAGGATGAGTCATTCTAGTATGAGTTAAAATATTTGCAAAATATACATACTCTCTTGCTGTTTATTATTATATTCTAATGTGGGAAATAAACAATAAAGTAAGAAAACAAATAAAAATGAATTGCAAATTGTAGCAAAGTGTTATTAATATAAGAAGTATGGTAGAAGGATGAATAACAGGGAAGAATGTTTTTATTCTTCCTTTCTTAACATCTGACCCTCACTTTAGACAAAGACCTAACTTTGTCAATGAAATTTTAGCAAAAATTGATGACTGAAATGGAACTAGTTAAGCAAAGAAAAGGATAAAATGTTTCCAGTCAAAAGAGCAAAAAGTTCAAAGAATATGAATTTGGAAAGAGCTTAGAGTTTTCAGCAATAGAAGGAATCATGGAACTGAAGTAGAAAGAGATAATGTGATGGGCTGGGAGACTGAGGGCTGAAGTGGGAGATTGGATAGAACAGATAGCCTATGAGCCATAAAGGAGGCTTTAGGCTTTTATTCTAAATGCAATGCAAAGGCATAGAAGAGTTATAGTATTTTCCAATTTGAGGCTTAATGCTGTTTTATTGCTTTGTGGAAAAATAAATAAGAGGAAAATAAGAAGCATAGCTTTAATTTTGAGACATTTGCTGAAACTCAGCCCAGAGTTATTGGTAATCAAGAATATGGAGATGTCACTGGAGCTAAAGTCAAGAGAAGGAAACACATATGTTTTAGAATCAGAATCATAAATAGGAATTGTTGCAATAGGGCATGATGCAAGGGGACTGAGCCAAAGAAAAGAAACTAACGGTGGCTTAAGCTCCATTGTCAAATTGAAGTCTAAAATTGGAAGAATATTGGGGAGTAGGTTTTAAGAAGGGAAGAATGAAAATTTTTCTTTAGCTTTAAGCATATGAAACATTTGAACAGAAAGTAAAAAAAAAAAAAAAAAAAAAGTTGAATATACAAATCTGGACCCTCTATTGGATCTAGATAGAATGGCAGGGTCAAGAAACAGTAAAGTGGTTGGGTTACTGTTTTGTGTCACATTTCTGCTTACTCAGTTGCAGCTAGAATCACAATTCATCCCAAATGATTCAAATGAACAGAGTTTAAGTGAATGGATTATTTGAAGGAAACATACAGTAGCAATGAGATACAAAGAGACCTAACAATGAGAAACTGTTACTACCTCTAGAGTGGATAAGTTAAGAAGAGAAAAGAATGTTAGGAGCCCAAAGAGCTGGCTCTGTGGAGGACTGCTCAGTAAAAGTAGAAGTCCTAGAACATGGAATAGTTACAGAGACACTGCAATAAAGGAGAGAGAGGCAGGAAAATAAATAGTTGTTTTATTTTTCATCTCATCTTCTCATCTCCTTCCTGTGCATCTAATTGACTGAGTATAAACAAAGGCAGCCCACAAAAGTTCTCTGTTGATATGGATGAACAAAGATCAGCCACTCAGAATTCAGAACAGAAGGGAGAAAGGTATAAAAAGGATTTGATAGACTTCTGGCTTCTGCTTCAGCATATAGGTATCACTCCATATTGACAGGTAAAATGCTAAAAGATTTAAAATCCACAACACTTGTTAGGATCATAGGGATACTGTTGCCCCTGAAATTGAAGAGATATACTGGTAGATACTGAGAATCACAGTTTATCAGAGTAGAAACCCATAAGCCAAATCCCCTGTGGGAAATACTGTGGTATTTAAGAAAAAACTAGCTTATAACTCACAAAATGCTGGAGGCTTCATGTGGATAAATCTGAGAGTGAGAAATGCCAGAGGAGCCCAGGCTCATGGTGGACTTGTCTACACTTCTTTGAGGTTTTATGTCCAGAAGCTCTACTAGGTTATCCTGGTGAAGATGAGAGAAAAATTCCCTCATGTTCTCAAAAGGAAGAAGGGAAAGTAACTATATGAAATATGCCAGAACATTGTGTTCTTAGCAAGGCTTGTATTCAAGGGAAAGTATTTTACCAGAGCCTAACTGACTTGAGGGAAAGGTAAAGCATTCAACTCTGTCCCTCTAGCTCTCCTGTCCCATGGAAGTGGGGGGGAACTGAGATACACATGTGAGTTCATAGGGCACAGGCTGGTGAATGAGTGACATCTAATCATCGGAGTATGGAATGCTTTCTCTCACACCTTGCCTCTACATTGCTAAAGACATGCATACCCCAGTTTCTTCCTCATACATCCTGTCTGTCTGCAATAACAATTTAGAAAGGATCCTAGAAGGCAAAATACACAGTTTAACAAGACAGAGTAAGTATCAGAACTAGACTGAGATATGATAGGAGAGTTAGAATGATCAGTTTAGGAATTTTTAAAAAGTATGATTAATACACTAAGGGTTCTAATGGAAAAAGAAACAGCATGCAAGAACAAATGTATAATATAAGCAGAGACATAGAAATTCTCAGAACAAATCAAAAAGGAATGCTAGAGATGAAAAACACTGTAACAGAAATGACTAATGCCTTTGATAAGCTCATTAGTAGACTGGAATGGCAGAGGAAAGAATCTTTGAGTTTGCAGACATGTCAGTAGAAACTTCCAAATCAAAGATAAAGAGACTAATGAACAGAATAGCCATGACCTGAGAGAGAACGCCACAAGGTGTGTAACATGCATGTATTGGTAATATTATAAGAAGAGAAAAGGAGCAAAAGAAATATCCAAAAAAAGAATTTGGAGTGAATAAATAAATTTTGGATGGAAAATTGAGAATAAGTAGAATATTGAATAATTTTACTCCCATTTATTGATAAGAGAAAAATACCTGCTTTAAGATAATTCTTCCTTTTGACCTCAGTGAAATGTATGAATCAGGTTAGGTTGATAACTTATCAGCTACACATGATAACAAGAATGAAGGAAAAGAAAAAGGGGGTAGAACATATGTGGTACTGAAAGACTATGCAATGTCATGTCTCTTACCTTCTGCTGTACCTCCCCATATCATTAGTAAAATATAAAATTCCTGAAATTCATGGTGTTAGAGAGTCATTTCTACAAATTTCTAGAATAGTAATGGACAGGCATAACTTGGAAATACATAAATTGAGAGAAATAGAACCATAAGAAATTTAGATATAAGCCAAAATCATGATTTGGTTTCTAAAACCTTACAGGTTGACAAAGATCAGGTTAAAATTCCATTTACCTAACATAGTGCCAGGTTATTTAAAAATCATAGCCCTTCTTGGATATCACATTCCTCTGTAAATTGAGTCAGTATTTACAAACCAGATTTGCTTATTTTTAAACAAGAATCCTCTGGTAATTATAAAATTAAATAGGGTTTCTAGTAATATTCTTCTTTTTTTAAACTTTATTTACTTGTTTATTTATTTATGTGGTGCTGAGGATTGAACCCACTGCCTCACATGTGCTGGGCAAGTGCTCTAGCACTGAGCTACAACCCCAGCACCACCAATATTCCTAATAGGGCATAATATAATCTAAATTGAAAAAAATCAATAGGCATGTTGAAGCTCATTGTTATGAATATTTTATGTATTTCTATTACAAGATTTTAACACCATTAGTTATGTTTCAACTAAAAATGTGTTGTTCAGTTATTTTCTGTTGATTTTTGTCAATCTAGTTTGGTAAGTTTTACTTCAGGCTTCACAAATATGTATACTAATTAGGTAGTCTGAAATGGTGCAAAAGAGTTTGAAATACCCATTTATAGGATCACCTGTGTGTATTGAGAGTACAACTGTATCGTTTCACTGGCTAAAGAACAATTGTAGAACTCTATACTTATTTAAATATTTTTTTCAAAAGATATTTGATTATATGATTTTGTTTGAAGCACTGCTGTATTCATGTCTATATTCAAAATTAAAGTGAGGACTAAAGACATAGTAAAATAGAAACAACAACAACAAAAAGGAATAGATTAATGAATTTCTCATCTGTTTTCCTGGGAAGTTGACTCCTAAGGTATTTTCCCAATTGTTTATGTGATTGTAAATTCAATTTTTTTATTTACAGTGTGGTTATTGATGACTTGCATTTATCTAACTAAATTATGTTTTTTAATATTAATGACTATGTTTATTTTTTCTGATCTACATAAAATAATACTTTCATTATAGAAAGATACAAACATTAAGACAAAACCATAAATCAAATGCAGCAGCTCAGATATTCTTATTTTATAGATTTAACATTTAGCTAAATGGAATTTTAATAATACATTAGTAACACATTGAATGTTTGAGTTAAATTGCCTTGGGATAGTTTTATTATTTGCACTTTTCTTTTGTTTCCGTGGTAGTAATGGTGATGCTGGTTTCTGATTCTTTAAAGCATATTTGTTTATGCTTTTAGATTCTTTGTTCTTCTGCAGAGAAGCTTGGAATGCCTCATAGAGAATTTACTTGTTGTTTATGTTAAAGTTTCAGTCAGTAGTTTGACTGGAAAGGACATCTATCTATTCTTTATCTCCTTTAAGACTTTTACTGCTAGGGTTTGGCATGGTAACCTATAAGAGTTACATTCAATTCATGTCTACCTGGCAAATTAATACATCAACTAATTATGCCAAGGCTTTGGGCTCCAGCTCATGTTGGCAAATTTATAGATTTTCATTAACTGAAATGGAGAGACAGGAAAAGAGACAATTGAGGACACAAAGGTCAACTTGTACTTCATGCTTAGAAACAAGGGAAAGAGCAATTTCAGTTCTATCCATTGATTCTTCCATAGTCATCCTCTCTCTCTCTCTCTCTCTCTCTCTCTCTCTCTCTCTCTCACACACACACACACACACACACACACACACACACACACACACACATTTTCTAACCATTCTTTCTATTATAGTTTGGAGAGACTATATTTTTATAGTTTTTAAACTTTCCTTAAATTTACTTAATGCGGCACCATTTATCTAATATTTACTTTCTTTGTAGAATGTTAAATATGAACCTGAAGTAAATTTCCTTTTCTTAAAAGGGTTCAGATATAAACTTTCAATTCTTATCACATATTTCTAGAAGTTCTTAACATTCCATAATTTCAAACTTAATGTTGTTTAGAATGAGATGGCTTTTTTTCCTAAATATCTCCTTTTTTTAAAATTTATTTATTTGCTTTAGTTGTACACAATGCAATGCCTTTATGTTTACGTGGTGCTGAGGATCTAACCCGGGCCGCACACATGCTAGGTGAGCGCTCTACCGCTGAGCCACAACCCCAGCCCCAATATCTCCTTTTTTTAATTTTATTTTTGCTTCTGGAAAGGAAGCTAAATTCTGAAATTCTGTTAATACAAATTAATGGCTTATATTTTTCCATAATAAATATGAAGGTACTTAGAGATCAAGTTGTAATTCCAGATCACTTTTTCTAAAAATAGATTTGAAACATCTTGATTTCTGCTGGGAGAAATCAAGTCTTTTGCAATTTTCTGTCATTTTTTCCCTCTATCCATTTCAAATAAATTTCTTAAAATGTGTATACTAGGCTATGATAGAATATGGGTTTCTTGGAAGCAAGAACTCTATTTCATTCTTTATATCTTCCCCAACATTTAGTTCAGTGTTTTGAACATGGTACAATATGGCAACACAGAAAAATGCATGTAAACCAGACTTTAGGATTTGAAGTAGATCACAAAAGATATCCTAGAATAGGTCAGACTATATTTGAATACTAATGAGTTAACCTGGAGAAAGAGGTTGTGGGACCATATTTTAGGCATTAAAAACCCACTATTTGAGAGTGTTAAGGTAAAGGATAACACAGAATGTTCTATGAATTGCATAGCATTCAATATGATTGTGGTGTCAAGCGAATGGATGAAGCTTGAAATAGTCATTGAGGAAAGATTATAGACAGTTTGCTTGCCACACTCATGGAATTTGAATTTTCTCCTGAAAGCAATGCAGTCACTGTTTTAATTTTAAGCAGATGGATGATTTAGATAAGTCTTTGTCTTTCTCCCTCTATGACTCCTTCCTGCTCTCAATCCCTCTTTCCTTTCCTCCCTTCTTCCTTTTTTTTTTTTATGTTTCTAATCTATATATATAGGGTTGTATATTAGGGTTCTTCAGAGGAAGAGGACCAATAAGATGCACATAGATAGGTTAGATATTTATTATAAGGAAGTGGCTTACATTATTATGGAAGCCAAGAAGTCACAAGAACTGCAATCAGCAAATTAGAGACTCAAGAGAGAAAGTGCTGTGAGTTCTAGTCCCCAAAATAGCAGGTTTGAGATCCAAGAGGAGAAGATGTTTCAGTTAAGTTTGAAGGCAAAGAAAGATACCAGTGTCCCCAGTCAAGCCACAGAAACAGTAGAGTTCACTCTTTCTAGTTTTATTCAACCCTTATAGATGATTCCATGAGGGTTATCAACATTAGGGAGAGCAATCTGCCTTACTCAGTCTACACATTCAAGTGTCAATTTTATCTAAACACCCTTACAGGCCCTCCAGAAAACTGTTTGGACACCACATGGCCCAGGTTATGATGACCCATAAAATCAACTATATAAGATTGAGGGAGAAAGGCTTTAGCAAAGACCAATTATTGCAATTGAGACAATATGTGATTAGAACCTAAACCAAGTTATGCATCTTAGTAATGAAGAAAATGGGGAAATTGGGGACATTTTTAAAAGTTAAAAATGAGAGGCTTTGGTGATAATCCATAGAAGTCAAGGGTAATAATAAAATTTTCAACGATTCTTGAGCATTTGTTTCCCCATGACATTAGGAATATCTAAGCTAGATATTGGAAGGAGATGCATTTTCAGCTTCAGTTATCTATAGAATATCCAGGTTTAGAAACCTCAAAACCTGTTCCACTTGAGGCTTGGATTTGAATATAAATAGTTTGGCAATTAATCTTAGAAAGTGCTGGTAGGGGAAACAGAGAAATGAGAAAGAGTAAAGGAAGTCTATATATGGTGTAATATTCATAAGTTACATGTGTGGGCAGTTTTTTTTTTTCTCCTAATTGGAACCCTATGAAAGAATTTGTAGAACATTTTTCAGAGTAGCTCCTCCTAAAAAGTGAGGCTGTTGGAATAGTCAACTCACCAACTCTGTTCTGTCATTGAGGCTGTTTCCTGAGAGCTAGCTCAGTACACCTATAGACTAGCTTTCTTCTGTCATGAAAGACAGCAATAATGTAAAGAGATGCCAACAGTAGCAGTGAGAAGCTGTGCAAGAGTGTACCTGTGTTGGGTAGCAACAACACCCTCTCCTTAATATGAAGTCAATCTTTTCAGAAAATCAGCTTTCAAAAGATCATTACATCTAATGCAATATAATGAGATCATCAATATAATGAGATCATCCAGGGAAGGTTTAGAATGAAATTCTGTAGAACTACTGAAATGTAAGAAAAAGTCCTGGGAAAAAGAAATCTGTGAAAGTCTACTATCTTTATACAACTAACACATCCAAGAAACATGACTTTAATATGCTGAAAACCAAATAAGATTAAGCAAACTAAAAGCTGTCACCTTTTATCCACTGTTTATATTTCTATTTGACACCTGCAAATTTATTAGCTCCATCGTAGCTACAGTCATGTCTGACTCATCAAAATGTAATTAGTACTTTAAATGATACTTAACATAGGATATGTCAAGTATTTTTCTCTTTTAAACCAGTTATTTGGGGTCACTGAATTTATATATAAACATTTTTTTCAAAGAAAGTTAGAAAATGTAGTTTAGAATATGTTGACATAATCAAAATATAATTATTTATATGGAAATATTTTCCATACTTTGTTTCCAATTACTCTTTCCAATGATAGAAACCTATGAACCGAGATTCACAGGAACTCATTTATTTCTTCCATTTCCATACATTCATTTCATGAACTTGAGGATTTATTCCAAGTTGAGAACACAAAACCAGGACATATGAGTAGAAACATGTTTAACGTTTAATGAATGTTGGCTTCCTCAGTGTATTCTCATATGTTTGATAATATTTGATTTGTGATATTTCTCCCAGTAAATTAAAATGAACTGTGAAGAATATATCCAATTGATTATGGCTTTTCTACCAAAATGGTTCTTTTCCTTAGATGTAAATTCTCTATATCAGTCCAGGTTTTTTTTTTTTTTTTTAATTTTTGCATTCTAATTCAGTCATGTATTTATGCATAAGGTCTTTGGTTTTTGTGTGTGTGTGTTTTTTTTTTTTGTTGTTTTTGTTTTTGTTTTTGTTTTTTTTTTTTTTTTTTTGGTACTGGGGATTGAACTCAGGGGCACTTGACCCCTGGGCCACATCCCCAGCCCTTTTTGGTATTTTATTTAGAGACAGGGTCTCACTGAGTTGCTAAGTGCCTCGCCATTGCTGAGGCTGGCTTTGAACTCACTATCCTCCTGCCTCAGCCTCCCAAGTGCTGGGATTACAGGCGTGTGCCATTGTGCCTGGCTCTATGCATAAGGTCTTAATGTGAGATTTTTAGTAGCAATTTGGTGAGTAAAGAAAACTCCTAATGATAATTTCTGTGCATTGTCATTACTGTGAGAAATGACACTCAATAGAAAAATATATATTGGTACTAGACACAACTAGAATGAATTATTTTTTCTGAAGAGCTGCCCAGCATGTGTAGTTTTATTAGCACCCTATTGTAGCCAGAAGTAAATTTGTTGTGCAATACCAGGAAATATATCATAAGCTAAAAATTTAAAACAAGATGGCATTTTTGAAAGGAATTATGTTCAAATTTTTATTGAGGGTTAAGTCAAATAATAACATCGATAGATTGGAACAAAATGTGTTTTGAAGGTTTGTGGCATTTTCAGAAGTAATATGCATTTTAAGTCCGTTTCCTCTGAGGCTGAACCAAGTGAGTATTCTTTCATAAATGCAGAGTTGTACCTGTTTTCTTTATACACTCTTTTTTTCTATAACAAAGTTAATCTATACATATATGCTTTTCTAAAAAGAAAAAAAAAGATGTGCTTAAATAGCCTCAGTATTTTTTCTCTTCCTGATTTGTTGTATTCTCACTTCCTTTTAAAACCTTTTTTTTCTTTTTACTAAGAGTGAAAATGAGCACATCAGGCAAAGGTTGCTATTGGCTTCTGATTTTTGTAGATTACACAGTTTGTCTCTTAATTTCAGTAGTGTTTTGCAAAACTACAGATCATTGAATTAAGTTGACACTTGCTTGCAAAAATTCAACAGCCCAGAAAAATCCTTCTGAGAAGTTATTAGCAACAGTAAATGCTTCTACTTTTTTTATTCTTTAGAGATTTGAAGCTCATTTATCATTTTCCTTCCTGAAAATTAAAAACGCTGGAATAAGGAAAAGACCACCATTTTTAGAATAATGTAAAGAATTTTTAAATTTTTTATTCAAAATTCTGTGTGCCTCCATTTCCTCATTGTTAAAGTGAGATTATAATTGTTACTTTGAAAAATTGTTATAAAATAAAAATACATGTTCATTACCTAATGCAGTGTCTATTACATGTTTTCATTAAAATGACATGATATTGTTATGGCTATTATTATTGTTATGGCTATTATTATTCTTGTTATATGTTTGATCTGAATCAAGAATTCTCAAACTTTACAAGCCAGAACAATTTAAAGGGCTTCTAAAACATAGATTGCTGGGCCCTACCTCAGTCGATGGTTCTCCAGCAGACTTTAGAATGTCCATTTCTATGAAATGGACAGATTATACAGATACTCTTGGTTTAGGGACAATACTTTGAGAAGACCAACAAAGAAATATAACTCAAATGTAGTGAGAGAGAGCTCACTAAGAGAATACTTTTTCTTGTAGTTATCTCTGATTAGTAATATTGCTTTCTATTTTGAACATTAATTTTCATATACTTCCATAAAAATATTCATTTATCTACTTCTAAATAATTCAGTGTTTCCATTTACTTCAGGTATAGTGTGAACTTTGCTGTTCTGAAGTTGTTCAACATTTTGATGAATGCATAAGAGAATGGAAAAAAAAGAGGCCTTTCCTTAGTTGGACATATTTGAGAAAAAAAATATGAAGTAATGGAGTTTTTGCTTTGTTTTACCTTTTAGGTGATTGGGCAGTATAAAGTTTGCCTGACACTTGAAAAATATGTTTTCCATATTTCTGTAATTTCGTTATGACATAAGGATGTTTGTTACCACAGTATGCATTTTTATTGTATTTTTGTGCATTTTAGATATTAATTAATTATAAATTACTTAAGTTAGGTGATGCATCTTATTTTGTTTTATCTGCCAGATTTATTTATTTTGCTCAGTGACCTATCATGTCACTGTTAATGAGGATGCAGATAACATAATTTAATTCATAAAAAAGCAATAAGAAAAGATATCTTAATAGATTATGTTTAGCCGGGCGTGGTGGCACACGCCTGTAATCCCAGCACTTTGGGAGACTGAGGCAGGAGGATCTTGAGTTCAAAGCCAACCTCAGCAATGGCGAGGCACTTAGCAACTCAGTGAGAACCCGTCTCTAATAAAAACACAAAAAAGGGCTGGGGATGTGGCCCAGTGGTTGTGGTCGAGTGCCCCTGAGTTCAATCCCCAGTCCAACCCCCACCCCCCCCCAAAAAAAAAGATTATGTTTAATCAGAAATGCCTTGATGAGTCACAAGTTAACAAAAACTCTCACACCAGCCAGAAACACTACCAGGTAGGTGTCCAAAATCTAAATGTAGTGTATGACACATACATAGCGCAGGTGCAAACAAGAATAATTCCCAATGGAAACATGGTTATCCAAAATGTTAGATTAGATGTTGACTTATTTCTCTGGTATCTTTGAATCAACTTTGATTACATTGCTAATGTAGCCTTAAACTACATATTGAACCACTATTGATATCAACAAAATAGCACATGGAAAACCCTTATAATATGCTTGGTCTCTTCTAAACATCAGGGACAGATCTGCAGACCTATTCTTTTCTCTGCCTGTGCTCAGTCTCTCTGAACTTATCTAGAAGAGAACCAATAGAGTTTCATTGTTTTAAATACCATTTACAGGCTAAATTCACGTATCAACTTGCATTAGACATAAGTCCTAAACAACAGAGTCTTATAAGCAACTACAAACTTGACATTCACCAGATATTGAATAGGAATCTCAATCATAACATGTCAAAATCTATTCTTTCTGCACACTTTCTCAGAAACTTTATAATTACTTTATCTAAACCCCTCAGGCTACAAACAAGGACCCCATATTTGACTACTCTGGGATACCTTATATCCACTCTACAAACAAATATTGCCTGTTTTCTTTCAACATGTAACCAGGGCATATATGCCATCCATCCATTGTTAGCCACCCTAGTCCAAGTGTAGTCTCACCTAGGTTATTATAATAACCTTCCTACTTATCTGCCAGTATATATCATTTTTACTCCATAGTACATCTTCTCAACAGCTATGGACTATTTTAAAATCTGAGCCAGGTCATGTACTTTTCTTCTTAAAAACATGCAATGGATCCCCATCTTTCTCAGAGTGAATATTAACATTTTTATAATACAGAAAACCACACATGGTTTGGACTACCACTATCTGAGATCATCTCCCACTGACTCAGTTTCTTTTACTGCAGTATTCTTAAAGTTCTTGAAGGGTACCAATTACTTTTTTTTATTCTTGTCTCATTGCCTTTCTATGTCTTTTATCTAAATTAAGTCTCTAATCCCCTGTTCATAGTTTATTTCCTTGTCTCAGGTTTCTGTTCAAATGTCACTTTATCAATATATTTTTCCTTTCTTTGGCAGCTATTGACATATAACATACAATATACCTATTTTTGTAAACGCTCTCTCCCTTATATATGTAGTCTCCATAAGGCCAGGGACTTCTGATCATTTATTCACTGTTGTATTTTCAGTAACTCAAACACTTTCCAGTATGTATCAATTATTCAAGAAATATTTGTTCAAGTCAGGAGTAGTGGCACACTCCTGTAAGCTCAGCCACATGGAAGGCTGATGCAAGAGGATCACGAGGAGTTTGAGGCCAGCTTCAGCAATTTAAGGAGACCCTAAACAACATAGTGAGACCCTACCTCAAAAAAGTAACAAGTCTGGGGATGTAGCTCAGTGGTAAAGCAACACTGGGTTCAATTCCCAGTTGCCCCCTGCAAAAAAGAAATATTTGATATTTGTTCGATAGTTGGATGAGTATTTCACAACATCTTTTGAAAAATGTCTGGAGATTTTACATAATTGATAAATTTTTGAAATTTGTATACTATAATTCATAAATTTCATAAGCTTGTTGAATGCCAAGCACAAGGTAATTAACACTTTATAGTTCAATTTTTAATACCAGTTGTATTAGTCAGAGTTGTCTAGAAGAACAGAATCAACAGGAAGTATAAATATAAAAAGGGAATTTATTAGATTGGCTTACGTGACCAGAAGCTGGATAGTCCACAATGGCTGTCTGCAAGCTGGAGAGCTGAAGGAACCAGTAGCTGCACAGTCCAAGAAGCTAAAGCCTCAGAACAAAAGGGATCAATAGTGGTACCCAGTCTGAGATGGAAGGCTTCTAGAAACTCCCTGGAGAATCACTGGCATAGTTGGCTTTGGAAGAGTGAAAGAGCAAGAGTCTGATGTCCTCAGGTGATCTCAGAAGCAGTCAAGAACCCATTCAAATAGAACCAAGCTTGTATCTGCTGCTGTTTCATTATTCTTCCAACTTTATCCCATTGAAGCCACCATCCTATCATGGTGCTGCCCTTGTGTAGGGAGGGTCTCCATTTCAGTTCTCTATCACATATGGGAGTCATTCCTAGACACAACCTCATTGACATAACCAGAAGCCTCTTAATCTTTAGCATCTCTTAATCCAATCAAATTAACAATTCAGATTAACCATTACACCAGTGAAAAAGAGAAAGCTCTAAAAGAAATCAGAGAAAACATATATGATAACTATAAATGATAATGATTAAAAAATCATTGCATATTTCTCACTGAATAACCAATAGGAGACATGGAAGCAACATCTTTTTTGAGGAGTGTGGTACTGGGGATTGGATCTAGGTATGCTTTACCACTGATCTGTATCCCCAGCTCTTTTTATTTTTTGTTGAGACAGGTTTTTGCTAAGTTACTGAGAGTCTAAGTTGCTGAGGCTGGCCATGAATTTGGAATCCTCAAACCCCAACTCCTGAGTTGCTGTGTGGGGGGAAAACATCTTAAATAAAGAAAAAATGTAAATAAATAAATCTAAAATTCTATATTTAGTGAACATATTTTCAAAATCAAGGGCAAAATACAAACTCTCAGAAATATAGCAGCTGAAAAAATTATAACCACTTCATACTAACTACAAGATATGTTGAAGCAGTTCTTCAGGAACCAAGGAGGGAATAGAAAGTGCCCTTATTTGATAATAACATGGTTGTATATGTAAATATACTAATGGAATCTACAAAGAAGGTATTAGAGGCTGGGGTTGTAGCTCAGTGGTAGAGTGCTTGCCTAGCACCCATGAGGCACTGGGTTTGATCCCCAGTACCACATAACTAAATAAACAAAATAAAGGTTGTGTCCATCTACAAATAAAAATATTTTATAAAGAAGGCATAGAATTAATAATTGAGTGTAGCAAAGTTGCAAGATATGAGATAAATATATAAATTAAATTGCATTTCCATATGTTAACAATGACAATTGGAAATTGAAATCATAAAAAATATTATTTACTATAACATAAAATATGAGATATCTTGGGATATAAATCTGACCAAAGTAATGAAATACATGTGCACTAACCATTGAAAAATATTGCTTAGAGAACTAGAAATGGCCTAAATAAAAAGGGAGCCACCTGTTTGTAGGTCAGAATCTCAACATTATCAATTCTGTAAATTCTTCCCAAATCAGTCTTTAAATTCAATGCAATTCTAATAAAAATCCAAAAAGACATATTTTAATAGTATAAACTGACAATTGTTTCTAAAATCCTGAGAGAATGCAAAGGATATAGAATTTCAAAATAACCCTTGAAAACAGATATCCAAGTCAGAGAAATAATACCACCTGATTTCAAGACTCATGATAAAAGTACATGTATCAAGATAGCATGAGATTGACATAACAATTGACAAATAGATCAACATAACAGAGAAGTGATTACAGAAATAGACCCAAATTTGATAACTGATTTTTGTCAAAGATAAAAAAGCAATCCCATGCAAAAGGGATATCATTTTCAACAAATGATACTGAAATATTTAGGTATCTATGTATAAAAAGTAACTAATCTATAACTTACACTATATTAAAAAATTAGCCAAAATTGGATTGGACACCTTAATGTATAATATGAAACTAGAAGATTCTACAAGGAGAAAATATTTGTGAGTATAGTCAAAGATTTCTTTAATAATCCCTAATAATAAAAATTGTATTACATCAAAATTAGCAATATCTGTTTTTTGAAATACAGTATGGGAAGAAAAAGAAAGCCATACACTTGGAAAAAATATTTGTGAATCATATATTTTATAAAGGACTTGTACTCAGATTATATAGAGTTCCAAAACCTAATAATAAGGTAACAAGAAACCCAATAAAAAAGGGTCAAAAGTCTCAGATATTGAGGAAGAGGTGCACCAAGGAAAAAATGCACACGGTCAAGAAACACATTGAAAACTATTTAATATAATCAGTCATTAAAGAAATGCAAATTAAAGTCACAATAAGACACCACCACAAATTTACTAGAATGACCAAACTAGAAAAGACATCAAATGTTGGCAAGGATGTGGAGAAATAAGCATTCTCATACACTGCTGATGGAGAAATAAAGTAATACAGACACTGGAAACCATTTTGGCATTTTCTAAAGATTAAATATGCATCTATCATATGATATAGTCATTCCATTCCTAAATATTGACTCGAGATCAATAGAGACATACGGCTAAAGACAGGTACACAAATGTTTGTAGAAACTTACAATAGCCAAAAATCTGGAAACAATCTAAATACCTATTAACAGGTGAATGCTTAAACAAATTGTGTTATTTTCATTTCACAGAACACTACTCAGGATAAAAAGGATATTATTGATAACTGCAATATATGGATAAGTTCAAAATAACTATGCAGAATAAATAAGCGGCAAAAGAGTACATGCTATATTTTTTCATTTACCTAAAATTCTAGAAAACGAAAACTTATCTATTTTGGCATAATATAGATCATTGGTTGAGTAGAAATGGGAATGGGACCAGAAATGGCAGGAGGGAGAGATACAAAGGAATGTGGAAACTTTTGAGGGCTGATGGATATATTCATTGCCTTAATTATGATGATGGATTCACAGGTATGTCAAATCTGATCAAACTATAGACTCTAAATACACATAGTACTATATGCCAATTATATGTCTTACATTAAACCAGGAAATAATATTTGAATTTAAAGCATTTCCTTTTATTCTGAGGGTCAAATAGAAAACATGAAAGACTTTATGATTAGATATATTGTAACCAATAACACTCAAGTGCTTTTAGCCTTTTGGTTTTAAAAGTATATTTTTCTCATAAAATTATATTTAAATAAAATGATCTTATAAAATATTCCTTTATATGTGTATTTTTTCTCTCTCATGAGATTGAATTTTAACAAAACAATGTGTTTGCTGCACTAACTGCAGCTTGCTGTCGATGTACACACAGAGCATGGCCATGTCTGAAAAGCACCAGATTAAAAGGGAGGATGCTGGCATCCAGTCCAACATTCAGGGTAACTAGTCACTCCAGTAATGTGTAACCTGAGGAGGGCTGTTTAACTTTCCATATCTCAGTGTCCCTCCAGGTTTCGTAATGATTGCAGTGTTGTATATTACTGTGAGGACAAATGTGATAACAGATGAGCCTTTGGCCATCCTGTTACATAAGGTGAGTGTACTAAGGAGATTATTGGATAATAGCTGCTTCCCACTGTGACTGTCTGAAGTTCTAGTGATTGCAGTTTGGACTAATTTAAGTACTCCAGAAGAGACCTAATCCAGGTGTAGATAACTGTTGTCCTTGGGATAAATTACACATACTGACATTTGAATATATTTAGTTTTCCCTATGTGACTTTTTCTTAAATGAAAATATTATGGCAGAGGTACCTGATCTGAGGTTCTTTATTTCATAATAAGGATATTATATTAAAAATATTATAAATTATCTTAACATTAACTATTAGTATAAAATAAAGTATATTCACTCACAAAGAAAGTATAATCAATATTGATTTCAATGTTATTTGAACCTTTTTATGATTTAGAATAATAGAAATATGATTAACATTTTACCATCAACACATACTGTGTCCTAATCAGTCATAGTAGTTTTCACTAAGTGTGTAATAATTTAGTTGAAACTATTTTGTTAATGTCTTGTTTCCTTGAATCTTTTTCTTCAGTTTTTACCCTATAAGCTCTCTTAACTTCCTGTGTTCCTCCTTTCCCCACTACCCTAAGTCATTTAGGTAGCCACATGCCTATCTCTGACCTTGGATATTTCCTTGTCCTTAAAATTTGATTTCTTTCTTGGCCTTAAAGCAATATACATTTATTGATTTCTAAGTTCAGACCTTCTTCCTGTGTTAATGATCTGAATAGATATTTCTCAAAGGTAGATATACAAATGACCAAGTATATGAAAAACGCTCAGTGCTCAAAATTCTTAAAGTCATTAATTATCATGAAGATACAAATCAAAACCATAACTTGTTCCAGGAAGCATAACTATAAGCAAACATACGCGTGCACACATGCAGACACACACTAAATTCTGAAGGTGAAGATTCAGAAAAAGGAAACGTATAAACTGTTGGTAGGAATGTAAATTAGTAAATTCACTATGAGAAACAATATTGAGGTCTTTTAAAAAAGTGAAACTAGAGCTAACATTTGTGTGTTTATAAATCATTATTTCAAAAAGACACCTGCACTCCCGTGTATATTGCAACACTATTTATAATAGCTAAGATATGGAATCAACTGAAATGTTCAGCAGTGGGTGCATGGATAAAGAACATTTGGTATATAACCACAATGGAATGTTATTTGACCACAGAATGAATGAAATATTATTATTTACAGCAACCTGGATGCAACTGGAGGACATTATGTTAAATAAAATAATCCAGACACAGAAAGACAAATACCACATACTATTGTTAATATGTGGAGGCTCAAAAAATTGTTTCATAGAAGTAGAGGGTAGAATAGTGGCCACTATAGGTTAGGAAAGATGGGGATAGAGAAGATGTAGGAAGAAACATAGAGACTAGATATCCTGGATAAAGGATACTAAAATATAATTTTATAGGAGGAATAAGTACTGGTGTCCTACAGCATAGTAAAGTAACTATAGTTTATAATCTGTTATGTATTTTATGAAGAACTAGTAACTTTCCAAGCACAGAAATGATAAATGTTTGAGGAGATGGAAATGCTAATTAACCTGATTTGATTACTATACATTATATAGCATTACCACACTATATTCCATGTGTACAATTAAAATAATCAATTTAATTAAAACAAGAAAATTTGATACCAAACAATAACAAAAAGAAACACAAATTGGTATTAACCAATGTTTCTTCCATTCTCTGAACAATCGTATCATGAAACTGGTGTAAGTCAAGAAATTTGACGATGACATTCAAAGTTATTTAAAGCCTTCTTAATATATATTTTCAGTCTACATTTCTTTCGTGTTGCACTTATTTTTAAGATTTTCACCTGTGGTCCTAATTTGTTAATCATCATTCTCTTTAGTAATTATTTTATGAATAGGCTATTTAGGCAAGCATACTCTATTAGCTGACATCTTAAAGCCCAAATGCACTATAGATGAATTCTGTGTACCATAGATGCTTGCTTTGAAAATGCCTCCATATGATTATAGTTCATTTATATGGTGTTAAATATGTATTGAAATAGTTTGATGGATGTATTAGTCACTTTTCTGTCACTGAGACAAAATATTCGAGAAAAACAAATTGAAGGAAAGATTTATTTTGCCTCATGGTTTCAGACATGTTAATATATGGTCACTTGGCCTTGCTTCTTTGGGGCCTGTGGTGAAGCAGAGCATCAGGGTGGAAACCCATAGCAGAGGATAGCTGTTCACTTCATGGTGGCCACGCAGGTAAAAGAGAGAACTCACTTCTCTAACAAAGCCCTTCCACAAATCCATTAAGCTATGAATCTATAAATGGATTAATTCAGTTGTGAGGTCAGAGCCCTCATGATCCAATCACCTGCCTTAGGACCGACCTCTGAACACTGCCACATTGGGGACCACACTTTCAGCTCACGAGCTTTAGGTGTACTGTTAAGGTCCAAATCATAACAATGAATTATGGAAGAACTGTAGTATTTGTACAGCAAACTGTACAGGCCAGTTAACTCCAATTTTTTTTTATTCTTTCTGATGTATGAATCCCTAATTTCATCTCTAGTCTGGGGAGGACAGAACCAAAATCAAATCAGCTTACCATCAGGCCTTTTACATTGATAGTTTTTAGTAGGGAGGAGCTGTGATTTGCATTTTGGAATGTGTGTTTGTGTGTGTGTGTGTGTGCATGCTCATATGTGTAAGAAGCTGCTTAAGATCAGTCTGTGGGTTTGAAAAAGATTGTGTAATACAAATGCAAAAGTATTTTTTTCTTAAAAAATATTTTATCATATGGAAAGGCTTTTCAAATTAAAAAATATATAATGTTGGAAACAAGGACTAATCCTTGTGAGTGTCAAAGTTGTGGAAATTGAAGAAAGTCCCATTAGTGCTTTCATTTTGAGAATAATTTTCCATGCCAGTTGCCATTTTATGCCCTGCATGAGTGACTCAGTGTGCACCTAAGGACCATTTTAATGTGTGGCATCTGGGTGGACACCTGGAAGCTCTGAAGCTTTGAACTAAGGAGCCATTAATGCTAAAAAAAATTAACATTAATGTTGATTATCCTCTTTAACTTGTTTCAACCACAACTGCTCAATCATTCTGCAACCAGATTACTGCCTGTTCCATATGTTTCTGTGTCACTTAGGCTTGACTAATTAAAATGTTCTGTTATAGGTGCCACATAAATTTTAAAACTCTGAGATGTCTTTTTAGCCAATTGAAGAGACTTCTAATGTTTTGTGAAAATTAACCTATAAATGTATTTTAACCTACCAAGTACCAAACGTGTGGCCTAACATTTTATATTCTATTTTATTTGACTCAGAGAAACAAATCTATGCACATCAGCTGTATTCTAAGCTTTGCCAAACCTTATACTCTATAATCTTGATAGATTTTCAATAATATTTTTCTTTAAATTTGCCTTTCCTAATGATATGGGAATATTTTTTCTCAAGGGATCAATGTAAAAATATTAATACTCATCAATAAGAACATCAATCAAATATTGTTCCCTCTTTCAAATTGTCAGTGATATAAAAAGATAATAACCAGTGTTGGCATTCTAAAACTGCTAATGTGAGTGTAGATTGGCAAAATATTTAGAAGACAATTTGGCAGTGTATAGCAAGTGCTTGGATATTTTCATAATCTCTCATTCAATTCCCTTCAAAAAGAATTATGAGGAAGTAAATATGTACAAATAATCATGAAAAAAGTTTTATCACACTGTTTTTCAAAACACTCAAACTTAGAAATATAAATAAGTAGCAATATAAAAGATTTCAATAAACTGTTTCTTCCATGTGATTGATGCTGTGTTTAAAAGCCATGTTTTTGAAGACTAATTCATGAAAACATAAATTTTCTTGATACAATAAATTGTTAGGTGAGAATAATTTTTGCAAACCAACCAATCCCCCACATAGGTATGTACAGAAGTACTGAACCAAAAGACGACACATCAACCTTCCTTTTGTCCAGTGGCAGTTACTGTTAGATTGATTTATCTTAGTCTATTTACATATATTAGTAGTGAAGTTTTGTATAATCAGAAAAGCTATCAAAACACTTATGAAGAGATTTATTTGGTAAAGGTTATTTTTGAATAATTTAAAATTTATGTTTTAGTGTGTAAATTTAGTATATTTATATGGTCTTATTTAAATTTTCATGTTCAAGATATTTTTTGTCCAGAAAAATTCTAAACTTCTTGAAGTTAAGCCTATGTTATTATACTGTATTTTTGTTCTATCTAATGTGTGTTGGAATGCAAGACACTTCAGAAAATTTTGCTATAAATTACAATCAACTGTAATTCTTTGTCAAGTACGTCTGCCCAGATTCTTATTCTGTACGTCTATTGAGCCATTAGTGATTTTGATGTTCACAAAATCTCAGAATCAGTTCACTTATTTCCTACTTAATAATATAAGCCAAAGATATTGTGCTATTCCACATTATTTGAGTAATGGCAAATATATTTGACCATTCTTAGTTCAAGTTAGTTCAAATAGGGTCTTTTGGACATTGGTTCAAATTGTAGTTATCAGGTTAGAAAGATAAATTTAAAAATAATAGTCATCTCAGTTCCTTTGTTAGCAGGGTAAAAATAGATATACAATAAAAATAATTTTACTTTACTTTGAGTTTGGAATCTAAGTCAGGAGTATTTTTGCAAGAAATACATCTAGAAATAAAAGAACCAGTTCATATGTTATTTGTTTGCTTAAGAACACATACATATTTTTTATTTTCTGTTATGGAGCAAAGTCACATATATCTGTTTTTTTTTTTCCCTTTTCTTTTCACCCACTTCTTTTAGCATCACAAAGAAAACAGTTTTTACCCAATTTTCTGATATCTTTTTATAAAATAGAACAGCAACAAGGATCAACACAATAACACAATACTCAATGAATTCCATTATGTAATCAAATGATTGAAATTGCATTCCCAAACATACACAATAGTAATAGTTATTTTCTACTTTTGTTTATTATTCTGATGGCTTATACTAGTAAAAATTGACCAACTAAGGAGTTGAATAGTTAGGTCCTACTCTGCTCAAGCACCAGAGTGCTCAGCTGACATACAGTTTTAAGTGCCCAAAGGAGATTAAAGAAGGAATTTCTTCCCTTTTTGAATGAATGGAAACATATTCTTTTTTTAAGTATTAATTAATTTATTTAATTATTGTTTATTTATTTTATTTATTATATTATTTTAATATTGTTTATTTATTTATTTTCAAATTTATTGAGATACATATTCTTTTTAATCATAGTGGTTTTCACATTTTGCTGTGAAAATGAGCAAACTATTATTATTTAATGTGAGGAACTAAAACCAGAATTATTAAATTATAAAAGGCAATTAAATTTCAAATCTTATTGCTAGTTTTACCTTAAATTTATCACATTTGAGCTATTCATAAATTTTTAGAAGTGAGCACTTAATACCAAAAGAAAATTGTAACACAATACCCAGTGCTGATCATGTACTTGCGAACTCATTAATAAACAAATAACAATCTTTTCAGAAAATTTCTTTTCTGAAACATTTTAGGGATGTTTATTTTATTACTTTACCCAAATTTTAAAATACTAGTGTTTTTAAATTCTCCTTTTAATCTGTTTAAGAAGCCTGCTGATTTCATTTCAAATCTGCCAATTCCAACTTTTTGTTCTTGTGTACTAGAAACACATCTCACCATTTTTACCAGAACACATTAGATTTTAAAATATAAATGAGATGTGGAATGTTCCTAGAGACTAATGGTCACAAACCTGGCAAGTAAATAGTCTTCTTTTAAAAACAGCATCAATTCACACTAACACATTTTGGTAGTTAACGAAGAAGCTCTAGGTAGAGAGGGATAAACCAAATTCTTACCAAATCTCCAGTGTGGCAGGGAACACAGAGTGTCCAGTAGTGAAATCTGGGAAAGCTTATTTAACTAATCCTCTTTGGTGAAATACAGAGTAGGGTTTTGATGAAAATTAAGGATTCCTACAAAAAAGGAACATATTTGCTCCAATATCTTAATGCCATAAAATACTTGAAGGATATGCAGGTAATTCTTGCTTTGCATGCCAGTGCAGGACCCTGAAATGTGATGGTGCAATTTGAAATCATGAACAGTGATGCTAATAACCTGGGGGAAAAAAATCATGATTGTTAATTTACAAGTGTCCCCCCCCCAAAAAAAAAAAAAAGAAGCATGAAACTCTCTTATTTGGCTTTAGAGCTATAAGGACATGAAAAAATATTAAAACATATTTATGCAGCATATAATAATTTAAAAATTAGAAAATTAATTTTTTTTCGTTAAAAATCTTAGCAAGAATAGTAAAATGGTGCTTGTCTTTTGTTATATACATTTTGATATAAAGAGTATTTTTTTCTATAGATTGATAAATTTTTATACTCTTCTAAGATTGGTTCAGTTTCAAATGCTATATTTTCTGTACATTCAGTGTCATGAAATGACTGAGAGAGTTCTTTTAAGGTGGAGTTTTCTTTTCTTTTTTTTTTCTTTCTAATTCCATAAATTTCCCCTTCTCTGAATTCCTCTGGCTTTAGACCTAGAGTCTCTTTGTTAGGTATACTGCCAAAATTACAAGGTCATCTATTTAATCCATAACTCTACTCCTATACAATTAAAATCTTGCAGCTATTCGCACAATGTAGTGAAGTTTTGGCCATATTGCAACCTTTTGTTTCCTGCCATGATCCTTTTGTGTTCTTGTGTGCATGCTTTATGTCATACTTTATGCCATATTTCTTCCCAAAATCAACTAAATAAATGGCATATATTCTTCTGTGGTAGTATCAACAACCTGTTGAAAAGCCCATCTAAGTCTTTGAAAATTAAAATATCTCAGTCCAGTGGCTGGATTAATGAAATTGTGTTTGGTGGTTAAAAAGTACATAAAAAGTACATTTTAATATTTTCATTCAAGTACCCTAGAGAATCACCTGCAATATTATCCACCATTGATAGTGCATTAATAGTCAAATTATTTTGTTTAAAGTATATTTATACCACTGGGAGATAAGGAGACAGCACAACTATTTTGTTGTTGTCTGTGTAACAGATGTGTTGTGGCCAAGCACTGACAGACTGTGAAAGAAGTGATGTGATTTGTCACTGATCTTGATGTACGCCTGTTATTTATGTAGTGATTTGTGGGTTGAAGAGGTAGTAGCATAGTTTGTTCTTCATAATCACTCACAATTAATGTACCTTGGTAGTTGAAATTTGAACTATGTTTTTGGTGCACTGGGCTTATTTAAGTAAACAATGTCACTGGAAAACTGTGCAAAACAAGAACTGCCTTTATTAAGTTTCACAAATTCGTCTCAACCTTGTTTCCTTAATTTATTTCTTTATGAAAACTAGCCACTGCCCTTTTTTTTTTTCTTCTCAAATGATAGCAGTAAGCTTTAAAATGAAATACAAATTTAAATTAGGTGAACCTTGAAGTACAACTTATTATTTTAACTTCTTTACACCAGTACTGATGGTGGTTGGTGGAATCTGGCATTCATCTTTTTTTTAAATTTTTTGTTATTCTAATTTGTTATACATGTTTGAAGAGTACATTTCATTTCATATTACATATAAAGAATACAATTTTCAAGTTGCTGGTTTTATAACAAAAGAAAGGGAGGGGAAGGGAGGGAGCAAGGGGGGAGGGAGTGGGGGGAAAGGAAAAAAAATTGGTGGTTGAATGAGATGGATATCATTATCCTAAATGCATGATTGAAGATCTGAATAGTACTTATATACTTTGTATACAAACAGTTGTATGTAAAAAGATGCTATATATGTGCATTATGAATTGTAATACATACTACTATTATAAATAAAAAAAAGAAAGAATTTTTGCAACAATTATGTCTTCATACATGTATTCGGGTAATGATGGATAACTAATTCTACCATTATTCCTATCCCCTTGATCCCTCCCCTCCCTCCCCCAGTCCTCTCATCCCCACTCCCTTGCCTTTATAAGTTAGTATCTTCATATCAAAGAGATTCTTCAACCTTTGTCTTTTTTGCAATTGGCTAACTTCACTTAGCATTATTTTCTTCAATTCCATCCATTTACCTGAAAATGCCATGATTTTATTCTCTTTTAGTGCTGAGTAGTGTTCCATTGTGTATATATACCAAAGTTTCCCTATCCATTCATCTGCTGATGGGCATCCGGATTGGTTCCACAATCTAGCTATTGTGAATTGTGCTGCTATAAACATTGATGTGGCTGTGTCCCTGTAGTAAGCTGTTTTTAAGTCCTTTGGGAATGGAACAAGGAGTGGGATAGCTGGGTCAAATGGTGGTTCCATTCCAAGTTTTCCTAGGAATCTCCATACTAACTGCAAATTGGTGAAGCCAATCTGGCATTCATCTTTATGTGCAGCTCAGGAAGGCAACAGGAAAGATTCCATCTCCCCTTGTACATGATCATTCAGATACATGGATGTCTTTAGTGTTTTTATATATATATGGTCAAAGACTGCACATCAAACTACACACCAGTCTTCACTGTTTATCCTACCTAGAGTGGATTCTTAAAGAAGAAAACATGCCCATGATTATATGCATAGCATGCTTAATAAATTGTGAAGATCTTTGGGGGTGGGGGGGAGTTTTCAATCTCAAAAATGAACAATTAAAAGTTTTTCTCAGGTTTTAGTAACTTAAAAATAAAACTTCTTAACAGGTATATTAGCAAATAATTTACAGAATAAAAAATTCCTCCATTGTAAAATTACACTTCAATGAGTTTAAAACAGGGAGCACACAATGTATTTGCACGTGATCCTTAAGCAGGGCCATGCTAATTTTCGCAAAGTTGTTCCAATTTTTATTTCAACATGTGCTGCCTGCCAAGTCAAGCACTCTTGGAAATTTACTTCTTGGCAGGAGAATACCATTTGATATTTTTCAAAAACATAGGGGGAAGGATGCCTTACTACTTATCATGCATATTATGTGCCTAATTTGTTTTGGAAACATTTAAAAAAATATAAATAAATAAATATCCAAATTTGAAAGAAATTTACTGAGTATTCACATTAGTTTTAGAATGTGGTTGTTATTCTTAGTTTATAAGGAAAGGAAGGAATTATGGTAAGTTTTAGGAATGTAACTTAAGAGCAAAAGTGGCACATTTGTTATTAAGGATAATCTTGCATCTTCTGGCTCACATCATATTGGAATATAAAGTTGTCTCTCTGATGATGATTCAACAACTGTACAGATAATAGGTTAGTTTTTATTGAGGTCCTATAGAGCCAAGTGTGATTCTAAGTTTTTTACATGAGGCATTTCATTATCTTTAAGAACCCCATGTTATTGTTTTTGGTAGTGCATAGATGAGGAAATTGTGATACAGTGAGGTTACCCATCTTCACCATGGCCATAAAATGAGAAATGGCACAGGTGGGAGCCTGGTCCCAGACTTCACTATTATATTTACTTCCTATTATCCCTCTAACTGTCCACTGTCTACCAAGGAAACTGGCAAAGCTTGGGATCCTTGGTAGAACTTTTCCTCTTGAATAGAAGGGGACAATAGAAAGGATGGATTATTACATGCCTCTGCTAAATCACACTATCATAATGAAACTTTTCCATGAAAAGATGTTCCATGTAAATTCTAAACTTTTATACATTTGAATTTGAGGTCTTGATTTACAAATATAAATAAATTTTAAAAAAGATAAATACATGTAAATATGAGATATAAATAACTCTTTGAAGAGTAGCCCAAAGTTTTTAAAAAATTGAAACCATTTCAGGACACTAAAGACAGAAATTACAAAGACAGCTGTGCCCAACACAGTTCCTCCAGGTGGTTTAACCTGAGGGTCTCTCTGAGATTGCTCTGTCCCAGACATGACATGGCTTATGCCCCTCACAATTCATTCTTTTCTCAAGTCTTCTTTCTCTACCCTTTTAGTTTAAAACAGTATCCCTCTTTCCATTTCTGATCCCTTGTTTTGTTTTATTTTTCTCTTTGCACTGATGACCACCTAACCTAAGTTCAGACTGACATATCCTACTCAAATCAAGACTGCAAAGATTTTCCTTAACCTCTTCTTTATTACATATGCATCTCAGTAAGAATATTATCTCTGTAGGACATGGAGAATTATAGAAAATCTCATCATTGCTTGCTTATCCTAATACTTACATCCAACAGTCTCAGGGTAGCAAAAGTGATACTACCACCAATATGACTTTAGAAACCATTAGCATTATAGTGCTTTTGTGCTCTATGTTTTTTGTAGTTGTTCTATACTTACATTATCTGAGACTATAACCACTTTATGTTGCATTGCCTTCCTTTTGGCCCTCAAATCTGAGCTATATGTAACTACACATAAATGGATCTCTTGCCCTTAGGTCAATGTCTCTGCATTCATTTGGTTTATCTGAAGGTTGTTCTCTACTAGATTTCTTTATAAGAGCTCCTAGGGAAAATATTCCTGGAATTTGTGTACGTTGATAAAAGAGTTTGTCTGTGTGTCATTTGCACTTGAAAATCTGCTTTGTTGAATTAAAAAAAAAATCATTGACCCTTGCTATTCCTTTTCTTCATTATCTTAATATATTATTTTATTTTCTTCTGCATAAGACATTGCTGTTGATAAGTCTGATGATAGTATAATTTTATTTTCTTAATATGTTGTGAGCTTTTTATTTTCTAGGTGCCCAAAGAAATTTTTGCCTTCTTTCTTGTTTCTTTAGTAAAGTCATGTAATTTTACTGGAATATTTCCTGGTGGTAGTTGTGATGGGTCAGTACTCTCAGAAATATCATGTTCACTTTCAATGAGGAATTTGAAATATTTTTAGAATTTTATTTCTTAATTTTTTTAAAAAATTTATTTCTAGAAAATGTTCTGGGAAACCTGGATGTACTATTTGTTCTGTTTCCTTAATTTGGCTTTCATCTGCATTTATCCATATGCTCAAACTTTTTTACCTGTCTTCAGTATTTTCATTTTCCCTTGAATCCTTTTTTATTCATTCTTTTTAGATTTTTAAAGTTTTTAAATTTTCATTTTACTAAGTCATCATCTCATATTTATTTATTATTATTATTTTTTGTAGTTTGGTCTTATTTTTGGAATCATTTTTTTCTTCTTTAATTTCTAATTATTCCAGAGTCAAAGCATATGAGTTTTTTTATTTCTAATTCATATTGTTCTTTTATATCTTGTACCATTTTGTTAATTTTTCTTAGGTATAGAAGCTATATTCCTTTAGAATAGAAGGAATTATTTTCTGTTTTTTATCATATTTTCCTTTATACTTTTATGTTGTTCATGTTTATGTGAATTTTCATAAGGTGCAGTTTAGAATAGTTTATGTAACTTACAGAGCTCCTTCTTCCGTTGTTTTTATTATGTGTTTAAAAATGTGGCTATGTACTTTTTGGATTCAGTCTAGACTTTTATTTTCTTCCGTTCTCTTTGTTGTTTCTATCTCATTCAATTCTGTTTCCCTTTCAGCAATTTTTCTTCAGTGTGCATTCTTGTCCTTGAATGAATCATTGTTGAGCTATTTCTGAGAATTAACAGGTATACCCTGCTCTGGATTGTTCAGCCATTCTTGGGGAGAGAGTTTGTGATGACAAATTCCTTGGTGCCCAATTGGTCCCAGCTTTCCAGTAAACATCACTGACAATTTTAGCCTTCTCCTGATCTCTGGCCCTTGAGACACTGCCTGTTGCCTTCTTATTATTCTTGCAGATATGCAATTTAAAGTCTGTTGGTGATTGTCTCCATCTCCTGTGTTTTGGAGCTTATTGAGAATAACTATCCATCAGTTTTATTTTGAATGCCAACCCTAGTTTATTGTCTTTATATGTTCTGATGATCTTTAGTAAAGCTTAGTTAATAATAATTGATGGATCCTATGATTCATATGTATATATTAATACATGAAAGTAAAAAATTACCAGTCACCTAACCTGAGTGGGTGTTTGTTCATATGTAGTGCTATTCAGGCAAACCTGAGTTCATTGAGAAATAATTTGATGATTTTTGCCTCACAGGAAAAAAAAAAAAGTAGATTCTTTTCTTTTTCTAGGGATATAGGAATAGGACTTTAAAAACTATATTTTTCCCTGGTAGAAAATAATTTCATTGGGGGGGAAAAAACTAAACTGACTGAAAACTCACTTCTCCTTTCAAACAAGTTTGAAGTATTTTAAATGCCAGTTTTACTAATATGATGGATATATAGTGAAAAGGAAAGCATTGCACTTACTGAGGGCAGTTCTCTTTTTAGGGCAGTGTGTGTTTTGTAGGCCATAGGAAACCATTAGCCTATTTGTGTCATAATAACCATTTCTAAACTAGAGAAGACTTACACAAGTAACAGTGCTATGAAATGATCCAAATTGGAAAGTGAAGAAATGAAAGTGTGTGCTTGCTTGAAAAACTGTATGCTCATAAAAATGGGATAGTAAGGGCAAAATGGGATTTTATCTGAATTAGTTGAGATTAGTGATGGGTTGTTAGACATGTTTCATGGAAGAATAGGAGGTAAATAATAACCAGGGCTGAAATGATGAATAATTAAATAAAGTAGAAAGTGAAAAATTGTATGAGGGTGGCCTTATCAAGTGAAAATCCTCCTTAGATTCATTCTTCTAGGTTAGTGCTTATATATGGAATAGCAATAATCAGTTTGTGATTATTGTTTCCTCAGAACATTTGTCCTGATTGTAAGAAATAGCCCATGAATACTCTAACATTCATAGAAAGATAGTTGCAATGTTTCAGTTTCTAGAAAGAAATGTGATCCATACATTAGGCCTTGACCTATGTGGATAAATAAGCAGATTAATAATATGGATGCCCTGTGGTCATATGTTTGATGATTCAGCTGTAGTTTATGTATTGGCAGAAATATGTAAAAAAGGAAAATGCAGCTATTGAATATAATGTATAGTGTATAGAAAGTAATGATTTGTAGGACTAAGCAAATTTCTTTCTTTCCTTTTTTTAATTTTTGTATTTGTGTATTTTTCCCCTTTTTAAATTGGTGCATTGTAGTTGTATGTAACAATATAATTTGGCCAATATCCCTTCTCATACACTTCCCCACTGCATCCCTGCCTTCCTCTCCCTGGTTCCTTTCTTCAATTCATCTTCCTTTGATTTTCATAAGATCCCTGCCCCTCTGCCCCCACAATTTTCTTTTCCTTTTTCTTCTCTAGCTTCCACATATGAGAGCAAACATATGACACTTGACCTTCTGAGTTTGGCTTATTTTGCTTAACATAATTTTCTCTAGTTCCACCCATTTTCCTGAAAATGACATAATTTTATTTTTCTTTACGGCTAGGTAAAACTCCATTGTATATATATGCCACATTTTCTTCATCCATTTATCTGTTGATGGATACTTATACTGGTTCCACAGTTTGGCTATATTGTGAATTCTGCTGCTATAAATGTGGATATGCATGTATTACTATAATGTGACAAACTGAATTCTTTAGAAAAAATACCAAGGAGTGGTATAGCTGCTTCATATGTTGGTTTTATGCCTAAGGACTAAGCAAATCTCTAGTAGTGAATTGAAATTTTATCATGCTGAAATGTTTGATGGAGTTGATAGGTTAGTGAATAGATAAATGGTTTTGATTAAGGAGTGAGATTTTTGAATATTGGTCATTAAAGTTATTGTTGAAGTATAACTGATTTTTTATATCAATTGCCATATTCTATATGCTAATTATGATACATAGTGTATTCTGATTGAGTATTATTTTTTGTTGTAGGTTTTGTGGTGCTCTCTTCAAAATCTGTACTCATTTATGGTGGTTTAGGGTTGTGGTCTCTCATCTTAATTCCAGCTGATAAAAGTGATCTTCACATGATTTGTTAAAGTCCCCTTACCTCACTTTCACAGAGCAGGAATCGTGATTAAAAACAGGACAGATATTTTATCAAGTTGCTATGGTGAAAAAATAGGAGAAAATGTTCCAATGTTTGTGAAATTGAAATCTTTTTCTGTCAGCCATTTCCTGATAAACCATATATAAATGAGATATATGTATCTCAGCTCCACAACTAGATTTGTATATTCTGTGGACATATATACAACCTAGCTTTCTTATTTATAATAATATGTAAATTAAGCTTGTTATTATAATAAAAATAGAAATAATTTTCATTATATTATAAAGTTTGTATTAATTTTGTTTTACTCTGCCAAGTATCTTTGTTAGCACAATCATTACATGAAGACAGAAATTCTCTCACGTGCCACCAAGTATTTGTCATCCCAAGTACTCTATAGTCTTAATTCATTTTTCCTCTAAATAAATTAGATTCCTTTGAAGGAAGAAAAATAGACTTTCTATCTTTTCACATTTATTGCCTTAAAGTTTATCTATTTGTTTCTTTCTCTTTGAGTTACCTATGTGTCTGGATATAGATGCAATAAATAAGAAAATGACTGTTTTTAGAATTTTATCCCAAATTGTAAGATGACAGTGGGGGTTGAAGAGAAATATGTAGTTGTTATCAGGCACAAGTTCCTGAATTTTTCATGTGGAATGTGAGGTATGATTCTGAACTATTCTAAGACTAATATTAGCAATAAAAATAAACTCAAAAGGTAATATTCTCAAGTATTTAACCTGAGAGTCACATTGTTGGACAATATTTTCCTAGATACATGTTTTTTGAATATTCATATTGAATATTCCTCAAGAATGAGCAGGTTTGGGATGAGACCAGTTACTGTATGGATTTAATAAAGATTTTACAAAGAGATAAAAGGAATCTAATACATTTATTTTTTACACATTCAATTAGCATGTTTTAATTATTTATTTTAGGCTTTGTTGCAATATTCTGCACATTTTGATTGTGGAAGTATTTTCTTATTTTTTTCCAAGGGTGGTTTTATTTACTTTTTTTGTTGTTGTTGTTGTTTTTTTTTTTTTTTTTTTTTTTTTTTTTTTTTTACATTGGGGGCATGTATCTGAACTGTCTTGTGCTGATAATTGTGGTACCTGATTCTAGATCTGTTCACTACTATCAAATGTAAATAGGTAAGGAAACTATTCCAACTGCTGTGGTATCTAGAAATGTGATTCATTTAGGTATAGGTTTGGCACAGCTTGGAAGGTGCTTCATATTTCTTAAATGAGTGATGTGAAGGAGTATCAATTTTTATGGGAGTCAATATCTTTATGCTTTAGAAAACAAAGTTGAACGATATGACTAATTGTCGTTATGAGAAATGACTTTGTAAAAAGTATAATTTCCACCGCTAAAACAGGATTTGGATGATAGCAGGACAAGAAAACATGAAACTAAAGCTAAGTGAACACCCTTCCTTCTTTCCTGCTGTCTTTTCCTCTCTGAATCTGCAGAGACATCTGGAGGAAAAAGTATGACCAAGCATATGATGGGTGTACCTTATAATGGCCAAGGCAGAAAGAAATAATGACCACTTCCAACTCTAGTGACAAAACTCAAAAGACCAGAAGAAAGGTAATGTCACAGGAAGGGGGCACTCTCAGATTTGTTTAGAAAAAAAAAAATATGGAATCTGCTTGAGAAATTCCTAAAGGAAAAACTGCATTGACATAGAAAGTTAGTGATCGAATTGAAATTATCCTTGGATATATATTTGCCTTGCTAAATATTTGAAGTGAGGCAGTAAAGGATAAGCAATATTCCTTGTTGGCATTGTAAAAATATGGCTGTTGTAATTAATTAAGATGATGTATTGAAACATTGGCAAAGTTTAGTGTTTCCTAATATATATGTTGAAAAATTTCAGCCAGTGTTGTTGTTATCTCATCTCACAACATATGCTTTTAAGGATTGTCATCTTTTTTAAAATTTATAAATGATATTAAAAAAAATCAGGCTATTATCTGACTTTTGCTCCTGAGGAACTAATGAGCAAGAGTCATTATTCATAACAGAATAATTAATTAAGTATTCACTCTGTGCCAGACAGTGGGCTGGTATCTGGGCTTACTTAGATAAGAAACAGTTCTTTTTCTCATGGAACTCACAGTGTAAGGAGAGACAGGTAAACAAATCATTGCCATATAAGTTGATGAATGCCATAATAAGAGTATGAACAGATGCCACAAACGTAGAGGAGGGAGAGCTTATATGCTCCCAGCAGAAAGCAAAGGTTTCAGAGTAGCTGGCACTTGACTTAAAACAAGACTTCAGAAAGCTGAAAGGGAAGTAGCAGGAAGACAAGTTAGAGATATCAGCACAAGCAAAGACACACAATATTTAAATGAACACAGGGTCTGTAAATACGAGGATGATTCTAGGCTGGAAAAACAAGAGTTGTGTACCTTTATCTTGTACCTACCTTACAAATTCCCCTTTCTTAGCTACTTGGCAGTCATACTTACCTAACTATAACCTAGTATTCATAGTCAATTGACACAGTGGTTAACATTTGATGGATTTTACTGACCTAGGGCTCATTACCAGGTCAGGAGTAAGTTTGAAGAATGAATTTTTTTATTCTGTTAATTGGAATTCAGAAACATTTAATCTGAGTTTAACTAACAATGGCTGTGATAGTGAGCTTTTTTTGTTGCTGTAAACAAAATACCTGACAAGAACAATTTAGAGAAAGAAAAGCCAATTTTAGCTCACTGTTTGAGAGGTCTCAGTCCATGGTCAGGTGATTCCATTGCTCTAGGCCTGAAGTGAGGATGTAACATCATGATGGAAAGGCATGGTGTAGTAAAGCTGCTCAACACGTGTCAGGCAGGAACCAGAGAAAGCATGAGGAGCCAGGGACTAAATATAATCCCCAAGGGTCCCCAGTGACATACTTCCTCCAGCCATTCCCCACCTGCTTACAGTTACCATCCAGTAATCCATTCAAAGCATTAATCCTTCAAATGTATTAATCCACTCATTCAGTTACAGGTCTCCTAATCTAATAATTTCCCTTCTGAACATTCCTGCATTGCCTAGCATGAGGTTTTCAGGAGACAACTCATATCCAAACGATAACAATGGGGTAAGACAAATAAAGGAGCTTTGTAGAATTCTGCTACCATTGCCTGGCAAAGCATAGAAAACATTTCTGGCAAGAAAAGAAACATACTGAGAGAATAAAGATGAACACACAGGAAAATGCTGCCTGGGACCCTGATTCCTTTGCAGTTTCTGATTCCCATACCTTTTGAAGTCAGGCTGTATTCCTGCCATTCATTTGATTCTGTGAGCTGTACCTGCATCTTATATTAAATTTTCCTTTTATGCTTGAGCTAGTTTGAGTTGGCTTTACTTGAATCCCAAAGGGTCTTATGAAAGACTAGATCAAAGGACCAAAGGTCTTCACTAGTGAAAGAAGAGATTTATTGCTAATGGGTGTTCTGGTGAACTAAAATGATAAGAAAGTTTCTGAGAGAATTGTTATAATGATCGAATGAAATTAAATAGTTTTCCATTTTGAAATTTTCAAAAGTCAATTAAGAATCCTTAGATGATCACAGTTTAGCCATCACAGTTCAGCGTAGGGAGGTAGAAGATACTGCTAAAGAGGAGTGACGTTAAGTTACTGAAGTAAAAGAATACAAGTAACTGATAAGCTACATAATATAGATAGACTTCAAAGTTAGTTAAGAGCTACAGTAAAAGAAGAGGTGAGTTAATTTACAAAAAAAAAAAAAAAAAAAAAAAAAACAAGTCACTGAATGAGGGAGCATGGTTTAAATTTTTTAATGCAAAGAATATAATGCTAAAGATGTAAAAGTTATTGAAAGTGTGGCCCAGATGGAATAAAGATTTACTGGGAGAAGTAAAAATCACAGTGGGATAGTAAAAGCAGTAAGAAAGGGCCTCCCTTACATTGCAACCATAGTTAGTTTGCCATGGGAGAGTGAATAATCCCCAATGAATTAACAGTCTTCCACTGAGAGAACTGGCTGACTGTCAGCAAGGCCCAAGGGAATCTATGTAATACCAAAACAATGAGAAACCCTCAAAGAGAAGAACTCACTAAGGAAGATATCTATTAATGATAACATATCATCAAGCCTAGGGATCATATATATAGTCTATATAAAAGCACCTGTACTTCAGGGAATATGTTTATCTGTGTAATTTTGAAATGAGAGAATTACTGTTGTTTCTCAGGGTGTAAGCTTGGAAGAAGTCCTCCCTGGGAGCAATGTTAGGCATCATAAAATGAGCACTCACATAAACTGTGTTGTTCAAGAGGCAAAGAAAAAGCATTCTCCTTGTAATTATTTACTCAATTCTAACAGTTGCCTTGTAATGTTGTTTTTGATGTAAAATGGTCAAAGAGAACAAGAGGACAAGAGGGAAAGGAAGAAGAAAGGCTTCTGAAAGTTGTGACTCTGGCTTTAAATTTAAACTAAGAACTTTGTGAATATTTTTTAAATCTACTTTTGCAACACTTCTGATTTATTCTACTTCATCCTCATGTCACCATCAATCCATATATTTGGTCTTGCCTCCTATGTTTAATATAATCAATAAAATTCACTTTAAGGTTTTTGGTTTTTTTTTTTTTAATAAATGTACACCTTGTTTTTATCAATGAAACTGTAATGTCCTCAATGGCAGAGTTTTTACTTTCATATTCACGTAGTTTTTAAAACCATGTTTGAGTTCATAGTAGGTGAGCAGCAAACGGGCATTGCCTAAGGGGTTAACTAGTGGAATTAATGTATGCAAGGCAAAGGCCTCTAGCGTCTATGATGAATAGACAGGAGGATGTCTAATCGCAGCTAAACTGTCGCAGGCCTATTTCATGCTGATTCATTAATACATTCCCTGGGAAGAGAAGAATTTTAAGCAAATCTGAAATTGCTAACATCCTTCTTTAGATAACTAAGCAGTCAAGTAGCACAAATGCAGGTTGCAGTGAGAATATTTAGGAGAGGGAAGGACAGTTTCTTTTCAACCTTTTCTTGGGTAAATATAATGAGTTCCTAGAAAGACTGTATTGTACCATGTGACTTATGCTCATATATTTATAATTTAGAAACCATCACATTAAAGTGATAGGAAGAGCCATTTCAATTCAAATCGGCAACTCTAGTCCAAATATTAGTACCCAGTTGTATTTATATTTCCCACTTAATTTCATGATATCCCTATGATGACTGTGAAATGTCATTCATTATAAATGCCTTTATTATAAGGCCTAAGAAAGGCAAGCTACAGAAGTTATTTGACTTTCCCGAGGTCACACAGCTAGTAAATGATAGAATGGAAATTTTGTTTAGAGTTCCTAATTACAAAAGTTGGTTGATTTTATTGCTTTGAACTGTTGGAGAAAATTCTTTTTCTCTTTTCTTAATTTTAATTTGTTATAAATGACAACAGAATGCATTACAACTCATATTACACATATAGAGCTCAAATTTTCATATCTCTGGTTGTACACAAAATAGTCACATCATTCGTGTTTTCATGCATGTAATGATGACCATTGCATTCCACCATCTTCCCTATTCCTATACCTCCTTCCTTCACCTCCCTCCCCTTTTCCCCTTTGCCCTATCTAGATTGGGGCTTACTAAGCTTGTAGCTGGTAGTAGAAGTAGCAGTAGTCACTGCAGCACTGTATTAGTGGTAGATATTACACAAATGTTTCTACATGCTGGGAACTGTTCTGAATGTTTGACATGCATTAGCAGTATGGGAACCTGATGAAAAGAGGCCATGATCTGGGATCACGGCTTACTTAGCTTCGCCAGAGATGAGTGTTGTTGATATGAAACCTCCCTTTTATCTTTCACAAGTAGATTTACTGAAGGATGTGTTGTCACATATGTAATTTCCAAGGATTACTTTTTCTTATAGTCTCTTAAATTTCTTTCCACTCTTCCTATATGGAAGAGGGGCAAAAAAATTTAAAAAGGCAGCATGTTCTTGCTTCATGTGGCTGTTTAGAAGGGATTTGCCAGGATTCTGTTCCTAATAGTCAAGGGCACAGATTTCATTTACATGCCCATTATGCATCAATACCCTGACTCATATATATTATGAGTCGCAGCCGCCTTACATTTCCTAAGTTGCTGTGTTAATGTTCCTCTGCTTCAGACTGCTATGTGCTTATTAGTGTCCAATGGTAACTGATTCCTATTGAGCCAATGCATCACTAAAGAATTATTAAGGATGTTATGTGCTGAGTTAACAATGAGTCTCACTCTGGGCTGTCATAAAAGCCACAAAAAGACAATCATGTACAAAATTGAGAGCCTTGCAAAGTGTGAAAAATAAGAAACTCACAATTACATGAAGAGTTACACATATCTATAGAAATCCCTCTCTTTTACTATTTGTGGAAAATCAGGGGCTCGACCAGACTATTTTTATTTAGAGACAGGGTCTCACTGAGTTGCTAAGTGCCTCGCCATTGCTGAGGCTGGCTTTGAACCTCCTCCTGCCTCAGCCTCCCAAAGTGCTTTCCAGCCTTGAAATTATTTGAAAAAACCTTGAAAACAAACACCAAATAAAACCACCTTTCCCTGTTTCACAGGTAATCTCATGTAAAATCTCTTTTACCTACAAAATGACCCTCCTCTAAGTTGACATCCTTGTAAGACAAAGCAGTGAATGAAGAATAGGGGCAAGATGCTAGGAAGTTGGAAAATCCTAGAGGTGGGCTGGGGATGAAGGGGAAAACTAACCCTGCTTGAGACCTTTAAATAAATCTGATAAAAAGCAATAAAGAAAACCTGAAATCATTATGGGATACGCAAATGCATCCAAAGCAGCTCCTTCCATTTGTGTTGTATTGGAGAAATGTATTAGTTTATCTATTGCATTCTCTTTATTAAAATTTGTCATTTTACTGAATGTCAACAAAAATATTGGAAACACTAATATTTATTGTTTAAAGATGAATGGTATTTCACCTTGTATTCATTCTAGAACGTGGTGGTATAGATCAAAGGGAATATTAAATTGCATTTTTTTGAAACAAAAATGATTTACAAATTCTTGTATTTTATTTAAAAAATTTAATTTTAATTGGCAAATTGTAATTGCATGTAAAATTGTTCTAATTAAACATAATATTTAAAGTGCCTATTTATAATTTGGTCATATAAATATCTGTAACTGTTGCTAGTACTTAATTTTCAAAATGTTATTAATATTTATTGTTCTACTATTTAATCCTATCTAATCTTGTACAGTTTCTTACCTGCTTTCACTGTCTACAATACTGGAGATATCACAAAAGTGTGTTTGATCTCTCTTGGTGTTATTCTTTCAAGCAAAATGTGTACAGACATTTAAAAATCATCTGGTATAATCATTAAAAAGGGCATGTTTTCACTGAGAATAATTGGAAGAAAATAAACCTGCTGTATAGAAAGGAAGCCTGTTCAAAAACTTGAGTAAATATGGATTCTGAAGTTAATTCTAAAAAAGGAGGAATGTTATAAATTTGATCTAACTTTAAGAAAAAAATATATATGTTTTCCAGAATCAATGGGAAGCATAGCACAATGTGCACCATGCTTATCAAGCGTTTTTTCTGTACATAATTCCTTAAGTAGATAGTCACTAACAAAGGAGTTTTGGGGGAAACCTTCCTTCTGGATGATAAGACAAAATAAATTGTTATCTATGATGTCAAACAAATATGTGCTCCAAACCAATATTGCCTTATTGGTTTTTAGGAATTGGTTGTACCTAATTACCTTTCTATACTTTTTCAGGCAAAGTTATAGACCTACAATATTCTTTCTTTTAGTATTTTTATAATGAATATAGTAGATTTTAGAAACATACAACTCATGGTAGCATCAGCCCTCTGAGAACACTTGTGCACTTCCATTGTTTTGTCCTTTCTCTATATTTGTACAACTGTGATGATAGTCTTATATAACACTTCATCTGGAAATTTTTATATTACATTAAGGTTTTTTCATAAAAGGGTACTTTTTATAATATTTGTAAGGCCTTTATACTATTATGTCCTATGGATGTTTAATAATTTACATGAGCATTTCCATATGATATAATGAATATCTTTATACAAAAAAGATTTTCTATTTTATATTATCTTCTCTGGCTTGATTTCAAAAAATAGATCACTGAACTAAGTGTAATGAATCTGTTTGACTTGTGGTATGTTATCTCTAATGCTTTTCTAAGGTACAATAACTGTTATTGTTTCTTAATCAAAGTAGGAATAGGCATGTGCTACCAATTTTCACTACCTTAAGGCATTAACCTTTTATTTTTTTATTTTTTATTTTACCTGGGATTGAAACCAGGGGTACTTAACCACCGAGTCACATCCCCAGCCCTTTTTATTTTTATATTTTATTTTGAGACAGGATCTTGCTAAGTTGCTTAGGGCCTTGCTAAATTCCTGAGGCTGGCTTTGGCCTTTTGATCCTCCTGCCTCAGCCTCCCAAGCCACTGGGATTATAGGCATGAGCCACTGTGCCTAGCTAACCTTTTAAATTATTAAACATTTCTGTTATGGTTTGGATAAATGATGTCCCCCAAAAGCCCATGTGTGAGATAATGATGTTCAGAGGTAAAATGATTAAATAACAACAGTTATAATCCAATCAGTGGTTCAATTCACTGGTAAGAATTAACTGGATGGTAACTACAGGCAGGTAAGGTGTGGCTAGAGGAGGTAGGTCACTGGGGTGTGCCTTTGGGATATATATATATATATATATATATATATATATATATATATATATATTTTGTCCCTGGGGAGTGGAGCTTTCTCTCTGTTTCCTGGTGGCCAAGTCTTGAGCTGCTTTTCTCTACCATACCCTCTGCCATGATGTTTCTTGGGTTCAGAGATATAAAGTCAGCTGACTGAGACCTCTTTGAAGCCATGAGCCAAAACTTTTCATCCTTTACTTGTTTTTGAAAGGTCTTTTCGTCACAGTGACAAAACAAAAAACAAAATAAAAAACAAAAAAAAATTGACTAAAACTGTTTTATTAGGTAAATATGATACAATTTGATTAAGACTTACCGTTCTTATATTCCTACTGGTGGACATTTTTCCCTGTGTTTATATACTAGCTTATGTTTCCATGTTTGTGAATTGTCCATTCTCATATTTCATCTACAAATAGGATAAAATATAGTGCTGCAGAAAGAACACAGGTTAAGAAAGCTTGAATGCAATTTAATACCCCATTGGCTATGTGGCCTTTAACAAAGAACTTGTCCTCTTTGATTCTCCATTCTTTGTCTGCAGGATAGAAATTATAATATCTACTAAATAAGGTTGTATTGAAGGTTAAGCACTAACATAAATATCTAGTGCAGCAACTAGCAGTTGCTTAGTAAATGTTGACTTCTTTTCTTGGATAGAATTACTCCTGGACTTCACTCTTGTGGCTAGTAAAGGAGCTATAGTGATAATTTATGTATATACTCTATTAAAAAGTTACTTATTAATTGTTATCCTTTTTTACCTGTGCTATGGCATTATGTTTTTATTTTCCCTCTCCTTTTTATATTCAAAGTGTGAAAATATTCAACATTTAGCTTTGGGAAAAGAGTAAACATAAACATATTTTACTCTTCTAGGATTAACAAGAATCAAGCATCATCTTAATATGCCAACACACCCTCATAAGGACAGCCAGCAATAGCTTAATGTATAAGGCATGCAAGGAAAGAAATATATTAAACATGACACAATTTATTATTTTGCCCATCACTGAGAGACATTAGTGGGTTGATGGATTTTCATGCATTAACATACACCAGGACCACGAAGGGCGATGTCTTGTGAAAAAAAATTGGGCCATGGTTTCATTGGGTTAACAGACAGGCTTCTTCCAGACAGCTTAGTTAACTGTAATCAAACTGAAGCTTAAAAATACTCAGAGTTAAAATGACAGGCACTAATTAATTTTCCAATTAGTTAAAGATTGATTCAGCATGTCATTCTTAAACTGTGCTGCCATTTAAAGAACCAATCATTTATGTTGACAGAAGTTGCTTTGTGTTTAACGTTCCCATTAGGTGTGCAGCCTCACCCTATCTCTATCAATCATTCTAGTTTACACCCAGCCTGTCCTAAGTGAAGTAGTGAATGGTTGGTCAGCTTTCATACATATATCACTCTTTTGAAAGGTAGATACTGATATTACCAACAATTTTGATAAAGCGCTAATTACAAAAGATAATTTTTTTTTGAAACAGAGCTTTTATAGATGTTCATGAAGCACCCTTGAACAGAATACTTATTAAGTTGCAGGGAACTCAGCTTCTAATGTGTGACTTTTCAGACCGAATGTCACATTTCCTGAATAAGTTTTTCCTCTTCTAAAAAAATGGAAGATTAATATATTTTTATTTTAAAATATTGCTACTTCAAAATGCAAAATATGTGTAATAATCTTACTCTTAGCTTAGTACCTGACACATACTAGGACCTCAATGGAAATTTTGAGTGAATGACTCATTCTTGAATAATTTCTTTAAACTCAAAGTAGAAGGGAACTAAATTAAATGTACAATTCTTTTTTCTTTGTTAAATTGAACTTACATACAAATAACACCACAAGCTCACAAACTTACACATTTTTGTAGGATTTAACATGCAGCAAGAGAGCTTTGGATCTGCCAGAGGCAGGCAAAATGCAACAAGTGTATAGAAATGGGCAGGAATGAGGTAGAGAAAGAAAAAGAAGGGAAAACAAAAACAAAAACAAAACAAAACAAAAAGCTTGACAAATTTAAATCCCTGGTCCCACACTTACCTAAAGTTCTGATTATAAATTTTCCTTTTCTACTAATGCCAGCAAAATTTGGTTTCTGATAATTAAAATCTAAATTATAGCACAAGCAGGATAATGTGAAGAAAAGTAAACAATCATCGAAATAATAAATAACAGATCGAGACAGGTTGAAAGTGAGAATATAGATAGACATGAGAATCTATGTTGCTATGTAATTAAGAAATTTGAGCCGCAAATTTCACTGTGTAACCTTCCTGGTGGCTAAAGAAAATTTAATAAAATACATTATTTATATTATACATTAAAAACAAAAGGCAAATTGACTTACCAGGTATATAACTTCCTTTGATTTATAAGAAGTTTTCTTTTTAAAATAGGTAATATCAGAATGATATATTGGACAATGTCTTCAATAAATCTTTAAAATAAATGAAATGCTGTGCTTTGTTCAAGTGCTTGAGCCCTTCAATATTAGTGAGGATATAACAAATTAAGGTAACTGAGTGAAAGAAATTGAGAGGCTAATACAATTCTGCATACATTAGCAACTTGGCTGAAGAATAAAGTCTAAGGTAAAGAGAGCAGTGAATGTTTGGCATATCCTTTAAAATACTTTCCCAATATAAATTCTCCCAAACCAATATTTTAATAAAAGTGAAATATGAGACAATTCAATTAAGTTTGGTATGGTATGTCTGAAATGCAGGTGTGTTGGGTGGGAATATTATATATCACATTGTTAATTAATTGAGGAGATTAGCCAAGATTTTTTTTCTGGCAAGCTAAGCATACACATTGTCATGGAACTAAAGTTAAAATAAATAAAAAATAAAAAACAGTGCAGGGATAGATAGGATTTCTTTATAAATTTTCCACCTGAACATTAACATAATCTATGTAAGTGTCCAAATCATAACATCAATATGTTTTAGTCTTATTTTTTAAAGTTTTATTAATATATAACTTACCTAGTAGAAAATTTCTCCATGGCACATGTACTGTTTTTGTAAGTGGTTCCCACTTTTATTACCTAAGTTTTGTCCACCATCATTTCTCCTCTGGGTCTTTGAGTGGTCTCCTAGATGGCCTTCCTATTTCTAGTTTTGCTTTTCCCAACCTTATTCCACACTGCAACTGTGTTAGTCACTTGAAAAAAAAAAAAAAAAGCAAGTCTTACTGTTGCAGTACTCAGTGCTTCATCACAAACAATGTTGAAAAGACAGGCATCTCGTTTTATCTTCTGCGTATAGATATCCATTTTTCCTAGCACCATTGTTGCAGAGTCTGTTGTTTCTCCAATTTATAGATTTTGGGTAAATTTGTTAAAGATTAGCTTGCTATAGGTGTGTGGATATATTTTGTTCTGTTGAGCTCTGTGTTAGTTTTTATATCAGTGCCATGCTGTTTTGGTTACTATAGTTGTGAAGCATATTTTGAGGACATATGTTGTGATATTTCCATATTTGTACTTTTTGTTCAAGATTGCTTTGATTTTGGGGGTTTGTTTGTTGTTAATATAAGTTTTAGGATTGCTTTTTATATTTCTATGAAGAATGAAATTAGTGTTTTGATGAGGATTTAATTAAATTTGTAAATTGCTTTGAGTATTATGGACATTTTAGCAATATTAATTCTTCCAATCTTTGAACATACCTCCTCCTTCTTCTTCTTCTTCTTCTGTTATTATTATTATTATTTGTTTTTTTTTGTGTGTGTGTGTGTGTGGTTTTGTGCTACTAGGTATTGAACCCAGGGCCTTTTGCATGCAATAAAAGCACTCTACCAACTGAACTATATCCCCAGCCCATGAACATACCGATTCTTTATTTCTTTCAATAAAACACTTAAATCAGAATTTCCTCTGTTCAATTTATGATCCAATCAAAATGAGTTAAAATGAGTTACATGCCTTTTCATGACATGTGTGTCCTTTTTTTAATATTAAATCCATCTATGCATGTGGACAGTCTGTTTTTTTGTGTCATTTAATATTTTTCATCTATGTTTTACAGTTATCATTATAGAAATCATTGTCATCTTTGAATAAGTTTATTTCTAAATTTGTTTTCTTTTGTCACTGCTATGAATGAGATTGCTTTCTTAATTTTTTTATCAGCAATTTCATTATTTGTGCATATAAATGCTACTGATTATTTTAAGTTGATTTTGTTTCCTACAATTTGACTGAATTACTTTGACACTTTAAGAGTTTAGTTTGTGGAGATTGTAGGGTTTTTTTCCCCCCATACATAAAATCACATCATCTTAAAATCGGGGTAATTTGATTTCCTCCTTTACTATTTTGACATGATATTTCTTCTCTTGCCTTATTGATCTAAGACTTCCAATACTATATTGAATCAGACTGGTGAAAATGAAGATCTTTTCCTTATTCTTGATCTTAGAAGAGATGATTTCATCTTTTCCCATTCACTGTGATGTTGGCTTGGTCTTGCCATATATGATCTCTATTGGGTTGAGGTTCATTCCTCCTACACCTAATTTGTTGAGAGATTTTATCATGAAAGGATGTTGAATGGATATTGAATTTTAGTGAATGCTTTTTTCACATTTATTGAAATGATTATATATTTTTTGTCTTTAATAAAATAATATTTTATTATTATATGATATGTCAACATCTTATGACTAAAACATGGAGAAATTATACTAACAAAAATGTTTAAGTTCAAATATTTTTATTAATTCACATTATTCAAAAGACCATTATTTTCCCAATAAGGGTGCTTGAAGAAAGTTTTCTGTTTTCTTTTCACATAAATAAGCATTTTCTAAATGGAGGTGACTAGTTGGTGTTAATTAAAAATAAAATTGCATATAATTTATTTCTTTAAAGGAAAATAATATCAATACAAACTAAAGATGAAATCTCTGTATATTTTGATAAGGTATTAATATTGATTTATTACAATGAGTAAAACTGCCTGTATTTTACATTTTTGCATGTAGATTGTGCTACTAAAATGCTTTTCGGGGAAATTTGGGGTGTAAATGCCTAAGTGAAATATTCCCTGTGAATAGTATCTAGATAAAGAAGAGATACACAAAAATGTTGCACATCACTAGATAATATTAATTCTTCTAAATCATTGTCAAATTTCTATCTAGAATTTTCCTCAGTGCCTTTGAACTCACATTGCTGTGTGGGAGAAGTAATTACAATATCTGTACTCTGATTCTTTTTTTATTAAGTAATTAATTAATTTTGATTAGGTGTATATGACAGCCAAATGCATTTTGATTCACTGTACACTATTGCATCACAACTTTTCGTTTCTCTGGTTATACATGATGTACCATCTCACCATATGTGCAGTCGTACATATACCTAGGGTAATGATGTCTAGCTCATTCTACCATCTTTCCTGCCCCCATGTCCCCTCCCCACCACTCTCTTCTCTTTGCCCAAAGTTCCTCCATTTTTCTGATTACCCACCCTGTCTCCCCCTGCCACCATTATGGATCAGCATCCACTTATCAGAGAGAACATTTGTCCTTTGATTTTTTGGGATTGGATTACTTCACTTAGCATGATATTCTCCAAGAATTGTACTCTAATTCTTTGGCTTAAAAGTGTAGGTAGATTTTTGTAATTGAGATTTACTGCCACTACACTCTTACAAGAGAGCTTCCTGTCCATTTCATATTAATGTACAGTAAGTTCTGTGTGTCAGTCCAAATACTTGATATTTCCTGAAATTTTTCAAAATCTATTTGGAATATATTACAAGCATATATAATTACTTCTAGCAAAGCAGTTATGATTACATTTGACCTGAGAAAACTGAAAATAAATGTGTTCAGGTGCTGCAAATTTAAAAAATCCAAATTTTTACATATATTATATTTGAAACTCTTTTAAAATAATTTTTTTAAAAGAGTAACTCTGAAGAAGTGTCATGAATATTTTTAAAGTCACTAACACTATACAGAAAGATTTAAAAACTTAAGGGAAAATCATTTTCTGCCATGTTCCAGGACATTTGGCTTTCTCTTGTAAGCACCAGTTTATGCTAGAATGCCACTGGAAGGAATGTCACTCAGTAAGCCATAATGGATGAAACCTTACATCTCTCTTAAGTCATAAAATACATCCAGTAGGAATTGCATTAATAAGAGCTCTCTATTGGTTTATTTAAGTACACTCCAAATAAAAAAATACATAAAATTTGACCAGACCTGATTACCCCTTCCTAAAGTAATGCAAAGATTCCCTAACTTATGGGAAAAGAGCTAACCTGTCATCAAAATATAGGAGGTTAAATAACAGCAGTAAAGAAAGCAATAGGTCACACCAAATAGTTATTTTGTTTAACATAATAGAATTTTATTTCAATAAACATAAGTACATTAATTTGGAAAATATGTGATTTGTATCAGGAAAATCCAGACTGGCTTTGGGTTTTCTAGACATTTCATATACTATAAGAGAAAACCTTGCGTCCTATTTTCACTCTCCATCCCCTCAGAACTGCAAACAAAAGAAAAATACATACATAATTTTTCCAGATAAAAGAAAGTATGTACTAACCAGCTAAGCACAATGGGTATAATAAAATCAGAGAATTAGTCTGGCTTTCATCTGATAAAATACTTCAGAAAGGCCAGTGATGCTTTTAATGAGTGGCCTTGAGCAATTCATTTAACATGTTTCAGCCTCCATTTTACTCTTTTCTAATCTAAAAGATTAAGACGCATCTACTTCCCAGCAATGTTGAGGCTTAATTTCATTTGATTCAAAAGCCTTTGGGCTTTTTCCATGATCAGCTGTGTTTGGTTTCAGAAAGTTCTGAACTGTCAGAATTAGTGACACAAAAGTGATGTCATGGAATATTTCCTTTGCTAAAAGTTCTGATTCCTGTAACTTTTATTTTCATGCTGCATAGGTACTCTAATCATCTCTAGTGATAGGTACATAAATTACATATCTCTTTGATATAGGCTGTACTAGGAAGCTCTTCTTATCTAATGTGGTTTTCTTAACCAGCTGGAATTGCCATTCACCCCGCCAAGAGTAAAATATCAGTGGTTCAATTCCCTTAGGTAAAGCCCTTGGGCATTACCTGTGAAGAACAAATTCTCAAACTCTACCACATGGAAGAGAATATGTAATGTGTTGTGTCATTTTTAAACATTATTTTCTTTCAACTTCACTGTAATGACTGAGCATGCTATGCCATGTATAATCAATATCCTCAGACCAAGGGTGAAAAAAACAATTTGGTGCAGACAAGATGATAGATAACTTTTAGGTTGGGAAAGAGATACGCATATTTGTTTTAATCAGCAATGATCTCTGACAAAATCACAATAGGTAACATAGTCATCCACCTCACTGAAGCTGACAATATACTTTCACTACAGAACAAGTATAGCTGTTTCTCTGAATTGTTTTATGTTTTGAACTTGATGTTTGTTATTCCCTCCCAGTTCATATTTTGAAGCTCATTTAATCCTCAATGTGATGGTGTTTGGAAATGGCCTTTGGGAGGTGATTAGAGTTAGATGAGATGAGGTTGCTGCGTTATGATGGGATTAGTGTTCTCATGAGGAGGAGAAACACCAGAGAGCTCACCCTCCTGGATCACAAAAGCAAAAAGAAGACACAAGAGCACAAAGTGAAATGGTGACTACCTGCAAGCCCAGAGCAGAGCTCTCAAAATGAAATCTACCCAGCTGACACCTTGCTGTTGAACTCCAGACTGTGAGAAATTCTGTTATTAAACTCCCTATTCTCTCTCTCTCTCTCTTTTTTTTTTTTTAATGGAAGCACTAGTTATCTAAGACATTTCATGTTGTATTCAGTTACTTTGAAGCCCCAAATAATTTTGTAATAGAATTTTTCTTTTGTTAGCATGAGTACAGTAAACTAAATATCCTTGTTAGGATAATCATTTACTCAGTTGTGGTTTGTGCTTTGATTTACCAGATAGTAAAAGTCACCTTGAGTGGATCATTTTTAACACCCCTCATATAGCAAAATTATTCTCAAATATAATCAGGAAGTGAAACAGACAGTGATATCTCTGTATATAAACAAAATATGTTGTATATTAATACTTTATAATTACTTTTGTGTATTTTGCATAGTTTTTTTAAAATATTTGGAGCTAGTTATTTGACTGTCACTTTATAAGTGTACGTTGGATGTTGGTTATATAATTTAACATAGAATAAATGTTTAATAATGACAAACTATTAAAATCTTAATTTGAAAATAACATTTATATTACTAAGTCTCATTTGTAAGCACAACAAAATTTAAACACTTAAATTAAAAGAGTTTTTGAGGGAATATTTTGTCAATGATAGACATGGTATAGTAGTAAAAAAAAAATAAAAAGAAAACATTTCAGTAGGTATTGTTAGTAAGTTTTCTAATATACAACATACTCATTTACTGCTTTCATTTGGCTGTCCATAGCTGGTTCTTATTTCTTTTATTGTAATTAGATTTTATAACTAAAGTGCATCACATAATACCATAAGCATTCAATAAATGGCGACTTTCACTATTATAGTGTTATTATTTTAAAAATTGTCAAAAGGAGCATTCTTGTACAAAATATTTTCTGAATCTACAGTATTTCTTTTTGATAAATTACTAAATTAAATTTAAAATAAGCAAAAAAAGGTTCCTGTATGATTGTTGCTATATGAAATTTCCCTAGAAATGTACAGTGCTCCTAGAAGCTAAGTACACTCACAAATAGTGGGAATTATCCTGTAAGAACATTTGCTAACACTGCAAGTAAAAACTACCATCTCATTTGATTTACTATTTGAAGAAACAAATCATGAATGGAATTTTAAAAAATGCATCTATTGGTTTCATTATTTTGAGAAGCTATTTTCAATACTCTTTACTAACTTTTTCTTGAGATATTACTTTTTACTTATGCATTTTTATAATGATTATAACAGTAATTTTTAATTAGGAATTGTAACAATTTACATATCTTTTGGTCAAATTTTGGAATTTCTGGAACAGACCTCATTCTTGGAATCTAGGTTGAACTGGATGTAAAATGTGGTTCAGTTTTATACAATGGTAAAACTTTGTCTTAAAATCTTTTCATTCTCTCTCTCTCTCACATGTGCAAGTGTGCCTGCACACACAGACACACACACACACACACACACATGCACCAGAGACCTGCTTAGAAAATGACCCCAGATAATTCCATTACCAAGAAATTGTGCCCTGAGGATTACTGAAGTAGTATTTATTGTAGGAGAAATATAATAAATCGAAAACAAAGGCATCATAAGTGATAGAAAGACTTTAGTTTTACTTGGGATAAGATGAACAGTCATAAAGAGAGCCCTTGATCTAGTTGACATCTAGCAGATAAGCACTCAAGTTATAATGGGTAAGTGGAAAAGCTTTAAGAACCGTCATATATAGAATGGGCCCATAAATACTTCTGACATTGGCCAATTTGTAGTATTTAACTATATCTCACCTTCTGTATTCAGTTATAGTTAGTTGTTTTTATATCTCTCTCATCCTTCTCCTGTGTTATTACTATCTGTTTTACAACATTGAATTGAAATTTTCACTAACATTTTTCATATAGTAATTGATCAACAATATTGAAAATTTTAATAAATAGTCCAATTTCTTATTTAGTGCTTTTCCAAATGATTCTTGTGTCTTCTTATGATGACTAGGGCATTGGATATTCTTTTGCTGATCTCAGGTTCATAGGTGCTGGCACTAGCAAAGAAAACCCACTGCAACATCAGTTTGGCCATGGATGCTGCCTAATGGTGTGTTAAAACTCTGCAGTGAAGTATAACTTGCTGACATGATACCTCCTGAAGGGACACACACAAATGCTGACTCCTTTGTTTTTTTAATTGGTCAGTTGCGTCCTATAAAAATTGGCATGAAAAATAATATGTCCTTTCAGGTTGCCCTGGACATAAAATCCCTAACCTAGCAAAATCTAGACTGCTCATGTGTGATTGAATGCATCCCTTTCCTTTAGGGGAATGATGTACTTTCCTTTTAAAGGTATATTTAATGTTCTATTTGGTAAACATGTCCCAAGGTGATCTCTGGTTAACCAGACTGAGTAGTTCACTTCTTTACATATAGAAAACAGAAAAGCAAGATAATCAGAGAGGCAGAGAGTATGAATGGAAGAGAAAGAAGCTGTCTGTTGACACATGATGTTTGAAGGAAAGATTTTCACTGGAAAAATGGAAATAACCAGGGACCAAAGTTAAAAATTACCAAAATGACAACAACAACAACAACAACAAAAAACTACCATCTGATTTTATAAAGACAAATGAAGTCATTCTATTCTCAGTTGTTTAGCTACTGCATATCTCAATGTAAATGTACTATAGCAGTTGCAATATATATATATATACATATATATATATATATACATATATATACTCATACAACAAATATTAAAAGTCAACAGTGTCAAAATAGCTAATAGGGTATAAAGTAGAAACCTAATGAAAAGAGAGATGAGTTTCTAACATCATGTTTAAATATTAATAGCTAAGAAAAATGAAAGAAAACATTTATTGGTTGATTAAGTAACATATAGAATTTTGAAAGTGTAATATTGTATGAAATCTGTAAAGATAATAGCAGAGATGGGTAAACCTAGGTTATGTAGTCATGCTGCTAGGAAACAGAACAAGTGAAATTTTTACTCAGGCCTCAGTTTTCAGCCAACAATCTTAACAATTTTTATCATCTACATCTTCTGGATAGGATTTAAAAATACCTTTCACCTTTGTCTCATAGTAGAACAGTCAAGATAATTAACTAGAATGCGTGAAATATACAAATAAGCCCAACATAAGGCTAACTATAGTCAATTCAACCATAGAAGCACACAACTGGAGGGCGGGCTTACCTTGGCCATGGCTTCCCTTCAAACTTGAGGTCTGAATATCAGCTTAGAAAACTTGTATAAAGTTCATAAAGATGGGAGAGAGAGGCATTTTAGGCAGAAGAACAAGGAGTAAAATAGAGAGATAAAATATGGTGATTACCAGAGAACAGTAACTAACTGTTTTACTGGAAGTTTAGCTATAAAAGAGAGGATCAGTGAGAGGTAACCTTGGATAGTTAGACATAGATGGAGTATGGAGAACTTTGAGTTCCTTGGGAGAAAAGCACAGATTTATTTTACAGGTAATTGAAGTTTTCTGACAATTGCAATACCATGCTCAGAAGGCTCTTTTAGGAAGATTAATTTAGCAATAGAATGTAATATAGATGAGAACTGGGAGATCCCAGAGGCAAAGCTAACAGGTAGGTGCTCTTACAAGGACATCAATTGGAGAAACTTACAATAGTATGAGAGGTCTTATGGGAAGAGAAGGTAATTGGAATTGAAAGCCTACTATGGACCAGCACTCTAGTGGGTGTACTGGATGATTAAATATGTCACATCATTTACATTTCATCATCCTTGTATTATGGTGGTACCCTTAGAAATTGAGACAAATGTATGAGGATGATGCTGGAGAGAGAGAGAGAGAACATAATTGAATGTGATAGGTTATAAAAACTAGTCAAAGATAATTTTGAAGCTTTATGTCCAGTATTTGAAATGTGGCTGCATCAAGATGGTTTTCTGTTGCATCTATAATTCTATAATATATACAATATTGTTTTAAATTTACACACATGTTAACCAAGTTAGAGAATAGAAGCCCTGTAAGTATTTTAGCAGGAAGTGGTTTACTAAATTTTATGGTTACAAAATTTTGGTAGGGCTGGCGGTAAGGAATATGAGGAATTTAGGAATTGTTGAATTGACAGGTAAATGCTGATGATCTCTATTGCTTACCATATTGAAACAAGTGACTTTCAGTGCTCTCCTGGAAGCTACTAAATCTTCATAGACATCTTCTGTTCTCACCTCAACGTCTTTAAGAACAGAAAAAGAGTATTTTCCTTTTTTTACCTTCCAATTCTTGTACAAATTCTTTCATTGATTGGAATGTGAACCTGACCCCTGATGGCAACTGAGTATGAGGAATTTATTTTCTAGGCTACCAGACACACACACACACACACACACACACACACACACACACTCACTCTCTCTCTCTCTCTCTCTCTCTCTCTCTCTCCCTCCTCTCTCTCTCTCTCTCCCCCCCTCCCCCTCTCTCTCCAAGGGTACCTTGAAGCTTAGTAATTAATTTAGATAAGAATTCTAGCTGTCAAGTAACAAATTCAGTTTTAGGGCAAGTTTATTTAACATCAAAATACACTTATTTAACAGTTACATGGTACATCTAGTGAACCAGGGACAGAGCCACAGTGCATACATGGCTAATTTGGTATATTAGCACTTTATATCTGTGACATGAGATAGAAAAATGAAAATTTTCAGCAATGGGACTCTAAAGGACCCATGAAAGTCCTCCTTGAGAGAACCTAGAAAGTTCCAAAGCACCCACAGGACTTTGAACTGTCTTATACCTGTTTTTACTCCTTCCCCCTGATTCCATGTGGTTAAATATAAAATATCACTTAGGAATGAGGAAAGAGGTTGGTGGGTTAAGAACTGATGCTGACTACATCTCTTTCCCTAATGAGGCAGCGGTCATTTATAGGACAAAGCAGGTAGAATGAAGAGAAGTTTTACATTTGAATTAATCGAAGCATGGATGAATATCTAATGTTCGAATTATTAAACTGAGACTGCTTTGTGGTCTAAAGTTGGCTAGAACTTCCCATTACCTAAGAGTGGGAATAAAACTCATAACATTAAATCTATCTTACCTTTTAGACCAAGGGAATACTAACTTCACTGATGTTCCTCAGAATGTTATGAAAACTGAGAATACAGTTGCCTTTCATCATATTGTTCATAATTTGGTCAATAAAATGGTTACATCAATATGTAGGAAAGTTAGAAAAACTCAGAATATAGGTACTGGCTATAAATAAAGAAAAATTTAAAAAATGGCAGAGGGAAAAACATCTTAGTGCAATACACAGATTAGCATGTGTATTAAGAGTACCCCATTGTGGTTATTTTGATGGAATCAATTTTGAGAAATAGAGACAAATATACAAAGTGGCCCAAGGTCTAATGTTACTCCCATATAACATGACACAGAATTTTACCTTTTATTTATAATTAAAAAAATAATATTCTGCATTTCTAAATATCAAGTAGAATTTTATTTGCCTTAAGGAACGTAACTTCTCATTCTCATGCATTTTCCCTTGTTTTTGAGTTCAAATTACTAAGAATGTTGTTAAGCAAACATTTCTGCTATATCTTTTTTTGCTTAGGTTAAATCTTAGTTTTTTTTGTTTGTTTGTTTTATATTTTCACAGTATTTCACAATTACTGATAAAATTCCATTGACATGTTTTACATTTAAAAAACTTTAAAATGATGCTCACTATATGGCTTTGCTATAAAACATGCTAAGGAATGCATTCTGGTTTATTTATTTTTCTCTCAACAGGTTTTGACTAGTTTTAAATGAGAAATATTTGAAAATGAAAATAGGAAATGAGAAGTGACAAACCTGAGTATTTTCTTTCCAAAAGTTATATAGACACAAGTCAATGTTGGGAGTACAATTTTGATTTAAAGCATGCATAAACATACACATATGTACTTGAATATATATGCATACATATATACATACACACATTCATACACACATATACATATAAGCTTATGTATATCATATATTTACATATGTATATACCTTATATTCTATATATGTGTGTGGCAATCACAAACATACATATAATTTATCCATCTTATTTATAAATTAACCCACTCTTGAAATGTAATAATTTAAATAAAATTAACTACAATCTCTTTTTTTCAGTTATAAAGTGCTCAAATCTATTATTTAAAAAAATTAATTGTAGGTAGTGATTATTGTTAATACATATATTTTGACTGCCTTGAAAGAAAGCATGCACATTCCAAGTAAACTTTCAATTATTACTAAATTATTACCAGGGTTATTTAGCTAGTGCATGCTGATTATAACATTTTAATAGCTCTGTTCTAGTTGCTAAAATTCCATTCCCTATTTCTGGTGATTTTTTTACCATCCCAGCTGCCACATTTCCCCCTCCCAGACACCTGCTGGACTTTAGCATAATCCAGGAACTACAGATCTTACTGGTGCAGCAGGGCTATACAACTCTTTTTTAATATGTTCTGATTGGCTGATGCTCAGACTATGCCAGTTGTTAGCTGTTATAAAGATCGCTCCTTAAAAATAAAGGAGAATACTTATGATAAAATTATATATTTTTCACATTAAATAAAATATTTTCTAATATGTTCCTAAAGTCAGCAAAGGTTATTCAGCTGCTTTTTTATTCATTTCCCCCCTTTTTAATACTATAATTCTCCCTGATGCTGTCTAATGTTTTTTTGGAAATGACCACAGAAATCTTCGGTAGGCCAAATAGCATATTATACATCTGTCAAAACCATATTCTATTACCATATAACTGCATTCATGAAGCCTCTCCAAACCCTTTTGGATTATTCTGCTTGCTCTATGTTCATTTCTTTTTAAAAAGTGTTTATATATTTCCATTCATTTATATAAATGAGAATGTGCTAAAATGAACACAGTCTTACTCCTCTGAGACCCAGTCTAAGTTTCAAGGTTAGCATTGAATTTGTTCTTTATTTCAATATGACAGCAAAGCTACATTTGAGGTAAGACACTAATAATACATATTTTTGATGGAAATACTATATTTATGAAATTACTAATATTGCAGACTAAATTATCTACTTCTCATATTCCTATGTCAAAGCTCGGCCTCTATATGATGGTATTTAGACATAGGGCCTTTGAGAGAAAATTAAGGTTAGGTGAGATCATGAAAGTATAGCACTTATGATGGAATTAGAGCCCATATAAAGAGAGAAAGAGAGAGATGGTAGAGATGAGGTCATGTGAGCACATAGCAACATGACAGCCACCTACAAGCAAAGAGAAGAGGTCAGAGAAGGAAACCTACATACTTTATGGGAACCTCGGTCTTAGACTTCTCAGCCTCTAAACCATGAGAAACAAATTTCTGTTCTTTAAGCCAGCTAGTCTATGGTATTTTGTTATGGTAACCCAAGCAGGGTTACATTAAACATAAATTATAATAAATGTAGTACATTTTAAAGTTATGAATATAATGACCACTATAGGAAGTCCGTAGTCTTAATGGTGAATTTTACTTTTACAGAATAATTGACTCAAGTTTTACATTTTCTTCTAATGATATTTGGAAAATTTGTCTTGAGATAATTGTAGGTTATACCAAGTATTCACTGAAACATCACTGAATGCATACTTTTTTTTTTTAGGTTTTGGATTGACTTTCATGTTAAGGATAAAGTGATGTTCCTCAGACTGTTAGAGCTTCTGGAGTCTGCTTTAGACTTATAGCTACAAAAGAATAAAGTGACAACCTATAATTGTTGTGACTTTCCAGTTGCTACCAGGAAACATTATAACTTCTTTTTCTAGTGGAATTGGGGTGTGTGTTCACTTAAACTTTACCTGATCCAAAAGGAGAGGAATTCCACAGACTCAAGGAAGAACAGGATCAAGACAGATATTCAGAAAACAAAGGATATATTTATTCATAGATTCCCCTTTCATTCAACTGTCCAAATAGTGTAAGATTTTATTATTTATTCACTTATTTATTATTTTAAATGATGCTTTTACTTTGGAATAATGATAAAATGAGTGATATAGGTGGGATTAAAAAATAAATAAAATGGGCAAAATATCAGCCATGACTGTTTGTATTCTAAGGGCAGAAAAATAATGATGATTATAATGAAGATATAAAGAATAAGGGATTTTAAATTTAGAAAGCATTGAAAAATATCTCTAAGATTTGGGGATATCTTATAAAAGGAGAAATAAGCAGAAACTTGGTATATATATATAAACTATATAAGACAATTTTTCTTGTAAAAAAGATCAATGGATAGAGTGGCCAAAGAGGAATCAACAATAATTGAGAATTAATTATAAAAAGAGCAAACTCTTAGGCTACTGTGAATAGGATAGTTTTTCTGATTTCTCTTTAAGCTGATTTGGCATTGGTGTATAGGAATGTAATTGATTTATGGGTGTTAATTTTATATCCTACTACTTGGCTGGATTCATTTTTGAGTTCTAGAAGCTTTCTGGTGAAGTTTTTGGGATTTTTAGTATAGAATCAATACTTGTGAATTAACCTAACAAGAGGTAAAAGACCTCTACAATGAAAACTACAGAACACTAAAGAAAGAAATTGAAGAAGATGAAAAGATCTCCCATGTTTTTGGATAGGCAGAATTAATGTTGTCAAAATGGCTATACTACCAAAAGCACTATACAGATTTAATGTATTCCTAATACGTTTCCAATGATGTTCTTCATAGAAGTAGAAAAGGCAGTCATGAAATTCATTTGGGAAAATAGACAAAGCAATCCTTAGTGAGAAAAGTGGTACAGGTGGCATCACAAACCAGATGTTAAATTATACTACAAAGCTATAGTAACAAAAATGGCATAGTATTAGCTCAAAAAAAGACATGAAAACCAATGAAACAACATAGAAGATACAGAGACATACCTACATAAATACAGTTATCTCATACTAGACAAAGGTGTCATAAACATACATTGGAAAAAAGACAGCCTCTTCATCAGGTGGTTCTGGGAAAACTGGAAATTCACATGTGGCAGAATAAAATTGAACTCCTATCTCTCACTCTGCACAAAACTCAAAGTGGATCAAGAAGTATCAGACCAGAGATGCTATGCCTACAAGAAGAAAAAGTAGGCTGAAATCTCCATCATGACAGCTTAGGAACCAACTTCCTCAAACAAACAAACAAACAAACAAACAAACAAAAACACCTAAAGTGCCAAAAGTAAAATCAAGAACCAATAAAAGTGATGGTAGCAAACTTAAAAGCCTCTTTACAGCAAAGGAAAAAAATCAAGAACGTGAACAGAAAGGCTACTTAAAGATAGAGCATAAATGTCCAGGATGTACAAGGAATTCAAAAAACTACACACACACACACACACACACAAAGCCCAAAAACAAATAACCCAATCAACAAATGGACTAAGGAATTGAACAGGCACTTCAGAGAAAAAGAAATGCAAATAATCACAAAATATATGAAAAAATGTTCAACATTTCTAGCAATTAGAAAAATGCAAATCAAAACTAATCTGAGATTTCATCTCACTATAGTCAGAATGGCAATTATCAAGAATACTATGACCATAACTGTTGGCAAGGATGTGGGGAAAAAGGTTTACTCATACATTGCCGGTGGGACTGCAAATTGGTACATCCACTCTGGAAAGCATTATGGAGACTCCTTAGAAAACTTGGAATGGAACTAGCATTTGATTCAGTTATCCCACTCCTTGGTGTATACCCAAAGGATTTAAAATCAGCATAATACAGTGATGCAGCTACATTGATATTTATTGCAGCTCAGTTCACAATAGCTAAACTATGGAACCAACCTAGGTATCCTTCAACAGATGAATGGATAAATAAATTGTGTTGTATATACACAATGGAATATTACTCAGCCATAAAAATGAATGATTTTATGACCTTTGCTAGTAAAAGGATACATCTGAAGACTACCATGCAAAGTGAAATAAGTCAATCTCCCCAAAACAAAGTTTGAATGTTTTATCTAATATATGGATGCTAACACACAAAAAGGGGTTAGAAGGGACAGAATAGAAGTTTATTGGATTAGACAAAAGGGAATGAAGGGAAGGGAGGGAGGATGGAAATAGGAAAGACAGTAAAATGAACAGGAAATTTCCTATTTTCATATATGAATATATGACCAGTGTAACTCCACATCATGTACAATAAGAATGGAATCCTGATAAGAATAAGTTATACTCCATGTATGTATAGTATGTCAAAATATACTCTATTATTATGTATATCAAAAAAAATAAAAATGGTTGTTTTAAAAATAATATAAATTTTTTAAAAAGTGTCAAAAAAGGGAAAGAAATGTAATATGATATTGTAAAGTAAATGATGATTGATAAGACAGAAACCAAAACAGGACAAAACAAAATTCTCTCATGATAAAAGCTAGTATATAGTATTTATAGCTCCAGAACAATGATTGCATGGCCTGAAAAAGTTAAAACAAGTTAAAATACTATGTAATATACTCCCACAGAGAAATTTAAATGTTGATGAATCATTAGTTTCAAACCATGGAAAACAAGTTTTTCTAGAAGAATAGCTTTTAAGTTCCACATACATTAATTACAATTTTTTTTTTTTTTTGGTCTCAAATCCCATAAGAAATGAGTTGTAATGTCCAAAAAAGAATTATTTTCATAAAAAATAGGAAAAGGGTCAATTTATGACAGACTGAATAAACAAATTTATGAAGAAAATGAAATCTTATTTTGAAACTCCAAAAGACCAAAGTAGGGGTTAAGGGGAGGCTACTCAACAGAATCTTAGAACAATTGGAGATGGCAGGACATACTACATTTTTCCTGGTGAGTAATTATGAAAGCTATCTGAAATTAAATACAAACCCAAAATATATACTAGCAATTCAATAACAAGCTTTTCATTTTAGAGAATCTATTTATAGAAGTGAATCAGTTTTAGAAGAAGTGAACGAAGCATATGGTTGCATTTTCACTGGTTTGCCCTAATGAATGTCACTGATCACCATCAAAGGCTGAACGTTTACTGCCTGATTTATTCGGGTAAGGAAAGTCCTCCATAAAATAATTTTGTGTTGCTTCCCCTCTATTTTTCCACAGAAATATGAAATATTATGATAATATCTTTATTCTTTTACTTATAAAATGACTATACCTAGAGGTCTTAGGAAAAATAAAAATTATTATCTATCTTCTAGAAATATGCTAATGGCTACAGCAGTTATATTCTGCCTATTTATAATCTGGCTTATTCTTCACACCAACCCTAATAGTTAGATACTACTATTACCATTTCCATTTCTCAGATGAGAAAGTTGAGGAACAAAACACTGTTAATAAGTCTTAAAACTCAGGTGGTCTGGTATGGCAACAGACTCAAAGATGGCTCTGATGATTCCCACCCTCTAGTATACACATTGTACTAATTTTCTGTTGATGGCATGACAAATTATAAATTTAGTGGCTTAATACAACATGAATATGTTGTATTATAATCTCTTTGGGATGAAAGTCTGGGTACAGTGTGGTTTTGCTATAAGTCTCATAAGGTCTCAATAAAGGTGCCAGCATTGCTATGTTCTATCTGGAGGCTCTGGGGAGAAAATTTTCTAGGTCCCTTGAAGTTGTTGGCCTGAGTCAGTTTTTATGTTTATGGGGTCAAGGTCCCTATTTCCTCATTATCTGTAAATCATATATGATATATATGACTTACAGATATAGACTATCTACATATATAGACAGTCTCTGGGCAATCAATAAATCTATATTTATTAAACAAATCTATATTATTTATTTATTGTTCAGAGACTGCCTACATACCCCAGTTCATTGTTCCTTTTCTGTCTTCAAAGTCAGCAATGGTATGTGTAATTTCTTTAACCTCCCATTCTTCCTCACATCTTTTATACTTTTCTAGCTCAACTCGTGTCTCTAATATCAGCTGGAGAAAATTCTTGGCTTAAAAGGGCTTATATGGTTAAATTGTGTCCACTTAGATGATCCAGGCCAATAATCATCCTGTTATTATTCAGGTTAGTTGATAAGTAACTTCAATTCCACCTTTGAAGTCCCTTTGTAGTGATACTTAATATTTGATGACATTGTTAAAGGATGAGAATCTTCTAAGTCATTTTATAATCTATATACCCCACATTTCCTAGTATAATTGTCTCTCCTTAAGAATGGGATGGTCTAGTGGTAGGTATCTAACCATACACTGCAAAATGGAGGATGTTACTTTTGTGATTAGAATACACAAGAGTGTGACTTCAGTCTTGGTAGCTGATTTTAACTGGCTTTGAAGAAGCCAGCCGGGTGCTATTTATGGGAGTTTCAAGTGGCAAGGAAGTAAAAGGGACCTCTGGCCTACAACCATCAAAACAATTGAATGGGATCCTTTGTCCAATATTCTGCATAGAACTAAATCCTGCAAATAACCACATAGAAAATGATATTAACCTACTCAAACATTCCTTACTCATCCCTGGCCAACATTTTGATTACAACCTTTGGAAATCTCTGAAGCAGAGGACACAGTAAGCCATGAATGAATTCCTACTGCATGGTTAACTGTGAAAAATAAATGTTTAAGTCACAAAATTTGTGATAATTTTTATGCAGCAATAGTGAACTAATATGCTTGGCTTCAGAATTATTCAGTTTACTAATAAACTATACTTCCAGTATGGATGCAATTCAGTTCTGAGACAAAGGTTTAAATGGATTTTTCTAGATTTTTTTTATCCCTATACTCATTCATCTGTGCAATCAGCAAATATTAAGTACTATGATGGGCAATGTTTGTATTTTGGGGCTAGAAAGACAATAATACAGGGCTTATGCAAAAGTAGCAAAGATAGACAAAAAAGAATACCATGTGCTACAGTAGAGATTTGTATACAAGGGAAGAAAACTAAGAAAATGCTTTCCTCTCCTCAAGGAAAGCTTTCTGGAAGAGATGGCATTTTAATTTAGTCTTTGAAAGGATATTTGAGCATACCATATACTGACCAGACAGTAAGAATTCATGGAGGAAGAATGAAACAGCACAAAAATGCTGGATTGCTCAGGCAATTAATTTCCATTGTAGATGATTCTAGGTGGTTGAGGGTCAGCTCATAAAGGAGTTGTTTGGATTGTCCTTGACAATTGCTGAAAGATTTTTCACCAAGGTAAGAGTAATATGAGATCTAATTCTTAGAATGGTCTTTCTGAGAATGCATAGGGAATAGATGGCCAGGATGGAAATGGGAATGGAGAGAATGAATGTCGAGAGATCAGTTAATGGTCTAAGCAAGAAGTTACTAGAGGGCCTCATGGGGTAGTATTAAAGAGGTGAAAAAAATCAAGAGAAACCTTGACTTCCTAGGTAAATGGGAATAAAAAATAATTTAGTAACTAATTAGATGTTGAGGTGAGAGAGAGGCACTGGTCTTTATAAGATTTCAATCTGTAGTCTTGGGCAACTAGGTGTGTAGACTTTTTTAATAAAGATAGGAAAAATAAGAAAAGTAACAGAGTTTTCAGGTTGAATTTCTAGTTAAGTGAAGGACAATTTCAGTTTAGGAAGGGTGGAGAGGCCTATGGGCCAGTGGATATTTAGTAGGCATTTAGAACCTTGGTATAAAGCAGGAGTTATAGATTTCAGGTATGAATTTTGTAGAGGTGGGTGTGCATAAAATATCTTAGAGGTGTGTTCAGAGAGAGAGAGAGAGAGAGAGAGAGAGAAAAGAAGATGGATAATGACAGAATTCAGGGGAAATAACAACAGATGAGAAGCAAACACAAAAATTAGAGGTAACAGTAAGATAGAGACTATGTACTGAGACAGATTGAGGAAGCTCAGGAAAGAATGGCTAAAGATTGAAAGAGAGATTTTCAAGAAACTTTACTATTTTTCACCAATTTATCATATTGCTGAACAACTCTTTATGCTAATTTTGAAAAGACAGTATCAGAGTAGATACATCCAGAGTAGTTTAAATTATAGCATGACATGACTCATTCGAAAGAAATAATATATACACATTTCATTTTTATATTGTAATATTTCTTGGTTCATTCATTTTGAATACAAACTAATATACCTTAATATTTAAGAGTCTGTGCATTGGACTTACACAGCCTGGGTTAGAACACAAGGAAGGCCTATCAGTTACTAATCATACAGATTGGGAGAATTTTCCTAGTTGAGCCTCAGTTTTTCCATGTGTTAAAAGGGAATCAATATGCATCACAGGTTAGAAAAGATTAAATGAAAAACACTTTAATTACTAGTCAACATAAACTCTTACATACATACCAATCAAAATCATACATCAATTAAAATAATGAAGCCCCATAATCTCAAAAGTGCTTAGAACAATTGCAGCCTTATTTTACTATACAAATTTTCTCATTGGCTTTGTAAAAATACATTGCATTAATATGATTTACACTGATAACCTAAAGTTAAGAATTAGCCAAGAGCTGGAGAGGTGATGTAATGTTTGGTTTCCAGGGTCTTCCTGGAAAAAGTACCTGACAAACATGGAAAGTCTGATGAGTCAACAAAAGTAGCAGTTAGGCCCAGGTGAGGGCTGTCAATTCATTAGAAAATGCCATTTTCCAGAAGCCACTATTCAGACAATCCTCCTGTGAATATTCAAGAGGATTGAAGATCATGTTTGAAAATTTCCAGTAAATCTCTAATGATTTACAATTGTAGAAAAAACATTTGTGGAACAAATTAAAATTTTAATCAGGATTACTATTGGCTTACCATACAAGATTTTTAGAAATGAACAAACTATATAAAACTTATTTCAATAGCAGGGATAGGGAAAAGAAACAAAAATTAGTGGGTTGGTCCATGCTAGACTTTATTTTCCTAAGTCTGAGATGGTTCAACCAAGGGAAAATCCTCTTGGAAACATTGATCTCTATCTAAAGAACTTTCAGAGTAGGGAAAACTTTATTATTATTTTGTTCTAAAAATCTAAAATTTATTTATTTAAAAAGCATTTATTTTTAATTAATAATGTTTATTTCTTTCCTTTTCTTTTCCTTGAAACAAATATATTTGCTGAATGAATTTTCATACATATGTCAGAAGTATGATCTCTTATGACTTACAAAATCAGATGGATGCAGAGATTAATGAGTCTGGCAATATTAAAATCAACCATGTATGTTTATAGTACATTTAAAAATTTTTTAAGTAATTTTCTATAGTGACTTTGCTTACATATTATATTTAAAGTTATGTATTTTCTCAATTACTTTTAGAACCACAATAGCATTATGCAGTAGTTACAGGAATACATGAAAATTCACATTTTAGTTTAGTACACAGATTTAATTAGTTAAAATGCTTAGGAATGAAAACTGCCTAAAAATAGACTTGTTAATTGACTTTGTTATCAACTGGCAAACTTATATTGTAATAATAAACAATTGTGCTGTAATTGACCAAGATGCCATTGTATTTAAGTGATTCATTTGTGGAGAAGGCAGAAATAACCAGGTCAGCCCCACTGTGGTAGACTTCATTGTATGTATCTGGATAAACTTATTCATCTTTTTATTTTCCTTTGCTGCTTAGCTGCTAATTGTATGTATCTTAAGCTCCATGGCTAAGGTTATGTATAGTGAGTAATATCTTACTTATACTATAGATTTCTTAGTATTCATTCCAATTTTATTCCAACAGTAAATGGCAATGGTAATAATTCCAGTCATCTTTTATTAATTAAGGAATTTTTTAATGCATGATTTAGTCCAAATCAACTTTGCTTGATACATTCTGTAAATTAGGAAAATATAACAAAAACACAAGTTTAGAATTAATATTGTATTATTTATAATACTAATATGTTGAAATTTTTGAATTTTCAAAAAAAAAATGAAATTTATGGGGATTCTTTTTTTAAAAAAAAAATCTCTCCTGAGAAAGAATACATTGTAATACATTCTAGTACAAAGTTTTCACAAATTGATAATTGCCCTGCTAGTTACATGCACTTTCTCATCTTTGCAAAGTGCAAACAACTTCATTAATTAAACTTAACAAAGCTTTGGTTTTAACCTTTCAAGTTATAGACCTGAATGAGTTCTGAAATAAAGAATTAATTATTACTTTCCTTCTTCCCCAATTCTCTGCTAACTTTTTTTTTTTTTTTATTTTTTTACTGATTTTACTGTCATCATTAAACTCAACTGTCTGGCTTTCTCCACTATACTCAACATTTGAATCATTTTGAATCATTTTTTCTCCATCTCTGCTGTCTCAAATGAATCTCACTGTTTATTGGGATCACTCCATATGTATAAAGCTTTTATCTCTCTTCTTTATTCACAGCTTCAGATTATCCTGTCTCTTTAACAACTAACTTCTACTCAAGATGACTTTTCCCTCATGATCTACTTTGGATTACTTTTTTTTTTTTTTTTTTTTTTCCTGATCTTTCTTGATCCTTAACCTAAATTATCCTCATGTGGTACCTTGAATGCCTGGCTTTTGATTTTCACATATACTATGTTTGCTCTAAATTTAAATAGAATTCCTGTTAGCCTTATCAATCCCTAAGGACTTTCTATAGCATCAGTTCTCAGTTAAATTTGGTTTTCCTCATAGATAACAGCTCTGCTCTAGAATTAATTATCCTTAGCTTACATAGTCTGAGACTGTTTAGCTGCAGTGAAACAGATCTGCATGGTATACTCTTTCTTTCCTTTCCTCAGAATTTTTTGATGCTCTTAACGTATTTTAAGAGACTTTTTCCCTTCATCAAATCACCTCTTCTTCCTAACCATTCCCATTGCAAGTGTTAAGTAAAGTTCTTTTGTTTTCTTTTCAATGAGATCTTTACAGTTTAATCTTCTAACACCACTTCAATTTTCATACTCTATGAGAATGATTCCAAGTCTATGTACCTAGCATTAATCTCCTTCTAAAAATCTAAATTTCTAGTTTATATTTAATATGAAGACGTATTAAGTATGTAAAAAAATAAAACGGACCATTTCTTAGCAAATAATTCATAGAACCTGAATTCATGCTGATGTCTACAAGGTCTTTTTAATTAATGGAATCCTCATTATAGAAAACAAGGGTGACCTGTCAATATTATTGCTAACTTTCCCCTCTGTGTCTAACACTCCCTGCCCAATAATATCTAACAAATAGTAAGTCCCATTGATTTGTCCTTTGTCAGAGGTTTCTTAGCTAGATTTTTATAAACACTCACACAGACATACATAGGTACTACTCTTTCATTTCTTCTCCTATCACTATTGGTCATCTCTGACTACTTCCTACCTGGATTATTTGCAACAGTATCTCATTTTCCAGCTGATCTACTCAGTGCCCCAAATGAATAAATATGGTATTCCATTTATTCAATGAGTCATAGTTCTAATAATCTCACTCTCTTATAAATAAACATTTCTTTTTTTTACTAATATGTTTTTACATCTTTATGTTTCATTGATCTGCTTCACTTCATTTCAATTCAATTTTCCCTCTATCTCTTCCTATAAAACTCTTCACTGTTGTATAAGGGCAGCTGAAACTAGTTTTAAGTATGCATTTTTTGGCAAAAACAAACAAACAAGCAAAAAAAAAAGTTGAATCCAATCTCTTACATCAATCTGAATTAATATTTACTTCCATTGAATTGGCATGTAACAATACTCAATAAATTATCATATTTTATATAATTGTGAAGATTCATGCATATTTTTTTTTCTCTTATAGAATATTAGTCTTAGGCTGATGATTCCTAAGTGGTTCTTCATGTTTCTCATATCATCCAAAAGAACATCTTTTGTATTTGGAATACATTAACAATCATTTTCCAGTGATACTGACAAGTTTTACATAGATACACAAATTTCTTAAAACAAAATATTCAGCCAATTTAATTAAAATGGACAATTTAGCTTAATAGTTATACACGCTGATATTTTTCATACATGTCAGTAAAAGAAACTGGTTAATTGATGGACTGGTTTCATTCTTAATACTGATTTGACATTACAAATACATAGAAAAGATGACAATGAAGAATATAATCTGTAACACTGAGGATTTTTGCTGCTATGATGTTTTGTATGTGTCATAGTAGCTTCAAGGAAACAGGCCACTTTTATTGAATTACATCTAATACTGTTTGAAAATAAACCAAGGACCACATTTTAAAATATCTTGGAAGCATGAGTCTAATTTTGTTGCCAACATTCTGCTATCCCATTTGTTATCAGTATCTATTCTTGTCTTTCATTTTAATAGATTTGAAACAGATCAAAAACACAGCTCTGATGGCAGCACTGAAATTGACTAATTAGAAATGACTTTCATTAAAATACATTTATTTATCTGAGTTATTGGTGGCATTTTGTGTTGTAGAAATTTAAGGCACACACTTTTTTGCTTTTATAATCAAAGCATCCTTTTATTTAAATATGTGTGTATGTGATATAGGATCAGCTGGTCATTTTCTTGTGTGTCTTTCTTCATCTGTAAAATGAAGGTAACAATTTTAATTCAATTTATGAGCATAAGGTTTCATGCATGTAAAGGATTTTAAATGGTTCTTGGCACATAGTAAGGAATCAATAGGCAATAATAAATATAATGATATAATAGTTATACTCATTTGTCCTTTTGACTATGCTCTACTGACATTCAAATCACTGATTATGCTTTTCACTCCCTGATTATAACTGGAAATGGGCACACATTTTCTAATTTTGAGTCATGATACTACCAATGACAATATTTGCAATAATTTCTAGAATGTGTGAGTTTTACCATTTTAGTTCCTATTTTTGTATAAATAGAAAAATTAAGAGGTTTTTTTGTTTGTTTTGTTTTGGTACCGGGGATTGAACTCAGGGGTACTCGACCACTGGGCCACATCCCCAGCCCTTTTTTGTATTTTATTAGGGTCTCACTGAGTTGCTAAGCGCCTTGCCATTGCTGAGGCTGGCTTTGAACTCACGATCCTCCTGCCTCAGCCTCCCAAGTGCTGGGATTAGAGGCATGCGCGACCACGCCTGGCCAGGAGTTATTTTTAATCAATATGTACTCTAAGCAATATGCTGTTGGGACTATGTCTGCCAAGGGGCAGGGCTTTGGCTGCTTACCATGCCCTAAAGGACCAGGGCTAAGCAAAGGGGTGTGGCTGTGACATAGCGTGAGAGACCGGACTGCCCTGCTGGCTGATTGGCTAGTTCTAGGCCTATTTAAGTTCAGTGCCTTGCCAATAAATCTGAGTTTCTAGATTCTTGCTTGCTATACAGAACTCCCTGGGTGTGGCGTGGTTTTTTCTGTTCATCAGACAGAGGTAGACACCCTTCTATTTTTGCCCTTATGTCCACCCTCGCCAGGTAAGTTATATTTTCCTCTGCGGGCAGAGGGGAAACTCCCTTTTAGGGCCCAAAAGGGAGATAGCTTAGAACTCGGCCCCATTCATAACTCAGCAACCCCAGCAATATGCGACTTCATTCTTTTTACATTTAGTAAGTTAGTTAATAACATCTGAACATCCCTTTTTATTTCCTCTAAAATATTAGATTTTTGATGTAAAACTATCAGTTTCACATTTTTTAAAACAATTTAAAGTGTTTATATTTTTTAATTTTACTTTGGAGGAGAAAGAACAACAACAACAACAAAATTACCAACCAAATTAAAGTAAAAATAACAACAAAATTATTCAGTGAATCTTAAGGAGCATGGCTATTTAGAATCACCAGTTGGGGTTGGGAGGCTTGTGTTCTTGTCTAGCACCTGCCTTTAAGTAACCTTGTTTTCTCAAGATAGCATTTATTTATTTATGCTTCATTTTTCTCATGTGGAAAATAACAGATTGAGATGGGTACAGTGGTGCATGCCTGTAATCCCAGCAATTGGGAGGCTGAGGCAGGAGGATTGCAAATTCAAGGCAGCCTCAGCAACTTAGGGAGGCCCTAAGAAACTTAGTGAGACTCTCTCTCAAAATAAATAAATAAGGGCTTGGGTTGTGGCTCAGTGGTAAACTGACCCTGAGTTCAATCCCTGGTTCCAAAAAGTTTTAAAAAATAATTTAAAACTAATAACAGACTGAAATATGTGATCCCTGGAATTTTTTTTTTTTTTTTTTTTTTTTTTTTTTTTTTTTTTTTTTTAAAGGCTTGACCTGTCCAGAAAGGTCCTGCAGGAAAAGCTTTTAATCAAAGGAAGCTCCTGAGTTACCTCCTGAGGACTTTGATGTCTGGAGCTGCCACGTAGGAGCTGAGTGCCTCCTAGCTGTGAGTGATGGAAATGTGGAGACTGGCTTCCAGATCCCCATCTCTGATCAGCAGAGGAGCACAGCTTTGGGAGTGGGTGTTATCCAATGGGAGTGGGCTGCCCGTCGTAGCATTACCCCTCTGCCTTATATGGATGGAATCTGCTTTTGAACAGCCTCCCCCAGTAAAATCAGGGTTTGAGGCGTGCTTCTCTCTCTTTCTTGCCTGCCTTGCCCCCTTTGTGGGAGCTGTGTCAGAAGAGCCATCACAGAACTCAAAGAAAAAGGTATTTTCTCTGTTTTTGTGTGATTATTTCGTGCCAGCCCAGTTCACCTGGAGTGACCCTGACGGATTTAGTTGTGTGTCCTGACACTCTGTCTCAAGGTCCCAGGGACTGGTAGTTTAACTGCCATCAGGTTGCCCCGTGGGGAACACTCTAAGGCTGGCATGCTTTGCTCCTGACTATATCTGAGTTCATTGATGCCCTATGATGCCTGTAGTGGTCTTGAGAGTCTGAAAGTCTAAGAAAAGTTTCAAGGGACCCCAGTGGATGATTCAGGATGGTTTAGAACTGGGGTAGATTTTCTGACCATTGCTTCTGTTTGGGCAGGGCATTATGAGATTAAAGAGGATGGGAAGACAAATATTGGCAGAAAAATGATATCTAAGCAGAAGGGCCAATGTTCCTATGGCTTGACAGGAATGCTTGGTGGCTCATGAATAAAGATCAGAGAGAGCCAAGGGGAAGTGCTGAGAGGATAAGGCACTCAATGCTTAATCTTTGTGAAATGGACTAAAACTCAATGCAATATCTTCAATATACGTGGTTTTTTTTCTTTTATCACTTATTATGAAATTTTGAGGTTGTTTACATGAGCCCCTCTAATTCACAATATTTTCAAGTACTTTAGATTTGTCTTTTCAGTATGCTATGCTTAGCATATTGGTACTTTGTCCTTATGCAGGAAACTTAGTACCTTGAGATACAGGTATCCTGTTCATATTCAAGAAGTAAAGAAATAGGAGACAATTCTGTTGAGTTTGCTGTGAGGAATTATGTATTTCTCAGAAGCTAAAGATTTTTGCTTATATCTCATTGACCATCATGACCGAGAATGTCCATTCCTAGTTGCAAAGATGGGTGGGAAAGTAGATATTTAGCTTCTTACATTTTATATTGGAAGAAGACAAGAAAAACATGTCTGGAAAACATTTGTTGTTCCAATCAAGAAAAAGGAATTACTATAATAAAGGACTTGTAAGCCTTGTCATATAAAAACTATTACAAATTTACAAATGATTGCCTAGCATATTTAATTAGAGAAAGGAAGATTAGAAAAGGCATAAAATATTTCCAGACTTTTAAATTTATATTTTATAAAATAAAGGTCATTCACTATTTCTGTAAAAATTATTTCTCTGTCAGGAAGAAATTTATAGAAAAAAGACTTGTTCCAGATGGAATGGATTTGCTTATAAGGAAGAAAATTCTGATCATTGAGATTCAGGCAGAAAAAAATTTAACGAACAATCTACCATACATATTACAGATGGAATTCTTTTATTAGTTCAAAGAGAGGACAAATTTACTGTAATTTTCTTTCCAAGATATTTGTAATATTTCTAATGTTTCACATATCTCTTCGAGTTATTTTAACATCACTTGTAGATTATAGAAAAAATTGCTAATATACTGGTAAGTTAACATTAGTAAGAATCTTGAAATTACCATTGACCAGGCTTTTCATTTGATTCTCAAAGAAAAGGTTTATTATTTCTATGATTTTAATTAAGCATTTAACTAGTTGTGTTATATACAAAAATCACAATTCAAAATGTATAAAGTAATAAATAGCCAAGATGACATATGAGAACTATCCCTTGTTTTATAATTCTTACATTATAATGTGAGCATTGGATGTATTTCAAAGTTATACTGTTGCTCTCATAACTCATGGAATATAGTTTGTAATAACAATCATCTTCTCAAATTGGTCATTACCAAAGTTAATGACCTGGTTATTAGAACATCAACCTTGGCTTTGCCTCAGTCTCTTAATTAACACATCTGTCATTTATTACTAGTGGCTAAGAATTTCTGTGTAAAGGACAGCTCCAATAATGATGGCACCATTAAAGCGACATCTCTATATATTTGGATGGATCATCAAATTTGCATTGGCCTATCACAAACAGGATCTTGTGAGGCTTTAAATAGTTTTGGCAGCTGCAAATAGTGAAATCCAAACATCAAATAGAACAGCATCAGCCTCCTTTGTGGAAATTTGCAATGAAAATTATTTATCATCATTGTTGAGAAGGATAATCTGACAAAACCATTTTCTATACCTTCACATGCAGATAGCCACCTCTACCACTGGTAAACAAACTTGCACAAAGTATAAGCTCTTCTAGGTGCATTCATACTCTTCTGCCATATGCATTCATTCTATCATTGGACAAATATTGTGCAGTTACATTTACGTAGATGCCATTAGCTACTTAATAGCATATCAGTGTTTCCAACTGAACATCCATAATACATCCAGGCATTGAAATACTAGCATTTTTCTTTTTCTTTTTTTCATGCTTTTACATAATTTTAATATTTGCTTATTAATACAAAGGCATTTATTTAAATAACAGTGAAAACTCTTTACTTTTTCTTCATTTGAATTTTTTGACAATATACTGTGCCAGATACTGTACCAGGAGGACATATGAAACACTAACATTTTAAAAACAGAAAACATAGTATTATAATTTCCTTAAAAAGAACTGACATTCAGTTTTTAAATATTCATTTGAAAATTAGACTAGCAGATCACAACATATTGACAAACACAGCAAAATACAACAAAATAAAAACAAAACAAAATTTATTCTCCTATATTCTCAATTTTTGTTCTTTAAAAATATATTGAAAATTAAATAAATAACATCTAGTAAAGTGCTAATGTCAAAAGAAAAAACATTAAACTCTCATGTAATATCTATCCTCTTAAATAATCATGTAGAAAACATAGGTCACTGGCAAATTATGTTTTACTCTCTTTTATAAGGGAAAAATGCATTTCATTATTATTTTAAATCCATTTTTTAATTATCAGGGAAGGCTAATTAAATAAAGTAATTTTTCAAGGTGCAGATATCCTGGGTCCATGTGTTCCTTATGAATCCAGGATTCTTGGGGCATTGGGAAGGAGACAGGTCTATAGAATCATACTATTGGCTTCAAATGACAAGTTATAAAATGTAAATAATGCATTGATGCCAAAGTAACTATTTATTCAGTCCAGGCTTTTAATTCAGATGAGCTCTGTTTTAGAGAAATATAAGAAGTTTATTAATTTCCTATTAGCATACTTTTAGGAATTAATTTACATTAAAATACATTTAAAGGAATCACAGTGAACAAATTAATATAAATTCTATTTATAACCATCAAGGCAGCAGATAGAAAAATTATATTTACAATTCACTATATTATTGACTCCTGGTTTTAATTCATTGTCTTGTATTGTAGATCCATGACCATTTGTGCATGATTTGACCCCTGTCTTATCTCTTCAACCTAATTTTCTTCCACTTCTTTTGTCTTAATCAGTCTACTTTTGACCCCTTGAAAATACTGGGTTTACTACCATTTTACTTAGGGCCCTGCTAGCCTAATGTTTGCAATACTTCTCTTTATTTTATTAAGTTCTTATTTGATATGTCAACTCTTCAGGGCTTTTCTTCACAGGATTAATTACTATATGATATTATCTTATTTATTTATATCTATTGTGTTTATTTTATTTTATTTATTTTTTATCCCATTAGAATATAAGTTCCTTGAAGCAAGGTCTTTGACTCTTAGGCTTGCTAATGTATCTCTGGTACCTGGCATTAAGTCTAACACTGAGATTAAAACATAGGTACAAAAATATTTATTTTCAAATAACTGATGTTTTTATAGTGCTACAGAAATTTATAAAAATAATTATTATTTAGTTGTAGTTGGACACAATATCTTTATTTTATTTATTTATTTTTATGTGGTGGTGAGTATAGAACCCAGGGCCTTACACATGCTAGGCAAGTGCTCTACATCTGAGCCATAACCCCAGCCCCAGAAATTTTTAAATGAGTCATAATCATACATATGCAAAGCAAAAATATTAATTGTATAGTTTGAAGTGTTTTGGCAAAAAAAAAAAATATATATATATATATGTATCCACACAACCAACAACCAAATCAAGATATAGAACAAAAATATTAATTTTTGAAATGGAAATGGGAACTATTTCTTTTAAAAAGCAACTGTGGATCAGATATTTTGCTTTCAAATTGAAATTATGGAAATCCCCAAGGTAAAAGATATCTTGCCTAGTTGGTTGACTTGCAATTATGACATGGAAATATTGCTTGTCTTTGGAATACACCTTACAAATCAAAGCTAAGAAGGTGAAAAAAAGAAAAACAATAAGTTAAAAAAGAAGAAAAAGAATGTGAAAAACCCCATAAGATTAGGTTCATCCTTCCAGGTTATTTATTTTGATTGTGTGAGTGTGGTTGGGCTGAGACTTTTGAATTTTTGAAAAAAACACATGTACCAAAGTTTACTTGAATAAGTTTCAGGGGGTCCATTGGGCTCAAAATTTAACTGAAAATGTAATCTGAAACTTCTAAAGGTTGTCAAACTGCAAAGAAGAGAATATTGTGTTTGATGTTCTTTTCAGGTAGGGTAACCTTATATCCGGGTTTGCCCAAGAGAGCCCTGTTTGAGCATATCCGCTCCATTGCAACTGTTGGTAGTACCCCTTCTGTTCTAAAAAAGTGTCTGGATGATAAATTATGTGGTCATCCAACTTTTTTGCACCCTTTTTTGAGAACGATAAGTACTGATCTTTGGGTTCAGTGAAGCACTTTTAGCTCTCTACCTCTTTTTTACTAGAGCATAGGTTTTGATTTTAAAAAGCAGTTGCACTTTCAAGAACAGGAGACAACACAGCAGACATTGATTGCTGCCTTGACCTCATTATGTTGATAAGGGCATTTGTGAATATTGTCTAAGTTAAGGTAATAAACACCCCAGGTAGAAGGTTAATGACACATTTAGCACCAGTGGGGTGCCGGACAGTTTTTCACGGAAAAACCAGTTCAAGCTGGTAAACCTTCTGTCCTGTCCATGTAGAACAAAAACGCATCAGGTTTCTACAAATGGGAATACAATTTAAGAAGAGGCAAACAGCATGCTGAGAATTCAGCAATTGGCTGACTACATTGTTTTGCCAAAGAATAACAAACTTAAAATATTGTCAAGTCATTTTTAACAGCAATTTTCTATAATCTTTTGAGCCTCCTGCTATGACTGTGCTAATCTAGATCTTACTGCTAGCTGACACCAAAGAGAGCATTATGAGAAATTTATGAACTGATGAGTCATTTTCCACATTCATTCAGCTAATGAGCAAAACAAGTCATTATTTTTTAAGCCTGATTATCACTCCCCTTTTTATACAAGAAGTACATGCTAATTCTACTAAGCTGCTTTCTCACAAAATCACCCTATGCTAACAGTTCTTATAGGCTAAAGATACCTGGCATCCTCAAAATTGGAAACAACTATATGCAAAATGTCTCAATGATTCTATTAAATCCCTACATTTTGGCCTTAGGGAATACTGCTATCACTACAAATTAGAATTCAATACTTAAAATCATATTAATTATCAATAGCTTTCACATGCATGCTTTTGAACAATTAGTCAAAACACCATTGACTACTTACTAAAAGGGATAAACAATCTGAAATTATACACAGGGATAGCGCAACAGAGGAGAGAAATACAATTGGCCCTTCTTATCTTCAGGTTCTATATCAGCAACTTCAACTGTGTCAAATATCTACACTGAACATGTATTGATTTTCACCTCTTGTTATTATTCCCTAAATATTATAGCATAATGACTTTTTACATAGCATTTATATTGGTTTAGGTATTCTAAGTAATCTAGAGATGTTTTAAAGTATATGAGAGGATATATAAGTTATATGAAAACTCTATTCCATTTTATATAAGGGGCTTGATAATCCATGTATTTTGGTATCCACCAGGGTGGGGAGTCTTAGAACCAATTCCATGGATACCTAGGACATAATATAGGAATAATATGGAATATAATTTAGGAAGATATGAACGTAAAATGTAGCAAGAAATGATGCAGTAAAGAATATGAACTGAATAAGTGAAAATGATAGGACATTTGGCAAAATTCAAGGGAGTAGGGAGTTCCCTGTGGACTTGCAGGAAGTTGCACTTCCTCTAAGGTAACAGTTAATTTTCAACTATACTTAAATTTCTGCAACCCAGGAAAGCATGACAAACACAATACTCTATTTCATTTTTGACTGTATGTGATTTTTTAAATATTGGATGTGAGTTTGATATAGGAGTTTCTGAGGTTGTCTATGAAATTTCAGTGTCACAAATAATTTCTTGTCACAGCATGCTTTTTGTGAAATCACTTCTTGATTCTTGAATGCACTATTGAGACAATGAAAGAGAAATTCTTAGAATTATTGTGAATAATGTAAAAGGCAGTCAATAAGGAAAGAGGAATACCTTGAATGACCAATTCAAGTTTCAGATCTTGTCTTTCTCTGCAGTGTGAAATTATTTGAAACTATCAAATTCTAAAGTAAAAGAGAATCAATTTTTGGTGGAAGCATATGAAAATATAAGCAATTATATATTTGAAGAGAAGGTATTATAATTAATGATTTTAATTAATTCAAAACATCATTAAAACTATTAAATACCTTTCTAAATATGAACATTTTCTGTTGGTAATAACAAATTGAAGAATTTGGCAACAAATACAATTCAATCTTGTTTATAACACCAGATCTTAGATTGAAATTTGTCTGTACATCTTTTTGGTAGGCAGAATAATGCTTTTTTCTATCCCTTAAAGATATCCACAGCTTAATTCCCAGATTCTGTGAATATGTAAATTTACATTTCTAATTTACACTATAAAAAGGAATTTTCAATGTAATTGAGAACTTGGAAATAGTTTATCATGGATTAATAGGGTGGGTGTAACCTAATTAAATACATTGTTAAATCATACAACCTTTTCCAGTTGTGGCCTGAGAGGGGAAGACATGACTGAAGAAGAATGATCAGAGAAATACAAAGTTCTGACTTTAAAAATGGAGGGGAAAAAGCCAAGGTCAAGAAATATGGGCGGCCTTTGTAATATGCAAAAGCCAAGAAATTACTGTGATTCTCCTTTTGAGCTTCCATTAGAGATCATAGATTTGCCAACACCTTGGTGTTGGTCATGGAGATCCATGTTAGACTTTGCAATGGCTTGATTTGGAATGTTCCCCAAAGGGGAACTTGGTTCTTGAAGACTTGGTTCTTAATACAGCAGTGTTCAGAGCTGAGTCTTTTGGGAAGTGATTAGAATATGAGGACTATGACCTGATCAGTGGATTGATACTTTGATGGAATGATACACCAAGATGTTGAAACCTTTGGAGGACAGTAAGGAACATTATTTTGCCCACCAAAAAATGCTGATGATACAGATAAATTGAATGGACTATTGGGAGGTGGAGGAAACTAGGAGATGACGTCTAGTTGGAAGAAGTAGGTCACTGGAGGTGTGACTTGGAATGGTATATCTTGCCCTAGCCTCCCCCTTCCTCCCTTTTCTTTCGTTTTCCTCCCTCCCTCCCTCCCTCCCTCTCTCTCTCTCCCTCCCCTTCTCTCATTTTCTCATTCTCTCCTTCCTGGCCACCATGAAACAAAAAACTCTTTGCCACACACCCTTCCACCATGATGTACTGCTTTGCCTCTGGTCAAGAAACATTGGAGCCAGTGGACCATGAACTGAAACTGCTGAACACTTGTGGCAAAATAAACCTTTCCTCCTCTAAATTGATTTTCCCAGGTGTTCTATCACAGCAATGGAAAACCGACTTAACACAGACTTCTAATTTAATGTCTGCAGGAGGACCTCCAAGTGGTAGAACTCCTCTTCCATGTGGACAGAGAGCAAAGGTTTTCTTAGGGAGAATAATTATGACTTCATTGAAATCAGTGCTACAGTGCAGAAATAGGCATTAAGAGATTTAATAACTCATTCAAAAAAAAAAAAAAAGAAAAGAAAAGAAAAGAAATAGTATCACTGCAAAGAAGTAGCAAAGGCAAGACTTGGATCCGTGCCTGACAGATTCCAAGACTTTCATAATACCTATCTTAAGTACCCTAACAGAAATATAGATACAGAAAGTAGGTAACAAAGCATAATCCGAAGAGAAGATAAATTAAGGTTAAATTTTAATTGTCCTGCTAATATTTATCTAAGAGAAAAATGCTGGTTAAAAGAGGGTTCCCATAAATCACTTAAAGGAATTTCTACTATAACACTAAAGAAAAACTTTCCTAAAAAGTCATCAATAATTCTAAGTGAACATCAGAGCTTTTCACTGAAGAAAATAAATATAATGTTAATGGCAAAATGTCTATAGTACCACACTTTAACTGGCACTCAGATATTAATAATGACCTATGGAAATATTTTATATTTCAAGTATGCTTTCAAATGGTACATGAATTGCTTTATAAAAGTCATAAATGGCCTCAGAAATAGATTTTGTTCAGAATAAATAAATGGTAATTGAGATATAATATAATAGTGGACTGACCCGGATCTTCATGTTTCACTTGGGTTCTCTGCAGTTGATTAAATATTACCACAAAAGGTATACCAGTCCTTACCAAAAGAACTAAAGATAAAACAGGAAAAAATTATTTTCTAAAATTTTTAATTCAGGGGCACTTGCCCACTAAGCACATCGCCAGCCCTATTTTGTATTTTATTTAGAGACAGAGTCTCACAGATTTGACTGGTTTTGAACTAGAGGTCCTCCTGCCTTAGTCTCCCGGAGCCACTGGGATTATAGGCTTATGCCACTGGGCCCAGCCTAGTTCCTTCTTTTTATAAATAAAATTGAGTAACTCCTGTGAGTTTAATATTTGTAAAGATTCAATAAGTGCATAATATAGAAAAGATCTTTACTTAACATGCCTCACTTTGTCCCCACCCTTTTACATAGATATTAATAACTTCACCTAGTTGTGAATATCTAACTTAAATTTTTAGCCTACAAATTGCCAAAAGTTCTATAAACATTTACAACAAAATTAGAGTTGCAAATTTCACATTTACTAACTATTTTCTATTATTTGTTTCTTATCATGTACAGTACAATTTAAAGTATACAGTGACTTAAAAATCATCTCATTGAAAAGTAACAAACGAAACTTTTCAGATGATTGAAACCTACAAGAATTATTTTTGTAGCAATTGTGTATATGACACTTTGGGATGTCTTAATTATTCATTTCTGATGGAGCAGTTACTCAGTCTTCCAATTCTTTTGCTCTATCATCCTGTAACATATTTTAATATGAGAATTCAGTCTTAGTTGGTGGTAATGACTCCTAAAATACTTTTTTATTCTGAAAAAAAAAAAAAAAAAAACCCAACTATGACATTTTATAAAGAGAGGAAGGAAATCTAAACTTCTCAATGAGTGCCTCCTGGCCACATGGATCAAAGCATTAGAAGAAAGTTTTTTTTTTTTTTTCCTTTTTTTTTTTTTTTGTTTTTTTTTTTTTGTTTTAATCTCAGATGTGTTGCTGTAAGCCCAGCATTTCAGAAGTAGTCCTTGGAGTAGAAAGAAGATGTTGATTGATTTTATGTGATATACCCCAGGACTAGAGGTAGAGACAGAATTAAAATGCTGCTTTTACATCTTCCACTCACATGCCAAACATCAATGTAACTAAGATTGGCCCTGTAAAATTGTTTGCCACTTCCCTAGTTCTGTGCCAAAACCACCAATTAATTTAATATCATGTGACCTGGGGGCTGCCCAATACACTCTAAATGATCTGAATAAAATGAGTGAGCTATGAACACCATAAAAAATGCAAGAGTAATTTCGGAATGATTACAGATTTCCAGGAAAGTCTGTAACATGTTATTAGGTTACATGTTGCCTACGTTTTAATTTAAAATCCTTCCTTATCATGACACCAAATTTATCATGACTAATACTCATTTTGATATAGTGTATGTCTACTTATAAATTATATTTGTTTTCTGCTGATTTTAATACAGTCTTTGTATTATTATTAGGAATTTTTACATAGGTTCAAAGGTCTCTCAGTTCACAAATCTTTTTACTTGTCTGACCCTACCTTATCAATACCCTTGCAATTGTGTTATCAATACCCAGAAATTTGGGTTCAGTATTAAGGGAACATGTAAAAAGGCTTTTATTTGCTACATAAGACAACAGGATTCGCTTCCATTTTTGATAATCTATTTATATGATTTCTCCTAGCATCTTAAAATTATACCCAATGTTTCTTTCAAGTATTCTTTAACTACCTTGAAATGGACCACTTTTCTCTTGACAAGAATTTGTTACCACTGCTGATACATCTCTTTTGTAAAAAGCATACCAACCAATGCTTATGAGATGTGCTACTTGGAGGATATGTAAAGAGACACTTGTTTGCCAAATAAAATGTACAACTAGCTGTTCATAGTAAAATCTGCCTTTCTTTACTTGTATTGGTGGACCCTAAGAAAGTTCAGCAAACCATTTAGAACTAAATTATAGGTTATCATTAATCTCAGTCAAATACACAAAACAAATTCAAGTTTATTGTTCATTTTCAGATCCATTATATATTTATCAAATTCCTACAATCTGTCAGATATTGTACTGACATTCTACCAGATGCTGAGCACCTGGCCAGGAATAATACAGGGAAAGTGTGGCTTGGCAACACATTTCTGTTTCTCTTTTCCTGTTAATTTTTTGATGTGCATCTATTTCTAGAACTTTTTGTTTTATCTCATAATTATGATTATATTTATTGCATTATCACATACATTATTACATAATAAAATTATTACAAACATGATCACTTAATTGATAAAGGCACTAGGGCCAAAGAATCCGGGGCTTTAGCATGGCAACAACAGGTCTTCTTCTACAGTCTCACTGTCTACAATTTACCTCCAATTTACCTCTTTAAACCAGTTCTACCTCCCCTCATGTAAACAGACTCTTCTGATTTGTTCTATCCTTTGTTTGGAATGCAATTTGTCATTTGTTTTCAAAATATAACATTCCCTAAATTCTTTCTTTAGTTGCTTTCTTCTTCTCTTCCACTCTCCCTTCCTTTTCCTTTCCTTCCTTTCTCCTTCCTAGCCTTCTTTCCTCTCATTCTTCAGTTCCTTCCTGTTTTTTGGTGGGGGATGGTGGCACCAGAGATTGAACTCAGGGGCACTTGACCACTGAGCCATATCCCCAGCCCTATTTTGTATTTTATTTAGAGACAGGGTCTCACTGAGTTGATTAGTGTCTTGCTTTTGCTGAGGCTGGTTTTGAACTCACAACCCTCCTGCTTCAGCCTCCAGAGCCTCTCGGATTACAGGCACACACCACCGCACCTAGTTTCTTCCTTTTATAAATAAAATTGAATAACTCCTGTGAGTTTAACATTTGTAAAGATTCAATAAGTATATAGTATACAAAGGATTTTTACTTAAGATGTTCCATTTTATCCCCCCCCGTTACATAGATATTAATAACTTCATTTTATAAATAAAGCACCTAAGACTCAGGAAAAATTAAGTGACTTGCTTAAGAGTACAGAACAAAATCTACTGTAGAATTCTATGAAAAAAATCCTAGAAAAATTGCCACTTAGTAGCTTTAATGCATGGAGTAACATAGACTTTCAAAGTATCAGAGTTCCTCAGAATGTTATTCATGCCATAACTAGAAAGATTTACTAGTTGGGAAGTTTATTAATTTTGGTTTGATTATAAAAAGTAATGATTTAATGTACTCTTTAATCAGTTTTCATAAATAACTTGTGCCAGTATAATTGTTGTTTAATCTGAAAACCATTTCTTGATCATTTCAAATAGTCTCACTTGGTTTTAACCTACAAAGTTGTCTATTTCTCCTAATTTTACTGGACTGTGATATAATTAATATACAATATGAAATAAACCCCAAATAAAATTTTTCCTTTTAAAATAAGATATACTAAAATAGACTGCAGAATTTTAATATATATATATTTTAAATCTTTCCTATGGAACTGATATACCTCAAGCCTCTGGTTTTTATTACACACTGATTTATTATACACCTCACAATTTCCTTACTGTTTTTCTCATGATATATTTTATACATTGCCTGAAAATTGTTTTTAGAATTTAGACATACAGTCACTTAGTTCACATATATTCACAGAAATTCACAGAATTTACAATCTTAGTTCTTTTTGTCCCCTGAGAGAGAAAAAAAATCTACTATTTTTCATTCAATTCCCTCCCCTTTTCTGTTAAGAGAAAGACATAAATCACATTCTTCTAATAATTTTAAGGTGCTATTAATTCCTGAGAACACATCTAAATAATTTATTTCTCTTTTAGTTACTGCAAAATTAATTATTATTAAGTTAATTTTATAAAGACTGGGTTTCCTTATAAATTGTTATCCTTCCTGTAGCATATAATATTAAATACTGACAATTAGAAGTCTGCATAGTAGTTTTACAACACACTCTGAGTAATCAAAATTCTACTTCATAGGCCTTAGCTCTTATGATTGTACAATAAAATGTGTTTTCTATATATTTGATAATATATGTATTTTTTTGTGTGTGTGGTACTTGAACCCAGGGCCTTGTGCATGCAAGGCAAGCACTCAACCAACTAAGCTGTATCCCTAGCCCCTGATAATAGATTTTTTAAAAAGTATTTTAAAGAGAAGAGATTTCCTAATATTGTATTTCACAGATACCATCAACAAATATTTCCATTTATATGAAAGCAAGAGTCATGGTGAAAATTCCAAGATTTTCCAAAATATTATCAGATGATTAGACATTGAAAGAATGAACAGATGTGGACAAGCCAATGTGAAAGGATGACTCCTGACTCCCGCTCTTTCAGAGGCGTCCCCCCTCAGGTGATGTTTTCCAGGGCTCAGGGATATGGGATAGTGATGGTGGTAACATCCGACTCCCTGTCAGAGTTCTTAGTAGTATTATGGTCTTCACCATTAGTGGACAGTTTTCCCATGACTCATTGAACATCGGTTACTTATTTTCAAGGCAATATGGAACAAGGAAACTCAAGAGGAACCACAAAAATATTTCCCAATAATAAGTAAAATGGAAGTTACAAGCTATGTTGCTACTCTTCTCTTTTGCTAAAGAGTATTTGAGGATAGTAAATGAAAATGATCTGTAAATTCCATTTACCTGTAAACTTCTTTGGTTCACATGTATTTTACTTCTAAAGTGACTTTTAATTCTGGAATTAGTAGGCAGATGTTGTTCTGAAAAGGCAATGCTAAAAACAGAATTATTTTGTTACATTGTCAAATAAATCCATGCTATTTATTCCAGGGGCTCCCTGGGAGTCATTACAATGTGTCAATGTGTCAGAATTTTTTTTTTTTTTTTATTCATTGGTTTGATCAAGAGCAATTGAAAGTCAGACTTGAGTTCCCTGGAAGGTTCCCTGGTTCATGAGTGAACAATTAGAGTTTCATATAACTAGAATTTTTTGTGGACTTACATAAAAGTAACAGCACTCAGTATATTTAACAAACGCCAAAGAAATTTTTCATCTGCTATTGCTAAACACCCTGGAGGATTCTAAAGCTCCTTCCTCAATAATAATCTTGTCAAAGTGCTGTTGCACAAAAACAAGTGGGGTTGGATAATTGAAGAGAATGAAAAGGACATTTGCACTACTCAATGTGGAGAGAAAACAAGTTGCCACAATAAGCCAAGAGAAGCTAAGGAACAAAGGGTAAATGCTAGTGAAAGTACTTCTTTCTGTTCTTAGCTTCAGAGGATGTTAGTTTTCTTGCTAGTAGCTACATTTTAGTCCTTTTAGGCTGCCTGCTGGTAAGAAGTGGAAGTATTACAGGCTGATGCACAGGATGGGAACTATTGCCCAGGAAAGGATGATGATCATTTAACTGAAGTAACCCTGCTATGTGACGTTGGGATTTTCCTTGTCTTCATTTCCTAGGGATGCTGCAAAAAAAATGATCCCAAAGTGGCTGACTTCAACAATAGAAAACATTCTCTCGCAGTTCTGAAATCAGAGTGTCACTGTGAGTTCTTCCTGGAGCTCCTGAGAAGAATCTCTTCTAGGTCTCTCCTCTAATTTCTGTGGGTTGCTGGAAATCCTTGGCATTCCTCGCCTGGTAGCTGCACCAGTCCAATGTCTGTCTCTGTTGTCACCTGGGCTTCTTCCTCTGTGTGTGTCGATCTGTCTGGATTTTCTTCTTAAGGATACCAGTCGTTGGATTTGGGGACCACCTTAATGAAAATATTGTGGCATATTAAATAAACTTACTAAATCTTTAAAAACCCTATTTCCAAATAGTGTCACACTCTGAGATTCCAGGTAAACATGTATTTGGAGGGAGCTTGTAATTCCTCACACTCAGCACCATGAAGATTATCTGAAAGCCCACCCAGATCAATTGCATTCCTCATAAGCTCATATGACCTTTGGTCAGGGATTGTGGAAACAGATTTTCCAGACTTATATTTTTCCAGATATTCTGTTTCTATTTGTAGTGTGATTCCTTACTCTTGGCTCTATGTGCTATGTGGTATGTTTGGTAATTAAATGTCTTTATCTATCTGTGTGTTTATCCTGAATTTTAGAGATTTTTTGAAATGGTAAAAAGAAGTAAGTATCCTTTTAATAATCTTGGGAGAGAATTTATTAAAAGATTCACTGATGCAACTTTTATGCTTCTAAATTTGTTAAGAGAATATTTTTATATCTCTTGTTATATTTGCACATTTTCCTGATGAAATAAGAACAAAAGCACCTTTTTCTTTTCACTGTGTTGAATATACAATATATGATAGTGGAATAAACAGTTTTTTTACAATTTTAAATGAACACTGTGGACTCTTCTATAGAATATGTATAGCTGTTGCGCAATTCTGATTGCAACACAGGATTTTTATATTTGTATAAAATGATATCAAACTCTTAAAATTCTCATTGGAGAACAGGTTTTTAAAAATAGGTTTAAATCAATTTATTTAAAATAGTTTTGATTTTTTAGGGGCTGTCACCTCACACAATTTCACAAAATTCTAATTTCAAGGTTTGTTGTTTTGTTATAAAATGTAACTATTCATGTTGAACTATATAATCTAGGTTTTTTTCACCTTTAATATGACAGATACAATTAATTGCTTTGCTGTTTAATCCCAACAAAGAACTAACTACTTGTATATTAATGCTTCCTGTTACTTCAAAACAGAGAAACAGCAATTTCAGTTAATCAACTCAAGGGCAATAGATATAGTCTTGTACAGTAATAGTTTTTGTACTAAGTGCCTATGATAAGTTCATATACAGTGAATATACTTCAGTAGAGTGCCAAAACATATTCCCTGAAGGAGACTAATGTTATGTTCTTCAGCTGACAAAGGGTTGTTAAGTTATTAATACTCTCAAATATAAATCTTTGTTCTTAGTATAAAATAAAGAATGATTTCCAAAGTAATAACTATTTTTTAAGTTTTGGTACATTGTAGAGTGTAATGGTAGAATATAGCTTAGGGGTTAGAAATTGATTAAGAATAAGAAGATAAAGCTTCTTATAATTCCTTTACTTGATAATGTATAATATCAGTGAATTTTTCACTTTCCTATTACTTCAATTCTTAAAGTTATAATAATTATACACAGACACATACAAATGTTTAGATTAATTTTGTTCATTGAATTTCATTCTCTATGTAATATCACAAAATATCACTTCAGTGGAAGCCAAATTGATTTTCATCCAGCTATTTTTCTTGAGTTATAAAATATCTGTTTTACAGGTAGGAAACTGGAAGATGGTCTCATCTGGTTAATGTTGGATTGCTAATTACAAAGATTCTTAAATTTGCTCTCTGTGCTTTTCATCAACATGCTTAGCCATTATCTATGAGCATGCATCTGCCTGTCACTCAAATTAACTGGTCAGGTTTTGAACATAGATATGCATCCCTTTTGTGCTGAGAAATGCAGGAAGGAAGCTTACTCAGCAACAAATTCAAAGTCATAGAGTTTGCTGTTGTGAGCTAAATAATATCCTTCATCCTACCTTGAATTTCTTCCTAAGATAGACAGAAGAAGAAAATAAGAGATAAGAGAACAAACTCCATCACTGTTTACTACAAGTATATTCTCTTCCCAGCGAGATTAGGTTATTTATATGAGGGGGCAGCACAATATTACATTTCAAAGTGTCTTTGTTATTTATTGTTCTTAATACATTTGTATGATATATGAGTAAGAAAAATCAAGATAATTAAATAACTTCAATTGATATACATTTGCTGCTTTGTAAAATATAAGTTCATATCATTTTAGAACTTAAAAGTCATTGGAGCCCCACTCCCTCATTTAATGGAGGAAATATAATACTTGAAGTGGCTTATTCAAGATTAGGGTGAAAGTTGGGATCAGACTCCAAATGTCTTGCATCTATTTTTGTCTTCATCTTTATTGTTCTTTTTTGACTCATTAGTCCATGCAAATTAGTGTTTTTAGTACAGATTTTGAGATGTTTTTTAACCCAACATTTAGCACAGCAGTGTTCACATTTTCTCTAGATGGCTGCCCTTAGGAACCCAGATCAGAATAAACAGAAATGGAACATTTTGACTTGCTATTGTGATTTGAATTCCTAACATTTATAATTACTGTTTAGGTCATCTAATGCAAATTGATCTTCAAAATAAAAGCATTTATCTAAGAAATATTGAGGAAATTATCCCATTGGAAAATGTCTGAGGCTACTAGTACATGATTTAATGAAGCCATATTTAATACCTTGGCAAAAATTTGGCCTACTTTAGGCCTACTCTATAAATATGTACCAAAAAAGCCAATTAAAAAAGATCTGTAATACAATCTACTTCTCTTTTCACATCTAAAATCTGTATTAACTCAGATTTTCGGTTTTCTTTTAACTTTGAATAAGCATCTGAGTTAAAAATGGAATAGTAGCTTAATAATGAATTCATTGGGTTTTGTCAAGTTATCACAATATTAATGTCATTTAAATGTAATGTTTTTGTCTATGAGTATGAATTAAACATGGATTTAATTTATTACCAGCTATGCCTAGTGGCCAGTTTATAAATTATATTGCTGCTGAGTTGAATTATTATAAGTAAGACTGTGCTAAGTGTCAATTGATTATTCCAGGGTAGTCAATATTTTTTAAAGAGGAATTTTTAGTTGAATAATAGCAGATGGTTTTTATTTTAAAGTTATAAAAGTAGATGTTTTTTTAAAAAATGTATTGATCTAAAAATATACAATCTTCAGATTAACATAGAAATGTGGTTTGAATAAATTATTTTGTTCTAATTTGCAAATACCATTAGACTGAGTATCTAAAATTATATGTAACCAGGGTTACTATAAATTATTTTCCCTCTGATGAAGGTCTGTGTCACCTGTCAAATATAAACAAATCTAACCAAACATTGATCATTATGTTAAATCATGTTTTCAATATTTCAGTGGATAAATTTTAATGAGTGGGAGGAAAAGTCCAAACCTTAAGCAAATGTTTTTAAAAAAAACATAAAACACAGAAAACGAAACCCATCATTCTTTCATAGTCTGAGAAAGGATTGGGAAGTGCTATGAATTAGAAAGTTTAAAAAAAATCTAACACTTTGAATCTCTGTATTAGTGCTTAATATTTAATCAAAGATCTCTTATTTTTCAATTATTATCTTATTGAATTGTTTCTAGTGCTGATGTGAGGACTATGATAAATAAATAAATATATCTTCCATCATATATATCACAAATTCTATCATCTATCCACCCACCCATCCATCCATCCATCCATCCATCCATCCATACAACAATCCAGCTATTTTTTCTGTCTATCTATCTCTTCATCTGTTCATCTTGCTTCCTTGAAAGATGTTGGGGATATCATAAATATTTTTCTGCTTAAGCATATTATCTTTTAGAGGTACCTGAAAGAATTTTAAACTCAGCCATAAATTTCTACCTTAAAGATGTTCTGGTGCTTTTTGATACTATAGGAATGTATTCTAATGTAGTGATTTTCATAGAGTCTGAAAACAAAAGGAAATTATGGGGCATACTTGCTTTTTTGGTGCTGAACTGGTGGAAAACCATGTCATCATTTAGTTTGTGTAAGTATTATATAAAAGCATCTATTTAAAGTTGGCTGAGAAAGTCATATATATATATATATATATACACACACACATATATATATATATACACATATATATATATATACACACACACATAAGATTTACTTACTTATTATGCAGTGGTTAGTAATCTTTAGTCTTTTTTTAAGGTCTTCAATTACTTATTATGTTAACTTGAATCCAGATGGGGAAATTTATGAGGTATGTATAGTACAGCACTGATTATAGTGATCATACACTTAACTGCAATTGTTGTGCTGGTTTCTGAGGAACTGATTTTGTAATTGTTTTCTTGTTACTAGGTACATAGAACATTTTTAAGACACCAAGAAAGGAAGGAAAACTTGAGTTAAGATCATGGGAGTGAAGGGCTCCTTTCAATGGGTAAAGAAATACATACAAAGGCAAATGCAGTGGCTCAAGAGTCATTAACCTTCTTGTCCTTCCTTCTGTCTTCCTCCAACTGTGGACTGAAAAGTAACTTCAAAAAAATGTAATATAAGTAAGTATTTGTAAACAAATAAATACATTTCTTGTCATCCTCCCACACCATTTTCTCACTTCATCTCCATTTTAAGATGTAGAAAAGCTCCCATTTGTATTTCTTCATTTCTAAATAAATTACTATGAATTACTATGTGCACAGATGGAAAATGACAAAGAAGCAGAGAATAAGCAGGTTTCTCTTCTCCCTGAAGTAATATCTCTTCTTTCAGTTTTGTATTTGAGTCTTTTGACTTTTTTTTATTCTCAATAAAGGTTCTGCCAATTTTGTTCATCTTTTCAAAACATCAAACTTTCATTGATCATTTTATTTTTTTCTAATCTATTTAATTCATGTCTTGTCTGATTATAATTATTTTCTTTTTTTCATTATCTCTGGGCTTAGTTTCTTTTTTTTTTTTTTTCCAGGTTTTGATGTTCAGGATTAGCTTGTTTATTTAATAGCTTTGATTACTTATTTGATATCTTTCTCTTTTTTCTTAGTGTAGGCATTCATGTACATTTCCCCCTTAGAACTGATTTTGGAACATCACATGTTTTGATATGTTGTACTTTCATTTTCATTTGTCTCAAGATATTTTTTAATTCCCATTTGATTTCTTCTTTGACACATTGATTGCTCAGAAGCCTGTTACTTAATTTCCAGACATTATATACATTTTCCAAATTTCCTTTTGTTACAGACTTCCAGGGTTACAAAAATTGTATGGTTACAAAAAGTGCTTCATATGATTTCAATATTCATAAACTTGATGAGATTTGTTTTTGTGGCCTAACATATCTATCCTGGAAAATACTCCAGGTGTACTTAAAAATAATGTGTATTCTGTGGCTGTGGAAGCAATATTTTGTGTATTTCTGTTTGGTCCACTTGGTCTATGGTATAGTTTAAGTCTTTTTTTAATTGATTTTTCTCATTTAATGATTTATTCATTGTTGAAAACAGGATATTTAAGGCCACTATTATTAGTGTTTTGTAGTCTCTCACCCTTCAGATATATGAATATTTGTACTTGTCATCTGGGACACAATAGAGAAATAGGATGGACTCTCGGAGGAAAACCTATGGAAACTCAAATGTTTTTTATGTATGTCTTCAGCTGGTGGTGAGTAAAAAAAAAATTATTTTTGTTTCTGAGACTTCATAACCTTTATAATTTTACATATATATTTTAAATATTAATTTGCCTTAAACATTCAGCATATTTTTAAAATTCTATAAAAATTTTGAAATATTATATGAAAATTATTTTCATGACCTTGGACAAATCTGACTCATTTTGGTCTGGCAAAGATTTTTCTGAGTAGAGAAAGACAAAATGCATAATTAATGGCTTTAAAACACTGGATGATTAGGAAATACTATCCAAAATAAAGCATACTACCACTGTCTTTAAAAGAAAAACAATACTGATATTCACTTGTATCTATATATGTTTACCTATAGATAGTTATATAGATACAGATCTGTTTTATTTTCAGTACAGATCTATTACATATCTACATTGCCAGCTCTTGCTGTAGACATTTGAGATACATTAGTGAACAAAACAAAATCCCCTCCCATTTGAGTTACCTTCTATCAGAGAGAAAAAGACAATAAAATTTAAATATGATATAAAATATGTTTATCATAGGTAAGATATAATGTTCTGGAAGAAAGGAAATAGGGTTTAAATAAGTTTGGGTGTGCGGGAGGGAGTACTGTGATTTTGTTGGGGTGGAAAGGTAAAGACAGTCCTTTTCCTCACTCATTATAAGAGTCAAGGCTAACACTTCTATAACAAAAGACACGTTAACAAGAGTAAAGCACAACCAATTTATTTAATCAAAGTCTAATGTAACATAGGAGCATTCGGAAATGAAGACCCATAGGCCCATGGAAAACTGCCTGTTTTTAAGCTTAGGTTCGAAGAAGGATGGAGAACTGTGTAGAAATGGGTGTAACCCAATGGTAATAGACTGAGAGAGGAAGCCCAACAATGCTTGTCTACTCAGTTATTCCTGGCCTCTCTGTGTAGCATTTCCTTTTCCCAAGTTTGGGGAGAAGAGAGTTCTAACTTCTATACCCACCTTGGGGAAGAGAACTTCTGGTTTCTGTGCCTGTTTAGAGGCAAAAAGGGAGCAAGAGAGAGAAAGAGATAAAAAATTGGAGACTTTGCTTCCTGGGCTGCCTCTGGGGCCTTTCAGTCTCCTTTCTGGTTGCCCAGCATGCCAAAGTGTCAGACTTTGTGGTCTCATGTTTTGAACCCAACAGTTTCAAAGGACTGTCGAGAATTTTACGTTAAAGTGTGGTCTTATTTGATCAATTACTACTAGGTGGGATTAGTTAGCTATCTGTTTAAAACAAGGAGTCCTTGCTAATAGTGAAATAGAAAAAATGTGTGTGTGGGGGGGGGGAATGTGAAGATGAGAACATAGATGGGAGAGAAGATGAACAAAAAGCTTAGCTGTATTTATTATTTTGCTAGCAGATCATTTATGCCAAATATTGTCAGATATGTTTGTGAGCTATTCTTTAAAATGTAGGGAGTTCAACTGCACAATGTTTGAATTTTGTTACAAGCAAAAAGACCAATTTAAAAAACTGTCAGTGACCTATTCTCTCCTGATAAAGCTATTTACTTATTTGTAAATGGAGGCATTTTTTCCCTTGAAAAGTCTGATGTCAGACAGCATCTGTTTCTTCTTCTACAAATGTACCAATACCACTGGAAGATGTTCTGGAGACTGTCTATGGAAGAGAAAATGAATTCCACTTTAAAAATGGGTGAAGATCCGCAATTGCTTCACCTTCCCTGCCAAATTATCTGGACATAAAGCAAGAATGCATTTTAATAAAGGAAATTAGTGAGGGAACCCAAATGTGAACCAATAGAGTCCAGCAGTATGGATGTCAGGAGCATTGGGAAGGAAGCCAGGCACATGATTTCTAGACTCAGCCTGCCATTGTTCCTTTTCAAGGCTCTAAATCTTGTGGATTTTCCTTTTTCTTACTTTTTAAAAAGAGGAAATAGATAAATCTTAAAGATTTTCCAAACCTTAAATGCCATAATTTTAATATGAAATATCTTGTTTAATTCACATGCAATTGTCAGTTACAAGTCTTTCATTTGTGACCACACTCTCTCTCTCCAGTTAGGGATCCTATTTATTACAGTGATGATGAGTAGGAGTTAAGTTTTCCTGTTTACTGAGGAATAGAAGGTGCAATCTGATAGTTACATTATTTAAATCGGTCTACTAACATCACTTGTAAAAAAATTAAATATCTACTTAGTTCTTAACTAATTTAATAAGTATTCATGGACAACCACTATGTGCCAAATTCTGTTACAGTGTGGGGGACAGATGTGTGAACTAGTCAATCCAAGATGTTCTCTTTATATAGTGTCTGTGGGTTTAGCATAGGTAAAAAGAGGCCTTTTTTTTTTTTTTTTCCAGCAATCTGACCTTATGTATTTGAAAACTTTTAACATGATAAATTCATTTACATGTAATATATAGAAGCAGGCAGAAGTGAAGAATTGTAAGCCATTCTATTTGAATTAATATGCTATATCATCTCCAGAAATGTTCTATGGATCATCATATTTCAATGTTTGGCTACAGAAAGTATTTGGAAAAATAAGACCTGTCAATTGCTAATATTTATGATAAGCTTTAAGAATGGAAAACAAGAACGATCATGCCAATTTAAAGAAAAGCACCACATTTCCCAGCATGTGCCACAGTAATGATTTACACCTGTTATTATCTGAAGTCAAATGGCTACCAGAATCTTATGCTGATTGAGTGTTACCACTGAAGACAACATAGAAACAAATGCCCAGATCAAACCTTTAAGTGCTGTCAGACACTAAAAGTCTTTGACAGATCTTGGTATATGAGCCAAACTCATATATTTAACTCCATTTAAAGTACCATGGCTTCTATCAACTGATCATTTTGAAATGTGAAGTATTTAGAAAAGATATGGATGTTTAGAAATGTGTTTCAGATAAATTCATTTGAAAAATCCTTTAGAAATGACTGAAAATTTCTTATGCAGTCCATATATTAAAGAAATGTATTAGAACTGGTTGGCTTGAAACGCACTAGAATAATTCAGGAGAATTGGGGCTTTTAGAACTGACATAAATCAATGAGCATACTTACTCAGGATTATCTATGGGCAGGAAACAATCAATGAGTTTGGTGAAATTGTTTTTTGAAAGCACAGAACCTTTCTTAATTTATACTATAATATTAGTTTCTTTGAAAAAAGAGATTTTCAGACATAGCATTTTAGCCTTATCCTTTTAGTCTAGCTAAAAAGAGAGAAAATAGCTTTTCCCAGGACGACTAGCAAATACTTCTTCCATTTTTAGGCCCCAAATGTGTAAAGTGTAGAGAAGTTTTAATAAAAACCCTGTCAAATCTTTCCATCCTTTCCTTTAAGTCTTTCCTCCTTGGTTGATTTTTAACCAAGAATTGATTTTAACTGACCTTGCTGTGGGGTAGGCCATTGAAGGTGGGTCCCTGGGGCTATGGGATTCCCACAGAGGTGAGAAGGATTTTAAAAATTGACCCTTAGAGATAAAGCATGGCAAATATCAGGGTGAGTCTTATATGACACTCAGTGTTGACTACTAGAATCTTCCTCCTCACATTTTATTTTCACCTCTCTCTTCTTTCTTTCTTTCATTCTTCCATTCTTCCATTCTTTCTGTAGCTGGTTTGGTGTGTTTGTGTGTGTGTGTGTGTGTGTGCGTGTGTGTGTGTGTATGGCTGTGTGTGTGTGCATGCATATATGTTAGAGAATTTTATTGTAACAATTTGATTTAATAATTCATCAATGATTAGATTATCCACGTGAAGCTCAATATTTACAAGGATCTCCAGCAACATTAAAAATCAATAGCAGTATTGTGACTTTTGCTCTTCCTAGACTTTCTCATTGCCTATAATTGCTCAATTTAGTTTTAGACATAGCAGCTAAAATAACAACCGGGGTTTGGTGGGGGTGGGGGGTGGTGAGAACTGGGGAATGATGCTACCAGGAACTTCACCTGATCCTCTGGCATCAGTGGGGGTGACTTGGACTGAATGGTCCATTTGCAAGAGTGCCTCTTCACTCATGTGCCTGTACCTTGCACATTGTGTTCTTTCTCCCTCTGCACAGGGAAGGTCTCTCATCTGTGTGGTTCCACTGTGTGGCCTGGGATTCTCCGGGCACAGTGATCTCAGGAGAGGCAAATGTTTTGAAGTGGTTACTGACCTGCCCAGAATCAGTGTTCCAAGAAGTGGACAGAAGTGCAAGAACATCAGACCTCCAGCTTCTCCAGCCTTTGGACTCCAGAGCTTGAGCCAGTAGCCCCACAGTTTCTTGGGCCTTTTGCTTTAGACTGAGTTATACCACCAGCTTCCCTAGTTCTAAGGCTCTTGTATTTAGACTAAGCCGTGTTATTGGCCAACCACGTTCTCCAGTTTGCAGAAGGCCTAATATGGGGTTTTTCTATGTCTATAATCACATAAGCCAAGTCCCCTAATAAATCCTCTATCTATGTATCATCTACTAATGTATTATCTAGCTATCTCTCTATGTATCTATCTATATATCTATCCTCTTCATCATTATCTATTCATCCTATTGGTTCTACCTCACTACAGAACCCATTACTAATACAGACTCTAAACTGAATATAACCATATGTAATCTGTCTAGACATTCAGGGAGCCTACACTTTATCTCCAGGTTGTCTTTTAGACTTACATACTGTTGCCCTGCTTGAGCCAAGGACTACACTCTATATATTTAGTCCATATGTAATCAATAACCATTTGTCAAGCATATGCTCAGTTCCTGGAACTATTCTGGATTCCAGAGATAAAAAACATGAATAAAACTTTTCTTTCCTTCTATTACCAATGTACCCTATATTCTCTCTCAGATGAAATTTTGAAATTTTGGTTACCGCTTCAATCTAATTTGACTCCCATACATAGTTTATATTCATAAATAGATCCAAATGAAAACATCATTCTTGGTAGAATTTTCTCCTACCTCTTAATTCTCCTTGATCATCAACATCCCTGTTAATTCTTCTCTTACTTTTTCACTTTTATTTTGCTATTTTTCCTCATGACTTGTGTTACTATCAACCATGTTTTTACCTCTATTTTCTACCAACACAAATGAAAACTGACTTCGCCTCCCTATCCTACCATTCAAAACTAGCCTTCCATTCAATTTGTATTCATATGTTGCTCCAAGGGTTATTTTTTCTCCTAGTTCATTTTGTCTTTAAGAGAGGAATTCAGTTATTCTACTCCCTTTATCTAAGTACCTAATAAAGACGTAAATCCTTTTTGCCCTAGATGACCGAACAAATTCCCTTTCCATAGAAACCATGAAAAACTTGGATCTCTGCCTTTTATTTTAGCTCTTTCTGTGCATATTTTTTTAAATATTTATTTATTTGCTTTAGTTGTACACAATGCAATGCATTTATGTTTATGTGGTGCTGAGGATCGAACCCGGGCCGCGCATATGCTAGGCGAGTGCTCTACTGCTGAGCCACAACCCCAGCCCTTCTGTGCATATTTAATGGCACTTATTTTCAAAGTTTACTTGGATATGTTTTTGAATCTTTTGTGGAAAGAGGGATATCAATATGCCTAAGTAATATTTGGCAAGTAAATAAATAATCATTTTCACTCATTTTTAAAAAGTGTATAACTTATTTAGAATGTTATGTTTTTTTCTGACTGAGTACAATGGTGAATGCACAACTGTAATTTTAGCTACTGTGGAGGTTGAGGTTGGAGGATTGCAAGTTTGAGGCCAGTCTTGGCAACTTATTGAGACGCTGTCTCAAAATAAAAATTGAAAGGACTGGAGATGTGGCTCAGTGGTAGAACACCTTTGGATTCAATCCTCAGTATTAAAACAAAATTATTTTTCTTTACTAATTTTAATTTTTAGTGATTAATTTTGATATTATTTTTGAATAAATATGATTTCAATCAAGGAATATAGTATACAATAGCTGGTAATAAATTCAAAACAATTAGTAATTAGGAAAAACAGTTACCTTTTCTATCCATTAGCTTTTGCCTGCAATAGGATTACAATAATGTTTCTTTTTTTTTTTTTTCTTTTCTTTTTGTACCAGGGATTGAACTCAGGGGCACTCACACTGAGCCACATCCCCAGCCCTTTTTTGTATTTTATTAGAGACAGGGTCTCACTGAGTTGCTAAAGTGCCTTGCCATTGCTGAGGCTGGCTTTGAACTTGCAATCCTCCTGCCTCAGCCTCCCAAATGCTGGGATTACAGGCATGTGCCACCGCGCCTGGCTTACAATAATGTTTTCAAAAGATATATGAAATAAATATTTTTTAAAATGTTAACAAATTTAATCATTATTATTCTTAAATTTTTTTCTTAATTAAAAAGTTCTATTTGGTGAGTTTGGTTTACTAAATCACCTACCTCTCTGTCCTCAACTTTTCTTATTATACTGAACCTATGTTGCATTAAAGAATTCTCATGTTGCAAGTTATCTCTGTGAAAAAGAATATATCTAAGACCATGTTACACATAGGAAGTTTTCCATGTCAATTAAATATAGGACTAAATATCATTTTCAAGGTAGTCTATGCTACATGTGTGTGAACAAGTGTGTATTTTTGGATAATTTCTGGAAAGGTCTTAACTACTTGAATATGAGGGTAAGATTTGATAGACCTTTCACTCCTAAATAAAGGAGTGAATGTTTCAGGAATTTAAAAATTGACTTCAACAAGGGAGGATAATTCTTACTAACTATGGTCAATAATTTCAAGTTTTGCAACAATTAAAAATAAATTTCCAGGCTGACGGGCTTTGTATACCATATAGGATACTTTGAATTCTCTTTCATATATTCTACCTTAACAGGTTTGAAATAACTTGAAAAGCAGAATGACTTGGAAGTAAAGACTGTTAATGGCAGAATCATTGTGATAATTTAAATCCATTGTCATGTACATTTCAAAACATATTATAAAACCTAGAATATATGTACCTAGAATTATCATTTAGTTGTTTCTATGAAAAATAAATTACTATTTTATTTATTAAATATTTCTTGAAAGCTTGTTTTGTAAAAGGCACTAAATTAGTTTTTGTTAATGTATGAAAAAATATATCCAACTTTAAAGATGCTTACACTTTAGTAGAAAAAAAATTCTATGCTGTATACTTTTTATTTTTTTGAATTATAAGCTATATTAATTAGCACAGGGTATAATCATATATTAAGAATAGTTCCTATTTATGCTCCATGTCTTATAATAATTATTATAGTATTTTTGTTATAAAAAGATTCATTGTTTAGTTATTAAATTATACCAGTAATTCTTAAATTGTGGGCCATAGATCCCAGGGGTATTTGAAAAACCAAAATTATTTTCACAACATACTATAGATTTATTTTTCTTTTAGACTCTTCTTTTTCTTATGAGTGATATTTCTGAAGGCTATGTAATGTGTGATATTGCAGCAGATTGAATGCAAAAATAGATCTGAGAATCCAGCTGTCTTCTATTAAGCAAAATAGTAAAGAAACTGCATAAACATAAAACAAAGCCACTTTTCTTACTAATTGTTTTGTTTGTTTTGGAAAATATATTTATTTTTCATTAAAGTTTGTCATTTATGTCAAGACATACATAATTTATTTTATTTACATTATTTAAAAATGAATTTATAAATAAACATATATTTTCATTCTCAGTTTTATTGTCTACCAGGGTAAATATTCATAAATATAACCCATATAAACATAAACCCCTTAAGGCCCTCAAAAACATTTAAGAGTATAAATTCTCTTAAACTAATAAGTTATGTTACACTAAAGAATTTTTTTTTACCATTTCAATAACCAATTTGGGTTTTACTGTTTACTTCAGTTTCTGTTTTGGGGGTCATATCATATTTTTCTAGCAATGAACAGACTTCTCATTATTTTATGCATTCAAGAAATACTATGTGCTTGGTATTATGTTGAAAGTGATAAATATGAATGTAGATTTATTACTAATATGAATTTTACTATTAATATAAATTTTGTTATTTTGTAGGAAATAATTTTTAATCAAGTAATCCTAAAAAATGTAAAATTCACCCTGTGATGAGCTATGAAGAAAAACAATATGATTTATGTCTCATTATGATATTTTGATTCCTTCGAGGGAAGGACAGAAAGCCTTTCTCTGGGAAGTTGTATTTGAAATGAAATGTGAAGTATGCACAGTGTGCATATGATAATGAGTTGAAGGAGTGTTACAGAGAGAAGAAAGAGAATATTGAAAGTTGTGGCAGAAGAAAAGATGAAATAACATGGTGGGCATGAAAGACTTGGAAAGTCATGTCTGACCAAAAGACAGAGATGGCAGTGTAGATGGAATAGAAATAAGAAATTAGGTCAATAAGGAGGTAGGCAAGGACCAAACCATAAAAGGCTACATGCTCATAGTAAGAAGATTTTTTTCTTAATCTTTGGTACAATGTAAAAATCATCAAACAGTTTTAAGGGAAAGGGGATCACCAGGGTATCTCTTCTTAATTCCATTATTTTATTTGTGGGTATGCAAGTGGGCTCATCTGTGAAATGATGGAGTTTGAATCAAGGCAATAATGTTCAAGAAATGGAGAAATATTTAGGAGAACATCATTGTAGTCTGTGAATGAATAATATGTGTGAACAGATGAAAGGGCTCTGAAGACGTTTTAAAATAAATTCATGCATTCAAGGAAATTTAAGAATTTGATAAATTGAATGCACTTAGAAATTTCTGGACTGTGTAACTGGCTGGGTAAAACATCACGTGGGCAAGGAGAAAACAAGTAAATAAGTAAAATCCAGAGCCTCTGAGTAGATGATAGTTCCCTAGGGGTTATCTTATTAGGGACTATAACCCTCCAATGAAGAATGAAAATGGTAGATTGTAAATTTGAGACTAAATAAAACCAACAGCCCTTCAAAATGAAATGTGTAATTGCATTCTTCTGATTAAAAAAATCAATCAAGCTCAAACTGGATTTGACATACATTGTTTTTACATTCCTTAGTTCATTTATCCCCTTTCACTGTGGCCAAGCATAGCAAGGGTCAGAAGTTGTATATTTTCTTCTTCTAATCAGTTATAATGGCCCTATTCTCCCATTCCACAAGAATGAGCATCTAGAATGTATTATGGCACTTGAGGATACTTTATTTTCTTGTTTTTCATTGTAGTTTACTACTCATATACACTTATAACAACATTGGCAAATCTTTCCAGGTTTCTTGGAGGAATTAGGTGACAATGGGAAGTGTCAGGGTCCAGGCCAGGCCAACTAATTGAAATCTGTGGGAAATTATTTTTTGGAATCTGGGAAGAAAATAGAATCAACCCCCAGGCAATTCATATGAATATTAAAGTTGGGAAGAAATGTTGGAATCTTGGTCTTTTGAATTATGAGGTCCTGAATTTGAGACATGGAGATCAAGTTGCTTTTGAGAGCTTCCAGAATTTTATTCTTTTAATGTCTTAGTGGTGTTTTAAGCATCAAATTGTGATGTACAGGATGTTACAACAGTAGCTCTCCTATAATCAATCCATAATTGTTTAGATTTGTGATTGAGAAGTTGATGTGATTGACTTTCTGAGGATCTTGGATTAGAACTTGCTGTGTTCTTAATTTTAAGAAAGACTTCATTTGGTGTCCTTATCTGTTTAGCATCATCATTATAGATTACTTTTTTTCCTTTGTTTGTCATGTGTAATAATCTAGTGTTCTACTTTTCCATCTCTTAGACATCTCACCTGCTATTAGCAAAATAGTTATTCCAGTGAGATATTCATCTGTGGCTAGTGATAACTGAGGTACTTTATTAATTTGTGTTAATGAATTTCAACTCATTTTACATTGATCTTTCATTGAATGTAGAAGTCTTATTTTCTGGGATATTACTATTTAACCTTTACTATATCCCTAGCCTTTCCTATTCAATTTTTAATATTTGAATAAAAAATTGTACCTATTTGCCCCACTATAAGTCTTACTAAAAGTCAGCAAAAACATTGAATTAAGCTACATGGAATTAGAATGTAAGGCAATTCATAAACTTATTGATTGAAAAGTGTGAACTGATAGGGCTTTTAAGTTGAAAAATGTTGTGAGTGATGTCGTTTTACTGAAAATTAGACTCTTGAAATTAACTTACATGTTTACCCAGTAGCACTGATTTGTGTATTTGTTAGTGATGTGACCAGTATTTTGAGAGATTTGATTTCACCAGTCTTTCAGTAGTTTTATAATTAGGACTCTTTTCAGTTATTCAAGAGTTCTCACTCTGCACTCTTATTCTAAATATATTTATGATGCTTTATATGATTTTTTCCATTTGAAATGTTATCAGTTTTAATATCATACAAGTAAAAGAGGCAAGAGAGTTAGTGATCTGATTAAGGAAGTATTTGAATTCACATTTTACTCATTTGGTTGGAGGTGTTTTTCCACTTTAAAAACACATGGATGTTATATCATGTAAAACAGCCATTAAGAGTACATATAATTTTAATTCATTCATTTTATAAAAACCAGTCAAAGCTAAATAGAACTTAATGATTCTCCTCAGGCTTCTAGCTATTTACATAGGTGTGTTGACTTAGAAGAAACAATTGCCATATTGAAGATTGTGTCTATAAATGTTTTTTTTTTTTTTTTTTCTAGCTGTAAATTGATGGAAGTGAAAATATTTTCAGAAAATAAACAAACAAGAAAAAATCTCCCACAATTTTTAGTTGGCTTTTCCTTTGCAGTAAATGAAGCAAAGTGTTATTTTAAGGGGAAGATGAAAGTAGCTGCAAAGGCATTTAGACTTGAACTCCTCTGCATGAAGGCCATGCACCCCAAGCCTATCAATCATAGATGACTACCAGCCAATCTTTGCAGGCTGTAATTTCTCTAGCAAAAGGTAAGGCAGTGCAGCTATCTCCAGCTTTGATGAAACTTTTATGAAGGAAAATTTATACTAGTTGTACCTGATGCTCAGTCGGGAGCTGATTAAATGATTTATATTTTGCCTGATCAGAAAGTCAGGCACATTAAAAATTGTGGCAATCCCCTTTCAGAGTGCACATCCTTGTCTTCAGGTCATTGCTGAGAGAAATTGTCAATGTGGTTCAAGGACAGCTCAGTGGTTCTTACTTTCTCAAGGCAAGTCATTACTTAAGTGTTTGGATGTGTATTTTTAAGAGCAATGTCTTTGAAAGCTGACTTTCCTCTGTAATTACAGCACTGCCAAATAAGATGTTAATTTAAAGTTGTTTGGAGTTTTAAGAGGCAGGACATAAATTGAGTTTACTTAAATACCCTCCAAAAGTCTTATCTTTCAATTTCAAGACACATATAACTTCAAATTAGGATTTTAAACATGCCAGTAACTCAGAAACTGGATAGGGACTGAAATACACCAACAGAGAAAATCTGGGAAATGTAGGCAGGACCAGGATGTCTGGCATGGCAGGAATGATTTGTATATGTCACAGGATGCGAAGTCAGTGACTGAGTCTGGGCAGGCTGACCTGGGCAGATTCTGCCCATTTCTTGTTCTGATATACTTGTTTATTTGAAAACATTGTTTTAGCAAGTCATTTAAATGAATATCAGTAGAAATGTATTTTGGTGGGGGGTGCTGGGGATTGAACTCAGGGACACTCAGCCACTGAGCCACATCCCCAGCCCTATTTTTTATTTTATTTAGAGACTGTTGCTTAGTGCCTCACTCCTGCTAAAGCTGGCTTTGAACCTGCTGTCCTCCTGTCTTAGCCTCCCGAGCTGCTGGGATTACAGGCGTGCACCTCTGTGCCTGGCTTGTAGGAATGTATATTGAATAGGTGTTTACCTTATACAATATACAGTAAACTAGGAGAATTAAGGGATGAATTCATAAGAAACATCAGGTCTATTACTTTGCAGTTTCATAAGAGTTTCTTTACTAAGAGGTAAATTTAGGAAACTGTTGTCAAAAGGGACAGAACTAAAAAGTCTTTCATATCCTTCTCCTTCGTGGTGTTGTTAGTGTTCTTTGCATGTGTTTTTAATTCTATCCTGACTCTCTACATCATTATAATATATCTTTACTTTGTCAGGCTGACTTGTTTTGATTATTTTCCTTTCAAGTTTATATAGCAGTGCCTAGAATGGCATGATTTCCATAGACATTTGCTTTGTGATTAGAGTAACAAATGAACAAATCAGTAAAGTTCTTGGCAATCAGATGCATCTATTTCCTAAGGGACAGGAATTAAGGCAGATAAAATAGAAATATTGAATGAAACAAGATAGGAAGCCACAAAGGAAGGGGAGACTTCACATTATGAAGTAGATAGAAGGATATCATATAACTGTGCTTTGAGCTCTTCACGATACGTAATAGTGTGGAAGGGTATTTTTGCATATTTGAAGTATCAGGAAGGTTTAATAAACCTTCCACATAACTAATTTACTCAATAATCAGTTATCAAAAATTCAAATATGAACACACATCTTAAAACAGAGAAAACAGAGAAAAATGAAAAAATAAGCTTTGGAGATAAAATGAGAATTTGAATACATTCATTTCTTGTAATTGCCTCCTTAGGTGACTCTGCTAGAATGCTTGTAGACACAAGCTTCTTTAGCATTAGGCATATTTTGTGCACCCAACTTTTATTTATGTGTCATGTGAAAATGACACTGTGAAAATGTTGGTAAGAACTCCTGTAACATGATTCTGTTATAGAAACAATATTCTGAAAGCCTTTTATATTCTCTGTTGATTACGGTGTGAAGTCAGTTAAAGCTGCCAATTGACAGCTGCAGGATCCCTAGAAAGTTGGTTTGCAAACTTAAGTCAGATTATCACAGATCTATGTGGTTTCCCTCAGGAATTTCAGGAAGTTGAGGAGCTTAATTTTATATTTGATTTTTATGGTTCATTTGCTTATTTTCCTCAGTTAACTAAGAGGTAGTTTTATGTTCTGTTTGTCAATTAATAAACACCTTTCCTCTTCCTATTTAGTTTTGTGCTCCAGTAAGTGTTAATAATGGTGGTCTTGCAACCTTATGAGATAATAACTGGAGAATTTAAATCTGGTGGGTCTTTATATTGCACTGTCACATCTCAATTACCCCCTAAAGAAGAACGGGAAGAACAAAATTTAGGAGCATTTTTAAAGGCAATTATGCCTCTGAATTATTTGTGGAATTGAGAAGTAGAATCAGGGATTTAGAAGAAAGCTGCCTATTTTGGTATTGGATAACTGAAAAGAAACTGTGATAGCTTTTGCTTATTTATAGTGTAGAAATATAAATTTACATATGCTAGGATAGAGGAATAGATATGTGTGCATATTCTTAAGGTTAATATGTTTCAAAAAAGAGGAGAGGATAAATGGGTGGTCATAGTTCAGTTTCTTTCAAGGAATGAGTGTCAACTTTACAAGTGCTGTTATAGATGTGGAGCACCTGGAAGTGGGATAATAGGAGAGCTGACATTCGATACTGGGTGCAATGTACACTGGTGTCCTTCTTAAGGGCACCATCAACATATTTAGACATAAAATTGAAATGATATGAATGTCATGCCAGAATCCTGGTGGATGCAACATTGGACCAATGGATGGACATGTTCAAGAGGCTTACGGAATAAAGTTTAAAAACTACACTTAAAAACTTTAAATAATTTTTTACAATTTTGGCACTAATACTTTATCTCGATACTCTTATATCATTTGAAAATTAGCATCATGTGCCCTATGATATTAATAAATATTATTTTTATGTCTTGCGCTAGGGGTACAACTCAGTTGGTAGAGCACTCCTAGCATGCAAGGCTCTAGATTCAATCTCAAGAACCATATGCACACACACAAAATTATTTTTTTTACCCCAAATTAGTATATTGTAGAGGTATAATTGATAAATAACTGGGAAAATATTTATATACTTATAGGGGATATTATTTGTTTTTTTCAAATGTACTCACATTTTTTTATTGAAAAAATATGTATACTAAAAGCGTCATGTCCAGGTACACAGTAGCAATACATTGATTCTGAATTCCAACATTTTAATTATTAATTCATATTGATTAATCATAATCGACTAAATAATTTCCTTCTTCCCTCCTCCTTCCATTCTCTTTGGAAATCTATAACTAAGTGCAAAGCAATGTAAATGATACAAGTTTTTATGATTTAAATGACAAACATGGCCACTCAGGCATGTTTGGATTGTGCAGTGGAGAATGGTTTAAATTATAGTATTCATGCATCAATTTTCAAATGTTCAAAGAACTGTTAAAGGTGGCATTTAAACACTTTCCACATGACTTTAAAAACTTAAGAATCATTTTTGTTTCTGTTCTTTAGAAGATATTGAATCAATTACCAACACTTATAACAGTTTGTGATAAATAAGGCTACTATAGTGACAATTTTTAAATTTCTCATTTAATGTCAGAAATATCAAAGGTAGGGAGAGTATGGTTAAACATGTAATATTTAACTGTGAATTTATGGATCAGAGATTAACAACTCTGTTCTTTCATGTTAGAAATGTTTAGGGTTCAACTTCCTATTAGCTTATTGGGGATATTACTTTGCATCATGTCTGGGATATCTGTTTTGTTGCTCTTAATTTTTTTTTTGTTTTAATTTTCAGTTTGATTTGTTATGCATATACACCCTTGTAATGAAATTTGACATAATGGGTTTATTCAAAATTAAATGATTCAAGAACTTAATATAACCATGGAGGAATATAAACCTCCAAATGATTCAACAGAAGAATGACAAATTGTTTATAACTTAATTTATTTTGAAAGCTAAAAACATTGGTGCAGCATTTTGGGAAGAAGTGATAATTTTTTCTATTTTTGGATTTTGTAAAAACTCTAGTTATAACTTTTATATCAATCTTACACTTTCTATCTGTCATTTGGCTTATATTCTCCTAGCTTGATTTATCTTTTATTGCTTCTCCCATGAAAAATATTAAGGCTGTATAATATGAAATGCTAAATCAAATAGGAGCCAAGTTGCAATTCAGAATTATCACCTGGGCAACACTTGTTTTTGTAAGTTAGCCATAGCCAGAATCCATGAAATCAACAATGGCATTGACTCCTATTTAAACAAGCTTTCTTTAGGTATTTATGGTCCAGATAGCATAGTGACTGGAGTGGGAGAGGAGGGTATATAAGAGCTCCTGCTGGGTAGTGCATAAGAGCATGTGGGTGAACCACCTGAGAAGGGCTCTCAGGCAGTCCCAGGAAGAGTCTGCTGCTGACATGCTTGAGGGAGGTAGGCTCTGCCTATACTTTCATTTCTTCAAATTTCTAAGAGGATAGTCACTGCTAATATCTTATTCCTTCTTCACTCAGGAAAAGGGACAAAGGGGGTTTGTAAACATCCAGGCAGGCAGGCAGAAAGGAAGGAAGGAAGGAAGAAAGGAAGCAAGGAAAAAGAAAAGGGAGGAGGGGGAAAAGAAAATAAAGATAAATTTAGGTCCAACTCTAAGACAGAGGTTTTGTACCAAATCTATAAAATTTGTACAAATGATGCATATTAGGTTCATTCATTAATGAGTACCTACTACACATTGAGGGGTAACCTCAGAACATGAATAGCATTATGCAAAGTATGACATATTCTGTGGGTCAGCAAACATTTTCTGTTAATGTGAAGATGCTAAATATTTTTACCTTTGTGGAACTTGTAGTCTCTATCTCAGCTGTGCCTTTGTAACACAAAAGCATCAATAAACAATATAAACTAATCACTAAAATAAAACTTTATCTACAAAGTACAGGTGGTATTTGTCTTGAAGTCCACAGTTTGTTCACCTCTGATCATTTAATTGATAGTTCTTTGAAGCATTGTATATTTGTGGATAAAAGACAATACATAACTTACATTAAAAGTACCCAAGGGCTAGGGATATGGCACAATTGGTAGAGTGCTTGCCTGGCATGTATAAGGCCCTGGGTTCAATCCCCAGCACCAAGGGGGAAAAGTAAGTATGTGAAGTGTAGGTTTTGAGTTTTGTCCTGAGGATACTTTAGGTTTTAATTATAGGATATATAGTGAATTATTTTTAACAAGGGATTCCTCATAAAACAACTAAATTTTGCCTTGATTTCATCACTCATTTGCCATGTGAATCTTGTAAGCTCTTTGTTATTAAAGGGACAGTACAAGTCAGGAAGCAAATATACTTAATTACCTCAGTAGACAGCTCTGTAAAGTTGGATTTGATGCAATGTCTCAAACAAAAGAGATACAAGTGACTCTGTATCCCCTAAGTCCAAATCCAAATGTTAAGGTCTTTAAATCATTTCACTGACCATTTGATGAATGAAAGCAAAAGGGTAAAGTTCACATTTAGTTTAGGAAAACTCTGTTGTATGACATTGTACCCTAGTATTGGTGGATCAGTATTCTGAAATCTTATCAAACACGAAATTATACTTCCTCTTAAGAAAAAACAAACAAAACATTAGTAAAACAGAAACTTTGTTGGTGTGGGAGGGGTCCAGGAGTTGTTCAGTCTTCAGAGGACTGCAATATGACTTCTTATAGTATAAAAAGAAAACTTAAAATTCTTGAAATGGACTCCTAGATATGTTTACCAGGATTCAGTGGAAGTCCATCCAAGTTAACATAAATACAAAATGTTAAAACCTGGGATGTAGAAATAAGAGTTAGGAGAAACTTCCCATTGTTCAACTGCATTATAAATTTTAATGCCATTTATTAAAGAAGACAAATAGAAATAAAAAATTGTTCCACATAGAAAAAGTCTGACTTCAGAAGGTGATTGAATGAAGCTGCCTCTGCAGAAAAACAATAATGTTCAGATCTGATTATAAGACACAGTCTGAGATCTTGAAGTTCATGTCACTGACTAGTTGTATTAATAATAACCCAAAGAGAAAGAGCAGCATTGATTGCTGAACTAATTGGATGTTGTTTGAAACTTGACTGTTCCAAGCCTGGCTCCTCTCAGAGAGAGAGAGACCAAGCACCAGCATAATAGGTTTACTATTCCCTTTGGGTTGTTATAAACAGAATCAATATGTACTAATGACTACAGCAATAAATTTGGTCATACTTCATAGGGTAACATTCTGCACTTACCCAGTTGTTGGTTTGACATAGAGTAATAGAGTTTACCCTTTTTAAGTTGTAAATTACTATGAAAATGCTGAGCCTAACAGTAAAATGCATTTGGGGATGTTTTTAAGCTTAGGAAATATTGGTAATACTTCCACTAAGCATACTATTAAAATAAATAAATAGTATTTATTGCTTGGTTCTCAGCTGCCTCTGGATGAAAAGCAATGGGAAAGGAGAAATAAGACATACATATTTATCAAATGAACAAAGCTCATGTTTACTTAATTCACTTCCAAAGAGTTGCTTACACCAAAAACAAAAAAAAAAAATTGTTTTTTTGTTTTCCTTCTGAGCTTTAGTCTAGTGAAGATGATATGGAATGTGGTAGTGACAGTTACAATTCTTGTGGCACTTGAAAACGTAATTATTATAAAAGACTCCCTAAGATTGTTCCCTGATCTTTTATTTTCTGCTATTTTGTTAAGCTCTTTTTGGTTTAAGTTTCATCAACTTTTGTTGATAATGTTTTGATCTTTAAGGTAAAGTACAGAATTAGTGTCCCATATGTGGGGGTCTGTTTAATGCATATATACATATATTTGTCTACATATAAATTAGATTTAATAATATATAGAATATAAAAAGTTATAAAACTAGAATGTCATATGTGTATGGGTACACACATCTTCAAAGATACCATGAATAAAAGAAAATTTCAGGCTATATTTTATTATAAAAATTATTTTCTTATACTAGGTTCAGAAAACTTGTGATTATATTTGGTAAAGAGATGCATTGATTTTCATGGACTTGAACTTCTGTATGAATGACCACTTAATCATACATATGTGATTGTGGGATGATGCATTTGTGTGTGGGGTAGGTGGTGAAAGAGAATGAGAGAGAGAGAGAGAGAGAGAGAGAGAGAGAGAGAGAGAGAGAGAGAGAGGAGGTAAATCAATTTATTATCTTTTTATAGCAGGCTGGGAGTGGTGGCACATGCATATAATCCCAGTAACTCCAGAGGCTGAGGCAGGATCATTGCAATTTTGAGGCCAGCCTTGGCAAATTGCTGGGACCCTATCTCAAAATTAAAAATAAGAATAAAAACTAAAAAGGACTGGGGATGTAGCTTAATAGTACTGCACCCCTGGGACCAATCACTGGTATCCAAAAAAAGAAAACAAAAAAGGAAGAAAAGAAAGAGAAAATAAGGAACAGTAAAGAGCATTTAATTTAGGAATAAAATTGGAATTCAGTGTTCTCTATCTCTTTTTCCTCCTGAGTAATTTTCATTTCATTTACTATTTATGTGACAAGTTTGACATGCAACAATATTTTTCCATGTATTATGATAGGGATAGGTCTTCAAACAATATTGTGAGCTTCTTGAGGGCCCAAGAAAAGTTCTAATTTTTAAAATTTCCCAGGTATCTGGAGAGGTGCCAGACATATAAAAACGTTTCATAAATACTTCTTGAACTCAAAATTTAAAAATACACATTCAGGTTGCTTGGGGATGACTTTAGGTATAAGCAGAAAATTCAAAAGATTAGAAGGGTCAGTTAAAATGAAGGAAAATGGGGAATACATTGGATATTTTTCCTAATAATAAAAATTCTGCATTAAAAATTTTTTGAAAAACATATTTATTTTAAAATAATATGACAATGTGTTATTTAATTCCTTGCATGTTTTTATGTTTTGTGGATAGCAAACATATCCAAAGTGTGTAATGCTAACCAGTAAACTGCAGATAAGAACTTTGGAGTAGAGAGACAAATCTGAGTTGCTTTTGCCTTCTGATGCACCTGTTTAAAAACTTGTTCCAATCATCTCTTTTGGAAATGAAGTCATTCCCATGAAATTTTAAGCAGGCTATATGTTTTTATTAGGCACTAGAATGTCTGTTGATATGCCAAGCATCTGGTTACCTGGAAATTCTGGCTTAACTGAGCAGAAAAAGGATTTTTTCTCCTGTCCAATCCACTGATTAACTACAAAAGGATTATTTCATCATTCTGGTCACTGTGCATCCTAAACAAGGTTTCACACTCAAGTGTTGATACTTATTAGTGCGGAGTCATTTGAGGCTGAAATTGCAGGTGGAGAAGTGTCTGAATGTGGCATTAAATGTTGACAGATAGTCTCCCCGTAATGGAAAAGTGGAGTGGAGACAATGTGCTGTGGATTGAATTGGAAATGCAGATACTGAATCATTAATAGTTTAAAATGCAAAGTGTCTGATCTGTATAATTTTAGGAAATGCTTTTATGAATATCAGACTCTCATCCCCACTCTTTGAAAACATTTGAGTAAACTCGGTATCTCAGGTAATAGCAGAACTGTTTCTGTTTTTTTTTTTTTTTTTTTTTTAATGTCTAAAAATCAGGAGCATTTCAAATGAGTAACTTAAGTGCTTAAACACAATAGCTAATTATGTTCCCAATCCTATCAGACCACACAGGTATGGAGGAGACCTGTAGTGCTTTTTCATATATTGTGTGTGGTTTGCCTTGTAAGAAACATAGTGTAATAAAGGAGTGAACACAACAATCTCTATCAATATTCAAAATCAAGGCCTGGTTTCCAATCTGTTGAGGATAGTTTGCTTAAGGGTTATTTTAAGGCAGCACCATCCCTTTCTGCTATAACTTTAATTTTTTGAGACATTAGATATGCTTCAAGAAATAAGCTATCCTTGATGCTTACAATAATTTTCCCTATTGCATTTCTTGTATGCATACTTTACTCACAACTTAGAACAAATTACTCTGCAATACACTTCATTTAGCCAAACACCACTCCAGAACACCTAGGAGAGTGTCAGGGAAAGAATATTGGAACTGCTAGAATTCCACTTTCCAGTTGTATAACCTAGGGAGACTCATTTCACTTCTCCTGTGCAATTTCATTCTGTCTAAATCTAAGATAATATACATTACATAAACTTGTAAAAAAATGAAAAACGAGTCTGTACAAAAGAGAATCAGCATCATAAATACAATATACTTCATAAATTAAAGATACCAATATTATTATTTACACATAAAAGACAGTGACTTCCTGATAAATTACAAGTGGCTTTTGGTGGTCAGCAGAGTTCTACAGATTGTAATTCTCTGCTGACTTAACCATTTTCAATATTGAAGCTAAAATATGTAATGTCACTGCAACTTGATTATAGTGTTATATGGGCCCAACTTACTTGACACTCTGGTAAATGGCATTTCTATTTAAACTGGGGGAGACTGTCAGAGAACAAAGCCAGTTCTATGCCTACAGCAACTCCCAGCAATGAATTAATGGTATATCTATAGTACTAGCGTGCAGTCTATTTAAATCGGATAGATGGCTGCTTTTCCTGCAGCCCATCTGCAGCAGTCTATAAAGGAATGTAATTCAGCTGAATAACATAAATCTCCCTCTGCTGAGATCCTTTGTTCAAGTCAGTTGGTTTTCCTGCTTGAGGCTGGCTCTTAAGACAACTCAATCTATCACTCATGTTTATTCATATCTTAATGCTATCTATGTGCTTACTTTAAAATCACAGAGTGAAAATGAGTCCTTGATATCATGCATTTCTATAATAAGAGAAATACTTTATTTGCCTAGGTCATTTCTTCCATGATATGCAATTTAAAGAGGCTTCTAATAAAAGCTTTGCAAAGCTTACAGAGTTGTCATGGCAGCATAACTTAATTAAGGCCAAGGACACTTTGGGGTTTGTTTGTATATTTTTAACAAACATGCAATTTCCTGCTAAGACAAAACTTCTACTTTCACCATACACAGAAAACCAGTGGTACATTTCTTCTAAACTGAAATTCTCATGACTGACTTTTACTATGGGGAGTAAGAAATTGCTTAGAAACATAATTACTGTATATTTAAAAATCCACCTATTTCCTTTCTGGTTTATGACTTTTCATATCCTGAGTGCCCATCCATGAAACAGGATAGCCCCAAAAGGTTGAATAGAGCATCCAGTTATAGCAGAAGAGCTCAATTTTAAATCTTTGATAAGCTATTTTTCTAGTGTGAACCTGATTCAAGCCTGATTCATTTTGTTTCTGACTTTCCTTATCAATAAGCTAATGAGTAGTGAAGTTTAAGTAAACTTAGGCATGTAAACAATCATGTACTTAGTAGGTGCACAGTTGAACTAATAAAATTTGTTTTCTCAAACTTAGCCTGAGGACATGATTTTTCAAGAATTAAGTTTGGGTGTCACAGAGAAGGCAAGAGTTTAGGGGGTAATGTTAGAGGGGGTTGATAGAAACAGAGGATAGAATTCTTTAAAGTAGAATTTCATCTGAACACTTATTTTACATAATACAGGGATTGCTGTAGTTTGAATATAGAATATCTCCCAAAGGCCAATGTTTTAAATATTTAGTTCCCAGCGTGGTGCTATTAGGAGGTGGTGGAAACATTTAAGAAATGAGGCCTAGTGGGAGGTTTTCTAGTCAATGGGGATATGCCTTAGAATGGAATGTGCCCCTTTCCCCTCTGCTTTGCCATTTGCTAGCTATGAGACTAACAACTTTGCTCTACTCCATACTCTGTCTTGTGATGCCTTTTCTTGCCCAGACACTAAAGCAATAGGGTCAACCAACATTGGTCTAAAACTCTGAAACTGTGAGCTTAAATAAGCTTTGTTTCCTTTTAAGTTGATTATATTTGACATTTTGTTATAGTAGTTGGAAGTTGACAAACACAGGTATCTTATTTTTTTTAATATTTATTTATTTGATTTAGTTGTACACAATGCGTTTGTTTTTACGTGGTGCTGAGGATCGAACCTGGGCAGCGCACGTGCTAGGCGAGCGCTCTACCGCTGAGCCACAAGCCCAGCCCAAGGGATCTTATTTTTAATATGTAAACTTATACCTTAATTTGGTGATCTAAAAAATGGCTGCAATTTAACAGCAGATTTATCTAGATGTATTATTTCTCTAACCTAAGTTCACTAGATAATTGCCAGACTTTTCCTATACGATACCATATATCTTTTATCTATGATGTATGAGAGAGAGAGAGAGAGAGAGAGAGATGGAGGGAGATATCTTTGAGAATACCCATGGGTAAACTGTATAAGTTAAAAATCCAGAATACTGTTCTCTACATATATAATTACTTTAGACTTTTTATTCCTATCTGAAATAATGTACTTCTGCTATGTTTTGACTTTCTAAACACAATAGAATTAAATGAGATTACTTTTACTGGACAGAGAGCAATATAAATATAATGAATATGTTTCATTTCCTGAACAGGAACAAAAAGAAGATATGATTGTCAACTACCAAACTACACAGCTGGAGACATTCTGAAAATTGGTTATAGCAATAGTGAAAATGTCTCTGTGATAAGAGAACTAAAGGGACTCCATCTTGTTCTTCAGCAGCCATCTTAGGAGTTACGAGAAATAGTTCTTTTTCTCAGAAATAATAGAACATGGAAAGTCCTGCCTCTGTACCCATTAGTTGTTACCTAGCATAACATACTTGGCAACACAAAAATAGAAATTCTTATACAATGTAAAATTGTTCTCTTTGGTTTCCATTTTTCTTGGGCAATGTACCTTGTCAGAGATTGATTGTCTAGATGTCAGTAACCATCATCTGATGTGTACTCAACTAGGGTCATTTTGATCCCCCCTTCCCTTCTATGTGCTTGTTGCTATGCCAACCTGGAAAGTCCCATGGGAAATACCAACGTACCTATTGCATTGTCTCACTAACTGCCCAAATTCAGCTTCTGTACTGTGGCTTGCTTGCATTGGCTGAACAACCAAATATAAACAAACCCTTGACAATAACTGCCGGCACGCCATCTTGTCACACTGTGTGATATGTGAGGATGGTGGCCACTGATCAGCTTAATAAAGGCTTTTTATTGGCTCAAGTTTGACGTGGCTTGGAGTTTTAATTGGCATTATGCTGGGTACAACATTTTTGGTACAACATCTCTAAAAGGCACTAAGAATCACTCAGTGACTTTTAAAGTTAATTTAAATCTTCAGCTGAGGTGCTGGTAGTGTAAATAACTTCCTAGTTATATTTCCTGGGAAGTCATTCCCACCCCAACACTCCTTGACTCCAATCATGACAAAACAAGAGAGAGGAGAATTAATTTCTATTAGACTGCTCTTACAAGAACCACCCATGGAACACTCTATCCACCATATTCTCAACCCCTCAAGCTTTTAGGATTGTATGGCTTAGCAGAGAGAAGTAAATTGAAACTGTTGGGGAAGATTTATCAGAAAGCACTCTTGGGAAATAAACTAGTTGAGTTGGGTATTAGTGGAAGAAGCAAAGAATAATAGAAATATCCTTTAATTGTCCAGGACAACATGATGAATTATGAGGACAGAGTCCACATGGAATGGTTTTTCTTTTCCTCTAACCCTGGAATATGCTATTTCAGATAAACTTAGAGCACCAGCCATGCATCATGTTAATGCCTTTGCATTACCAATGATTGTGTTGGCCAGATATCATTTTCAAAACCAATTTTGTATTCATCACTCATCTTGATAGGAAATTCTAGAATACATCACTTCAATTTTAGCAAATATAAGATTCAGGAGTAATGAGTATTGACTGGCATGGCATTTACTCTTTTAAAAAAATACTGAATGATATGATGAAGGAAAGTTGGAATAGGAAAAGAAAGAAAATCAAGAATGACACACTTTGCTCAATGAACTGCTAGTGGTTTGTATGCTGCAAAGTAAGGCTTTATGTATATTCAAAGAATAAGTTATAAGTGGAATTAAATTGCAAGTGATAATCCTATAAATGAAATACAATTTACTTCAAAATATATGCACATGTGGAATCATAGGACATGGTGAAGAGAATATTGTTCCAAAAAATAAAAGCTGGTCAAACTGAAAATCCACAACTTTTCTTGAACTAATCAAAGGACTAAGTAAGGTCTGAGGGAAAAGATCTGTACAAAATCAGAAGAAACAGGCACTGTGAGAACAGTATACTACCTGAATCTGCTTAAATGGAATAGAAGTCACTGTAAACCATAGCTGTAGGACAATTTCACTGGTAATTGAAGCAAATTGCTAGAGGTTGAACATTCCTCAAAATGAGAGTAGGCCGGGCGTGGTGGTGCACGCCTGTAATCCCAGCACTCAGGAGGCTGAGACAGGAAGATCTCAAGTTCAAAGCCAGCCTCAGCAATGGTGAGGTACTTAGCAACTCAGTGAGACCCTGTCTCTAATAAACTACAAAAAAGGGCTGGAGATGTGACCCAGTGGTCGAGTGCCCCTGAGTTCAATCCCCGGTACCAAAAAAAAAAAAAAAAAAAGTAAAAAACTCCTGGGGACTGAAATCATAGTCTACACTTTCACAGACCTTCTCTACAGGTGCTGCAAAATAGTAGAGTTCTTACAGTGAAGAACCAAGAAAAATGTCCTGGAGACCCTGGCAGAAAGAGAAGAGTAGCCAAGGTATAATCCTCCTAGATTCTTCTCCATAACAAAGTCCAGCTCTCCAGGGAGAAAGGATTCTCAGAGGGCCATTCTGAATCATTTTCCTACCTGGGTTCTTCCAACCTTCTTGTTATACTTAAGAGATGGAGGAGAAATAGAAATATAGTAAAAGGAAGACAGGGACATAGGTTGGGAACATTGTATTTAGGGAAAGGAATGGAATGTAACAAAGGTAAAACACTATACTGGTGTAGGAGGAACAGAAACACTTGTGGAGTGTGAAATGCCTTCAAGGGTCAGGCCTGCTGGAAGACAACTTAGTCAGGAGATTATAGAATGCATTTTCACTCTCATGCTCTACCAGCTCCCCAGTGAGTCTTCATCATTATTTCAGTGGATCTCAGCTAAAAGAGCTACAAGACATGGATTCCCTCTGAGGAACTGTATAAAGGAAATCTATAATTCCAAGAGGGAAACCAAACACAAGGACACTAGAGAAATGTGAAGCTCATGGCACCTGAGAAAGGATTTAAAATATCAAAATATTGACATCACACAATTCCTTAGCCAGGAACAAACATGAAGCTGTGGTTACCTAGGTTATTCTTGTCTAGCGTCATGGATTTCATAAAGCCACCAACAACCAATCCATGTCCTGTGGCATTCTTAGCAGTGAATACAATTGCAACAACATGGTTGTTCTAAACTTTTTTTTTTTTAATCTATAAGAAAATAGACCCCTTGTACACTATTTCAGGAGCACTTATTTACTTAATTCTGGGAAATTAGAATTCATGTTTTTTTCCCCCCACGTGACCCTCCTCATTTATTCTTTATTAAACTCTCTTCCCACACTCTTCATGCCTCAACTTGCTTTGCAGGTTGACTTGCCTGTAACTACAATGTTGGGACCTTACACTGTCTGCCAAGGGAATGGAAAAGCTCTGGCTTTCTGGCTGCTTGCCACATCACCACGCCCTGTTACCTGACCTAGGCTAAGCAGGGGGCATGGCTGTGAGAACTAGAACCGCCCTGCTGGTCACTGACTGGCTATGGCCTATTATAAAGCATGGTCCACCTTCTCAATAAACGAGCTCCTGCACCCATTGACTGGACTCCCGGGTATATTCCTGAGCCTTCTAAAGGCAGGTGGAGGGAATATCAGCGGCCTTCACTTTCCCAATCTAGCCTCTTCATTGGGGAAGGCCTCTCTGGCCTCTTTTGATGGACAAAAGAGGTCCATCCTGGGTACAGGGAGGTTAAAGACCCCAATCCCTTATAACTTCATGACACTACAACTAACATTAAGCACAACTTAACTCATAGCCAGATTAGCACAGATCTTCTCACTGAAAGCCTATTTATCTCACAGTATATTTTGTCCTATACAATATGTTCTACTTTTAATAAAAAGATAAAACAAATACCAAAGGAAAGAAAAACACAGTCTGAAAAGACAAAAAAGTATTATTGAACTTGAAGACAGGTCAATAGAAAGTTCCAAAATTGAAATGTGAAGAGAAAAAGAAATAAAAAATAAAATAAACAGAACATCCAAGAACTGTGTAGAGATAGGAAAATGTGTGTGCTTTAGTCAGCTTTATCTCTGCTGTACCCAAAATACCTGACAAGAACAATTTTAAAGAAGGAAAAGTTTATTTTGGGCTCACAGTTTTGGAATCTCAGTCCACAGACAACCGATTCTGTTGCTCCAATCCCTAGGTGAAGCAGAAAATCATAGTGGAAGAGTATGGTAGAGGAAAGCAGCTCAGTACATGGCAAACAGAAAGCAGAGAGAAAGAGAGACAATGCAGACCAAGGTCAAAATATATACCCCAAAGAGATGCCCTCAATGACCCACCTCCTCCAGCCACACCCTGTATGCTTACATTTACAACCCAGTTAATCCTTATCAGTAGATTAAAGCACTGATAAGGTTAAGACTCTCATAACCTAATCATTTCACATCTAAATGTCTTGCCTTGTTTTACACAAGCTTCAAATCTTGGGGGATACTTCATATCTAAACCATAACACTGGCATACTCATACTTAGAACACCAAAGAAAAAGAGAGAGTATGGGACAGGGAAAATGATTGAAGAAATAATGGCTGAGAACTTTGCAAAATTAAAGGGACACCAAACCATAGATCTGGAATGCTTAAATGACACCAGAAAAGAGAAAGTACTAAACAAATGAAAATTTAAAAAGAAACCCATGCAAATAGACATGCCATGTTTAAACTACATAAAAGCAAAGGAGACAATCTTGAAGGAAACAAGAAGAAAAAGAGTTCCAGAGAATAAGGATAAAAATTATGACTTCCATCTAAAAATTTGCAAGCTGGAAGAGTGGAGTAAATGGAAATGTGTCCTTATTTGATGAAAAAGTCAAACATTTAATGTTTTGTTTTAGCTTCTAATATGAAGATACAACATTGAAAGACAGTATCTATATGAAACTAAACAATTTGTTAACTGAAAACTGACAAGAAAATATTCATTCACATTTTTTGTGACATCAGATAAAAATTGATTTGCCTAGTATATATGTTTCTCACATTTTAACTTATTTATCTGATGAGCATATACGAGGATATATAGGAGTAATAATCTTCTCTGTCTAGCCATTTTTTAGATGCCATGCTAACCAAATGTCTTGTGAAGGTGTTATGACTAGAAATGACATAAATAAATTGTCACAGGAGTGTGGGGGTGGGGTGAAGCTCCAAACTGAGGTTTTTGTGTCCCAACAAAGGAAATTTAAAGTCAAACTAGAAAAATCAAGCAAGAGAATTCTATTGTGTTTGAAAGTAAAGTAAAACTCAAGCAAAGTACACTCGCAAGAGAGAATGGATCACCCCCAAGCAATGTTCCTTCCAAATTTGTTGCTGTTTTGTGTTTGCCTTGAGAGCTAGGGAAGGGGAGCACCTTCTGCAGTCATCAGTCATTTAACTCCTCCTTCACATTGGGTGGGGGAGTTGTTGATCCTACTTGGTCTTCTCAAAAACTGTCATGGTGACCAACTTATTGAGGCAAGTTTCATCTACAAGTCACTTCTATGTTAAAGTGGGTGCTGGGGTCAATTACTAGGTAGATTTCATCTTGATGTGCCTACTGCTACTAAAGAAATTTACCTTTTGCAATATATTGAGAAATTTATGACCATAAATCCTAAACTGACAATGGCCCCAATGGACCTGTCAGGAGTTAGACCCATTGATCTTTCCTTCTTGGCTCACTTTGTTCTCATCTGTGTATTCTCAGGGTTAGTACACCTGTTGTTGTTCTACAAGTTACTTGATTGTTCATTAAAGGCAATCTAAAGAAACTCCATGACCCTGCTATGTTATTGGTTCTCATTTCACTGCTCATTTACTAACTACTACCTAACAGAAATGAACATATCTTCAATGATCCAAGATTGTGCATAAAGCTCTCAAATACAGCATTTCTCATTGACTATTTACAACTCTTGGAAATAGCTGCTATATCCTTATTTTCTGAATTAAGAAAGAGAAAATTTGTATAACTTGTTCAAGATCCCTCTTGATTATATTTCAAGATAACCTGCAAATGGAAATCTATGAGAATCAGCAATATTCTTGGTGGAGTAGTTTAATTCTACTTAAAAACAAAAAACAAAAACAAAACAAAACAAAAAACAAACAAACAAACAAAAAAAAAAAAAAAAAAACAGGCTGGATGAGGTGGTGCACACCTGTAATCCCAGCAGCTTGGAAGGCTGAGGTAGGAGGATTGCAAGTTCAAAGCCAGCGTCAGAATTTAGCAAGGTGCTAAGCAACTCAATGAGACCCTGTCCCTAAATAAAATAAAATATAAGCCTGGGGATGTGGCTCAGTGGTTGACTGCCCCTGAATTCAATCCCTGGTATGAAAAACTAAAACAAAAACAAACAGTAAAGAATCAGATAAACAAATTCTTTAAAAAAAAGAGAAAGTAAAAAAGTAAAACTATTTCAGCATATATTTTCACAAAATGTTTTTTTTATGGTTTTGGGGTATAATGTTAAAATGTGTAAAATCATGACTTACATAAATATAATTAATAAATGTTTAAGATTTTATTCAACTTATTAATTGATGGGAAAACCAATAAGATATTAAAAACCATTTCAAATTGGAATTTAATAATTTGAATATTTATATTCTCTATCACATTTATCATTGTTATTATTGTTGTTGTTATTATTTTGGTACTGGGGATTGAACCTGGGGCACTTTACCACTGTGCAACAGCCCAGTCCTTTTTACTTTTCATTTTGAGATCAGGTCTCATTAAGTTGCTGAGGCTCTTGCTAATTTGCTGAGGCTAGCCTTGAAATTGCAATTGTCTGCATCAACCTCCCAAGTTGCTGAGATTACAGGGATGTAACTCCATACCTAGCTTAATTTATTTTCATTTCTAAGAATAAGAATAATTTTATGGATAGACTAATAGTGAATAGAAATTTAATGAAAGATGTACATCCTTTAAGAATTGGGTAATATCCAGAAAATCCCCTAGAAAATGCCAAGAACTCTAATGAAAGGATAACCAGTATACTCTCTTAACAATTTCCTAGTCTTGAAGTAGGTACACAAGACATGACTCAAGTTTTCATGTTCAAACAACTGCATTCAGATGTTCCCAAGAAATAGTACATAGGTACTTGCTCAGATTTAGCATAATTATAAAATATACTATAAATGATTTCTCCACAAAAGGAAATATATTACAAAGGTAATTTCAAGACATTTAAGAAGCATATACTGGTTAAAATTTTATGTAATAGATTTTTTTGTTTAATTAGCTTTAGAAATCATACTTCTAAGCCAAAACTATGAATTTAACATGGGTATATTTTACAAGAAAGTTAAGATTTTCTTTTCTCTCTCTTTTTCATGGCAATAAACCATAGGTGATATATGATGCAAATGGAGGTAAAGCACAAAATACAAGTTGATTTATGTCATGTCTTTATAAACTAGTTCCATTATCCATAATATTTATTATCAATAATGTCTGTTATAAACAGTGAAATAAGATAATCACATATATAAATACAAACTAAAATATTACCCTTATAGTTTTGTGGAAATAAAAACTGAAAACTATATTTTTATTAAATTTGAAACTAAAATAATTAGAGATTAATTTTTTCTTTTGTGTCAAAATTTTATTTTTTAAAGAGTAACTTACTTAAAGATATCATTGATAAATTGCTGTCATAGGCAATATATTTCTGAAATTCCTTCCACATTTTAGAAACTATTTAATTATTTATTTGTAAAATTTTATAACAGCAGAATGTTATTAATCATGCCATTTATTTATTTTAGAACAACACACATGTATTCTTAACAGTCTGGAGGTCAGAAAATCAAAATAAGTTTTACTGGGCCCCAAATCAAGCTAACAAAGTCCATATTCCTTTGGAGGCACTAGGGGAGAATGGTTTCTTGCCTCTACTGGGTTTTGGTGGACGTTTGCTTTTGGTTGGTTGTATCACTCCAATTTATGCTTCTGTGTTCACCCTGCTTTTTCTGTGGTGTGAATTCTCCTTCAGATTCCCCCCTTCTTAATTTGTTGTTTTTAGAAATACATAAAAGTAGGGTGTATTTTGACATATAATACATACATGGGGTGCAACCCATTATAATTTTGATCCCATTTTTGTAATTGAACATGATGTGGCATTACACTGTTTGTGTACTCATATATGAGCATAGGAAAGATATGTCCAAGTCATTATACTGTTTGTTCTATTCTCCTCCATCCTCCCTTCCCTTCAATCCCCTTTGTCAAATCCAATGAACTTCTCTATTTCCCTTCCTCACCCTCCTTTGTTATGGGTTTACATCCACATATCAGAGAGAACATTCGACCTTTGGTTTCTTAGGGATTGGCTCACATCACTTAGCATGATTTCTCCAGGTCTATCCATTTGCCCACAAATGTCATAATTTCATTCTTCTTTGTAGCTGAGTAATATTTCATTGTGTATGTGCACTGCATTTTCTTTATCCATTCATCTGTTAAAGAGTGTCAAGTTTGGTTCTGTAGCTTGGCTATTTTGAATTGAGCTGCTGTAAACATTAATGTGGCCGTGTCACTGTAGTATGCATCTTTTAAGTCCTTTGGGTATGAGCTGAGGAATGGGATACCTGGGTCACCTGGTGGTTCCAAGTTTTCTAAGGAAACTCCATACTGCTCTCCAGAGTGGTTGCACCAGTTTTCAGTCCCACCAGCAATGTAGAGTGAACCATTTTAGCCATATCCTCAGTAACATTTATTGTTATTTATATTCTTGATAATTGCCATTCTGACAGCAGTGAGGTGGAATCTCAGTGTAGTTTTAATTTGCATTTCTCTAATTGCTAGAAATGTTGAACAGTTTTTCATATATATTTTGACCATTTGTATTTCTTCTTTGGTGAAATGCCTGTTCAATTCCTTTGTCTATTTATTGATTGGGTTATTTGGTTTTCTTGGTGTTAAGTTTTTTGAGTTCTTTGGATAACCTGGAGATTAATGCTTTATCTGAGGTTCAGGTGTGGTAAAGATTTTCTCCAATTCTGTAGGTTCTCTGTTCATGATCTTGATCATTTCCTTTGCAGGCAGGAAGCATTTTAGTTTAATTCAATTTGTTGATTGCAGTTGTTGATTCTTGATTTTACTTCTTGTGTTTTAGGAGTCTTATTGAGGAATTCTATTCCTGAGTTGATATGATGGACAGTTGGACCTATTTATTTCTTCTAATAGGCACAGGGTCTTTGGTCTAAAGCCAAGGTCCTTGATCCACTTTGAGTTGAAGTTTGTACAGCATCAGATATAGGAGTTCAACTTCAATCTACTACATATGGACTTCCAGTTTTTCCAGCACCATTAGATGAAGAGGCTGTGTTTTCTCCAATGTATGTTTATGGCACCTTTGTCTAGTATGAGATAACTGTGTTTATGTGGGCATGTCTCTGTCTTCTATTCTGTTCCATTGGTTTTCATGTCTGTTTTGTGTCAATATCATGCTGTTTTTGTTACTATAGCTCTGTAGTATAATTTAAGCTCTGGTATTGTGGTGCCTCCTGCTTCTTTTTTCTCGCTGAGGATTGCTTTGTCAATTCTGAGCCTCTTTTTTTAAAAATTTTTTTTTATTCAAATCAATGTCATGATTGCTTTTTCTATTTCTATTAAGTGTGTAATAGGAATTTTCAATGGAATTGTGTTAAATCTGTATAATGCTTTTGGTATTATGGCCATTTCGATAATACTAATTCTGCCTATACAAGAACATGGGAGTTCTTTCTGTTTTCTGAGGTCTTCTTCAATTTCTTTCTTTAGTGTTTTGTAGTTTTCATTGTAGAGGTCTCTCACCTCTTTTGTTAGATTGACTCCCAAGTACTTTATTTATTTATTTATTTATTTATTGAGGCTGTTGTGAATGGAATAATTTTTCTTATTTCTCTTTCAGCTGATTTGTCATTGGTGTATAGAAACACAATTGATTTATAGGTTTTAATTTTATATCTTGTTATGTTGATGAAATTGTTTATGAGTTCAAGAAGCCTTTTGGTAGAGTTTTTTTGGTTCTCTTAAATATAGAATCATATCATGGACAAATAGGGATAGTTTGAGTTCTTCTTTTCCTATTTGTATCCCTTTATTTTCTTTCTTTTGTCTAATTGCTCTGGGTAGGATTTCAAGGACTATTTTGAAAAGAAGTAGTGAAAGAAGGCATCTCTGTCTTGTTTTGAGTTTTTAGAGGGAATGCTTTCAATTTTTCTCCATTTAGAATTATGTTGGCCTTGGGTTTAGTATACATATCTTGTAAAATGTTGAGGTATATTCCTGCTATTTCTAGTTTTTCTAGTGTTTTGAGAATGAATGAATGCTTAATTTTGTCAAATGTTTTTTCTGCATCTATTGACATAAATTATATTGTTCTTGTCTTTAAGTCTGTTGATGTGATAAATTATGTTTATTGATTTTCATATGTTGAACCAACTTTGTATCCTTGGGAGGAACTCATTTTAATCATGGTGCAATATCTTTTTAATATGTTTTTGTATGCAATTTCCCAGGATTTTATTAAGAATTTTTGCATCTATGTTCATGAGAGATATTGGTCTGAAATTTACTTTCCTTGATGTATCTATGTCTGATTTTGGTATCAACATGATACTAGCTCCATAGAATGTTTGGAAGTTTTTCCTCCTTTTCTATTTCATGGAATAATTTTTGGAGTGTTAGTGTAAGTTCTTCTTTGACGGTCTGGTAGTACTTGGCTGAGAATCCATCTGGTCCTGGGCATTTCTTTGTTGATAGGATTTTGATGCATCTTCAATTTCATTGCTTGAAATTTATCTGTTTAAATTTTCTATTTGGTTAGGGCATATGTTTGTTGATGTCATCATGATTCTTTTATTGGAGTATAGATTTTCATATAGTTTCTGATTATCATCTGTATTTCCTTAGTTTGTGTGGTGATATTTCCTCTTTCATTACAAATTTTAGTGATGTCAGTTTTCACTCTTTTTCTTCATTACCTTGGTTAAGGGTTTATTGATTTTATTATTTTTTTCAAAGAAACAACGTTTTGTTTTGTCTATTTTTGAATTTTTTTTGTTTCAATTTTATTGATTTCAGCTCTGATTTTAATTATTCCCTGTCTTCTACTGCTTTTAGTCTTCTTTTTCTAGGACTTTGAGATGTAATATTAGGTTATTTATCTGATGACTTTCTATTCTTTTAAAGAATGCACTCAGTGCAATGAACTTTCCTCTTTGTCCCAGAAAAGTTCAGTCACAGTTCTCATTTACCTCTAAGTATTTTTTTAAAATTTCATCGCTGATTTCTTATACTACCCATTGGTCATTCAATAGTCTATTGTTTAGTCTTCATGTGTTAGAGTAGTTTCTATTTTTTGTTTTATCATTGATTTCTAATTTCATTATATTTTGATCTTATAGAATACAGGCCTTATATCTATTTTTTTGTGTGTGTATTTGCTATTTGCTAAGAGTTGTTTAAGATATGGTCTATTTAGAGAAGGATCTGTTGGCTGCCATGAAGAAAGTATATTCTTTCCTTGATAAATGAAATATTATGTATATGTCTGGAAGTCTAATTTATTAATTGTATTCATTAGTTCTATAGCTTCTTTATTTAATTTTTGTTTGGAGGATCTATCTGGTGATAAGAGAGGCATGTTAAAGTCACACAGTATTATTGTGTTGTGGTCCATTTGCTTCTTGAAATTAGGAAGGGTTTTTTGATGTCCATAGGTGCTCCATTGTTCAGGGCATAAATAATGGTTCTATGTTTTCTTGATGTACAATTCCCTTAAGCAGTATGAAAGAACCTTCTTAGTCCCTTCTGATTATCTTTGGCTTGAAGTCCACTCTATCTAATAGGAGGCTAGAAACCGCTGCTTTTTTATGAGATCCATGTAAATGATGTTTTTTTCCCATCCTTTTACCTTCAGTCTGTAGATGTCTTTGCTTTATGAGGTGAGTCTCTTGGAGATAACATATTATTGGGTCTTGTTTTTTTAATTTAATTTAACAGTCTATGTCTTTTGATTGACAAGTTTATTTTATTTACATTGTTATTATTGAGATATAATTTTTATTCCCTGTCATTTTGATTTATTTCTTGTTTTAAATTTGAATTAGTTTCTCCTTTGATTATTTTTCTAATGTAGCTCTTCCCACTGATAGTTTTTACTTTTATGTTTCATTTCTTCCTCATGAAATATTTTATTGACAATGTTCTGTAGTGCAGGCTTTCTAGTTGTGAATTCTTTTAACTTTTGTTTATCATGGGAAATTTTTATTTCATCATCAATTCTGAAGCTTAATTTTGCAGGTATAGTATTTTGGGCAGGCTTCCATTTGTTTTAGAGCTTGGAATATATTATTTCAAGCCCTCCTAGCTTTGAGGTTCTGAACTGAGAAATCAGCTGAGATCTGGATTGTTTTCCCCCTTAATGTTACTTGTTGCTTTTCTATGGTTTCTATGGGATCTTTAAAATTTTTTTCTTATACTGTACATTAGGCATTTTCATGATAATGTGACTTGGTGTGGGTCTGTTGTAATTTTGTATATTTGGGGTCCTGTAAGCCTCATGTATTTGGATTTCCATTTCATTCTTAAGGTTTGGGAAATTTTCTGATATTATTTCATTGAGAAGTTTGTGCTTTCCTTTGGTTTGTATCTCTGAGCCTTTTTTTTTCTCTGAGCCTTTATCTACCCTAATAAATCTTATATTTGGTCTTTTTCATGTTATCTAATATTTCTTGGAAGTTCTGTTCATGGTCTCTCAACATCTTTTCCCAATGGAAAAATTTATTTTCTAGATTATATATTTCATCTTTATTGCTTGTGACTCTGCCTTCCAAGTGGTGTAGACTATTGGTGATGATTTCAATTGAATTTTTATTTGGTTTCTTGAGTCCTACATTTCAAGGATTTCTGACTGATTATTCTTCAGGATCACTATCTCCTTTTGAAATGATCTTTCACTTCTTTAATTTTCTCTCTGATTTTATTTTTTATATCATCTTTTACCTCATTGATCAGGTTAACCATGAACTTTCTGAATTCTATCTCTGACATTTCCTGTACTGTGGTATCAAAGGAGTCTACTATTGAGGTGGTCTGGGTTATCTAGGATGGTTTGTTCCCTTGTTTTTTTCATATTGTTTGCATGTCGGGATGGATCTGATGCTATAGAGTATCTACCTTATGGGTGTATACAGTTCCTCTATGTTATTAGTACCTCAGATTTGAGGGGTGGGAGCCCAATGATAGCAACAATATATGCAAATAACATATAGCTGTAGACTAGGTCCTTCGTTCCTATTTTGATAACTATTGTTAATTGTTACAATACATAATTATAGTGGGATCAGCAATTTCCATCAGCAAAAACAGTACATAATCATGTATTATGTCTGGCTTAAAATCAATCGGTGTTGTCTATGCCTTTTGTTGTATTAATTATTGCTGTGACATTGATGGTAGAGGTAGATGCTATCTAGCTCAATTAGTATTAAGAAGTTTTAAAGATTGAGTTGAGTATGTGTAAATAAAAAGAGATAGAAAGGTAGAAAAGTATTTGCAATTTCAAAGAGTAAATAGGGCAGATGAGTGGTTTCTTAGGATATGTTGTTAGTCTGAAAGGGAATGAAAAAAGAAAGAAGAATATAAGGGAGGAGAGAGAGAATGGAAATTAGGTGTCAGGAGTAGAATAATGAGAGAGGGAGACAAGGGAAATAGAATAGTGATAATTATGATACAAAGCAAAATCAAAATAAGCTAATAATAAACCCTAACTCTCAAAATACAATGCATAGGAAAATGACACCTTCAAAAAACCCCAAAAACACACATAAAAAAAAAAAAATCCACAAAAACAATAACAAAAAAAGAAAAACAAGGCTAGAAATGAGGAGAAACAAATATGAATATGTGTAGAAATCCTTGAATCAGAACATATTCAATAAAAGAAGAATCCAATATGGAAACCCAAAATAAAAAAGCAAAACAGAACTACTGCCACAACAAACCAGCCACAACAACAACAAAGAAAAATCTTGGTGGAATGTTAAGAGATAAAGGAGTGGTATATACTATTAGTGGACAAAATAGTCAGTGAGTGTATGTGTTCACTGTCTGTGCCTACCTGGTTTTCTTTCCATTTCTTCTTGAGGTCTGATCTAAAATTGCAAGTAAGGCTGTGGGTTGTGTGTTCTTTTTTTGTGTTGTTCACTGTGTTGCAGGTTGAGGATTAAACTTTCCTGATTTTCATTCTTGGGAGATTAGTGTGGGTGGGCCAAGCTGCAGATCTGGAGGCAAAGTGGCATGCCAGGGAAGCTGGGTTGTGGGCCAGAAGCAAAGGAACTGGCCACATCTGGGTGGCTGGTGGATCAAGGCTGGGTTCCAGGACCTGCTGAGGGCTAAAAAGCTGTGTGCTGGACCAGGAGGGTTGGGTGGCTAAGCTGCATGTGTGGCAAGCTGAGGTCAGCCATGTCAGGGACCCAGCTGGTCTATGCCCTGTGGATGGGGACCTTCGGGCTGGCTGTGAAGCATCCTGCTAGAAAAAGTGGGTTGATTTATTTTTTCATTAGTGCATCATTTTTTATGTTTTGTAATACCAATAATATAATCATCTGTAGCTTTGCTCACACAGCTTATCGTTATGAGTATTCAGTTTGCTGGGGTTTGTAGCTCCCCCGAACCCAGGTTCAGCCCTCTCTGGCCAGCAGAGAAGGTTGGGGGAACACGCCCCAGCAGTGAGGCGGAATCGGGAGAGGTAAGAGTTGACTGGTGGCCACTCAGCCTTCACGACAGAAGACAATCAGACATACACCAGGGAGTCTAGTCAAGGCACAAGCTCGGTTTATTAAGGAAGTCGAATGGCCTTTATAGAAGATGTGGGCCAATCAGTAGAAAGATTATAGGCACATAGGAAGCACAAGCAGATAACATTGGTGGAGCCACTAGCCTATCCTAGTGGCGGTCTGACCTCCCGACATACGTCAGGGGAACACCCCTTGGCTAGGCCAAGTTCACGTATCAGGAAGTGGGAGACAACCAAAGAGTTAGGTTTTTCTGTTCTTTCGGCCGACGTGTTCTTAATGTCCCCAACATTTCCCACGTTTTGTTTTATTAATGGGAGCCCACCTTATTTGAGGGTATGCCTGTCTTAGGTTTTCCCCCTCTGGGGATCTTACCTGTCATTGACTACCACCCTAGCACTTCAGGCAGACTTACCCAAGGCCAGCAAGCCGCGGCCGAGGGAAAGACATGGGACAGAACAGTTGCCTTTGGGAAGGCTTTCCATGGATGATTTAGACCTCTACATCCTGACAAGGACCATGGCCAAGTTTATAGGGCTCCCAATCAGCATAGATGAGGGCAGCATATTATTGGTGGACTACCATAAGCTATACCAATTTGGCCCTGTCCTTAAGGAATTGAACAAGCTTGTTGATTACACAGGGCTCAAAGGTGAACACAAGGATAACGGTAACCAGGGGTCCCACAAAGGGGAGAAGGTAGAGGAGCCACCCATTTAGACCAGTCCAAAGGAAGCTGTTTTGGACAATGCCCAAACAGTTGGCATAGAAACAACAATCTTCTCCCAGGAACAGGCATAGTCCCCCTTCTCTCACCACTGAGAGTTGGAATACTTGCAAAGGGCATCCAGGACAATAGTTCTCCCTATGAATATTAGGAGGGAGATAATGAGGAGTCCAATCACAACGAGACAGAAGGTCCACCACGGTCTTTTCATCCCTGTGGAAAAAGGGAAAAGATCACCCCTCAAGAGAATGTGCTCTTGGGTGGTCATTTTGTTCTGATTGGTGGTATTTGAGGTCCCTGGCTGGTACCCAAATAGGGCTTGGTTCCCCAATTGGGAAGACACATCCAAATCCTCTGCCTGCACTTATGAGTGGATCAGGACCATGCCAACATCCAGTTAGTGGGTCCTTCCATTGGACCTCAACCTTTAGGTAGGGCATCTGGTTGGGCCAATGTCTCTGAAAGGCTGTTAAGGGCGGATGCTTGGAAAAATTTAAAATATTTAATGTTAGCATCGCTGTTTTTAACTGATCATGGGGGCTGTTTCCCCCTTTTTGTTTTATTAGTTGGTCCTTTAGGGTCTTATTGTGCCTCTCAATGATGGCTTGTCCTTTTGGGTTATAAGGGATCCCTGTGGCATGTTTGTGTGCCATCTTTGGAAAAATTCTTGCAATGATTTGCTCACAAAGTAGGGTCCATTATCTGTTTTAACCTGTAGGGGTAGGCCTAAGATAGCAAAACATTGTAAAAAATGGCTTTCAGCATGTTTGGTACTTTCACCAGAATGGGCAGTGGCTCAACAAGCATGTGAGTAGGTATCTATAGACATAAATATGTACTTCGATTTTCCAAATTGTGCATAATGGGTTACATCAGTTTGCCAAATGGCATTGGGCTGCAGGCCTCTAGGATTTACACCAAGGAACTGGAGGAGTGGGACCTGTAAGAAGGGCATACAGGATTTACATGTTCTTACAATATTTTTCAGATCTTTTATAGGAACCAAGGGAAATGTATGATGTAGTCCCCTCCAGTTTAGATGGGTGATGTCGTGAAGACCTTGGGCTAATTGGAAGTCTTGCTGAAATGGAGTTATGGTTGTTAATATCCCTGTTGTGGCCAGATGATCAGCGGCCTGATTTCCCTCAGAAAGGGACCCAGATAAACCTTGATGCCCTTGGAGATGTTGAAGAAAGATGGGCCCATTATGTCCCTTTAGTAGGGATCAGACCTGGATCATTAAGGGGGTTATAGGATTATTATCCATCCTAATATAGGATGCATTAAGGGCAGGTAATAAATAGGTTGATTACATATAAACTATCTAAGAAGAGATTCATAGGCTCTTGGACATGGGTTAGAGCCAATGCAACAGCATATAATTTCTTGAATTGGGCAGAGCCAGTAATGGCTTCAAAATATTGTGTCCTTTGGCCTGAGGAGGGGTGAAAAACAACTACTGCGGACCCTTCCTTTCCCCCATCTGTAAAGACATTTATGGCCTTGGGGAGTGATCTGATGGAGAATAGGACAAGGGGAGCCCACTCTAGCCTGGAAAAGGAAGTGGCCCATTTTGTTGACCCATAGTGACAATCCACCTTTCTTAAAAACCCCTCCAAAGCATAGGAGACGTTATAGACAGTTTACAAGGAAAATACAAAATTTGACCTTAACCATAAACAAATTGAAGTTTGGCCTGCCCTGGAGCCACTCTGGCATGTAGTAAATGTGGAAGGAAGAGCCTTATTTTAGGCAAGGTGAAGCTCTTTATGAACAATAAGTCAGGTGTTTTAGTTCTGAAGCTGATCTCTGTTTTACAATATTAACCTTTATATAGATTAGGCTCTCATGAACTTAAAAAAAATGCATTTAACATAAAACCTTATATCTTATTGATAACAGGTCTAGTTGTAGAACACATTTTAAATAATATAAATAAATTTTTAATGTATTATCTTTATGTGCCTAAAATTACCATACAACACTAGTTTGGAAACACCAACTTGATACAATGTTCTTTTAGAGCTTTTACCTCAAGGCTTGTGTACCTGAAAGATATGAACATATTTAGTATATAAAGAAGAGTAATACTCTATCATAATTACATTGATGTTTTTACATTAATCAAGTTTAGATCTTCAAGAAATAACATTATAATATTTAAAAATAATAGTTGTCAATCACAGTTGTATAATTCTTAATTTCTTTCAGATTATTTGCTCAAAAAAAAAAAAAACCCCCCAAAACTTAATATACTTAGTTAACTAACTTTCACAGAGCTTTTACATCACTTAAGTGACTATATCTATAACCTTTTAATTTCTTTCTCCCATCTGTTAATCCCCTTTTTGTTCATAATTTCAAATAATTCTTGTAATAATTTGAATTTAGGCAAACATTTTATCCCAATAAAAAAATATTGTTATTTACTGTACTCCCAATGGAAACAGCTAAAACCTTTGAGCCTCTGCATACACAAAAATCTCTTCTAAACCTTTATATAGAACTATACATCTGTCAACCACTTCACGAGAACACAATGTTCAAGCATATAGAATTATACCTGCTGGATCTTCAACCTTTTTCAGTGTTGACTGTTAGAAAAATTGCAGGATAGATGAACGCATGCTGAAACCACCGTATAGGAAAAGGGAAGGGGGTTTATCGAATTACCAAAAGAAGCACGTGGAGGGGATGGGGACGGACTGCGAAGGAAGAATGGGGAACGGACGGGAGCAGGGCCAGCAGGAACAGAGCGAGGCAGGAACAGAGAGCGAGCTCAGTCCGGGGCTGGTTTAAATAGAGTGGGGGTCATAAAAACCCCCTTGGAGTGAGTCCTTGCCCTATAGGCTAGCAGAGGGGGGGGGGGGGGTAGTGGACAGGGCACTTGCTGGTCAGGTTTCTTGGTCACACTGAGGATCTTGGGAGGTGTAGTTTTTAACAAAGCACCTGGGGAGGTGTGGCCTCCTGCCTGGAATCCAACATTCCCCCCTTTTTGTTTTCTTAGGAAGCGGGGCATCGTGTTTCGATCTGGCTGCTTCAGAGCTGAAATGGGGCGACGTGGGGTGCTGTGAGGGGAGGAGATGTGTGGGCAGGCAGGTCAGGCTCGAGGGCAGAAAAAATTCCCAGGAGGTAGGCGTGGAAAAGATGAATCTGTCCAGGTATGGGATGGATGAAGTTTCCTTGAAGCCAAAGATTGGTGAGGGTGTCAAACCAGGCTTCTGCAGAAAGTCACTGAGGGAGTCAGCTGGAGAGCATGTAGAAATTGTGGGTCTTGCGAGTTTGCAGGTAACACTATTATGAAAGCAACAAAGGGAAAGAAGGTGAGATGGATTATTGTCTGTAGGCCTGTGTTCCACCAGGTGGGACTTACGGTGAAGAGGCCAATGGAGAGTGCGAAGCATATCATAATGAGCATCAGGTGGCAGCATAAGGGCAGGACTCAGCAGGGCTCTCTGGTTGAAAAGTCATCCGTTGGTTTTTTTCAACAGTTGATAATCCCTAAGAAAAACTGGTTAAAGTTTCAAAACGAGAAAAAACAGAAAAGATTATTTTGAGTCAGTAACAGGAAGACGAGAGAAACGAATTTTTAGGGTATCGGTGGGAATGGGAGAGCAAGTATACTGAAGTGGTTGTTTGTCGTCCTTTTGTGGATCTTCAGTTTGTTGAGTAGCTGGTTTCAGTCTGGAAATATGAGTCCAAGAAGTCAAATTCCCTGAGATTTCACGAAGCTTAGCAGCCGTGGGTGTGCACAGCACAACCTGGAAAGGGCCTGTCCACTTTGGGACAAGGGAGACTGTTTCTGTGTCCTGGGGAGGGGAGAAATATACCCAAGAACTGGATGTTAATGGGAATGAAGCAGTGAGTCTACCTGGGTCAGGCAGAATGAAATCTTGGCACTTCCATAGCTGATGTCTAATGAAGGACAAGATGGGAAGAGAAAGATCTTTGGGTAGGTGTCCTTGAGTTGGGGAAACTCCAAGTGGAAGAGCTGGTCGCCCAAACATAACATCAAAAGGGGATAGCAAAGAAGGTTTCTTTGGGAGGACTCGGAGCCTAAAGAGGGCGAGGGGAAGTAAGAGTTCTATTTCTCTCTACCTTCCCTGAAGACATGGGGTGATATGGGATGTGAAAATGCCAAGGGATATTAAGGGAAGTAGAAACGCTTTGGGTAACCTGGGAAACAAATTCAGGCCCGTTGTCAGACTGGATGGACGTGGGCAATCCGAAACGGGGAAGGATTTCTGAGACTAGAATGGAGGCTACTGTGGAGGCCCTTTTATTGGAAGTAGGGAAGGCCTCCACCCATCCAGAGAAGGTGTCTACTAAAACCAGGAGATATTGGTGTCTCTGGGCAGCTGGCATGTTGGTGAAATCTATCTGCCAATTGGCTCCTGGAAGCTGGCCTCAAGCTTGGTGAGAGGGAAATGTTCCTGGTTTAAGGGGAGTATATGGGTTAGTGTGCTGACATGCAGTGCACGCTGAGGTGAGCTGATGGAGAAACTGTGTGTCTTCCGGAGTCAGGGTGAGGAAGGAGGTAGCGAAAGTCTTGAGGGCCTGAGGGTTAGGATGGAAAAGGGAATGGAGATAGGAGAGGATTGATTGTGTGGAAGGGGATGTGGGGGTCTGGGTAGTAGGTAGGACTGGAGCCAGAAGAGAAGGAGAAGATAGTGCTGCCTCCCTTGCTGCCCTGTCAGCCTTCGTGTTTCCCTGAACTATGGGAGAGTCTCCACTTTGGTGTGAAGGACAATGGGAAATCCCTATTAGTTTGGGCAGAAGAGAGACTTGCAAAAGTTTTGATATTAATTTAGAATTAGTAACTGCAGAACATTTTGTGGTCAGGAGCCCTCGCTCTTTCCACACTGCTGAATGGGAAAGCAAAATATGGTAAACATATTTTGAGTCTGTGTAAAGGGTAAGGTTTTGGTCAGCAGCTAATTTGAAGGCACGGATAACAGCTATTAATTCAGCCCGTTGGTTTGTGGTGTTGGGGGGTAGGGGTGCTGCCTCAATAACCTCTGATAGGGAAACAATAGTGTAACCAGCAAAACGTTGCCCATCCTTAAAGAAAGAGCTGCCATCTGTGAACCAAATTAAGGAAGGATCAGGAAGTGGTCCCTCTTGAATATGGGAGGGATGGGGGATTAAAGCCTCGAGTGTCTCTATACAATCATGTTCTGGGGGATCTGAGGAGACTGGGAGGAGGGAAGCTGGGTGTAAAGAGGAGCAGGGTTGGAAGGTGATTGAGGAGTCATGCAAAAAGGAAATGAGGAGAGAAAGAACGCGACAGGGTGGGAGAGTTTGAAGGCTCTTATAGGTTAGTAAATCTTTTAAATGATGAGGAGAGGCAACAGTAACCTGGGCACCAAAGGTCAACTTTTTTGATTCCTGCAGAAGTAGGTAAGCAGCAGCCAGAGCCCTAAGACAAGGGGCCCATCCACGAATGGTGGGGTCAAGTTGTTTAGAGAGGTAGGCGACTGGAGCAAAGGTGGGGCCCTTGTATTGGCCTAGAACACCGAGAGCCAAACCCTTCGTTTCATGGACATAAAGGGTAAATGGCTGAAGGAGGTCTGGGAGATGAAGAGCTGGGGCCTGTGACAGTGCCTGCTGCAAATGTTTAAACTCAGCCTGAATGCTGTCAGGAAGGAATTTTCCCTCAGTCTCCTTAGCTGCCTCATATAGGGGCTTTGCATAAAGAGAGAAATTAGGAATCCAAGCACGGAAATATCCCGCTAAGCCCTAGGAAGGAGAGAATCTCTTCCTTTGTCTTGGGACATGGGAGCTCCTTGATGAGGGCTTTTCTGTCTACAGTAATGGCCTTTGATTGATGGGAAATCTGAACTCCTAAATATACTACCTGGGTCTGGGCAAGCTGCACCTTAGATGGGGAGACGCGATACCCACGAGAGGAGAGAAAGTTTAAAAGAGTGCAAGAGTACTCATGAGCTGTGAAAAAGGAGGGGCTGCAGAGAAGAAGGTGATATTATAAGGGGAATGAGTGGATCTGAGAAAACGTTTCCGCAAAAGATCTGAGATAGCTCCCTGTAGGGAGAGGCAATACCTGAGATGGGTTACTTTGGCAACAGGTTGGGGCAGGTTGTTAAGGGTGGAAGAAGGGCTCTGAGGGAATCAGCATTTTAATCCCTCAGGGGACAGTTTCCCAACTTCCCCAAATTGGCTTTCGACATGACTCGATTTACCTATATATGCTGACTGCCTATGAGATTCTGGCTTCATTTGCCTTCTAATTTTAGGAACTCCTTACTACTGTAAGGGAATGGGACGATGACCGGATCTGGCTTCTTCCAGCTGAACAGGGGTGACGAGATGGGGACAAGTAGTTTGGAATTCCCATTTTAGAAGTCAGGCCAGATTGAAGCTGGGGGAAGATAGTAAAGTCATCAGGGACAGGAGCCTCTATGAGAGAAGCAAAAAAACATGAGTACCAAAGAAATGTTGCAGCATCTGAAACGTCAATGTATACCATGAAGATGATAATTTCTCACCAAGAGGTGTGAGGGCTGAGAAGTTGTCCCTATAATATGGCCAGAGTAGATATGGCCTTTATTTGGTAATATAAATCTTTAACATTCCCAGAATAAATCCCGACCCAATAAAGGGGTGGGGCACTCTGGAACTATCAGAAATGCATGAGAAAACATCATCCCGTCCCACTCACAACTCAGTGGGGGAGTGAACTTTCTAGTTATACACCTTCCAGACACTCCTTGCACCGTCATGATTTTAGAGGAAAGGGGTCCAGAATACGTCGTGAGAACAGAATAACTGGCACCAGTATCTAAGAGGAAGTTGACCTCTTGTCTCCCTACGGAGAAGCAAACCCGGGGTTCGCGTGTGGTGATAGGAGTTACAGGAGCCAGAATCAACCCGGGCCCCATCAGGCCTATGTGGAAGAGTCTGGCCTCAAGGACCTATGCCCCTCAGGACAGTCACTCCTCCAGTGGTTGCCTTGACACTTAGGGCAGGGCTTTGGAGGTGGCCGCTTTGCTTGTGGGCACTCCTGCTTGAAATCTCCTTCTTCTCCACAATGGAAACAAGTCCCTTTTGTGGATTGGGGAGCATTTTTCACTCCTTTTCCACCCTGGAAGCTTACTCCTTTAAGAGCTAATACCAGTGTCTCAGTCTTTTTCTGTCTCTGCGCTCTTGCACCCTTATTTCCTCCAGGTCTCTATTATAAAAGACGGAAGTAGCAAGTCGGAGGATATCATCTAAAGACTGATCAGGGCCATATGCCAATTTTTGTAACTTCCTCCGAATGTCTGGGGCTGACTGGGTGGTAAATTTGTCTTTAAAATTATGTGGCCCTCTGCGGATTTAGGATCCACGGTGGTGTGTTTTCTCAGTGCCTCCCTGAGTTTTTTCCATGAAGATAGCAGGACATTCCCGCGGGCCCTAAATAATTTCTGACATCTTAGAATAGTTAATGGGCTTTTGCTTAACTCTTCTAAGGGCCTCAAAAATTAGCATTTGAAAGTGACTCATCATTTGGGTCCCAATCAGGATCGGTTCCTGGGAACTGCCTGTGCTCCCGACGGGTAATTGGGTTTGCTTCTAGTCTGTGCTGCCGGGGCATGAGCAAGGTGTAAGTCATCCCCAAATTGCTCGGCTGCTCTTAGGGCAGCTTCTTTCTTATTAGAAGCTAAAGTCTGGTTGAGTAACAGCATAATGTCTTTCCAGGTAAGGTCAAACACCTGGCATATATTTTGAAATACCTCAATATAGAACAGATTAAAGAAAGTTTGAGAGCATTTAGCTGACAAAATATTACAATTAGAACGGATTAAAGAAAGGCTGAGAATATTTAACCCTTTTGGAAACGTAGCAAAATGTTTTTTAACCATAGCTATATAATTTTCAATTTCTTTTAAGATTACTTGCTCAAAAGAAACAAAATTAATAAACACAACATTCTGGATAAATTAATGTTTTAAGAAATTTTTGTCCTCTTATCACATAGATAGTATATTACCATTTAACCTTAGGGGAAAAAAAAACTTTACATAGGTTTTGCTGATTGTTTCACACACTTATTCAACCAAATTACACAGGCATTTTACATCACTTACATAAACCCTCTTATTTACTTCACTATAAGACATTCTTATCTTGAAACATTTCCTTTTCCTTCTATTGAGTATGGTTTCCATACCTATAACCTTCTAATTTATTTCTCTCACGTGTTAACCCCTTTCTCTGTTCATCTTTTGAAACAATCTTTATAGCAATTTGAATTTAGACAAATTATTTTATCTTAATAAAAATATTTTGTTATTTATAGTACTCTTAGTTGGAATAGAAACCTTTGAGCCTCTGCATACATAGCAATCTTTTATAAACCTTTGTATATAAAATTACACACATCTGGTAACCCTTTCATGAGAACACAATGTTTAAGCATGTAGAATCATACCTGTTGAAGCATATTTAACAGTTAGCATTTTAACCTTGTAAATTAATTAGCTGTTTAACAAACAAAGTTAGTTATAAATGAATAATCTCATGTCAAATACCAAAATATGAGACTGAACAGTATTAGTCATTTTTTTTTGCTGAAGAGAAGTCTTGGAGAAACTTGTGAATTAAGTTTGAAGTTTGAAGGTATGCCCCAGGATTTACTTTTTTCTAAGTCCTGGCTGTGGTCTGGATGGGGGCAGGGAGGGGACTGTTATCTGAAGAGAAACTTTATACAGCCTTTGAAACAAAGGGAGAAGTGGGTGAGGGCTCGGGGCTGCACAGACTCGCTGTGGCGGCTCGGGCACCCTCACTTGGGCAGAGCGCGGGTTCAGCTCCTGAGCAAGGAATGGACAGATTGCACTGCGGCAGCCGCGGCGGCGGCTGGGAGGGGGGAAGGGCGCGGGCCTACCACACCGTGCAGACTCATAGACCAGAAGTAGACCCAGACAGAGGTGCACGTAGATGTGGGAGCAGGCCGCGCTGGTCGGCTAAGGGGCGTGCACAGCCAGAGAAGCGCATGAACACGCGGGGGTCAAAGCGGACTGGAAGGTGAGCAGAGAGGTGCACAGACGCGCTGGGGGGTACAAATGGAGAGGTGCACGGGCTTAGACGTCTAGCAGAGAAAGCGAGCCACGCTGCTGCTGTAGTGGCAGCGGGCTGGAAGCCCGGACAGGGAGCACACCACTGCGCGGGCTGGGAGCGTGGATGGGGAGCGTGCCACTAAACGGTGGCAGCTTGGATGAATGGCGAACACATGGTCGCCATTCGCTGGTGTGGAGAGGGGAAAGCGCCCAGAGTTGAGGATGGAAGATGCTGGGGAAGAAGCGCGGGGAGGGGGCCAGAGGCGGCATGTCTGGTAAAGGACACGTCGCAGAATCTGCAGAAGTGGGGGCTAAAGTCTGGGGCAATGCGTTCAGTAACGCCCGCATGGCTGGAGAGGGCAGTGGAGCCGTGGCCGGAAATGACTCAGAACCAAGCGGCAGAAGCTGGGGGCAGGGATAACGGCAGAAGGGGGAGCAGAGTTAGGAACGGGAGGTTGAGTGGGCAGGGGTAACAGCGGTGGAGGCACCGGAAATGACGTGGAAAGAACAGAGGAGGATTCTGACGGAGTGGACAGAGGGGGCGGAGCAAAGGATGAAGACAAAGGAGGAGGAGGGTCTGAGCTCAAAAGCGCGCCAATTTCAGAATTGAAAGCCTGAGCTGGGGGCGGGGGAGAGGCGGAAGGTCTGGACTGCTGGTATTGGGGCTATGGGGCTTCTAATCCTGGGTCGAAATCAAGGATGGAAGCCGGTCACTGGGTCTGCATGCTAGTGAAACGGTTTCAGGACTGCACTGGGTGCACAAGGAAGGATTTAAACGGAGAAGGGAAAAGGCATAGGAGGCAATTGAGGGGTGAGTCGGCTGGAGCTGATAGGGAAGTTCCCATATTTCCCGTTAACAGGGAGAGGCTGATACAGTATTTTGAAAGGAGTCCCTCTCAAAGTATGTATCAGAGTGAGATCCAAGTCCGCTCGCCCAGTTGTCACCGGGTCAAATGAACATGGGACATCTGAGGAACCGCGTCCCGTCCCAGATGGGGGGTTTCTCAAGATGCCGGGGGACTATGAGCTTACTCCGCGGAGATTTTCGGTTTTTTTTTTTTTCCGTTCCGAATGGAAAAAGGAAGCTCAAGTCTGGAGTGCGGAGGGGAACTTTTCTAGCCACTCACAGCCGAGAGCCCTAATCTTACAGCTGGAAATTTTAGAGTGGGCAGATAAAAGGTGAGCGGGCAGACAAAGGTGGGGAGGGGAGGGGAGTTCTTGGGGTCCACCGTCGCCCTTAAGATTTGGGTGGGGTGCTCTTTCCCCTGTAAGGCCACGGGCGAGATTGCCGGAAACTCAACAGTCAATTTTCACCACGCATTGGCCAGACAGGTTTAGGAACTCGGGGTGGACGGGGGGCTTACCGAAGCCCCGCGATGACGTAGAAAAGGTGGACAGACCAATGGAGACGGGTTAGATACGTGTCTCCTTCCCGGGTTTCGGCACCAAATGTTAGAAAAATGGCAGGATAGATGAACGCAAGCTGAAACCACCATATAGGAAAAGGGAAGGGGGTTTATTGAATTAACAAAAGAAGCACTTGGAGGGGATGGGGACGGACCACAAAGGAAGAATGGGGAACAGATGGGCGCGGGGCGAGCAGGAACAGAGCGAGGCAGGAACAGAGAGCGAGCTCAGTCCGGGGCTGGTTTAAATAGAGTGGGGGTCATAAAAACCCCCTTGGAGTGAGTCCTTGCCCTATAGGCTAGCAGAGGTGGGGGGGTAGTGGACAGGGCACTTGCTGGTCAGGTTTCTTGGTCACGCTGAGGATCTTGGGAGGTGTAGTTTTTAACAAAGCACCTGGGGAGGTGTGGCTTTCTGCCTGGGAGGCGCGGCCTCCTGCCTGGAATCCAACATTGACAAAGCATCCTTAAAACCTCTTTTTTAATTTACCAATTTATGAAAACAATTAATAATGTTACCCAATGGAATTCAAGGAGTTAAGAGTACTTGATGGTATATTTAACAGTTAGGATTTTAACCTTGATAATTAATCAAATGTCTAACAAACAAAGTTACTCACAAATTTACTGTTCTTACATTTACACCAGAGAAGACACATAATGAAAAGGCAGAAAAAACATAGAACACAGAACAAGACACAAGGGAACAAGAACCAGGAATTCTTTTGATGTGGCAGTTCACTCCAGTAATCCAAAGGACAGAAGGCACATCCTGGGGCCTTAGAAATTTCCAAGGTGCACAGCCCCTGGGTGGCATTCCACCCTGGAGTTCCAGAGCGAAGGTCAGGCTTCACAATTTGTGGTGGCAAAGAAAAGACCACCAACTCCAATTTTAAATCAAATTAAAGCAGGCTTATATTAGTTTGCAGGAGCCCTGTTTGGGGAGATGGCTTAAATTGCGGTTGACTATGGGCCATAAGGATTTGGCATTGTCGCCTTCCGTAGTCTCACGGGACTTGGCCCAGGATCTCGAGTGACTTGGCCGAGATTGCTGATCGGGTCAGCGCCATTTTGGTGGTGTGTGTGGTGCGTGTTAGTCGTTGTTAGAACCAGAGAGAAAAGTTATCAGAATAAAAAGCTGTTTGTCTCCAGCTTGCCTCTGAACTTCTTCCCGCGGCTCCGTTGCTCCAAGCGGCCATCGCTTCAGGCGGCAACATTAGTTCTTTGATTACTTAGAGAGACTTGTGTGTTAAGTTTCAGTTGTTTACCCAATTAGATTGAACATTTTAAATCACGTGAATTAAAGGTATTTGGATCCATTTATAAAATTTTTATGAGCGCTTATTTTCTATTTGCCAATATGTATAACACAAGTGTGCACACAACACAATAGCAAAGGCCTTGTAGCTTCTTAGGCAATCTCCATTGCAATGGTACAGAAATTTAAAAACTCCATAGCTGAATAAAAAATAGAACTGATCAAAACAACATTAACCTAGGTGCATAGGATCAAAATCATGAGCTCAAAAAATCTTAGAAAAATGACAGGCTGGTAATGCAAGTTCAGGCAAAAAGACATTTTAACCTCTTTCTTTCTTTCTTTTTTTTTTTTCTTTTTCTGGGGCTTAAGTTTGCTTCTCCATTTGCATTTCAATGCAAGTCCTGGCTGAGGTCTGGAAGGGTGGGGAACTGCAATTGTGAGCAGATACCTTTTGCCTAAGGCACTTTTTTCTAATCTCTGGCTCCTAGAGTTACATTGCCTTCCAAGGGGCCATTCAGTCAATTTCCTGTGGCGGCCAGTAAAACTTTTGCCAACTTTTGGGTTTGCCTTTCCTGAGGGGGTTCCGGTTGTTGTACTATTGATGAGCTAAGCTCTGGAGGATAGTTTCAGCCCAAGGTGAATTGGGTTCGTCCTCTGAGACAGGATTTTTAAGTTCCTTTAGGTCCTGAGCCTCCCATGGATACCATAGAGCAGGCCTATTCCCTCAGGGGTTAACATTTACCGGGAATGCCATTGCAGACGGAAAAGTTCCCTGGAGGGGTGGTGGCGAATGTTCACCTGCCAAACAAAGCGGCGGCAGTGGTGGTGCATCGGCCACACAAGATAGCGGGTCCCGCACGTGGGAAGAAAGACAAGATGGCAGACGGCCCTTATCCTCTAAACACTTCTGAGGAGATTCAGGGGGAGGGGCCATGGGCCCTGAGGAAGAGGACTGAGACTGCAAAACTGGGTGATTGCCAATTTTCTCTAATTCTGTGGAACGGGAAGGCTGAAAATCATCATCAAAAGCCTCCCATTCTGTTCGGGCTTGAACTTTAGCCTCTGCAACTTCAATCAGCAGGGGGCGGGGTGCCTGCAGTGTGCCCTTTGGGGATTTTCCCAGGGGCCATGGAAAGGAACTCGCCTTAAGGGAGAAAAGGGTGGGGTACACCCCTGGTGGAGGTTCTTTCCCAAGATTGTTCTCCCTTTCCCTAGCAAGCTGCTCTGTGCAGTTCCATGTATTCCAATCAGAAATGTCAGCAGCAGGAAGCCAGGGTGCAGCACGCGTTAGTGTATCCCAGACCTTTTCTGCCTGGGCATCTGAGACCTCTAAGCCTCGATTTTTAAGCAGGCACCTCCATGCCTCAAGGGCTGGATCATCGCATTTAGTATAAGTTTGCCCCATTTTTTATTAGGGGATACTCCTACCTTGCCAGCACAATTGGCCCTATTCGCCAGAGACCTTGTGTTGCAATTTCCTCAGGCCCCACGTTGTGGCGCCAGTTGCTGGGGTTTGTAGCTCCCCCAAACCCGGGTTCAGCCGTCTCTGGCCAGCAGAGAAGGCTGGGGGAACATGACCCAGCGGTGAGTTGGAATCAGGAGAGGTAAGAGCCGACCGGTGGCCACTCAGCCTTCACAACAGAAGACAATCAGACATACACCACGGAATCTGGACAAGGCACGAGCTCGGTTTATTGAGGAAGTTGAATGGCTTTTATAGAAGACATGGGCCAATCAGCAGAAAGATCATAGGGGCACATAGGGAGCATGAGCAGATCACATTGGTGGAGCAACTAGCCTATCCTAGTGGCGGTCTGACCTCTTGACATACGTCAGGGGAACACCCCTTGGCTAGGCCAAGTTCACGTATCAGGAAAAGAGTTAGGTTTTTCTATTCTTTTGGTTGACATGTTTTTAACGTCCCCAACACAGTTAAAAATAATTTTTTTTTCCATAGGTCTATATTTTTAAATTTTTTATTTGTTCTTTTTAGATAAACATGACAGTAGAGTATATTTTGACATATCACACATACATGGAGTATAACTTATTCTAACTAAGTTCCCATTCTTGTGGTTGTACGTAATGTGGCATTTTTCTGGTTGTGTGTTCATATATAAACTTAGGAAAGTTATGTCCAATTAATTCTACTGTCTTTTGCTGGGAGTCGTTGGTGAAATGTGCCTGAGCCAAATTGACATGGAAGCCATTCAGCAGAAAAGTCTGGTATCTGGGAACACCCAGCAGCACTCCTGCTGGTTTGAGACTGCCCAGCACATGTGAATTCCTACTCAGCTCTGTCAGGTTCCTCACTGTACTGGAGATGGGATGAATCACTGAAGCCACATAGATACACAGCCTCTCAGAGATAGGTGTGGCATGCAAAGATGGCAATCAACATGTTGACTGCAAGACACCAGGAAGCAAGATTCCTCCTGCTGAAACCTTATCCCTGCCTTTGATGTACTCTCCCTTAAATGAAGAACTGGAGCCATTTTTCAGTTTTCAGCTCTAGCTCTTATGTGGACTGGAGGACCTATCAGAAGCTCCCCTATTTGAACTTAATTTCTGGCTCTGTCTCTTATTTCTTTACTAATTATTTTAGACTTTCTTTTTCTCAGGTGGCTCATCATCTTCTGAGAAGTAAACTAACCCTGGTGGGGTGCTGGCTGCCCATAGATAGTCTCTCCTCATCCCATTCCCCCTCCTTTCCTTTTATTCCTCTTTGTCTAATCCAATGAACTTCTATTCTTCCCTCCACCTCACCTCCCTTATTAGGGGTTACCATCCCCATATCAGAGATAACATTTGGCTTTGGTTTTTGGGGACTGGCTTATTTCATTTAGCATGATAGTCTCCAGTTCCATTCTTATTACTCAGCCATAAAGAAGAAAGAATTTTAGGCCATGTGTTTATATACTGGTCAGAGTTAAATCATATTAGTGTGTGTGTGTGTGTGTGTGTGTGTGTGTGTGTGTGTGTGTGTGTGGTATGTTTGTGTTGTGTATATGTGAGACAGAAATCTGTTTTTTCATGGTAGTTATATCCTATAAAGGTGCTGTGAATATTAACTTAGCAAATATTACACCAATGTTCCTAGGGAAAGTGTATGTGCATATACATATCCCACTTAGATTATGACATTAAATACTAAAAACAATTCAGTCTGGCAAATTCTATTTTCTTCATTTTACAAAAGGGAAAATGAGGTTCAAAAATGTTAGGTTATTTGTCTAAGGTGCTTGACTAACAGGTAAAAGAATTGGGATTCAAATCTGGCATATTGCACCTAGAGCTGAAACTTATTATACTATTCTGCTCTGCCTCCTATTTTCTCCATCCTCTTGTCACCTCTGAATAAGAGCTGAGAGAAGACAGAGAATCTCCATGTTGAACTTCATCTGGGTACCTGCTTCTCAGATGAATCAAATTTTTCCAGCTCTTAGAATGATAGGGGAATAATGTGAATGTACTGTGAGTATTGATTTTAGGTTTATAAATAAATTTTAGTGAGTTGGTGAGTTCATAAATAGAGAAGCCATAGATGATAGATAGGACCAGCTGTGTATGTGCAAGTTTGATATATTTAAATTATTAACCTTATGAAATGAGCAATTCCATGCAGACATGATCCCAATTGGTCAAATTCTATATGACTTCTCTTTAACAAAAGTTCACAATGGTTTTATGAAGCTTAAAGAATATGATTGTGTCATTCCTGCTGCTTACACATGATTTCCGTTCTTTTCTTTTCTTAAATTTATTTATTTTTTATTCTAAGATGTTATAAATGACAGCAGAATGCACTACATTTCATATTACACATATAGAGCACTTTTTTTTACAAATCTCTGGTTGTATGCAAAGTATATTCACACCATTCATGACTTCATACATGCACTTGGGGTAATGATATCCATCTCATTCTACCATCTTTTTTTTTTCCTTCACCCTTTTGCCCCTTCCCTTCCCCTCCCTCCCCATTGGCCATTCTAGTGTTCCTATAATCCTCCTATGCTCCCCATCCCAACCTGACTGTGAATTGGCCTCCTTATATCAGAGAAAACATTTGGCATTTGGCTTTTTGGGATTGGCTAACTTCACTTAGCATTATATTCTCTAACTCCATCCATTTACCTGCAAATGCCATGATTTTATTCTCTCTTATTGCTGAGTAATACTCCATTGGGTGTATATACCACATTTTCTTTATCCATTCATCTACTGAAGGGCATAAAAATGGCTGGGAATATAAAACACATCTCAATAATAACTGTGAATGTTAATGGCCTAAACTTACCAATCAAAAGACATAGATTAGCAGATTGGATCAAAAAAACAGACCCAACAATATGCTGCCTCCAAGAGACTCATCTCATAGGAAAAGACATCCATAGGCTGAGGGTAAAAGGTTGGGAAAAATCCTACCACTCATATGGACAGAGAAAACAAGCAGGGGTTTCCATCCTCATATCAAATAAAGTAGACTTCAAGCTAAAGTCAATCAAAAGGGATAAATAAGGACACTATATACTGCTCAAGGGAACCATACACCAACAAGATTTAACAATTATAAATATATATGCCCCAAACAATGGAGCATCCATGTTCATCAAACAAACTCTCCTGAAGTTGAAGAGTCAAATTGACCACAACACAATAATTCTGGGTGACTTTAACAAACCCCTTTCTCCACTGGATAGATCTTCCAAACAAAAGCTGAACAAAGAAACTGTAGAACTCAAAAATACAATAAACAACTTAGACTTAACTAACTTATATAGAATATTTCATTCTTCAACAAGTGAATACACTTTCTTCTCAGAAGCACATGGAACCTTCTCTAAAATAGACCATATAATAGGCCACAAAAGAACTCTGAGCAAATACGAAAAAGTTGAGATTCTACCCTGCATTCTATCTGACCATAATGGAATGAAATTAGAAATCAATTATAAAATAAGAAATAAAAGCTACTTCAACACCTGAAGACTAAATAATATGCTATGAATGAACAATGGGTTGCAGATGACATCAAAGAGGAGATTAAAAAATTCTTAGAGGTGAATAAGAACACAGACACAACATATCGAACTCTCTGGGACACTATGAAGGCAATTCTATGAGGAAAGTTCATTGAATTGAGTTTATTCCTCAAAAGAAGAAAAAGTCAACAAATAAATGACTAAAAATTACATCTTAAAGCTCTAGAAAAAGAAGAATAATCCAACACCAAAAGTGGTAGAAGACAGGAAATAATTAAAATCAGAGCTGAAATTAATGAAGTAGAAACCAAAGAAACAATTGAAAAAATTGACAAAACAAAAAGTTGGTTCTTTGAGAAAATAAATAAAATCGACAGACCCTTATCCAGGCTAACAAAGAGAAGGAGAGAGAAAACTCAAATTACTAATATATGTGATGAAAAAGGAAATATCACAACAAACACTACGGAAATACAGGAAATAATTCGAAATTATTTTGAAACTTGTACTCCAACAAAATACAAAACACCGAAGGCATTGACAAATTTCTAGAGTTGTATGATGTGCCCAAACTTAAACAGGATGATATACGTAATTTGAACAGACCAATTTCAAGCGATGAAATAGAAGATGCCATCAGAAGCCTACCAATCAAGAAAAGCCCAGGACCAGATGGATACACAGCTGAGTTCTACAAGACCTTCAAAGAAGAACTGATACCAATACTCTTCAATTTATTTCAGAAAATAGAAAAAAAGGGAGTGTCGGGACCTTACACTGTCTGCCAAGGGGATGGAAAGCTCTGGTTTTCTGGCTGTTTGCCACATGACCACGCCATGTTACAGGACCTAGGCTAAGCAGGGGGCATGGCTGTGAGAACTGAAACCACCCCAAGGATAGGCCAATGAAACCGCCAATGGCATCCGCCCATGCTCCTTATGTGTCCCTATGATCTTTCTGTTGATTGGCTTATGTCCTACATAAGACCGTCCAACTTCCTCAATAAACTGAGTTCCTGCACTGACCGGTGATGGGGCTCCCTGGTATGTTCCTGGGCCTTCTAAAGGCGGGGGAGGGAATGCCGGTGGCCTTTACTTTCCCCATCTAGTCTCATTGTTGGGGTAGGCCTCTCTGGCCTCTTTTGCTAGACAAGAGAGGTCCATCCCGGGAACGGGGGAGCTAAAGAACCCAACCCCTTATAACTTCACAACAAGGGAGTACTTCCAAACTCATTTTATGAGGCCAACATCACCCTGATCCCCAAACCAGGCAAAGACACATCCAAAAAAAAAACTTCAGACCCATATCTTTAATGAACATAGATGCAAAAATTCTAAATAAAATTCTAGCAAAACGGATAAAGAAACATATCAAAAATATAATACATTGTTGCTTCCTGACTTGGAGCAACAACGCCGCAGGAGAAAAACTCGGAGGCAGAATGAAGATGTAAGAAGGTTTTTTTATTCTTCAGCTTTAACTCTCAAAACTCTAACACTGGCTCTTTCAGCAATCTCTCTGACTCTTTACTTCTTCTGACCACTGACTCTTTACTTTACTTCACTTTTACTTTCTTAGAGAGAGCTTAGAGAGAGTGAGAAAGAGAAAGAGAGAGAGAGAGCGCGCTTCTTCTTCTTCTTTCTTCTTTTTCTTTCTTCTTCAGCAGCCTCGGCCTGACTCTGACCAGCAACAATTTCTTCTCTCTATATATCTCTTTGGTTTTGTTCTTATGACTACTTTCTATCCACTCTCTTTCCTTCTTCTCCGACCTGAACTCTTCTTCCGACCCACTGAACGACTGACTGAATGAATTGCCGCTTCTGACTGCTTTCACCCGGTTATATACCTTTAGCTTTGTGGGTATGTCACATGCGTATGATTATTATCAGGTGGAACTTATGGCTTCCAGCTAGCCGCAATAGCCATCTCCCTGATTGGGGCTGCTTCAATACACCACGATCAAGTGGGGTTCATTCCAGGGATGCAAGGATGGTTCAACATATGGAAAGCAATAAATGTAATTCACCACGTCAATAAACTCAAAGATAAGAACCATATGATTATCTCAATAGATGCAGAAAAAGCATTTGACAAAATACAGCACCCCTTCATGCTCAAAACACTAGAAAAACTAGGGATAACTGGAACATATCTCAACATCGTAAAAGCTATATATGCTAATCCCCAGGTCAATATTATTCTAAATGGAGGAAAATTGAAAGCATTCCCTCTAAAGCCTGGAACAAGACAGGGATGCCCTCTTTCACCACTTCTATTCAACATAGTAATTGAAATGCTGGCCAGAGCAATAAGACAGATGAAAGAAATTAAAGGGATACAGATAGGTAAAGTAGAACTCAAATTATCATTATTTGCTGATGATATGATTTTATACCAAGAAGACCCAAAAAATTCCACCAGAAAACTTCTGGAACTCATAAATGAATTCAACAAAGTAGCAGGATACAAAATCAACACCCATAAATCAAAGGCATTTCTATAAACAGTGACAAATCCTCTGAAAGGGAAATGAGGAAAACTACCCCGTTTACAATAGCATAAAAAAAAAAAAAAAATACTTGGGAATCAACCAAAGACGTGAAAGACCTCTATAATGAAAACTACAGAACACTAAAGAAAGAAATTATGAAAGACCTTAGAAGATGGAAAGATCTACTCTGTTCTTGGATAGGCAGAACTAATATTGTCAAAATGACCATACTACCAAAAGCACTATACAGATTTAATGCAATGCCAATCAAAATGCCAATGACATTCCTCACAGAAATAGAAAAAGCAGTCATGAAATTCATCTGGAAAAATAAAAGACCCAGAAAAGCTAAAGCAATCCTTAGCAAGAGGAGTGAAGCAGGTGGCATCACTATACCAGACCTTAAATTATACTACAGAGCAATAGTAACAAAAACAGCATGGTATTGGCACCAAAATAGGCCAGTAGACCAATGGTACAGAATAGAGGTCACAGAGACTAATACATATAATTTCAGTTATCTTATATTAGACAAAGGCACCAAAAACGTACATTGGAGAAAAGATAGCCTCTTCAACAAATGGTGCTGGGAAAACTGGAAATCCATATTCAACAAAATGAAATTAAACCTCTCTCACCACGCACAAAATTCAACTCAAAGTGGATCAAGGACCTAGGAATTAGACAAGAGACACTACACCTAATAGAAGAAAAAGTAAGCTCTAATCTCCAACATTTTGGATTAGGCCCCAAGTTTCTTAATAAGAATCCTGTAGCACAAGAATTAATACCAAGCATCGATAAATGGGATAGACTCAAATTACAAAGTTTCTTCTCAGCAAAAGAAACAATCAGTGAGGTGAACAGAGAGCCTACTAATTGGGAACAAATTTTTACCACATGCACGTCAGATAGAGCACTAATCTCTAGAATATATAAAGAACTCAAAAATCTTAACACCGAAAACACAAATAACCCAATCAATAAATGTGCCAAGGAACTGAACAGACACTTCTCAGAAGAAGATATACAATCAGTCAACAAATACATGAAAAAATGCTCAACCTCTCTGGCAATTAGAGAAATGCAAATCAACACCACTGTAAGATTTCATCTCACACCTATCAGAATGGCAACTATTAAGAACACAAACAACAACAAATGTTGGAGATGATGTGGAGAAATAGGCACACTCATACATTGTTGGTGGGACTGCAAAATGGTTCAGCCAATATGGAAAGCAGTATGGAGATACCTTGGAAAACTTGGAGTGGAACCATCTTATGACCCAGCTATCCCACTCCTTGGTCTTTACCCAAAAGACCTGAAAACAGCATACTACAGGGACACAGCCACATCAATGTTTATAGCAGCACTATTCACAATAGCTAAACTGTGGAACCGAACTAGATGCCCTTCCGTTCTTTTCTTAATTATACTTTTAAAAATATTCATATGTTTAATCTAGCATCCAGAATAATATGCAAAGCACATTTAGTGAATCAGAATTTTAGTTATTTTTTGTCCTCTCATTAATTTGTAATATAGTATTCAATAATTCTTATTAAAACATCCTTTTATTTATATAAATTACCAGAATAAAAATAATTGCAAAATACTTAGAAACATATTAAGCATAAGTACTTGCTTCATACAATGATAATTTTATTTCATAGTGTAAAATATAGTTCTGTTCTAAATGTTATTAAACTCAGTAAAAGAACATTTTAAGCATTTTTAATTTCCTGCCACATACTCCCACAAATTGCAAAATAAGTAGGTGGAATTTTATATTTCTCTTATAAAATGTATAGAAACATATGTACATGTGTACATTCATGTTTTTAAATGTTCTATTTCCACTTCTATTTCTGAATAGGATTTAAAAATGAGAATGTCCATTCCATTTTTATTAAAATTTGCATGGCTTTTCCATATTTCATGCAGAGATAAAAGCAAAAGAATTGTTGCATTCAATAATACATTTCAACCATGCCTTTAAAATTAATTTGAAATTTCTTTCTCCAAAATCAGATGGTTCCTAGTATTATTATTATTATTATCATTATTACCTGTGATAAAAAAGCATATGACTGATGTTTTTTAGTTATTCTCCTTTGCCATGTATATTAATGTAATATATATAATGTACATATATAGTGTAATATTATTCTGTATGTATCACATATAATGTAATGAATATCTTTAATTTTCAAGGTCTTTTAATTGAGTTTATTTAGTTTTCTTTAGTGTATTTAGCTCAGAGTATTGGGATGGCCAAACGCATTCCCTGTAGTAGATGACCTGCAGTTGCTTCTCCACCTGGTGAAGATTTAACAAGAGGACTTGGATTATGTGGGGAACCTGGCTAGGCTTTGAGCCTAGATCTATGGACTGTGCTTTCCTCAGTGTGATGCTGTGGCTAGTTTTTCTGTTTTGGCACCTCTCTTGGCTGAAGGCAGACCAACTGCCAAGATCCAAAACCTGGGTGTTGTGAGCCTTATTCCGGTTCTTTGTTTCTAATTGACCCCAGGTAGTTCGACCCTGCCAGTATTTCCAGTGTTTCCTACATGACTAGAGACAAGAGTGAGCCTTCTGAAAAGGGCCCAAGAATAGTGATGAAAGAAGCTAAATGTCTACTCTGACTTCCTTTTCCTACTGTGGAAATTGTGAGTCCAGGGGAATTCCCTGTGTATGATACTATGTACACTTGGGAGATGAGCAAATGATTAGTGAGAATTCTTTCTTTTTCCATTAAATCATGGCTTTTCTCAGTTCTGGAGTCCAAGGGATGTCTCAGCCTTACCCCTAGTGCTGAGATATTTGGGGGTATTATTGCCTATGGAAAGTTGCTACTGTACATGTGAAGGGGAAGGAAAGCCAGAGAAATCCTTTTCAACCATATTGTGTGGTCATTAACAGATGTAGCCTTGAGTGTATTTTGAAATTCTCACACAAACTGTTAAATTTCATGTTCTTTTTTTTATGTTTGCATATCGATATACTGTCTAACAGTGATGTTATACTTGACCATCTAATAATTTATCTGTGCATTCTTTTGGATTTGTTACATGCACAATTGCATTATTTACAAATAATGACAGGTTGTTTGATACATTTTAATCACTATAGCATTTATTTTAAATCAATATTTTGACCAGTGCAGTGTTGATTATAAGTCTGATTGTGGTGATCCTATTCTAATTTGCAATCTTAGAAGAAATTCTGCCAAGATTTCACAATTTTGTAGATATGTGCTTATGTTTCTTTGTAGATTATTTTATATTAAATAAATTTTTACTCAATTCCTAATTTGTTGATTTTTGTTCTATTAATTTTGAATTATATTTGATGATTTTGTGTCAATAGAATAATCATTTTTTAAAATATTCTGTTAAATAGTAATTTACATTCATCAGTTTTTGAATTAGCACAGGTATTTTTGCTATTGTGACCAAAAGACCTGATAGAACAGTTTTAAAGCAGGGAAAGTTTATTTGGTGCTCAGGGATTCAGAGGTCTCAGTCCACAGATGGACAATTCCATTGCTCTAGGCCTAAGGTGAAGCAGAACATCATGGAGGGAGTATGTGGAGAGAGAAAACAGCTTAGGATATGGCAGTTAGAAAGCAGAGAAGGGGGGCGCTCCACTCACCAGAGACAAAATATAAACCCTAAAGGCACACCTCAGTGACCTATTGTTGGGGGCCAGCCCCAGTCAGGGGGTACAACGCGAGTGCTCAGCAAAGTATGGAGGCAAAGAAGCAGCGATGGGGAAAATAACACACCAACACATGAGTCAGGCTGTGGAATCTTCTCTCTTTACTTTTTACTTTTTTTTGTAGGTTTTAAGCACAATATTTGGCAGTGCAGATTGTTTACACTTTTTTTGGTGATTACATTACAGACATGACTTAATTTTTAGACATATTAAATTTTTTATTTTATATATTTTAAGGTTTTGAGGTTACTTGTATGTTTTTAAGGCCCTGTATGTGACTGTCTAGGTATATTATGATTTTATCATTATTAATCTAATTAGTTTGGGTGAGAATTTATCTCTCACAGATTTTTTGAAACTGTTTTTTCTGCATATTATTTAGGCTGTCTGATAAAAGTTAACTTTTTTTTGTCTGGGATTTTATAGCACTATTGTTTTTCTTTTATAGCAGTTGTTTATAAAATTTAGAAGCAGGGAAAGAGGGAGGCAAGGCTGAATGTTAGCTCATGAAATATTTTTTGTTTTAAAGGGATTTATCTCTACTTTAAAAGTAAGAGAAATTTATTTTTTAATTACAAAAAGACTTTTAAAGCTTATTAACTAGAAATTAAGTACTTATAGAAAAAGATTTGTGTTACTCTTTTTAAGAAAAGATAAATGTACAGAGTTAGTCTGGATCTAAATAATTGAAATAGCAATATCTGGTGACCATATATATGAATAAAGAACTGAACAGCAAGTAGAAGTCAAAGTTAACTCTTTTAACACCATGATATCTTTTATGAAAAAGGAGAGGGCTTTATAGAAAATGTCACAACAATTTTTTCTTTTTTTTTTTTTTTTTTTTTTTTTTGAGAGAAGCATATAGGGAAGCATAGAGAATATGAGTAGATTACCTTGGAGTAACAGCCATTAGCCAATCTTTGTGGTGGTTTAATTTTTTGTCATAAGTCAGGGCAGCACCCCTGGGCCAGGCTCAGTCTATATATCAGGAAGTCATGTTTTTGGCTGACATGTTTTTAAAGTCTCTAGCATTTTTTTTTTTGTTTGTTTGTTTTTGTTGATGGGAGCCCATTGTACTCGAGAACGCGCCTGTCTTAAGTTGTCTTATCTCTAAGATCTTACCCATCATGAGCTAATGTCCTAGCACTTTAAATGGGCTTACCCAAGGCCGGCCAGACCGCAGTGGCTGGGGGAAAGGCATGGGACAGAACAGTCGCCTTTGGGAAGGCTTTTTACAGATGATTTAGATTTTTACATCTTGTCGAGGACCGTGGCCTAGTTCATAGGGCTCTCAATCATCATTGCTGAGGGCAGCATAATATTGGCGGACTATCATAGGCTGTACTGATCTTGTCTTATTTTTAAGGAAGATGTCACTAAGATGTAATAGAAAAGTTTGAAGAAGATTGGAAGAATAAAGCATAAAAGTATTATAAACAGGACAGCGAAACTAAGATTTGTAATATATGACCACCAAGGACTATTAAAAATGGCTAATTTTATATTATTAAGTAGGTCTGTAGCGAAGATTATAGTGGAATCTGTAGCCAGATAAGCATGGCTGATATCACTTATTTGTTTTTGTAAAGAGTTAATATCTGGAGTAATATCTGAATTATTTTAGATTTTTATCAAATGGGATTTGACTTTGATTTAGTTAGTTTAGAGTCATTATATCTTAATGGAGTAACACAAATCTATTTATAATTACTATGACACTTGGCTATCATATGAGTTTTTATATTTTGGATTTGACTGTTGATATAGAGAATTGTTTTTCTTTAAAGCATTTATTTTGATTTTTAATTTTTAATTTATTTTTTCTGTATAGCCATAGCTTTAGAAACATTATGGGATAAAGTATTTACATGATTAGCTGTATGAATTTTTTTAACTAGGGCAGTAGAAGAAACAGCAATAGAGCTTATAATTTTTATAAAAGTAGTTATTTTTAATATTATAATAGCAATAAGTTTTTTTGGCCTAATCAATTTGTTAAGTCTTTTTAGAAATTAAGTATCTTTATTATAATAATAATTTTATTGTATTTAACATTATAGGAAGTATAACATTAGTAGGTTGATATCTTAATATAAAAGTAGTAAAGTTTTTAGGCAAAGAGGCTCATAAGTAGTCTGTTACCAATGTATTGTTTGTAACTATCAGTATATATATATATATATATATATATATATATATATATATATAATTATTTTATTTATAGATTGATTATTATTTATTAAAATGGTATAAAGAGTATTTATAGAAGTTTTGACATTAAAAGCCTTAGGTGTTGAGCTAGGTTTAATTAATAAAACTATATTAGTAGCTGTGATTAGCCAAAGTAGATTTAGAGAATAGGCTGTTTTTTCATTAGGTAATTTATTTTTAAAAATGGGAGTGATATATCTAGAAGAGAATCATCTATGAATGGGAGCATCAGCAAGAATTTCTTTAGTCTGAATAAATTTGTTAGTATTAGATTACAAATGACTTTTATAATTAGAATCTAGAGATGAAGCTGACCAACTAAATATAATAGCATTAGATGACATAGGCTAAAAAACTTGTCTTTGTTATAAAACTATATTTAAATCAATGAGGAAATTTTTTAAGGATTAATTATATCATTGTAATAAAAATATTTTCTATTAGTTTTTAGCTCATATGGGTTAATAGCCTTAGGCAGAGTTTTATTAACATAAATAGCAAGAAACATTTTTTTAGGGGTTAAATGTTAACTTCTGAGCAGCAACCAGGTGTTGTGTCTAGGTGGTTAAATTTTTATTTAACTTTAAGGAGGCAGTGTCGATGTTTGTGTTTTGTTCTTGCAGTCGGGGTGTCTTTTACGGATATGGCTGGTGTTGAAACCTCTGTCTCAGAAGATGATCAGGGATCTATAGAGGTGTTGAAGCTTCTGTAGAAAAATATAAGCATAGCCTCTACCGACCGGATGTCAAAAGGACATCAGGTTTTTTTTTTATTGACTTGTTAAAAGACTTTTTTATTTTACTGGAGGTTTGTTAGTTATTGCCAATTTAATTACAAATTTTTTGAAATTTATCTTTTACTTATATAGACTTTTTTATTACTTTAGTTATTCAGACTTTTTTATCACTTACTCAGACTATTTTTTTTTACTTTACATATTAAATCTCATTCTAAATTTTTTAACTCTTTTTATAAAATTTATATCTAATTTTTCAATATAAACTTTGTCTAATTTTTGTCATAAACTTTTTATTTATTTTATCATATAAAGACTTTTTTATTTTGTAACTTTACCTTTTATTGAATGATTTTTATATTTATAACTTTTTAATTTTTTTATTAACCTCTTTTTTGTTTACCTTTTGAAATAATTTTTATAATAATTTAAATTTAGACAAATTATTTTATTATAATAAAAATAATTTGTTACTTATAGTACTTTAAATTGGAACAGTTGAAACTCTTGAGTCTTTGCATATAGAGAAATTTTTTATAACCTTTATATATAGAATTATATATTTATCTGTTAACTATTTTATAAGAACACAAAGTTTAAGTATATAGAGTTATATCTGTTGGAACTTTAACCTTTTTCAGTGATGATAAAGTAACTTAAAATTTCTTATTTTTAATTTTTTAACTTATGAAAACAACTAACAATGTTACCTGTTAGCATATTTAATAGTGTATTAACTTTATAAATTAATTAGATGTGTAACAAACAAAGTTACTTATAGATGAGTAATTTATGTTAAATTTGTTTTACTTTTACTAAAATATCAGACAAGTGTAGCGAATATTATTACCTGTTTTTTTTTGTTTTGTTGTTGTTGTTGTTGTTGAAGAGAAGCCTTAGAACTAAGGGATATTAGACTTAACATTATATTAGTTTTTTGACCACCTAGAAAGAATTGTGAGTTAAGCTTTATTTTAAAGACACTTTTATATTTATTTGTTTATCTAATATAAATTTAACTTTTTTAAATTACGTGAATTAAAGGTATTTGGATCTAGTTATAGAGATTTTTGATGAGCGTTTATTATTTATTTATTAATCTTATATTATATTTGTGACATATGGACATAGATATACAACATATAACACAAGTGTGCACACATAACATAATAGCAAAAGCCTTGTAGCTTTTTGTAGATTAATATCTATTGTAATGGTACAGATGTACAAAATTTTATAATTAAATAAAAAATAAAACTGATCTAAACAATATTAACTTAGGTGTATAAGATTAAAATTATATATATATTGAATTTAAGAAAAAAGTAAGAGTCTTTAGAAAAATGATCAGCCAGTAACAAAAACTTAGGTAAAAAGACACTTTTGCCTTCTTTTTTTTCTTTTTTTTTTTTTTTAGGATTTAAGCTTGATGTTTTTTTATTTACACTTTAATGTAAGTCTTGGTTGAGGTCTGGAAGGGTGGGAAAACTTTTTTTTTTTTGTTAGTTTTATAATATTAAACATTGATCTTTTAGTTAGATGGTCAGCAGAAGCATCTTTTGTACTTAAAGAACTAGAGAGATTAGAATGTCTCTGGACATATTTTATAAAAGAATTATTTATTTTTTGATGAATTAAAGACTGTAATTTTAAAAGACTATATATTATTGAATGATTGAAGTAGAAGTCTCAATAGCAGGAAACAAGTTAACAATACATTGAGAATCAGTATATAAATTAAATGTTTGAGGCACCTTTTTAAAGGCAGTAATGATTGTTATAAGTTTGTTTTTTTGAGCTGAAGTCTCAAAGGTTTGTTGTACTATAGGCATATTATTGTAAATAACAGTAACTCTAACTTTATTAGATGATCTATTAGTAGATATTAATGATGTATCTAATATTGGCTTTTGAGAATACTTTTTAGGAAATATAAATTTAGCTTTAGAAATAAACTGTAACAATGGATGATTAGGTAGATGAAACAAAATTTCTCTATAAAATTTTTGTAATGTTATTGGCCAATTATTATTAGTATTTAGTAAAAAGTTTAGATGATCTCTTTTATATGGTATAATTATAGAAGAAGGGTCTTGTCTAAATAACTCTCTACTTTTAAGTCTTTTCTTGTATATTAAAGAAGAGACCTGAGTAGGATAAGAAATATTAATTTTTTTAGGAGTGGATGGTAAATGAATCTGTTTTAAAGGATTATTTTGTCATAAGCACCCTGTGGGAGTAAATGGAGTTTGTAATATAACTAAAAGCCAAGGCTTAGAATATTTAACTCATTGTAAATAATGTCTCATAATAGCCTTTTCTACTTTTTGTATAACTTTCTTTTTTTGAGGGGTTAAAACACGAAGAGAGGTAGGAAGAGAATCTCCATGTAAAATTTTAAATAAAGGTTTTAAATCTGTAGTAGTTAGCTTTAAATAAGGTCTAATCTAGTTAATATCTCTAAGAAGTCTCTGAAAATTATTTAAGGTTTGTAAATTATCTGTTTTTAATTGAATAGATTGAGAAGTAATATTTTTAGAATTTATTAATCTCTCTAAACAACAATATGGGGGTTGGGTTTGACTTTTTAGGAGCAATAGTAAGCCCCCAATTTTGTAACTGTTTTATCATATAATGTAATATTTTTTGTAAAGTTAAGGAGTCAGAATGTGTTAATAAAATATCATCCATATAATGTATCATATAGCAATCAGGAAATTTTTGTCTGGTAAAAGTAGAGCATTATCAACATATTTTTGACATAAAGTGGGACTATGTTTTATCTCTTGAGGTAAAACTTTTTATTGGAACCTTTGATAAGGTCTTTGTAAATTGGTTGAAGGGAGGCTAAATGTAAACTTCTTACAATCTTGTTTACATAATGGGATAGTGAAAAAGCAATCTTGTAAGTCAATAACTATAATATTGTAATCTTTAGGGACTGTAACAGGAGAAGGAAGACCGGGTTGTAAACTTCCCATAGTTTTCTTAGTTTTGTTAATAGCTCTTAAATCTTGTAAAAGTCTCTATATTTCTGATTTTTTTTTAATCACAAAGATTGGAGAATTTCAGTGGCTATTAGATGGCTTAAAATATCTTAATTGTAATTGAATTTGTATCAGACGACAGCCAATGTCCAGTTTTTTTTTTTTAGTCAGGGGCCACTGATCTATCTATACAGTGTTATCAGATTTCTATGTGATAGGATCTGTCTCTAAGAAAAAAGCTGTTCTGGAGAAGTGACATGATCAGTTAAAACTAAGTTTATTTGTTGTAAAATATCTCTTTCCCATAATGTAAAAGGGAGAGAAGGAATAACATATGGCTGAAAAGTGCCTCCAGTGTTCTCAAAATTTCAATGTAAAATCTGAGAACTTTTAGCAACATTAGATGTAAGCCCCAATCTAATAAAGGTTGAGGGGGATTTAGTAGTCATCTAGGAAAATGGCCAATCTTTTCCATCAATACAAGAGACATCAGTCCCAATATCAATGATTTCCTTAATTTTTAAACCTTTCACTAAAATAGTTTTCATAGGCCTGGATTGTTCAATTTTTTGAACCCATGTTACAACATCACTGGAGCCAAATTTTTGATCATCTCTTTTTTCCATAAGAATTGGATTTGGATTTATGAGATAAGGAATCAATAAAATTTGAGCAATATATTGTTGTGGTCTAATTTGTACGTATGTTCAGGAAGCTGTATCATTATCTTTATTTTTTCTGTAAAATCAGAATCAATTACTCTTGGTAACACAATTATTTCTTGTACAGTTGAAGAACTTTTCTCTATAATTAAACCAAAAAATCTTTCTGGTAAAGGACCATAAATTTCTGTTGGAATTAGAGTAACTTTAGAGTCTGGGGTCAGAATCGTATAGACAGTAGAAGCTAAGTCTAATCCGACACTACCCTCAGTTGCCCTGGCAAAGTTTTTAATTGAAGGTTTATTATCAGGGGTGTTTACTGGAAGAATCTTTTGTTTTTGGGTTGGGCCCGGGGAAGGCCCATTTTTTGGCTCTTGAGAAGAAGAAGAAGAAGTAGAAGAAGAAGAAGTTAATTGTCTTTCTTTATCATATTTTGACTTGTATTTACGAGCCCAATGAAAACCTTTTTTACATTTTGGGCATATAGTTTTTGGTTAATTAACCTTTTTAGCAGAAGGGCAGTTACTGCTAAAATGTCCAACCTGTTTACAAGAGAAGCGATGTCTTTTAGACATTGTAATAAGAAATTTATCAAAAACAGGAGCTGAATCATATTCTTTTAAAAATTTCAAGTAAGGTTGGCCCTTTAAAGCAGCAGCAGTAGCAGTTGTTATGTTTTGGATATGGGCTGGAGTAGAATCCACACATTTTTTAATATAATCTGTTATAGTCCCTGTTTTTTAATAGGACGAATGAGCGCCTGACAGGTTGGTATTGCATTTTCAAAGGCTGTTTAATTAACAGATCAGCGGCCTCTGTATGAGGAATAGCTTTAGATATTGTATTTTCCAATCTAGTAACAAAATCTTCATAAGGTTTAGAAGGCTGTTGTCTAACATTAGAAAGAAAAGTCTGTTTAGTAGTAGCTTTATCTTAGAGCAGCTTTTCAGCAGTGAAAGCTGGACTTGCAGCGTAAATCAAGTTTCACTTTTATCAACATGGAAAAGGTTAAGCTTTGTTGCCAATTTAAAAGAGTTATTTATTTTGTAGCAATAGAATCAACTAGTTTGTAAAGTATAAGGGGAAGTCGAGCCGAAATCTTTAATTGCAGTATTTAACTTTTTAACTATTTTAAAGGAAAGCGGCTATCTCAAGAGGAGTTTGTTTTGGCTTTATTATCTTATCTATAAGGCAAACTGTTTTAAGAGCAGGATTTAAAATATCTTTAAGTAAATTTTATAAGGGAAAGGCATCTATTGGGGCCCTTTTTGGCCCATGATAATCATAATAAAGTTTTACTTTTCCTCTCAGCTTTATCCATGTATCTAAACTTAAAGTTCCTTCTTCAGGAAACCGAGAAAAACACTCTTGGATAATAAATTGTCTCAGCTGCTTAGAAGTAACAGCGGCACCTCTCTTATCAAACATCTGTTTAACAATAAAGAATCTTCTTTCTTAAGACTTCTTTATGGCATATGACTTCTCAATTGTTCTGTGATCTTCTTAATAGTTCTGTGACTATCTTATCCTTCTTCACTCAGCTTATCTCTACTGAGAAGTTCGCGGCACTTCAGGTAAGAAGCTTGTTCTCTGCCTAAATCTCTTTAAAAATACTTTAAAGGTAAATGAACTTACCGGTTCTGTTGCCCCACGTTGGGCGCCAATTGCTGGGGCCAGCCCCAGTCAGGGGGTACAACGCGAGTGCTCAGCGAAGTACGGAGGCAGAGAAGCATCGATGGGGAAAATAACACACCGACACGCAAGTCAGGCTGTGGAATCTTCTCTCTTTACTTTTTACTTTTTTGTAGGTTTTAAGCACAATATTTGGCAGCACAGATTGTTTACACTTTTTTTAGTGATTACATTACAGACATGACTTAATTTTTAGACATATTAAATTTTTTATTTTATATATTTCAAGGTTTTGAGGTCACTTGCACCTTTTCAATGTCCTGTACGTGACTGCCTAGGCATATTATGATTTCATCATTATTAATCTAATTAGTTTGGGTGAGAATTTATCTCTCACAGATTCCCTGAAACTGTTTTTTTTCTGCATACTATTCAGGCTGTCTGATAAAAGTCAATTTTCTCTGTCTGGGATTACACAGCACTATTGTTTTTCTTTTATAGCAGTTGTTTATAAAATCTAGAAGCAGGGAAAAGAGGGAGGCAAGGCTGAATGTTAGCTCATGAAATACTTTTTGCTCTAAGGGATTTATATCTACTTTATATGAATAAAGAACTGAACAGCAAGTAGAAGTCAAAGTTAGCTCTTTCAACACCATGATATCTTTCATGAAAAAGGAGAGGGCTTTGTAGAAAATGCCACAACAACCTATCTCCTCCATCCATAACCTACCTGCCTACTGTTACACTCATTAATCTATATCAGTGGATTAATCCACTGGTTAGGTTAAGGCTCTTATAACCCAGTCATTTCATCTGTGAATGTTCTCACATTGTCTCACACATGAGCTTTTTGGGATACCACATATTCAAACCATAATAGAGAACCTCACAACTTGGATTACTGAAATAATATCAACCAGGTCACAAAGTAGTTCTTTATTTATATTACTGTAATCAATTTCTAAATAATGTGTGGGATTTCTGAATTTATATTCATGAGTAAGATTGGCTTGCAATTTTACCTTCTTGGAGTCATTGTCAATTTTGGGAGCAGTGTTTTACTGGTCTTTTGAAAGGAGATTTCCATTTTTTTTTTTTTTTCTGTTTTCTGGAATACACTGTGTAAGATTAAAATCAATTCCTGTTTTAAATGTTTAGAGTAATTCATCAATAAAACTATTTGATGTTCTCACTAAAATGATTTTAATTATAAATTTAATCTGCTTAGTAGTAAATTATTCAGGCTTTCTATTTCTTCTAATATCAGTTTTAGTGAGGCTTTAGCACCCTTGCTAATTAGTGCTAGACACAATACTTTTACCTTCGACTTGCTTTCAGTCTCTTAGAATTCTTAAGCATCAAGGCCCTTCAGAATTCCTAGCTCATGGGGCATTAAACAGGCCATGTGAATGGGGTAGCAAAGAATAATGGATATACATATTGTATATACCTCTTCTGTTCAAGCCTATGCTTCATTGTCCCAACAGACTTCATTTACAAAGCAGAAATTCCAAAATAAAATTATTAGATATTACAAGATGGTGATGACAGAGCATTTAAGCAGGTCTAGGATCCTTATGATGAATGCACTCTATAACTGCACAGGTCACAGCGTCGATAAAATGTGGAAACTGCACAAATGTATATCAAATGGTGAAAGGATGAACAATCTGTGTTGCATATTGTATAATGGAATACTATTTGGTAATAGAAAGACATACTATTGATAAATGCAGTAGCATTGATAAATCTAAAATTCCTTAAGCTAAAGAGTCAGATATTAATGTCTATATATCCTATTTATATGTTATCCTTAGCCAAACAAAATTATGGGGACAGAAAACAAATCAATGGTTGCCATCAGTTCGGGTAAGGGAATGGAACTGACCACAAGGAAGAATGAGAGAATTTTTGGAGGGAGCAAACAGCTATGTATTTGTTAGGGATTTTAGAATTTGCTTCCAAAAAAGGGTGACATTTACTGCAGGTAAATTATGACTCAACAAACTTAACTCTTGAAAAACTACTTTGTCTTTGTTGGTCCATTGCTTTAATTGCAATAAGACTATTAATTTTTCCCCACTCACTATTACTTTATCTGCATCTCATAAATCTTTGTATTTCCTATCGTTGTTGTCATTTATTTCTAAATAGCTTGCAGTCAACATTTTAATTTTTCCTAACTCAAAGTTCATTTAAAAGTATATTTCTTAATTTCTAAACAAATAGTAGTCACTGTTTGATAGATTTTTAGTTTAAATCTTCTGTGGTCAGAGAGTATATTCTGCATGTTTTTGTTAACTTGAAATTTTTTGAGAGTTTGTCAATATGTCATTAAGTTTTATAAATGTATGAACATTTAAAAATATACAACATGTGGTGATTGGGTATGTAGTTTTATTTAAGTCACCTTGGATATGTTTGTTAAACTATTTGTTAAACTTTTCTGTAACAGAGATTTTAAAATATGTTGGGTCTGTTTAATATCTTAAAATTACTGAGACCCCCAAAATCTTTTGTTTATATGAGTTGTGGCTGTTATTAGAAATAAAAACTCAAAAATATTAAAACTCTGTATGACATTTTTAAAAATAATAGCCCAAATGAATACGTTATAATAAATAATATAATGAAATAGCTGTATTTTCCTAAAAAATTAGAGTGCATTATTTTAAATATTTGTCAATCTCTTTAATGTCTGCTTTAATTATGAATCATAACTGATTTTCAATTAAACTTGATGAAGTTTGTTGTTTTGGATTAAGTATGAAAAATGTAAACTCAGAAATATATAGTTCAAAAAGGGAGGATAATTTGATAACATTTTCAAATTATTGTGGATAATCTTTTTTTTTATACCATTCCACAACTTGAGCATTGGTAGTTTTCTAAGTGTTAGTTGCAATGTGAAATTTGAAACTATATCAATGAAATCTTCAATTACATTGAAGTTCAGTAATTTCTTTTGAACTTTGGTTCTATACCTATGCATGATTTTATATTATGCCTGTTTGTTAGAAAATACTGATTATATTCAGATCTTCTCAAAGTTGACATATTTCATCATATAATATTTAAAAATCATGTTTATTTATATCACCACAGTCTATCATAAAAGTCTTCAAATGTTGGAAATCTTTCAAGATCCTGGTGGCAGATGCCTATTTTCCAGTGACAAAAACACTAACAGGTATTTTCCTGGATGTGATAGACTCATTTAATTTGTTTTTGAAAAATAAAAAGTGTCAGTCACATACTCATGTATGAACAATACTTTGAAAGTTTCTTTTTTTCCAAATAAATGATGCTCCATGTTTTGTTCAGCTCACAGTTCAAACAACTGCATGATATTCTCCAGATCCACCTATTTACTGGCAAATATCATAAAATATATCTTAACGTCATTCTTCTTAACAGCTGTATAATACTCTATTTTGCATATACACAACATTTTCTTTATCCAATTTATCTGTCGAAGGGTAGTTATGTTGGCTCTACAGCTTAGCTATAGTGAAATGAGCTGCTATAAACATGTGGCTTTGTCACTGTAGTATGCTAATTTTAAATCCTTTGGATATATACTGAGGAATGGGATAACTGGGTCAAATGGTAGTTCTGTTCCTAGTTTTTTGAGTATTCACCATAATGGTTGCACCAATTTACAGTCCCACCAGCATATATGAGTGAATGTCTTTCCCCACACCCTTGCCAACATTTATTGTTACTTGTCTTCAAGCTCAGCAGGCTTGAAATGTGAACATGAAATGTGAAGTCACAGGAACTAGAGAAAAAAGAACTGGCAGAAAACTTCCAATACCAAACAATTTAAACAGAACGACTCTAACAGAAATCAGCTAAAATTTACCCTTGCACGTTTTATTTCCACTCTCTAAGAAACACAAGAAATCTTGAACTCATTTTTGAAGCCCTTTTTGAATAGAACACATGCGGTTTTTGAAGGGCAAAGCATCACACCGGGGACAGCCGTGCAGCCAAAAGATTTATTCAACAGCCTTCGTGGCTGGTAGCGAAAACCCGAGAAGAGGTGCTCTGGTCGAAGGTCGAAGAGGTGGGAGAGGGGAGTCAGGGAGAAGGGAGTGTGCAAGCTCTGGTGGGAGAAGGGAGTCAGGGAGAGGGGAGTGTGCAAGCTCTGGACAGAAGGTGGGTGCTTGGTTGCACCGGCTGGGATCTCTGGAGCTGTCGGCTAAAGCAGCTGCTGTCTGGCTGGAGGCTGGAGCTGTCAGCTGGGAGCGGCCATCGGGCTGAAGCTGGTCGGTCTGGAGCTGTCAGCTGGAGCAGCTGCCGTCGGCTGGAGGCGATGGGTCTGGAGCTGTTGGCTGGGGCAGCTGCCATCGGCTGGAGGCGATGGGTCTGGAGCTGCCGGCTGGGGCAGCTGCCATCGAGCTGGAGGCGATGGGTCTGGAGCTGTTGCAGTGGCTTCCTCCTCTCTGCAGCGACGAGCCGATGTATCTGTCTTCCTCCTCTCAGCAGCGACGATCCGATGTTGGTGTCCGTGTGTCTCTCTCTGGCTGTCTGTCTGAGTCTCTCAGACAGGGCCTTATATAGGGATTTCTGGTGGGGGGGTGCACTAGAGCAACCCCAATGCCATTGGCTCTTTGCCCCTAGAACAGGGTGACCTTTAAGCCTATTGGCTCTTGCCAGGGGAAAAGAAACATCCTGCCTGGGGAAGAAACATCCTGCCTGGGAAAAAACATCCTGTCCGGGGAAGAAACATCCTGCCGAGAATGAAACAAGGTTGCTTCTCTCAGGATGTGGAGAACTCTGAGGGTGGGGAAGGGTAACCTATCTATCAGTTTTCAATTTAAATGAATTAATGGATATACCAAAAAGCCCATAGCTTGGGTCATTAGTAATGTCATGTGGCTTTTCATTGCCTGCCACAGAGGAGTCTTCCAGAATATCTGGTCATCTCTCCATTGCAATAGCTCTCACTATGGGAACCTCTTCACAATGAATCATTCTGTACTGTTATCCATCACTTAATATATTGTTTGTTCTTATCTTTACTTTTCCTCTCACTTCATGAGATTTTCACCTTTCAACTATATCCATCTTTCTACATCTTCCTTGGAAGCCATAATCAAGCAATGCTTTCCATATTTACTTGTCTATCATGCTCTGTATCTTTGAGTTTGGTTGTCTTATCTAAATTCCACATGATATAACTCTACTATAAGCCTAACCATATCCTGATAAGCCTTAAATGCATGAGAAAACAATATTTTCTTAAAAAAACAATTACACAAGGCTGGGGCTGTGATTCAGCAGTAGCGCGCTTACCTAGCATGTGCGCACCTGGTTGGATCCTCAGCACCATGTAAAAAGAAAGGTATTGTGTACTACTAAAACAGATTAAAAAAAATTACACAAATGTTTTGGTTTTAGACAATCACCACACTTTTGTATGCAGAAAAAAATTATTTCTGCATAATTCATGTTTTATGCTATAGAATAATGAAAAAGCATGATGAACAAATAAGAGTTAATAAAACTAGTAATATTTATTGCTCATGAGGGACATTTTAAAGTGAAAGTGGTAATTCTTTTTCTTCCTGTAAGTACATAGTAATGAAAAACGTAAAACTTTTAGCACAGTTTGTTGTCAAGAAAGAATTATGGGGCTCCAATGGATCATTGGACCACACTTTGAGAATCATTGGATTAGTACCAGAATTGCTAATTAATTATGATATTCTTAACTATTTTAATGCTATCAACACATTTTTTTTGTTTTCTCATTTGTTTTGAATGAGTGGCAGTAAAGAATACAATAAATCTTCTAAAATTTGTTGTTACTGTGTTGATTTGTGCTAGTGAATCAACAGTTTTAACCATCATTGCTTTTGTTCCACCAGTACATATGTCAACACTGTAAGTGAAAAGACAAATATGTAAGAACTGTATAGAAAGGATTTTGGGCCTGAAGACTTCTGAAATGTTCTCCCCCGAGTCCCAGACTACACTTGAAACAAAGTATCATTTCATTAAAAAAATTTTTTGTTATGGGAAAAGATTGTTTTAAATTTTCTGCTATGATTATTGATTTGGTTATTTTTACTTTTAATTCTGTAGTTTTGGTAGTTATAACTTTGAGACAATTTTATTAGTGACATGACAGTTTAGGATCACTATGCACTTCTGATAAACTTGTACCCTTAAGATGTAACTATTTCTAATAAAATTTTTGTTGTAACATCTACTTTGCCTGATATTAATATAGTAACACAAATTTCCTTTTGGATTATATCAGTATAACACATTATTTTTATCCTTTTACTTCATTTTTCATTCTCTTCTATCTTTACATTATACATAGATCTCTTAAGAACAAAATGCTTTTGTTTAAATCAAGAATAATCATTTTTATCCTTTGAGTATTTAGAAAATATGGATTCAAATATAGCCTAATGCAATTTTCTTTATATTTGTCTTACATTTTCTATGTTATTTTAGTCCTTTATTTTTATACTTTATAATGTATTGTATGTGTATTATTTTTATTATTTTATCTTCTCTTAAAATTATTTAGTATTATATATTAAATAACTTTTCTGATTTTTGTACCTGATTCCTATTGTTAACTTCTGAATTCTTGGCATTTCCTGAGTAATGTATCTTTGTTATTTATGGTGAGGCTTCAATCACAAGTGATAACTTATGCTAATGAGGTGAATCCTGGTGAGCTCACAGATCATTTATGATAATGAGATGACTTAGGATGAAATTTGGCCATGCCAGGAAAACTAATCATGTAATTAGAAATTTAGATCATGTGATTTCAGCACAATCTCAAGGCAGATTTCAGAGATTAGAGACTTGAGTCATGTAAGCAATATTTCAATTTTGTCTAAGTAATAAACCCCAATAAAATTTCTAGGCATCAGAGTGGTTTTCTTGGTGGGTGATACTGGATATAGATATGGTAATACTTTGATGATGAAAGGGTGGCATGCCACCAAAGACTATGTGTTAACTTTGCAATTGGTACCCTTTCAGAATTCTCCTGATGTAACTATTAGCTAGTTCTAATTTGATTTCACCATATTAAAACTGCAATTTCATTAGTTTCATGAATTGGTTTTGTGGTTCATTAAACCTGGGGGTGATATGGGAAGCCCCAAATTTGAAGCCAGCTTGTTAGAAATAAGTGGGCCCATGGAGGCTCTGGAGTTTGTGATGTGCTATAGTCTTAAAATGAAATAATATCTAGTAATAAAATGAACAATTATATTCATTTTATAAACACATAAAATATGTCTTTTTGGGACACAAAGGTGAGTCAAAATAGTTTTTGAGATAGTGGGAGTTGTAAAATTTCATTACAGAAAGTTCAAATTGTGGAATCTGAACTATACAGAATAATTTTAGAGATACATACATATTTAGTAAATCAAGTAAGAATAATAAACATATTATCATTATGAAATTCAAGAGAATAGTCACAGAGAGTAGAGAAGGTGACAGAAAGACTTCAATAGTCACAAGAATGTTCTTTAAGGTAGGAAATAGTTTGGTTGACTTTCATGAATTATTATCTTCATACCTTAAAGATAATCTATATATATTTGTATATACTACTTATTTAATGAGAAGAAAATAAAGAAAGGGTGCTAAAAAATCCCTAGGCTAGTTATTCATGTTTATTAACAGAGTCATGACAATATGTTATTTATGCAGGACATATTCAGAGATTTATCTTCTCAGTAATGTGTTAAATTAGAACGGTGACATTAGAGACATAGACTAATGCATTGCCATTTCTCCTTTCATTTAGAATTGGGACTCTATCAGAAGATAAATTAGTTCTGTGGTCTCTCTTTAGACTCATGGTAGGTAAATGAGTTTCTTTTACTAACACATTGTCAGTCACCATCTTGAGTGTAGATTCATGATTATGCCATTTCCTCTTGCTGCTGCAATAGCAGAGAGCAAGACAACAGGAATGTTAATGCTTAGATGAATCTAAAGGAAGAAAATTTACTGCTTTAACTTCATAGTAACTTGGATTGATTGGCAATTAGCCACATTTTTATACCACTATAGGGATGAAAACAAAACCCCTCATTTTAAAAGATTGCTTTCCTACTTTTCTTTATCTTCAAAAAATATTAGAATAAAATGGGTTTACTTCCAGAATTTTAGAAAATACATAATATAAAAAGAATCAGAAGAAAAAGCCTGGAGTAGCACCTGCAACATTTTGGAGTATTAATTTTAGTTTTTTCCTGGTAATATGTTGTGATATCAGAAGTGCATTATCTATTGTGTTTTTTACCAGTTAGATTTTTTTAGATGCCACTAATTATTCTTCAAATACATGATCTTTAATCTCTGTATAATATTTCCTATGTGAATGATTTACAATTAACTTAATAACTAACTTACTAATGGACATCAAATTGACTCCAATGTTTAAATATTTTTTAAGAACTGCATATGGATTTTTCTTTTGAACAATAATCTTGGATAGTATATATTGATTGTTTTCTTTGTGTGACAGAATGAAACATTAACTGAGGAGTGTTCCTAAGTATTCTATCTACCTTACTTTGGAAAAGAAATTCTAGCTCTCCTCCCTCCATGTATTTCTGTATTTCTTTTGATTCATTCCCCTAAGGTCCTACCTTACCAGATTCATTCTTTTTTATTTAATTGATGAAGAATTTGGCAGCTATGCTAGAAATGTAGAACAACGTGATAACCCTGCACAGTATAGTAAGAAGAGATTTTTATGGAATGTTGAAGAGAATAGCTTCACCTATCAGAATACATGAATAGATAGTAAAAGGGGGAAATTTTAAGAAACATTCATCTATGCGTTATGTAGTTCTGTAACAATGTTATACAAATACATTTTTGTTTTGAAATTATTTCTTGCTTGCAGACTTGGTGATGTTTGGTTGTATTATTTAACACTGGAACACAAGGGTCATAGTTCTATAAGGTTTATGCACCAATAAGAGCATTGTAAAAATTACTTTCTTGAAAGATTAGACCAATACTATGCTCTTTTAATCAGACTCATAGAAGAATGACTGTATTATTGATTTCATACACAAAGGAATATTATCATCTTATAAAAATGTTTGTCAACTTGATAGGTGGAAAATCATATCTGGTTTTCTATTTTGCATTTCTTCATAAGTGATGTTGAATATTTTCTGTAGTTTTCTTCATTGAAACTGTCTTTTGATAGTGATTTGATCATGATCATTGTTGGTTCACTGGATAAGAAGGTGTTTCTTTAATTTGTATGTATTAACATTTATTAATGATGTACAGTTAGCCCTCTGTATCTGTGAGTTCTACACCTATTGATTCAATCCCCTATAGGCTGAAAATATTCAGAAAAAAAAAATCATGTCTGTGTGGGTTGAACATGCACAGACCATTTTTTGTTGCCATTATTCCCTAAGCAATACAGCACAACATTTATTTACATTGTATTAAGTTTTATAAGTGTTCTGAAGGTGATATAAAGTAAACATGTAGGTTATATGCAAATACCATACAATCTTTACAAGTAACTTGAACATTTACAGATTTTGACATCCATGGAGGTTCCTGGAACCAGTCCCCCATGGATACAGGGGACCATCGTTTTAATGTTCATGTTTGTTGCCATTATCTCCCTCACCATTGTCATGTTTTTTTTTTTTTTTTTTTTGTATTAACTAGTTTGAAATATGTATGTTAAATTTTTATTGACTTTTTTTCATTATAAGTTAATTTATCATTACATTTTTAGAAATTCATTGTCTATTAAGTTCAACAAATATTCACCTACAGGTTTTAATGTTTATCACTGTTCATTTGTTTAGTCCACTTGAAAGGATAAGGAATGAAGAGTTTAATTTTATCTAAGAGAATAGTCCATTGTTCCAACACAACATTTAAAAATGAAACATTTTTAGTTTTATCAGTGATATGTACACAATTCCTAATATATTAGACAACTGATTCTACGTCATACATTTTAAATCTACTGTAGGTTTTTTGACTATGCTAAATTTAGGTTTTATTTTAATATATATAAGAAAACATATAATTAATCATCATTTTCAAAAATCGTCTTTGTAATTCTTACTTTTCTTCATATAAATGGTAGAATCAGTTTCTAATGATATGTTTTAAAAACATTGGAATTAGATTCAATTTCTAAATTAATTTGGAAAATGTGCTCTTTGTATTTATTATATGTATTAAATATATCAATAATAGTTTGGAATTTACTTATTTTACTCATTTTCTAGTGCATCTTTTGTGTTAACTGACACTCTGATGGGCAAACTCTAATGATGAACTGACAAATGTCTATACTTCAAACCCCTGTGATAGATGCCTTGTATCCATAAGTGATGAAGGTAGAATAAAGAGTCTTTGCTGATGATATCAGAAAAATAAATCATTTTATCGACTGAATACATAAACAGGTAACAATGAAGCTCAAATAGACCTGTTTAAAGATTCTACAGGACAAATCTACAGAAATAGTTTTATATAACTCAGCTAATTATTGTTTATTGAAAATGTAGATTCTAATTTTGGAAGTTTTTGATTACAAAATAACTTGAAACCTTTTATTTATGATGATGTGTCTTGCACATGGTAGGCATTCTGTGCATATATATCTGGGTTTGAATTGATTGTGAATGAAAAAGAAAGTACATAGACTATCTTTTTTTCATGCATAGAAAATCAATTCTCTGCTAGTGCGTTATCTATTCTGTTTCATATCACTGCTTCATTCTATCCAAACTATTTTTTTGTTGTTGTTCTGGAAAGAAACTAAATCAATAACAAAGGGAAAGATAATCACTCACAGAGTAGATTCCACTTTATCTTTTGGATAGAATGATATTATCACCATGTCTGGGGATAATTTTATCCTTTCTTCACAGAATGTAATGTTAAAAATGTAGCCTCCAATTGAAATGTTTCTGATTACAATGTATATGTTTCTATGTAATTTTGGTATCTTACATTATTTCTGTAAGTATGCTTGAAAAACAATTTATTTAAAGTTTTCATTTCGTTTGGGTTGCTCAAATGATTTTCATAGATTGTTTAGTATCAGAAAGATAAAATTTCCACACAACTGCCTGCCTTTCTGGATTTGTTGAAATTACTTTTACTGATAGTGCCATGATATCTGGTTATGGTTCTGTGTTCAGTATTTGTTCCTGAAGTTCTCATGAATATAAACTTTAAATGCCTTATTATAAATGTTGAAAGAAATGACTTAAAATATAATATCCTCTCTGAGTCACACAAAACATTACTGGTATACATTACTGATAAATTGAGGAAATGAGAAGTTTTGATCAAAATTCTAGAGCAGAGCTTCAGCTGAGTATTCTCTATTACTTTAATTACTAAGCTGTTTTTAATAGAAAAATCAACATCACTACTTACATTTACCTTTCATTTTTTTCCTCATCTCCTACAAAATTTTTGAGAAATTTCTTTTAACCAGAGAATAATAATGAGACCTAATGATTATATAATGATTTAGAGTTCATAATGTTTCTTTCACAAGAAGATGAGAGGTAGTTCTTTGATATTTGTTAAGCAGGGTATTACATTTTGTGGGGGAGGGCACAGATGAAGAAAACGCTAGGAAGTTAAATGGCTTCAACCAATGTGATTTTCCTTTTCTGCTCAAGGAAATTAAAGAAGGAACCTATGAAGTAAGAGTTTGAAAGACTTGGGGTGAAATAGAAGTGCTAGGAAGAGGCCATGCCAGGAGAAAACCCTAGGATATAATTGTAAGAATTGCTAATTTAAAATAAATGGAACTTTCTGGATTTTATTATAGAAGAAATAATACCTTGGATCATCACTTTTCAATTTTTTGTTTATAATTTGAGTTTCAATACTTTTTACTAAACTCAATGTTCAAAAAACCATATTATTTAACAAATGTTTTCTTCAAAACAATTTGCATAATCTAGAAATCTATAAATGATTTATCAGTAAATGAGAAAATAATCAGTCACTATTATTCAATTTATAATTGATATATAGCATATTAAAAATAAAAACATAGAAAAGTACAAAGTGTAATATTAAAATAACAATATTCCTAGCCGGGCGCGGTGGCACATGCCTGTAATCCCAGCACTTTGGGAGGCTGAGGCAGGAGGATCGCAAGTTCAAAGCCAGCCTCAGCAATGGGAGGCACTTAGCAACTCAGTGAGACCCCGTCTCTAAATAAAATACAAAAAAATGGTCTGGGGATGTGACCCAGTGGTCGAGTGCCCCTGAGTTCAATCCCCGGTACCACAAAACAAACAAACAAACAAACAAAAAACAATATTCCCACCATTGTGAGTATGAAACTTTTAAGTTTTACATGCTGCCCCATCTTTTGTTAAGAAAGATATGGCAATATTTCAGAGAAGGTTGAAGTGATCAAAACACTATCCCTACAAAATAAATGCATTGTGCACAACTAAAGCAAATAAATAAATATATATAAAAAGCACTATCCCTGGTCTTACTTGTATTTCACTCTTCTTTCCCCCAAACTGCTATTAAAACTTTGATGTCTATATAATAGGAGAAATATTTCCTTATGTGACTTTATATTTTTTCTTAAATTGTTTCAACGTTTTGCATATATTTTTTTATTAGTCTTTTATTTTTTAATTGAATCTTATCAGTACATACTATGTGACAGGCATCATTAGCAGTAAATTAAGTACAAATTCCTACTCTCAATTTACTTAAATTCTAGCAGGATGAGGAAAGGGTAAAAATTAAACAAATTGTCCTGTAACATACCAAAGAGTGATTAATTCTATGATAGAAAGACAAAGCATAGTTAAGGATTAGAATCTTTCAAGTATGAGAATATTGTTAATATAAATACTGTTATACTCTCTACTCATGTGAGCTCAACTATTTTAGATTATAAATATAAGTGAGATCATGTGGCTTTATCTTTATGTACTGGTCTTATATAATTTAACATTGTATCTTCCACGTTCATATATGTTATCATAAATGACAAAATTTTCTGTAATTTTTAAGGCTAATATTCAAATGTGTACATATAATAAACTCACTATTTCTTTATCGATGGTCGGACATTGAGGTTAATTCCATATAGACATTGTTATAATACAGCAATCAGTGGAAGAGTGTAGATATCTCTTTGTTGATATCTCTTTACTGCTTTCATATTTTATTATTATATACGTACTATGATATTGCTAAATTTTATTGGTAGTTTAATTTTTCACTTTTGAGTAACCTATAGACTATTTTCCATTAATGGCTACACCAACTTACATGCCTACCAATGTTATATGAGGGTTCTTTTTTCTCTACACATTTACCAACTGACCTGCTATCTTTTATTTTTTTTTTTTTTTGCTAACAGGCATGGGGGAAACTCATTGTAGTTTAATTTGCATTATTTCAATGATTAGAGATTTTGAGGTTTTTTTTTCACAGATCTGTCTGTCATTATGTCTTCTTTTGAGAAATGACTATTCAGATTCTTTGTCTATTTTGTAATTGGATGATTTTTTACTATTGAGTTGTTTTGAGTTCTTTATATATTTTTATATAACAAAACATGGTTTACATATATTTTCTCTCATTGTTTCCTTGAATGTGCAGAATTTTTTTTTTTTTTTTTTTTTTTTTTACTTTGATGTAATACCACTTTATCTGCTGGGGATTTAAAAAGGGGGGCCGAGGTTTTTAACCTTCCCCAACTGGGGGTGAACTTTCTCTATCCAGCAGAGAAAGCTGGGAGAGTATGCCCCAGGGAAGGCGTGATTGAGAACAGTAAGAGCCAGCTGGAGGCCCACGCCAGCCATCGCAATGGGGGACACACAGGAGCTACAGGGAGCCCGGTCACCGGTCAGTGCAGGAACTCATTTATTGAGCAAGGTGGACAATGATTTATAGTGGACATCGTTCAATCAGTAGGGCGGTTTCGGTTCTCACGATAAGTCACAGCCACCCCCCATGCTTAGCCTAGGTCCATAACAAGGGCGTGGCAAGCAGCCAGAAAGGCCAGCGTTTTCCATCCTCTCGGTGGAGAGTGTCCAGAAGGCCCAACATTTATCTCTTTTTACATTTGTTGCCTGTGATTTGGGGTTTATAGTCAAAAATTCACTGCACAGAATGATGTAATGGTGCTTTTCCCTTATGTTTTCTTCTAATAGATTTACAGATCTTATATTAAGTCTTACACCATTTTGAGTCTATTTCAGTATGTAATATGAGATAAAGACCTAATCTCATTATTCTACATATGGATATGCAGTTGTCCCACTACAATTCATTGACTAGACTATCCTTTCCCCATTGCATGTTCTTGATATCTGTGTTGAAAATCAATGGAATGCAAATGAATGATTTTATTTCTGGGATCATGATTTTGTTTGATTTGTCTGTGTCTATTTTCAATGTTCATACTGTGTTTTGTGATTACTTTTGTAATGTATTTTCAAATTAAGCAGTGTGATATGTCCAACTTTTAGCTTTTACTCAAGTTGCTTTAACTCTTCACGGTTTTTTTCTTTTACCCTTATTTTTGCTATTTCTGTGAAAGATTTCATTATGATTTTGATAGTAGACTGCCTTAGATAGTGTCTTATGTCCTTTCTGTGTTTTTAATAACACAATACCATAGATTGGGCAATATATGAAAAATAAAATTTTTCTTCTAAATAGTTCTAAAGGCTGAGAAGTCCTAGATTGAGAGGCCATCTTTTGTTATGGGACTTCTTGCTGCATCATCCCATGGCAGAAGACAGAAAGGTAAAGATAAAGTAAGAAAATAAAGGGGGCCAAACTCATCTTTTCATAAGGAAACTACTCCTACAATATTCATATCCACCCATTAATAAAGGCAGAGCTCTCATGGCCCAATTACATTAGTCTCCATTTCCCAACACTATTGAATTGGGGATTATTTGCATTTGCTGGAGACATAGTTAAACCATAGGATTTTAATAACATTTTAACAATAGTAATTTTTCCAATCCATGAACATGGGTTGTCTTTCCATTTACATGTGTCTTCCTAAATTGCTTTCATTAACATTTTGGAGTTTTTAGTATATAGATATTTTGCATCCTTGATTAAATTTACTCATAAGTACTTCATTTTTTGTAGCTATTGTAAGTGAAATTCTCTCCTGATTTCTTTTTTAGTAGTATTTTGATAGGATATAGAAATACTGTTAGGATATAGAAATACTGCTACTTTCTGCAGGTTTATTTTGTCTCCGGAAACTTTGTTAATTTTCTTATTAATCTAACAGCATTTAAAATGATATATTTAGAATTTTTTTTTTCTATACAAGATCATGTCATCTGCAAACAAGAATAATTTAACTTCTGCTTTTCCAATTTGGATGCATTTTATATCTTTCAATGCCTAACTGCTGTGGCTAGGATTTGCAGTTCTAAGTTGAAAAGAAATGATGAAAGTAAAAATCCTTGTCTTTTCTGAATTATTGGAGGAAATGGTTCCAATTTGTCATCATCAAGTATGTTGTTAGCTGCAGGTTTGTTATATCTGGCCCTTATTGAGATACATCCTTCTGTACCTAATTTATTGATGGTTTTTTAATCAAAAAATAATTTTTGTTAAGTTTTCTTTCACTACCTATTGGGATAATCATGTGCCTTTGATCTTTCATCCTGTTAATGTGCTGTATCACAGTTATAGATTTGTATATGTGGAAATATACCTGCATCCCCAGGAGATCCCACTTGATCATGGTGAATGACCTTTTAATTGTGCTGTTGATTTTTTTTGCTAGAAAATTCTGAGGATTGTTGCATCTATGTCAGTGATATTGGGCTGCAGTTTTATTATGTTATTGCCTGGCTTTGTTATCAGAGTAATGCTGGCCCTGTAAGATGTATTTGGAAATATTTCCTGTTCTTCAACAACTTGGGAATAGTTTGAGAAGGACTGATAATAGTTCTTCTTTAATAATTTTGTAGAAGTTATCAGAGAACCATCAGGTTCTAGGACTTTCTTTAGCAGGTGACATTTTATTACATATTTGATCTCTGTAGCCATTGCTGGTCTGTTAAGATAGGAATAATGGTAGAATGAGTTAGACATTATTACCCTAAGTACATGTCTAAAGACACAATTGTGGCAAAAATACTTTATGTAAAACCAGCAACTTGAAAAAAATGTGCTCTTTATATGTAATATGAAATGAATTGCACTCTGCAAACATGTATAACAAATTAGAAAAAATAAATTAAGAAATATTTTCTATTTCCTTGTGATTCCATCTTAGTAAGTTATATGTGTCTAGAAATTAATCTTCCTAGTTATATTTTTGTTGGTTTGTAATTGTTCATGTAGTCTCTTATGATCCTTTGGGTTTTTTTTTTTTGTGTGTGTGTGTGTGTGTGTGTCAAATGTAATGTTTCCTCCTTTATTTATGATTTTATTTATTTGCATCTTTTTAGTCTAAAGTTCACTGAATTTTTCTTTAAAAATAACTCAGTTTTATTGATCTGTCATTTTGCTTGTCTCTATTTCACTAACTTCTGCTGTGATCTTTATTATTTCTTTCATTCAGCTAATTTTGTACTTTCTTTGTTTTTGCTTATTAAGTTCCTTTACATGTAACCTTATGGTGTTTATTTGAGATGTTTCTTCTTTTTTGATGTAGGTGTTTATTGCCATAAACTTTCTTTAGAACTGCTTTGGTTTTTTTTTGCATTCCATAAGTTGGGTATGTGTCCATTTTCATTTGTCTCAAGATGTTTTAAAATTTTCATTCTAATTTCTTCATTAAACTGTGGGTTCTCTCTTTGTTATATATTTACATATTTATTTAGTATGTGTTTAGTACCGCAAGACAATGTCTATATAGTTCTATTACTTTTATTTTTCAAAAATTATCTGATAGTGATTTTTTGTTTCTATAGTTAATTTCTTCTACAATTCTCTTAAAATATTTCAGTTTTAGTTTTTTATTTTTGTCCCTTGAGATTTGTTTAATATTTTATGTAAGTTAAACAAAATAGGGTTTATCCAATTTAATAAAAATTTACCATGAAGACATTTTTGTATTTGTTTAAGAAAAACTACTTCATTATACAGAACGTGGATGTAAAAGTTTTTCTTATAAGACTTTACTTTCTCAGGAATTTATTTTTGTTTATAGTACATTCAGATACCTAGCATATTTTTTCTATGTGGCAATCTGAATGTATCATGAACATTTATTGTGTAATTAGTATTAATCTGTTTGACATATACTTTTCCAATGATAGAGTGTCTCCTGTGTTAATATTGTAGTTTTAATTTATTATTATATTTTAGCTAGGCAAATTTTATTATAATATGCATATATAAATCATTAACACAAGAGTATATACAAGACAAATGATAAAGTTTTGAAATTTTTCTGTTAAACTTAATTTTCTGGGACAATTACACATTTTGCATATTTTCTATACTTCTTAAGATTTCTCTATACCACTCCCTCATTATCTCAAGTATTTATGCTCTTAAATGTAGAATTTGCTTGGAGTTGTTATTATTGTTCATATTTTAGCGTGTTTAGAATTGTGATGAATGAAATACTATTGAACATTATCCATGCAAAATGCTAACTAAATCATAGCCTTTTGTAATGATTAAGAAAACAGACACTGGAACTAGAATATCTGCATTCAAATCTAAACTTTGCTACTTACTAGCTCATGGAACTTGGAAAAGGTTTTAGTTAACTATTATTTATGCTTCAGTTTTTTCATCTGTCTTTAAATAGGGCCAATAATAATATCTGCCTCATAGAGGTATTTGGAGGAGTAAGTGTATTAATATAGGAAAACAAGAATATTGTCTTACACATTGATACAGATTATCAATGCAAACATTTGTTTCATTATTTTTCATGACTCTAGGAAATATAAATTCCCTTCTCAATGTAATGTTAAGATATTGGAAAAGTCAAAACTTATAAATCTGCCTTCAAAGATCATGGATGATGGATATGAGAATTATGAAAATGTATTGAAAATATAGAATAATATATTTCAAGATTATTTGAAACTATTGGAGTATTTAGTTCAACTGTTTATGATGCCTGTTATATTCTGAACTAAGTGACTTTTACTCATATTATCTTTGATTTTTATCCTCTACATAATAATTTAATCAGTGCTGTGTTGGTTCTTCCCCTAAAATGTGTCCTTAACCTTTTTGTTTATTTGTTACCTTCCATCTTCTCTAGGCCTTTATTATATTTTGCACAGATGATTTTAAAATACTCTAACTTACCTGCCTCTAATGCCTTCAGCTGTCAAATTTGGATCTATAACCATACTTTTAACTTAGGTATTCAAGTTTATACTCATTGTTTTAAAGTAAATTCCAGCATATTTTTATGGTATATTTAACATATGGAACAGTCATATCACTGCCCATAAGAAAAAGAATGAGCTTTTATTTCTTCCCTGCCAACATTTATACATTACTGTGTTACATCCTTACCTCCCATACCCCTGACTTCTTCATTCCATCTTCTGCTTTCCTAAGAGTACATATATGAATACAGGACCAATGAAATACTATATCATATATAACCACAAGAATGGGATCCTACTTAGAATAAGTTATAATCCACGCATGTGTAATATATCAAAATACACTCTACTGTCATGTATATTTAAACAACAACAACAACAACAACAAAAGAGCAAGTTAAAAAAGAGTACTTGGAGTTCCATGCATCAATGTCTTTGATCATTATATTATACCTGGGATGATTTTCTCTCACTTTTCCTCCACCATTCAAGTGTACTGTGCTACATAAACTGCTCATACAGGATAATTTAACTTGTCTTTTATGATTTAGTGTGTATTTAATTCCCTGTCAGCTTTTCCCTTCCTTTGTCATAATTATTCATTTCCTTTTCTGTTCTCAGTAAAACTACTCACACTATATATTGAATAAATACATATATCATTTTCCCACAGGGACCCAGAATCACCAATCACTTACAATGTAGGTTATTTGAGAGTTACATGGACTTAATATTTTAATCATTTATCTATGGCATACACATCTGGCATGAAACAATTAGTGCGTGGATACTTTTTAAAGTTTTTGACTATTTAATACATCAGCTGCTAAGTCTAGACCCAAATCCAGACTTTTATCTTGTGACAAAATTTAAACCTGTAATTTTATCAAAATTATATACAAAATAAAATACATTTCTCTAGTAACATTTTTTTTCTTGAGTAGCTAAAACTATTGCCCCATTATTACTATTATTAGTTTTACTCCAAGTTTTCATATGTCCTTGAGAAGTCAATGTCCTTTGAACATTTTCAAACTACTAAATTAAGTACTCCTGAATTGCAAGATCTCAAGTCACGTTTTCTCATGTAATGACCCATCTCAATTCCTCTGTTAAGTTTCTGAATATTGCTAAAAATAAGACCAAATTTATTAGACATCTGCTGAATTAGCTCAACCATGTAAGCAAACATGCAACTGATTTATAAGCCCCTTCATTTTGGAGATGCACCTTGTTAAAACTGATTGACTTGACATTTGGGGCCCAAATCTGGTTTACTGTAATAATTCTAATTTTACACTGAATCCTAGAAATAGAGATAGGAGTTGCCTCTGAAAACTCATCAGTGAAAAGGGCACTTTAATAAGTCAGAATTTCTTTATCACAAGCTCTGGCTACTTTCACACCAAGTCAGTGTTAAACATTCCCCTTCCCAAGACGCCTTTATTAGAAGAAGGAAGAAATTATTTGTTAAATAAGGAAATGTAAAACTTCTCATAGTGAGCAAACCAATGGAATTACATGTGTGTTCATCTAGCAAGTCATTTCACCTTGAAGTATCACCTGTTCTTTATTAATAGTTCATGTTTTAAAAATTTTCTATTATTTCTTCTAGGCATGGGTGTTATTTAAGTATTACCTGGGTAGGCTCTTAATGGTTCACTTTCTTTTTTCTCAGTTATGTTTATATGGCCAATTAAATTAATTTTATGGTAGCCATTTATTAGAATTTGAGAAACATGGTATAAAAACACCCCTTTGTTCTTTACAAAAGTTCTTAAATTTATGGATGAACAATAAAACAGTTAAATGTGTATATTGGGAGTTAGCTTTTTGAACTGTTGAAGAACATAACTTAAGTTTGTGAACTAAAACGTCTTTCTAATGCTGAGCCACATAGACACATATATTTAAGACAGTGTTAGATAATTCACAGGCTTCCCAGGCAGAAGCAAAGTGGTTTTTTTTTTGTTTTTTGTTTTTGTTTTTTTTTTGCTAAACATTTCATTAGCTTGAAGCACAATTCTTGGGCAGGAAAATTTTCAAGAGTTAAAAAGAAGAAGACAGATTGAGGTGGATATTCTCATAGTCTGTTTCCAAACCTGGCAAAGAGGAAATGTAATTCTCCAATAGGAAGGACTGAATGAGGCAGCAAAAAGAGAGTTCCACCAACTGATGTTCCTCTAAGCTGAAGTATAAAGCCTGTTTGGAAAGGAGGTTTGTGCCAGTAGTATTTATCTTACTCAATCTGTAGTGTGAATGGAGTGCAGTAAAATCTGTTAAATTAGATAATGCAAAATTTTCTGTTCAGGTTGATTTAGAGGGACTTTGGCTCCTGGTCTCTGCCTTCAAAACATGAGCAATCTCAGGGCTGGTCATCAAAGCAGAAGCAGATTTATTAGTCTTGTCTTTAAAATAGCAGGCTCCTCCAGCAATTTCATCTGAAATTCTATCTTAATGAGTAATAATTTGCACCCATATCTCATTTTCTTGGTAATATTAGGCAATAATATTATTAGCTTTGTGTACATGAATAACCCACCAAAGCAAGACATTTGGAATGGTGTCCTACTGAGGTCCCAAGAATTCTCATTCTGTGACTTGGTTTTAATTTCTCCCTTAATATTCTAGTTCTAGAAATGTAGGCTTTGTAGTTTGTATCTCTTTGGTTTATTTATTCATTTATTGTTTGGAAAGTCCCAGTGGGGTAACAATGATATCAGGTAGTCCATAAACCTAGTCATTTTACTTTCTTAAGAAATAAAAGGTGGGAAGGGGGATAAAAAGCTGTCCTCTATTTCTATTTTAAATCAATGCAGATAAAGTGAGAGGAAAGTACAGGACTCAGTTTAATTTCTGCATAAAATCTGCTTTGACTGTCTGTTCTTTCCTAGGCCATATGTGCTGGGGTATTTTATGCCTTCTAAGCATGCCTTTGTCCCTGCATTTTTCGTTAGCAACTTACTGGGGACATGCCACTGAGAAAATAATCACCAATGCAACAAAAAAAAATCTTTAAATTGTGTAGGTGACAGCCTTCTCAGGGTGGAAAGAATAAAGGAAATATAAAAAGCATAGGTTGGACAATTTTTTCAAAGGAAAGAGACATAATGTGATTGGTTCTCTTACCTGCTGTGTTTACCATTGGGAAATACACTGAAAACTTCCTACCACCAGATTGTAACAGATGAGATCTATGTTTTTTATTTTTTAAGTATAGATTTCAAACTTTATTTAGCATATGCTGCTCATCTTTCCTGTTTGCTTACTACTGTTTCAATATTATACACATAATTATAAAGGCAGTGGCTATAAAGCTCTCTGTGGAGGCTAAAATCTGGCAGTCTTAAGACTGATGGAGTTTATCACAGTACTCTCCATTTCTTAGAAAGTCATTGCCCAATTAGCCAACAGATTATTATTCTAAGTCCAATTTATGAGTGTTACTGTATACAATTTATAGTATTCTTCTGTGCATTAAATAACACTTCTTAATATTACTGATAAATTGCTTAAATATCTTTGCACATTATATAGTCTCAATATGGAATCACACCCTTACAAACAGCAGTTCAAATTTATACATGGTTGCATAGAAAGTGAATAATGCAGCATCTCAATTTATAGTTTTAACTGGAATCTGATTTTCCCTTTTCTAAGAGTTCATTACTCACACACATTGTTTGGTAGTAATTTTTTTTTTCTTCTTTATTGTCTTTTTCCCCCTTAAAGAGATCATTTATTGTGACATAAATACCACATGCTTTTAATCTTAAAGAGCATATGGCTTGGAGATTCTCGTGAACCTTAAAGCTTTATATCAAATGAGGTAAAGTGAATTCTTTTTTAAAACTACATGTAGTTTCACGTTTTATAATTACCCTTTTAAGAGGCATGAATTAATCAAAACTAGATTAAGTATGGCTTAATTCTGTTTATTGACTTTATCTTAAATTTCTTCTACCTCTTTCTGGTACATTTTATATCAGATAATAGTATAGGTAGAAGGGAACGTTTTTATCACAACTGAAAAGATGTCTTTACTTTTAAAAGTAAACAGTAGGAGTTGCAGGTATACTTCAGTGGTAAGGCATGTGTTTAGCATATGTGAGGACCTGGGTTCAATTCCTAGCATAAATAAATAAGTAAATAAATAAATAAATAAAATTTGAAATAATTAGCAAAAAACTTTGATCCATGAGAATTAGATCCAATGAACTATTGCTATCTTGTAAAAAATGAACTTCCTCTGGGAAATATTTATGTGCCATTTCATGAAAAATCCTTAAGATTTACTTATTTTATTTTAATAATTTTATAGCTAAGAATTTTTTCATTCAAATTTTAGGACATATTAGGTGAAATTTTGAAGAATCATGGTGACATTTTATTTCAGTTTATATTTACTATTAGAAATTCTGTCTAATAACACTTGTAAGGGGAAGTTCCAGCTGGTCTATATTTTATAAAGTAGAGGCAGAAAACAGAAAGCAGTCATAATTTTATATTAGGGAATTTCATATCAAATGAGAATTTTTTTCAGTTTATTTAGTAGCAATTCCCAGGCCTATAACTGAGCTGCTTGTACTCTGTGCATCCCAAAAGCAAAATAATTTGGCTCAAAAAAGAATTCTTATGGTTTTCTTGACTTGACTAAACAGAAATGACTTTACTACTGAGCCACGCCCCAGCCCCTTTTTTAATTTTTAATTTTGAGACAGGGTTTTTATAAAATGCTTAGAGCCTTGCTAAGTTCTTGAGGCTGGTCTCAAACTTGGGATCCTGCCTCAGCCTACCTAAACACTGGGATTATAGGTGTGTGCCACCATGCCTGGCTTTAATCCTTTCTTCTTAAATCAAATGTCTCTGATGATTAAGTTTTAAGCTTTGAAAAATTGGATCCTTATTTCCATGAAGTATCTGAGGCAACTGGGAGCATTGGTTTTAATGATAGTATATCTCTTCATCTAAATTTTATATTTCACTAGTTTGAGGATTTCTAAATTAGTACTATCTGAACATTTCTGAAATTACCCTTTATTTTGTGTAGTGCCTAAATATTTATATTACACCTGATTGAAGAGGAGTTCCAATAGCTTCATATGAACTCTGTGTAGGAAAAACTAAAATGACAATTTATTAGCTCTGTGTTGGGGACGTTAAGAAGAAGCCAGTAGATAGAAACTCTCTGGCTGTCTCCCACTTCCTGATACGGGAACTTGGCCTAGCCAAGAGGCGTTCCCCTGATGTATGTGGAGAGGTCAGACTGCCACTAAGATAGGCTAATGGCTCCGCCAATGTGATTTGCTCATGCTCCCTATGTGCCCCTATGATCTTTCTGCTGATTGGCCCATGTCTTCTATAAAGGCTGTCCAACTTCCTCAATAAACCGAGCTTGTGCCTTGACCGGACTCCCTGGTGTATGCCTGATTGTCTTCCATTGTGAGGGCTGAGCGTGGCCACCAGCTGACTTCTGCCTCTTCCCGATTCCGCCTCACTGTTGGGGCATGTTCCCCCAGCCTTCTCTGCCGGCCAGAGAAGGCCAAACCCTGGTTTGGGGGAGTTAGAAACCCCAGCAGCTCTGTATCAAAGAATTTTTAAAGTATCATAGAGAGCACCTTAAATCACTACCAAAAAATCTAAAGTAGAGGTGATAGATAAAACAAAAAACAAACAAAAAAAAAAACAAAACAAAACAAAAAAAACCTCTGCAACACATAAGAGGAAAGTTAGAAGACAGTTCTACATGAAAGCTGATAGTTTGCCTATCAACAAATAACACAGATTACATTGCCCCTTTATTTGATGACTACATTTCTCTGAAGCAACTATTAAGATCAGACGTCCAGTTTCTACTAAGTAAATCAGAATAGTTATTTGCTAGGGGAACTATATGTTGCATCCAAAAGTTGAAATTTGGCCTATAAAATTTTTTTAATGGAATAGTAAACTTTCCATTTTTTAATCCACTTTAACATACTTTTCCTTGGAAAAGGAAAGAACACTTTGGCCTTAATTTTCTAATTCATACTATCTATTTGTTTTTATATCAGAGACATGATAAAAACTCATAGATGCTCTAATATTTGCTGAAATTTTTCCTTTGTTTCATAATTTGGACAAATTATGAAACATATACATACAAGTGTGTGGTATTTATTTTGAAAAAACAAATGGTAGGGCATTGACTAACAAAGCTTACAAGGAAACCTCAAAATTCTGAGACTCCCTCCAAGAAACTTCTGAATATCAGAATGAGGTATCCAAATTAAGGGAATATAAAAATCTCTATCAAGAAAGATTCCAAACATCTGGTATTCAATAAAAAAATCATCAGGCGTGCAAAGAGGCTGAAAATAGGATTTATAATGAGGATAAAATTTAGTAAAAAGAAAAACATATCCATAATGACCCAGATGGTAGAATTAGTAGTTAAGAATATTTTTTTAGATACATGTATGTGTTTATTTCCCTATTATTCATTACATTTTGCTTTTTGCTTCCCCCACTTCTTGAAAATACATTCTTCATCAAAAGTTCTTTAATTGAGCAACTAGAGTGATGAATACTCTTTGGTTTTGCCAGAAAATGCCTTGAGAGAGAAATAGTTTTTTTTTTTAAATTATTTACTTATTCATAATGCACAAGTATAGTATATTTTTATATACAACTGCTTGTACACAAATTATATAAGTACCATTCAGATCTTCAATCATGTATTTAGGATAATTATATCCATCTCTTTCAACCACCGATTTTTTTTCCTTCCCCCCATCCCCCCTTGCTCACTCCCTTCCCCTCCATTTCCATTGACCATTCTAGTGTTCCTCTGGTCCTATGTACCCCCTTCCAACAACACTTGAACTAGCCTCCTTATATCAGAGAAAACATTCAGTATTTGGATTTTTGAGATTGACTAATTTCACTTAGCATTATATTCTCCAACTTCATCCATTTACCTGCAAATGCCATTATTTTATTCTCTCTTATTGCTGAGTAAAATTCCATTTTGTATATATACCACATTTTCTTTATCCACTCATCTACTGAGGGACATCTAGGTCGGTTCCACAACCTACCTATTGTAAATTGTGCTGCTATAAACATTGAAGTGGCTGTGTCACTGTAATATGCTATTTTTAAGTCTTTTGGGAATAGACCCAGGAGTGGGATGGCTGGGTCATAGGGTGGTTCCATTCCCATTTTCCCAAGAAATCTCCATACTGCTTTCCATAGCGGTTGCACCATTTTGCAGTCCTACCAGCAATGTATGAGTGTGCCTTTTTCCCCACATCCTCTCCAACATTTATTGTTGTTTGTGTTCTTGATAGCTGCCATTCTGACTGGAGTGAAATGAAATCTTAGAGTAGATTTTATTTGCATTTCTCTAATTGCCAGGGATGTTGAGCCTTTTTTCATGTATTTGTTGAATAAATGTGTATCTTCTTCTGAGAAGTGTCTTTTCAATTCCTTAGCCCATTTATTGATTGGGTTATTTGTTTTTTTGGTGTTAAGTTTTTTGAGTTCTTTATATATTCTAGAAATTAGTGCTCTATCTGATGTGCATGTATTAAATATTTGTTCCCAATTAATTGGCTCTCTATTCACCTCACTGATTGTTTATTTTGCTGAGAATAAGCTTTTTAGTTTAAATCTATCCCATTCATTAATTCTTGGTAATAGTTCTTGCGCTACCGGATTCTTATTAAGGAACTTGGGGCCTAATCCAACATGTTGGAAATTGTAGCTTACTTTTTCTTCTATTAGGTGATTGTCTCTGGTCTAATTCCTAGGTCCTTGATCCACTTTGAATTGAGTTTTGTGCATGGTGAGAGACAAGGGTTTAATTTCATTTTGTTGCATATGAATTTCCAGTTTTCCCAGCACCATTTGTTGAAGAGGCTATCCTTTCTCCACTGTACATTTTTGGTGCCTTTGTCTAATATAAGATTGCTGAAATTATATGTATTAGTCTCTGTGTCCTCAATTCTGTACCATTGGTCCATCAGTCTGTTTTGGTGCCAATACCATGCTGTTTTTGTTACTATTGCTCCGTTATGATGATGCCCCCTGCTTCATTTTTCTTGCTCAGGATTGTTTTGGCTATTCTGGGTCTCTTATTTCTCCAGATGAATTTCATGACTGCTTTTTCTATTTCTTTGAAGAATGACATTGGGATTTTGATTGGAATTGCATTAAATATGTATAATGCTTTTGGTAGTATGGACATTTTCACAATATTGATTCTACCTATCCAAGAGCAAGGTATGCCTTTCCATCTTCCGAGTTCTTCTATGATTTCTTTCTTTAGTGTTCTATAATTTTCCTTATAGAGGTCTTTCACCTATTTTGTTAAGTTGATTCCCAGGTATTTTATTTTATTTTTTTAATGCTATTGTAAATGGGGTAGTTTTTATCATTTCCCTTTCAGAGGCGTTGTCACTGATGTACAAAAATGCCTTTGACTTATGGGTATTGATTTTGTATCCTGCAACTTTGCCAAATTCATTTACTAGTTGTATAAGTTTTCTGGTAGAGTTTTTTGGGTCTTCTAGGTATATTATCATGTCATCAGCAAATAGTGTTAATTTGAGCTCTTCTTTTCCTATCTGGATCCCTTTAATTTCTTTCGTCTGTCTAATTGCTCTGGCCAGAGTTTCCAGTCCTATGTTAAATAGCAGTGGTGAAACGGGGCATCTCTGTCTTGTTCCAGTTTTTAGAGGGAATGCTTTCAATTTTTCTCCATTTAAGATAATGTTAGCTCTGGGCCTTGCATAAATAGCTTTTATAATGTTGAGATATGTTCCTGATATTCCTAGTTTTTCCAGTGTTTTGAACATAAAGGGGTGTTGTATTTTGTCAAATGCTTTTTTGCATCTATTGAGATAATCATATGATTTTTATCTTTAAGTCTGTTGATGTTATGTATTATGTTTATTGATTTCCGAATGTTGAACCAGCCTTACATCCCTAGAGTAAGCCCCACTTGATCGTGGTGCACTATCTTTTTGATATGTTTTTGGATCCAATTTGCCAGAATTTTCTTGAGGATTTTTGCATCTATGTTCATTAAAGATATTGGTCTGAAGTTTTCTTTTTTGGATGCATCTTTACCTGGCTTTGGAATTAATGTAATATTGGCCTCATAGAAAGAGTCTAGAAGAGCTCCCTCTTATTCTATTTTTTGAAATAGTTTGCAGAGCATTGGTATTAGTTCTTCTTTGAAAGCCTTGTAGAACTCTGCTGTAAACCCATCAGGTCCTGGACTTTTCCTTGTTGGTAGCTGTTTGATGACATCTTCTATTTCTTTGCTTGTAATCGATCTGTTTAAATTGTGTATAGCCTCCAGATCCAGTTTAGGTAAATCATATGACTGTAGAAATCTGTCAGTGCATTCAGTATTTTCTATTTTATTAGAGTTCAAGTTTTCAAAGTAATTTCTAATTATCTTCTGTATATCTGAGGTGTTTGTTGTGATATTCCCTTTTTCTTCACGAATGTTAGTGATTTGAGTTTTTTCTCTTCTTCTTTTCATTAGCATCGCTAAGGGTCTGTCAATTTTGTTTATTTTTTCAAAGAACCAACTTTCAGTTTTGTCAATTCTTTGAATTGTTTCCTTAGACTCAATTTCATTAATTTCTGCTCTGATTTTAATTATTTCCTGTCTTCTGCTGCTCTTGGTGTTGATCTGTTTTTCTTTTTCTGGTGCTTTGAGCTATGATGCTAAGTCATTTATTTGTTGGTTTTATTTCCTTTTAAGGAATGAACTCAGTGCAATGAATTTTCCTCTTACTACTGCCTTCATAGTGTCCCAGAGATTTCTATATGATGTATCTGTGTTCTCATTTACCTCTAGGAATTTTTTAATCTCCTCTTTGATGTCTTCTTCAACCCCTTGTTCATTCAGTAGCATGTTGTTTGGCTTCCAGTTGTTGGAGTAGTTTTTCTTATTCCTTGTTTTGTCGTTGATTTCCAATTTCATCCCTTTATGGTCTCATAGCATGCAGGGCAGTATCTCTATTTTTTTATATTTGCTGAGAGTTGCCTTGTGACATAATATATGGTCTATTTTGGAGAAGGACCCATGTGCTGCTAAGAAAAAAGTGTATTCGTTTACTGAGGGATGAAATATTCTATATATGTCCGTTAGGTCTAAGTTATTAATTGTTTTAAGGTGGCCTAAGGTTTCTTTGTTTAGCTTTTGTTTGGATGATCTATCTATTGGTGAGAGAGGTGTGTTGAAATCCCCTAGAATAACTGTGTTGTGGTCAATTTCACTCTTGAACTTGAGAAGAGTTTGTTTGATGAATGTAGGTTCTCCATTATTTGGGGCATATAGATTTATGATTGTTATATACTGTTGATGAATGGTTCCCTTAAGTAGTAAGAAATATCCATCTTTGTCCCTTTTGATTAGCTTTGGCTTGAAGTCTACCTTATTTGAAATGAGAATGGAAACCCCTGCTTTCTTCTGCAGACCATGTGAGTGATAACACTTTTCCCAGCCTTTCACCTTCAGTCTATTGATGTCTTTTTCTATGAGGTGTGTTTCTTGGAGACAGCAAATTGTTGGGTCATTTCTTTTAATCCATTCAGATAATCTGTGTCTTTTGAATGGCGAGTTTAGGTCATTAACATTCAGGGTTATTATTGAGATGTGATTTTTATTCCCATCCATTTTTATTTGTATGATGATCTTTAGCTTGATTTGGTTTCTCTTCTGGTTGGTATTTACCTTAGTTTAATATCTCCCTTTGTTGATTTTTGTTGTTATTTTTCTCTTCTTCTTCATGAAAAATTTTGCCCAGGATGTTCAGAAGTGCTGGCTTTCGAGATGTGAATTCTTTTAATTTTTGCTTGTCGTGGAAGGTTTTTATTTCATCTTCAAATCTAAAGCTCAATTTTGCTGGATATAAGATTCTTGGTTGACATCCCTTTTCCTTCAGAGCTTGAAATATGCTATTCCAGGATCTTCTTGCTTTTAAGGTCTGGGTTGAAAAGTCTGAACATAGTCTGATTGGTTTCCCCCTATATGTAATCTGCTTCCTTTCTCTTGTGGCTTTTAATATTCTCTCCTTGCTCAGTATATTAGGCATTTTCATTATAATGTGTCTTGGTGTGGATCTGTTGTGATTTTGTTTGTTTGGTGTTCGGTAAGCCTCTTGAACTTGGTTTTCCCATTCATTCCTCAAGTTTGGAAAATTTTCTGTAAATATTTCATTAAATAAATTACTCATTCCTTTGGCTTCAAACTCTGCCCCCTCCTCTACCCCAATCACTCTTATGTTTGGTTTTTTATGTTGTCCCATAATTCTTGAATGTTCTGTTCTTGGTTTCTTACCATTTTTGCTGTGTAATCTAGGTTTTTCTCTAGGATTTATATTTTGTCTTCATTGTCTGAGGTTCTTTCTTCCAAGTGATCCACTCTGTTGGTGATACTTTCGATTGTGCTTTTATTTTGGTTTATTGCTTCTTTCATTTCTGGAAATTTCTGTTTGGTTTCTCTTTAGAGCCTCTATCTCCCTATTGAAGTAATCTTCTACTTCCTGTATTTGTTTATGGAGTTCTTTGTCAAAATGATCTTTCACTTCCTGTATTTGCTCCCTCATCTCATTTTTGAGTTCATTCTTAAGTTCTGCTAACATTTGGAATATGTAATTTCTAAATTCCATCTCTGGCATTTCACCAACTGTGCATTCCATGGAATCTACTGACGAGGTATATTGATATTTTTTGTGTCACTTTCTTACCTCGTTTCTTCATATTGCTTGTGTGTCTATTCTTCCTGCACTGTGGGACCTTGTCTATTTTGATTTTACCTTGAAACCTTACTTTGCTCCTGTAGTACAATGCTATCAGATCCCCTTATATTTCCTTTACACTTTAAAATCAAACACTTTCTATTCAGAGAATCCCAGTTTGATCACAATGTACAGATTTAGTTAACGCAGATATTGTTTCCAATTTACTCTGTACGCTTCTTATGGCGTTTTATAGTTTCAAGTAATGGACACAGAGGTGATATGTTTAGGCAGAAGGAAGTGAGTGTATTGACTTGTTTTTTCTTAGAAAGTATGTAAAGAGAGTTCTATGGAAGTGGTTTAGTATCAGCAGACGAGCGAAGAAAGAGAATGGAGTGAATGATTAGGTGGAAAGACGGATTTATATATAAAACTAACTTATGCAGCGGTTGAGAGAAGAAATAAAGAAAGATGGGGGAAAAAAAGAAGAGAAAAAAAAAATGACCAAGGAGTAGAAATTAGTGTAAGAGAGAGACTGAGTCTAGAAAATAGAGAATAAACTATATATAACACCACTTTGCTATATATTTCAATTGTACCCGTTCTAGAAATCCCATTTTCTGCATATAACTTGTTTTTGCCTCTGTTGAGAATGCAATGGCAGGGTGTAAATGGGGAAGATGAAGGAAAATGAAAAAATATAAAAGTGAGAAGGAAGAAAAGTAAGAGAAAGAGGAGCAGAAGCACACAAACACACTGTCAATCAAAACAAAAACAAAGCAAAAACAAACAAACAAAAAAAAAAAAAACCCCAAGAAACAACAAAACAAACAAACAAGCAAGCAAAAACAAAAACGTTGAACCCAAGAACAAGTCTCAAACAAAATGGACCCTTGGAAGCCCTTCTTTTTTTCCTTCCAGTTTAAGTCAATTGATCTGGATCATTTCCAGTCAGCAATCCTGTTAGTGGAGTCAATGCTGCACCTTTGGTCAGTTGCAGAATGGCACAGTGAAATAGTGGAAGGGGCTTATCCTCAAGCTGGGCCCTGCATACAGCAGCAGGGAGATACTACTATGGGCCCTGGAGGCCAGGCAAACTGGCGGCTGGGTCTCTCCTTCCTGTGGGCGGGTGCCTACCTCTTGCTCTGGTCACAGCTGGGCAGGTCGCACTCTTCCCAGGAATGGAGGAAGCCCTTCCCCAGGTCTGGCCCTGCGTGCAGCAGCAGGGAGATGCTACTCTGGGCCCTGGAGGCCAGGCAAGCTGGTGGCTGGGTCTCTCAAGAATATTAAAACATTAATAATAATTCTATTCCATATGTTCATGGAGTGAGGAGCATATATATGTTAAGGAAATACAACATATATAAACACAAATGCTTTAATCAAACTTCTGAAGGTTAAAAAAATCTGAGATTAAAAAACTATACTGATGCAATTAACAATATACTAGAAACTACTAAGAAAGAAATATAAATGACCTTAAAGATATAGTAATAGAATTCATCCAAACTAAAGCCCACAGAAAAAATAGCTTAAAAAATAAAATATCAACAAACTGTAGAGCAATTTCAAGAGAACTAATATGAATATTTGAGAAAATAATGCCTGAACATTTTCTAAACTTAAAAAAAAAAAAAAAAATACAAACTCCTAGATCCAAGAAATTCAATAGATCTGAAGAGAGAAATAAATATCATAATCAAGCTGGTTAAAATCAATTATCTAAAAACATATCTGTACGTCTTATGGTAGATGTGATAAATTTTGGGAAAAATGTACATGTGTTGTGGTAATTTTGTCAGTTTAATCAATGATAGAACAAAGTAGGTGAAAAACAGGTGTAATATAAAAAGTAATGATGTTGTAATTAAATAAGAGCAAGTTCCTCAAACACCTTGGACTCAAACTCTTATGATTTTTGAGAGCTTGGAAAAGTTTCTGTCTCTTTATAGTTTAATTTTCCTCATTTGTAAAATTAGGATAATAATATTACTTGATACGTTAATTGTAGTGGATTCACATAAAGCTCATGAAAATGTGCCTGGTAAATATTTTTTAAAAATTCATTAAATTTTACCTACACATATGATCTCAAGAAAGAGATTATCCATGAAGTTTTTAAGGACATCAGAGTGACATAACTAAAAAATAATGAATATCTGATGTTTTGGTATTAATAATCTTTTGGGGATAATTTTGACCAACCTATGTTGTCTGATGTGGTCTAATACACTTAAACATAAAAATATTTTCCATGCTTAATATTGAACAGGCAAAATCAATATTAGACAATATTCTTATTGTTTGTCTAGGTAATTTATTCCCTGTTTTAACCAGAAGATCCCAATCTGGGTTGATTTGAAAAGTAAGCCTTTAAAAAAATGGATAATAATTACTTGTGATTACTTTTAACAATGCATTTTATTTATTTTTTCTTCTAAGAGTCTTGAAGAAATATTTTTCAAAGTTTAGTAGCATTAAATATTTAATTGATAATGTACTGTGTGGTGTTTGTGGAAAAATTGATGTAAATATTAAGCAGAATGCACAGATGAAATGGATCTCAAACTCATTGTTCTATCCTTCTGATGGTAATCATCCTTTTGATAGTATAGTATTGAGATATTGAATTATTAAATATTGAATATAGAGTTATTCTTGAAGTAGTTACAATATCAATATTTATTACATGAGTCACTCTCTAAATATTACTATTTTAAGGTGTCAATACTCATTTATTTCCTGTTTTTAATTTTATGGTTGACCCTATCAAAGCTACCATTCAATCTCCATCTTTTCAACAAAGTCATCACTAAGCCCTGATTGAAGAGTCTGTGGAGACCATTTGTTTACATTGGAAATGCCTTCCGGATCTCGCTCGCCTTAAAATCTCACGGGACTTGATGCGAGATAGAAAAAACTTTTTACCAGAGGAAATAACCAACAAGGGCCATTCTCTCTCTCCTGCCGGACCGCGTGGTAGTGGGATCTTGCCCGGGAGGATTAAATTAATCTTTTCTTTTCTATTTTGTCTTTTGAGTTCTTTCCACAGCTTCGCCGTAACTTGCCCACAGCCGGTAACACCTCCTATGAACTTCTATCACTTATCTCAATCTGTTATTTCTAAATAATTTTATATATATATATATGTATATATATATATATATATGATTTTACTAGTATTTAAAGTTTGATAAGTATATTCTAAGTCTGCACATGAATTAAACTCTGTAATGGCAGGCTCATCTTATTAGCATGGTTCTCAATTTTCAAAGTGTATTAATGAATACTATCTTTCCTAATGATGGTTTTTTGAACAAATTCCACTCTCATTTCATTTCACAAAGGACACCAAATATATGCTTTCAATTCTTGTAGGATCTATTAAATTTTTTAGGAAGTTTTATTAAATATTATAATATATATATGGATACGATAACTATATGTATGCATGTGTGTGTGTTTTCTTGGTTTCATTCTTGTAAGTGAATAAAAAGAATATTACACTATATCACTCGATGACAGTTTTGAATAGGCTTATGATAACATGCCAATCTTTTCCCATTTTGAATGCTATTTGCAATCTGGTTAATTGCATGCTTTCTGTAAAGTACTTGATCAAACAGCTAGTTAAATTTCTCATAAAAGTTAAACTTTTCCACAAAAAAGGAAGAGAATTTGCCTTAAACTCTTTAAGGATTATTATACAATGTGTCTTTTGTAAATACAGTGTTCAGGGAGAATACATATGGAGTGGATTGCTGCCTTTATCAGATTTCCAACACTTTTAATCCACAAAATACAAAGTAAAGTTTTTCCACAGGAAAAAGAAACTACAGTTGTGGTATAGGATAGATGACTCTTGTTTAAAAAGTATCAGAACACAAGCTCTCACTCTACCTTAAGTGAAGCAGGCTTTTCTACTCAAGAAATAATAACATTTATGGAGTTAAATGGAAGCTTTGAAGTGATGAACTTGAATTTGTTTATTAAAGTGTTTAATAATTTTAAAATTAGTACACTAATTTTGTACAAAGTAAAATTAAAATTACTATTTAAAATTACTATTACTGAACTCTTACTGGTGATACATTAGTGCTGTATTCTCACAGTTGCCATGGTATATGTAGCTAAAAGAGTCCCTGAGAATCCCTATGAGAGGCTACAACCTAGGGAAATAGTAGAAATAGTAGAAGATTCTACAAGATAGCGTCAAAGATGGGTGATCATGTTATAGCCATGGGTCAGGTCCACATCCATAGTCTCTTGCCACTCAACTGCCTTATCAATACAAGTACCTTCAGGTTATACTCTGAAGGCTTTTTATGGTTGTAGGGGATTGCAATACGACAGACTAGAAGTTCCAGAAAGTTAACCATCAAGACTTCTACCCACATCAGTTCAGAGATGACAAATATAGATGACAAATGGGAATTGGTGCGTTAATACCTCCAGGTGCACTCTCTCTCTCTCCCCACTCCCACTGTAAAATCTAGGGCCTATTTCTCACCCTCTACCAAATGTACCTTGCCGGTTGAAATACTAGTTGTCCACAGTAGTAACCTGCTGACTAAAGGCACTCTATTGTCTGCTTTGCCTTCTTTCCCTCCTTTGTCTGACTTCTTCACTCTCCTGGAATTATAATCCTGAAAAAAACTGTTTATATATACAGTTCTAGGACCTCTTATATCATGAGCATACTGTGTCATGAACACAGATCAAATGTGTTTGTCCACAATCTCAGAATTTGTTGAATAACAATAAATTCACAGGCTACATCACTTTCATCTGTGGCAGTTCACTAAATATTTGTGAGTCATCTACTAGTCACAAACTGGGCAATCACAGGATTTTAAAATTCCAATCTTAATTTCTAGTACCTGTAACACTTGAGTCACATATCACACTTCACACAATTTCACAGAAAGGAAAGTGTTAAGGCAGCCACAGGGTGTCAGGACATTCAACTGAGCAAAGGCAGAGAGCTGATAATGCATTCAGAGTCACTGTAGGTGGTCAGATAACATTAGGGACAAGTTAAAGAACAGGTTCAGGGTGCAGTGTTGTCAAAGTGCAGAAACTTATTCTAGGACAAGATCTGAATGGATGGCAGTTTCACAGTGTCAGCTTGAGATGTCAGCTTGGAGTGTGATTTGCATGGTGTTCATGGGTAGGAGAAACTGCACTCTGCTAAAACCTAGGACAGAGATAAGGAGGTTCTTTGCAGTGGTGATTTTCCTGAGTGAAGCTCATGAGAGTGACTAGGTGACAGGGTCAGGATGCCACTATTTCCACTCTTGGGGTCTCCTCCATTTATGGGCCTCAAGTGAGGGGGTTGCCTCACTCAGTGAATTTAGTGTGTTCCATAAGCTCATGGACCTGCCTTTTCTAATGAGTTTGATACACCAATGCATGTATGTGCTTTTGATTAATTTGATAAATTAATTGATGGTCATCCTCATTAGCACAACTAATTTATTTATCAGTTAATGCTTTTTTATTGTGTCAGGTTGATAGTGGTTGTTTATTTTTACAAACAAGATAAAGAGTCATTCTACCTCAGTACTTAAACTCAAAATGAAGTAGCTTATGGAAAACTACCACTTTACAAACTGGAGTAACACATGTTTAGGCACAGCCTGAATAATTCTGAGCAGGGCACAAAATGCTCTCCACACTTTGCAAATCCCCAAATCAAGTCCCTTTCATAAAATGGCATAGTATTTGCACATAGTCCACAAACATCTTCCTATATACTTTAAATCATCTCTAGATACTTATCATACTTAATACAGGGTAAATTAGAGCTAAGCAGCTGCTATACTGTGTTGTTTAGGGCATAATGATGAGAGAATTTGTACAGTTTGATACAAGCACTTTTTTTTTCAGAATATGTTTGATCTGCTGTTAGCTGAATCTAAGAATGAGTAACTCAGATAAGGAGAGACAACTATAAATCCTAAACTTGCAGTCTATTTTCTGAGAAAACCTAGTATGAACCATAAGCGTGAATGAAAACCTTTTGTTTCCATTTACCATTCTCAAAGCTGAGCACACTTAAAATTGTGCCTTAAAAAAAATGAAGGAATTTCAATAATTGAGATTTATTCAGTGAATTGGGAAGTTCTAAATCAACACTAGTCTTTTCACTGTGTCTTCCTTGTATTTCACTATTAACAAGTGTGTTCAAAAAGAGATAGTAGAGCCTGGAATGGTGGCACATGACTATAATCCCAGTGACTCAGGAGGCTGAGGCAGGAAGATCACAAGTTCAAGGACAGAGCAACTTAAGGGGACCCTGTCTCAAAATAAAAAATAAAAAAAACTGGGGTGTAGCTCAGTGGTAAAGCACCCCTAAGTTCAATTACCAGAAAAAAAAGAAGTAGTAGAAAAAATAAGTATGGTGAATTATTGTTTTACGTACCCAAAACGTATTGTGTTGTTGTTATCAATATTTGTTTAGGATCATAATAATAGACAATGTCACCTATAAGCATTTGTGTCTGGCAACTTGGTTTTTGCAGGTTTATTGCTTAGACAAACTGACTTTGATATTTTTCACAGAACCTGTCAGTATAAACAAACTTCTTTTAGATTTAATATTGCATTTGATTCCTCTGTCACCAGTTATATTGATATTTTAATCTAAGGTGCTTTTTTCATTTTGGAACACTAGATTTATATTATCTAGGGTTTGAGAAGGAAATTTAGTTTCATTTATTGTTCTTTTTGAAATATAAATGATGTTATTTTGTTCTCTGAATAGACAAATAATATGAATAAAAATATTACTTGAATTTCATTTTATGTTTTTTACTGATTTGTAAATCTAAGCACAACCTAATTAAGTTTTATATATCTTAGTTTCTCTAAATGTAAAATGGAAAAATGCAATTCATCCTCCATTTTTTAAAATGTGAGGTATCAAAAGCTTCATAAAATGATTTTCCAGAAAATAATGTCTAATATACTTTTTCTATATCATCAATCACCATTTTAAATTGTGAAAATTTTAAATTTGCTTCTAAATTTCTATCTCTAAAATTTTGATGAAAGTAATCAGAAAGAGTTATATGGAAGATCTCATATTGCAAGGGTGTGGTAGGGTACAGAATCTTACAAAATTTGGCCTCATGCCGCTGTCCTGGCTACTGTATTAGTCACAAGACATCATAAAGCACTCAGCCTTGGTAAGTGTTGCTCTAACTGGCCACCTCTTTTCTATTTTTTTTTTTAAAATCACCCTTTTCATTTTTACTAACATTATAAACATTGACAATAAAGTAGTAGCTGCTTCTGCATTGCCACACTAAGCAAAGGTACTGCTTAACTCTGAAGAATGCCTTTCACTCCTAAAACAATGTATTCTGCACAGCTGAGAACCCTTGCATATGAGCAACCCTCTGGTAGAGAACAAGCAATCTTTGGTACTGGAGGTAAGTGGCTCACTGACAGAGTTGTGGCTGTCATTGATTAATAATTACAGAGGCTAGCAAGAATTAAGTACTTTGCGTATGTCAAATAGTATGCTCACCACTTTTCCAGCACTATCTTAGTTTTCAAAACAATTCTTTGAAGTGTTATTTTATTTCTATTTGATATATGAAGAACCTGAGACATATCTGGGGATTAATATATTGCTCTCTAACTCTTAAATTCCTTAAATTTTGAATGAGATAGATGTAATTTAAATATCACTTTTGCTATTTGCCAGCAAATTCCATATTTGCTCTCTCAGTCGCCAATTCTGAAGCATGAATGTAATAGTAGTTGACCAAAAATGGCTTAGGAAAGCTTCGTGAGGCCAAAGGAGAAAAATCATAACCAGAAGACACATTGTTACACAATAAAGCAGCACACAAATCAATCTATAATTTTATATTTATTATTCCATCCTTTTAGTTATTATTCAATTTTAGTTGACCCATGGATGGAAATACCAGGAAATCTGCCCACCTCTTCTCTTTCCTCCACTTCTTCCACACACACTATACAATTCATAATGACTTCTAGAGACTAGAACTTTTATAATATGACTTTGCAGTCTATTCAGATCTTTGAAAATAAACTGCTTTCATTTAAGTCATTTCTCTATAACTGAAAAGAGTGTTGGAAAAGGTCATTTTCAATACAGAAGAGAAAAATCAGTGAATTTATTTCAATAATTCAGATTTTTAATTTTTTTAAATAAAAATATATTTATGGAACGTTCCTGGGAGACTGAATCTATGATATGATTTTCCTGAGCATATATTACTAGAAACAGACACTTTCATCAAGTAGATGGGACCTGGGTCCTTGAGGAGCACCTCCATGGAGGTCATTCCATTATTAAGTTCATCGTGGAAGGTAAATGTGTGAAAGCTAACTTCACGAATTAACATGGCTATACTGTGATGCCCAGATATTTGGTCACACAGCCATCTAGATGTTTTTATGAAGTTATTTTAAGTCGGGCAATTTCAGCCCCAGCAACTTAGTGAGGTCCTAAGCAATTCAATGAGACCCTGTCTTAAAGTAAAAAATAAAAAGGACTGAACATAATGGCTCAATGATAAAGTGCCTCTCAATTCAATCTCCAGTACCAAAAACAAAAATAAAAAGTTATTTTAAAAATAAGATTACCATTTAAGTCAGTAGACATTGAATAAAATATATTACCCTCCACAATTTAGTGGGTTTCATCCAATCAGTTGAAGATCTTTTTAAAAAAGGATGGAAGTCCCTGGAGGAAGAGGGACACAGTGGGTGCTCAGCAAGTAGAAATGACGGACAGCTAGTAGGTGCCACTTTGAAGAGGACACACAGAAATAAAACCCTCCCACAGAAAAAGTTAATCCCCTCAGAGACCATGGCTCAGAAGAAGGAGAAACCCTTTCCTTTGTGTAGATTTGAATGTTTTGTTGTCAAAATAACTTCATTTTTCAACACTGGGCATGATTTTATTTATTTTTTTAATCATAAAATTAAGTATAGCCTTTTCCAAACTTTGCCCTTCCCCATTTCTGCACTCCCTCCCTCCTTCTCTCCCTCTCTCTGTCTCTCTCTCTTTCTCTCCCTTCCCCCTCTGTCTTTTTTCTCTCTCTCTTCCCATTCTCCAGCCCCAACCCCCAAGAGTATCAGATCCATCCCTGGAGGAATCTTCTAGACCTATTAACTGTGACATTATGCAATTGATGGACAGTTGGATAAGTAGTGGAATGCCAGAGGTCCTTGTTATATTATAATCTTCTGTGTCTTCACCCCCAACTTTCCCCTAGAATGAACATAGTAATGGCAGAAAATATAAAGGCAATTTACTCTGAAATCTCTGGCATACAGGAAGACCCCATGCAATTGCTCGGAATAAAGAATTGTGTGTACTAAAAGTCTTTGTGAGTATTCACCACCATCTGCTCCTACCAGGCTTGTCAGTTCTGCATCAATCCCTCTCTTTCTCCCACCCTACTTCTGCCCACTATGGGGATGTCTTGTGTAACCTTAGGAAGAGCTATTGTCCGGTGGCTATTTTAACACATGTATACTCAGTATTACTGCTTTAAGCAATACTTAAAACTCACTAGAGCATTTAGAAGTGCACTGAGAAAGAAAAAAAAAAAACTTTGTTTTTATGTGGGGAATGTTTGCAATATAATGAGCCTTTAAATGCTTTCCTAAAACACAAATACTTATTCTATCCCGTTTCAAAATCTACACCTTATTTTGTCAATATGGGGCATTTATGCCTGTAGTATGAAAAAGTCTTTCACTGGGTTATGTTTTGATAGCCATTGTTACTTAAAACACGCACACACACACACACACACACACACACACACCTCCAAAGTGCGCCAATGTGTTAGTGATTAGTAGTCTCTTAAAGGATGAAAGATGGAGAAGAAAAGACTGGGAGAAGTATGGGTCCTTGCCATATTTTCTAATTCTGTGGTTGTTCTTGAAATAAAGAATGAAAACCTGAACACCCACATTGCTCTGTCTTTTGAAATAGCAAATACCTGTGTGAAGCCTATGCTGAAAATAATATTTCTGCATGCAGCAAAATGAAGAGGCTCACTGATTTGGATGGTGATGAATGAGATGAAAAAAATGATGTGTATGAGGGTGCTCTACATATCATTTCAAGAGCAGAAGGCTGATGGATACACTATCTACATTTTGCTGATGCCTAATAGAGATTTGCTTGTTTTATAAGGTGTCAGAATAAACTATTATCACATAATGTGAAAGTTTCCTAACTTACATTTTTAGTTGTCAGAACCAGTCTGAACAAAGAGAGACCTTTCCATGGATTGCTTATCACATTATTTTGAAATTTTATTTTTTTATTTTAATAATCAGTGCAAACTATAAAAATATCTTAATATGCTAAACAAAATTTTATGTATTTATTTACTTAGTGGTGCTGAATATCAAACGTGGGACCTCCAGCATGCTAGGTGAGTACTCTGCTCCTGGGATACACACCCAGGCCCAGGAAGACCAGTTTTGAAAAACAACAACAACAACAACAACAACAAACTCAAATTTATTTCAATCACCATGTATTTAATATTTTGTTAAGAAGAAAATATAAAAATAGAAAAATAAATAGGACATTTAATCCTATTGGTTCCATGTCTATGAGTAATGATAATGAGCTGATGTTTATTTAAATATTTTTATTGTTTGAAATAATGTAAAGACTTACATAATTTTTATGTAGTAACATCATTAATGTTTTAAGTGTATATATAGTTTGAACTTCTCTGGTCAAAACTAAAAGAAGAAATTTCCTAAGTGTAGCCTTTCCAATCATATATTTAAATGTCTTACTCATTAATTAATCTTGCAAATTAGGCACTATAAATTGACCTGGATTTCTCTATGTCCTCTGGACCCCAGCTTCTTTTTCCTCTTACAGAAGCTAGACTTTGCTATCAACCTAGATTATTTAAGAGATTAATCCGAGTCATGGGGAATTATATCACTTCTTTCATTATTTCTGGATATAATCAAAGTTCAAAGAATTGAGATGCTTAGGCTAAGAGTCTATAGAAAAGACTCTTTTGAGGGCATGGCATATACAAACCATATATACATATAGGCAATGTCTATGATTTTTCTGGACAGGGTTGAGATATAGATACAAATGAGTTTTTGTGACATTAGGAGGATAACTATATCATCCTTTTAGGGCAGGAGATTCAATCATAATTGGAAAAGAAGAGCAATGACAAATGCAAAGGGATGGCTGGCAGGTATAAAAATGAGAATAAGAGAAAGAAGAGGGTCCCAGAGAATTGTGAGGTACTAGGACTAAAACAAGAAGCAGAATTAGCTTTGCTGATGAGGATAACAGAAGCTTCCTCAAAACAAAGAGGAACATTTAGAGGAAAAATGTGGATGTGAAATATACATGATGAGAAAAAGAAGATAAATTGTGGAGAACAAAAGGTAGGAGATTTAAAGAATGGGCAAAATAAAGATAGTTTCTGTGAGATGCATAAGAAAAGTCAGTAATTTGTAAGAATTCCAAGAATCTGGCTGAGAGTATAAACAAACAAACAAATAACTTAGCATGTTGTTATGGTTTAGATGTGGTGTCCCCCCAAAGCTCACCTGTGAGACAATGAAAGACGGTTGAAGGAGGAGAAATGATTGGGTTATATTCTTAACCTAATCAGTGAGTTAATTCCTGATGGGATTAACTGAATGGTAATTGGAGGCAGGTGGGGTGTGGCTGGAGGAAATGGTTCATTGGGGGCGTGGCTATAGGGTATATATTTTGAATCTGGAGAGTGGAGTCTCTCTCTCTCTCTGCTGCCTGATGATCTGAGCTGCTTCCTTCTGCCATGATGTCCTGCCTCACCTTGAGCCTGGAGGAGTGAGCTGCCTTCTATGGGGTAAAACCTCTGAAACCCTGAACCCCAAAATAAACTTTTCCTTCTCTACAGTTGTTTTGTTTGGGTCTTTTAGCCACAGCAATGAAAAAAGGTAACTAAAACACACATTTTTCTGTCTCACTATGTTCTGGGCACTGGCTGAGGGACCTCAGTGCTTCAGCAATTAATCACATAGCTTTTGGGACTTATGGTTGAAGATTGGCAGTAGGACAACCCACTGGAAGAATTCAAGCATGAACAGATGATTGCTGGGGGCCTTCAGGCCGCACAGAAGAACTAGTGTGGCTTCTAACTGGGGGAATGCAGAGAAACTAGAGGAAGGGGTTAAAGTAGGAAGTTTATGAGCAAGAAACACATAACAATATGTGATTGTAATCAAATGGGGAGATCTCTGAGTCTGAATTCTTGTGGTTGAATCTTGTTTGTGTAGGTGAGATCACCATGGAAGTGGTTCTTCTGACATTTAAAGGCAAGATAAATATTAGACTTGACTTTGGCTTTTTAAAAAACTAATATATTTTAAATAAATAAATATATATACACACACATATATATGAACTAATTTTAATGTGTGACCTAATATGTAGGATATGTAATATATAATATGTAATTAATATATAAACTAATAATTATAATACATAATAGGTAATATGTAACTATATATACCCATATATATAGTCAAACGAGTTGGATAAATTTGGTTTCCGTATTTTGTTTCAGAATTGCTGATAAAGGAGAGTGTTTCTAAATCAATCTCATGTATGACACTGAAAATGTTACAACTTTAAATATAGCTCCCAGTATGTTCATGGATGAAATTCATCATCAAATTATTTAACTGTCAGCTACAGCCATTCATCTGCAATTTCTAAAGCCTAGAGAACAATAGGGAAGTTCATACTATGCATTTGTTCACATAAAATCTTGGTTTAGCTGGGTGTGCTGGCATATGCCTATAATCCCAACAACTCAGGAGGCTGAGGCAGGAGGACCACAGGTACCAGGCCAGGATCAGCAACTCTGTGAGGCCCTAAGCAACTTAGTGAGATCCTATCTCAAAATAAAAAATAAAAAGGGCAGGGGAGGTAGTTTAGTGGTAAAGCACCCCTGGGTTCAATCCCCAGTACAAAAACAAAAACAAAAAATCTTGTTTCAGACATTCTGAAGTATATAAGTTCCAGGAATGTAGAAAAACTTCTGTTCCAGACTAACATTGGAAATAAAAACATTGCAAAAATTCACCCATTTCTGATTTCTTATGAATTTTGCCAGAATAAATGAAAAAAAAATTTTTCTCAAACCAGTAAAATCGCTTCAGAGAAAGAACTCCCATCTTTTTGATCCCATCCCTATTATTCTGCCTCTTCTTCAGTCTTGTTTCCACATTCTCTCACAATGTTTAGAGCTGGGAATGTTTTATTTTACCTAAATAGCCTACTAGAATATGCATTAGTGGACTTTGGTATATAATTAATTTTCCCCCTTATTTTCTTTAGCAATTCATAAGAAAAACAACTTCCATGAAGAGCAGTGTAAGTATCCTTCAGTACCTTCGTGCTGTCCTTTGCATGTGTTTGGAGTATGTTTCTCAGTGGTTTGTGTGATTGGGCCTCAATGTGACAATGTCAAGAAGTGGTGGAACTTTAAGGTGCAGCCATGTGGAAGGTGGTTTGGTCAAAGGGGCACCATTTTTGGAAGGAATTGACGTTGTTCTTGTGGCATCCTAGTTAGTCCCTATGAGACAGGGTTGTTATGAAAGGCGTCATCCCTGAATATCTTTGGTTTTTCCTTCTTGCCGTACAATCTCTCCCTTTGTCATTCACTTTTACTTTCTATGGTACCATCCAGTGTGCTGTGATGCAGACAGGGAGGCCCTCACAAGAGGCCAAACAGATGGAACTGTCTGGTGTTGGACTTTTAGTTAGCTCCAAAATATGAGCTAACTAAACAACTTTCCTTAAAAAAAAAAAAAAAAAAAAAAACTCATGTATTTTGTTATAGTAATGAAAAATGGATTAATGCACTTAGCTTTAGACTTTCATTTGATACTTTTAGGATTGTATATGCATATGGATTTTAATACTAATTAGTTGAAAATAACCTTTGAGATTTCCTGCTGTTTTTAATCTTTTTCTCTGACCAGGGTAAATGGAGATAGAGATAATATATTTAGCACATTTTTTGCCTTGACAACATAAGTACTTCTAGAGGAAAATATGAAGAACCCATTTTAACTTGCTCCCTCTCTTTGATTGGTCCAGCATTATTATCTTAATCACACGGATATAGTCTCATCCTGTGGGAACACTTTCTTCTACCAGCAGACTTAGTAAAACAATGGGGAAGGAAGTACCAGAAAGAAAGCTAGTCTGAATAATACTAGGAAAGGGAGATTCTACTAAGTGAGCCTAATAATAAGAAGTGGCTTGTGGTGAAGTAGAACTCCAACAGTGGAAGCTTATGACCACAAAGCAACTGTACTCCAGGTGGTATTGTCTCCTTCCTCCTTTACCCAAGGGGCAAACAGTGACAGTGATGTCAGAGCTTGTTCCAGATGCACAGAGCAAAGATAAAAGATAAAATGAACTTTGGAATAATTTTTTTTTTTTTTTTTCAAAAAAGGGAAAATTTTGAGCTGGGTATGGTGACACATGCCTATAATCCTAGTGGCTTGGGAGGCTGAGCCAGGAGGATTGCGAATTCAAAGCCAGCCTCAGCAAGAGCAAGGCACTAAGGAACTCAGTAAGACCCTGTCTCTAAATAAAATACAAAGTAGGGCTGGAGATGTGACTCTGGTCAAGTTCCCCTGAATTCATCCCTGGTACCAAAAATTAGAAAAAAAAAAAGGAAGATTTTAAGAACAAGTTTTCAAGTTAACTAAATGGATTTTTCTAATGTGCTTCTGTAATATTTCACACCCCAGTTATTCTTCATTTTCTCTGAATGCATTTCTTTTCTTTTTTCTTCAACTGTTTCTCTGGAGATGAAATAGTTTGTAGAACTGACAAAACTGAAATACTTTTTAGAATGCTAAGCAATGAAGGGTTTCATTAACATGAGCCACAGTTGATTTGTATGCTCAGGTTAAAATTTAGATTCTGTTTCAATAGGTCTTGAGTTGGATTCAGGACTGAGATTTCCAATAGCTTTCCAGGTGATGTTGAAACTACTAATGTCGCTAAGTAAATGTTAATTCCACTCTTTCCTTGCTGGCTGCTTTCATTTGTCTTCCTAGCACCCTAAGCTACTGGGTAAATTGAAAACCCTAAAACATTCCTGGATCACCTGCATTTATATCTCAATAAATAGAGAGTCCAATCTGTAAATTTTTAGAAGTTCTTCAGTTTAGTAGTTGTATGACTTTTATTCTCTGGAATGCAGTATACTATACGTTTATTGCAATAGGCAACATAATAATAGTAGAATAAATATTGACAGGGTATTGAGACACTTGTATTATATTTTATACTCTGCACATAACTGGCTATGTTAGACTAATAAGCTCTCAGTATCCTTTCAACTTGGTGATTCAAAACCAGTGAGCACAAGACAGACTATTTAGTCTAAGATGTCATTCTCCAATATTTATTGGGTTTTGAATAATAAATGCAGATCTTCCTCTCTGCTGAGGTTGTTTTTTTGGTGGTAAGATGCTTCTCCAAGATTGCTTTAAAGTCTAAAGATTTTTAATTCCTCCTAAAATTACTTTTTTTTCCCCTCTTATAATTTAGATCTATTATAACAGGAGAAGCCACACCCCAAAGCCCCTGATGATCAATTACTTCCCTTGCCTGGATTTTTGTTATGCAACACAACTAGGTTGCTCTGCTTCAGGGAGGCTCACAAGATAAATTGCCTCCCTTTGGCTGTGTCATTTTCTTCAATTACACAAACAGCAGCTGGAAAATCTGGAGATGAGAACTACAAGAATTCTGGGAGATGCTAACGATTAGCACTTGCATTATTAGTCTCTGGAGGTTCTTCAAGCTCAGAGTCCCCCATGGCATTGTCAGAATAGAAAAGTGACACAGACGCAGTCAGCACTCAGGAATCATTCAGCTTCCGAGGATAATGCTTTCCCTGGGCACAGGGTTGTTTGCCCCCAGAGTCCCACGATCTGCGTAGGAATCAACAGACACTGCATGGCCATGATGGGTTTAAATAGATCTAATCATTCTGGAAGGCAGATAGCTGTGAAAAACCTTGTTACCCTGGGAAGGAAGCCTATCTTTCTCTAATAAAACAGAATGTAGTTACTGTACTTTTCGTTTCCTAAAGCACTCTCCTTTGTATTATTAATTTTTTGAAAGTGCAAGTTTGGGAAAGCCTTTAGAGACACTGAACCTATCAACTATTCATCTTCTGACCAAATAAATTTCTTTATCAAAATAATGCTTGTGAAATGCTATTTTGTTTGTGGTCCTCCAAGGAGAGCATGTTCTCTCTCTGCCTATTTTGCTCCATTAAGAGTAAAGCTTATAATGATATGATTGTCCACAAAATGAAAAAGAAAATGTCCTCAGATATGATAAGCTGAAGCATCAAGTTTGGGCAATTTGCCAGTAAAATCTTCAATATTATTGTGCAAATGCTTTTGCAGCTCATGCTTTTGGTGTGCCTTGAAGCACTGTTTGAGGGTACAGGATTTGCCCCTAGACAAGAGTGGTTGTTTATCAACAATATGTAGGTAAGAAACAGACAATCCACATACTAGAGATGTTTTTGCAAGAAACCTTGCAAAGAAAGATAAGCAAGTGGTAGAAGTTGATGTGGCATCCATGATGTGAAGGCAGTAAGGTGCAGCTTGTGGCAAGATAATTGGCTTTGAAATTGGCCACATCAACCTTCAATACTTCTCAGTTTTGGAGTCCTGAGCACAGTCCTTTCTATTTCTATTTTCCACTTTTATATTTGTAAAATAGAAATACTATTCTTTTCACACAGGACCATGGGATGAATCAAATTCGTCTGGCCTAAGTTAATTTCCTAGTACATAATAGGCGACTAATAAATGTTAGTTTTGCTAATGTACTTTGATAAGCAGAGTTCACTGTTCCTATCTTTGTTACATCTCTATGATGGCCCCTATTATGTGATGTGCTTTTATATGATACTTCATTGATATTGTTCATGTTTAAGTCCAGTTTGATTTTGATTTTCTCTTAGGGACTATGTTTTATTTTGTAAAGAACAACTAAATTTGGGTTGAATTATTTGTGTTCATTGTTTTTCACTAGTAAAGATGGGAATGGTAATACTTCTGAAAGTAGCTATGAAGTTTAAATGAAGAACTAAATAATGTCCTCTCTGTGGCACAGTGCTTGGTACAGTATGGCCAATAAGTACATGATTGCCCCACTTTTTCCTACTTTCCTTTACATGACCAATGCCTCACAGTTTTTGACACATATGATGAAAGTAATGCCATTTGTTTAACAGTGAAGGAATCTACAGATAAAGAAGTGAGTGAATATGTAAGTAAAACAGAGCATTGGAAAAACGTCAAAAGATTTTAGTTCTAATTCTTGTTTAATTTCAGCTATGATCTGCATGACCTGGGTAATACACTCTGACTTTCTGGGTCCTGGTGTCTGTAATTGTAATTTGAGTTGGGATATATATATGCTATATCTTCTGGGCTTAGTCCACATGACCTGAGAATTTATCAAGATCTACAGATTTTGTCAAGATCTACAGATATGATTTATATGAAATTCTATTTTCATCGATACAAAGAAAAGCTCAACGTAAATTACAGAGTGTTTCCATTTTCCTATAATGTTGTAAATAATGATAAGAGTCAATGCTAAAGAGTAAGGGGTCATTGCAAGTCACCCCCCACAGTAGCTGAAAGATACCCACTGCTTTCATGGTCTAGTTACAACCAATTTCTTCTGGACAGTGGAAAATGGGACAGTATTATATTATTCTAATGTTTCAGACTTACTAAAAGTCAGTACTTTTCTCTCAGAAATCACTTCACAAGGAAGGATTTCTGAAATGTTAGGATGCAACAACATATTATGCTTTGGCTTCTTCATTTAAACAGCTGACTTAAACATGGTGACTTTAAAGCACCATAGTTCTCAAGGTGTGATTCCTGGACTCACAAGAACTGGAAACTTGTTAGAAATGAATATTCTCAGGCCCCACCCACCACTTCTGAATCAGCAACTGGGTAAAATCCAGCAATCCACAATCCAGGTAATTTTGATGTTCACTAAAGTATGAGAATCACTGATTTAAGGAAAACACAATATTAAATATTAACTAGTTCTGTAAACCTGGGTTTATCTATGCTTTAGAATAACTCAAATGAAATTCTATCATCTCACAAAACTGAAAGTATATTATAAATAAGTGCTCACACACTCAAAGAATATCCTATACTCTTCTACTATCTTAACTTAGCAATTATCCTAGACCTTCCTTCATTAAAGAAGAACAGTGAAGTGATCTGGTTTGAGGAGCACTGAGGTCATTTATTCTTACCCATTGTTAACATGAATACACAATTTTATTTTCTTCCTTCTCCTTCTAAAAATATGCTGTCAAATATTCAGGATAAATAAGACTCTTGAAGAGTTTGAGATGAAATGACTTTGCTACACAAACCAAAGGCCCAGCAGCCATGTTGCCTTTGAGCCTCACGTCCACACATCACATTTCTTCCTCATCACATTCCCCTTTGCTGATGCAGAGGGAGAGATCATCAGCAGAAGGCACAATGGTTTTACCTTTGCAGGCTTTCTGTGTCTCCATTTCACTTCCTTTGCTCTCTTATAGTTTCTAAATAATGAGAAAAATTTCTTTCCCTGGACTTTCATTATAGCTAAAGGAAAGGAAAAAATAATCTCATTAAAATAATGAAGTGATTTCAGCATGATTAGTTGTCCCCCAAAGCCACTGATGTCCACAGGTAAGCAAAACACTCAGCTGCTTAGGCTCTGGTTGTGAGATAAAGTCAGTTGCCCATTTTCAGCATCTGTGATAAGTAGGAGGGAACAACCTTTTGGCACAGCCAAACTTAGATGAATGATCTGTTTCATCCTGTGCTGCAGCTGGATCAATTTGGTCACTAGGAGTAGACAGATTTCATCTGAGCCTGGTGACAGAAATTCATTTGAAATCATCGAGAAGTCGGCAATACCTGTTGTCAAGGAAATGAATTTAAACATGAAAAAAGGAGAAATCTTTCACTTAGGTAAGCATGATGGAGAGGAAGAAAATGAGGGTTCACTAAACACTTCAAGATATTGTGTCAAATAAATGAATTTTATGGTTAATTGAGCACTATATTTGGCAAATAATGTGTGGTCCCTCCCTGAACTTGGACCGGTCCTTCGTTTCTCAAGAGTTGAATTTAAAGACATTAACGTTCGCTATGGAAATAATTGTTTTTAACTCTGAAAAAGATATAAATACATAGTTGTCTTGGACATGGTGTCTGTTAATTCTGATTTATGAATTGCTCCTCATCAGAATTTGTCACAAGGGGAAACAATTGCTTGTGTTATTATAGCTCATTTGAACTGATAGTAAATATCTGACATCACATGAATCATTGCGATAAGGTTTTAGAAGCTCTAACTAAAACCAAAGGCAAAAAAGCAGATGTTTGTGTTTCAGTTAATAGGGCTACAATGCTTTTATTTTGCCACAAAAGGAAGCTGTGGTGTCACTGGCAATAGAAGAAGATATTCTGAAACACCTAACTTCTTCCAATGTGAAAGAAATAAATAAGTTATTAGAAAAGACCTAGAAATATGGATTGACTGTAAATGGAGTTTACAGCATGATATATGTGAATTGAATTGCAATACCAATAACACGAATGCTCAGCCATAATAGGATTCCTAAGAGAGTGGGTGGTTATAGGTCTCAAAAGCCATAATAGCTATCCCCTCTCTCTTTAATGACTAATCCTTCTCCAATCATGTTCTGTAGGTAATGCTGTGAATGGGATTTCATCATTTAATTATGAGACTAGGGGAAAAGAGGGCCATAAACTAAAGCTCAAGTTACTCAAGCAGAAATAAAAACTGACTGTCTTAAATCCATCTCATTGTGGTAAAGCAAAGGATGGCTAGGAGACACAGAAGTATTTTCATTCCAAATAAAATTGTACAGATTCATTCTCCAGGTTTTGAAATTCTTGCAGTGTGGTAGTGTTTCACAGATAGTTTTCAAGGCTTACCACGTGGGCTACAAGTACCATTACCCTTCGGGGTAGTTATACATTTTGATTAGTTCTATGAAAATCTGTTTATTCAGGATTGCCTAGGTGCAAGGTATTGGACCTCTACAATACCTGCTTTCCTGGCACTTATATTAAACAATTGGTACACAGCCAATAGAGTTCAGGGAGCTTTGGATTTGTTCTCTAAGGAACCCATTGTTACTTTCATAGGGTAAACATTTTATTTTACACTGTCTCCCATGAGTGTGGAATTTTCAACTTTTAGGACAATGGATCTGAATCCTGGCCATGCATTAGAATCACCTCAACAGTTTAAAATGATTGGTTCCTATTCCAGACAAATTACATCAGACTTGCTTGTGGAGAGCCCCAGGCAGCTATAGTTTTTAAACTTCACAGATGATTTAATGTACATTCATGATGGGGAGTCACTAGTTTCTAATTTTGATCAGAAATGTACATATGTATCTCATTATTTTGTTTCATCTATTTATTCTTTCTCTTTTGTCCTTAAAATAATTAAATGATGGCTAATATTTTACTATTTATTTTGTAGACTTAAACATTCCATTCATTATGATTCTTACTAAATATAATTTCATTGTCTAATCCATAACTGCAATTATTAAAATCTTGAAATCTCTTAAGATCTACATTTTAGATTCTCAGTTGAATTATACAATTAATTATTTATCCTAGATCAAATCAGTGATTTAGAAAGAAATTTATGTCATATACATGAAAGATGTTAATGATACATTAGAGCATGATGCTATTTTGTCCTAACTTTTCATACTTTTTAATTTTGTATGCTTTTCTATTTTTTTTTTTTTTTTTTTTGTCATTCTGAATCTCTATTGTTAGCATTAGGTCTTAATTTTATCTTTCAACTAGAGGATTTTTGCCTTTTACTATTTTAACATACTATGAAAGATATAAGACTGAAATTGTGGTAAAGAAGAATGCAATGAATACTTACCCATACCAAGTTTAAGACATAAAGCTTCACCAATACAGTTAAAGCCCCTTCTATATCCTTCCCTTCTTTGCTGTGTTGACAGATTTATCAAATAATGACATAGTAGGCCACAAGTAAAATCTGACTTTTGGATAAACAACTATTAACTTTTTAGTTGTCATGTATGTTGCATGTGATATAAAAAATTGGTTATGTATCTGAAATTCACTAATACTTGTTTTGAAATTCACCAATTTTGCAACCTTATTCCCTCATGTATTTATTCTTACTTTTCCATACATGTAATGATTTAAAAGTTTGATTAAAAAAAGACTCAAAATTGTCATATGTTCTATGTATACATATGTATTAGGATATATGATATCTTTGAATCCTACTTTAATACAGTAATTGGTTTTTGAATTATTCATGTTTTCTAGTCAATTTATTTTCAGTGACATAATATTCCATTTATTGACAATTCACAAATTATAACATAACCTTCTGGTGGACCAAACAGATATTTCTAAATTTTTATAATTACAAATAATGCTTCTGTGAATATTTTCCTATATCTCCTCAGATATTTAACAGTTATCCAGAATATATATCTAGAAGTGAAATTGCTATATTGTGGGCTGTTTATATCTTACCTATTAATCGTTAATCTTATCTACTAATCTGAATAGAGGGGGTAACGTCAAGCTTTTAGATATGTTAGCAAAGATGAAGTGCCATTTCAAATTGCAATCTTAAATAATTTATATATAATGTTTCATCACATGATCCCCAAATGCAATGAGATAGGTAATCTGATAATGACTCTAGTTTTGACAGTGTGGTTTTACTTGCTTTTTCATTTGATCCATATAATACTCCAAATATCATTAGTTACATTTTACAGATAAGGAAGTTAAAGTTTAGAGAAACTACACACTTATCTCAAATCTCTCAGTTCCTGATGGAACCAATGCTAAAACCTGAATTTTCCAAACTCAAACCTCAGATTTTCTCCCCTTATTAAAACTCTTAAATTGATATACATACAAGGTCTTCTAAATTAAAGTTAATAAATTAATTTTGGTATTCCACATTCAAAAATATCTGAAAATATTTTTTCCTATTCAATAAATTGAGAAGCATATATTGATAGTCCAAGTGTTTTAAGAAAAGGGGCAAGAATATATACTGTGTTTCTTAATTGGAATATATTGTGTCTTAAAATACTTTGCATTTAGCTAATGCAACCAAATAGTTCTCTTTTCACTGCATAGTTCCAAACCTGATTAGGTGATTGTGTTACCTTCCTACTGAAGCTAGTCCACAGCAAAAAAGATTGATATAAATAATCATGCAGATTTTTTTTTTATTTCTAATGTTTGCAAACACTTACCAGACAATCCAGGAAGTTTATAATCCAAATTCCTGAGATTATTCCATACTTATCAATTTTTTGAAATTATAAACACTATTCATTTATTTATTTTTTTGGTACTGGGGATTGAACTCAGGGGCACTTGACCACGGGGCCACATCCCCAGTCCTTTATTGTATTTTATTAGAGACAGGGTCTCACTGAGTTGCTAAGTGACTCGCCATTGCGGAGGCTGGCTTTGAACTCACAATCCCCCTGCCTCAGCCTCCCAAGTGCTGAGATTACAGGCAAGTACCACCATGCCTGGCTACAAAAACTATTTATTATACACTTATTGTAGAGAAGAAAATGGAAATTTCAAGTGATTAAGTAATTTATACTTAATTTTATTAAATCAATAAAATGGAAACAAAACCCCAACTCATGATAAGAAAGAAAAACTGCAAATATTTTCTAATAATTTCATGAAAAATTTGTGGTCTGTAGCAGGTTGTGAAATTGTCCCAAAGATGTCAGCATGAATATATTACTTCACATGGCAAAGGGATTTTTTTCCAGAGGGATTAAGTTAAGGATTTTGAGAGCAGAAGAGAAGAGTGGCTTGAATTATTCAGGTGGTTTCCTTTCATCACATACCATCATTTTTTTTTTTTTTTTTTGGTACTGGGGATTGAACCTAGGAGTACTTCTTTACAATTGAGCTAAATTCCCAGCCCTTTTTAATTTTATTTTTTTAAATTTGATATGGGATTTTGCTAAATAGTTGAGACTGGCATCAAAATTGTGAGCATCTTGCCTCAGGCTGCAGAGTTGCTAGGATTATAAGTTTACTCCACCATACCTGCCACAATCATTCTTAAAATGGGATAATTTCCCGGCTGTGGACAGAAGGAACTGTAGAAGAATGGTCAGAGAGTTAAAATTGCTGGGTTTGAAGTTGGCCATGAACCAAGATATGTGGGCAACCTCTAGAAGGTGGAAAAGGTAAGAAATAGACTCTTAAAAACATCTAGGATATACTTGTACATTGTTGGTGGGACCATAGACTACTACAACCACTCTGGAAAGCAGTGTAGAGATTCCTCAAAAAACTAGGGATGGAACCACCATATAACCCAGCTATCCTACTTCTTGGTATTTTCCCAAAAGTTCTGAAATTGGCCTACCACAGTAATACAGCCATCTCAGTGTTTATAGCAGTACAGTTCACAATAGCTAAATTATGGAATCAACCCAGATGCTTGTCAATAACTGAATGAATGAAGAAATTTAGATATATATACACAGTAGAGTTCTACTCAGTCATTAAAAAGAATGAAATTATGGCTTTTTCCAGTAAATGGATGGAAATGGAGAATATCATGCTAAGTGAAATAAACCAAACTCAACCTTGAAGGTGAAGATTTTCCTCATATGAAGAAAATAGAGTAAATTAAAGTAAAATGGAGGGAAGTATAGAATATCTTAAAGATAAAGGGAATATAATTAATGTAGAAGAGGGAGATCAAGAGACAGAGTGGAGGAATTAAGGGGAGGCAATGCAGAATGTATTATTAGAAAATCATGTTATGTGCATATATAAATATACCACAGATAATTTTACCTTTATGCATAAGTAAAAAGAACCAATTAAATACAAATAAATAGACAAGCAAAATGAAGTGTAGTAGAGTAGAGGAAGGGAAATGGGAGAGGAGTGGGAGGACGGGAGGGAAAATGGGGAGGAAAAGGGAGGGGTCATAAACTGAGATCAAATTCCTGGAATGTATTATTTTGTCAGGATTAATCCAACTACTATGTATAACTATAAAGCTCCGTTTTTTTTTTTTTTTTTAAAGAGCATCCAGAAGGTACTGAAACCCTGCCAACAATTTAATTTTAACCCAGTGAAACCTGTGTTGTTGTTTTACCAAACTCCAACAAGATACAAGTCGGTGTTATTTTGTGGTAGGTTATTACATTGACTGTTATAGTTTGGATGAGAGGTGTCTTCTGAAAACTCCTGTTAAAGCATAAATATTCAGAGGTGATGTGATTAGATTATGAGAGTTGTAATATAATCAGCCCATCTAGTTTGAATGGACTGACTGGTGATAACAGTAGGCAGGTGGTGAGTGGCTGGAAGAGGTGGGCACTGGGTTCATCCCTAGAAGGGTGCATCTTCCCTGCCTTCTTTTTTTTCCTGCTTTCTCTGGGTTTTCAAATCCTGCCATGAGCTGAGGAGCTAGCCTTAGAGGGACCCTTCCCTCATGCTGTGTTGTATCACTTTGAGTTCAAAGCAATGGAGTTGATCATGTATGGAGTGAGACCCATGAAACAGCTAGCCCTAAATAAACTACCCCTCTTCTAAATTGTGCTTATAGGGTATTTTGGTTACAGCGATACAAAATCTGACAAAAAATGTGGCAATAGAAAAATAATATGTGGTCTACTTTGCCATGCTACTAGCATGTTTGGGTAGTTGGTAAACTCAATATTTCAATACATATTTCTTGATAATAATTATGACGCTAGTTATAGTTAGGAGAAATAATGTCATACTTGATTAGGAGACTGGTACCTCATGCTTTTATGTGAAGAACCAGCTTGGTTGTTATTTTAAAATACTGATTCATGGTGTCCATCTCAAGAATTTCTCATTCAGAATTTCTTAAATTCCTGATGGGTAAACAAAATGGCATCATTGCTTTGAAAAAATGGTTTAATACTTGGAAACAACCCAAATATCTATCATCTGTTAATGCAATTGTAGTACCATACAGTTGAATTATCAAAAATAAAAACTATTAATTAAAGGTAGTGATATGTATGAATCTCAAAATCACTCATACTAAAATTTTAAAAAGACACAAAAGACATCATATGACAAGTTTCTACAGATAGTATACTTTGAAAAAGAAAAGTGTAAGGGGCATAAAATCTGATAAAGATTTTGAGAAACTGGGAGTTGAGAAAAGACACTGCTTGCAAAGGGTAGTGAGGGAGCTCTGTAAGATAATTCAAATATTCTATATCTTGATAGTGGTAGTTGTGCAAGACAGGGTAGATTTGTTCAAATTCATTGAACTTTGTACTTTAAAAGGGTAACTTTCACTATATATAATTTATACCTTAGAATGCTTGGGTTATAAAAATGAGGAACATGTTTAAATGCCTTAGACTTTCACAAACTTAGGTTAAACTAAAATATACTTTAAAATATTTTAATATGTGCATAATAATTATTTAGAATAGTTGGTTTCATTGTGGTTTATTTGTACATGTACATAACGTAGATCAATTTAATTTTTCAGCACTTCCCTTGCCCTCCCTCCTGTGGCCCCTTCCTTTAACACTGATCTTTGTCCTATATTTATGAGATCCCTTTTTTTTTTTTTTTCTCTAATAGGAGTACACTTTTAAGTCAAATGACAACAACTGAAAGAGTTTAGGAAATATTGTGCTAATGAATTTCAGAGGGATAGAAATCTTTCACTTGACTATTAACTAAGTACTAAGTAAGTTGTAAAATCCCCAATGAAAATATTTCTCTCATGAGATTGTTAGGTTCAACTCTGATCCAATTTTTAAACAACATCCTAAGAGAGCTATGCATTTCACGTCATTTGTGCTTAGAGATAAAGATTATCCTGTCCCAATCAACTGTCCTAAAAATGAGTTTTTAAAAATTCCCAAACTGCTGTAAATGAGCCTCAGAAGTCATCTTTTCCTGCAGTGAATCCATGGGATTTTTGTAGTATGAGGCAGTTCATTTCCTTTCCCAAGAGTTATTATAATTAGAAGTGTTCTTGTTAAAAAATGGAGAAGAAACTTACCTCTAGTAAAACCATATACTCATTTAAATATAAAATTGTCACTTATTAAGCTATTAAAATTCATCTCATATCATATAAAGAACAGGGATTTTGTTTAGTAGCTTTTGGATTTTTAAAAAGCCTGAGGAGTTGCACAAAATATGTTGATATATTTAACATACTCATCACCTCTTCTGCATCATCTTTATATCAAAAATATTTTGGCATACAGTAGTTCAAAGAAGTGTTACCCAAAATCCAAGAAGTTCTCCTAAGCCAAAAAATGAGAGAATCTGTGCAGGGTTTTCAGGAGTCCTGCTGATATTTAAGGTGGGAAGCAACTCTGACATTTCCTGATTCTGTGAGCAGGATGGAAAGGAATGAAAGACCAAAGATATGCTGAGATAAAGATTTGTTTTTTTCTGAGTTACAAAAATATCAGGGGGCTGGAGATATAGCTCAGTCGGCAGAGCGCTTGCCTCACATGCACAAGGCTCTGGGTTCAATCCCCAGCACCACACACACACACACACACACACACACACACACACACACAAGATCAGTATTGAAGAAGAGGAGTTATAGTTTACAAAATAAATTCCACAGCTGTATAAATGATATGTTGACACAGGACAAGAGTGGAGGTAACTAGAGTAGTTAGAAAGCATTCCAATAGGCCAGGGATGCAGTAAAAATCAGCATGAATGGAGTGAAGAAGGAGAAGTAGACCTGTAGGGACTTGTTGACCAATTGAATAAACAGATAAAAACAGAATTTAAGGATAGTACAAAGATTGCTAGATGTTCTCAGGTCAATTATCTTAAATTGCCAGAGCCTAGAACACTGATTTTTTTTTATCAATGGTTTCAGGGTATATTGATATATTTTAAGCCTTGCACAGGCGTACCACCCAAATTAAATCAACCCACTATTTTTCTCTTGTTCTATTGTAATGTTCTATGAACTCTATTTCAGAAGACTTTTTTCCAGGTTCTTTATTTCCATGAAATATAGTGCTCCTTCCCACTATTTCACACAATTCCATTTTCTGGAATGATTTAGTATATCCCTACAAGTGACAAATCTTAGAGGATATAAAGGCCATTAATCTAATACTACCTTTTATCGGAGTGGAAACTCCTTGCATTAAGTGATAGTCAATTTTTGTGCTTCAAACCTCCGCATGCTAAAATGGTTCTCTAAAGACATTTTAATTAAAATATGTCAAGGAAAAGACAAAGCAAACCCTTAAAAATAAAGCCCCATTACTTGGTTTAGAACTTTACCCTTCCATCAGAGTCGAGGTCTGCAGGAAGTGTTGATGACTTGGTCTGTAATTAAACGAAAGGGTGCTTACAAGAACCTATTCATATGCTTTATGATATCCCTCAGGATCATTTAACTGACTAATTTGGACAGCCTAGACAACAAATTGAAGGCCCGGACTCCTCTCCTTTTATAACTCTGTACACATAATCCCAAATTGATTCGTCTCTAATACATGAGAACCAAATGAAAAATTAATTAGATTGACTATAACCCTGAAGTGAGCACTTTATTGCTGTGTTGCTTTGGCTATTTGATCCTTTTTCTTTTGATTTATCAATAAAGTAGCCCATGTGGAAAAATCATAGAATAAAGGTAAGAGCAAGCATCAGAAAAATCCAGACAAACTGTAAAACTGAGCAGCCTCTGCAAAGTAGAAGATTTAGAAGAGGTCTCTAGGTACTAACTGCACGATAAACAATATACTCAGATGAAATAAATTTTCCTCATTTCTTAAGCTTAAGAGTTTTTTTCTTGTATATTCTTTTTTATCTTTGTAATGGAAACAATTCCTGTTAATATGTTTATCTCTCCATTTCATCTTTAGCTACTCATTTAATAGCTACTCATCTGTATTTATTCATTTAAAAACTGACTTAGAAGTCATTATAATCATAGAAAATTAAATGTGAAGGGTTCATGTAATGTAACCCCAGAATTTTTATGGATAAAGATGCTAAGAATGGGCTGGGGATGTAGCTCAGCGGCAGAGCACTTGCCTTCTATGTGTAAGGCACTAGGTTCAACCCTCAGCACCACATAAAAATAAACAAAATAAAGGCATGCTGTCCATCTAAAACTACAATTTTTTTTTTAGATGCTAAGAACCTTGGAAACTCATGGCAGTACAGGAAAACAAAAACTTGTTTTCCTTGACCCTCCCATTCCTGTACTCAATAGGTCTGCTTATAATTTTAATAACCACCCTTAGCCCAGTACATTGACAGCAGAAGGGTAAGTTTTTGTGGAACTAAAATACTATCTGGAGTGATTGATACAATTCATTTAAAAATATCTCAGTCAATATTAAAGTTGCTTATGAATAAAATTATATTATACTTCCTGCTAGTGCTGAAAACTAGGTCTATAGGATAGAAAATGTATACATATCAAATATAAAACACATAAAAATATATACAAATCATGTATAAAACAAATACAAAGAATATTTTATTTATAGTACATCAAATATATGCAAACATTTACTTGACTAGTGAGCATCATAATTTTTGTTAAATTTCTTGTAAGTTTTTTACTTAGTTGCTATCTAATGGAAACACAAATCCATTAGGTAATGTGAACATTAATACTTTGAGTTGGGTAAAGTTCAAAATTTATAAGTAAAAACTATGAATCCTTCTCACCTTTCATAGTGAATCCTTTAATTGAATTAGTTATTAAGATAACAAGATAACAAATTTATATTTTATTAATTGAAATAACTCCTCAGTTTAACTTTCATAAACTGTCTATGGTGAAACATTATTTAATATATGAGTGGTATAGGCAAAATAAGGGCCTCAAGGATGTCCTTACCTGTATCAGGGTTCCCTAAAGGAAGAGAATAAATAGGAAGTATAATTATAAAAAGGGAATACAGGTTGTTGTTTCTCTTAGTTTGTGATTGTTCGTTATGGCATCAATCGAAAAGTAATACAAATGCCTTTAAAATAATTAAAAAAACCCAGATGTGCTACTGGTGTTGATCCTTATACCAAGTACATTTCCAAGCTGTACTCTTGGGAGGGTACTTGGTACTTGCTTCCTTTCCTATGAGTAATCTAAACCATTGATCTAGCTTTGTTTGCTGGAGTTTTTAAGTAGAAAACCCCACGTACAAATAAACACATTGTGCACAACTAAAGCAAATACATAAATATTTTTTAAAAAAGAAAGAAAATGGCTTGTTTGGACCCTTGTCAGCGAAATTTTCTTTCATTGTTGAGGAGCTCTAAGGCTAATTAGCTTAAGTAAGGTCTTGCCTACTGTGAGGCAGACTTAAGGGAAAAAAAAATTTCTTTGTTATCCTTTACTACATTAGTAATTACCAGTTTTATTTTCCCCTCATTTTGGGACATTGCCAGGATTATAAGGCTCTTCATGCTTCCATTTGATGTCTGAATCTTTGATAACTGTACTGTTACAAGTACTTTTTAAAAACTGATTATGAAATACCAAGCAGTGTGAGCTCAATATTTTAAACTTGTTTTTAGTGTAACTTTTATATCATCAATATGTGGTAACACTGCCATAATCCTTCTACCATGAGGAAATTATATGTTCAAGAGGTTGAGTTACCTGAGGTCACACACACTGTTGGCACTTTGGATAAACTTTGACATAAAACCAACCCCCGTGATTCCTGACAAGTTAGCATTCACTCGGATGAGATTTCTTCTTTTCTGTGAACAATTTCTTGATCATCAGGCACTCTCTGTTTCATGCTTTCTTTTTCTTAGTGTACATCTACTTTTAAGTTTATTATCTGTTTTATCTACTAGAATGTAAGTTCCATGAGTACAACAGATTTTTTTCATGTTCATTGATTTATTCCCAATTCCCAAAACAATTTCTGGCATGTAATAGAAAGTTAATAAAGGCTTATTGAATGAATGAAAGTATGGGCACATATGACATATTCAGTTCATGTTTAGTTTGATTTTAGGTAAGCCTTACTATGCATCCTGCAGCATTCAAGATTAATAGGAAATGATTTATGTGCTAATTAATAAATGGAACATATATGTATAATGTCTTAAAAAATTAGAGATCTTTTCTGTTTACTAAACAATCTTGGGTGCATTGACATTTATAATATGTGTATTCAAAATCTACCTGGGTTGGGCACGGTGGTGCATGCCTATAATCTCAGCACTTGGGAGGCTGAGGCAGGAGGATCTCGAGTTAAAAGACAGCCTCAGCAATGGTGAGGCACTTAGCAACTCAGTGAGACCCTGTCTCTAATAAAATATCAAAAAGGACTGGGGACATGGCCCAGTGGTCTAGTGCCCCTGAGTTCAATCCCCAGTAGCGAAAAAAAAAAAAAAAAATTCTACCTGGTTCTCATTTCCATTATAGTGCATGCAAGGGGGAAATGAGATAGAGGAAGATTTATGGGAGGTTTTTATATTTCAGACCCAAAAGAGGTATACATCACTTTTGATAACATCCCATGGGTTGAAACTTAAGAACATACTTGATGACCAGAAAAAAGAGATGAGCATGAAATAGGCCAACAGTCCTTGCTAAAGTTGCTTTCTCTAAGGTACTTAGAACCAACACAGGGAGAGAAAAAATTTAAGCTCCGGTATGGTAGGAACAATGCTGTGATTATCCACTCTTGGTGGAAACTAGATATCATACTCAAATTTGCTGCTCTTAGAGTTGAATAAGTGATTTTTTTTATCATAATGTGGGAAAAAATATCAAGAACTAACACTAGTATCACCTACAGATTTAAAATGAAAACAGGGAGAGTGGAACGAAATGAAGGAACAATTGCCAGTACTTGCAGAAAAACCTGTAGAAAGGATCCCTTACTAGAGTGGTGATCTTGATGAACAGCTAAACAACCCATGACAACATGGCACAGAGGAATGTGGGGGAATGTTTTTACTTTGATTTCAATTTAATCTATCCTCCAGATCTCCTGCCTATATCTCGGAGCTGAACCCAACCAGAGCAAGAGGGTTAGAGTCCATTCATGAAGTGTGGTGATCCCTCAGCATAGAATGGATAAAGAACAGCAAATAGTGGCTCTAGATAGATCATACAAAAGTTATAAAACAGAAATATAGAGTTTTATAAGATTACAGAGAAAAATATCCAAGTTGTATTGTGAATTTGAAAAACATTTCTTTCTTCTAGATATTTCTATGAAATATTGCCTTATTTTAACCAAGAAATAATTGATACCAATATTGTAATTGATTCTAAAAATCTTATTCATAATTCATTCATTCACTAAGTTGATATGTACTCTGCATTTACTTTCTGTGATAATTGCTCTTATTAGTAGCAGTAAAATAAATGTATATTTTCATAAAGTCTGAACTCTATAATGCAGGCAAGTACATATCTATAATTGGTTGGGAAAGTTGTATTTACTAATTTCTCTCTGTGGGTTGCAAGGGATATTTAGAAATGTGATGAGTGGAGTATATTACCTATTTAGTAGCTAAGAAGAAAAAAAATGGTTTTGAAAATTTATTATAGAGATGATGTGTCTAGTTAAGTACAGGTCGTTGGTTTCATTGAAGTAGTTACACAATTATTACTCTTTGCATCAACAGAAGAGGTGCTAAGTACTATATGTGGGGAGGACAGCCATTACTAGCATGGGAACTTTAAAAACTCAGAAACGTATAATGAGGATATTGAAGTATTTTACCCTGGGAAGTATAATTTTAACTTCTTTTGGTATCTCTGCTATGATTTATGAGCACTATCGGGAACCACTTGTATAACTGAATGCAATCGTTCTCTCCTTGGTGAATGCAAAGCCTATAAACACAATCAGAAGATAAAAGAGTGACAGTGATGATAGGTTTATTACTTGCCGTACAGGGGATGTTCCCAAAGCAGTTTCTCTGAGCAAACAAAGCAAGGGATTTTAATGGAGAGAATCATGCTTATTCATGTAAGACAGTCTCATTATCACATGTAGAGGTGGGCACACTCTAGAGCATGTTCAGTTCCATGTATGCCTCTTCATACATTGCCTGCTCAAAAAATTGTTAGAAAGCCCCCATGTCGCTGCCTGAAGCGGAAGTCGCTTGGAGCAGCGAACGCCACAGGAAAATTCGGAGGCAGGATGAAAATGAAAAAAGGTCTTTTATTCTTCTCCTCTCTCCAGCTCCAGCAATCACTCCAAATGCTCTAACTCCAACCACCACCTTCTTCTTCCCCCACACACACTAACGAACCTCACCCAGTTATATACATATCGCTTTAACAAGGACACGTGCTTACAGCTCGAGCTTACAGGTGCGTCACGCAGTGTTCACGGGCATACAAAGATTCTTTGAATAATGTATTAATATCAGGTGGAAACTAGAACATCTTTTATGGCTCTCATTATAGGCTCCTTCATTTCCCCCTTTTAGTTTTAAAAGAGGGGATGTTCTAGGACGTCCATGTGCAACCGACATTCTTACCCGTCATGGGAGTCTAGGCTGTCCTGACTCCTGGCTTAGGTTGACATGCCGGCCACATTAGACTGTCCCGTGCGACTGTGCCGTGTCTTAGGTTGTCCCCTTCTGGGGATCTTACCCGTCATAGGCTAACCAGCCATCCAATAGAGCCCTTCAGGATCGACTGTGTGTTGACTAACAGCCGTCCAATTTTTAGGAGATGCTGCGGCTTTTAAGGCGGTAAGCCTACTGCTGACGAGCCAAGTTTCCATAGCGTATCAAGTTCTTTAAGCGAATCAGCTGCCCTTAGTTTCATCAAGTAACGCACTGAGTTCTCTTAGACAAATACCCACAAGGCATTGTCCCGTAATGTCCCAAAATAATGGAAAATCAAAATGTCCATAAGTTATAACACAGGGATGCTTGCAGCGACCGCGGTCCCTGCAGTTGTAGCAGCAGCCGTCTTTTTTATGTCTAGACATTTCTACCGGCAAATCTTCAGGGCCCGCTACCTAAAAACTCAAGCATCCATTATTAAGGGAAAGGCAGTGCTATTCCAGCACTGAGATCAAAAGGTGAGCTGTCAAACTAAAAAAAGAATTATTAGAGTAGAAAATAAAAGTTGATCTCTGCTCACACACATTGCTGCTTAAGCTCCCACAAACATAAGCAAAATATCACATTCAGAAATAATCAAAGAGAAACTGAGGGTGTTTACTGCATTAAAGATAAAGAAAAGCTAAAGGCATTTTGGAAAAATAATTTGTTAGCTGGAATCCTCGAGTCTCTATATACACAGCAATCCTATACCTGTTGAAATAATTCAAATTAATCAGCTACTAAACAAATGAAGTCAATAACAAATAAATGATCCTCTGTCGGAACACCAAAATATCAGGTTATACAACATTAAACATATTCACAGCTGAAGAGAAGTCCCGGAGACAACTATAAATCAAAATTGATTATCATTATAATTGATTATCTAAAAATATTCTGAACTTATATAAATATCTATTTATCTATCTATCTATTGATTATCAAATTAGAATATTCTAAGCTTAAATGAATTAACGTTATTTGTTATTTGGATCTATATCTATCTACCTTTTTTTTTTTTAAGCGCTTAATTATTTGTGACGTCACACTAGACAGACGCACATATAAACATATTTGTGACATCACATTAACATGAAATTTAGACAAATGCACAGACATAAAGACATATATAAAAGAGAAAAAAAAATTACAATTGTGTATACACTGAAGAGAGATCTTCTTGTCCCCGCCGGGAAGAATAAAAATTTAAGTTGTAAATTTAATGGAGAACTCTTTTAAGGGGAATCACTCCATACCTTCATTTTGGTCCTCTTGACCTTGCACTTGTTTATTCAATCTAGACTCCTCAATAACTTCGTCTTGATCTCTTTGACTTTGTACCTGCTTTATCAATCTAGATGGTATCCATATTGGAGAGGATTCGTGCTTTGGAAAAACACAAACAGATCCTCTCCCCCAAATTAATACTGGGTCTGGACCCTTCCATGTACCTGAGAGAACATCCTTCCAGTAAACCAAAGGTTTATGTTGTTGGTGTGGGTTCCAGTGTCTATCTCCAGCCGAATGTCCATTAGAATCTAAAGTTAAGAAATTTAGGGTAAACAGGGCAACTGCCAATCTGTCCTTAGGATTTTTCCAGTTTCCATCTTTTTGCTTTAGTAACATATTTTTAAGTGTCCGATTTGCTCTTTCAATTATTCCTTGTCCCTGAGGATTATAAGCGATACCTGTTTTGTGGATAATATTGAACTTTGTACAAAATTGTTTGAAGGATGTGGATGTATATGCAGGGCCATTATCTGTTTTAAGCATTTTGGGGATGCCCAATGCAGCAAAAGCTTGCAGACAATGAGATATAGTATCTTTAACTTTTTCTCCGGAATGTAAAGAAGCAAAAATCATGCCTGAGCATGTATCTATGGTGACATGAATAAATCGTAATTTTCCAAAACTTGGCTCATGTGTGACATCCATCTGCCACAAATGATTGGGCATCAAACCTGGTGGGTTAACCCCATAATGTGGATTGGGCAAAAGTGTTACACAAGATGGACATTCTTTTACAATTCTACGAGCTTGTTCTTTTGTGATTTTAAATTTTTGTCTTAAGGTAGTGCTGTTAACGTGGAACTGGGAATGAAATAAAGTAGCTTGTTGTACTGTAGTAAATATAAATATTGTTTTAGTGAGGGCGTCAGCTTTTTGATTACCTTCATGGAGAGGACCAGGCAGATTAGTGTGAGCTCTTATGTGACCTATAAATAAAGGTTCTTTTCGTTGCCATAGGAGATTTTGGATTTGAGAAAACAATTTAAAAGCTGGAGTGTGTGGTGCTATTGGACCTGCTAGCTCCAAGTTTTAAAATTGTTTTCTCAGTGGCCCCTAGAAAAAATGTCCTTTGCCTTTTTTATTATGAGTAGGATTTTTATTCTTAACACCTGCAGGCTTGGTCGCTAGGTGTAGCCCCATTTGATGTAAAATATCTCTTCCCCATAGGGTAACTGGCAAGCTGTTTAAAACATAGGGTTTGAATGTTCCTGTATGGCCTTCATTGTCTTGCCAATTTAAGATTACAGCACTTTGAGCTGGGGTATTACTGTATCCCAAGCCTCTTAAACTGGTTGAGGCTTTCTGTAGAGGCCAGTGCTTAGGCCATTGTTGTAGATTTATGATGGAAGAGTCAGCTCCTGTATCAATCAGCCCCTCCATCTCTATACCTTGAATTTTTAATTTGCACATAGGCCTCCGTGAACAGTCCTGGACCCAGAAAGCCATAGGTCCTGAACCAGTGGAACCGAATGCTCTGCTATTTCTATTTTGTGGCATGCTTTTAAAAGAATTATGGAGACTGGGAATGAGGAGCAGCTGTGCGATTCTGTCTCCTTGATTTACGGAGATGATGCCCCTGTGTGTACTTAGCATTATTTTAATCTCTCCATTATAATCTGAATCAATAACCCCTGGTATAACATTAAAGCCTAATAAACTTTTGGAACTACGCCCAAGGATTAGTCCCACAGTTCCTGAAGGGAGAGGTCCCCTGATTCCCGTAGGAATCAGCTGAACCCCCATTTCAGGTGTCAGGACCATCCGGGCAGTAGAACAGAGATCTAATCCTGCACTTCCTCTTGTCCCTCTGATAAGGGAGTTAATGGGTAGGAGGGACTGTGACGAGGAATTATTTGAATCTGAGGGCCTTCCTCCTCTAGTGCCTCGTACATTTGTGGGCCCCGGGGCATTGGGCCCCGTGCCCCGTTTTTTGAAATCCTTGATAAATCATTTCCATATATATCATATCTAGAATGGCATTGATTGGCCCAATGTATACCCTTTTTGCATCTGGGGCATCGGCCTGGAGCACGGTATGAATTTGATTTTATTACCCTTGGGGGATATTGCTTAGCATATCTTGGTTGATTATAATACTTTTGTCTGGAATATCCTGTTCTAGGTTGAATCCTTTGGGAATTTTGAGGGGAGGAATTTTTCATCACTGCAGCAATTACGTTGCCTGTGATAACAGCCTCGTTAATGTCTTTGCACAGTCTGATATAAATTGATAAGTCTTTTTTACTTCTCCATGGCCTTATTGCATCCTGGCAATATTTATTAGCGTTTCTCGTATGCTAATTGGATAACTAGGGGCATAGCTTGCTCGACTTCTCCAAAAACTCTAGATGTTGTTTTTAAGAGCCTATCTACAAAATCAGCGTAAGGTTCGTTAGGCCCTTGTATAACTTTTGATAGGCTGCCTTGCAGATCCCCTGTGCCTGAGATTGTCTTCCAGGCTTTCACAGCTGCAGTGTGTATCTGGGCATACACACCTGGATCGTATTGTAGCTGATTTTGTAGTTCGGCGAACTCACCCTCCCCTGTGAGCATATCTATATTGCGTTGAGGGAAACCTGCTGCAGCATTTCTCTTTGCTATTTCTGAACAAAGTTCCTGGAATTGAGTTTTCCAGATTAGGTATTGTCCCCCACTTAGTACTGCTCTGCATAGACTTTTCCAATCTGAGGGGGCTAAGGTTAGGGTGTTAAGTGACTCTATCATACTTAATGTGAACGGAGCTTGAGGCCCATAGGTCATTACCGCCTCTTTAAAATTCTTTATTGTTTTAAAGTCTAGGAACTCATGATATCTTTGTCCCTGTTCATTTTGAAATACTGGCAGTTCTAGGTGCTCCTGCGGTCTATGTTGTTCGAGAGCGTATAAGCGCTCTGAAAGGCCGCCAATTTCTACCTCAAGGGCACGTATACTCTGATCCATACTCTTTATTGTTTCTGTTAGGGATTCTATCCATGAAGGAGCAGAGGGCGCTAGTGGTTCCTCTATTTGACGGTCTTTTCTCTTTTTTAATTTCTTTTTGTTCTTTTTATTGGAGACTGTGCTCTCCGAATCGCTTTTTGATTCCTCTTCACTACTAGCTTCATAATTCCTAACTGGCTCAGTAGAGGAGACTGTACTTTCATGGTTTGGCTCCTTGTTACTATTATTACTTTCACTAGTATCCTGAGTTTCAGTTTCTAAGGAGAGTACATACTCCTCAGCTAATTTTATTAAGCTTCTGATGGCTTTTGCAGATCTTACTTTTGAATTTACATTCCTACTCTCCTTGCTGGTCTCCACTGAGTCAGAGGATATGCTTTCTTGTTCACTTTTCTCACTATCCTCTGAGTTCTCAATATCAAAAATTTCATTCATGGCTTTTATAAACCGACTTTTTGTTATATTTGCTCCCATCTTTTTAAATTTTCTTTTTTCTTACCTTGCCGCCGAATGCCCCGTACAGGCCACCACCTGTCGCTGCCTGAAGCGGAAGTCGCTTGGAGCAGCGAACGCCACAGGAAAATTCGGAGGCAGGATGAAAATGAAAAAAGGTCTTTTATTCTTCTCCTCTCTCCAGCTCCACAATCACTCCAAATGCTCTAACTCCAACCACCACCTTCTTCTTCCCCACACACACTAACGAACCTCACCCAGTTATATACATATCGCTTTAACAAGGACACGTGCTTACAGCTCGAGCTTACAGGTGCGTCACGCAGTGTTCACGGGCATACAAAGATTTTTTGAATAATGTATTAATATCAGGTGGAAACTAGAACTTCTTTTATGGCTCTCAGCTAACCGCAATCTTTAGCTATCTCCTTGATTATAGGCTCCTTCACCCCCACACAGATAATTTAGTATTATTATGAGCAAAGTTCACTTCTAGGTCACTTAACAGATTAGGGCAGGATGGTTTAAGTTTATCAGGTACAAAATTCTCCACTAATTCACATTGAAATTTTCTCTGGTGGGCCTTGTCTGGAAAAAATAGAGCAACTTTAAAGGCACAGTTACAATCATTTGAAGGCACCACAGACTTTCCTGCAAACTTCATTCTAATCTATAGATGATCGTCCCTGAAAGTGAAAGTGAGGTCCAGTGGCTAACACATGTGTATATGTGCACGCATGTGTATGCTTGTGCACACACAAAAACACATGCACACTAGGGATTTCTTATGTACTATGATGGAGGAGGAACAAGTTTTTTTACTAGCTGGCTTGAGACACAGTCAGATGGGGAAGTAACCGCAGTGATAAGAGAAGTTCAGGTGCTCCAAGAGACCATAGTTAGAGCCCAACTAAATTCAGGGGTGGCTTCTCTATGGAAATTGACATGTGAGAAAAAGAGAGGGATTATGTTTTGGATGTGTGATAGTGTTCCAGTCAAATATGCTATATGCAAAGATTCAGAGTAAGAACAGGGTGTGATGGGAGAATAACAATATGTCAGAATTATTTAAGTTACACATGCAAATTTAACAAAATTTTTAAATATTATTCATTAAAGTAAACTTTACATAAGATTTTTAGTTACTGAATTATAATGGCATAATATTTTGAGGTAGGAAATCCTAATAGATGATCAATAAATACAGTTTCTCAAAAACAACGGATTGCTTATTTGATGAAAACTAATGTATTCTTCCTTTTTTCTGTCTTTCTTTGTGATATGACACTTATTATATGTCAGCAACTTGGCTAGATAGCAAGGATACAGAATGGAAACCATGACACATGGTTACAATCTGCTATGTACTAAGATAGGTTCATGGAGCTTCCATGAAGAGGTACCTATTTTACTTGAGCGATGATAGATGCTTATGGTAAGTTGCCTAGAGATAATGACACCTAATGTGAATCAAACATGATTATTAAGTGTCAGTCAGGAAGAGAAGGAAGGCAGCAGCATATTCTAATGCATGTGTAGAGAACTGAGTATAAAGATGTAGAAGTGTGAATTAGCACGGTGCATTTAGAGAACTGTCAGCAATTTGGATTGCTTTATTATACAGTGGAAATGGAGTGTGATGAGAAGGTTTCAAAAAGTAACATATGCAAGGTTTGGATTTAGCTCATAAATCAAAGCAGTTAGAGTAATTTAAGTGTGATCGATAATGACCTAATATGTTCTATGAGAAGAGCTTTACATATATTCATCAGTTTTATGAATTAGGTATTATTGTTATTTTTACTTGTGTATGTATCAATGGAAAATATGTAAGGGAAAGAGACACTTAAAAAGTTCACATAATCCTAGAGCCATACCATCTAATTCAAGAAGCAGCTTGCTAAACCACAATTGTATCCTGATCCATCTGGACTTAAATTTTTGAGGATTATCCTGTAGCAGTGTGATTAATGTAGTAATACAGAAAAAGTAAAAAGACATGGATAGAAGCTGAAATTTATTGCTATAATCAATATGAAAAATATTTATGTTACTTAAGGCAGTTGTTGAGATAAAATGTTGGAAAGATTTTAAATGTTTTGGTGAAGCAAAATTAATAGCACTCAACATCAGATTGGACATGAGGTTAAAAGAAAGACAAAAGTTGAAGAGTGTTTCTATTTTTCTAAATTCGGTAACTGAATGAAGGATGATAGTCTGCCTATCATGGAATTTAGTAAACAGAGAAGAGTGGGTGGGGTTTTGCCATTACAAAGAAGATGGGTAACACCTGACCTGTCAATATAGAGAGATATATGGACTTTCCAAGTGTGGGAGTTTTTTAGGACAATGGATATAAATGGAGTTTTTTAGAGAAATATAACTAGGTAGAAGTAACTATTATTGGGGGTCATACATGTGAACTTCATCTTGTAATGATGCTTGAATTTAAAAGAGAAAATGGAGGCTCATTGTTCTTTGGATTAAGACCACATCCCTTAATATGTTTTATAGGATCCTGCTTTGATCTTTCTCTACTCATGCCTTCTCTCTACACATCCTGTATTCACTTTAAGCAGAAATTCTATTCCTGTGTTAATCAGCTTTGCGTCACTTTGACACAAAGGACAAGGACAATGTAGAGGAGGAAAACCTTTATTTTTAGTCACAGTTTCCGAGTCCATGATGGGTTGACTCCATTTTTCTAGGCCCAAGGTGAGGCAGAACATCATGGTGCAGAAAAGTTACTCAGCTTATGGGTGGATGGGAAGCAGAAAAGAAAAAGGAGGAAGGCACCCTTCGAGTGACTCACCTGCCTACTGTTACCATCCATTTAATTTATTTAAATAGGATGGACTGGTTAGGTTACTGTTCTTATAATCTAATGATTTTACCTCTGAATATTCAGAGGATTTTGCGGGGGTCAGGGTGTGTGCAATTCATAACCAAACTGTAACAAACCCTTACCCTATTCTTGATCCATAATTATATGAGCCTCTTTAGCATTTTTGGAAGTGTTTATTTTCACTGACTATTGTTAATCCAATATACCATCTTCTCTCTCAATTTAGGAATTTACATGTAATAATTCACTTCTTATGAATATTGTTCCTTTTAAAATTAACCAACATCTACTTACCTTTCAGAGCTCCACACACACAAACACTGAAAAAACCCTCTATGTGCTCCTATAGCCCGCAGGACTATTTCAATCATATCAGAATTTAATGATGCATGATTGGTTGTCTGTTTCTTCAGAAGACTCCAAATTATAAAACTGTTCAATTCTTGTTTCCCTACTAACCACTCTTCCTTCAGAGGATCTAGCACATTTTTAATTAATGCTGTACAGAAAAACACAATTCTTGGAATGAATAAGTAAATGAGTAAGTAAGGAAAAAGAAGAAAGGTTGAAAAGATAAATGTTAAGATGTAGAAAGAGGATTATCTAAAATGAGGTTGTAAAGGATATGCCAAGCGAAAGAATAAAAGTAGAGAGGAGTTTCTTAGGATCCAGGAAACAAAAAGTTTGCTCAGGATGAAGAGCTCAACAGGCTAACATTGTAGTAGTCAAATTATACGAAGTAGAAGTTATCTACTAGATTTCACAACTTGGAAGTTAACTTTGAAGGCAATACTGAGATGTGCCCTTGATTTCATGAAAAATTTTAATTGTTTTCCTTTTTAATAAATGAAAATGAAGAATCTGCTTATTAAAACACACATGAGGTGTCCTTTCCCCAATAGCAAGAATTGGTTATCCATAGATAATTTGGTCAGTGCTTGATTAGCATTCTAAAATTTTAATACATACTCCAAATGGGATATACCTCATATGTAAAGCACTCCTTGACTCCTTGGTTGTATATTCTGTAGCCAGATGATTTAGGTAAATATAATATCAATATCGTATGAAAATTAATATTAGGAGATATAATCAATAAATAATTTCTCCCAAAAACTACAAAGAGATTTCTAATGGTCCTAATTAATGTATATTGTACTGACATTTTAAATATTTTTTCATTTTAATACTTACTTGTGGTCAATACATACCTAACCAAAGAAATATTCTAACAGGCCATTCTTGCTAAGTTTTTTCTTTTTTGGGGGGGGAGGGGAGGAGGGCACACTGGGGATTGCTTTACATCTGAGGTATATCCCAAGTCCTATTATTGATTTTTATTTTACAACAGTGTTTTGCTAAATTTCTTGAGGGTCTCACTAAGTTTCGTAGATTAACCTGAAAACTGGGATCCTCCTGCCTTAGCCTCCCAAGTCACTGGGAATACAGGCATGAGCTACCATGCCCAGTTCTGTTCTTACTTTTATTAGATGAAATTTATTTTCTTAGAATTTTATATAGAATATCCAATTTTGAAGGTAAGACAACATTATTGTCAACAATCTTTGGTAATATCTATCGCAATTTCCTAAATCATGTGCTTTTATTTTATTGAATTTAATTGTTGGTTAGAGAAAATGCTTAGTTCATTTTCTGCTGTTCATTTAAAGTTTAAACTAGAAGTTTAGAAATAAACATCCCTATTTAATATTGACTGTTAATATATTTCTAATAACATTTCATAGCAATCTGCATCTTATATACTACCTTCTTTGCACAAATTAGAATTTTGGCATTTGGAAAAGAAAATTTATAACTGGTTGCATTATGTCTTCCAGCATTGTAATGTTTATGAAACTTGATTTGCATTCTTTTTCTTTTGCTGTTTTTATTAAGTACTGAATGGTGAGGTTTAAAATTATACTGCTTTGTTTCCTTCTATCTGTGATATAAAAGAAAGGGAAAGATCTAATTTTTGTACATATGTACATTTATAACTCTTCTCAATCAAGATATTTTTAAACTGGTACAATTCATTCAAAATATAGCTACAATAAAAATAAATCTCACAAGCCTGTGCTCCTCTACCACATAAGTTAGCATACATGGGGACAGAGGTAGTATAATGAATAAGAATGTTATGAAACTTTGTAACAGGGGTAATACATGAGTAAGTTTAAATGCCTTGATTAAAATGTTGCAACTTCTATGAGATGTCACTGAAGTACAAAACATTTTAAAAATATTGACTGTTAATATATTTCTAATAACATTTCATAGCAATCTGCATTTTATATACTACTTTCTTTGCAAAAATTAGAATTTTGGCATTTGGAAAAGAAAATTTATAACTGGTTGTATTATGTCTTTCAGCATTGTAATGTTTATGAAACTTGGTTTGCATTCTTTTTCTTTTGCTGTTTTTATTAAGTACTGGATGGTGAGGTTTATAATTATACTGCTTTGTTTCCTTCTATCTGCAAGTATGTAGTAGGATTTCAATAAACCTTTGCAAAATATGTGCATAACAAATATCTAAATTAAGGGGAAAAACAATTTTCCGAATCTCTCCCCCACCTTACAATGAAAATACGAGGAGTAAGAATAACACAATTGTGAAAAACAGGGAGTCTAGGAATTGGTCTAAGATGTATATTTGCATAAATTCTCCATGTTCTGTGTCATTGTTTGTGGAAAGTGGAGGATTTTTAGATGACATTTGAAGATCTACCAATTTACAATTTTCCCTTGCTACTTGGCAAGGCAGTATGCTGTTGAATCCTTATCTATGTGCACTTGAGTGAGCATTTCTCTAAATATCCCCATTTTTTCCATGGTATGTTATTTGTTTGAAGTGACATGAAGCAATTCCAACAAATTGCATGAAGCAAATTTTGGGTAGTGTAAGGTTGCAATAATAATAATTATAATACATGAAACCAATATAGTTGAATGTATGTGATACATGAAGTCATGAAGCCAGTCACTTTGCATATATTATATATTGTTTTATGATTCCCATTTTGCATTCAAGGAGACTGAGATTAAGATACTTGGATATTTGTTCAGAGTACTTATTGCAGTAGTAATTGTTACATTAGAGTACTGCCTCAGATCTCTATAGACCCCAAACACATGCTTATTGCACTATATTCACAATAAAGCTGGGTAAGAATATTAATTGAGTTGAAATTTTTTTTGTTGTTTTATTTTGTGGGTTTGTCATTTTTGTTGGAGTGAAAGACATTTTATATTTCAGTACAAAGTTTTATTTTCTAAGAAACTATAATAAATTATGTGTCTACCTTTTCTCTGAGCAACTGACAAGAAAAACAAAGTTGAATTTTCCTTTTCTTTAATATTAATTGGTTCATTGTTGGATTTGTATGTCAATGATTTAAAGAGGTTCTAATATTGAAATGAACGCAAGACTGAAGATAATAAATGTCTCATGTTAGAAAATCATCATTTTTTTCCTAGTAACCACAGGAACATTTATTCATTTTCTTTATTGGCACAAGCAAAAGAGAGAAGGAAGGTGAGGGAAGAAAAGATAGTGAATACTTATGTAGTTTTGTGCCGTGCACACTTTTGAACACTTTATCTATAAGAAATACTATAGTCCTCACAATAACCCTATGAGTTAGGTACATTTATAACACTGGGAGAAGATGCATGGGTGGTAGGGGTGAGGGAGGTATGGATGCACACATATTGTCAAACTGTGGCTAGTCTTTTAATTTTAATTTTCATTGTCTTTTCCCCACATTATAATATTAGTTTCTCTGATGTAGAATTAAAAACTCAAATATGCATCATGCTTTTCAGTAAAGATGCCACTTTACCCAAGTAAGTCTCAGTCTAGATGAGGCTTTCTTATTTTGGGCTGTCTGTGAGTGATGGCTATGTCCTTGATGCAGATGTGTCCCCAATGCTGGAAGCAGACAGACGCTGTAACAGAAAGGTTACTTGGTGATCACAAGTGCAGTGATGGTAGTTTTTTTTACCATAATGATTCTGGGCTGTCCGTATGTCTCTGGAAGACTTGACACTATACTGTATTTCCAGACATCTATGAATCTCAGTCAACTATGTTGTTTAATAAATTCTTGTATTTTGCTTGAGTTAGCCAGAGAGATTCTGTTGTTTGCAATCAAGGCTGTTCACCAATACTCTGTATTTACAGCAGTCCCCCTCATCTCAGTTTTACTTTCTGTGGTTTCACTTACCCATGGTAATGTCCAGGGTCTCCATGCTAGATGTATGTGACCACTTATCAGTCACTTAGTAGCCATCTCAGTTATGATGTTGAATGTGCTCTCTCGAAGTGCTTGTACTCAAGTTAACTCTTATTTTACTTAGTAACTATCCCAAAGTGCAAGAACAGTGATGCTCACAATTTGAATATGTCAAAGAGAATCTGTAAAGTGCTTCCTTTAAGTGAAAAGGTAGAAATTTTGACTAAATAAGGAAAGAAGAGTGCTGAGGTGCTAAGATCTATAGTAAATAATTGTTGTTATTCAGCTAATTTATAATTAGGTTTTATCATAGGTAAATATGAAAAAAAAAAAAAAAAAACAACCTCTACTATGTATAAACCTCAGTACTATCTGTACTTTCAGGCATCCATTAGGAGTTGGGGTTAGGATTAGAGTTAAGGTTGGGGTTGGAGTTGGGATTAAGGTTAGGACTAGATTTTTCCTATGTGATACCAGATACTCTGCTAAGCCTACTGGGCATTACAATAGTAAATTATCATAGTCTCACAGGGTATGTCAGCTTTCAGTCTTTGATTTCTAACCCCTTCAGGATTATGGGTGATTGAATATTAGAATTACTCTACTATCGCTCATATTTTGAAAGAATCCTAATGAAGGAGCCAGGCACAATACCCTTTCAAATGAAGAAACTAGAATTTCTGGGCATCCCAGCATATGACAAAGAGAATTATCATGTTTATTAAGATATTAGATTTCCTCAAAACACACCATTCACTTTTTACTTTGTAATTTGATCTCCAAAATACATTTATTCATTTCCCTTTTAAATTTGACATTCTGAGAAAGCTTTAATAGAGGAACAATGGTATTGTTTGCTTTGCTGCTGCTTCTGTGCTTGTACATTTATTTCCTCCTCATTATTTTGAATGTTTGTAGTCTCTTTGGGTCCCCCTGTTTGCATAGCTCATTCATATTGTCACTTCATATTTCTTTGATTATTCCATGAGGAAGATGTGAGAATCCAAAGGAAATGCATTTCTACACTATTTAGCCTTTATTTTCATGTTGTGACACTGCCCAGAATGACATTTTCCTAGTTAAGAAGTTGCAGCACAGTAGTAGTCTCTAAGAGCTGTTCTATAGTCAGACTGCCTGGGTTTCAATTTCAATGATAATGTTATTGGGATGTGAGACTACAGGTGAGTTTCTAAGACTCCAGGTACTCCCATTCAATGTCTGAAAAATGAGAACAATTGTTTATATCTCATAGAAATAACTAAATTATTACAGATAGAGCACTTTGTCCAGTACATAAAAGTACTGACAAAATATGAGCTGCTCTAATTACTATTCTCATGGAGTAGAGTAAGGGGCATTGTATCTTGTCACCAGACATTGGATCTATTCCAGGCATTTCAATTATTCTATGTCCCCAAATATTATTTCTTCTATTTTTATAATGTCACCATTCTTTTAGTCACTCAACCAGAAATCTGCATCTTCTCCTTGATTTTCTTTTCCCTCTACCCACAATATCCAGCAATTCACTAATTCTATCTCTTAAAAATCTCTTGAACTCATCAAAATCTTTTTATTTACATTATTTATATTTATATTGTTAGCTTTCTATTAGGACTAGCCTCTTGTTTCTTCTCTTCATCAACATCAATTTTTTTTTGCAGAGTGCCATAATATTATGTTAAATATGTATGTTAATGTTGTGAATCTGAGTAGAAAACCTTTAATCATTTCACATAGCCCTTGAAGTACAATTTCCTACTCTTCATGTGGCATGATTTATGTTTATTCATCCCTGGCCACCTACTTCTACCCTCATTGTTTTATGTTCCTGACAGACTAATTTCTATTCATTTTTCCCTTTAATATTTGTTTGAATTTTGTTATCTAGGACCTACAGATACAGTTTTCCTCTTCCTTTGGGCCATCTTGATATTTGTTTGTCATATTCGTCATATTATCACTACATATTATGGCCCTTAGGAAGTATTCCCTTAAACCCAAGGCCATATAAAATCTCATAGCACTCAGTATCAAACTTTTGTCTTCTTTGTTAAAATGTATTTGCCTAAATGCTTAAGAATACAAACAATAGTAAATGCTGAGAAGGATGTGAGAACAAAAGTACACCTGTACGTTGTTCAGATAGCAGTATGGAAATTCCTCAAAAAACTAGGGTTGTAACCATCACATGACCCAGATGTCCCACTCCTTGGTATTTTCCCAAAGGAAATAAAATCAACATACTATAGGTACACACGTCATCTTAATGTTTATAGTAGCACAATTCACAATAGCTGAATTATGCAATTAACCCTGAGGCTTATCAATAGATGAAAGGATTAAGAAATTCCAAAAATCATCTGAAAGTGGATCAAGGGCTTAGGCACTAGAACAAAGACCCTGCACCTAACAGAAGAAAAAGTTGGCCCAAATGTTCACCACATCAGTTTAGGAATTGACTTCCATAATGAGACTCCTAAAGCATAAGATGTAAAATCAAGAATCAATAAATGGGATGAATTCAAACTAAAAAGCTTATTCATAGCAAAGGAAACAATACAGAAGGTGAAGAGAGAGCCTACAGAATGGGAAAAAAAAAAAAAAATTACCACATGCATCTCAAAGCATTAAACTCCAGAACTCAAGAAGCTCCAGAGCATAAGAAGCTAAACAAAAAAAAAAAAAAAAAAAAAAAAAAAAAACCCAATCAATAATTGGGCTAAGGCACTGAACAGACACTTCACAGAAGAAATATAATCGATCAACAAATATGTGAAAAAATGTTCAACTTCTCTAGCAATTAGAGAAATGCAAATCAAAACTACATTGAGATTCCATATCATACAATCAGAATGGCAATTATCGATAAAACAAACAACAATAAATATTGGTGAGGATGTGGACAAAAATGTATACTCTTAGTTCGCTGGTGGGACTGCAAATTGGTGCAACCACTGTGGAAAGCAGTATGGAGTGTCCTCCGAAAATTTGGAATGGAAACACCATTAGACTCAGCTACCCAACTCCTCCATTTATAAGCAAAGGATTTGAAATCAGCATATGACAGTGACACAGCCACATCGATGTTTATAGCAGCTCAATTCACAGTACCTAAACTGTGGAACGAACCTAGGTGCCCTTCAGTAGATTAAAGGATAAAGAAAATGTGGTATATATACATAATGAAATATTACTCAACCTGAAGATGAAATGATGGCATTTGCCATAAATAGAGCTGAAGAATATGCTAAGCAAACTAAGCCAATCCCAAAGAACAAAAGACCAAATGTTTTTTTCTATTATGCAGATGTTAACTCACAATAAGAGGGGGTGGGGCTAGGGAAGAATAGAGGTTCTTAGGATTAGACCCAAGGGAGTAAAGGGAGGGGAGCAGGAGTGGGTGTGAAGGTAGGAAGGATAGTAGAATGAACAGGACATTATTACCCTACCTGCATTTATGATTACAGGACCTGTGCAACATCATATACAATCCTAAGAACGAGAAGTTACACTCCATTTATATATGACGAGTCAAGGTGCATTCTATTGTCATGTACAACTAATTAGACCAAATAAAAATTAATAAAAAAAAAAGAAATTGTGATATATATGCAATGGAATTCTCCTCAGCCATACAGAAGAACGAGATTATGGTATTTACTGGTAAATAGTTGGAACTGGAGAACATCATGCTAAGTGAAATATGTCAAACCCAGAAAGTCAAGGGTCAAATGTTTGTTTCTCAGATGTGAAAGCTAGAGCAAAATAAAGGAAAAGAGGAGAGAAGGGTAGGATATCATAAAGGGAAGATCAGTAATGTAGGACATCAAGAGGCAGAGTGGAAGGAGGAGAAAGGGGAGAAAATGCAGAATGAATTCTTAAAAAACATCATGTTATGTGCATATATAAATATACAACAGAGAATTTCACCCTTGTGTATAAGTAAAAAATACCAATCAAGTATAAATAAATAGATGAGGTAAAAGACACCTATTAGGGTAGAGGAAGGAAAATGGGGGAGGAGAGGGAAGACAGAAACTGAAATCAAATTCCATGCGGGAATGATTTTGTCAGGATGAACTCAGCTAGCATGTATAACTAACTATAAAGCTCTAAAAACAAACAAACAAACAAACAACAACAACAGAAAAAGAAAAAACAAAAACTTACTTGCCTTTATAGTGACCTCCACTTGGGGCACTGATGAATCTATCTTGGTAATAACTAACCCTTGGCACTTAACACAATCTGTTGCATGCAATAAGTGCTTAAGAAAACAATTTTGAACAAGTTACAGATCAAAGCCAGACTCCAGACTTGCAGAATGATTTCAAACTGGACCACCCTCAGCTTGGCAGGTATACATTCTTCTTATTGTAGACCAGACTTATTCTGTACCTGTAGGTGATCCTGAGCTTTTAGGTGTTTATCAACTGACCATCGTTGTGAGTTGTGGGAAATGGAATATTGTTGGGCTAGAGCTCTAAGGGAAATGTAAAATGGAGAGAAATCTGTTTTCCTGAAGTTGAAAGTTGAACAAAAGTCAGCATTAGTGGAAGGAAAACTATTATATAATTTTTTTGTGTGCTACCAAAACAAGTGGGACCATTATAGTGCAGCAGGGATCCTAAAACCAACATAAACCTGTCAGTATTTATTTGCAGGAAAGTATAAGAACATTGCTGTGAACAGTCTGTCATGTACCTCCCAAGTGCTAGGAATTTCTAAGATGAGAATTCTGGATTGCAGTCTAAAATACTTCCTAATTTACCACTCAGTGGTAGATTATTTCTGTGTTTATAATTTAGATTCCTACAAAAGTGTTTATTGCTTTACATACCCACCAATGCTTAATATTATCTGTCATCTAAAATATGCTGGGATGGTGCTAGTGCTATAATTTCTTATTTAATGTGTACTTATGTGATCTCTAAATATTTTAAGCATGTTTTTCATGCATTTATTGACATTTTTGGCTAACTTTCTGTGAAGCACATGTTCATTGTTTCCTATTTTTTATAGTATTTCATATTGAATTGTAGAGTTCTTTGGCTATATTTGTTTTAAATTCTTCAACAGATGACTTGTGATTTCTTTTTTGTGATGATTTTTTGCTGAGAAGAAATTCTTATTTTTCATATAATCAAATTTGTCTAATCTTTTGTTATGATTTTTGCTTTTCTAATATTTTGTTGAAGAAATAGTCTTCATTTCGAGGCTGTAAGATATTCTCTATATACACTTGGACATTGTTAGCCACTTTATATTTATGCTGATATTCCATCGGAATTAATTTTTGTGTATAAGTTATAGACCAAATTTTTTTTATTTGCCATTGGGATATTTGATTATCCTGGCATTATTAACAAATAGCTTATGCAATGCCATAACTATCACATATAATTTCAACATATGCATATGTCTGGTTCCAGTTTACTTATTCTGTTTATTTGCTTGATTTTTGTAAGAGTAAGACAACTTAATTTTTAGAATATGGAGCATAGATTAGAAAACTGAATCTGCTACTTATAACATTTGGCAAGTTGTTTTGCTTCTGTATGCCTCAGATTTTTTATGCAAAATAAATACAATAGTGTCTTTGTCAAAAGCCTATTATGCATCCTTCATAAAGGTCAGATATGTAAACTGTATCATTATCGTCATTATTACTGCTGTTTCTATAATAGTGCTATACTATCTTAACTAAAATAAACTCATAATAAGTGTTGACATTTTTATCTTGTTACTCTACCTCATTCTTATTCTCCATTATCATTTTAGCTATTCTTATCTCTTTGGTCTTCCATATGTACATTTGTGAATGATATTAATAGATTTTTTGAAAATGGTTTTTATTTTTTATGAATAACATATCATATGTTTGTCATTTTAGTAGAATTTGCACCTTTGTTACTGAGTTTTGTATTCATGGGCTCTATCTCTCTCCATTAACTTAGTTATGTACTATAGTTTGCATCTTGAATGTCCCCCAAAGGCCCACCTGTTAAAGGCTAGGTCCCCAGCTTGGTGCTATTGGAAGGTAATAGAATCTTTAAGGTGTGGGTTGCAGTGGGAGGTTTTAGGTGCCTGGATGTGTGATTGTGCAAATTGTGTGACCCTGGTCCATCTCTTTGTTTTTTTCTTTTCTTCCTTCCTACCCTCTTTCCTTCCTTCCTTTTGTTCTTTTGTTATCCTTCTTGCTTCCTGGCCATCAGGTGGGTAACTTTGCTATGCAGCATGCTCCCTCTCAAGGTGTGCTGCCTTGCCATGAGCCCAGAAGCAAAGGGGCCAATCAATCATGGACTGAAACCTCCTAAACTGTGAGCCCAAATAAACCTTTTCTAAGTTGATTATCTCAGGTATTTGTTATAGTAGTAGAAATCTGACTTGCACATTAGGTCTTTCAAAAACTTTATTTTTTATGGAAAACAAATATCTCATTAGTTTTATTCTTAGATGAAGCTTATATTTTTGTTGCTATTAGAAATATAGGTTATTAAGTTGCTTTTTCCTTGACCATTTGTTTCTGGATTTGATCCTCTATTGCTTCCTGATTTTGGTTGTGTCTTCTTTTCTTTTGATGCAATTAACATAGTCTTCTTTTTTATGGGAACTTTATTACTTTCTCTATTTTTCCTGATTACCTGCACCTCACATTGTATCTAATTCCATTTTCTTGGAATACCTTCCCTTAGCTTATACATTTCTCTTTTGATCCCTTATAAAATTGGTTGGTTTGGAAATTTTCAAAGTCATCTCAGTATCTATGAACATAAGTTTTCCCATACGTTGTCTTCATCTGCCTTTCTTTTTCCTGATTTTTTTATTCATTCTTTTTTGTGTTGTTTTTGCATATATTCCTTACCACTTCCTCTTAGATCATCGTTCAGTCTTTATGTCCTCCTGGGCCTGTAGTTTGTAGGTGTTGCTTTTGTTTGTGGAGGCATGAAGGTTGGTTAGAGAGGGAGAAACCAGAACTCTACCAACCTGGAGAAATCATTCTTAATGGCATAGTATTCTGTTTAAAAGAACATTTTCTCAGCATTTTCTTCCTCCCAGCTCCCTGAGTTCTGCATTGCACAGCTGTTGATAATGCAGGTCTCTCACAGTCCCTCCCTTCTCCTGAATCAACAGACTGCCTTCTGTAAATACAGCTTGTTTGTGGTGATCCACACTTCATACAGTCTGGTGGGGGAAATTCTTGCCCTCAACCCATGCACATTGTTTCTGTTGTTCTAAAGAAGGAATTTCTGGGTTTTATCCCTCAGAGTTTTATTTTTTCCTACAGAGAGATGAAAGCTTTGTCTAAATCTGGAGGCTTATCTTTTATTTCTACCCTATGAGCATTTACTCATTCATACAGCAAATATTTCTGCATAAAATATGTCAAATACTTTGTTAGTTTCTAGGGAACATTTTTCAATTTGAAGATTTATGGAATATACCCTCAAAACATTTTCATTCTTGTGAAGAGAGAGTCATGCATACATAAAAATAACAATACAATAAATTAATTACGATGATAGAATTATGCACAAGAAAAGCTGAAAAATAAGAATGCCTAAGTCTGCCTGCATGAGGTAGGAAGACTTCAGTTAGTTCATAAAACAGGATATAGATTTTGCACTTTGACAAGGCATTGCACCATGTGGAGAGGCAGCAGTGACTAAGGTCAGCATGACCTCTGTCCTTGCGAAGTTGAGAAGCAAGGTAACTAAAAGAACGAAATGACTTTTAACCTGGCAGATTAAGGATAAATAGTTTTCCACAGAATGAAGAAGAAGGTTTGAGCAAAGGAAGGGAAGCTCAAGAAAGTAACACTAGTTTATGAAACTCTGGGGAGTCTTCTGGTGGATCATAAAAGTCAAGAAGTGCTTATGATAGAAAATGTAGCTAGACAGGCCATTTAAGAAAGTACACTGCATACTACTACAGGTGAGGGATTTTATCAAGGGAATGACACCATCAGATTAGTATGTTAGTAAAAAAAAAAAAAAATCTCATAAATAAGTATGAAGGATTTATTGGAAGAGGTAAGGACAAGACTCCAGAGTTTGAACAATGTATTTATATTGAAAAAGAAGGAATAAGAAAGTTATGAGTTTAGAAGATGTAATAGGTTGGAGAGAAAGAGAAAGAATGGAAGGATTTTTTAGCTCATCAGATCTGTGGGATAACAGAAGTATACAAATTCCTCTTATGTTTCTGATTGCAACAAAAAGATAAATAGTGGTTGTTCACCAAATCTGAGGTCATATCTTGTAATGTTTTATTTGGTGGTAAATATAGTATTTATTGTGGGGTTTCAAGGTAATCTTACAAAACCCATTCCAAAAAGTAGATCTTTCTCAGGCTAAATGAGTCTTCATTTATGTTTATTCTACCAATTTATTTTTCTGTTCTATTAACAGTCTGGCTTCCTCAGCAAAGTTCATAGTTTGTGTGTTGTTTGTTTGTTTTTCCATTTGGCTTGACATCAGATTCTGCTTAATAAGGGTTTGGCATGAAATACTATCTGGCCCCAATTTTATTTACAATCTACAGCCAAATTCTATTTGACCAACTTAATATGTCTGTCCTATGTTCTATTCCAAATTTCTAATGGAAAAAATCAGGTGATCACCTCTGTTTGAGTTAGTAGTAGTCCCTGCAGTACATAGGGATGTACCTTTCAGACTGTGGATAAAGCAGTTTTTTAAAAAAAATGAGTATAGGTGAGGAATACACCACTGAGATGTAGAGCACAAAACATTCCCAAAGGAAACATGAATAGGCAAGCATATTTTGTGGAAAAAATAACCAGCTTAACTTTTAGTATCTCGACTTTGAAAAGCCTTCATTCTATCAAAGTGGAAGGGGGTTTAGAACAGCTGTACATTCCTTAGGACAGATTCCCAACAAAATGGTCTCTGGAATAAAAGTTTCCATGAAGAATTATTTAGGAATGCCCTTAGTATCAACATGTATTGGTGGGGAGAGGCTGAAAGAAAGAAAATTGTATAACTGAAAGAATTGAACTGAGATGTGTTTCCAAAATAACTATTAACCAATTTTAGAAAAGCTCAGAATCTGGAATAACTCTTCATATTTATTTAGCATTCATAGAATAACGAGAACAGCTTTTTGTTCCTGTATATTTCATGGTTATTGATTGTAGATTTCCCAAGGTGAAGGGTGTGATCCTGGACAAGGCAGCTCCTTTTCAATGAATGTAAGTCTTGAACAGTATTCAGCAAAGACTGCAACACTCCAAGCAGATGGGTGCAGGAATGCCTAGGTCCTCAGAAAGAGTAGCACATCACAGCATCTACTATGGATACGTTATTGGAGTTTAAAGCTTTGGGTTTGCTAAACATGATCTTAAATGTAATAGGGGAATTCAAATTGAAATCATGGGCGGAGATAATATCGATTAAAAACATAGGAAGCAGAATGCCCTGGGAGCTACAACATTGAAGGAATAAAGAAAGAATAGCAAATAAATTTTGAGAAGGAACCAGGGAAGTGAGTCAACCAAGTGACTGCAAGTTGCAGATACTAGGTGCTATGGTTTGAATGTGTACCTCAAAATGCATGTGTTACAAACTTAATTCCCAATGCAAGAGGGTGGGAAGGTGGAGCTTTGACAGGTGTTTAGGTCATAAGCGTGAGGCTCTTGGGCCTGGATTAATGATTTAACAAAAGGGATTCAGGAGGGAATTTGTTCCTTTTGCTTGTCTCCCTTTGGCCATGTGGAGACACAGCATTCCTCCCTTCTGGAGGATACATTATTCAAAGCACCATCTTGGAAGCAGAGGGCAGCCATTACAGACACCAAGCCTGCGAGCACATTGATTGTGAACTTTGCTACTTTTAGAACTGTGAAAAGTTAATTTCTGCCCATTATAAATTACTCAGTCTCAGGTGTTAAGTTATAGAAGCACAAATGAACTAAAATATTGAGGAGAAAAAAAAACAAATAAAAAGAAAAGAAAGAAAAACTAAGAAGGAAACAAACTAGAATATTTATTGTTTGCTTGATCCTGATCTTGTCTGCACATTTCTGACTCTACAACTACACTGATATTGTTTCCTGAGGACATCCCCAAAGCTCAGACTTTTGTTCTTTACTTGCTTATATCCAATACTTCCTTCTTATAACTATATATGAATTTTATTCTAAATTTGAATAGCAAACAAATCTTTGTTAGGTTCTAATCTTCCTAAGTTGGCAATTTTATTGATAATAATTTCAAAATTTATCAGTGATAAATATTAGGTACTACTGAAATAGGTATATTTAAAAAATAAGTATGCCCTTTTATACTTTGGCTTTCTCATTTCCCCAGTGCCAACATAAGAAGTGACCATAATGTTGACTTTATTTCCAAATACTATCTTTGATAGCTTGATGTGGTAGAACATTCTTGATTCAAATTGTAGCTCTCTCTCATACTCACTGAGTTCCTGGGTCAAATTTCCTAATCTTTATTGGCCTGATTCTTCTGCTATAAACAGGAAGGTTAGTATTAATATCTAACAACATTGTTGTATCAGCTTAATTAAAAAAATGTGAAAATAAATTTAAATGATAATATGCTAAATACTTAAATATTAAGATGTTGAAAAATGCTTACTATTTTTTTTTTTAATTTTGTGGTACCGGGGATTGAACTCAGGGGCACTCGACCACTGAGCCACATCCCCAGCCATTTTTTGTGTTTTTATTAGAGACAAGGGTCTCACTGAGTTGCTAAGTGCCTCACCACTGCTGAGGCTGGCTTTGAACTCATGATCCTCCTGCCTCTGCCTCCCAAGTACTGGGATTACAGGCATGCGCCACCGCGCCTGGCTAACTTACTAATATTTAACATTCATCAAAAGTAAAAGGAAAATAGCATTTGAGTTATTTACTATAAGTTAGGAACCCTTCCTATTTTTTAGAAATTGAATTGGCTGAAAGATAATTTTCTTAGTGTAGAGACTCTATAGTTACATAAAATCAAGTTAAATAAAAAGATAAACCAATAAGGGATCATGTCAATGGTTGTGGTGGCACTTGCCTATAATTCCAGGGATTCTGGAGGCTGAGGTAGGAGAACCATAAGTTTGAGGGCAGCCTAAGCAACTTAGCAAGACCCTGTCTCAAAATGAAATAAGTAGGGCTAAGGATGTTCAATGATAAAGTAATGTGGATTCAATCCCCATTAACATGAAAGGAAAGGAAGAGAGAAAGGAAACCATGTTGCATCAGAAGAAATTATAAAAAGAGATAAAAATCATATGTTAGAAGTATTTTTAACATTTGATATATGGCTAGGAAAGAGTAACTCAGCAAAGGAAAATGATATGATACAAGAGGGAAATACAAGGAATGAGACCATTCTGATGTTTGAAATGGTTAAGAATCACTTGGGAACCAAATAATAGTACAGATTTCTTGGCACCATTCCTTGATTCATATTTGGGGACAAATAATCTGGATTTTAAACATGTATCTCCGGTAACTTTGCTAGGAAAAGTACATATACCATTGATATATATTATTTTAGATATTTTCATGAAGTGGTCAATTCCGCTTGTCATTTTTATATTCAGGAAATACTAACTTAAAGGAAGTAATTAACTTTTAATAGGCCATGGATTTAGGTTAATGACTTCTCTGGTTAAAAGCACTTCACAGAAATATAGTGCTTAGTAATAGCTAAAAGAAACAGAAATACTTCTTTTAAAATATTCTTCTAGAATATTTTATCATATTGTTTTCTTAGTTTGGCTTTTCTTATTTGTATATTTAAACATTTTTTTTTTTTTTTTTACAGAAGAATGAAGGATAAAGTTTGTGTAATAAGAAATGCAGATGTAAAAGCTGAAGTTATTAAAGGAATTTGTCAATGAAACAATGGGAAATAGTGCATAGATTCTGCATATAAGTAGTCTATATATGAATCTTACATGAATCTGAATAGTTGAGAAAGTCTGCATGGCTTTTCCTATGTTCATGTGAATCACTAGAGGGCAACATATACTGTACCTTTCACAATGACATATCACAGTGTTTGTACATACAGGGTAAGAGCAGAGGCAAAACCGGTGCAATTCAGAAGATGAATTTGAAACCATAACTATTGCTGAGCTCATTGTTATTTTAGTTAACTGCATGGAACCATCAATAATCAGTTACCTTAGAAAACCTGAGCAAAGTCTTCAGGTTGTTCTCTTAAAATTTGAAAAATCAAGTAGACATGGTCATTGCTCTCCAAAAGTAAAAAACTCAATCATGTAGATTATAAAATGGAAGTCAAAAAAATTGTCTTTTGTCCTTTTCTTTTTTAACCTCTCAAGCATATGCATAAATTACAGGAAGGCAGAATAATCACTTTTTTCTGTCACTGATGTAGACTGGTTTGCTCTTCACGTTGTATTACATGGGCTCATCTCATCACTGCTGGGGTTTAAAAACAAGACAGAGGCTTCCAATGGGGAAGGAGCCAGTAGGTGAAAATCTGTTCAATTAGAATTAAGAGGAGACAGGATTGCTGTTCTGATTTTCATATTTGTTTTATTTAAATAACATAATTTTTGTGGCACTGAGGTTTGAACCTAGAGCCTTGTAAGGCAAGAACTGTATCACTGATTTACATCCCCAGCTCTTTTATTTTTGTGTAGAAATAGAGTCTTGCTTAGTAGTCCAGGCTGACCTCAAACTTGTGATCATCCTGCCTTAGCCTCCAGAATATCTGGGATCATGGTGATGTACTACTGCTCCTGGACAAAAATAATTTAATATCTAGACATTTTTATTGGATTTTTGTTTTACTTTTAAAATGTTTTTAAATCCATTCTGAGAGAAAATTGGTTATGGTAATTAATGAGTAAATTTTAAAACATAAATATAATGGATCCATTTTCTGTCCCCAAAGGGTTAAACATCATTAGCAACAACAATAAGAATGAAAACCTGAGAAAGAGAACCAAGGTGGGGAAAGAATACCAGATTTGGATGCAGAGAATCTGAACATAGTAAAAACGGAACCATGCATTTTAAATAGAAGTATTTTCTTCTAAAAGAAGCAAAATATATGTTTTAATTATTAATTTTATGTATATCCCAATTTTGTCATTTCAAACACAACAGATGGATAGTTACAATTGCCAGTTTGTAAGAATTTACTCTGTGCTAGGAAATATCCTTTATTATCTCATTTAATTCTCACAATCCATTCATAAAATGGGAATTATCATCATATATATTTAAAAGTGTAGTGGAGATGAGACAAAAATCCAAGATTGAGTCCAGAGTCTGCAGTCTTAGCTTCTGTCTTTTACTGCCTTCCTTGAATAGGAGATATGTCAGTAGGATAGTAATAAACATTCAGGCATCTCTGCCAGAAAATGGGCATAAAAGTTTCACCTTCATTCAGAGTTGTTAATTCCCTTCTTGCTTTTTTGGACTATAAGTCTGGGGCTGGGGGCATCCCCCTGTGGTAGAGCACTAGGCTAGTAGATTTATTTCCCCATTTTCAAAAGAATTTTTCCCTCTTGGTCCTAAATTTCATGTAATAGGTAATGGCTTCTCATTTAATAATGTTTATGGTGCATTTTAATTATTAAAAATAATTTCAGACTTGTATCATTTAATTCTGTATTCCTTTGGATCATGCAGGTGAGCCAGTAGAGTTCTTTTTCTTATTACAATTATTTAACTTTAAAAAATGCATTTAACCTTTTAAATTAAGTTTGAAGATAAATAAAATGTAGCTTTGAGGGATTTATACTAAATAAAACAATCACAGCGTAAACGTTAAGTGTCCCTGAGTACCTGTGGTACGAGAAAATGAAAATTTATCACCACACTCATTCAAATTTACATCTTCTGTTTTTCAAAGGAGTTGAAGTCATGCTCCTATATTTTAAAACGTTTTTTTTCTCATATTGAATAGTTTTTAATGATTAAACATGTATTTTTATTTCTCAGTAAAGGCAGGTATTTGAGAGAAATTGTAAATGGATAAAATAAAATATAAGGTATTAAAATAATAAGAAGGGGTAAAATATAAGACTTAAAAATTGACATTTTTATAAGATGATATTAAAAGTAAAAATATATTTGAAAGAAAGGGGAAAAAGTGAACTTATCAATTTAGTAGAGGAAAATATTTGTCTTTAAATAAGTAATGATAACTAATAAACTAATTAGAAAGCATAAAATTAAGAAATACATGACAAGATTCAGTGATTAGTTTTGAAATTTTTAATCACTTAAAACTTTATATACTACAAGTATTGTCAAGCTCTGCTATGCAGAATCTACCAATTTTTAACTTTCTTGAAATGGAATAGTCCTTGAAATATTTCTCATATCACTAGGGTGCCATTCAGTAAATTGCTTCTTCATAAGCACTAAATTGCACGTTAATGTCTTGAGAAAGAAAGTCATCTACTCCCTAGGATTATAAATGTTATCTCATTAGTTCTAAAAACACACCTATGAGGATGGAAAATGGAAATGGAAACTATTTCTATTATTTCTATTATTGGACACTGCAGATAGAACATGAAAATTTTCAATATGCCTAATTCCAGAGCTCCCAATATCAAATCTAATGTTTGATCTACTAAATATAGAATGACAATTCAGTTACCTGCATACCCAAGTTTGCAAAAAATGTTATAGGAGCTATGGGAAACCTCTGAGTTCTATAACATTTATTAAATATTTTATGGAAAACACTATTTTTTAGTAATGTTGGACAAATATAAAAAATAAGAAATAGAAAAAATGAAGCAGCAGCATATTAAAATAAAAAGAGCAGATAGGTAAAATTTAAATGTTCACATTTTTAGCAAGGTAATATTCTCCCTGAAATAAAACATATAACAGATGAAGGGGAGAAGAACATATTATGACTTTGGACAAGTGCAGTTTGAAGTCGTGCTTTTCGTGTTTGTAATTTACTACTTTCTGGATGTATTTATTTTCTGCAACTTCACTAATAAATGATTTCAGATTTTTTTTCACATTTTTATGGCTCAATCCTTTTTATTGCCTTCTTGATTTTGGCTGGATGGATGGTTTGAAGGCAAATAAATCCTTGAAGCATGATTCTTCAGATAGTTCAGTGTTTCCAGGCGAACTTTCCCAATGCTCTTGAGGAAGCAGGGTTAAGACCAAGATCTACTCTAAAACTTGGGCACTTTTGACTTCTTAGAGCCTTCTATTGACCCATAACTATGGTTTCTCTGGATACGGATTCTCTTCTGTCAAGGTTGGTATTTTAAAGTAAAATTATCTAACACCATTTTCTCCAAAGTCTTCCAATTCTTTATATTTACATATATAGTCAATTTTCTCCAATTCTATATTTTTTCCCTTCTCAGCATCTGGTTGTTCTCCCAGCTGTCAGGACCTTGCTTGGTCCTCACCAACCCATTTAACATGTCTTGAACTTCAAAAACCAGGATCCAGATGCTCAATCTTGCTTCAACCAGGTGATGATTAAGCTATTACCAAAACACTTGTGTATACACACAGTGTGTTCAGGACAGTTCAGTTCATCTCTATACATTTCAATATCTAAGTATTCATGAAACCCAAACTATTACTACTTGTTGCCCCCAGAAGTGTGTGTGGGAGCTTGACAAGTGAACAGGACATAAGGGGCTACTTCTAGTCTGACAGCTTTAAAGTACATTTTAGTTTTTTGGCTCTATTTCATTCTTTAACATTATCCTTAGAGTCTCTGAGGGTCTTCTTCCTGCGATTATACCCATGTCCCAGAATTCAAGTTATGTATTTTATGTTTATAGTGTATTTATTTTTCATTCAACTCACCTTGTTGATTTAAAAATAATAATGCTGAGTTTATTCTAGTGGAAAAGAAAACCATTTGAAGAAGTGACTATGCTCCATATTTTTGTTGGAATATACACTTTCCACTTATAACACTTTCCACTTTGTTGGAATATACACTTTCCCCCTCCATCTGAAAAAAATATACTAGCAATTTCAAAGAGAAATTTCAAATGATTAAATTAGGAGAATAAAAACATGTTCAGCTACTGAGGGACACCTAGGTTGGTTCCATAGTCTAGCTATTGTGAATTGAGCTCCTATAAACATTGATGTGGCTGTGTCAGTATTGTATGCTGATTTTAAATCCTTTGGGTATATACCAAGGAGTGGGATAGCTGAGTCAAATGGTGGTTCCTTTTCCAGTTTTCTGAGTAATCTCCATACTGCTTTCCATAAAACTAATTAAAACAAATAAAAAAAAAAAAACATGTTCAGGAAAAAAAATCCTTAATTTTATTGAGAAATAAATTTGTACTCAGGCTTCTAGTACTTTTTCACTTGAGGACTAAAAATAAGTGAAAATGGTCATGTTAGCTGTAATACTTGTTCCTTTACATAAATGATCTATTAAAGTTTTATCACCTCCAGTTAAAGATGACCTTGTGCTACCCACATATTTTCAGTGATTGATAGTTCCAAATATGTTAACATTTTCTGCAGTATTCTTTCTGTGACTTGACTAGACCTTTGCAATTCTTTGGCAGTCTGGACTCTTTTCTACAATCAATGGAAAGGAAGGTGCTGTTATTCCCTACTATGGTTTTCCTTTGCTTAAGCTGCTGAATGGCTCTGGAATGTAGGGTACATGAAAGGGGGTTAAAAATAGATAACTATTCAGAACCCTAGCTAAATACATTAAGAGAATAAATGTCTTAGTCCAGTCTAGCTGCTATAACATAATACCTTTGACTGAGTAATTTATAAATGATGGAAATTTGTTGCTTACAGTTCTGGAGGCTGAAATCCAAGATCAATGTATCAGTAGATAAGGTGTCTAGTGAGGGCTTCCTCTACTTCAGAGATAATGTCATTTACTGGGTCCTCCTAGGGAGGAGAGGGCAAGGCAGTCCTATAACCTATTTTATAAGATTACAATATCCATTCATCTCCTAAGGCCACCACCTCTTAATACTATCAAAATGAGTATTTGGTTTCAACATGAATTTTGGAGAGGCACAAACATTCAGACAAAGGCAATGACCATATTTGTTGAATGACACTTTACTAACATCCTAAGCCATCCACATTGGAAAAAGAGTTCTGAGATGATCCTTACTTGATGATCAACAAATGTCTACTTAGAAATTATTCAAGAAATCAGAATTTCATTAACTTTGACCAGACTAAGCCAACATAAATTTGTTATTTTTCTTCTTTCAATAGCAGCTTCTTTTCTTCAGAAATATTTAATGGAATCCTACCACAACACAACCTCCTTTTGAGGAAAGCATGATGTATCATGGTAGAAATAATGTCTTTGAAGTCAGAAAAAATTCAAGCTCAGTTTCCAACACTGATTTTTATGAAAATGCTTGCAAAATGATTTTTAGTTACCTTCTGATCTTTAATATGTTTGGTTTGTCCAAACCCAGACTGTCTTCCTTCTGCTCTTTGTTTCAGTAGGATGGCCTGGTTCAGGTTGGGGTCAGCTAAAGAGAAGAACCATAAAGAGGCTGAGGGCAGAAGAGACAGAGTTATGTTTACTTATTCCCCAACTTTCTCCTTGATGGCCTTTCTCCCCTGCCTAAGGTTGAAGCTCCTGCCCTATGGTGGCCTCTTCCTTCCTTCCTTTAAAGTTCTTAAGGTGTTTGGATATTCCCTCACAAAAACAGCCTGCAGCTGGAGGTGATGAGACAGTCTATAGTAGGTAGCTCCAGGGGGCTTCAGTATCCCTGTTTTTTTTTTTTTTTTTTCCTTGCCAACACAACACATCTGCAAATTGCCTTCTTTAAAAACTCTCTTCAGTTGTCCTTTTAGGACATGTCATTTGTTTTCTGCCAAGAATACATCTTTGCTTACATTATTTTCACTTCTCTGAAAAAGAGATTATTAATAATATAATATTCTTTTTAATTAATAATATAATATTCTTATGAGAATGAAAATTATGCATTTAAGATGTTAAGATGTTACCAATGCTATTAATATCGTTGAAATAATTTAACCTAACAGTAGGCGAAAACTTTATTATTTCTGATGATGGTTTAAAACATTGTAACATTTAAGGCAGTTTTCATTATTTGTGAAAGTTTGGGTACTCCAAAAAGCATAATCAAGTCAGGATTATATGTGTAGAAGATACTAGGTACATTGGCACACGCCTGAAATCTCAGTGACTCAGAAGTCTGAGTTAGGATGATTTCAAGTTCAGATTGAATCACAGGAACTTAGCAAGACCATGTCTCTAAATAAATAAATAAAAAAGGACTGGGGATGTAGCTCAGGGGTAAAGTAGCAGGTTTAATCCCCACTAATGAAAAAATAAAAATCAATGTACAGAATATGAACTGCAAAAGACAAAAGGACAGGGAGCACTTTCAGACCACATTTCAAGTCTGATGTATGTAATAAAAGGGGCAACAGGAGGGAAGAAGAAATGGTTAGAAAGTCTTAATCTGGTGTGCCATCTGAAGAAAGTTTTGGCAAGACCACTGGACAGTCCTTGGACCACAGTTGCCTGTGAGAGAATTCCTATCTACTATAGTTATAGGCCTCTAGTAATACTCTTCACCATACTCAATTATTGAGTGGGAGGAAGCAGAGGGGAATGAACTATCAGTGCAAATATGGTGGTAAGTCTGTTGGTACAATAGTCAATGCTTCTACCCACAGTAGGAGTTTTGAGTGGTTTATATGCATAGCTCCAAATTATCATGATTTTTATGTGTAATAACAAAATGTATTATCTAAAAGTAAGAAAATTATGTTTTATATACCTTTGCTTCTCCTAAGATTATAAATTTTCTGTTGGTAGGATATATAGCATATATCTCTTTCCCAATCACTTAAATATTGGTGCTTTAAAAATATTTGAGGTTAATTCTACATACATGGCCCAAGTCCAAATCAAGAGTGGAAAGTTTATCCAAATATCTCCAGAGCTGAGTGGTAGGAGAAAAATGCCTGAAAGTAGATCTAACCTTAGGTAGAAAAATATAGACTCTGACAAATTTGAGGTTTGTCAAAATATAATTTTCAAAAGAATAAAATCATAATTCAGATGCAAATGTAAAAGGAAAACATGTCAAACATGTCATTCAAACCATTAATATATGTAGAAACCAGTAAGATGTTATAACTGGTTCAAAATGTAACAGAGAGGCTTGCATATTTATAAATAGAAAGAATTGATGAGCTAGATTCAGAACTGGCTAATATTTAAAGATTGATAAATTTTGGGATTTCAGACAGAAATTATTATGCATATTTATAAGACAAAAATCTATAAATTAAGAAGTAATTTTAATGTCAGGACCTTTGATAATGAGTAAAATAGTAAAAAAAAAAAAAAAAAAAAAAAAAAAAAAAAAAAAAACTCAATACATTCCCCTATAAAACTTTTGGATGGCTGTTGCACTCATATTTCTTCTAAAGGAAATATTTCCCATCCTTTTTGTCTTAATTCAAAAGTTTAGATAAGTTTTGTCATGTTTAAACTAAGAATATAACAATTAAAATTATCACATTGATACAATAAAGAAATCCTGATAGCCATTTTGTTTTAGTCATCTCAAATATTCCTTTATAATCACATTTAGTAAATTTTACAAAGGTGGTATTCCTTGGGCAACTGCTTATTTTATACATTCTCCCAGATGATATTTATCTGGGAAAATCTTTCTTTTTTCGGAAGAATTACAATTAGATTTTTTTTTTTTTTAAATATCGTGGAAAGTAGAGAAACTTTAAAGTTAGTTAATGCACCATCTTTTGCCTTTATTAGTGCATGACCTTAGGCAGAATATTATTTTCTCAACCTCTGAAATGGCTTATCAACAGTGTTGTGAAAATTTATTAAATAATACATAAAAGTAGGTGTGAAATTCACAAACATGGTTTTGACATACACAGTGACCAAGAAATGTTATGAAATAAAATTAACTTTCATGATGAGCCCAGTTTGAAGTTTTGCTTACACTTATAGTGCATAATAAAAATCTGCATGGTCCAACAAGCAGTTATTTCAGAATCCATTTTTAAAATCTAAGTTTAATATTTTGAAGACATATCATTTGAATGTCTAGTATACCTGTGCAAATAGTTGTCAACTACAAAAAGCATGATAATCAAGCAATTTTCCCTCATAAGAACCCCCTAGCCTTGAGAAATGGTTAGAAAATTATTTTAGAGTGGTTGTAGCACTTTTGGTACACCAGTTAGACTATAGAGGATGATGTGTTATTTGCTGTCATCTTTACCTTTATTTGGGAGATTCAGAATAATATAATATTTTGAGTCAGAGAGGAGAAATAAGCTTGCAAATGTGGAAAATCTGGACATTACCCCTATAACATGGGAAAATAGAAATCAAGTCACAAAGCATGCAACTGTACCTTATATATATATTTTTTAGAGTATGATCATGTTTAATGTTCTCTGCAAGATGACTTAATAATGTATTTTTAATTGGTATCATATAGTTTATATTACTAAAGGAACAAACACATTATAGAAAGTAGAGTGAATATGCAATTATATGAATTGTAAAATATACGTTTTATGTATAGTTTAGTTTTTTGCTGAAAGGAATAATTGGGCATGATAAGTTTCTTGTTTTAACTGTATGGTATATTACATGGTTCAAATTCCATAAAGTCTTGAGTTGAATAGTAATCCTCCTTTCATCTACTCTCCCTACACTACCTCCTATCTCTGTTGTTGTTGACCAGGCGACTTAATACAGTTTGTGGGAGTTGTTACCTTGGCAAGTTAGGTTCTTCAGTGCCCCAGGCTGATTGCAGTATGTCTTGAATCATGTGTTCATTCCCTTGCATACATTTGATGCACACAGATGTATACATGTGTATGTATATATGTTGTGTGTATGTGAGTATGTATTTCCTTACACATACACATATATACACATTCTATCTGGATATATACATTTATGACTTTATATTTATTGTAAACTATTGTGCATTAAATGGTATTTCTTAATGCTTTTGAATATGAATTTCTCTGATTATTGATAAAGGTGAGTACCTTTTTGTGTATTTGATGTATTTCTTTTGTGTCGTATCTTTTTATATACTTTTAATTTTTTCTATTGAGTCATTTATTTTTATTCATTCATAAAAATTATTTATACAAATCTTTGCTGGATATATGTACTATGGTTATATATTTCCTATTTGTGGCCTTACCTCTGACTTTCTTTGAGGTAATTTTACATCATGAATAATTGGTAAGGGCAATAGTGGTAAGAAAAAGGAAAAAAGGTTCTTTTGAGGTGAAAAAAATCTTAAATAATACAATCGTCTATAGACATCCAAAATTTAACCCTGCAGTGTAAAATTTTGTTCCTTTCTATTTAATTTCTCTTGAGAAGGGAATCATAAACTTAATGTCCTTCTTAGGACACTGAAATAAGAAAAGACATTACTAACTATTACTTTTAGTAAAGACATTTTCTTAAATTTAAAATATTCAGATTTGTCAATTGGGACTTAATGGTCACTATAAACCCAATTTCATAAAAATGTCATCATATATTGCGGGGACTGCTGAGTTATAAATGGGGCCGAGGTCTAAAGCTACTTCCCTTTTTGGGCCCTAAAAGGGGTTTCTTTCTGCCTGCAGAAAGAAAGTAACTTACCTGGCGAAGATGGGCTTAACGGGCAAAAATAGCTGAGTGCCTTCCATCCGCCTGCTGGACGGCTACCATGCCACACCCAGGGAGTTTTGTAGAGAGCAAGAAGCCAAAAACTCAAATTTATTGGCAAGGTGCTGAACTTAAATAGGTCTAGAACTAACCAATCAACCAGCAGAGCGGTTCGGACTCTCACGCTACGTCATAGCCACACACACCCCTTTGCTTAGCCCCGGTCCTCCAAAGGGCATGGTAAGAAGTCAAAGTCCTTCCCTTTGGCAGACATAAGTCCCAACAATATATTGCCCTTTATTTAATTTTAAGGTCCTATGTTTAAGTTTTAAATGCACTTATAATCATTATTTTTTTGTAAGGTATGATATGGGTATTCAAACCTTTTTTACACATGAATAATTAATTTCCCCAGCATCTTTATCAAATAATTTATTCTTTTACAGTGATATGTAATTCCAGATTTGTCATATATCATTTCTATATATGTAGGTATATTTCTGCTCACTTTATTTATTTTTAATAGTTAATGCATCTGTTCCTTTGGCATTGCCATATTGCCTTAAATATTATAGTTAACATTTTAAGAGTTGAAACATTTTAGAAAAAGTATTCTATTTTTGTTCCATTCTAAATACACACATATCTAGTGATCACTGTTCTTTTATGTACATCTTGTACTCAATTTATTGATTTACACAGAGGAAAAATACAGTATAGGAATTTTGACTAGGAAGATATTGACTATATGGATCACTTTTGGGAGAACTACATCTTCTTGATATTAAGACTTCCTACTCAAGATCCTAGTATTACTATATTTTCTTTATAGTCAAACAATAAAGTTTTATGACTTGTTCCATAAAAAAGTTGCACATCATTTTTTAGATGTATCTCTTGATACTTTATATTTTATTTCAATATTGAAAAAGATTTACCTTTGCAGATAATCATACCATTTGCAAATAATGGGAATCCTATTTCTTGCAGTGCCTGTAAGTGGATGTCTGTGAGCATGTGAGTGAGTGCAGCATTTTTCATCTCACTGTAAGACTGTGGGTCCTGCTGTACAGTACTGAATAGAAACAGTCATTGGGAAATTTTACTATTCATAGAACAAAACATTTCTACTCTGCTATAAGGAAGTGTTCTAAGTCTTACAATTTAAACTATTTATTGTAAAAAATTCCTTGAGTTGGGCATCATTATTATTACCTAATATTTAACAGATGAGGAAAATGAATCAAAAAAAGTTTGCCAAATTGTTTCAAAGGCATTCATTTAGCAAACGGAAGAATCAGAGTTTAACTTTGGAGTATCTGACACTAAGTCCACACAATAATGATTCTATTTGTTCTCTATCTTAAAGGAAAATTTTAACTATGTTATCGTTTTATGTATGTTTTTATACATATAATTTATTAAGCCAAGCCAGTTTCCTTGTATTTCAAATTAATAATTTTCCCTTGCATATTGAATTTTATCAAATGTCTTTCTTGGGTCTCTTGAGCTAACTATATATTTTTTTTTCTTATTTACTTGTGATTATATTAATAAATCTTCTTATTAAATATCTGGATACTTCTGGAATAGACATTGAATAATCATAATAATTTATAAACATGGTTGGATTCAGTTTGCTAATTTTTATAGAAATTTAAAAATATCTATGTTTATAAGTTAACTTTGACTATAATTTTATTTTTTTCATGTTCTTAGATGAAATTACACTAGATTAATTAAATACTAGGGAGCACTCTCATTGTTTCTATTCTGTAGAAAATTATATAAAGGTTTTGAACTATTCACTCCTTAAATATTTGATAAAATTTCCGTATAAAGCCATCTCAGCCAACTATTTTTCTTGCAGGAAAATTGTGAAAACAGATTCAATTACTTTAATGATCCTGTGACCACTTGGTTTCTGATATTATTTTTGGGAAATTACATGTTTTCAGATATTATGGAATTTCCTTACCTTTTAAAATAACCTAAGTTACTTAGCATGTTTCTTTATTTTCTGCTATTCTTACCATATAAAGTTATTTTCCTTCTTTCAATATTTATATGTCTGTTCTCCTTGTTCTCAAATTTGCTGACTGTTTTACTAATTTGCTCAAAGAAATCACTTGTGTTTTTGATGTTTTTTATTTTATTTTTATTCTCTAAATCTTTATATATATATATACATATATATATATATATATATATATGTAAGTGACGCTTTAATAAATCTGACTTTTGAAAAAAAATTACAATAAAGCTAGATGCTGTGGTATAAGCCTGGAGTCCAGGTGACTTGGGAGACTGAGGCAGGAGGATCCCAAGTTCAAGACTAGTCTCAGCAATTCAGTGAGGCTATCAGCAACTTAGTGAGACCCTGAATCAAAATAAAAAATAAAAAGGGCTGAGGATGTGGATCACTGTAAAGTGCCCCTGTGTTAAATCCTCAGTACCAAAAAAAAAAAAAAAAAAAAAGCATAACAAACTAACAATTATATAAATTATATCAAATAAAGGTAATAAAAATACCATAGTTCCTAGAAGCATCCTGTCCTGATAATGTAGACACAACAGCCTTATCACTATTGAAATGTTGGGTGTCCACAGTATAACAAAGAAACTTTTTTCCTATTCTACAATTAAGTTAAAGGTTAAATTGTCCTTCTATTGTCTCAATGACATTTTTTTTAATTTTATTTTTATAATTTTTAATATGTACAACTCATAGTGGATGTATTTAGCATCTTTTTACATACAACTGTTTGTATACAAAGTATATTCGTACAATTCAGGTCTTCAATCATGCATTTAGGAAAATGATATCCGTCTCATTCAAACACTTTTTCTTTTTTTTTTTTTTTCTTTTTTTCTTTTTCCTTTTCTCCCTCTCCCTCCCCCCTTGCTCCCTCCCTTTCCCTCCCTTCCCTTTAATCTTGATTCTATAATTAGTTCAATTTTTAGTATAATCTCTTTTTGTCTTTCATTTTACTTTTTTCTTATTTATCCCACTTTATCTCTTTTGTAGATTTAGACATATTTTGAGACTTTTTTCCTCTGGTAAATATTTAGGCCTACAAAATTTCTCTTATCAATTTAGAAGTATCCATGTGCTTCAATACATGGGACTTATATTCTTCATTTATGTTATCTAATACTCAGAATTGCTTGTCACATCAATGTGTGGTATAAAATTATTGTTTTAATTTATGTTTATTTTATATTGCTTTATTCACAGATTCTCAAAAGAAATTTGTTGCCAGTAAACTCAAAGCCCAAAATGGGACCAGTACCTATCTACTTGTTTCCCAAGTTTAGGTAGATATCTACTAAGGTCTTCCACACAATGGGCAGGCACTGTGTTTTCTCTCTTGACCCCCAATCCTGTAGTCATTATTGAAGAATAGTCAGTCATGTTCAGTTGCATCTTAAACAAGCAGGATCAAATGTGACTTTTGTGCGTTCTTATTTCTCTACAGTCTTTTTCCTCCCCTAATTTATTTTTCTTTGTTCCATATCAGAAGTGCAAATGTTATGTAACATAATACCCCAAGATAATTTGGGGTTAAACTGAATTATATATAGATATACTGACACATATATATATATATATATAAAATCTATAAACATGTAATTACAGGACTTCACTTAGATTTCAGTATTTTAATACTCATTCTAAAACCCTAAGAAGGAATACCTTTTACCTTTTTTGATTAAGTACACTTTTACCTTAGGGAAGCATACCTTTATCTGTAATTTAACAAACATATCAATCTAAATTCTTGTTCATTAGGTAAATTCCCATCACAAAGTTTTAAGTGGGGAAATAGAAATATACATATAATCACAAAATGTTGAATAAATACAATAGATCGGAATAAATCCTTAGAATGTTCTCAATCAGTTAAAATGAATGCAAATAATTATCGTAATCAGAATGATTTGCTTAGTCCTCTAGTTGCAAATTAGTATTTACTAAGGGTTCAAATGTCTGGATTGTTAAAACAGATAAAAGTACTCAATTTCCATTCTAGCCATAAAGATGAGCCTGAGTATTTTAGTCAGTTTTTTTTTCGCTGCTGTGACTAAAAGACCTGACAGGAATAATTTTAGAGGAAAAAAAGTTTAATTGGGGTCTCACAGTTTCCATTCCAGAGAGAGCTGGCTTTATTCCTTTGGGCTCCCAGTGAGGCAGAACATCATGGCAAAGAATATGACTGTACAGACAGAAGCAGCTCACATGAGGACCAGGAAGCATAGAGAGAGAGAGAGAGAGAGATGGCTCCCAATGACCTCCTGCAGTCACACCCTACTGCCCTACAATTACCAGTTAATTCCATCAGGGGATTAATTCAGTGGTTGGGTTAAGACTCCCACAACCCAAGGGCTATTGAGGGTTTGTAAAAGGAGTGACTGTACATTGATGACAAGGATATTTATGAAAGTGAAAGGAAGGTTGCTAGTAATGATGACAGTATTTTTGATATTAGCTTTCTTAAAAGGTATGTGGTGATATCTCATTTTGTTTTTAATTTACATTTCTCTAATGATTAGCGATATAAGCATTTTTATCATATATATGTTGGTGGTTTGTATATCTTCTTTTAATAAATGTCTACTTTAATCTTTTGCCAATTATTTAATCAACTTGTTTTCTTACTATTGAGTTACTTTGGACACCTCAATATTTTTATGAACCTTTTATCAAAAACATGAAAAATAGTAAATGTTCTAATGGAATTTTGCACACTATTATTGGAAATGTAAAATAGTACAGCCATATGGAAAACAGTATGATGTTTCCTCAAGTTAAAACTGGATCTACTATGTGATCCATTAATCCCACAATCAGTAATGTTCCAAAGAAAATGAAATTAGTATGTTAAAGAGACAGCTGCTCTCCCATGTTTATTACATTATTTATAATAGCAAAAAATACAGAATCTACCTAAGTGTACATCAGTGAATGAGTATACTTTTAAAATACTGTATATACACACAATTTATAAAAAGAAGGAAATCTTGTCATAGGAAAAAATATGGATGGATATAGAGCTAATGTTAAGTGAAATAAACCAGGAACAAAAAAGACAAAATTATGTTATCTCACTTATGTGTGGAGTCTCAAAAAGTTAAACTTACTGAAACAGAAAGTAGAATGGTGGTTACCACAGGCTTCTGATAAAGGGGACTTGAGGAATGTTAGAAAGTCACCATTGTACACTCTGTTCTTATACATTTATTTATTTTTTGAGATTCTACATGTAATCTTATACAGTGTTTCAATTGAAAAGGATGAATAATTTCAAGAAATCTATTGTACATTGTACATTGTGATGATTGCATGTAATAATATATTGTACACTTGAAAGTTTAATAATATATTGTACACTTGTTGTCAGTAAGTAAAAAATAATTGCCTCAAGATAAAAGGAAGAAAATAAAGCTGTTCTTGGGAAATAGATTTCAAAGAATAACTTAGGCTAATGCTAAAGTAATACTGTAAATTTTCATGGAATAATAATTGAGGAGTTCAGATAACTGATTGGTTTAATAAGAGTTATTATCTATTATGTCAAGATTTCAGAAGTAAGCAAAATTCTTAAGGAGTTTTCAGAACATGCCACCCCAACTTATAATACTGTGGCATATTGACAAAAATTAAATTCAGAAAGTACAAGAAAGACATCTTGATTCCCCAAAGAAGGGGAATTCTTTGATTTCCCCAAAGAAGGAGAATTCTTAAAAACAGGAGATGAAATTTGTACATGAGAGCTGCCCTTCTTATACATGGGGAAAAGAAACATTCATATCACCAAGGACAGAAATTCTAGACCCAAAGATTTCTGTAAAGAGAATTTATTAAAACAGTTCTTATTTTCCAAGGTTTCCACTCTTTGTTCAACTTGGGACAAAAGCATTTAGTTTTTTTCAGTTCTTTGGGTCTTCATTTCCTATGGGGGCTTCCTAATAAATGAAAAAAAAATCTGTATTCATTTCTTTTATCAATGTTTATACCTAATTACCCTCAAGCCCAACTGAAGACCCTAAAGGATAAAGGGTAAAATGTCTCCTTTCCTAAGATTGCTCTTAATCAGCTTTAGATTTTTGACTGAAGAAAGAAAGTGGGGGTGTCAGGGGAAAGAGAGAGAGAGAGAGAGAGAGAGAGAGAGATCCTTGATGACCATGGATATAGCAATTGCTTTTTAGATGTAGCACCAAAGTCATGATCCGTGAAAAAAATATTTAAGATTATGGACATTATGAAAACTTCTGCTCTGTGAAAGACAATGTCAAGAGAAGAAGACAAGCTGCAGACTAGAAGAAAACGTTTGCAAGAGAGATATCTGATACACCAGTAAAATAAATAAAAAGTTATTAAAACTCTACAATAAGAAAAGGAACAACTCAAATTTTAAAAATGGGCCAAAGATCTTAACAGACACTTCACCAAGAAGATATACAGACTGAAAATAAACATATGAAAAAAAAATCCTCTATATAATGTCATTAGGGAAATACAAATTAAAATTAAACACCACTGCATATATTAAATGGTCAAAATCCAGAATACTGACAATGCAAATGCTTATGAGGATGTGAAGCAGTAAGAACTCTCATTCATTGCTGATGAAAATGCAAAATGGTACAGCTTCTTTGGAAGACAGGTTGGTGACTTCTTACAAATATGAGTATATTCTTATCACATGACCCAGTAATAACATTGTTTGGTATTCATTTAAAGTTATTTGAATAGATTATCTGTGATACATATAAATAATAGAATATTATTTTGTGGTAAAAAGAAATGAGCTATCAGGCTATGAAAAGATTTAGAGGAAATTTGAATGCATATTTTTAAGTGAAAGAAGCCAATCTGAAAATGCTACATACTGTGTGATTTTATAGTATGATATTGTGGAAAAGGCAAAACTATAGAGACAGAAAAAGATCAGTAGTTGCCTGCAGGTAGGGGAAATTGATAAATAAGCATATCTTACATCGTCTTTAAGGCAGTAAAAATAATCTGCATGATACTATAATGATGTGTATGTGTCATTATATGTTTGTCCAAATCCATAAAATGTACAATGCAAAACTTTTGGGCACTATGATGTGTCAATTTAAGTTATTTAATAGTGACAAATGTACTATTCCTGTGGGAGTGGGGGAGTGGGGAGAGTTGTTAGTAATGTGGGAGGCTGTAAATGGGTTGGAATGGGGGTTACATGGGACTTTTTGTACCTTATTCTCACTTTTGCTGTGAAGCTAAAGCTCCTTAAAAAAAAAAAAAAGTCCTTAAATATGACAACAACAATAAAAAGCAGAAAAAAAACCCCTCACATATACATATATATATTTCTTTATCTTTTCACTTTTACATGCAACCAATAGGGAAAGACAGAGCTGGAAAGAGGATTAGAAACTGAATAATTTGTTAATTCACAATATTCCCATTCCAAGCTACTACAGTGTCTTATAGAAATTTTGCTTACTTGTATCATTTACACATGGGATACATTTGCATATACTTTAATTTCAGAGCAGCATAGTTATCTATAATTATCTTATTTTGTTTTACAATTTCATTACACAGCCAACGGATTTATGATTTGGGACTTTGTTCTGATTTATCAAGACTCTTCCATGGACTTTGTATGAACTACTCAATTTATTTCTCTAATGCAATATGTGAAAAATACAATAAAGTGTAAGGGAGGGGTGTGAGAACGAAAGGCAGATGGCATGAATGATGTCTCATTTTTCTGACAAAGACTATAACAAGGATGGAAAATGATACACTGTGAATCCATTGCAGTGACAAAGATTGTAATGAGAATTGGTCTGAACATAACCGACTGCATTCTCATTACACTCTGCAGATTGTAATCTTCTCATCCTCCTCAGAGGTGGCACCCATCCTCCACTGACTGATGAGTCTTCCGTATAGCTGTACTTCAATTTGCTTTAAAAATGTTTTTTATATAAATGGGCCACTAGGAAAAGCAAGTAATAAAAAATTCAAAATTGAGACTGGAGCTCTAATTCCAAATACTGGTCAAAAGAGAGATTTTATTTGCTGATGTAAAACGATATTAGTTGGCACTTAATAAATGGCAGTATTTCAATCAAAATCTCTCTTTTTACTCTGGCAAATAAAATCTGAAGAGTGTAATGTTTTAGCAGAAGATGTGGGTAGCACATTGGATAAAACAAGAGGGAAGTTTATAAAGAGTTTATAAAGAATCATAGGTTTTCTTTAAATATTTTGTGATAATTTATTTTCATAATACATGAAAAGTATCTAGTGATAACTGCAAAATTTTCAATGAAATTATAACTGATAACTTTTTAACTTTTATAACTGATAAATTCAAATACTGACCTGTCTGTCTACTAATACATGCCAGAAGTTAATTTTAGAGTAATTGAAAAACATGGTAAAGTTATTTTCTATATAAAGACCTGGTGCAGAGAATGTTATTGCAGAGTCCTAACAAATAGTGAAATATACTGTTGATGTTTTTAAAGAATAAAACAACAGTGAAGACAATAACTTCCTTAACTAAAAATATATTAAAATACTATAAGCATTACTAAGCTAGAAACAAAGTCTTATACATTATCCAGCCTTGTTCTAATGATCCAAACCCATCAGTCAAGGAAATAGTATTGGAACTGTAGTCACAAAAATAGCCTTACTTCAGCTGAGCACAGTGGTGAATGCCTGTAATTCCAGAGGTTCAGGAGGCTGAAGCTAGAGATCGCCAATCCAAAACCTGTCTCAGCAAAAGCAAGACTCTAAGCAACTCAGTAAAGACCCTGTCTCATACAAAATAGGGCTGGGAATGTGGCTCAGTTTTTGAGTGCCCATGAGTTCAATCCCTGGTACCCCTCCTCCCCCGCCAATAGCATTACTTAAAAGAATTTTTTTTTCTTAATAAAAGTGAACTATTATTAAAAAAAAAAAATTCAGTTGTAGGTAGACACAATACCTTTGTTTTATTTATGTGGTGCTGAGGATCAAACCCAGGGCCTCACACATGTGAGATGAGCGCTCTACCACTGAGCCACAGCCCCAGCCCCTAAAAGAAATATTTTTAATTCAGCAAATCAAAAAGAATAAACTAGAATAGAGCAAACAAGAATTTAGACAGTTTTTCACACATTCGTAGTGATTAATATCGTTCCTCAAATTTGTAATAAAAATTTAACTATAATACAAATGAGTTATTCACAGTAGTAAAATAAAATTGTAAAATCTCTAAAAGAAGATGACAACCTATATAAAAATAATTATAAGCTGTCACTGAGGACACAACATAAGACTCAAAGGACAAGAGAGACATATTGTCTTTCAGGTAAAAGTTTGATTAATATTTCAATAGAATATCAGAAAGCCTAGGCAAATTATTTCTATATTTCACATGGTGGGAGTATTGTTAGAAAGTAGCTAATAAAATTTTAGAGACCACCTACTATTATGAATATGAAATTGTGCTCTCAATTACTGGGACTAAAATGGGAAGTTATTGAGTATGGGAATAAACAGACTGATAAGCAAATTAGATCTGAATATAGACTGTGCATATGTGAATATTTGGCATATCATAAAAATTATGGTCAAAGCTGTGGAAATATAATTAGCTATTCAATAAATTGTTTTAATACAATTTGATATGCATGTGGAAAATAGAATAAAATATTCATCTTACATTAATTATAATACATTTCAGATGTATGTTCAGTCTAAACATGATATTCAAAATGATGACTGAGCTAGAATTAAGTATAGCAGCAGATATTTTATAAGGAGGTCAGATATTAAAGCTGAAAAATCTCTGTATGGCAAAAGATACTTTTACTAAAAAGGCAAACATTGGAAAAAATACAAAATCATGACATCACATTTATCACCTAGTAACTTGACATTAGCTTAAAAGATTGCTAATCATGTTGGTGAGGATGTTTGGAAGAAATATAAATTAGAGAATTAGTGAAAATAAATAAATATTCTATGCATTAATATTTTTAAGATACTTAGGAGAGAAAGTCACAGAAATGTATCCTTCCTTGAAAAGAGTAAATACTTGATTAACCAGCTATCATTTAACTATATTAAAGAAGAATCAAACTTTTAGCCTGGACCAACCTCTATGCAGTGATGTTTGTCCCAAGCATGAATAAGTTTTAGGTTTTAGATCTTTCATAAAAGGATGTCAGGCGTATTTCTTCCTAACCTTACAATAGAAGCATATGACCCTTTATTTGGCAAATAACTTAAAATATCTACTCAAGAGGTAATTTTACCAGAGAATAAAACCTCAAATTTACTCACAATTTGTACTAAAGCATGATTGTTATGGTATAAATGTGCCCCCTCCAAAATTTGTATGCTATCAATGTTATAATGTTAAGAGGTAAGGCCTTGAAGAGGTGATTATGTAGTGAGGGCCCCTTGTTCATGAATAAATTGAGGCCTTTATAAAAGTTGCTCTACCCAATTATTGGCTAGCTTGCCCTTCCTCTCTCTACCATGTGAGAACACATCATTCCCTGATTTGTCATAACCCAAGGAGAAAGCTGTTACCAGACAACTGAACCTGCCAGCAGCACCCGGTTCTTGGATTTCCCAACTTCTAGAACTATGAGAGAGTATGTTTCTATTCTTTATAAATTAACAGTTGCAGGTATTCTGTGACAGCAACACATAGTGGGCTAATTTTGAGGGAAATTATGAGTCATTTGAAGTTAGATCAGAAAAGGAAAAAATAAATCAGAACTATTGAAAGAATAAGAAAAAAATACTAAATCAGGTGGCACAAAATAATAATTATGTAAAGCAAAGTTATGCCTATTTCTAATAAGGCAGTGATGTTCCATTCTTCATTCCCATTCTTCCTATGGATAGGAATCCAGTGAATCTGCTTATGAGTTCAGTTTACTGTGGCTGATTTTTACTATAAAGCTACTAAGACATGAATTGAAGCAATGCAGGAAATACTGGTAACTGGTGGGAATTCTCTGGACCTTTTAGATATGTGTGAAAGAACTGAATGAATCAGCTTAATTCATTTTTTTTTAAATTTAGAAACAAATCAATTAGATTGAAAAAAAAGTCATATTAACATCTATAAAATTTTAGAGCATGATATCCCCAGAGTACAAAATAAAGTGTAAATGATTTTTTTCTTTTTTCCTACTTTTATATGATTTGATATATCACAGTGATTATTGAAGAAACCCAATATGAGGTAAAAGGTATCCTGTGGATTTTGGAGAAGAAATTCCACAGTGAGGTTTTCTCACCCTATGTGAAGGAGTCATTGAACTTTCACAACATCCAGAAAGACTTACATTATGAATTACTAAATCGATAAGAAGTATTTCAAAATAAAGACTCTCATTATCAGCTCCACTTAAAGCTGGATTCAGGATTTTAACACTTTATATTTTTGTAGTATCAACTGTGCTTTCATTTCATGTTTTCTTCTGAAAAAAAGCATTTAGGCCAGTACTCCTGTACGATCAACAGCTGATGGACTAAGTGGATGCAGTCACTCGATCCATACCAGTGGGAGATAAGGTAAAGAACTGATTGTGTTTATTGGCAAAAGCAAAGTTGCTCTCGCATTAATGGTAGGTGTTTCCAAAATATAACCTTTGCTTTTAACCTGCTCACCAATGGGTAGCTTGTTAATTTCTCACTAGCCAAGGATAAAGAGACACCTGGTGGAAATCTTATAAGGAAAAAAACCCAATTCAATCTCATTAATATTTTTATTTAAGGAGCCAACATAGCTAATTGTGGAACTGTGATTAAATAAAGGGAAATTATTGTTGATTTTATTACATTAAAACTGCAGAAACATTTCAAAAGTCTGTAGTCTGTTATCTTCTATATGGCAACATCACCACCTGAGCTTTGCACAGATAATTAGTATCTTATTTTATTGCAGAGAATAAAATAGCCCAGAAGAGTCTTTCCTAGAAAAGCTAACAATAACTGTCCCCAAAGGCCTCTCTTACCAGTGAAGTGAATATATACAAAATGTGAAAACATCCTTATGTTGTCATTTAAGATGTTCAGTTTTCAAAGGTCCACGTGAAAATGTATGATATTCGTTTTGAACCCAAATAATAAAAATTTTGAAAAATATCTCGCAGAAAAAAAGTTTCATTAAGGTGTATAATGTCCATAAACATATATTACACGCACTTTGAACTTTAAATTGGTGCTGTTACTTTTTTTAGGTTGGTGAAATTGATACTACAGTTTATTTTATACATTATGATATATAAAACTGCTACAGTAAATTTATTGATAAAATTAGAAATATCTTTTTATTGTATACAACAATTTTGGCATTGTTATTGTAAAGGATAAATAAGCACAGAGTACTATACAGAGCAGGAAAAAATATTTTAAAACTCAAAAATATTTTATTAGAAAAGTGTTTTTTATTTATATTGTTAATTGTTGAAGAAGATGAGTAAACAGAAATGTAAAAATGAAAATTCCAATTTTTGTGAAATAAAATGTAACTACGTATATCAGTATGCATTATTGAGTTTAAAATGATTAAATGATTAAGAGAACTTTTTTTAAAAAACAAAAGGTAACATTTCCTGGAAGAAATAACAGTATAACACAAATTAGGCATTCACTTTTCTAGAAAAAAATCTCTTTAATAAATTTTTTTATAATGGGCATATAAATCTTTAGGTATCTATATAATATATAAATATAATTCTCATTGGTTCAGAATTATTCATGAAAACAGCATTCTGAATAGCAGAGGGTTACTTCTTGGCTTCTTCTCACCTGTAAAATAAGACCAGACTCTGGAATATTGCAAATATCTTCCTTGCTTGGGGTAGCCCAGGGCTTAAGAATGGAAGTTCCAGCAGGGCTCAGTGGCCCACACTTGTAATCCTAGTGATGGGGGAGGCTGAGGGAGGAGGATCATGAGTTCAGAGCCAGCCTCAGCACCTTCACAAGGCCCTGAGTAACTCAGGAGGACATTGTCATTTATATATGTATGTGTGTGTGTGTGTGTGTGTGTGTGTGTGTGTGTGTGTAAAGGGCTGGGGATGTGGCTCAGTGATTGAGCACCTTTGGCTTCAATCCCCAGTACCAAAAGGTTCCAACATTATTCAATGGAAATTTAAAGATCAATTTAGTCACTTATTGTTCTTGTGACTTTGGGCAAGTAATGGAATGCTTCTGTGTCTTCACTTTTTTTTTTTTTTTTTTTAACCTGCAACATGTGAATGATGGCAACAATAATATCTTTCTAAACATAAATTTTAATTTTGTTTTCATTTTATTTTTAAAATAAATTAGAATAATTGAAATTACCTGAACTATGTCAGGTATTAACACATATATTCTCAGCATATTTAACAAAATAAATGTTTCTTTCCAGAATGGTATTTGACCTTCCTATTGTCTTCTATGTCAGTTTTTGACTTAATAACTATTTTGTCTGATGTAAGTAGAGTCACTCCTGCTGTCTGTTGGTAACCATTTGGATGGGATAACCATTCCTTCCTTTTCCTTTCAGCTCATGTGTGTCCATAAATCTAAGGCATTATTCTTTTGTTTTTTATTCTTTTTTTGTTTGTTTGTTTTTGTTTTTGTTATTCTTTTGGTTAGGTTTTTTTTTTTAATCCATTCAGTCTCTCTGTTCTTTGAATTTAATAAATTTTTGTTTAAAATAATTATTAATAGGTTGTTTTCCCCTCAAATATTCTTTGTCATGTTGATTATTATAACTTTCTTCATTTTTTTTTAAGGAACAGAAATAAAAATCAATTTAATTTCAAGTAATATTTCTCTCATGTTTATTATCCAGAATGAGCAAATCTGGGTTTGGACACTCTTTTTTTGGGGGGGTGGGGGGTGGGGATAGTGACAAAAAATGTTTTTACATAGACATTTAGTTTTTTTTTTTTTTCAAAGTTGTTGTATTTATAATAGTAGTATACATTATAATTCATAATAAGCATATAGAGCATCTTTTTACAAAACACTGTATACAATGTGTATTCGTACCATTCAAATCTTCAATCATGCATTTAGGATAATGACATCCATCTTATTCAACCACCTTTTTTTTCCCCTCTCCATCCCTCCTTGTTCCCTTCCTTCCCTTCCCTCCCCTTTGACCTTTCTAGCGTTCCTCTAATCCTCCTATGTACCCGACCCAACACCACTGTGAATCAGCCTCCTTACATCAGAGAAAACATTCAGTATTTGGATTTTTGAGATTGACTTTCCTCATTTATAGAACATACAAAATACATAGTTCTTAAGAATTATATTGGTTCACTCATTCATTAGCTTAAAAGTTATTGAGTGCCTTCTGTGTGTGAACCACTATGCTAGACAATTTTACAACAGAGAAAATCACAGACATGGCCTTTGATTTCATGAAGATATTTAATTCAAAGGAAACAGACAAGAGCATAAATAAATATAATTTAAAATACTAATATATTATTTTAAATCACATTATTTTAGGTCAGAATATAGGATTCTTTTTTCAGAAGCAAAACTTCTGAGATATGAAAAATTAAGTTTATATGTAAAAGATAAGAAATGTTATTCAAGGGCATCTAGGTTGGTTCCATAGTTTACCTATCATGAACTGAGCTGCTATAAACACTGATGTGGCTATGTCACTGTAATATGTTGATTTTTAAGTCCTTTGGCTATAAACCGAGAAATGGGATAGCTGGGTCAAATGGTGGTTCTATTCCAAGTTTTCTGAGGTATCTCCATACTACTTTCCATAGTGGTTGTACCAATTTGTAGTCCTACCACCAATGTATGAGTGTACCTTTATCCCTGCATCCTTGTCAACACTTAATATTGCTTGTATTCTTGATAATTGCCATTCTGACTGGAGTGAGATAAAATCTCAGACTGTTTTTGATTTGTATTTCTCTAATTGTTCGATATTTTGAACATTTTTTCATATGTTTGTTGATTAATTGTATTTCTTCTTCTGTGAAATGTCTGTTAAGTTCCTTAGCCCACTTATTGATTGGATTATTTGTTTTTTGGTGTGAAGTTTTTGAATATTAGTGCTCTATCTGAAGTGTCTGTGGTAAAGATGCCTTTCAACAGATGAATGGATAAAGAAAATGTGGTATATATACTCAATGGCATATTACTCAGCCTTAAAGAAGAATGAAATTATGGCATTTTCAGTCAAATGGATAGAGCTGTTAAATATCATGTTAGCAAAATTAACCAAAACCAAAAACCCAAAGGCTCACTGTTTTCTCTGATAAGCAGATGCTGATCCATAATGGGAAGGGGGGTAGGGAAGAATGAAAGAACTTTAGATTGGGCAGAGGGGAGGGGAGTGGTGTGGAGTGGGAAGGACAGTGGAATGAGGTGAACATTATTACCCTAAAAACATGTATGATTACACAACTGACATGACTCTTCACCATGTACAGCCAGAGGAATGAGAAGTTGTGTTCCAGTTGTGTACAATGTGTCAAAATGCATTCTACTGTCATGTACAATTAGAACCAATAAAAAGTGAAAAATAAAAATATATGTATAAAATATTAAATTAAAAATGCTATATAAAATTTCTTTTCAAGGTTCTTTTAAGGAATATATAAAAAAAAGAAATGATATGCAAATACATAAAGAAAGTAGTTAGTTTGTGAGCAATAAGGGCAAATACCTTAATCTGAGATAAGATATTCAATCTATTATATTTCAGAAAGTCATTACTTTGGAATATGACGTTAGAAGAATATACTACAATAGGATTTTTGTAAGAAAGTCTAGAGCTCTACAATACAGGGATTTGTATGCTATGCAGAGTTTGTATTTATTCTAAGAGGAAAAAATTAAAAACTTTTAGCTGGTGTGCTTAATGTGATTTTTGTTCATTAAATCATTTCTTTATTATTCTATATCAATGAGTTTAAGAATAAAAAAATGGCAATGAAGTTACCTAGGTATCTAGGCATAATGATGGCAGTTTAGGCTAGGCAGTGGCATTGAACCAGGAACAAGCAGATGGATTACAGATGTCATTGGAAGGTGGAAAAGACAGGACTTGATAAATTGATTATGGGTTCTGAGAGAAAGGAAGGATTCAACAATCCTTTCTAGTAATTCATTGTCCATTAGCTGTAATTTTGCTTAATAATGTTAATCTTTAATAGGATTAAATATACACATAGCCCTTTATATGTATATTGAAAAATATAATATGGCATATCCATATAAATGCCAAATTATTGCTTGTCTACTTTGAGCTTGTATGGTATTGTCTGAGAAATCTAAAGAAAATAATGTCCTTTCTTTTAAAAGTTTCTTAGATGATGAATGAGAGATATTCTTCTTACCCCCACACCAACCAAATTTTCCATGTCTAGTAAGAAAAAATTTAGTCCAGATTGGTTTTGGACTCCTTTCTTATTTATTTTTCCCCTTGCAAAATGATGTCACATTATGGTCCTTGAAGCCTTGTAGAATTTTGTACTCGTGCTAAGGAAACTGTGGTACCTGTTAAAGATTTGGTGGGTACTTCAGATTAGGAGTGTTTTTCGGAGCAATTAAGGTATTTAACATATTTCACTAGTTTTATAAACACAGTATACTCCTAAACACTTGAAAACCGTAAAGGTTAAAAAAAAAAAAAAAGAATCAGGCATCGTTTTAGAAAGTGCATACATCCACTTACAATCCCCTTGTCACTTGAATAGCACTCAATGTACTCAAAATTATAGCTATTACAGAAGAAATTGCAAGTTAAAATAGGGAAGTGTATAAACTATGTTTATCACCAGCACAGTGCTAAGCACTACCCATATTAGTATGATACCATAAGCAAAAGTCACACAAACCATGACACCTGTGTCTCATTTGGCACTTTCTTCACTTTTTGTGTCATAACTATAAATTTAATCTTTTTAATAAATGTATGCTTTTTTTCCCCCCTGTAGCCTGTGAGTACCTACTAAAGTATCTTTTAGTCCCTGTGATCAGAATTTGTTGTATGAGCCCAATACCAATTCTTGTTCTGGTGATACAAGACTGGTCAGATTGTACTGATATTTTTCTGAGCTCTCTTTTTGTAAAATAGTAGTTTATATAGCTAGAAATTACATTCTAATCTTCATTTCACCATTACCTGAGTTTCACAGAATTGGATAGACTATCCTTTAACTTAGATAGGGAATCCTTCTTTCTTTATCTAATACTTTCTTAATGGTGGTAATAGAAATAAGAATAATATGGGTAAAAACAATATAGAAAAATATTAAAAGTTTTTTTAAACTCTTTTCACGCAATATTTTCAATTCTCTTTCTCCTCAGTATTTCAGCAGAATTGTCAGAAGACAACTTTGTTGATTGACTTTCAATTTCATTTTTGTAGTAGGTAAATATTACCAGGAAAATGACCTAAAGACAGGTTGCAGAGTAAAGAATAAATTGGCCCTCATGTTATATAAATTGGAAAATTGTTTCTGCAATTCCGGGGAATTCACTGAAACTTGGGCAGTTAGTGATCAACAACAACCACAAATACAACTGTACATAATGCTAGGAAGCTAGCAAACCGGGGAATATTTAAACCTGTTTCTTCTACTGATCCTCAGACACTTGTTCTTTTTGTTTATTTAATTCTTTTAAATCAGAGTTCATGCCAGAATATGGACTTCTCTAGACAGCAAATCCCATAAATAGAAAGATCATCCATATTTTGCTTTGCAATGTATTCTCAGCAAGTAACCAGGTCTGGCATAAAAATAAATATTTTTTTGCTGATAAGTCCCAATCTGTAAATATAGCCTTTTAAAATTTCTAGTACACTCCTATAGCTTGTGTAACATATAGCATAGACAGTTGGAGTATCACTTTTATAATCTACTGTCATTTTCAGAATACTCTGCCTCATTGAAATCATACTGGCACATCATAGAATGTACAGGTTTAGCAGAAATTTTATGCATTAGGAAATGTTAGTTATGAGAAATTGTACATGCAGCTTAAGCTATAAGCCTGAAGTTTATTTATATTTTATTATTAAAGTGATCATAATTTTACTTCTATCATTATTTAAATTAGGTATTAGATAAAGAAATATGTAGTAAAAAAATTCCAAGTGCTTGGTACATTTGCCATTTGAGCAAAATTTTCAAGGGCTTCTGAATCAGATTTTTTCTGATAAGACACTCTTCATGACTAATATGGTTAAAGTAAAACTAATTCTTATCTTCAATGTTCTCTAAAAACAATGTTAGAGCATGTTTCCATAGGAATACTTGTATTATTAAATTTTAATATCAACCCAGGAAATAATAATGTTCATTTTTTGGAAGATCTGCTCCTGCTAGTTCTTAACATACTAAAAATTCAATCTGTATCACAAAGGGAAGAAAGATATGCTATGTGTTATTGTCATCTTTACATTATGTGAGATAAAGATTTATGATGATAAAATTAGAAATTTTAAATATCAATGGAAAGCATTCTGTCAACTAAATGCAACTAGAAAAAATATATAGAAATAGGACGTAATATAGAAAATATTTAGGTAACAAATTTTGCAATGAACCCAAGTTTTATATGTTCTGATATGTAATATTTAGAGCATCTTCCACCTAACCAAAAAAAAATTGTTTTTCTAGGGTTATATTTATCTTGGCAATCATCCCAAATCAGTAAGATTGTTTTAATAATATTAAATAATTATTAAAAAGTATAGTTCTTTATTGGACTGTATTAAAATAACATTTTTGGTATGTAAGCTTTGATAAAGACATAAAATTTGATATTTCAACATGATTTATATTGACAACAAAAATTTAGCAATGTTGATATTTAGTTTGTATTATATATGAATTTAAATTACATCTGTCATAAATTGGCATTTTAATAAATTTTCCTTATATGAAATTTGAGAGAGGAAATAAAAAAATATAGTGATAACTCAGAGAAGGTAGATTCAATTAAGATAATATAAGAGAGACCATTAGCTCTAAATCAAACAGAAGCACTTTTGTTCTTTAATAATTTGCACTCATATCTGGGTCTCAGGAGTTGTGAAACTTAATCTGGTCTTTAATATTGACTTTTAGTGTTGGGCAATTTTATCAGCCTTTCTTTACATCAACTCTCAGATTCTTAGTCTAACATCAGCTCTCAACTGTTTTATTAAATTGATTTGAGAAAGAACATGGTATTTTAAAACAGTAAGTTATTACAAAGAGGTTATAATTGGTTTCATACATGTTTTTGTATTTTACAGGGTGATATGAATTTGATTTATTTCAAGGTACTGAAACAACTCTTTTATGCAGGGTGGAGAAAGTCTGATTTCCTTCTCTTGCACAATTCTTTGATCCATATACTTGAGCTGATACCAATCAAAACAGTCACTCATGAAGATCTTTTCTTTCTCAAAAATTCCCTAAAGAAGTTAAATAGTAATGGCACTAAATGTTCAGATGTCAGAGGGATTCATATGGCTATGTAGGGAATGAGTTGAGCAAAAGATGAGATTATCTGGAATCCTGAAAAGAGTTGTTCTAATCATTGAATACTCGTCTTTAAAACAGTAACTCTTAGGTTTTCTTAATTTCAACCTTTTTGAATAAAAATATTTTCTGCACAAAGAAAATTATTAAGTATTTTTTGACAGCAAGTTATCTAGAACAATAATTCTTCTATTATAATAAAAACAAATACTACAAAGTTGTTAGTTATTATGAAAGCTAATAGACTACCAGCTATGCTACTGATGTTCTTTTGACAGTTTCCTAAACAGCTTTTCTTTTTTTTTTTCTATGCTTAGATTTAGCCTTCATTTCACAAATTTGTCAGTGGCCTTCACTAGCAGCTTATTTCTCAATTGTAAGTTGACATTTTTGTTAATTTCATATTTTAGTGCATTCAACAAGTATTTATTGAATCATTAGTATGTAAAAGATATTGTTCATTCCTTGGAATGTTTTGAAAGTTTCTATGGGTTCTCTGAGTAAAGTGCTTACTTTGGTAACAAAGTGTTTTGAGGATCAGAAAACAAGTCTGTTATTTTCTTGATAAAAGAGAAGTCATATAGGTAGTTTTTACATAAAAAGTATTTTACAATTTTCACATTATATTGGTATGAATGGTTTGATAATTCAATTAGTAATTAATATATTAATTCAGTAGTTCTCATAGTAACCCTAAGAGACCTCCAAGATCATCTCAATGTCATGAAATTCCCTTAAGTATGTTTCTTTCTACTACAGTGCATGATATAAAGGGAAGGACATGATAATTGTTGAGTTTACAAGTTGAATTAAACTGGTTGTGCAACTCGTCTTCAAGAACATGCCACTTGTCACATTTTAATTCAATAACAAAGATTTTACAACTGTTTTAATTAATTTTAAACTTAATTTCCATCTCAATATTTAGAGGAGAATATATTTTCTTCATATATTTCAATTTAAAAATGACAACAAAATGAATGCAGAAGCAAATATGAGAATTCAGCTATCTTAAGTCATACACTAAAGACATTTGTTAAAAGTAAAATGATGTTGTACTTCTCCATAAATTGTTTTGATCTAAAAGACATAATACTTTTAATCAAAATATGTCCTTAATTTTAACATGTGCAGGAAAAATTATCTTTTTTAAATGAATAACTACAAACTTTTGATTTCTAAAATCCAGATAGGAGTAGCTATTGCCCACAAAAACTCTTTGGAGCTCTAAATGATTTTAAAGGTCTTATTATCTTGACTATATGAAATTATTTAATTGGTAAGAAAAGAATGACGTCTCCTTTTTTCTATTTGAATCAACAAACTGTTGTCTACTTGCCAGCATTTTTTTTTTTCTCTAGACATTTGCCTTTATTTTATCAGTGAGGTAAAATAATACTGCTTTTAGAAAAACTTTCACGCATTTCTCTGTGACATGTGACTGTTATAAGTATTCACTCAATAAGTTTTATATTCCTTGTCTACCATGTGTCAGGCTGTGTGCAGGAGCTAACACTTGCAGTAAAGCTAATCTGGTGCACTTTCAACTCTCCCTGATTCTTTTTTTTTTTTAACATTGTTTTTGTTTGTTTGTTACCCTGTGATTCCTGTCAAGTTGTTATCTGTGTTTCTATGTTTGTCTCTCCCTCGGACACTGATTCACTAGGAAACTTTACCTCAACTGCATGCCAAAGAGTGGATATGCAATAGTTGATCTTGTCAAGAAAACTCCGATCACAGTATTTGGAAAGGATTTCTCATTACCATTTATGTTTAAAAAATAACATTTATATCTCTAGGTATGAAATAATATATCTGAATTTGCATGTATATAGTTATATGCAGCCATGGAGGGAAAGGTTAGAGCTATGCTTGCCACAAGGCAAGAAGTGCTGATGGCCACTGAGGGAATGCTGCCCCACTGATAGCCACTGATAGCTTTATTTTTCTATTGTGATATTGGCTTTTACACTGGGTTCTAGAACTGGAAAATTATGTATTTCTCTAAACCACCAAGTTGTGGTAATTTGTTACAACATCTATGGAAAAGAATATAAATATGGCTAAATAAAATTATTTGTGCTACACAAAGAGCCAAAAAAAAACATATTTTAATGTATAGAAAACAGATTATTGGTTAGGAAATGGTAAAGTAAAACTGGATCAGATACAAACACTATTTTTTTTTTTTTTTCTTTTGGGTACTGGGGATTGAATGCAGGGCACTCAACACACTGAGCCTAATCCCCAGCCCTATTTTGTGTTTTATTTAGAGATAGAGTCTCACTGAGTTGCTTAGTGCCTCATATTTTTTGCTGAGGCTGGCTTTGAACCCATAATCCTCCTGTCGTAGCCTCCATTTCAAATTTTCTAAAGTTGGGAAATTTCTTTTGAGATATATTTGAAGTAATTTTTTCTAAGGGTACTTCTGATGTAAAATTGTATTTCTAATAAAATTCTATAATTTCAAATGTATTTAAAAACTTAGTTTTATGCATATAAGCCTATAATTTTTCTAGACTTTTTTAATGAATGGAAATGACACTATTTTATGTCTTTTTCTAATTCCCTGTAGTTTAATTATGTCCTCATGGGACTGAATATATTCTGAAATGTGCATTAAAAGAGCAGTGTTCCTTGTTAGTGATTACAAGACATTTAATCCTTTGGATTTCACATTCTATGTTATAATTAAATTATTTGGTTGTATCAATTATTATTATTTGGTTGCCTAGCAGGTGTGAGGCAGTGGGTTTGATTGTCAGCACCACACAAAAATAAATAAATAAAATAAAAGTATTGTGTCCATCTACAACTAAAAAAAAAATTAAATCTGTATACATATGTTAATCATATTATTATATATAGTAGCTGGAAAAGAGGGACAACCCAAATACACATCAACTGATGAGTGAATAAGAACATATACAATGAAATATTATTTGACGATAAAGATGAATAAGGTATAGATACACACTACAGAATGAAGATGAATAAGGTATAGAAACACACTACGGAATTTTTAATCCTTGGATAAATGATTCTTATTGAAAGGAGCTCGTCACAAAAGGCCACATGTTTATACAATTAAAGGCCACATGTTTATACGATTCAATTTGTATGAAATATCTAGAATAGGTAAATCAGTTAAGACAAACTAGATTAATGGTCGTCAGGGGCTGGGATAGGGTAGAATGACATGTGGTTGATAATGTATATAGGGTATCTCTTTGGAGTGATGAAACTGTTCCTACATTAGGTAGTGTGTTGATGAACATATAATCCTGTGAGCTTACCAATACCCTCTGATTTTTACACTTTTAAAAATGTGAATTATGTGGCAATGGTAGCTCAGTAAATTGATTATTTAAAAAATGGTCTGGCGGTCAGAAATTTTATTGCTGGAGTCTTACTGATGAAGTCAATTCCTAGGCTGACATGATGGAAAGTTGGGTCTGCTTTTTCTTCTAGTCTCTGTCTCTAGGGTCTCTGATCTTATTCCTAGATGCTTGATCCACTTTGAGTTGAGTTTCCTACAGGGTGAGGTATGGGGATTCAATTTCATTTTGCTATATGTGGATTTCCAGTTTCCCAGCACCATTTGATGAAGAAGCTATCTTTTCTTCAATGTGTGTTTATAGTGCCTTTGTCTAGTATGAGATAACTGTACTTATGTGTGTATGTCTCTGTGTCTTCTATTTTGTTCTGTTGGTCTTCATTTCTGTTTTTGTGCCAGTATCATGCTGTTTTTGTTACTATATCTTTGTAGTATAATTTAAGGTCTGGTATTGTGATGCCTCCTGACTCACTTTTCTTACTAAGGATTGCTTTGGCTATTCTGGGACTCTTATTTTTCTAAATGAATTTTATGACAGCTTTTTCTCTTTTTATGAAGAACGTCACTGGAATTTTAATAGGAATTGCACTAAATCCATATAACATTTTTGGTAGTTTGGCCATTTTGACAATATTAATTCTGTTTATCCAATAACATGGGGGAACTTTCCATCTTCTAAGGTCTTCTTCAATTTCGTTCATTGGTGTTATAGTTTTTTTTTTTGTTAGATTAATTCCCAAGTATTTTTATTTTTTATTTTTTTGGAGGCTATTGTGAGTGGAGTAATTTTTCTGATTTATCTTTCAACTGATTTGTCATTGGTGTACAGGAATGCAATTGATTTATGGATGTTAACTTTATACCCTAGTACTTTGCTGAATTCACTCATGAGTTCTAGAAGCTTTCTGGTGGATGTTTTTGAGTATTATAAATATAGAGTCATCTCATGGGCAAATATGGATAGTTTGAGTCCTTTTTTGTATTTATATTTATTTAATTTCTTTATTTTGTTTAATTGCTCTAACTAGGGTGTCAGGGAATATGTAGAATAGGAGTTGTGAAAGCGGGCATTCCTGTCTTGTTCCAGGTTTTAGAGGGAATGCTTTCATTTTTCTCCATTTAGAATGATGTTGGCCTTGGGTTTAGCACATATGGCTTTTATAACGTTGAGGTATTTTCCTACTATCCCTAGTTTTTCTAGTGCTTTGAGTATGAATGGATGTTAAATTTTGTCAAATGCTTTTTCTGCTTCTATTGAGATATTCACGTGATTCTTGTCTTTTAAGTCTATTGATGTATTGAATTACATTGATTGATTTTTGTATGTTGAACCAAATTTGCATCCTTGGAATGAACCCCACTTGATCATGGCACACTATTTTTAATATGTTTTTGTATGCAATTTGCAAGTATTTTATTGAGAATTTTTGCATCTATGTTTATCAAGGATATTGGTCTTAAGTTTTCTTACTTTTATGTGTCTTTGTCTGGTTTTGGTATCAGGGTGATACTAGCTTCATGCAAGAAGTAAAATCAAGAATCAATATATATGAGATGGTATCAAATTAAAAAGCTTCTTCATAGCAAACAAGAATGTGAATAGAAAACACCTTCACTACCTACACCTCAGTTAATCTCCAGGATATAAAAAGAACTCAAAAGACTTAACATCCAAAAATCCTAAATAACTCAATAAATAAATGGGCAAAGGAACTTAACAAGTACTTCAGAGAAAAAGAAATACAAATGGTAAAAAAAAAATTTTAAAAATATTCAACCTGTCTATCAATTAGAGAAATGCAAATTAAAACTACTTTAAGTTTTCATCTCACTCCAGTCAGAATGGCAATTTTCAAGAACACAAGTAATAATAAATGTTGGTGAGGATATGGAGAAAAATGTTCTTTCATACATTGCTGGTGAGATTATAAATTGGTGCAACCACTCTGGAAAGCAGTATGGAGATTCCTTAGAAAACTTGGAATGGAACCACCATCTGACCCAGCTGTCCCACTCCTCAATTTATACCCAAATGACTTAAAATCAGCATACTACAGAGTCATAGCCACATTGATGTTTATAGCAGCTCAATACATAGTAGCCAAGCTATAGCACCAAACTCAATGCCCTTCAAGAGATAAATTGGTAAAGAAAATGTGGTATATATACACAGTGGAATATTACTCAGCCATAAAGAAGAATATAATTATGGCATTTGCTGGTGAATGGGTGGAACTGGAGACTATCATGCTAAGTGAAATAAGCAATCCCAAAAAACCAAAGACCAAATTTTCTCTCTAATATGTGGATGCTAACCCACAATATGGGAGGGTGGTGAGGGAAAGACTAGAATTCCATTGTAGTAGAAAGAGGGGAATAAAAAGAAGGAAGTGGGGAAAGGAATAGTAAAGACAGTAGAATTATTCAGGCATAACTTTCCTATTCTTTTATATGAAGTCATGACCAGGGTGATTCCACATCATATACAACCACAAGAATTCCTAATTATAATAACTTATACCCCATGTATGCACAATATGTCAAAATACACTCTACTGACTCTAAAAAGAACAAATAAAAATTATTACTGGGTTTAATGTTTCCTCCTTAAAAAATTTCAAGGGAAAAATTTTCAAAATTATTTATCATTGCAATGTCAGGTTCACATAGTTTGATTTTGTGACTGAAATAATCTTAAATGTTTCTATATTTTGAAAAGTTTAATAGAAAAAAACGAAGTTCTAATTCCTTGAGACATTTTCTTCTGTTTTAAAGTGAGGTATTGAGAAAAACAGAGGTAGAGTTACTAGAATAATGTAGTTATTAGCACTGCCCATATTCAATAACCTTTTAGGAAACTGAGGCACAGAGAATTTAAATAGAAATATAGTTAGCAAATAATTAAACTGCAATTACAACCCTGGATAGCAATGTTCAATGAGATTTTAGCTTATAAATAGTTAATGTTTTAAAATCATTTTACATTTATTGTGGTAATTATTATATTAGCTAATACATATATAATACTGAGTGGCTAAAAGTATTTTAAGAATTTCATGTTTATTCAATCATTAGCCCTCATATAAAAACTCTGTGGGATAGAGTATATTATCATATTCTCATTTCCATTACTGATAAGAGAAAAAAAACAAAAACTAAAGCACAGAGAGATTAAGTAAATTAATTGTAAGTAACCGGACTAGAATATACACCCAAAGAGCCTGACTCCAGACCACTGAGCTGCGCTCCAGCATTAAGCATCCTGCCTTTCTCTTAGGCACTCAATACCTTTTTCTTAAATGAACTGAATAAATATACAAACCATCTTTCTAATGTCCATTAAGTTACCTACTTTTTGTGAAAATCAATTTCAGGACTTGAAATTAAGTATGGGAGTATGATAATCCACTAATATTTTAAAAAGTGTTTCATTTTCATATGGTTAATGAGGTATTGAAGTCTGGGTACAATGTGAGAAATTCATGCTGCACTTTAATATGTATAAGACTCTGAGAGCTCATCCCTGCAATAAGGAAGTTTATTTATCTTTTATTCAACCTAAAATTATTTGACCACAGAATCCTTGGTGGAAGGCAGTAAAATCTCATAATATTCTATAGAAGTAAATATTTCCAGAACACAAAACAAATGTTAATATTTCCAAGATGAAAGTAATTCTCATATTTTTCATCATATACACTACTTACTTATAGGAATATTTAACATTCATTAAATACCCATTTCCTGATTCTGTGAGTTATTTATATATTTGTTTCTAAATATACAAATATTGATTATATGCCCTCAAATAATTGTGTTTTCATACTCTAACCAGATGTCACATGGAAGTTGTTAGAATTTTATTGTTCATCCATCCTAAATAAGTGAGAGAGATAAATTCAAGAGTAAAACAGCTATGTTGCTAATCTTCAGAATACACTGGGTACTCTGGATGAGGATGCATAAAGTGTCAATGTGTCTTTGAAAATACTTACACTAGGACGGGATTGAGAGATTTGGAAAATACACACCCATCTTGCATGTTTTACTTAAATTTGTTTGTTAGAAAATCTAGTTTAAATTATTCAATTTGCATTTCTGTCTACTACCATTTATTCTGTTGCAAAAGCTTAAAATACACTGTAAAATATAAACATTGATGTGGTAATATCACTATAGTATGCTGATTTTAAGTCCTTTGGGTACATACCAAGGAGTGGGATAACTCCATCAAACGGTGCTTCCATTCCAAATTTTCTGAGGAATCTCCATACTGCTTTCCAGAGTGGTTGCACTAACTTGCAGTCCCACCAGCAATGTATGAATGAACCTTTTTCCCACATCCTTGTCAATATTTATTGTTATTTGTATTCTTGCTAATTGCCATTCGGAACCACTCAGTTCACAATAGCTAAACTATGGAACTAGCTTAGGTGCCCTTCAAGAGATAAATGGGTAAAGAAAATGTGGTATATATACACAATGGACTATTACTCAGCCATAAAGAGAATTGAAATTATGGCATTTGCCGATAAATGAATAGAACTGCAGACGATCATGCTAAGTGAAATAAGCCAATCCCAAATAAACCAAGGCCAAATGTTCTCTATGATATGCAGATGCTAACTCACAGTAAGAGCCTGGGTAGGGAAAAATAGAATTACTTAAGGAGAATGAAGGAATGTGAAGGGCATTGGGAGTAGGAAAGTTAGTAGAATGAATCAGACATTACTTTCCATACAAATATATGACCAATGTAATTCCACATCATGTACAACCAGAAGAATGTGAAGTTGTACTCCATATATGTATAATACGTCAAAAATATATTCTACTTCATGTATTAAAAAAACAAAAATATGCTGTAAAATATAATACATTTTCAGCTTAAATCACATTGTAAAATATCAAAAATATGTAATTTTTACTCTATGTATATATTTTCAAATTCTATTAATTCTTAATAACACCATTCAAACACACAACACTTCTCTAAAGCCTTTTATGTTTTCTGAGTCCAAAATAAAATCTCCCTAAAACTCTATTGTAAAGTACTTATGAGAGAGATCAGTTTTAATACTGCATTTAATTTATTTGGGTTCATATTTACTTTTCTCTGGTAGACTATAAGCTCCTCCAGGGAAGGATACATGTGTCATCTAGCCTTCTAGCCCCCAAAGTGCCTGTATACCATAAACAGACACATATTTAAAAAACAAATCCATTAATGAATAACATTGATAGTTATGGTGAAAAAAAAATGCTCTATATCACCTTTAAAATGAATGTATTTCATTACTTCCTTTGAATAATAAAAAGAAATTTTCCAGTGTTAGAAGTATATTCTCTAGAACCAGCTTTAATCACAACAGATTTATGCACTGAGCTGAGTAGTAAATCCCTTTTAGTATTGATCCTGTTTAGAATAGTGAGTGACTTAGGACAATTTCAATCTTGTAAAGTAGAACATTTAGCAATGGCATGTCAGATAGGCCTATGCTCTATTAGAAATAGCAGCAGATTTATTCCAGCATTTATCTGGTTTATGCAGAATTGCTAGTCTCTTTTGTCCCATATGTGGCAATGTAATATGTCTCAACATGCTTAGTTTTATATCTAGATGAAAACTTCTGAAGTCAATTTTCAGATTGTTAAGAGAAGTTAGTGAGTGTCCTGATGAATGGTCAGGGTACCATAGTACTGTCTGAAAACATGTTCTTTTTTTTAACATCAGCAAGTTTTAAAAATGAGAAATGAATCTCTTAGAAATGAGTAGGTTCAGAAGTAAACTCAGTGTAGCAGATTATGCCTGGCCTATTTATGTGGCTCCAATTTTCTTGCAATTAAATCAGTTCTTCAAAAATCAAGAATCAGAATTGATATAAATTCAACTGAAATAAACATAATTTTTAATGTTTATTTGGTGACTCATGTTCCAGACACTATCCTGGGTAACTAATCTCATTTAATTTTTACAGCATCCTGCAAGAAAAGTAACAGAGCTATTGAGAAGTGAAGAAAGCCAGCCAGGCGCATGCCTGTAATCTCAGCACTTGCGAGGCTGAGGCAGGAGGATCGCGAGTTCAAAGCCAGCCTTAGCAGTGGCGAGGCACTTAGCAACTCAGTGAGACTCTCTCTCTAAATAAAATACAAAAAAGGGCTGGGGATGTGGCCCAGTGGTCAAGTGCCCCTGAGTTCATTCTCCAGTACAAAAAAAAAAAAAAGTGAAGACAGCAAATCCTAACATGGTGAACATTTGCCCAAATATAAAGTGAACAAGGTAGAATTTAGACCTAATCCCATGCTAATAATATAACACCACATTCCAATGATTTTTAATTTTTTAAAATTGTAAATAAACATAATACCTTTATTTTGTTTATTTTATTTTTATGTGGTGCTGCGGATTGAACCCAGTGCCTCACTCAAATGCTCCACTGATGAGAAACAACCCCAGCCCCATGTTCAAATACTATTTAACAAAAATATTGATTGGTTTATTTTGATCATAAACATAATTTTGAAATAAAATACTTTGGTGGGAATGACCAATGCATATTAATGATTCTGTAGTCTCTTTCTATAAGTTTCCTATTTTTGTAGTCTATTAAGTATATTTTCAAGATTCTGAGAATATATTTAATAAGTAGAGCTGAGATTTTATTTCATTTGTTTTCTTGTTCCCAGCAGTAGGTGTTTTCTTAGGGGTTTAACAATAGCATTGTCTATGTAGATTTGATGATTTGAGAAGAGTTAGGCCAATCTACAGACAATACTAATTAATTCAACAAATATGTATTAGCAAATATTGTATCAGACATTCATCTTAGGAAGTGAGAATACCAATATGGATTCTATCACTAAAGACTTTACAAAATAATGGGAAGAAGAACAGATATTGACAAACCAACAATTGAACACTGGATAATAGGAGTTGCAAGATTGTGTTTTTAACCATCTTAATTGGTGAATCCAAGGGTATTTTGGATTAAAACAAAATGAAGTGCTTGCAATATAAAAACAACAATAACAAAAACAACAGTTTCTTTCACAGTAAAGACAGCCAGAATCTGGGGTCAGAAGGATCTATTGGAATCTGGATTTATAACTTCACAAAATTTACTTCATATTTGTAATCATTAGCTTTCTCATGTAATAAAGGATGATGATAAACTGAACTCATAAGCCTGTGTGAGTTAAATGAAGCCATGCTAGTGTCTGAAATGTGGTAAGCAGGCAGTAAAACTTGGTAAACAGTCATACTTCATTTCTCTCTTTTGGAGAATTGAAATGCCCATTGTGATCTGAGAAGTGAATCCTAAAATAAGATATCTTAATTTGTTTAACCCAGACTCATTTGACAATGTTATAGTTTTACCTGTAATATTTATCAATTATATGCATAGTTACTGTTTTAGTCAGCTTTTGCCACTGTAACCAAAAGACCTGACAAGAGCAGTTAGAGTAGGAAAAGTTTATTTGGCGCTCCCTGTTTCAGAGATCTCAGTCCATAGATGGGTGACTTCATTGCTCTAGGCTCAAGATGAGGTGAACATCTAGGTAGAAGAGCATGTAGAACAAAAGCAGGTCAGGATGTGGCAATCAGAAAGTAGAGAGAGAGGGCTCTGCTCACCAGGGACAATATATAAACCCCAAAGGCACATCCCCAGGGACCTGTCTCCTCCAGCCACACCCCTCCTGACTACAGTTACCATCCTGTTAATCCACTTCAGTGGATTAATGCACTGTTTAGGTTAAGGCTCTAATAACTCAATCATTTCACCTTTGAAAATTCTTGCATAATCTAACACATGATATGAGGGGACTATCTCATATCCAAACCTTAGGAGTAGCTATATGGAAGAATGGATTTTGGAAAATTCCATTCCAAATATTCAAAAATCTGAATGAAAATAAATCCCCTTATTGCATAAATGTAGTTATACATTTATAATTTTCATTAATATCAGTATGATTTAATTTTCAAATTTCTTGATATTTTTCCATGTATATATACCAATGCAGTGATCAAGAAACAAAGCTCTTGGGATAGAAAGTTCTGATTTGAGTTGCTGATTATAGTCATTACTAGTAGTAGGATTTTGAGGAATTTATCAAGTCTGTCAGCCTTGAGATTCTCAATTGTATTACTAGAGAAATAATATCTATTTCTGTGCGGTAGTCTGAAGGATAAACAAGTTAATGGAAGAACCATAATTACATAAACTTGACATCAGAGCTTTCTAAACTATTTACTGCAACTATTACTATTTATTCATAATTATAATATTTACTTTCTAAGTAACATACATCCTATTAATAAAGTATTAATACTTTTAGTTTAGTGTACCATCGCTTCCTATGATTGTGTGTGTGTGTATGTGTGTGTGTGTGTGTGTGTGTGTGTGTGTGTATGTGATTTCTTCTTTATGTGAATATTCAAGCTAAAGAACCTATTTGGAGGGCTGGGATTATAGCTCAGTGGTAGAGAGCTTGCCTTGCATGCATGAGACACTGGGTTCAATCCTCAGTACCACATAAAAATAAATAAATAAAATAAAGATATTGTGTCCATCTACAGCTAAAAAAAAATATTAAAAAAACATATTTGGAGATATTTGCATTTAACTATGGAACAGAATGCAGAATTTCATTTACCTCAACTATTCTTTCTGTGCACATTTACAGACCCTTCCCTGTTTTGTGTTATTTTAAGTGAAAAGGAATGAGTGACCTTTTCCCAGGATGGTTTTCCACAGAATGGAGCTAACATCTGCTGACTTGTATAATCTGGGCAAGTATGAAAGAGATTATTATTTTCAGTAAAAGAGCCATCTCAAGAATTTTTTTCCTTCTATAATTATATCAACCAAATATCATTCTTGAACTAAATTTAAGTCTAATCTCCCTTCCCTTTTAAGCAATCCACAGGAGTTTCTTTGTTAATGTTAATTATTAATATTAATTATGGAAAATCCTAAGTGTTAACACTACTGTCCTTCCTATGTAAGGATGATGTTACAGAATACAATTAGTGTGAGGTGTACTCATTTCAGATTATGTTGTCCTCCGGTTTGTGTGGGTGGTTTTGTGCTGATCCGGCAACAATCTTTCTCAGTTTATTTCCTTTGTCAGCAAGGGCTCCTATAATGCACACAGTTTATAGAAGTTAAGGGTAATATGTGGTCAGAAAATAGGACAAAGCAGAGAGACATCAAAGCCTTTACCACTGTACCCCTGGCACATTTCCCTAAAACTGGAGCTAACGAAGAAAAGATCATTTTAATAAAAAGAGCCAGCTGCTTCTAAATGGAAAGTCAGTGACACCTGCTCTCCTGCCCAGTCAATCAGCTCTTTCAACTGGCCATTTATTGAACATGTTTATGGAATCCTTTTAGGAAATTAAGATGTTAGAAATGATAAAATTCTTTTGCATAAGAAAACAGTGAGTGAGGATATATATTTTGTGACTTTAGAATTATTGAATTTAAACTGATCCAGAGCTTCCTAAATTTGAAGAAATGTATTTAAGCATTTTGAGGGAGCAATAGAATTTTTCTTTAAATTATTAAGTAGTCTACATTTATGCTAGAGAGAAAACAAAGCAAAACATGATGAAAATAGTATTAGGATTCCTTGGTTCTGTTTTCGAACCAAGTAAGTGAGGCCCAATATGCTGTTAATAACGCAATTATGTTATAGAATACTTTTCTTCCTCACAAAGTAACATTTAAGTAAACATTTCTATGGAAAATATGTTTGCAAGTGATTTTTTCTTTCCCACTAATCTTCAAGGACATTTGTTGTAAAAACTGTTTCAATATGCATTATTTTCCTTAGAAAAATATCTGAAATTCAACAGCTATTTTAACATTTTGTTCTCAATTTATTGCTTTCTCAAGTGTCATTCAGAAGCATGGCCTATGACTCATTTGACACTTAGTATACTCATTCAATCATAGAGTGACAATGAGTGAGGCATATTTTTATTTCTATTTCAAAGACCTTTTCTATACTCTTTGATAAAGGAGGTTTAATGGGGAAAAACATGAAATTAGGACACCAATGAAGTGTTCAGTGATTTTACTCATTTTTTAACACTGATTTACTGTATGCCTTTCATCTGCCACACATTAAATGAGGGAATATGGGGATAAACATGAACACATTGTAAACTTGGCCCATATAAATTTATAATATAGTAGGAAAGATAAAAATAATAATAGTGTTGAGTGAGATGTTAAGTGTTATAAATCAAATATAAATAAAATCTTTTGGAAGCACAGAGGAGAGTGAAATTCTTTTTCAGTTGTAACAAAATAAGGCATGATTGGGAGGACATGGTATTACAACCCAGAAGAACAGGTATGACTTTTTTTTTTTTTTTTCTTAAGAGGTATAAGTAAGACATGTCATCTCTCGAAAACCTCTAGAACAAAAAAAAAAAAAAAAAAAAAAAAAAAAAAACTACCAAAAGTTGTCTTCCCATTAAGAATCATGGTTTTTCATGTAGTCAAAATGGGTAGGAAATGCATCACAGAATGATGGAAGTGCCATAGACAAGAATATTAAATGTATGTAATACATATAATGGCAGTGGAATCTGGAACAGGATCTGTGGTATGCAACATGTCTAACAATCAGCTCTCTGGTGAAAAAAAACCTGATTTGTAGTACTTGCTGATTTTCTTGCTGCAAATATTCCTACCATGGTAGATTTCACACTACCATCACCACACATAGAGGAAAGAAGGAATGCCTCTAATTAGCTTTCTCTTTTGTCCATTGTCTTCAGGACTCCTCTGAACAGAATCCTGGGATCAGATTGTAGCTGTTTAAATTTCATTACTTAGGAGACTGTACTTAATGGAAATACATTAAAACTTATGAGCAGGTGAATAGTATGACTCTTATAAAAGTGTCCAGATTTTGAGTTGTGATTTTAGAAATGTGTTAAAGGAATATGTGGGTGCAAAAGTTTTAGAAGGGTAATAAATAGGAAAAAGTGGTTGACTAGATATGTGCAATAAGAAAAAGGAAGATGTCAAAGGTGAACATTCTCATTATGCTATTATTTAAACATTCTTGTATTAATTTGCCTGTATATCCAATATTCTTTTTTTCTGGTTCAGTCTGTTCCTGAAAACTGCATCATAGTTTTTTCTCATTAACTGTTTTAATTCTGCTGAAGTCTTCAAATTCTGGAGGATGTGTATTAGTGACATGCCACATGGAATCAACATTCTTAGAGCCTGGAGAAAGCAGCAAATGCTAACAGATGAGAAAATCAAGATTGGTCTAGAAAATGGGAGAGGAAATATCTTTACCTAGTAAAGTCCTGAGTGTTGTGTTAAAGAACTACCCATAAAAGCACTTTTGTGAATTGCCATGCAAATCTCTAACAATATAAACAACAGTTATTACCAGACAAATAAGGAAGGGAGAGACTCTTGCTGATATTGGAAGAACAGGGTGGCAAAAACAGGAATTAATTGCATAATTTTACTTGATGTTATCAAAGATCCTTTGGAACTCTTCTCTATTAGAAAGCTGGGAAACTTAACTCCGAACATATGTGTTTCCACGACGGTCATGCCAGTTAGTACCAAAATTTGATTAGAATTAGATTGTGTAATTTACAATCAAATGTTCTGTTTTTACTTTCCACTGCAACTACATAAGATAGCAAAGTAAAAGTGAAAGTAGTAAAATGGTTAAAAAGGTTAAAAATGTAAAATACACAAAACAAAGACTAAGCAGGAGCAGTGGCAGTGGCATTATGCCACTACTGTACACTGTGCCCTTTGCTTCTCACCTGCAACTACTGCAATAGTGTCATGGCTTCTGGCTCAGCCAGGTCCATGCTTGCAATTCACTCTTGCTATACTTTGGTAAGAATCAGGCTGTTAAGAAAAAATGCCAGCCCAACAAAATTATCTGCATTTTCTACCTTAAGATTTCCAAACTCATCTATTATTTGAAGCCACACTCTTCATACTCCCCACTTAGAAGTTGAAGTGGTTGCAATGCAATATCTTCGTGTCTTAATATTCATTCCCATATTTTTATCTGATGCTGACCACACAGTAAGTGCTCAATAGTTTTGAATTGACCGATTCAGAAATAAGTCCCTCATTTTACATAAACAAAATATCTCACATGAAGACCCAGGAATCCCAGGAGTCATGCATATTATAAACACTGCTATAGCCTCAGTTTTTGTTTTGTTTTTCTTGGCATTTCATTCTTGGCTTAACCAAATTCTGAAAAAAGTAATAATATGCATTGTTAGTACATAGAGGTCTAAGATTGACCATTAGTTCTCAATTTATTAGCAATTCTTGTGTAACAGTCCATTAATTAAAAGAACTGGTGTAATTGCTTTTGCATTCACTATTTTCCTGTCTGTGCTAATTTGAATGAAAGACCTCAGTCAACCATATTTTGTAGATTCTATGTCACTTTAGCATGGTGGGGAAGAACACAAACTCTAGATTCAGACTGCTGGACCTGAAATTGTTGCAGGACTGTAGACAATGTTTCTATTTAAAGTTTTGGTTCATTCATATATTCATATAGGGATAATATTATTATTCTTGGGGAATACTTATTCTGATCTTTCTCTATGTTATGTTCCAAATAATTATAGATTAAGGCCAGTCATCTACTTATTTATCAGGACATGATATAAACTTATCAGGATAAAATACATATTTTATTATATGCAAATCAAAACAAATAATATTTTAAGTTCTTTTTCTGAGTTCAAAATTAATGACAGAACAAATTTACATATATATTGCTATTTTATTTACATGTTTTACAAAGTATTTTAATCCCTAAGAAACATGTTTACTTGATTGCATTAAAAAATAAAATAAGATATCATGATTTTTGTAAGCTCAAAATCAAAATCAGTTTTTAACATGGAAGGCTGTTTAGGAAACTTGGATTTTAAATATCCCTTTAGATGATATTTTAAAATAAATTTTCCCCAAATACTGATCATCTTTCTCTATTCTTGCTCCTGAGAAAGTTTCCAAGAAGAGGGAAAAGATAAGTCATTGTAGCAAGACACTGTGAACCAGTAAGTGGATTGTTAGATGAATCCAGGCAATTAGAGAGCATTATTAAATTGTCTAGTACCAGTTATGTCAAAAGAATGCTTAACTGCAGTGTATTGTAATGGGACAAGCTACCTGGGCAATGACTAAACAGACTCCATTTTATCTTGAGACTCCATGTTATGTAAGAAATGCTTCTCCCATGAGAAAACTACACCTTTGCCATTCTGATCCTGCTTAGCACACCCTGCCTCTGTACTCATCAACAGTTGCTTAGCACAGTATGTTTGGCAATACAAAATGGCAATTCTTACACAATTTAAAATTGTTCTCTTTTTGGTTCCCATTTTTATTGGACAATGTAGCCTGTCACAGAATGATTGAATGATTGTCTAGATGTTAGTAACCATTCTTTAACTTATACTTAACTAGGGTCATTTTGACCCACTTCCCCTTCTGCTTATGATTTTAGATCTCATGATGTTTGTTTATGGTCTTGAATCATAGCAACAGCCACTTATGATTAATATGGCTTTGGACTCTGAAAGGTGTACTCAAACCCTGGAAGGGGGTTGAAGGGTGTAGACTTGTAGCCTGCCCCTTGGCTCACCAGCTGGTGGTCCGGATCCACCAGCTGGTAAATAAAGATGGTTCCATCTCCTGCTTTAAGATCCACTGGGTGATTTATTGCAATCTCATCATAACAGTATATTTAGTATTTACCAAAATAAAAGTACATGCCATCAAGGATGTGAATACAAATTTTGGACTTCTGCAAGTACTTAATCAAGGACAGTCTTCCTATTTTCCATTTTGGCATTCCTGTGAGAGGCATTTGTTTTGGTCTGCAACTTGATTGTGGTTTTTATCTGGCAGGATGAGCTCCTGCAGCAATGAAACTAACACACAGTGGACAGATAAAAGCAACAGAACAATATTGAGGCTGATTTACAGAGCACTTATCATTTATGTTCTTCATTCCAGCTCTGATTACCAGTGCCACTAATGTCACCATTTGTGAAGATTTGGGATGGGGGGTGTTACAAATATAAAATTCGTACTAGAAGCCTTCTGGGAAGGCTTTTAATGTTAAGGGGAAAAATAGTTATTAAAGTACCAAAATATTTCCTTTGTCGTTGACAGAATTAAAAGACATTTTTAAGCTATTGGATTTTAGTAACTTTCTACTTATTCAGAATATAATGTTTGCATTTACCTATAAAAAGTGATCATGGCAAGCAGGGGTTCAGGGAATAGAATGATAGTAGAGATAAGAATACCTGGGCATACATGCACAGTTTCTTTCTTGATGATTAAATATCATCTAAAGCATAACATCAAATTTGAATTTTAGGGAATATTTGACTTATACCTGCATCTGCATTGTAGGACTCAAATGAGGAGGTATTTGATAAATACCACCCATTTTGAGGTGGCAAAAGTCTTACCAATATTGTTTAGGAGATTCTAGAACATGAAGGAAAATAATTTGTCTATGTATTTGTTTCTTGAGAGTCCACTAGAAATAAGGAGAAGGATTGGGAAATGGAATATTTAGATCAATTTAAAGAGATGATAAATTAACAAGTGTACAAATTCTCTCTGAGTCCATAGTAATTCTCCGAAATGCAAAGTGGGTAAACATATTTGATGAAAGAATTGTAATGTTAAAACATGCTTCAGTTTGTGGTAATCATTCTTTTTATTTTCATAGTTTCTATTTTTCTTTACCTCTTAGGGCTTCATTCCAAAAGACCAATTCTCTCTTGGTGTTAAAGTCATTCCTTGGCAGAAGCACAGGCTGAGGGGAGCACATTAGCATTTTCTTCCCTAACAGCAGTTAAGAGTAGAGGCTGTGGAGCCAGACAGCCTGGATTTGAATTACAACTCCACAAGTTAATAGCTGAGTGATGTAGGGCAAGTTACTGAAACTCCCTTTAAAAATTACCTTTCTCTTTCGGGAAAAAATGTAGGAAAATGCTTTCCTCACAGAAGACATATGTGCTGAAGATACAATGTAATAATGTATGCAATGTATGTATGTATATTTCCACATTAATTTTCATATAATAAAAGCTAGATAAATGAGTCATTATTGTTATTTGTATTATTATCATTCCCAAAATACAATGGCCAACACGCACCCTGTGGGAAACAGCCAAGGGTATCCTGAGTGTCTTGATAATATCTGAAAGAACACATGATGTCAATACCCCAGAGATCTATGGCTGTAATCCATTTTCTTCTCCTCTTAGAGGCTGATGTTGTGTGAGTCCTTGAGGAATTCAGCCCCTTCGATTAAGTCCAAAATTTTCTTAACATATCATAGTTTTTGTAATTTTATTAAAGATTTTAAGGATCCTGTGTAGGAATCATATTAAAAATACTAAGTTCCATTCTTCAACCTTTGCTCCAGGTAACATCCAGCATCGTTAGTAAATTTTTCTTCCCCTTGAAATTACCCCAAGAACCATGATCACCTCCCTGTCTCCATTATGCTGTATAATTAAGGCCAGACTCAGATTCTACCTTTAAATTTCCTTCCTCTTTACCAATCATTTCATCTCTGCCCCCTACCCCCACCCCCACAAACAAAACAAAAGAAAAAAAATAAAAACCCTTTTCAATGGCAAAATCCTTTAAAAATTCCTGGAGGGATTTATAACTTTTCTTTTGGCCAGGTATGGTGACACATATCTGTAATCCCAAGAATTTGGGAGGTTGAGGCAGGAAGATCACCAGTTTGAGGCCAATCTCAGCAAAGTTAGTGAGACCATGTCTCATAATAAAAAATTAAAAAGGCTAGGGATGGAGCTCTGTGGTAAACACACTAGGTTCAGTACCAATAAAATAAAATTAAATAAAATTAAATAATTTTTTTCTTTTTCCTTCCTTTATATTTATGTTCAATTATTTTAGGCAAGTGTTTCCAGACAGTATCATGTCCCTAGTCTTTAATTCATAAATTCTATATTTATTAAAGGAACAAATATGCCAAGGTAGGAATTCATTTCATGACAAATTGAGAATAAAACACTTTACCTCAGCAAAGCAATATTTATAAATCTTTAAACAATGCTATTTCCAAATATCTTAGAAGAACAAGAGTCATGGCAATGTGTATCTCCTAATGTGTTATAATAAAATTAGGTTTCATAGATTTGAGTAAAATAACTAGCTTCTATATCCTCAAAAGATCTACTTAACAAATTCCTGAATGAAGACTATTATAATGAAAATATAATATTGCTTTTATTTGCATAAATATAATTATTAGGTCAGTGTACCACAAATTAATCACATTAATTATCTATCTTAAAATACTGATGACATTCACATATTTGCACACATAAACATAGCACTCACAAATTTTGGTGTTTAATACTTTATGCCTTCAGGAAAGGTGGCTTTGTTAAGTGTTTACAGAAAACCATTGACTAGAAAGTGGTTTTTATTGTGACATATCAAAGTCATTATTATGATCGTGTCAAATCTTAATATTAAACAGGAATTCTGTTTCTAGGAGCTAAATAAGCAATGCATATTTTGAATTTTGTAAACACATTTATGAAGTGATTGGAAGAATTAGAGGCAGATTTTGCTAATGGCTCACTCACTATGGTTTGTGTAGACTGTTTGAGATACCTTTGCTGGTGAACATTTAAAAATAAAACACCACTATCTTTAAGTAACAAAAGGATATATGTCCATAAAGCATAAGATGGATTGTAGCAAATGTACACCAGGCAATGGCATATAAAATAGTTATAGCATGTAAAATGAAACTTTAGCCTCTGAGGAAAAAAAGCCAATGTAAACTGAGTCATATGATGTGGATGAATCATCCAGAAAATGTAGGCACATGATTCAAGATGAGGAAGGTATTTTGAGTTATGTTTTAAACAAGTTGTGTGTGTAAGTGTAAAAATTGACCTATGTTATAGCCATAATAATAAAATCTGTAAGGACTACAATTCAACTTTTGGTACTTTCATCTGTGACTTATAGAACTGAACTATAAGAGTATCAGGACAACCTGCAGGGGTAACCTGCCACATAGGCTAAGGTACCCAGTCTCTCATTATCAGTCAAACTGAAACAGGTGATACGTACATTTCCTTTCTTCTTACATCATTACAGTGATTAACTATTTTCACTGTGCCTTGATTAATTTGTTCTGAATTACTATACTTGCTATCTTTTCATCAATTGAATCATTAGCTTCTTTAAATGAATAGAGCCCATAGACAATAACACTATGGTCCCATAAGTTCAGATGGCAGGTGGGTTTAGCACTGAATCCAAAAGTTAATAGGGAGCATAATTGAAAAAGACCAGTGGAGGAACAATGGGAGAGGAAGAGGATGGAGAGACAGGCACATTTATACTATTTCAAGGAAGCTTTTTGATAAGAGATATATGGGACAATTTTCTACATGTCATTTTTCATTTGTAGAAACAACACTGAAAAATCAAAGAACAGATTATTTTCTGAGACTTGGAAAAACTTGGCCTAAAAATAGCAAAAGTTTATATGCTCGAGGAAAACAAACTTCACCCCTGTTCCTGTGCAGTAATCTCACCAGTAACTAGAGGAAATTATCATGGAAATACAGTTAGCATCAGGATTTGATTTTTGCAAGGATAAACAAGGACTTTTTATTTTATCTTTGCTTAATGAGCACACTGGCTCCAGAGAGATGCAAAACTATGCCGGCATTATGCCTACAACTTATGTCACAGCTCCTAGGAACAAGGTGTCCAGCCTGATGGTGCTCACACTAGAGACTTCATAGATCATTCATCTCTGCCATGCTTCCTCCTCACCCAGGGTTACATGGCTACCATGGACAATACACCCTTTGGACCATTTGTGGTTTATGAATTGTAAATCCAAAGAGACAGAGAGAGACAGCTTGACTAAACCCAAATTATGTTGCAATAGATGGTAATGAATGTCCTGCTTTAGTAGGATAATAGAGGCCCTGTTTATTGGCAGCCATTCAGGCTCTATCTCTCTCATCCATTTTCTCTCTTGGCCTTGACCCTAATCCAGCAATTGCACATCCCCAGCTGCTCTTTAAGCTGCCTCATTAGCAGTGCACCATTGGGCAGCTCCCATGACAGTCATCCAATGAGATGAAAGTGACATGGGGCCAGAGACTGTAACTGATTGGCAAGCATGGCAATGAAATATGAGACAGGGTTCTGTGAGGAAGCCATTTGAGAGTATTGGAAGGGACTGAACAGTTAAGGAATTTTAGGCACCTGTTAACTTTACTGTTTGGCATTTAATTTCTTAAGCTTTAGAAAAATAACCCTAAGAGACTACAAAGTTCTTTGCAATTATGAGGCTACAAATACTCTCATAAACAATATTGGGCCATTTAGTGTTAAAGAAAAGTTTCATTAAAATGTTTAAGACAATTCCTTTCATTATATAAAATGGGACTTTTTAGCCATCAAAAGAGTTTAAATCCCATTTATATTTTCATAAGATTCTTAGAAAAGTTTAATATTCTGGTTTAGAAATATTTGATTTTTAGGTTATGACTATTTTGAAATGAACAAAAGATATCTATATCATGTGAAATAATCTACTGAATCTGTTATCTATCTCTACCTGTTATAAATCTAGTTTACATTTGCTTAAGTTCTAGCAGCATGTAAATTGCATATATTGTACTTTGATCATACCCACTGTCTCTTACACTTTCTTCCTGCCTCCCCACTTCTTCCTGCCTCAAATAGTCCCTCTACTAGTTTCCAGATTATTATTATTAGTAGTAGTAGTAGTAGTAGTTAAAGAAAGCACATTAAGCATCTTTAGAGTGGTTAAATAAGCTTTGCCAGGAATGTTCATCTGAACTTAGTCCTAAAGGATAAATAAATGCATATTAAATAAATGCATATTAGCTAGGTAATATGAAAGTAAGATTAGGAGAAGGGAGGTATTTCAGACAGACAAAACCACAGAGAGATCCTGCAGGATCTCTTGTATATGCTTTAGCCAACCCCTGGACTATAACAAACAGATCATTAAGCCAGTTTAAGAAAATTGGTCAGTGGATGTGTACACATAGAATAAGCAAAATGCAATTTCATGGAAATCTAAGTATCAGGATCTTCATATACTCAGAAATTACTGATCGAGGAACAAGAAGCAACATTTGTTACCCGAGTCAGCCCCAGAGACACAATGGCAGAAACATATTCAATCAGATACTCTGATAATTCAACGCAACTATGCTCCTTAGTATTCTATGCATAATTATCTTCAATTTTTTAGTTCTTTTTTATTTAATATTTTATCTTATTGATTAAAACCTTGTTGATTTTTTAATGTAGTTAGAATAATAAAAAAAAAGACTTTATTCAAGGCATTGAGTCTGGGATATGGAAATTGGAAACTACAAGACTTGATATTTATGTGAGAGAAAATTGAACCACTTTTTTGTGGTGCTTTAGATGTACATGATTTGATAAATCATAAGCAAAAATGGGTTATATTTTCTAGATTTATATTTTTCTTTGACTTCTTAAAAGTCATCAACAAACACTAATATTTGACTCAAATAATCTCAAATATAATTTTTCTTTCAACATCACTCTTTCCAATAAAACATGTTCACTAATGGTCACAGTTGTTATTTAGTAAACCAGTACAATTTGCAATCAAGAGTTCCCTCCAGCTTCTCTCTTCTGCAATAAGAATGAGTGTATTTGGGAATGTTTGTCTGCTGATTTCAGGTTTCCAGGGCCTCATAAACAGCTAATACTGGCACAGGCTTCAGTTGTTGTCACTCTCCCTTTAAGGAAAAAAAATTTCTTCTCTATTGAAGACACAATGGAAAGCTGTGGATAATTTTTAACTAAACTTTTATGGTTTAGAGTTAGAATCATGAATGGTCAGCATGTAGTCATTTGTTGAAATTAAAAAGAAAAAAAAAACACTTGTTAAAGTCAAAAGTGTCTATTACTCAAATAAAGCACATTTAAAGTTTTTCCAAGTGCTTATCTCATACTGTATTTAATTATTTTTACATCTTAAAATGAAACACAATAAAAATCACTTAGTATTATTATACACTTTTTTTTTAATTAGATGATTTAAGAATCCAAATTTCATAATAAATGTTTATGACATGCTAGACAATGTGATGTACAATGGCAAAACATAACATGTATGAATAGTCTGGTGATCCACAAAAGAAAATGATTATATAAATAGATAACTATACTGCAAAATAGTTGTGATTAAATTGACAATATAAATTGTTATTGGATTACATTTTAGGAGAAAAGATTTTCCTATCAAGAAAAACTTAAAAAATATAATATGTGTATATATATTTTTTCCTGAGTCTTAAAAACTGAATAGGGTTACTCCAGACAGTCAAAACAGTAGGACGAAAACATTCCCAGACAGCTGTGTAAACAAAAACTCAGATAAATGAGAGTGCTCACTATGTTAGCAGGATGACTTAGTACAGTGTAGTTGAAATAAAAAGGCAATGCCTGCTTCCAAGTGATTCATCTTTTTTGAATATTCCCTTCTACTTCTTCATTCCTAAAAGTTGGGTGTATTATCATTGTCATAAGTTGCCTTTAATTTTAAAAGTCAATTGGAAGGCAGACTGCTGTGTGGATCTAAAGCAAGAAACAGATTGCTAAATCAACATCCATGCTTGTCATTAAACCAAAGGAGTCAATAGTTTTTAAAGCTAGTATGTGTCTGAACTAGTTTACTTGGATGCTGGAATATGTAGAAATTTGTGACAAAAGACTAGCTAAATAAACAAGCTATTAAAAAGGGAATATTTTGTTCTTAATCTCTTCAGAATCTTAAAACTGGTGGGATCAACCAGTTTCTTATTTTAAACCAATATGCTTAGCCATCTTTGCAAGAATGGGACTCATACAAATATTAAAAATGTACTTTGGCAAAGTTAAAGAGGTCAGTTGGCAATTAGAGAAATAGTTTCTTTAAAAAGTATTCTTGGTGTGCCAAAAACGCCACCTATGGTTTTCCCAGCCTTACCACTGTGGTGATATAAACTCACACTGTATGAACTAGACAGAAAGGACTGCATTTGATTATTGACATATCCTATAAATGATGAGTCAAAGATTTCTTTATCTGTAGATCATATGTGAAACACAGGCATTGGAAGTAGAAGTTTTAAAATTCTGTCATAGAGGACCCTACTGGGGCTTAGGAGCACTCATCAAAAAAGAATCCAATAGTGGTCCCAGGAACCCAGATACTCAGTGAGGAACTAAGAGTACCTAGAAGTGATGCATTCTTCTGACTCAAGGGAACTGAGTCACTTAAATTTTAAGTTGAGTCTCTGAAGAGCATATTAAAGTCAACATGCCAGCAAATCAGTTTTAACAGCTCTTCAGTCCAGGGATCTCTGAAGCCAGCTCATGAAAGTATGTCAGGAAACAAGTGTCCCATCCTGATAACACTTTTGTTTTTCCCCTATTCAAATTTTGAAGGCATTAGTGGAACAACTAATGTGAAGTGCAGAAAATGCTACTAGAATAAAGAAGCAAGAAGCCGATAACCACCACGTCCTTCTCTGGCTGCAGACTCTCAAAGTTTAAGGGAGAAGTTTAACTTTGAATGGAGTTTAGAAAGGATTGTAAAAATCAGTATTCTTTATGACTGAACTTTTTGTTATTGGCGTATTTGGGTTTAATGTGACTTTAAGCCTTTTAATATGTGTTAATAACCCCAAATCATAGATCCTACCCTATATTATTTAGGACTGGTGAAGAAATAGGACTAAGAATTTATAGGAAGATACTGTCATGTGAAAATAATGCAGATGTTGGTTTCATCCTGCATGTCATGCAGGTTCAAAATAATAGTTACATATGTAATAAGAAGCATTTGCTATAGATGAACATTTTAAAAAACACAAAATGTTCAATGGTAAGTTAGGGGTTTTTTGAATCCTGGTGAGCAGGATGTTCAACTAATGATCAACATTCACACTCTCTACAGGATGCAGGAATTTTAAAAAGAATGGGACTAAATGTGTTATTCTATTTAAAAAATTAAAGAAAGCAAGGTGGTAGAATACAGAATATATATGTGGAAAATTGATAGAAAATAAGAATTTGAAGTGAGTCAACGAGTCTTTTCTCACTCTTCTAAATCAAAAGTCTGGTGTATAAAGTTAAGATGCAGGGTTTTGCTTAGTAATTGGTCAACTTGGCTACAGTATATTCTAAATGAAGCAGTAGGTAGTAATTGTAATAATAATGATGATAATATCTGCTTATATTAATTGATTGCTTGCTATTTTCTAGGCTTTGGACCAAATAATTTATAATATTAAGTTCCATGCTCCACAAAACATTGTCCCTATTTTAATGATTAAGTGACTTAGGCTTGGAGAGGCTAAGTAGTGCACCGAAACATATCCATCAAATAAATAGGATCCAGGATTTTCTCACAGTCAATGTATTTTCACATTCTTCTTTCTTGAAAAGAAGAAATAACATCTTTTTATTCTGAGACAGAATGTATGAAGCTTAGTAGAAGGTTTAATCATGTAGTTTGAGTGTAGGGAGGTGGAAAAATAGAAGAATATTATTACTAAAGTAAAAATTTCATGTGTGATCATGTCAAAATGCACTCCACTATCATAAGGCTCTAACAAAAACATTAAAATATTTCATAAAGTTCTAAAGCATATCTAATCTGCATGCCCAACTCAAATGACTTTACTATTAGGAGAAGACCACAAAGAATCATATTTCTGGGAAGGATCTGAAGAATTTCATTGCTAAATCAGGGATCCACTTGAGGAAAGACTCTGACCTGGGCACAGTACCACTGGTTAGAGAAAGAAAGCCAGAATGAGTGTCCTGTAAATAGGATACCAAAGTGTCATCATTCAAGTATAATTGAGTCCACTACTTAGTATGCTATGTATTTGGAAATGATTGATACCCAAACCAAAGGGAACAATTCACTTTCTAGGATGTGTAATCCGTATTTACCCCTCCATCTGCAATAGGTCTTTATATTGAAACTGGTAGCAGTGACAGAGGCAACTGTTATTTATTACAGACACTAAGGGAGTATATACTTTTATAATAAAGGCAAAATAAATTGTTTGAAGTAAGCAAAACTCTTAAGGACAGAAAACAATCATAATCCTTGGTACTACCTGCTCTAAGGGGTAAGGAAAGAGAATTCCTTCCAGGTGTAGGATAGCACTGTAAAGAAAGTTTAGTCATTTACACTATTGCAAGGATGAATCCAACTTGTATATCAGGAATAATCCTGATAGTCAAAATCTGATAAAGTTGGAAGTCATCGTTAATATTTCTCTCATTTATTAATGTTATTTAGCATGTAATATCCTAATTACAAATTCTGCAACATTCCCATTAGGTAGAAAGAATTATTAAATTATTATTCCCTTCTTTTTCTTTCATTTTTTTTTCTTTGTTTATTTGGTAAAAGGGATTGAAACCAGAGAGGTTTGCCACTGATAGGCATCCCCAGTCCTCTTTCATTTTATTTTTCATTGGGATCCTTCTGTCTTTCTTAGCTTCTGGATTCTCTGGCATTACAAGCATGCACCTCTGCAAACAGTTTATTTCCTTCTTAGTAGATAAGAAAACAGATTTAGAAAAAAAATTATTTGCCAGGAGTTAACAAAGACAGTTTTTAAATATTTTAGAATCCATTTTACTTCAAATTCAGAGCTTATAATCAATGTACTGAAATAATCTTAAGGCATCAGTGGGAATTGTGATAGGGCAGATATAACTGTGGTTCTAGGATAAAGGAAAGTGATTCAACTACTTGTAGTTGATTTCAAGCTCAAGATGAAGAGATTAGAGAGGAGCATTGTTCAACCTACCAAATCAAGGGCTGAGAAGGACTTAGTCCTAAGTATGCAGTATTCCAGTCATGGAAAAGAACTGGAGTATAAATGAGCAACCAAAGGAGATTCAACACAGAATTAGTTAGGATCACTGTTTCTCATAGATTTTGTGAGTTCTGATGGACACTAGACACTGGAATTGATGCTATATGATTGTCTAGAAATTACCTATCAGTGAATGTGGCCTTCTAACATATTGCCCACATGATTAATGTTGCCTTGACATTGGACTGTCTGCAGATCCTATGAGTGACAGTTTTGGGCGATTGACAAATGCCTACTTTTACTTTCAAATTTACATCTCAAAATGTTGTTGTGACCTATGGAACTATGGATTATATCGTCTATAAAATGATTTATAGCTTGCCATCAAATACACATACAAGCAAATAGAACAGAACCTCACCTCAATAAATATTTGTTACTGAGAAGGATTCAATGTGTTCACCTGTTTTGAACACCACACAAAATGGTATTATTTGCTGAAGCAAAAAAATAAAAGGTTATAAATTTTTGTTTTCAAAATTTAGCATACACTGTTTCCAGTTTGTAGTCTGAAAGAATTACATAGAAATATCCAACTATTGATTTAAAGTGTTCATGTACATATTTCTCACCATTTTAGTGCCTCTGTAGTTTTCATTTTTTTCCAGGTTCATTATTCATGTGTTGGAAGAGTCAATTTGTATTAGTTAATAATACATGAATAGAGAATATTTTTCTTCTAAGTAACAAGATAAAGAAAGCCCATTGCGTATTATTTCCTGGTACATAGGACCTGAGATTCCTAACTCTTGCATATTTTCTCTTTTGTTTATATATAAGATCACTCTGCTTATCATCTCAAGTAGATAACTAACCTAAGAAGTGTGGGGAGATTAAAACACCAAATGTCCTGAAATTGCAATGTCTTTAGTAATTTTGTGCAGAATTGAGGAATAGTTCCAGTATCTACCTTTTTTTATTATTATTATCATTTTCTTTTTTGAATAGAATTTCCACTGAATTGGAAAGAGACCCCATGCACTGAACAATGCAGGGCACAAAAAGGAGGCTTGTGCCTAACGATCTATACAGACATATAATCAAGTAGTAATTGTAAACCTAGCTGATATGTGACTGGAGTGCAGTGTTAATGAAATTTCACAGCAGTTCTGGTAAGATGGTGATGGTTATTAAAGCTGACCCCCTTCAGCAAAGTAAATTGCCTTAGGTTTTAATTTTATTTTGACAGGATCCTTTATTACTTTTTCTGAAATCAATATTGACACACACAGAACACTGTAGAAAAAGCTAAACAATGCAGTACTCTCAGCAGTGCAAATCTGAACAACAGGTGGCTTATATTTTTAGTCCCTACATATGTCATCCACTACACAAAAATTATATGTGACACATTGAAAAAAAGCTGTGCATGCATTAATGCTATTAAATACATTTAGTGTAGGTTTCAACTTTGTACCCAATACATATAAAAGGCTGTATGATCTATTGTCACTTTTGAAGACTTCCTCAAAATGGATGCTGCAGAAAGTTTACTTTATAGTTTTAAAAAATTCATAAATACTGTAGTTTCTAAATAAAAAAAGCAAATTTATATATCATTTCTTGAGAAATTTAAAGCAGAAGTGCTTTGAATAGAATAAAATTTGGCACATAATATATTTCACTTCTTTTCTTTTAAATGTGGTACTGTGGATTAAAAAAAAATATATATTTTGAGACAGGGTCTTGCTAAGTTGTACCAGGCTACCTCAAAGTAGCCTCCTACCTTAATCTCTTGAATAACTGGGATGACAGGCATGTGCCACTATGCCCAGGTTAAATTTGGCATATAATATAGAACTTCAAGACTACCTTATTAAATCAGATTTTATAAATGAAAAATATGGAGTTCCTTTATTTAAGTGAATTAGTCAAGTTTACATGATTAGTGATAAAAGAAACAAGACTAATGTTTCAGGTAAGTATGATTTATCCAAATTTTAACCCTTGTAATATAGCATTAAAATTTTCAACCAGTAACATGACTGAGTAGTTTCAGCAATGTATAAATGTGTGTACATACAAACATATATGTGGAAAAGCTATTGATGTCAGAAAAACAATTGTATTACTTACAGTTCAAACATGATTTCATACCTTATTTGAATATTGTGAGGATATTCAAGGTTTTATTAACCAATACAAAAAGGTATTGGTTAATTACATACATATTTGCAACTATAATATACTTCTTAAAAAATACGTTGTTTCTACCATTTTATATCTGTATTAGTCTGGGTTCTCCAGGGAAGCAGAAACAACAGGATGTGTTCAGATGGGAGAAAGAGGGAAAAAGAGACAGACACTGTTTGGCTCACATTGTGATGGAGGCCAAGAAGTCCCAAGATCTGCTGTTGGCCAGCTGGAGGCCCAGGAAAGCTGAAGGTATACTTCTAATTCAAATCCAAGAGAAGTAAGACAGAATTCCAAGTTTAAGGAGTCAGAAATAGAGAGTGAATTCTTTCTTATCCACCTTTTTGTTCTATTCAGGCCGTCTATGGATTGGATGAGACCCACCCACAAGGAAGAGAGCAATCTCTTTTACTCAATCTATAGATTCAAATGTTAATCTAATCTAGAAACAATTTCTGAGACATGCCCAGAATAGTGTTTAACAAAATATCTGGACACACAGTGGCATGTAAAGTTGACATAAAAAATTAAATATCACAAGTCCACTTCTTGTTAACTTTCACTTGTATGCATATCCACTTAAATTATACTTAATCTCTGAATAACAACAGTAACAAGATTATAACTCTGCCTATCATTATGAAACTATTCTGATACACCTGAAAATACTCCAATTAATTTTCCTAGCAGAGGAGGTAAAATCTTTGAGGGATACATACTTTTATGCTTTATATCTTACATTACATACTTTGATATAAAATTAATAATATTACATTAAAATTTCAAAATATTTTATGTTTTATGATAAAAGACAAAAGAAAGAGGGAAGGAAACAAATATATTTGCTATTCACACACTAATAACAAAATAAGGAAAGACTATTTATGATAATTATAGTCTTCATTTTTCTAAGTGGTGATATAATTAAAGGTGGTATTCATAACTGCCTTATTCCATTAATCATTCTGCATTATTTTTGCTTTCAGTAAGCACCTCAGCTGGTCATGAAATTGTATTTGGAGGGATGTCTCACCTTCATTCTTGAATGATGTGGGCCATCAGTTGTCCTACCTGGATGGAGCTATTGCAGTTTTTCATTGACTTTAATCACAAAATATGGAAATACTAAGAAATACCCTAAGTGATTTCCTGTTTTTCAGATTTACTTTTGCTTACTTCTATTGTGTTTATGTAGCTGCCTGATGCTGTTGCTTGCAGCTACGACGCTGCGGGAGAAAACTCGGAGGCAGGATGAAAATGAAAAATGTCTTTTATTTTTCTTCTCTCTCCAGCTTCAGCAACCTCTCGAACTCTAACCGCTCTGACTCCTTTCAACCAGCAACTTTCTTTTTCTCCTCCAATAACCTCTAACCAACCTCACCCGGTTATATACATTTAGCTTTAACAAGGACAAGTGCTTACAGCTCGAGCTTACAGGTGCGTCACACAGTGTTCACGGTTATACAAAGATTCTTTGAATAATGTATTAATATCAGGTGGAAACTAGAACATCTTTTATGGCTCTCAGCTAACCGCAATCTTTAGCTATCTCCTTGATTAGGGCTCCTTCATGTTTAGTTATAAATTCCCCTGGATATTTGGGCCCACTCAGCCAGCAGAGTAACTCCCTGATTTACCTGTTGATTAAGAGTCATAAAGAGCCAAAGTGGTGAGGTGACAGTCTTAACTTAAATGGCAATGTAATCATTATTTTGTCTTCCAGTAGAGTCATTACTTCCTTTGAAACTAAGACTTCCAGGCCAGTAGAGCATGAGATCATGGGAATGGGAAGCAAAAAATTGCCAATCAGCCACTAGGAGTAACAATGTTTGGTTTCATACCATTTTCTTTACTTGATTCTCAGACCTATGATATCTGGCTATGATAAAAATGCCATTATGTTAGCCATCTTTGCATTACAGTGACCAAAATATCTGACAGTAACAGTTTAAAGGAGGAAAGATTTGTTTTGGCTCATGGTTTCAGGGTTCTCAGTTCATGGTCCACAAACTGCATTGCTCTGGGTCAGAGATGAGGCAGAATATGATGATGAAAGGCCATGGTGGAGAAAATCTGCTCAGCTAATAGCAGCTGGTAAGCAGGAGGAGGAACTAGGGATGGATATAGTCTAAGGCCATGTCCCCAGCAATCTACTTCCTCCAGCCAGTTCCCACCCATTACTCCAGCAAATGGATTAATCCACCGATGAGGTAGGCAAACCTGGTCATTGCCTAAAAGCCCCATCACTGAACCCTACTGTACTGGGTAATATGCTTCCACACATGAGCTTCTTGGGACAGTCCAGCCCCAAACCATTATAAGCACTACATTTTGAATGCTGATTTACAATATATATTATCTTATGGAGAACCTTGGCAGAGTTCTGTAATATATGCAGAGCTAATGTTAAAACTGGGTCTTCAAACTAACAGTTTTAGGATGTGGGTAACATATTAAGACCAGTGGATTCCGGGAGATTAAGAACATTTCCTACCTTCACTTTCTGTGAAACACGTTCTTGGATCAGAATAATGCTCTATGTAATACAACAATTGTAGAAGAGGTACCCCATGTCTGACACTTTCAGCAGAGCATATTGAGAGTAAATGTCTACTCTAGTAAGAACAAAATGCTAACTCTTCCATGATGGAATGAATCCAATGTAATTAACCTTCCACAAGGCAATTGGCTGATCACCCAGAGGAATAGTGAATCATATATTGCTTACTACAGCTGGTAGTTAGGCTACTCAGCAATGGCTACAACCAGGTCAGTCTTGGTGACTAGAAGTACATGTTGAGCTTATAGAAAACTTTCATGGTCACAGTGTTCATCATGTCCATAAGACCATCAGGTGAAGACAGCTGTGTTATCACAGTAACTGAAAAAAGAGGCTGATATATCTATAGGACAGGCCATCTTATTCACTTGACTACTAATGTTCTCCTCTGGTGATGTCAAGTTTTGGGTGAAAATTTATATTGTACATAAATATCTTCCCATATATTTGCCCATTTAGACAGGCATATGTATATATTTCTTCCACAAATTTCCTTGTCATCAATTTTCTTTCCAAGTCCCTGACAACCTAGTCAACAATTGGCTTCAGCTCATGATCTGTATATAATTGCACTTCTGACCTTTTCTCTCAAGCAAAGTGAACAACCAGACTCACTGCATGACATTTTGTTTACTAGGAGGATTTTCTTTTACTACTGTTCTTCATGGGTGTGACAGAATGGACTATAGTGCTGAAGCTGCCTACCTTCAAGTTAGGTCTGAATAATGTGCATAACCATGTGGAAATCAGGCCCTAGTCTCTTCCTTCTTTGTCAAATAATTGTGGAGAAATTTCCATCAATCCATAGGTAAAGACTGAAAGAAAGAGAGCAGCATAGCAGGAATGGGAACTATAGGCATTTGGGCTATTCTTCAGGTAACTTACTTGAGCCTTTAAGGTATGCTTGTGTCCCATTGCATATATCCCACTTCCATTTGATGATGGAATGCTTCTGTGCATTTATTATTTATGGTTTGGAAGAACAAGATTATGATGGGTTGCTCAGGTTGTGTGGTAACTTGGTGGCCCATGTTTAAGAATTCAGTGTATCCAGTAGCTGAATAAAAGCTGTCTCTCAAAAGGAGAGTAGTTATCTGCAGAGGATGGCAGAGTTTTGCTCCAAAACTTTTAGGGCTTACAATATGGTTCACCACCATGTATAGGAGTCTGCCAAAAGCTCCAAACAACATCCTTATGTGTCACTGACATTTTGAGTACAGCTGATTTTTCTGGGTCATATAGCTAAGCAAAAAGGCAGCTTGAACAGTAGACTGGATTTATTGTAGATACTTCTCTTATTTTGGGCACCACTCAAAATTAACAGATTTCATGTCACTAGGTAAATGAATCATAGTTCCAAGACCAAATGAGGAATGTGTTGCCTCCAAGGCCCAAAGAATCTTACTAGGTTGGTTTGTTTGTGGTTGTAAGAAGGGCCAGACAAAACAATATATCCTTCACCGTAGAAGGTATATCTGGATCTTTCCACACAACCAGCCTCTTAGAAATTTTACTGAAAAAAGAGAACCCTTTAATTTTTGTCATATTTCTTTTCTATTCTTTGATGTACAAATGTCTGACTAATAAGTCTAGAATAGTTGCTTTTTATTATTTATTAGGTCCAGTTAGCATAATATCATCAATGTCATGACTAATGTGAAATCTTTCAGAAAATAAAATAAGATTTCTAGGAACTACATCATTAAATAGGTTTCCAGGACTTATATGCCCAAAAGTTCACTGACCACTTCTCTCTTACTACATACAATTCTACTGGTAGACCATGGTGACATTTGGTTTCTTTTAGAATTGTCCTTTCATGGGAGGTATCCGGTAGTGCCCAAAAGTTCTAATTATTTCCTCTTTTTTTTTCAGTGCACATCTACTTTAGCAAATGGTCATGGGTTCATTTGGGGAATGCTAGGAGAAAGATTGAGAACATAGTATTTGGCAGTATACCAATGTCATTTCTCAAGCAGCCTCCCTTTATTCAAATGCTTATTTTTATCTATAAAATTGCTAACATCTGAAAAAAAATTGTGTCTCTGTGACTCTGGTTTTATAGTTCAAGTTAGACTTTTGTTCACTTAGAATTTTTCTGCAAATACAGATTAAGTAAGGATTTAGTAGGCTTCCTATAGCGTTCACTTCTAGGAACACCATGATTAAATAATTAATACCATAGGTCTTCAAGAGGCAGGGTATTCTGATTGCTACATTGACTATGCTCGTATAGCTATGATATCCACTTTGTCACTGTTAGTTGAATGTTGCTACTTGACTCACACCATTCTGGAATCTACTTCCATTGCCTTTAGGTTTGACAATTCAGTAGCTGAGGTATCCACTGCAAGATCTGACTTAAAGAGACGAGCAATTATAGAATTACTTAAGGATACTATGTCTTCCACAACAATTTACTTTCACAATAGTTGTAAAATATATGTTATGGACTTTCCCAGTGTGGGTTAATAGGTCTTAAAAAAAAAATATGCCCCCCAAATCTCAAGTTCCTATGCCTTTGAATAATTTTAACTATAATAAAATAATCAGGTCCAGTATTCCTACTTGGGCCATCTTTTATACATGTTTTAGCTACTTTCCCCAAATGCAACATTAAATACAGAATCTCTGTTTGGTGATCCTATGTCAGTATGTCAGTAAATTCAGCCTGGCATGACTTTTTGTTCCTTCCACACAATACTACATCCTTAGTGCCTATTCCTACACATGTTCTCTGCATTATTTTCTCTATAAATTAGAAAATTCAAGTATAGTATTGTGTCATTTAATGACAGGAAATGTTCTAAAATATGTATCATTGGGAGATTTCATTGTTTTGTTAACATCACAGGTTATGTTTACAAAAACTAAGAAGGCTATGACATCACTTAGTCATATAATTCATAATTGATTAAAAAGTGTGTTTTTGGTTTTGCCTATTACATATAGCTAGATTTGTTTTGGAATGTAGTATATACCTCTTTGTGTGTGAGCCTCATTGCCTCACCTTTAGGAGCCTTCCCAAACTTAAGTCAAGTTATATGTCTAGAAGCAAAGAGAAATGGTAAAGATAAGTCCTGAGAAGAATCATCATCTTGAATGGCAATTCCTCAGGGGAGGCCATTGCAATTTTCTTAGTAAATGCAGGTTTAATCTCAGATAAGAGTGGAGAATCCAATTTTGGGGATTTTGGGGATTGCTTCCACTAGAGGATGAGGTGGCTTCTTCAGTAACAAAGAAGACTCTCTGAAACAGGAGCACAACATTCCCAGTTCATTAGAATCCTATCACAAATCCATAACTTAATTTATATTATCTCACTTTTTCTCAATGAAAGCCTGCACTTTAATAGTAGATACCCTACAAAATGAGTTTAACTCATATTGTAATTCAGCTAGTTATAGTACAGGATTCCTTAATATTTTTAAGCTATCTCAGCCTTGCAGCTAAAGGAGACAAGATCTCCTTCAGGGCACCCATAGAAATTTTCAGGTCATTTATGCAGTTTTTTAGCTGTGAATTAGGATCCCTGGGCTCATCATTTTTTTCACCACTTTGTCAGCAGCTTTCACATAAAGTACATAACCTCTTTATATTTGTTGGTTTTCTTTTTCTTTTTTTTTAATTTTTTATTCTAAGATGTTATAAATGACAGCAGAATGCATTACATTTCATATTACACATATAGAGCACATTTTTACAAATCTCTGGTTGTATGCAAAGTATATTCAAACCATTTGTGTCTTCATACATGCACTTAGGGTAATGATATCCATCTCATTCTACCATCTTTTCTTTTTTTTCTTCACCCTTTTGCCCCCTCCCTTCCCCTCCCTCCCCATTGGCCATTCTAGTGTTTCTCTAATCCTCCTATGCTCCCCAGCCCAGCCTGACTGTGAATTGGCCTCCTTATATCAGAGAAAACATTTGGCATTTGGCTTTTTAGGATTGGCTAACTTCACTTAGCATTATATTCTCTAACTCCATCCATTTACCTGCAAATGCCATGATTTTATTCTCTCTTATTGCTGAGTAATACTCCATTGTGTGTATATACCACATTTTCTTTATCCATTCATCTACTGAAGGGCATATACTACAGAGCAATAGTAACAAAAACAGCATGGAATTGGCACCAAAATAGGCTGGTAGACCAATGGTACAGAATAGAGGACACAGAGACTAACACATATAATTTCAGTTATCTTATATTAGACAAAGGTGCCAAAAATGTACATTGGAGAAAAGATAGCCTCTTCAACAAATGGTGCTGGGAAAACTGGAAATCCATATGCAATAAGATGAAATTAAACCTCTATCTCTCACCATGCACAAAATTCAACTCAAAGTGGATCAAGGATCTAGGAATTAGACCAGAGACACTACACCTAATAGAAGAAAAAGTAAGCTCTAATCTCCAACATGTTAAATTAGTCCCCAAGTTCCTTAATAAGAATCCTGTAGCACAAGAATTAATACCAAGAATCAATAAATGTGATAGACTCAAATTACAAAGCTTCTTCTCAGCAAAAGAAACAATCAGTGAGGTCAACAGAGAGCCTACTAATTGGGAACAAATTTTTACCACATACACGTCAGATAGAGCACTAATCTCTAGAATATATAAAGAACTCAAAAATCTTAACACCAAAGAAAACCAAATAACCCAATCAATAAATTGGCCAAGGAACTGAAGACACTTCTTAGAAGAAGATATACAATCAATCAATAAATACATAAAAAAATGCTCAACCTCTCTGGCAATTAGAGAAATGCAAATTAATACCACTCTAAGATTTCATCTCACACCTGTCAGAATGGCAGCTATTAAGAACACAAACAAAAATAAATTTTGAAGAGGATGTGGAGAAAAAGGCACACTCATACATTGTTGGTGGGACTGCAAAATGGTGCAGCCAATATGGAAAACAGTATGGAGATACCTTGGAAACTTGGAATGTAACCACCTTATAACCCAGCTATCCCACTCCTTGGTCTTTACCCAAAAGACTTGAAAACAGCATACTACAGGGACACAGCCACATCAATGTTTATAGCAGCACAATTCACAATAGCTAAACTGTAAAACCAATCTAGATGTCCTTCAGTAGATCAATGGATAAAGAAAATGTGGTATATTTGTTGGTTTTCAAAAAAAATTTTCCAAGTATTATGTATACAGTCACCCTGCTCCTTGTTTTTTATATATGGTTCAATCAGTAGCATCCAGTGTAGATATTTTGCTTATCTCTATAGCCAGAGCACAACATGAACAATCAGAGTTCACTTTTCTACTGGAACCGAAATTATTAGCACATTTAAATCTAATCAGATTTTAGAGTAAATTCTGAAAAGCCCAGGATTAATTTAGAAAACACATCCTTAAAATTTTGTTCCTATAGAACACTCTCAGTACAAAAATCTCTATTAGTCTGGATTCACCAGAGAAACACACACAAATAAACACACACACAGACACAGACACATGCACACACACACAAGTTTATAAGGAATTAGCTCATGTGATTAAGGAATCTAAGAAATTCCAGGATCTACAGTTAGCAAGCCTGTGACCTAGGAAAGCATATGATACTTCTGATTCTAAAGGCACATACAGATGTTCCAGCTTGAATATAATCAGGCAGTGGGAATGAATTTTATCTTACTCTGCTATTTTGTTGTATGCAGACCTTCAATAGATTGAATGAAGATCATTCATACGGAGACTATAATCTTCCTTGCTCAGTCTATTGATTTAAATGCTAATATCATCTAGAAATACCCTCACAGACAGGACCAGAATAACCTATGAACATATATTTGGGCATGCCTTGGCCCAGGCAAATTGACACACAAATTTAGTCCCGAAGTGTTAAAGGAAAAAAGCTTTCTGATAAGCAGTTAAACTTTTCTAGTTCTTTCTCAACTGGATAAATTGTGTTTTTCAACATCACAATCAGTCTGTCATTACTTTTCCTTTCAAGCCTTCAATTTTCAATGACCATCACCTCTAGGACTTTCACATCAGCTCTGATATTTTTTCTTTGAAATTCATTGGCTTATACTATATTCTCATTTAGCCAAGCAATCTCACAAAGTTCAAAAATAACTTACTCATATTCAACTCTGCACATTCCCCTCCATTCTAAATCTCAGTGCTATGACTTGGATGGTTTTTGTCTCCCTCAAGTATTCATATTCTGGGAACTTGGTCCCCAGGGTAATGGTATTGAGAAGTGGTGGAACATTGAAGAGGCAAGGACTAGTGAGAGGTCTTTGGGTCAGTTAAGGGCATGCCCTCGAAAGGAGCTGTGGTGCCATAGTCTCTCTCTGCTTTCTTGTTTGACAATATGATTTCTAGCTCCTGAATGTGTTCCTGCCATTGCCATTTCACTGTGATGTGATATAGTGAAGAGGGTCCCTGCCAGAGCCTGTACCATACTATATGGACTTTCAGCCTCTGAAGCTGTGGCCTAAAGAAATCTCTTTTCCTTAAAAAGTTAAGCTTTGTCAGGTATTTTATTGTATTCATGGAAAGTTGACTAACACACTATCTTACACTCTATGTACCAATGACCTTTATTCTCTGAAGATTTACTCATAACACAATATTAGATTTAATTTCTGGATGTTTTTCTTCATATGAATTAGTGCTCCTTCCTTTTTCTCATCACCCATGGGCTTAGAATTTTCCTAGATATATTTTCCTATTCCTTTTCTGCTTCCACATTTCAACATCTTATCTTTTCATCATTTGAGCCCTTTCTCTTTCTGATTTTTCTTTCTTTACTTATTTTGGGATAGTTATTATTTTCAAAGACCTCTAGCTTTCACTTATCTTTGACACTATTAATTTTTTTAACAATTCCATTAAAAAGTATATGAAATAAAAATACAAAGGTTAGAAACAGCCACCCAAGAACTTCTTGTTTTGCTAGAGAATTTCATCAAAGCTAGCAAGTGTCCAGGGATCTTTTGTGATTAATCATGTGAATTTCAATTAATATAAGTCATATGTTAAAATGCATTCTGGTAAAGAAGTTTTATGCAAGAATATGGAAAATAAATTATGTTGTCAAAAGCTAAATTGATTATCTTGATTTTATGGCAGTAGGCAAATGTATAAATTAAATAGTGAATTATAATTCCTAAAGTTTACATAAAATTCTCCTTAATTTTGTGTAAAAGCATGACAAAAAATCTTTAGAAGGTGTGAAGCACTGCCATTATATTTATGCTCACTAAGCAGCATGCCCTAATTATTTTTGTACAGTTTCAGTGTTTTTGTGTATGCAGCATTGCTGAACCATTAAAAACCAGTACTGTTGTGTTCTTTTTCAATTACCTGGGCATCCGCTGGGTCCAAGAGGATGTATAAGTTTTCAAAGATTGCTGACATTCTTACCCTAGTAGGAAAGAATGCATCTACTCCTTCCAACACCTGAACCTATTTTTATTGTTTACTTTTTTTCAGTGACTTCATACTTATAAAGCCAGTAAAGTCAATGATTAAAATTCTTCTTAACATTTTAAATAAAATGGGAATATAACTACTATATTCTTACTGATATGTTATTAAGACACACATATACATTATTAAGGTCCCTATGATACAAATATTTTGCACCTTCTTCAATTGATGCTTTTTGTTGTTGTTTTTCTTTCAACATTGAGAGCACCTATTCACTTGTTCCAGTAGGAATATGCATAGAACAAATAAATTGAAATTAGAGCATGTAAGATTAAATAAATTAAAGTTAAATATGAATTTTCCTTACAGTAGACAGTTTTATGTAACAATAGATCTTATTTTGTAGTTAATTTGATCACTCGGTCGGTATGGCCAGAACGTAGGCAGAGCGGTTACAGAAGCTCCTGAGGAAGACAGAAGACAGAAGAAAGAAGAAGGAAGAAAGAAGAGAGAAGAAAGAAGCTCTAAGCTCTAAGCTCTATCTTTCTAACTCTAACTCTAAGAAGAAAAGCTCGCTTTAATCTTTCTCTCTAAAAAATCTTTCTTTCCCTCTCTAAGCTCTAAGAAAGTAGAAGTAAAAGTAGTAAAAGCTTAACTCTGCCTCCGAGAATTTTCCTCCCGTGGCGGCGCCGTGGCTGGCCGTGACAGGCAGCTTACAAATGGTGGTCCGTCCGGGGCTCGGCAGGCAGAGAAGAAAAGCTAAGAAATAAGAGCAATGAAAAAGCATAGCCTCAGACTCAGTTGAGACCAGCAAAAAGAGTAGTAAACAAGAGAGCATAGCCTCTGACTCAGTTGAAGCCAGTTAAGAATTAAGCTGAAGCAGAGTAGCCGGCCAAAAGCCGAAGCCGAGTAGCCAGCCAAAAGCCATAAAAAATATAGAGAAAAAGCCTTGAGCTTTAGTATAAAGAAAAAAGCCATGAGCTTAAAAGAAAATAGAGAATTAAATAGCATGGTAAAAACCATGCAGAAAAAAAAAAGCCATTGAGCTTTGGCAAGAAAGCCATAAAGAAAAATAAAGAAGAGGAGAAAAAAAAAAAAAAAAAAAAAAAAAAAGTCAAAGCCGCTTATGCAATTGTGCTTAACTAGGTGCGTTAGCTGCTCCTCAGCATTAGGCTTCCTTAAAGCCACAGCACCTTCTCAAAAAGGGCTCAAATATCCACCCTTTCAAAAATAAAAGGTGAAAAGCTAGGTAGGGACAAGAAAATAAAAGAAAATAGAGAAAATAAAATAGAGAAAATAGAACAAAAGCACCTTTTTAAAACTAAAGGGAAGGAATATGAAGGAGCCCTAATTAGGAAGGGCTGTTGTAGCTAGCTGGAAGCCATGGGTTCCACCTGATATGTATGTGACGCACCTGTAGGCACCTGCAAACCTGAAGGTATATAACGGGTGAAAGCGGTCCGAGTTAGGAGAACGGAGAATTCAGTCAGCCGGGCAGTCACTCGGTCGGTCAGAAGAATCAGAGCGGCCAGAACGTAGGCAGAGCGATACAGGCTATATAATTTATATAGTTTACTCTCAGTTGCAGGTATTTAACTGACTTGTGTCTGATGGAAGGAAAGAATGTGGACAAATTGACTCTTAAATGTTAATCTCTGTATAGTGCTTTTGGTAGTATGGTCATTTTGACAATATTAGTTCTGCCTATCCAAGAACAGGGTAGATCTTTCCATCTTCTAAGGTCTTCCATAATTTCTTTCTTTAGTTTTCTGTAGTTTTCATGTATTTGGTTGATTCCCAAGGTTTTTTTTTTTTTTTTTTTTTTCTTTTTTATGCTATTGTAAACGGGGTAGTTTTCCTCATTTCCCTTTCAGAGGATTTGTCACTGATATATAGAAATGCCTTAGATTTATAGGTGTTGATTTTGTATCCTGCTACTTTGCTGAATTTATTTATGAGTTCTAGAACAAATACTTGAAAAAATGTTCAACATCTCTGGCAATTAGAGAAATGCAAATCAAAACCACTCTAAGATTTCATCTCACACCAGTCAGAATGGCAGCTATTAAGAACACAATCAACAATAAATGTTGGCAAGGATGTGGAGAAAAAGTCACGCTCATACATTATTGGTGGGACTGCAAATTGGTGCAGCTAATATGGAAAGCAGTAAGGAGATTCCTTGGAAAACTTGGAATGTAACCACCTTATGACCCAGCTATCCCACCCCTTGGTCTATACCCAAAGGACTTAAAAACAGCATACTACCAGGACACAGCCACATCAATGTTTATAGCAGCAATTCACAATAGCTAAACTGTGGAACCAACCTAGATGCCCTTCAGTAGATGAATGGATAAAGAAAATGTGGTATATATACACAATGGAGTATTACTCAGCAATAAGAGAGAATAAAATCATGACATTTTCAGGTAAATGGATGAAGTTAGAGAATATAATGCTAAGTGAAGTTAGCCAATCCAAAAAGCCAAATGCCAAATGTTTTCTCTGATAAAAGAAGGCCGATTCACAGTGGGGTTGGGATGAGGAGCATAGGAGGATTAGAGGAGCACTAGAATGGCTAATGGGGAGGGAGGGGGAGAGAGGGTTAAAAGGGTGAAGAAAAAAAATGGTAGAATGAGATGGATATCATTACCCTAAGTGCATGTATGAAGTCACAAATGGTGTGAATATACTTTGTATACAACCAGAGATATGTAAAAATGTGCTCTACAAGTATAATATGAAATGTAATACATTCTGCTGTCATTTCTAACAACTTAGAATAAAAAATAAATTTGAAAAAAAGAAAAAAATATGTTAATCTCATTCTCGTATAAAAACATGTCCTTATGAAAAAATGATAGCAAGAATGAAATATGAAGTTTTCCACTCACTTAGATATTTAAAACAATAATAATAGCTCCATGTTTCATTCTTAGCCAATTTTTTTTTTTTTAGTTAAAAATTGAGTCTTGCTGAGTATGGTGGAACATGCTTGTAGTTCCAGTCACTCTGAGAGGCTGAAGCAGGAAGATCACAAGTTCAAAGCCAGCCTCAGAAAAATAGTGATGCTCTAGGTAATTTAGTGATGCCTGGTTTCAAAAAGTAAAGGATTGGGAATATGGCTCAATGGTTATGTGCCCCTAAATTCAATCCCTGGTAACAACAACAACAACAAAAACAAACAAAAACAAATGGAAGGAGAGAGAAAAAGAAAAACTTGAGTCTTCTGTTTCTTGATATGGGAACACTGCTTAAAATAAAAGCAACTATCTATTTACTTAGCATTACCACTTGACAGGTGTTTCCTTAAGAACTTACAAATGTTGTCATTTTTAATTATTTCTAAAACACTTTTAGGTATAATTATTTCAAAAACCCTTTTAGGTAAGTTTCATCACCTTGGCTTGTAGATGTGACAGATAAATCTCAGAGTTCTTCAGTTTGCCTTATGGTGGTCAGCTAAGAATAAAGTGTTAAAATAATATAAAAATAATGTGTCAAAATCCAAATGTAAAAGTGAGTCTTTCTCCCAGTGTAAGAAAGCAAATTGGCAATAGGAAGTAAAGTGATACCAGGAGCTGAGAGATGTACTGATTATAGTTTGTCCCACCATGGTTCATGTGCTAGAAGCTGAGTCCTAATGTGACCATGTGGAGGTGGCAAAACCTGTAAGAGGTGGTGACTAGTGGATGGTAATTAGGTCCTTGAAGTCACCTCAGCTGGAAAGGATTAATACCATCCTGTCAGGATTGGATTGGTTAATGAGAGAGCCACACCTAGTAAAGTGAGCCAGGTCTTCTCAACTCGTTCTCTTGTTCTTGTTTCCTCTCTTGCCATGAGGTCTCTTCTGCACAAGCCATTGCCACTCATACATACTCCCATCATGGAATGCCATATGTCATGTTGGGATGAAGGCAGAGAACCATGAGCCAAAATAAACCTCTTTTATTTGTAACTTATCTGTTTCAACTTCTCTGTTTTCAGTATGATCCATTCAGTTGGTGAAGCTACAGATGATTAATGCATAGTCCTCCTTCCTGAAAGATATCTTTTGTGCATTTTGATACACGTTAGTAAGTGCTGTTTGGCACAAATTTTCAATTGGCTCATCCAGAATTCATCCTCTACTGCATATTAAAAATGTTTTTCTTTGTATGTTCTTTCTTTAGTAAGGAAGAGCAGAAATTTATAAGGAACCTGTGTCCCTAACAATACTATTGAGCCTCTTTGGCACTGTGTACTCATCTCTTCATTGCTGTGTCACTTAAGGCATGAATGCCCTGTGTAACAGAAAATAAAAACATTGGTAGCTTAGGAAAAATAAAGGTCTATTCCTTTTTAGCCAAATGAACTCAGAAATCTTAATGAAAATACAATATAGATTGAATTCTTGCACTAATGCTACCCTACAATCTGATGTTATTTCATAGCTGTCTTCCATCTTCTACCACACCAATAGCATGGCCACCGAAAATGCAGCTATTTGAGAGGTTAGAGGAAGGGTCTGTCTTTTGTACTTTAAGGGAAAAAAATAATTTTTCAAAAATTTTAATTTATTTCTTCTAATTAGTTATACATGAGTATATAATGCATTTTACAAATCATATGTAAATGGAGTATATCTTCTCATTCTTCTGGTTGTATATGATGTAGGATCACACTGGTCATGTAATAATGTATGCACATAGGGTATTAATGTCCAATTCATTCTACTAGCCTTTCTACCCCCATACCTGCTCCCCTCCCTTCACTCCCCTCTGCCTAATCCAAAGTACCTCTATCCTTCTCCACCACACCCCCCATTTATTGTGAACTAGCATCTGGATGAATATCAGAGAAAACATTTGGCCTTTTGTTCTTTGGGATTGGCTTATTTCATTTGGCATGATATTCTCCAGTTCCATCCATCTACCAGAAAATGCCATAATTTCATTTCTCTTTATGGCTGAGCAATATTCCATTATGTATATATACCACATTTTCTTTATCCATGCATCTGTTGAAAGGCACTTACGTTGGTTCCATAGTTTAGCTATTGAGATTGACTTGCTATAAACACTGATGTGGTAGCATCACTATAGTATGCTGATTTTAAGTCCTTTGGGTATAAACCAAGGAGTAGGATAGCTGGGTCGAATGGTAGTTCCATTTCAAGTTTTCTAAGGAAACTCCATACTGCTTTCAAGAGTAGTTGCACCAGCTTGCAATCTCGCAAGAAATGTATGAGTGGACCTTTTCCCCCACATCCTTGCCAACATTTGTTGCTTGTATTCTTGATAATTGCCATTCTGAGTGGAATGAGATGAAATTTTAGAGTAGTTTTGACTTGCACTTCACTAATTGCTAGAGATGTTCACCAATTTTTTCACGTACTTCTTGATCAATTGTATATTTTCTTCTATGAAGTGTGTGTTCAGTTTCTTAGACTATTTATTGGTTGGGTTATTTGATTTTGGGTTTTAAGTTTTTTGAGTTTTTTATGTATCCTGGAGGTTAATACTCTATCTGAGGTGCATGTGGCAAAGATTTTTCCTCCATTCTGTAGGCTCTCTTTTCACATTATTGATTGTTTCCTTTGCTGAGAAGAAGCTTTTTAGTTTGAATCGACCCCATGTGTTCATTCTTAATTTTACTTCTTATGCTTTAGGAGTCTTGCTAAGGAAGTCAGGTCCTAAGTTGACATGGTGAAGAATTGAGCCCAATTTTTTTTTTTTTCCTGTTAGGTGCAGAGTCTCTGTTCTAGTGCCTAAGTCTTTAATCTATTTTGAGTTGAGTTTCATGCAGTATGAGAGATAGGGCTTTATTTTCATTTTGCTATGTATGGATTTCCAGTTTTTCCAGCACCATTTGTTAAAAAAGCTATCATTTATCCAATGAATGCTTTTGGCACCTAGTATGAGATAATTGTATTTATGTAGATTTGTCTCTGTGTCTTCTATTCTGTACCATTGGTCCTTGTGTCTGTTTTGGTGCCTACAACATGCCATTTTTGTTACTAAAGCTCTGGATTATAGCTTAAGTTCTGGTTTTGTTATGCCTCCTGTTTCACATTTCTTGCTAAAGATTGTTTTGGCTATCCTGGGTCTCTTATTTTTTCAAATGAACTTTATGATCATTTTTCCTAGTTCTATGAAAAATGCCATTGGGATTTTAATAGGGATTTTATGAAATTTGCATAATGTTTTTGGTAATATGGGCATTTTACAACATTAATTCTGCCTATCCAAGAGTATGGCAGATCTTTCCATCTTCTAAGTTATTCTTCAATGTCTTTCTTTAGTTCTGTAGTTGTCATTGCAGAGGTCTTTCACCTCTTTTGTTAGATTGATTCCCTGACCATTTTATTTATTATTTTTTTGAGGCAATTATAAATGGGGTAATTTTCCTAATTTCTCTTTTGGTGGATTTATCACTGATATATAGCAATGTGTTTGATTTATGGGATGTTGATTTTTATAACCTGCTAATTTGCTGAATTAATTTATTAGTTCTAGAAGTTTTTTGGTGAAGTTCTTTGGATCCTCTAAATAAAGAGCCATGACATCAGCAAATTTTGATAGTTTAGGTTCTTCTTCTCCTATTTGTATCCCTTTAATTTCATTCTGTTGTCTAATTGCTCAGACTACAGTTTCAAGGACAATGTTGAATAAAAGTGGTGAAGGAGGACATTCTTCTTTAGTTCCAGTTTTTAGAGGGAATGCTTTCAATTTTTCTCCATTTAGAATGATGTTGGCCTTGTGCTGTGTATAGATAACTTTCACAATGTTGAGGTATGTTCCTACCATCCCTAGTTTTTCTAGTGTTTGGAACATGAAGGGATGTTCATTTGTCAAATGCTTTGTCTGCACTTACTGAGATGATCGTGATTCTTGTCTTTAAGTCTACTAATGTGATGAATTACATTTATTGATTTTATATGTTGAAACAACCTTGCATTCCTAGGAAGAACCCCACTTGACCATGGTGCACTATCTTATTAATATGTTTTGTATGTGATTTACCAGGATTTTATTGAAAATTTTTGCATCTATGTTCATCAGGGATATTGGTCTGAAGTTTTCGTTCCTTGAAGTGTCTTTGTCTGGTTTTGGTATCAGAGTGATACTAACCTCATAGAAAGAGTTTGGAAAGGCTCCCTCCTTTTGTATTTCATGGAATAATTAGAGGTGTTAATTTTTGTTTGAATGTCTTGTAGAACTTGGCTGTGTGACTCCATCTGGTCCTGGGCTTTTCTTAATTGCTAGGGTTTTGATAGCTTTTTCTATTTCATTGCTTGAAATTGATCTGTTTAAATTGAGTATGTCCTCCTGATTTGGTTTGGGTAGGTCATATGTCTTTAGAAATTTGTCAATGTCTTCAAGATTTTCTATTTTATTGGAGTATAAATTTTCAAAAGAGTTTCTAATTGTCTTTTGCATTTTAGTAGTGTCCATAGTGATAGTTTGTTTTTTATCATGAATTTTAGTAATTTGAGTTTTCTCTTTCTCTTGGTTAGCACGGCTAAGAATTTATCAAGTTTGTTTATTTCTTCAAAGAACTGACTTTTTGTTTTGTCAGTATTTTTTAAATTGCTTCTTTTGTTTCAATTTCATTAATTTCAGTTCTGATTTTAATTATTTTCTATCTTCTGCTGATTTTGGTGTTGGCTTGTTTTTCTTTTTCTAGTGCCTTGAGATGTAATGTTAAGTCATTTATTTGTTGACTTTGTATTCTTTTAATGAGTGAGCTTAGTGAAATGAACTTTCCTCTTAATACTGCCTTCATGGTGTCTCAGAGGTTTTGATATGTTGTATCACTATTCTCATTTACCTCTAAGTATTGTTTTTATTTCATCTCTGATTTCTTCTACTATCCATTCATTATTCAATGATGTATTATTTAGTCTCAGGAGTTGAAGTAGCTTCTATTTTTTATTTTATCATTGATTTTTAATTTTACCCCATTTTGATAGAATGCAGGGTATTATCTCTATGTTTTTGTATTTTATAAGAGTTACTTTTTAGAATGACATATGGACTATTTTAGAGAAGAATCAATGTGTTGTTGAGAAGAAAGTGTATTCACTCATGGATGGATGGAATATTCTATGTGTGTTTGTTAATTCCAAATTATTTATTGTATTATTTAGTTCTATAATTTCTTTGTTTGGATGATCTATCCAGTGGTAAAGAGCTGTGTTAAAGTCACTTGGTATTATTGGGTTGTGGTTTATTTGATTCTTAAAATTGAAAAGGGTTTTATTGACGTATATACGTGCTCCATTGCTTGCGGCATAAATATTTATGATTGTTATGTCTTCCTGATATATCATTCTCTTAAGCAGTATGAAATGTCCTTCTTTGTCCCTTCTGTTTAGCTTTGGCTTGAAGTCTACCTTATCTGATATGTGGATGGAAGGAAACCCCTGTTTGTTTACCCAATCAGTATTAGTGATATATTTTTTTTTTTCCATCCTTTCACCTTCAGTCTGTGGTTGTCTTTGCCTATGAGGTGAGTCTCTTGGAGAAAGCATATTGTTGGGTCTTGTTTTTAAATTCAATCTGCCTTCTATGTCTTTTGATTGATGAGTGCAGGCCCTTAACATTCAAGGTTATTATTGAGATATGATTTGTATTCCCAGTCATTTGGGTTTATTTCTGGTTTTAAATTTGACTTAGTTTCTCCTTTGATTAACTATTACTCTAGTGTAGTTCCTTGATTTTCTGCTGGTTTTCACTTTTTTTTTTTTTTTATTTCCTCCTCATGGAATATTTTGTTGAGAATATTCTATAGTGCAGGCTTTCTAGTTGTGAATTCTTTTAACTTTTGTTTATCATGGAAGGTTTTTATTTTTATTTAATTTATTTATTTTTTAAATTTATTTATTTTAGTTGTACACAATGTATTTATTCTTTACGTGGTGCTGAGGATCTAACCCGGGCCGCGCACGTGCTAGGCGAGCGCTCTACTGCTGAGCCACAATCCCAGCCCCAGGTTTTTATTTTATCTACAAATCTGAAGCTTAATTTTTCTGGATATAAAATTCTTGGTTGGCATCCATATTCTTTCAGAGCTTGATACATATTAATCTAGGAACTCCTACCTTTGAGTGTCCATGTTGAGAAATCAGCTGAGATCCAAATTGCTTTCCTCCAATACATAATTTGATTTTTTTCTCTTTCACAGACATTAAAATTCTATCCTTATTAGTCATTTTTATTATAATGTGCCTTGGTCTGGGTTTGTTGTAATTTTGTACATTTGGGGTTCTCTAAGCCTCTTGTATTTGATTTTTAAATTTATTCTTTAGGTTTTGGAAATTTTCTGATATTATTTCATTGAAAAGTTTGTTCATTCCTTTGGTTTGTATCTCTGTACTTTCATCTATCCCAATAAATCTTAAATTTGATTATGCCATCCCATAATTCATAATTCTTGGAATTTCTGTTCATGGTTTCTTACCATCTTTCTGCATGATCAACTTTATTTTCAAGATTATATATTTTGTCTTCATTGCCTGAAGTTCTGTCTTCCATGTGATCTAGTCTGTTGGTGATATTTTCCACTGAACTTTTAATTTGGTTTATTTATTCCTTTATGTCTAGGGGTTCTGCTTGATTTCTTTTCAGGATCTCTCTCTCTCTTTACTGACTAGATCTTTTATCTCCTGAAATTTATCTCTGATTTTATTCCTTACTTCATCCTTAACATTGCAGATAAGTTTATTTACATTCTAAACTCTTTCCTTGACATTTCTTCTACTTCGTTGTCAACAGATTCTATTATTGGAGCATCTTGATTTGTTTGGGGTTCTTTGTTCTCTTGTGTTTTTCATGTTGTTTCTGTGTCTTCCCAGTAGTGTGGATCTGACATCAAGTTTGGAGACTAAGCCAGAGACCAGGAATTGTGGGGTCCACAGGCGATGTAAGGGGATAAGATCAGGCTTCTATATCACACAAGTGGAACCCAAAGGAGATTCCTGGAGTGTAACCAAACAGATCCAGTAATGTGGATCTGAGGCAGTACAGTTTCTACCCTGTAGACTTACAGCATCCCTAAAGATTTCCAGTACCCCACTTTTAAGGGGGAACCAATTTTAACAGCACCCAAGGCAAACAATATACAGCCTTAAATATCTTCTAATAAGATGTCTACAATTTTGTCACAATAAACAGAAACAATATGTTCAATTATTGTCTACAATATTAACAGTAAGTTTGCAAAAGAGTTTATAATCTATAATGATGGATAAAAATATAACAGAATTGGTATAGGATGTGATGTTTATAAGGAAGGAGAAAAGAAGACAGAAGTAAAAGATTATAGAAAAGTGTCAAAGAGGAATCAATAGAGATTGGTTGTTAGCTGGAGCAAAAAGAGAAAGAGAATCTAGGAAAACAGATACGTGAGAGGAAAGATATATATGTAAAGTAAGGGGGGAAAGGAAAAGAAAAAGAAAAAGAAAAGAATACATGAAAAAACTGTAATATACTATTCAGACATCCCAGTCCTCATTCCTCTGATGCATGAAAAATATTTGGTTTTAAAAATGGATAGAGACATGAGAGTGATAAAAAAAAAAAAAATCCCAATGGAAAATTGAACAATTATTTCTGTTGGAGTTCAAAAGTTTCTCAGCTTCCCTTCTCAGCTAATAGGTGGTGTTTTCTGGATTTTTATTTTTTTTAATTTAAGTTGTCATATATGACAGCAGAATGCATTACACTTCATATTACACATATAGAGCACAATTTTACATATCTCTGGTTGTATACAAAGTATACACACCATTCGTGTCTTCATACATGTACTTAGGGTAATGACGTCCATCTCATTCCACCATCTTTTTTTGCCCCTGTGCCCCCTCCCTTCCCCTCCTCTCCATTGTCCTTTCTAGAGTTCATCTAATCCTCCTATGTTCTCTGTCCCAACCCCATTATGAATCAGTCTCATATCAGAGAAAACATTCAGCATTTGGTTTTTTGAGATTGGCTAACTTCATTTAGTATTATATTCTCCAACCTCATCCATTTACCTACAAATGCCTATTCTGGAGTTTGATAAGAGTTCCACCTCAGGATGGTGAGGTTTGCTAGGGTGGAAATGTGTGTCCTGGAGGAGGAACTCCGGGAGGCAGGGTATAGCAATTGCCAGTCCACATTGGAAGGTTACACCCCAGGAATCTCCTTTGGGTTCCACTCATGTGATGTAGAAGCCTGATCTTATCCTCATACATTACCTGTGGACCCCATAATTCCTGGTCTCTGGTTTAATCTCCAAACTTGATGTCTGTTGCCCCCACTCTTTTGAATTCTTGGTCAGGCACTTTTCTCCCAGGTGGTCCTGAAGGCTGAGTGCCAGGACCTGTGCACCTGCATGGAGAGCTGTTCTATATTAGGTATAGCAAGACCAGGTGCTGAGAGTTTCAGGCTGGCCACATAGTTGTGGTTGCTGAGCCAGGTTGGTGGTTAGGGAGAGGTTGGGAGACTGGGGATTAGGGAGCTTGAGGACTCCATTGGGTGCCAGATCTGGTAGGACCAGGGGATCAGTGGATGTCAGACTTGGGAGGGGTCTGGGACCAGGCTGGTGCCAGAGCCCAGTGAGTGCTGGCCCAAGTGGGCCCCAGGAACTGGGTGTAAGCCAGACAGAATGGATGGGCACATTGAGAGCAAGATGCCTTAACACCTTCTTCCAACCTTCCAAACTGCTGTATCTAGCCCCATCCATCCCTGTGCACTTCAGGACTTGGGAAGCTAGGGAAAGCCCACTTCTTTCCAGACACTATAACAGGTGTTCCTCTGGGCAAAATGATCCCAGTTTCTGACTTTCCACAGGATTGATTGGTAGGCTCACATAGGCCATGTGGACCTAGTTGCAAATTCTCAGGTCTGGGTTTCAATTTCCATAGGCTCTGCCAAGCTGTAGGCCCAAGATCTCAGTGTTGTTTCAATTTGTAATTAGAGCAATTACCAGGAATGTGCTTACAACATGGGGTGACCATGTGAAAAAGCAGCAAGATAGCGGCTATTAGCACACCTAGCAGAAAGACTTCAGATGTAACCAAACCTGCAGGCGCATTGATAATGGATTTCCAGGCCTTAGCCACTGTCCCAAGATGGAGGAGGCTGCATTTTGAGATTGTGATTGTGGCAGCTGAATTCTGAGATTGGCCAGTGGCTGCAAGCAGAAGGAAAATATTTGACTATCAAGTCAAAACATACCAACATACCATTATTGAGAGTCTTAAGATACCTTATTTCCTTCTTTGTAAATTTTGTTAATATTTTTCTTTGAATTTTTAGCTCATTTTTTCTTTTCTTCTTCTTTTTCTCCTCCCTCCTCCCCCTCTCTCTCTCCCTCTTTCTTCTCCTTCTTCGTCATCGTGGTCGTCCTTGTCATCTTTCCAGAGCTGAAGATTGAGTCCAGAGCTTCCTTCATGCTATGGTAATGTTCTATCACTGAGCTACATCCCCAGACCAATGATTTGGATCTTAAATATCCCCCAAGACACATATACTAAAGGCTTGTTTGTCAACCTTTGGCCCTATTTTTAGGTGGTGGAATCCTTAGAAGGTTGGGCTGAATGGAAGAAATTTAGATCATTGGAATGTTCCTTTGAAGGGGATATTGGTACCCCAGACCCTGCCCTTCTCTTTTTTGCTTCCCAGACACTGTGAGGTAAGTAGTTAGCTCTGTCATGTGCTCCCTCACATGGTATTTTATTTTGCCACAGTCCCAAAGGCAATAAGGCCAAGTAATCATGGGATGAAATCTCTGATACCATGAGCAAAAATAAGTATTTCTTCCCTATAAATTGATTTTCTCAGGTATTTTGTCCTAATTACAGAAAGGGTGCCTAATATAATTGTCAAATTTGGGTCATTAATCTATATTTTCTTATTGTCTAAAATCTTGACATCTGTAATGCTTCTCGTATTATTTTTGATACTGCTTATTATGCTTCCTCTTTTCTTTATTATCAAATTTAGTAAAGACTTATCATTTAAAACAAATATTTGCATTGCTGATCCCAAGTACAAATTTATTTTTTTGTTAATTTCTTTTATCTCCATTTTTTCTTACATTATGTGTTTCTTTTAGGTTCATTTGCTGTACTTTTTCTAACTTTTCATAATATATCATTTTTCATTAAGTTATAACCTGTGTTCTTTTATTGTAAAATTATTTGAGGTTATAAATTTTCCTGAAAGCAATGCTTAAGCCACATTCTGTACATAATGGCATGTTACACTTCTTTATAGTAGTTCATTTCCAGTTTCTATTTTTTTATTTTTTCTTTGACCTGTGGACTATTTGAATATATTGTTCTTCATTTCTAAGCACAGGTATTTTTCTAGATATATTTTTGATATTGTTTTTCACTTAATTACATGAAAGAATGTTGAGTGTATGATTTCAATTCTTCAAAATTTTTAAAGACAACTTTATTGACCCCTAGAAGATCACTTTTATAAATATTGTTTGTGTGCCTGATGACTCTATAATCTACATTTGTTAGATGGAGTGTTCTAATTAAATCATCTCAATTATGTTTCTCAAAAATAATATTCATGCTGTTAAAATAATCTCTTTGCCTTATTTTTTCTATTACTGTATATTAATTATGATATCCAGATGGAATTGACAATTCTAATAGATCTACCTATAGATTTGCATAAATTTGCATCAGAAAGTTTTAAAATTTTCTTGTAATTTTGGGGAAATGAGTCTTTATCGTAACAAAATGAACTGAAAAACAGATCTATATTAGTATTGCTTTCTACTTTAAGATCTATTTTGTATGATACTGATAATGTTGCATCAGTTCAATTTTAGTTGTGTTTGTTTGATACTTTTTATCTATTTTTACATTCATTCTTACTGCATACTTATGTTTTAGAGATATATCTTGAAAGCAAAATAGAATTTAACTTCTGTTTATTCAGTTTGAAAAATCCTCACCTCATAATAGGAGCATTTAGACAATGTACATGTACTAAAATTGTTGGTATATTTGTATCTATATCTACCCCCATATTTTATATTTTAATATAGAATTTCTAAATAAATTCTTGCCTTCAAGTAAGCATTTGATAATAAAATGTTTTTAAAATCTTATATTTTTCTTATTCTTACCATTCCAACAATTTTATGTTAATTTAATGGTTTTCCTTATGCCATATATTTAGGCTCCTACTAATTTAGAAATTATGTACTTGTTTTCTCTTTGTAATGATTACAATTATAAATAAAATTAGCATTTTTAGCCTATCAAATTCTACATCTAATTTGTAATTCACTTGAATATTCTATTTTTTCTAAAATAAACATTTTTATGTTAAAAATAATTAAAAATTATTTTGAAATTAAAAAATATCTAAGAAACCTATGATTAGCATAATTTTATATGTTTATCTAGAGTAAATTAAGCATTAGTAATAAATAAGAAAGTTGATCAATCATGTTGAGCATATCAGGTTTTAACTTTAAATTAACTACCAAAATCACTTTGCATTTCTCAAAAGGAAATGAGAAAAAATTAGTTCAATTTGTGCACATAATTTTAATTGCCTTCTTAATCAGGTCAAGATTTAGATTTTACAAACTTCTTAGTAATATTTAATAAAATTGCTGATTGACAATGAAAATCTAAGCTTGGATAGATAATGGCTCTTTAATCACCTTTAGGGTTTCTATTCATTACAGAAATATGAGCTGCTTTAATAGACAAATCCCTAAATCTCACTAGCTTAAATGGATAGGAGTTTCTTTCTTATTCAATTAAAATCCAAATGGTTCTCTTTTTCTGTAGTGGCTGCTTTCTTTGTAGTGATTTGGGGACCCTTGTTTCCTTATCCCAGGAATCCCCAGTCACCTATAAGCTCTGCATCTGACCATAGATGGGGAAAGAGGAATACAGAAAGCACACTGCTTGCTTAGTCTTGGGCTAGTTATGCAAACTTGTGGGAAGATTTTTGGAAAATATTTTCCTGCCCTCAGTGCCACAGTATATTGCAAACATCCTATTTTTAATAAATGGAACAAATTTAATGATACTATTATTTCACTAGCTCTCTTTCAAACAATAATTTAGTTCTTGGGTTGGTGATAATGGTACAGGAAATCTATAAATAACACAGATTGTAGGCAAGGCTTTTCCATCAGAGGCCTAGAAAATATATATTTTCAAATAAAGTTAAAAAGAGATGATTCCATGCATAGTTTTTCTTGAGTTCTATATTATCCCTTGAAGGGTCTCAAATTTTCTTCTTTTACTTTTTTTCCTGAGAAAGTTATTGGTATTCAGAATTGAGGAAATCATCCCATAAATCACTAAATATAGAAACAAATTCAAAACTAGTTAGAAGCTAAAATATTTCAGTCTTTTTTCTTTACTAAAGTCTTTAACAAGCACTTCATGCACTTCACATCTTAAAATTAAATGCCTCTTGCTCTATAGACTTTTATATATTCATTTTCAAACAAGGTAGGGATGATTTTACAGATACTCATATTAGGCTGTAGTTTTTCTTTTCCGGCAAGCAAACATAGGCTTTTGTGTTTATCCTCTCATTTCCTAGACTGAATGCTATCCTACCTCAGACTATTGTTGGCTAAAGCACATTTATATTTGCACTGTAAAGCCAAAGTTACAGCAGTTAATCTAAAAGGTCAATCCATGAAGGATTATCTAAGACAAAGTTTAGCATATAGAAGTCAAAGATCATGCGACTTCCCTGTTGGACCCTCTGTCAAAGCATGCTTACTGTCACCATAAGGTTGTACTCCAAAAGAAAGCATTAAGAGAGGGGTAGAATTGCCAGCGCAGGTCAGGAGCTGACACACCTGCTGTGTGTTCACAATAAACCAACTGGCCTATACAATGCCACAATTTAACTGTAACACTAGGTCACACTGTGGATGGAGTTTGAAATCTCTTTGTTTTTAGCAAAAATGTCTTTCCTCTAAATCTCTAAGCATGCTGCCTGGATATTATTTTATTTATATTTATGACATTCCCGTGAGGAAGGCAAATGGCAAAACTCATAATCCTTATTTTATGAAGAGGGAGGTGTCAAGTCTGAAAGTAGTCTTGCAATTTTATCAATTGTAAAATGAAAATAGGCCTCATAAGAATATTCATCCATGATAAATGCTTTCCCCACAGTAATATTTCAACATGGAGGGGCACAAAGGTCATAATCCATATATGTATATTTTAATATTTGACACTATTTACTTATATCCATTTTTGTTTGTCTTCAGAAAAATCTGTATTTTTTAGTGATACTATTAGTGCAACTAACATTAATATTATTTGTTTACATAAAAGCTTTCAAAAGTCAACTATTGAACGAATGCCTGGCGAAAATTTTAAGGGCAATATCTATGAAATATTTATTATTATTTGTAGAGATTGGAGTCCTTAGATTCTTTTTGTTTTTAAAATTATATATTATAAAGTCTAAAACCAGCGGTTTGTTGGTTTGTATTGATATTAGAATAGATTGTTAAACTTTTGGAGAATTTGGAAGCTGTTTGTCAGTACAGCTTTTACAACTTAAGAACACACATACACACACACACACACACACACATATATATATATGTATATATATATGCAAATATATATATATAATTAAATAAATTGCATTAAAAATAAAGGTAATAAATATGCAAAACCTTACTTCCTAGTTATGCGACCACATTTTGTTTATTTCCTATGATTTTCAGGCTATAAACACCTATTATTTCCCTATGCTTGATAAACTATGACATTCTGCTACAAAGCATCTCTTCCCACAATTCATCTCAGTAAAATCACCTTGGTATATCAAAATCATCCATGGTGGGAATAGCAACACTACTGAAATCAGCAAATGTTGTAAATCAGGACTTTATTTATTGTTTTATTCTTTGTGTAAACTAGGGCTTGGTAAACTATTACCTGTGTGTCAACTGCCACTCTTGAAAAATGAAGTGTTATCAAAACTGTGTATATTCTTAATAGCAATTGGGGAGTTGCAACTAAGCCTATGTTGCTGATAAGCCTAAAGTATATACCATCTGATCCTTTGAGAAAAAGTTTAAAAACCCTTGTCTGGACTTAAGGAAACCAGAACAAGGAAAAAATGTTAATAATGCAGTTCAGTTATCATCCATTACATCATGAATAGCATAAAAGAATGAAAAACCATTCTTCCATTATTAAAAAAAACAAAACAAAACAAAAAAACTCATCCAAATCAGAAAAGAAGCCCCTAACATAATTAATGAAAGACTAAAATTCTATCATGTCTTCTTTGTTTCATCTTGCTGATCAAGGTAAATAAAAATACACACCCACAGTTAAATCAGAACATTCATTTTTCACCCAAGTCTACAGTAGCCATGGATAAAAGAGTTCAGTAAAGCTCAACAACAAAAAAAAAAAAAAACATATTGTTGGAATTAATTAGTTCTATTGAATTTAGAATAAAGAACAGTGGTCATTTTATTATTTGTATAGTTTATGTTATACAACCTTCTTATCTGTAAAATTTGTAGTGAAAATATATGGTTATACAGTCCTTCATTTTCTTTAAAGAGCTAGTGTTATTCATGTACCAGTACATAATTTCCTAAAGTTATGTGTTTATCTCCCTTAAAAGTACTCCAATGGTACCTATCTATATTAATTATTATGTAATTGTAAAATAAAAGTATAGAAGTACCTAGTACTTTTATGTATTAATATTTTTATTTATTAATATTTTTAAGTTACCAAATAATTTACAAAACTGGCTTTACATGTGCTGAGTCTGTTTCAATTTTTTTTTTTTTTTTTTTTTTTTTTTTTTTTTTTTTTTTTTTTTTTTTTTTTTTTTTGTGATGGTGGTTCTGGAATTAAACCCAGGGACAAGCATTCTACCACTGATCTACATTCTCAGCTATGTTTCAAATCAAAATCATTCACATCTGGAATTAAAATGGTGGAAGTTTATGCATAAGAGCATAAGAGAGCTTGATTATTATACTGTCAAGAAAACATTATGTCCATTGTAATCTTTTAGGAAAAAAATGTATTTTGATACATATTTGTATATATTCATCCAATCATGTGAAGAAATTGAATCTTTTCATTTATATTGACTCCCTCCAACTCCCCACAAACTTTCAAGTATCAGTTCCCCTGTTTATTTAATCATTAATGGGTATCCTGGAAATATAAATTGGCTGGAAGTCACTGTTAAGCATATGATTTTATGTAAATAAATACACACACCATCTTTCTCTACAATCAAGAAACAAGGATTTATTCTTTTCATTTTTCACAAAATAGCAAAAATTACATCATTAATAGATTTTCACTGTAAAGACTGAATTACTTCTTCATCTGGTTAGAACTCCAGGTGTAGTTAATAATTTTACATTCATTGAAAGTAATGGAAGGAGATAGACTATAATCTAGAGCTGTGTAATTCAGTATTTCAAAGCATTTTATATTCAGTATGAACCTACAAAGCCTACATGATAAGTATTTCGGTTGTTGAATGACTCCCTTGCAGTTTGCTTTGAGTATGCTATTCTATAAGTGTATTTCAGAAATTAGGTTTTGAAGCTTTAATGAAAGTAAATTTCAGTACTTGAAACTGTTAACAAGACAAAAAAGTCAAAAGCAATAGAAACTAAAAACAATTTAGTATGCATTGCTTAAGTAAACTGAAACAAAAACAAGTTTTTCCAACTAGATGGTGAAATTGATATATGCAAAAATGGAGCAGTATGCCATGCATGGGTTTAGGGGCTGATGGATAAAGTGATAGAGGGACATGCCTGGAGAGGTGGGAGAATACAAGAGCAATTTACTATCCTAAGTTGTATTTTTTTTTTTTTTTTTTTTTTTTTTCCCATAGGACAGCGGAACCTACAGATTTGGGAGATGAAGAATTTTGTTACCTGAGATTCATGGATGTCAAGTATTGCTAGAAATTAATAAAAAATTTAAAAAAAAACTTTTGCATAAGAGTTTACGTCAGTTTACAGATTCTTAGGGAGCCGAGTTGATACAAGGGTTCACAAGCTTAAATTATAGTTTCCTGGTCCTAGGCCTGCCTTGATTTGAGGACAGCTTTTTTTTTTTTTTTTTTTTTGTCCTGTTCATATTGAGTGGGAACCTGCAGAATTGGATTAGAGTATTACCAGTGGAGACATAATTACCTTATGTACAATATTCTATTAAATACAAATTAACATTTCAGATATCATTATCATTTTATGTTGCCATTGTAACTTTTATGCAAAACCCCACATTTAATTAGAAATTTCTGAGGATGCAAACATATGACTTTTTTTAGTGCTATCTACTTAAAAGAGCTAAAACCCCTTGAAACAAGAGAATTTTATTCCTTCAGCCCCCATTTTGTACTTATTCATTTTCATGAAAGTCAAAGCATGTGGGTAGCATTGTACTTGAATACTGAAAATCATTGCATAAATAATTGATACTCTGAAAGGTTAAATTTAATTTGAAAGTAGATGATTTTCTTTTGCTTGGGATTATGGACATTGAAGGTAAATAGTCTGATAGACTTATGGAGGAGAAAATTAATGCTAGTGGATAGCTTTTTTTGTAGTATGCAGATTCACCAACATAAATCAGTCTAATAATTAACTGCAAGAAGAAATGAAGAATGTTGTAGATTTTCTTAAAAAATGGTAAAATTATTTTTTTAATTTAAAATAATTTTCTTTTAACTGATACATAAAAACAAAAATTGTACATATTAATGGGGCATTTTGATACATGTATAGATTTATAATGTTTAAATCAGGGTAGATATCTATCTCCTTAAGCAATTATAATTTGTTTAGGGTGAAGGTGAAAACATTTAAAACACTTTGTTTTAGCTTTTTGAAATATACAGTACATTATTGTTATATATAGTCAATCTACCATGTAATAGTATACCACAACATTTTGCTCCTCTCTAACTGCAAATCAATACCCATTGATCAACCTCACCCTCCCATCTTTTCTACTCTTTTCAGCTTCTGGTAGCCACAATTCTGCTCTCAAGTTCATCAGATCAAGTTTTTTACATTAAATATATGAGTGAGATCCAGTGATACTTGTATTTCTATACCTGGCTTATTTCACTTACCATAGTGACTTCCATTTCCATCTGTGTTGTTGCAAATGACAAGCCTTCATTTTTTATGGCTTAATTATATTCTGTTATTTATGTGTACCACTTTTTCTTTATCCATCCATCAGATGATGGACAATTATTATGTATCCATTTCCTGCTATTGTAAACTGGATAATATGGCAATTATATTTTTAATTATTCAAGGAGCCTCCACACACACTGTTTTCCATAATGGCAGTACTAATTTACATTTCTATAAACAGTGTGCAAGGGTCTCCTTTTCTCTGCATTCTTATCATCATTTTCTGTTGTTAGTTGAATGACTAATCAGTCATTCTTACAGTGTTAAGTGACACTTCATGGTGGTTTTGATTTGCATTTCCCTGATGATTAGTGATGTTGAAGATTTTTTTCATATATTTTTTGGACATTTGTATGTTTTCTTTTGAAAAATGCCTATTAAGATTGATTGCTTTTTTTTTTTTTTCATCAGGTTATTATAATTATTTTTTGCTGCTGAATTTTTAGAGTTCTTTACATTGTCTTGCTATAAATCACTGGTCTGTGTGTAGCTTGCAAATATTTTCTCCCATTCTTTGGGTTGTCTCTTTACTCTGTTAAAGCTTGTTTCCTTCCAATAAATAAACTTTTTAGTTTGATGAAATCCCATTTGTCCTATTTTTGCTTTTGTTTCCTATGTTTTTAAGGTCTTTTTGAAAAATCCTCTTGTCCATTCCAGTTTTCTAAAGAGTTTTCCCTATATTTTCTTCTAGTAGTTTCATAGTTTTACATTTTATGTAAGTCTTTAATCCATTTTGCATTAATTTTTTTGTAACTGATAAGAAATGGGAGTCTGGTTTTGTTTTCCTGCATGTGAATATCCAATTTCCCCAGCATCAATTATTGAAAAGTCTGTTCTTTTTTCAATGTGTGCTTGTAGCACCTTTGTTGAAATTTGATTGGCTGTAGATGCATGGGTTTACTTCTAGGCTCTGTATTCTGTTCCATTAAAAAAAAAAAAATCTATTTTTAACTTTAAATTTAGAATAAGAAATATATGGGGAATAAAGTTAGAATGGCATCTTTAAATTAGCAAATAAAGATGAAAAAAAAAAAAAACACCATAGTAATGCATGCATCCTGAATCAATTAAAATTTTAGAAATAAATACAACAGTAAATGTATAAGATTTCCCCTTCTGAAATAAATGTAAATCTGATCCTCATTTTAATTTTTTTTTAACTTTTTGTTTTAATTCATGACATTTATTTTAAAATGTTATGGTTTGGATATAAGATGTCCCCTGAAGGCTCATATGTGAGACAATGCAAATTCTTCAGAGGTGAAATAATTAGATTATAAGAGCTCTTGGTTTCAGACGTCTCAGTCTGCTGGCTCCATTACTTAGGACTCAAGGTGAGGCACAACATTATGTTGGAAGAGTATGGAGGAGGAAAGCAATTCAGACATAGCACCAGGAAACAGAGAGACTCAGCTCAACTCACCAAATATGTATCCCTAAGGTACACCCTCAGTGACTCACCTCCTACAGCCACACCCTATCAGCCTATAGTTACCACTCAGTCAATCCCTATCAGTGAATTAATTCATCATTGGTTTAAGGCTCTCATAATCCATCATTTCACCTCTAAATCTTTTTACATTACCTCACACATGAGCTTTTGGGGGACATCTCATATCCAAACCACAACAGGGATTGTATATTTTCCTAAGTTCCTCTCTCTCTGCTTCCTGGTTGCCATGAGCTTAGCAACTTTCCTCCACCACATTCTTTCGCCATAATGTTCAGTGTATTTCCAGCTAATAGGAATGGAGTCACTCTACCATGGACTGAATCTCTGAAATGGTGAGCCCCCAAAAACTTCAAAGTCATTCTTTTCAGGTATACTGGTCAGAGCAAAAAAAAAAAAAAAAAAAAGCTGACTCATGAGAAAGTAAATGTTTTACATTGATAAATTCAGAGAAAAAATTTTAAAAAGAAAAATAAATTTGTAAAGGTAACCTTGGTTTGAATATGGTTTGACCTCACTTAAACTCATCTTGATTCTTTCTTCTTAATGTAATCATGTTCAGAGATTGTGAGGCCTGTAAAGGTATTTGAGGTCATGGGGGATCTGCCCTCATGAATAGATTAATGTTTTCCTAGTGGAAATGGATTAATTGTCAATGGAGTTCTGCTCCATTTTCCCTTTTTGTTGTGTGTGTACATGTTGCCCTCATCAGAAGGCAAGATGTCGGGATCATGCTCTTAGACTTCCAGTACAGTGAGTCAAAATTAAGCTCTTTCTTTATAAATTATCTGTTTTTAACTATTCTGTTCAGCAATGGAATTCAGGATAAGACAAACCTCTAATTAAAAGATTTACTTGAAAGAAAAATAATTCAGATAAATATTTCTGTAACTATCCGATTTATTTGTCAAATTGATTAGTGACACTTCTTACAACAAAGTGCATCAAAATAATTGTTGAAAAACATTTAATTCAAATGTTCAAATACATTTTGTTCACACAATGTAACTCTATACGCATAGCATATTTTATCATGTTAATGCAACCACTTGAATTAAGTGTTATCATGTTAATGCAACCACTTGCATTATCCCCCATAAGGAATAGTTAAAGAAGTTGGATTTGTCAGGTGGTTAAAATTTAACATATGTGACATTGAGAAAGAGTATGGTTTCAACTTTCTCCATTAAAAATGACTTTTTTTTTTAGTTTTTATAATTTTTACATGTAAACAAAGAGATACCTGCAAAAAATCATTAACTAAGCCCATAACCAGAATTTAGTCATTTTTGCAACAATTCTTATAGTACGAAGGAAATCTTTTTTGCAAAGACAAGTTTATTTTCAGACAAAAGAGATTGACTTATGTATTATTTTGTATTGGATTTCTTAACTACATCACTTTTAATTAAAAGTCATTAGTAAATCACTATTGGTTAAACATTAATGAAAGACCTGTACGGTGGTGAGAAATGGCCAATCACTACTTCTAAGTTTAGTTACATAGTAAGACAAAGAAAATCCACAGATATACTAAGCTGAATGGAAAGAAGCTTTTATGGTTTGTTCTCCATAAACAAATGTCATATTGGAAGTATAAAACATTCTAAATTCATGAAGATTTGCTAGGAATCATGGCCATTAAGTTGGTATAGAAAAATTAAGGAAACCATGTAAATGTGTCACAGTAATCATTTGCAGAGATGAGACAAATAATTTTTTGGCATCTCCCTTTCACACATTTTTTGTGTGTGTGTGTGTGTGTGTGTGTGTGTGAGAGAGAGAGAGAGAGAGATATCTCCCAGTAAAATAAATAAATAAATAATTCAGGGGTGTTTGATATTACTCTAAATTAGTAAAATGCCATCAATTTCTGTAGGTGAGTGTTTTGTGAAATCAATAGTAGATGGACCTCATCGTCAGTCAAGAGTATTATGTTATTTCTATATGAACAATATGCCAAAGAAATTCCCGTGTTCCATTTCAGTCACATTTGAAACAGAAACCATGAAGGTTTCAATAGCTCACAATTTTTTAAGCTTCTCTAAGGTTGTTTTGAAATGGCCAAGTTAGCAAACATCCATGATAGATAGCCTAAGAGAACATAACCTAACTATTCACTAGTAACAGCCTGAGAGCTATGAAAATTGAGCAATTACCTGAGGAAATGCTTTGTAAAGCCATGACCTTTGTCCCTTGTTGTCTCCATGGAAACCAGGAGAAAAAAAAAAATGCATGTGTACTAGCTAAATTACATGTTGATAAACATGGGTAGAAAAGGAGAACCATGATAAAATACCTTATGAATTTTTTCTAAACTTTACCTACAAAATCTCTGGTACATAGTTATCTACTTCATAGTTGATTATGTTTATATGTGTAGAATCAAATGGCAAATTATTAAAATAGTAGGTATTTTGCATTTACTGTAGTGATCCGTGCTACTGTGCTTACTAAAAGTCAGGGATTATGTTTAGAATATATGTTTATAAACCTATGAGCTATGTATATTATAAGTGCAAAATGATGGATGCAGACCTCAACAGATTCAGAGAAGCCGTTTATTCATTTGTGGACTTGGGCATGTAGGGGTTCATTTTCTGGATGTGAAAATGGTCATCAGTTACAGAAGAGATTTTAGTTTTATAGGTTACAATGAGGGTAGTTTAATCATTGGAAACTGTGGACGTGCTGTTTGGACAGTCATGGGCTAGTTAACTCAGGAAGGCAGTTGTAAATAGGTTGAAACTCATTGTACCTGGAGAGATGGGAATCCTGATCCTGAGGGACGAGTACTCAAAATCTCGCCCATTGCTTTTCTTTCTCTGGCATTCTTTGTTTCCCAGAGTTTCAATTTTCACTATGCCTCCATTTAGGTCTAATTTGCAATGGGGGATGGTCAGAGTCCACAGCCAATCATTCACTATCTACCCTCTTTCTTTGGGGCCCATTGTTTTTGGGAAAGGATTTACTGGGAGAGGTTACTGCTTGATTAATTTTCCCTCCTTCCTCCCAAGCTACATCATCTTTTCGTTTTTCTTCAGGGGCTGTCTTGTAGGATTCTTATTTTCCATAACCTTTCATATATAAAATCAGTTTTTCTCAAGATGTCTTGTTTACTATTCTAATCCTATTACATTTGGGCCAGCTTCCCTTTTCCTTCATTTCAAAAGTTTGTCTACCTGGACACAGAGAGCCCACAACTTTAGAAAGGACCTATCCAAAAGGACAAAGAATTCCACCTAATCATCAGAGCAGGAGAATCATCCAGTTGCAGTCAATCAGATGGTAGGTACTGAGCCACATTTCTCTCTCATTTTTTTTTTCTTCCACCATTACTAAACAATGAAAGCAAGAACAGCTGCTCTCAGAAAAATACTGAGGTTCTAGTAGAAGGAATAGGAAAGAAAGAAAGTTTGTTAAATTTCTGACTAATCCACAATCTCACTGTCATTAGATTAATTAAACTTCAAAAGCTGGGAAACAAATATTTAACAGGTGTTTAAAGTGATCACTTTACACATTAAGGTGGCTTAGCTAAAACAAACATTGTATGCATAAATATCCATATTAGAGACTTCAGGAGTTTTGTAACTTTCTGAGCTCTTTGTTTTCTTGGACCACATGAAAATTACATGAACAATAGCTATTCAATTATGAAAATGTGAGGTAAGTTTGCTCTCTCTTTTTAAAAAAGTGGTTGTGAAAGAAACATTAATAGAACACTAACCTCAAGGATTTATAAAGCTCTTAAAAGACTTAACACCAAAAGAACAAATAACCCAATCAATAAATGGGCCAAAAAACTAAACAGACACTTCTCAGAAGATGATATACAATCAATCAACAAATATATGAAAAAATGTTCAACATCTCTAGCAATTAGAGAAATGCAAATCAAAACAACTCTAAATTTCATCTTACTCCAGTAAGAATGGCAGCTATTAAAAAAAAAAAAAAAAAGAACAATAAATGCTGGCAAGGATGTGGGGAAAAAGGCACACTCTTATATTGCTGGTGGAACCGCAAATTGGTGAAGCCAATGTAGAAAGTAGTATGGAGTTTCCTAGGAAAACTTGGAATGGAACCACCATTTGACCCAGCTATCCCACTCCTAGGCCTATTCCCAAGGACTTAAAAACAGCTTATTACAGGGACACAACCACATCAATGTTTATAGCAGCACAATTCACAATAGCTAGATTGTGCAATCAACCCAGATGCCCATTAGCAGATAAATGGATAGGGATACTTTGGTATATATACACAATGGAACACTAAGCTCTAAAAGAGAATAAAATCATGGCATTTGCAGGTAAATAAATGGAGTTGGAGAAAATAATGCTAAGTGAAGTTAGCCAATCCTCAAAAACCAAAGGTCGAATGATCTCTTTGATATGAAGATACTAACTTAGAAAGGCAAGAGAAAGGAAATGAGAGGAATGAAAGAGCTTTAAATAAAACAAAGAGAAGGGAGGGAGGGGAAGGGGCAAAGGGGATAGGAATAATGGCAGACTAAGTTATCCATGATTACCCTAAATACATGTATGAAGACACAATTGTTGTAAAAATACTTTATATAAACCCAGCAACTCGAAAAATGTGTTTTTTATAAGTAATATGAAATGAAATGTACTCTGCAATCATGCATAACAAATTAGAATAATAAAAAAATTTATAAAATTGACTCTGGGGAAAGAGATGTGGCTCAGTGGTAGAGTGCTCATCTAGCATGTGCAAAAGCTTAAGTTTAATTCATAGCACCAAAAAAAGAAGCTATATGAGTATTAACTGCATGATTATTTTTTCTAGATCAGTCATTTCCTGATAATAATGATAACATTTTCTTGTTTGCTAGCAGGATCTGTGGCTACATAAATTAAGGAAGTCACTCTTATATTGTATTGGCAGTCATGGCATTAAAATTCAGATTCAATTTAAGTCCAAAAATGTTAAATTAACTTATCACAAGCATTTAAAATATTTTTTAATTTTTTTTTTTGTGTGGTTCTAGGGATTGAACACAGGTCTCATGTGTGCTATGCAAGCATTCTACCACTAAGTCACACCTCCAGGCAATGTTATCATTAATAAAGTCTTAAAATTTTGTGTGAAATGCATTACATATTTCTCGGGACATATTTTAAGTAATATGTACATATGCCATGTGTTTATTATATAAACTTTCATACTTCACTTTGTTGACCAGTAGAATGTTTTGGAAAAGTTGGAAACTTATTGTTGCACTTTATTATTCATATCTAGCATTGGACATTTAAAAGATAAGTTCCACTGTCTGCTGTTTCATAAGGATTTCAAGGGATACTTTGGAGACACACATTTATATATATATATATATATATATATATATATGTGTGTATGTGCGTGTGTGTGTGTGTGTGTGTGTGTGTGTGTGTGAGAGAGAGTATCTGCAACATGAAAATGAATGAGATGTCATAGATGTAGGAAATTCAGAAGAAAAGTTAGCCAACAATTGAGCTATCGGACATATCATAATTTGATGGCTTGCCTAAAAATGCGAAGCTAGTGAGTGATCTTGAGAAAGAATGGAAAGAAGATTCATTTAGAACCAGAAAGACACAAGAAAGATGATGTTGTCAAAAAAGAAGAAATGATCACACTGTCAACTAAGGTAGAGGTGCCTGATCATTAAATTAAGCAACAAAGATGAATCTTTTGACCTTTACCAGATGATCAGAGAAGAGGTGAGGACAAGACAGCTCATTTAAAGGAAAGTGTATTACAAAGTGGGTATCACCTTGGATTACGTTCTCATTCATGACTGTCGTTGAGAAGAAAAAAGAGAGATAACAGTAACTAAAGCAGCCCTCAAGGCCTAGACAGATAGCAGGTTTGTTTGCTTGTTTGCTTCAGGTATGAAAAACAGGACAGGTTCTCAGAAAAGGAAAGAGAGAAAATGGTATCAAGAGATGATGTGATGGAATTATACATGAGCAAGCTAAAGTACTTCTTTTGAACTGGATAAAAGCACGTAGAGGTGAGAGGCTATACAGAAACGTTTGGAATTGAGGATATGGGAAGCTGAGAGATTCCATGGCCTATATGTGCAATTGTCTGGCGAATCAGACATAAGCATCCCTGTTGAAAGAGGGATGGACAGTGGCTTGGCAGGTGATTTAGGAAGAGTGCAGTAGTTCTAGAATACATCAAGTGAGGAATCGATTTTAGGAATACAGATGCAAGCCAATATGGGAGATTAGCTCCAGGCTACTACTGTGGAATGGTTTGCTAAAACACAACATAAGCATTTTGGGTATTAAGCAAGTAACCAAAAAAAAAAAAAAAGGAAAAAGAAAAAAAAAAAATTAAGATAGTGGGTATCTTAGTCCTTTAGGCTCCTTTAAGAGAATATAATAAACTGAGTAAATTATGAAACAAAGGATTTATTTATAAAGATTCCCAATTGCATAATTTGTAGAGAAAGTCCTATAAGCAGTTTAGATTTTTATTTTGTTTTGTTTTTACTATGTAATCTAAGAAAAAAAATGCTGCAAATAATTTTATTTTCAACCTGGGAAAAAAATTTCTTAATTTGCAAACATAATAGCATATATATTTTCTCATTTACATATAACAAAATGTTTTTGTCCCTGAAGCTAATATCACCTCTTAATATTTAATAGATACAACAATTATTAGTTGCTCAGTGTCAAATATTGCATTAAACACCTTACAAATAATCTTCATATAAAATATCAATCTGTTCTCAAATAACACTTAATACATTAATGTTTATTTTTCCCCTTGAAAAAATAAAGAATTGTCATTGGAAGAGACTAAGAAATTTATCCATATCTTATAGCTGCTGAATATTCTAGCCAAGACCAAATCCAGACCAGCTACTTTAGAATGTAAACACTGCACCATTAAATATTCCTTGTTCAGGTGCCAAATATCATCCATATAATGTTTACTCAGTTTCCCCTAAATATGGCAATGAGTCATAGAAAAATATTAAAGATTTGAGAAATTTAAGAAGCAAAGACAAGTCATGGAAAAAAGTGAAAAGCAGGTGCACAGTGGGATGATCCAGTTCTGATGGGGACTGGATCTAACAACAAAATGGTACCCAAATGCTTTGTTTAAGTGAGTAGGAACACCAATAGGATTCAATGTGAAGAACTTTCTGCAGAAGACAGGATGAAGAATGGCAAAAACAGCTAGGTTGGGGCTTAGCAGGTTATGCCTACCTCCTCTACCTCCAGGCTGCTGTGTTTGAACTTAAGGCTGTCTGAGCCAATGGGTAAGGTGTTGACATAATCTGAGCAGTCTCAAGTTGGTAGAATTTTGCTGAGAGTTCTCAGAAAAGCAACACCCCCTGCCTTGAGATGGCTCAAACAAACGCATAATTCATTCATGCCCCGACAATATATACCAGTTGGAACAGTCCTGCTGAGAATATACCCTCAAGATACATCACTGGGAAAAGTGTTTAATGGCAAAAGCAGTGTGCATATTCTTCCTAGGGTATTGCCAATGTTAATTTCCTTAGGATATATTCAGATTTCCTGCAAACTGTGAGCTCTGCAAAGGTGTTTGAATAGAGAACTTTTATTTATTTATTTATTTATTTGAAACTTTCAATAATAAGAAAAATTAACTGGGATATATTGGAATAATATGAATTAAAATTATTATTCAAAGTAAGAGGTGTAATGCATTAAGTACTCTCACATAATATTTACAGTAAAATACATCCTGATATCAGTTGTTTCAGCTATGGGTAATACCATTCAAACTCACTGACTTCTGGAGAAAAATGGAATATTGGAAGTTGGTTAGGAAAGAAGAAAAGAGATATTACCAGAGAATGTTCTACCGACAGAAATCATTCACTTAAAGAATATGATTGGTGGGCTGGGGCTCTAGCTCAGTGGTAGAATGCTTGTCTAGCACAGGTGAGGCATGGGGTTTGATCTTCAGCACCACATTAAAAAAGTGAATAAATAAAATAAAGTTATAGAAAATATTTTAAAAAGGGAATATGACTAGTGGCTCCAAAAACTATGATCACATGTTCCAGTAACTTTTTTATTAATTTTGCATTTCAATGATATTTTCTTTGCCTTCAAAACCATTATTACTTTATTACTAATTATTATCTTATTTTGTCTTAAAATTTCAGGGATTAATGGCAAGAAAACTTTTAATATGTACTATTCTATTAAAATAATTTTCTGAAAACTTGACCCATCATAGTTTAAAATATTTTCCCCTTTTACTCATTTGTCCCTTCTGCAAGCCAAAATGTGGACAATATAGTAGAGGGAAATGTTTGAATTCCTACTCTATTTACAGGATTTGGAGTGACAAACTTCGTCAGTCCCCAAACACAAATAACAGAATCCAGCAGTACATCTGAACTCCCTTTACAAGGAATAAAACTTGCTATTAAATGAAAGTAGATTCTCTGTACAGCCAAACTAAGCCTTTATTTCACCTCTGAGAAATCATCTGGCTAAAGTGAGAACACTAATGCTTACAAAGCTGGGTGACAGTGTCAGCCCGTTGACACCTGGGCTCCCCTGTAGTCATCTGTTGCCATAGGGTGGTGCCCTGCTAATTAATTTCCTCCTCAGGTTACAAGAGAGCACTCAGGCAAAACCTGGAATAGTTTGTTCCTTTCTACCCAGGTCAGATAAATCAGTGGTCATGCATTATTTTTAGGCTTTTAGCATTCATTTCAGAATTAATTCCACTGAAGAAAGATTTTCTATTTATTGTTCTCCACCTTGTTAGAATTTTTCATTGACAATAAGACAAAAATCTAAATTATATTTAACCCACTCTTGTAAAAAGAGAACAAAACAAAAACTTGTCCTACTTAAGTTTTATCTTGGTCTTATCTTGGGGCTAAAAAAATTCTAAGGAAAAGAGCATTCTCTTCTTGCCTAGAGATGAAGGCAGATGGTATGGAGTACATTTAGAACTTCCAGCAACAGTTTTCTATAGCATTAGCAGTAAATCTACCATTTACAATCTATTGTTCTATTTAAATCTATTTAATTTACATTTAACAAGACACCTCTTATTCTTGTGAGTTAATTAAAGAGTTAGTGACTATTAAAAGGATACTAATTGAAATGCAATAAATAAGATAACTGAGTTGGTGTGTAATTAGCCAAATTTACATAAGTAATAAACACCGTATTGCAGTCTTCTAGAATGGAGTTGAACTAATGCCGATAGTCTAATCTCATACAAGAACAAGTATCTAGGCATTTAATTAGCATAAAACAAAATAGCTCTGACAAATTAATTGTATATAATTTTTTAAAGCAATTGCTGAAAGAATAATGTAACCATGCCCTATGTGTTTTTTTCTAACATCAAGATGAACCCTATTAAATTTCCAATACATCTTTTTAAGAAGAGAAATAATTCAAATAGGAGGTAAAAAATGAGTTCCGGGCTTTCATGGGACCTTCTCTACAGCCACCACAATTAGTTACTTTTGTGTCCTCAGTTTACCCTGCATTTGTCCCTGGAGTCTCAACCTCCTATGGTACTCAATTTGAGAAATGTTTCCATAGAACAATTCCAACTTCCTCAAGAAATCTAGTCTTTCCCAACTCCCTTCTTTATGATGGTTTACAAATATAAGATATAATTTAATAGAAAATATATAGTTCACAATTGCAGAGTCTTACAAGAATTTTTATCTTTTCACTGTGTATGAGTAATTTTATAGAATATAATGACACATCATAAAATGAGACTAAAATCTCCATTCTGCATGGTTTGGGGGAAGTAGTATTTCTGGTACAAGTAAATGATCATAATATGTTCTAACAGGAGTATAAGTGAAAAAGCAATAGAAAACCAATACTAAATTGATGTATTTTAGTGTTTGATGTGGTAATAAAAAAAACTGCTTTTATCTAATATTTGTTATATATAACATTTTCCTTTTGGACAAGTTGTGTAACTTCAGTATATACTGGAAAAGTAGTTGAATATCTATGAAAATGTTTCAATTAAAATTTTATGTTTTAGTGGATGTAATCCATCTGCATATTTTCTCCATTTAAATTCTTCGTGAATAGTTTATTTGCTTAGAAGAAAAATAAGATCTGGTCCTTTTAAAGACACCCTTATAATAATGAAACTGATAGAAACAGTCTTGTAATCAGTAGATCATTGGGTCAATATTCACAAAATATTTCTAGTGTTTAATTCTAAGATTATTGCTTTTGTGGCCTGGTTATTCAGTCTGTACTCTCTGAGAAGGTCAAGAACATTGCTAAAAAACAAGCAAAAACTACCTCTTACTTAGTAAGATGAACAAATAGTATTTTATTCTTCCTGAAAATCATATTAATAGTGTAGCCTCTGAATATACTGATAATGACAAGAGCAAAAGCAATTCATTAGAAGATCAACTAAAATTTTTATTTTAGTATTTTAAAAGAAATGTTTAAGAAAGGATAGTGTTACATACTGAAAGGTTTTTGTTTTTGTTTTTATCAGTCTTAAACTTACCAAAAGGTTCTGGTACTACCACAGATATTATAAATTAAGTTGTCACTGTGTTCACCAGACATGTAATAATGTAATTCACAGGAACATTATCCTTATCCTAAATAAAATATATTTAAGTCTTAAAAAAATAAGGGATGAAACATGTATCTGAATTATTGAAAATGGATCAATTTGATCATTTTCCTAACTATCTTCCCTTCTTCCTTGGTTTCTCATTAGCAATTTTTTCTGGGGACATTTTCTGTTATATAGAGTTATTTATTTGGAGAAAAACTATTTCCTTGTTTATAGATTACTTATAAATATTGATTGTATAACTGGCCACTATAAAAGTACATAAATTTTAATATCTGAAAAAAAGTAGTCAGCATGGTTAAAAAAATGATTTTAGAGATTTGAAAAAAACATATGTATGTAACATCATACATCGGTAATTAGGATGGACTTCATGAAGTTGAAGGCTTCTTCCTCATAACACATAAATCAAACATCCAGGCTGTACTAACTGTTCTCTCTGCTTTTTCTCATTTGAAAGCTCACATATACTGTCAGAGTCCCTCATGCTATGTGTTTGCTATATATATAAATGTTCTGCTATTAAATTTACATGTAAGAATAATTTTCTAAATTCACTAAGAAAATAAATATAAAATTTCCAAAATTTTTAGTTCTATTATTTTTGCTTAACCCTTAGCCATCTGCTATGAGATCTTGCAACTACATGAATGATACAGTGATAAACATTTTTAAAAATATCTGAAAGCATGCTCAGAACTACAGAGTTTTCTGTTAAACCAAGTGTGATTTCAATTTGCCTTTATACAATATTTAACACTTCTAGTAAAAATGATTTCAACTTTGAATACAAAATTCAAGATGCCAATATTTCCTGAAGTTTAGCAAAGAATACACATAACCAAGGAGAATTTCTGCACCGAGTTTGAAATTTGCTAGTTCTCTAGTTTAATAGTTCTGCCTAAGGAAAAAGCGAAATCATTTCTCAAACACCCTTCTTCAAGGAGGGAAGCCAGGTCTGAGCATTAGATATTTTCCCCATGTCGGCCCCTACTTCTTCTTCAAACACAGAAACTGTCTTAGGTTAAATTCCATGGGAACAGACTCAGGAAAATATTTTTGTGCAGAAAGTGTACAGGGGATACAAGATATAACCTATATGAGGAGAGAAGGAAGGAAACAGGATTATAGGAGGGAAGAGAATGCAGTGAAGTTCCAACAGTGGCCTCAGCATTTCCCACAGGGACATCTGGATTTGTGAGGACCCATCAAAATGGTCTCCAGTGGAGACATGAGCATGGGCCTTCTTCCTTTCACTTCTGAGAGTCATTAAATGCAGTTGTATGACCTTGTATATGGCAGCTACCTACCACCTTCCACTGAAGGCAATTCCCTTGAAGTAACTAGGTTGTGAGGTGCTGAGAGTTAATAATCCTGGAAAGGCAATAGTGTCCTATTGTCGAAGGGAAATATCTGGGTGATGTACCAAAGCACTCAGATTCCCGTGACTAGAACTGTCAGGAAGGTTTGTTGGTCTTTCATTTAACCATCTACAATGACACTGCTTTCTGTGTAAAAACTGATCTACTGTTTTAACTATTGAAACTTCATAATATATATATATATATATATATATATACAATAAACACACACACATATATATATATAAGTGTTTATTGTATTTTTTCAACCCATATGAAAGCATGCATATAAATAAAGACACATAAAGATGTGGGCATATCCTTAAAGACTTAATGCCTTGGATTTTGAAAGGAATATTTGAATTCTTATTATATTAGAACATGTGTAATATAATCAATTTTTTTCTTAATTATAGTTCTTTTTATCAAATAATTCCTAAAACAATGATTTTATTAAAAAGTAGGTATTATTAATTTTCACAATCTGGTTCTTAGGGAAGGTAAAAATCTAAGAAAAAAAGATTTCAAATACTTGTACTTCAATGTTGAATTATAAACAAATATATTTAAACGTCATAAATCATTATTTTCTACATAAGAAATGTTTAATGGGAACGAAAATTGGGGAAGGCAAATGTTTCTGTCAGCTTTTTTGCTTCTGTAACCAAAAGATCTGACAAGAACAATTATAGGAGGAAAGGTTCATTTTGGGGTTCACAGTTTCAAAGGTCTCAGTCCATAGTTAGCTGGCTGCATTTCTTGAGGCAAGAGGTTAGGCAGAACATTCTGGCTGAAGAGAATGGCTAAAGAATGCAGTCCAGGACATCAAATCAGGAAGCAAAGAGAGACTCCAATGGCCAGATACAAAATATATAACCTAAAGGCACATCCTCAATGCCCAACTCCTCCAGGTATACCCTACCAGCCTTCAGTTACCACTCAGTTAATCCCCACTAGGGAATTAATTCATTGATTGGGTTAAAGCTGTCATAACCCAATCATTTCACCTCTGAATGTTCTTGCATTGTCTCACACATGAGCTTTGGGGTGCCACCTAATATCTAAACCATAACAGCTAATTATAATTTCAGCATTATAGAAAGATACATAAACCAGTCTTGGGAATTTTATAAACTTTGTTATGTGCATTAAAATTTATTATATTTTCAATCAGAATTATTGGTTTGATTGTACTGTGGTTAGCTACACTTATCAACATGTTTCTCTTTTATTATCTATCATTTTGTGGTAAGGAAATGTGAGAAGACTGCACTTTTTTGAGCATAACTTAAATTTATACCATACTAGCTTTTTCTACCTTCATGTTTATAATAAAATAGATTACTACTTCTAAATTAGAACAAAATTTTGTTATTTATAGTGAAATAGTTATTGAAATGAGCATAAAAGCTTGAATATCCGTAGTTATTCTTGCATGTATTCACTCAGAAATGTTATTACTCATCTAGTACATACTTGAGCATTTGACCCAAACTTAGAGGACCCTTGAGTCTGCTGAGCATTTATATCTCAGAAAGCCAGAGGAACTGATGATTAACAGATTTACTTTTTTGAAGATCCAAATTAGAGTTATTAATTCTTATTTAGAAAAATGTGGAAATTTAGTAAATTGAATTATATACAGTATTATATATATAATATTATATACAAGCCTTTTAGTACCAAGTAATTTGTATTGTTTACTCATTTATTGAATAATTTATTTTTCTTTGTAAAAATACTTACACCTGAAAACACAGATGAGCAAAGCATTATACTAAATTGTGTTGATATTTTGCTCTCACCCCTGTCCGAGAAAAAAAGGGGACTGCAAATAATGCTAAACAATTCCAGACAAATGGTTGTAAATTTACTGTTTAAAATTTTGCCAAAAGCAAAGCTATTGAAACCTCTGACTATTCATTATAATGGTAAGTTGAAATTGGAACAAATCTATAATTTCCCAATCATTTTGAAGTAGTAATAGAGCAATTTACTACTTGGATACTAAACTGTATCTTCCAGGAGTGTCACTCCTACAGAGTATTACCTTATCATATGTTATTCACAATATGTTTACACTCGCATTTTTGGGATTTAAAAAATTTTACATTCTTGTATAGTTTATATGGGCAACGGATTTATTCATCTTCTTCCATCTTTTTATAAGTAACATAAACTTAGGTGATATCATACATTTAAGTATATTTTTAATTACATTGTAGTCATTACCCTAGCTTTAAGGAAAGAAATACAGACAATATATGTTTAAAAAATCAGATCATAATAGGATATCTTTTGCATTTTGAAAGAAATTATGAGCTTTTCACCTGCCACAAATGTCATCTACAAGTGCTCTATTTAACACAAGGATATGTCTGCAGTGGGAAAATTTGCACATTCATGAGGTGTGCAGAAGTCTCCTCTGAATGTTTAGACTGCCTGTCTCATCTTCCAGAAAAAAAAAAAAAAAATCTGCAACCAGTTTACTCTTCTTGTCACCATTAGGTATGAAATAGCAAGTGGAAATTAATTCTTTGTAAGAAACTATTACCATAGAACAATGGATAGAAAGTATAATGAATATAAAGGACTATTGAGTAGGAAGATATGGTGAGTTATAAAATATTATATTGTTTTCCTAAGTAGTAAGCTTTAAAAAAGTATAGATGAGTAGGCAAATTAAAAAATGATAATAAAAAACTACATATACATATGCTTTGTGAATTTACTTTAATCAAAATTGTCATACCTGAGTTATACACCATTTTATTAGAGCAAAAAATCTTCAATGTAAAATTAACCTTGGGGTTTATACTCATGACCAACTCCCTTAATTCATTACAATTACTAATTACACACACACACACACGCACGCATACACATACACAAACCTACATACATGTAAAAGAATGATAAAGATTCTAGTGAAATATAACTCTTGTACAGGACCTCAAAACATAAGGGTAGTATGCTGTGTCTTCATACTGAACACCAATTTAGTTCAGAACTTTTGACAAAACATTGGTCAAAGTGCATAAATTTCTTCTAATTTGTGGGATCAAATAAAACAAATAATTATAAATACAATGCATAGGTTAACTAGAATCATGTCCTTTTAAGTTTTGCTTTGATTTATAATTGCTATATATTGTGTTAGCCAAGAATTACCACAAAAAGAACAAAATACTCTTACAAGCAGAGAAACATTATAAATTATTTAAAAAAATTAAAAATCATATGGTGACCATATTTGAATAACTTTAAATTAAAAGTAAGTTTGTCTTGGAATTATTTCAGCATGTTGAACTAGATGCTTTGCAGAGACATAATAAAATATGACAAGTTAATTAAATGTTGGAGTTGTGCCAAAACAGAGATACCTCCTCATCATAGAGTTCAGCAGGTGCTTCCATCCCAAGTGTTATATCTCAGTTGTGGGTAAGTTCACAAACTAATTAGGATCATGCTGGATGATTGGTTATTAACTTACTTGAATAATTTGGCATTCAATGTTTAGGAAAATTAGCATGAGATAACACTGGAATAGAATGCAAATATTTATTAATAAAGGTAGTATTAAATAGTATGAGCACTGTGTTTATTTGTTTCTTTCAAAATTTTACTTAAAATGAGCAGGAGCAGCATGTGGGGGAAGCAGAGATGTAAAAATCCATCTCACAAAGAAGGAAATACAAGAGACCACGAGTTATTTATTTATTTATTTATTTATTTATGGTACCAGGGATTAAACCTAGGAGTACTTAACCACTAAGCCATATCCCCAGCCTTTTTTATATTTTATTTTAAGACAGAGCCTTGCTAAGTTGCTGAGGGCCTTGCAAAATTGCTGAGACTGGCTTTGAACTTGCAATCTTCCTGCCTTAGCCTCCAGAGCCACAGGAATTACAGTGATTTCCAAAATTTTTAATGATTTCATTAAAGGGCCAACATGATTGTTACCTACCTTTGCTTGAACAACATTAGTTCATTGGTGATTTCCTTTTTTGTTTTTTCTTTCCTCATAGTGTTTTATTCTTTTCTTTTTCTCCAGTCCTAATGGTTTGAATAATCTGAATTATAATCATGCCTATACTAAAGTTTCAGGATTCTAGAATTTCCTAGTAATTTTCCAGTAATATGTTACTGTATTAAATTTGTTAAATTAAAATTTTTGAACTGTAGGCCCTTTTAAACAGTTTGTCATCTGCAGATTCAACCAATAACAGATCAAATTATTTGAGAGAAAACTCAAATCACATCCATACTGAACGTGTACATATCTTTATTACCATTATTCACTAGCCACTGCAGGATAGCAACTATTTATATAGATTGACAATGTGTTAGGTATTATAACTAATCTAGAGATTATTTGTAAACTTACAGGAGGATGTACATAAGTTCTATGCAAACACTATGCCATTTTATCTAAGGGAATGTGACCACACTACTGATTTTTTGTGTTTACAGGGAATCAATTTTAGGAACATCCAGGTAACTAAGGAATAAATGTATTTTCCTTTTCATCCACTTGTACACTCCCATTTTCCATTATACTTAGATTTCTTTGAAGACTGCTACTTTACCTATTTTGTCTATCATTAGAAGCTACAGTAAAAATTATTAGACATAAATTATTTTAGGAAAATTAATAATAGAGAGTACAAGTTAGTTACCAATTATATACATGGTAATTTATGATTTTAGTTTTAATTTATAAGTAAAAAATATTATATAAATTTATTTTTTTTAAGTCTGTTCATTTCTTTTAGGACCTTGCTCAAACAGCAGAAGAGCTTCTAAACGTGTCTTTATTCCTGCATAGAATCTCTTGAATGTCTTATATTTGTGTGGATTCAGTAAATTATAAACACCAATACATACTTAACTTACATTTTCCATTGTAGTTTGTTCTTTATTTTGAAGTACAGTCAGTTTTAATTCTGTGGATCCATACTATATTAATGAATCTATCTTACCAGATCACTTCAAACAAATCATAAAAAGAAAGAGTGAATCACACAAAGAGATATTTATATTTGCTGTTTAAAATCTCTTCACTCCAAAACATGCATATTTTATAAGGAAGTTGCAACCCTACAAGGGATTAAAGCGAAAAATGATGACTCTGCTTGACCATGTGTGACTAGACAAATGTACCAGTTCTGTGTCCCAAAATGGCAAAATGCCTTCCAGCCAATCTCAGAGAAATAATAATTTGGAATAATGAGTGCTTAGTTTCCATTTGTCCACCTCTGAGTACACTATTAATTTTGTGGTTTAAGGGCTATTACAGAAAAGAACAGAATGAAGTAATAGTCAGCAGGTGCTAGGCAATATGTGCACACAATAAGCATCAGGAAACCACCTGGGTTTGTCTAACTCAAGCCAAATCAATCTTTTATCCAAGAATGCTAGATGATTCAGATAGAGAGAATGGAGTAAGTATTGCATGGTACTCCTAAGGCAGTGATAGAGATGAACACTTTGGTATATCTAAATCGGTACGGACAGTCCTTGACTTATGACAGGGTTACCCCCCCACCATAAACCCATCGTAAACTGAAAATATCTTAGGTAGAAAATGCATTTAATACACCAACCTACAGAACATCATAGCTTAACAACACAGTACATTGTAGAGAAGTGGTTGTTTACCTTTGTGATTGCATGGATGATTGGGAGCTGTGGCTTTCTGTTGCTGCCTAGCATCACAAGAGTATCATTTTATGTATTTCTGGTCCAGAAAAATATCAAAATTAAAAGCACAGTTTCTATTGGATGTGTATCCCTTTCACTCCATTGTAAAGTAAAAAAATCATAAATCAAGCTATTGTACGTTGTGTACCTGCAACATAGAAAAATTGATATTTGTAAGCACATATAAATCTCTCAATATCTATCAATGGGTGGATAGAAATATCTAAATATTTCTAAATATTTATAGATAGAAATATATAAGTATTTATACAAATATTACAAAATATATTTTTAAACACCCACAAAATATTAGCATGTTTCTTCACTCTTCATGGTATGCAAATTTCTTTATTTGTTGAAATCACAATGATTTATTTTTCTTTGAGAGATTTTAGTCTGTCTTCAAAGACATTTCTCTAATCTTCCCTTTGTATTAGTGATAATTGCATTAATGTTACTTTCCTGAACTGGAGCTCCTCTTTTTCATGTGTCTTTCACTCAGCCTTTATAGAACAGAATTTCCAAATATTATAAGGAGCTACTTCCCTTCTGTAGGTTCTCAAACTCTGTGGGAACTTTTTTTAAGTATATGTGTCCAAATTTAAGCAGTTGGTACCACTAATGTATATGATGCTACTATCAGCAGAGCTTTCAACTATAGGCATAAGCAGACCTCTAATTTTTGCAAAATAGTGTGTTTATATGAAATAATAAAAAACAGCCTTTTTAAATGAATGCATTTTTGTTAATTAGTTTAGTTTGTGCACATTTTTTGATTAAGATCTGGAAATGTGGGAAGCACTGTGAAAATTTAATGTTTATATCTAAGAGAAGCTAGAATAAAGTAGGACATAGAATGTTTTTTTTTTTTATAAAATCATATTTAAGCTTGTTTGGGGGAATAGGAGTACAATCTTAGGAAGTTCAGTAGAAGAGGTAAATATGTTGTATGATGGTGTGCTCTAACATAGCTGCTTATGAGGAGGAAGTCTATTTTGAAGCACATAATGACAACATTAATCCTGGAAAATTTCTAAAACAAAAATGTTCATTATTGTGGTTCAGATTCTTTTCCTAAGCAATAAAATTGGATTTGAAAACTTCTGTAGGTCAAATAAATTAGCTTTTATTTTATTTTAGTGGGTTTTTTTTTTTTCTCTTCTTCATGGTCAAGTAATACTTCTGAAATCACAGTTAATTATCATTATCTCCAACTTTCCATATATTTTTCTCAAAAGTACACGTATAAAAACTCAAATGGTATGAAAATATGTTGTGTAAAAACAATAACTTGGAAAACTGTGATGTAATATGAAAGGAATTGCACTCTGCAAGCATGTATAACAAATTAAATTAAATTAAAAATAAATTAAAAATAGATAAGATCTGTCTAGAAACTACATCATAAAGTAAAAGGAACATGATAAAATAATAAAAGTTACAGCCTCATTAAATGAAAAAAAAAAAAAAAAAAAAAAGCCACAGGATAATTTTGTACTTCCTGAAATCCTAAATCAGTTTATAGCTTTATTTATTCTAGAATCCTGAATTTGATCACTTAGTTACAATGCAATGTTCTTATAACAGGTACATTAACCAAAAGAAAAAAGGGAGTCTGAGTAGTGTTTGTTTAAAACTTTAGAAGGGTAATTAAAATGAATGAGTCCCCATAAATCATTCTAACCCTGAAGTTGCTCAGACCCTTCTCTTGACATATTAACGAAGTGGCAGGAAAAATAGCCTGCTTCCTAAGTGACTTTTTCATGTCCCTTTAGGATTTTTATTTACATTCTCTCGGTTCACTTGTCAAATCAAATAGATTAGAATTAAATTTTAAATGGAACTTTAAGATTTTTCCTCCTAAAGAAGGATAAGTGTGACTTAAAATATAGTCAATGCTTTTGGATATTCTGTGATAAAATTGGTTGAAAACCAAATTGCTGGTATATTCTTTTTTTTTTTTTTAAAGTCCAAAGAATTTTTTTTATTTTATATTTATTTTATTTTATTTTTTCAAATTTATTTTTTATTCTAAGTTGTTAGAAATGACAGCAGAATGTATTACATTTCATATTATACTTGTAGAGCACATTTTTACATATCTCTGGTTGTATACAAAGTATATTCACACCATTTGTGACTTCATACATGCACTTAGGGTAATGATATCCATCTCATTCTACCATCTTTTTTTTTTTCTTCACCCTTTTGACCCCTCTCTCCCCCTCCCTCCCCATTGGCCATTCTAGTGCTCCTCTAATCCTCCTATGCTCCCCATCCCAACCCCACTGTGAATTGGCCCCCTTATATCAGAGAAAACATGCAGCTTTTGGCTTTTTGGGATTGGCCAACTTCACTTAGCATTATATTCTCTAACTTTATCCATTTACCTGAAAATGCCATGATTTTATTTTCTCTTATTGCTGAGTAATACTCCATTGTGTATATACACCACATTTTCTTTATCCATTCATCTGCTGAAGGGCATCTAGGTTGGTTCCACAGTTTAGCTATTGTGAATTGTGCTGCTATAAACATTGATGTGGCTGTGTCCCTGTAGTATGCTGTTTTTAAGTCCTTTGGGCATAGACCAAGGAGTGGGATAGCTGGGTCATAAGGTGGTTCCATTCCAAGTTTCCAAGGAATCTCCATACTGCTTTCCACATTGGCTTCACCATTTTGCAGTCCCACCAACAATGTATGAGCATGCCTTTTTCTCCACATCCTCGCCAACATTTATTGTTGTTTCTGTTCTTCATAGCTGCCATTCTGACTGGTGTGAGATGAAAATTTAGAGTGGTTTTGATTGGCATTTCTCTAATTGCCAGAGATTTTGAACATTTTTTCAAGTATTTGTTGATTGATTGTATATCTTCTTCTGAGAAGTGTCTGTTCAGTTCCTTTGCCCATTTATTGACTGGGTTGTTTGTTTTTTTTGGTGTTATGATTTTTGGGTTTTTTATATATTCTAGAGATTATTGCTCTATCTGACGTGCATTTGGTAAAAATTTGTTCCCAATTAGTAGGCTCTCTATTCACCTCACTAATTGTTTCTTTTGCTGAGAATAAGCTTTATAATTTGAATCTATCCAATTTATTGATTCTTGATATTAATTCTTGTGCTACAGGATTCTTATTAAGGAACTTGTGACCTAATCCAACATGTTGGAGGTTAAAGCTTACTTTTTCTTCTATTAGGTGTAGTGTCTCTGGTCTAATTCCTAGATCCTTGATCCACTTTGAGTTGAATTTTGTGCATGGTGAGAGATAGAGGTTTAATTTCATTTTGTTGAATATGGATTTCCAGTTTTCCCAGCACCATTTTTTGAAAAGGCTATCTTTGGAGAATATAAGTTTTTGGCTCCTTTGTCGAATATAAGATAACTGACATTATATGTGTTAGTCTATGTGCCCTCTATTCTGTACCATTGGTCTACCAGCCTATTTTGGTGCCAATATAGATGCAGCAAAAGCATTTGACAAAATACAGCACCCCTTCATGTTCAAAACACTAGAAAAACTGGGGATAACAGGAACATATCTCAACATCATAAAAGCTATATATGCTAATCCACTGGCCAACATTATTCTAAATGGAGAAAAATTGAAAGCATTCCCTCTAAAAGCTGGAACAAGACAGGGATGCCCTCTTTCACCACTTCTATTCAACATAGTAATTGAAATGCTGGCCAGAGAGAGCAATAAGACAGATGAAAGAAATTAAAGGGATACAGATAGGTAAATTTGAACTCAAATTATCATTATTTGCTGACATATGATTTTATACCTAGAAGACCCAAAAAATTCCATCAGAAAACTTCTAGAACTCATAAATGAATTCAGCAAAGTAGCAGGATACAAAATCAACACTCTTAAATCTAAGATATTTCTATATATCAGTGACAAATCCTTTGAAAGGGAAATGAGGAAAACTACCCCATTTAAAATAGCATAAAAAAAATATTTGGGAATCAACCAAAGACGTGAAAGACCTCTATAATGAAAACTACAGAACACTAAAGAAAGAAATTATGGAAGACCTTAGAAGATGGAAAGATCTAATTCTTGGATAGACAGAACTAATATTGTCAAAATGACCATACTACCAAAAGCACTATACGGATTTAATGCAATGCCAATCAAAATCCCAATGACATTCCTCATAGAAATAGAAAAAGCAGTCATGAAATTCATCTGGAAAAATAAGAAACCCAGAATAGCTATAGCAATTCTTAGCAAGAGGAGTGAAGCTGGTGGCATCACTATACCAGAACTTAAATTATACTACAGAGCAACAGTAACTAAAACAGCATGGTATTGCTGTATATTCTTGAAGCAAATTTTTTAGACTAGGAAAAATGTTACCTTCATGCCCTAATAAAGTTTTCTGAAATTTTTGAAGTAGAGCTCATATCTCAGAAAACATTTATCATTAATAATTTAGTAATTTCTCCTGAAAATATAGGTCGAATGGTGAACTAGGAAAATATTGATTTATTATCTGATCTACCATATTTGAAAACACAACCATTTTACACTTAAGGTTTTTATTGACCTTTACATAAAAATATTGATTATAGTGAACTCAGAAAACAAACCAAGAATCTAAATAATTAAGCATTTATTCTGATAATTGAACAATAAGAGAAATTTCCTATCTGCAACATCTATTAATTGATTTGAAATGTTAAAATAACCATAATATATTTGAAGTATTTCATGCTTCTTTTTCAATTTTAATTTTCTGAAAGAATGTTCTACACAAAGATTGACAAATAATAGAAATGAGTGTCATTCCTCAGTTCATAGAGTCAATTTCTAAAGCAGACACTCCTTTACCTCAGGGCAAGTAAAGCAAATCAGATCCATTTTAGAGCTAAGTGGCACATCTGTAAATCAGCATCTCCATTTTCAAGATAGTGACACAATGGCCCAGAGGATTTACTGATTTTTATCAAAATCATGAAATTTTATTACATGTCAAGTTGCTTACCTCTTATCAAAAATGTAAACCTTTAGCTGATTAGCTTTCTATATATTTGGAAAAAGAAATAGAATCCATGTCCTTTATATCATATTATCTTGTGTCTTGCCTTCTCTAAGTTAGGCAAACTATAGTAATAGTAAAACGTTTCTTACAAATCCTCTAATTTATAAACAGCATTGTCACCTGTGAAGTAAAGTATGTGTGTAACACCTAAGATCCGGGAATAAAAAATCTTATGGATGACAGAGGAGACCAAAAAAAAAAAAAATGATTAAGTGACAAAGCCAATAATCTTCAAAATTATTCTTATCTTTCCCACTGCAAAGAATGCCTTCACAAAGATAAAGGCGCATGTCTATCAAATGAATTATTTCCTATAAAAATATTTGAATCTCTGGCTAATACCAGCCTTCTTCCTCCCCACACCCAAATAGTATCTATTAAATTAAGATAATTTGGATAGAGCCTCAGAATATTGTACAGAAGGATATAATCAGACCTGATCTTTTTAATCACACAAAATAGTTTATTAAGATATCTATACTGAGTGCTTACTGTTAGACATTTTTCTAAGAGTTTTCCTTGTATTAGCCTATTACATCGCCTAACAACCTCATTAAGTGGAACTGTTATTGTCCCTATATTACAAAGAAGAGGAAGCTGAGACATAATTTTTGAAGCTTTTTAATGTACAGCAGTAACTATCTTATGCATAGCTAAAACACTGAATATTTGTTGAAGAATTAAGTGAACAATATAATATGACCATAGTTACACAGATCTAGTCATTATTTAAAATGCTCAACCATACTAACAAGCATGATATAAATGCTTATTAATTACTGTGCTCTGGAGGACAATACATATTTTCCTTCTTCATAATAGAATGAAAAAAGTGAGAGAACAGCAGACAAGAAGGGAAAAGTTTGTATCCAGTACACCCAGAATTGCTGATGTTTTAGGGCATTCTAACTTATAAAGAAGTTAAGTGGAAATGCATATATAGAAAGAGACACAGATTTAGATATTTCCATTTTCTTACTAGATATTAGACTAATTAAACAGAATTTGAAACAATAGAAGGAGATGTGTGGCTGTCATTTGCAATTTCTTTTTGAATCTATTGTATGTGTTTAAGAAATATCCCAAGATAAAAATTAAAATGACATCGCAACCCTCTATTTTTTTAATTTTTTATATTTATTTATTTACTTTAGTTGTACACAATGCAATGCATTTATGTTTATGTTTACATGGTGCTGAGGATCAAACCCAGGCCACGCATGTGCGAGGCGAGCGCTCTGCAGCTGAGCCACAACCCCAGCCCGCAACCCTCTATTTTATTTTCAGATATAATACATTGAAATATCCCCTTTGCAAACTTCAAGCAATTTTTTATGTGGGCTTTGTTATGAAAAAGTTCTCATAACTCTCCAATATGACTAATTACAACAAAAACTACATGTGATTAAAAAGCAAAGAAATAGAGTGAACAGGGTAAGCAAGATTGGAAACAAACCTTTACATGTATCTCTCTTTGTCTATGTTGGCTCTAACATGCTGTGAAAATTCTCCTTTAAAGCAGACCCGACTCTCACATCTACAGGTGCTTGCACTTGACATTTTATACATCTAAACTGATTTAAGAGGAACTTGCAATATTAATTTTGACAAATCCATCATGTTTCTTACCCTTAGCTTTCATTCACCATCACTCCTTTTAACTCTCTTACTGTCTGATTACATTTTCTCTTGCCAGCTGAGAGCACCATACCCATGCCTATGCTATTATTCTCTCCTTGAGGCCAATCATGGACCACAGTCTTTATTTATATCTATTATCTAATGAGATACAGATTGCTAGAACCAGATGCAGAAGCCAAGCCACCCAGTCCTCTCCCATCTGCAGAACAGATGTTGTCAGGATGATTCCATATAGGAGTTAGCAAGGCAGATAAATATGTCCTTGTTTCTTTGAAAATTTTCTGATCCAAAATGACATATCTCAAATGGACTCTTAGCTTTATTATCTTACAACTTTCTAATAGTGTAGTGAAAAATGTATATATTTAGTTCTAGTTTTTATTTGAAGATAAAATAATTACACTTTTTGTATTCAAGCAAGCAAAAATAATAATTTTTTAAAAAAAAATTTAACAAAATTATGTAATGATGTGCAGTTGGGATGTGAAAGAGCATGAGAGAGCATTTAGTGTTCCGTCCAAATATTTCAGATGAATGAGTATTTGAAATGAATGAGTCTTCAAACTGTGATTCAGAAACAATTTGTCATCTGACACACACAGTGAAAGCACTCAAGTAGAACTTAGGTTTCTAATTCCTATTATACCTTTCCCAGTGACCTATTTGTCCTTCTTTCACAGTTTCTATTGAATAATGAGTTAGAATTTAAAAGATAAAAATGAAGCTAAATGCACATAAAATGTAAATTCTATGCAGCACCGGGAGTCTTCTTTTAGAAGTATCTTTAAATATGGGCCTCATAGTTGAGATATTTCTCAGCTCTATTACAATTTATTGCATATAGTAGCACTGTCATAAGATGGAGCGTTGCACTATAATCATGATATTTATAAAATAAACATTAGAGAAACAAGATATGTCTCAATATTTATACTCATATTTGTGATCAGATACATCTAGTCAATTACATTGTCAATTCATAAGCGCAAACAATGTCAACGGGGCTTTAAAATATGCTTCTTTAGAGGAAGGGGCAGAAACAAGTGGAAATATTGATATAACCTCCCATAGCAACTGAAAGAATTTATGTTGAGTCATTGCCCTTTTATAGAAAGCTAAGTTCAAATGTACAAGAACTCAAACAAAACTGTTTCTGTGTCTCTCTTAAAGTAAGCTCCTAAGCACATAAAATCCAGACACCAAGAACTTGATCAAATAAAGAACTCAAATGGAGAATCCTGTTAAAGAATGAAGGAAACCACCAAATCTACTTAAGTGTGGAATAAAAGCTAAAAAACTGTAGACATTGTGTTTATAATCCATAAGCTATATAATGTAATAAACTAAATTAATAATATTATCAAAAATCTAGAAGGCTGAGGAAAGGAAGTAGAAGAAAAGGTAGGTATAATAATATAATTTTCTCTAGATGAGTCAATCAATACAGTTTTAAATTAAATCATTGTTAAAAATGATTCCAACTTCTTAGTGTTTTCTGAAGGAGCCCTAATTAGGAAGGGCTGTTGTAGCTAGCTGGAAGCCATAAGTTCCACCTGATATGTATGTGACGCACCTGTAGGCACCCGCAAACCTGAAGGTATATAACTGGGTGAAAGCGGTCCGAGTTAGGAGAACGGAGAATTCAGTCAGCCGGGCAGTCACTCGTTCGGTCAGAAGAATCAGAGCGGCCAGAACGTAGGCAGAGCGGTTACAGAAGAGAAACCAGATAGAAGACAGAAGAGAAACCAGATAGAAGAAGTAATGACTGGTCAGAGTTAGGCCGAGACTCCTGAGGAAGACAGAAGACAGAAGAAAGAAGAAGGAAGAAAGAAGAGAGAAGAAAGAAGCTCTAATCTTTCTCTAAGCTAAAAGCTCGCTTTAATCTTTCTCTCTAAAAAATCTTTCTTTCCCTCTCTAAGCTCTCTCTAAGAAAGTAGAAGTAAAAGTAGTAAAAGCTTAACTCTGCCTCCGAGAGTTTTTCCTCCCGGGTTACGGTACCAGGTAGCTTACAGTTTTCTACATATTTTTTAGATTAATATGAGAGTTCTTTTTCAATGTGATTTTTGTTGAAGATAATAAATATGTGTCCTGGGCTTGGGGTATAATTCAGTGGTAGTACACTAGCCTAAAGAGGTACAAGGGCCTGGGTTTGATCCCCAGAACCAGAAAAAAAAATCTTATATTCATCTTATCCTTTAGTTTTTTTTCCTTTTGCTTCTTTATAAATTCATGCAAATTATTTTGTTAAAATATCTATGATTTTTAAAATCTCTAAGAAAATCTCTGTTTCCCTATTTACTTACTCTTCTATATGGTTGATTTTCCTGCTTCACAACCAAAATATATGTTACACTTTCCAAGGTATAGAATTATCACTAGAAGCAACTACCCAGTCAGGGACTCATTTTCTCACCCTTCCTTGCATCTAGAAACCATTAATGAAATGTGAGCTGAAGATATATGTGACACTTTGAGGCAAAGCTTTTAATTATTTTCAGAACTCTTTTTTTTTTTCCCTTCTATTTTAAGGTCACCTATTTTGGTACTGGGAATTGTAGCTAGAAATCTTCCATTAAAACCAAGAAGGTCTTCTGAAGTTCATGAGTATTGTGTTACTAGAACATTATTTCTTAAGTTATTTTAATAAAATTGTTTTTGATTAATAGAATGTTTTCCACTAGCATAACTATAACATTGAAGAGCTACTGCTTGTTCTGACATAAGATCTGAATTTCAGGTCTTACAACAACTTTATTCTCACTGTAATTAATGAAATTTCAATCTGCTTTTTTTTTTTTTTTTCCCCTCAGTCTTCACTGTTTAGTTAGCATAAGAACATCCTTTAGGGACTGATTACCCCTGGAAATGGAGATAAGGGCATCCCTGGGCTTCCAAAGCAGAGAGGTAGATGTAGGCAGCCTTCTCTTTGATCATTTTATTGAAATTAACATCTTCATTCATTCTAATGAATCTAAAATGTGGTTATTAATGTATTTGTCTTCAAAGAATTTATGTTTACAACACTAGTTGAATAACCGTGGCCTTTCTTGTAAAATGTTAATGTTTCATTAAGTTATAGTAAGTATGTATCGATCCAAAAAAATAACATACTGAAATATATTCACTTATGAGATTATTGAAAAAATAAATAAATTTAATCTGCTCAAAGGGTTTCATGTTTATTTTGAATTTTGCATGTCTATCCCACTTGAGATTTTGTGTGATAAATTTCTGTATTTGGGGGTTGTCATGTGAATGTAGGTAGCAGAATAATAAACCCCTAAAAATATCCAGGTGCAAGTCTCTGGAAATTCAATGTTAACTCACATGGCAAAAAGGTCAAAAGAGTCTTTGCAGACATGAATGGAGATATAATTTGGAAATGCAGAAATTATTGGAATAGACACTTGGACCTAATATAATCATATAAGTTCTAAAAAAGAGGAACCTTTCCTGGCACAGAGTAGAGACAGATGTAACAGAAGAAGAAGTTTTCAAGAAAGGCAACACTGCTGGCTTTGGAGAGAAAGTAATGAAATCACTAGTTAAGAAATGTGGACAGCCTCTAAAAGCTGGAAAAGGAAAGAAAACAAAAACAACAACAACATGATTTTCTCCTGAATAACCAGTAAAGCACAGACCTGTAGTCACTTAAACATCTGTGTGGGACCTCTGACCTACTAACTCTAAGATGACAATTTTTGGATTGTTTAATTTGTCAAATTTGTGTAATTTGTTTTGATAGCAATAGAAATCTACTATAGTGAATAACTTATATGAGACATTAAATTATAAGAAGCAATTGCCTGTGAAAGGATTTTGTGATTATGCAGGTGAAGGACAAGGATGAACAGAAGGACTCTCAGAGAACCTTCTGCACATGCAGAACATGTCATTGATTTGATATGAGCAGCTAGTGATTGTTATTAATGTTCATGTATTTTTTTAATTTTTTTGCAGTTCTGGGGACTAAACAGAAGGCATGCTAGGCAAGTGCTCTATCAGTGACCTGGATAACCAGTCCTGATATTGACTTTTAAATGAATAGCAATACATATGTCATGTATGATTGCATGAATGTTGTGACCCTACTTTGTGTACAACCAGAGAAGTCAAGTATTGTGCTCCATTTATGAACAATGAATCGAAGAGCATTCTGCTGTCAAGTATAACTGATTAGAACAAACAAATAAATTAAAAAATAAATTTTAAAAATCCACATGCATTTCATAGAACACATGATTATATTATCTTAATTTTGTGAAAAGGATTTAGGTGAAAGATCTTTTGTGGTAACCAAACAAAAAATGATGCACAGAAATTGAAAATCAAAGAAATAGGGTGCTAGCCTCTTGTTTTTCTCAGTGATAGTCTTCATATACTGCCAATAATCTAAGACACAATGCATCAAGTTAAAAGCAAGTTGGGCAAGGTGACATTGGATCTCATTCTGACTTTGGTTATTTTAGGTGGGGTTGGGCTTTTAGCACTTATCAGGAACTTGCCCTGTTTTTTCCTTAATCTCCTTGCTGCCAATAATAAATACAAAGCACAATCAGAGGAACTGGGTGTTATGTCTTTTTCTTTTATGAGATTTTACCCATTCATGTGCTCCTGCTAGCATTTCAAATTTTATAGTATCTTTATAATATGATTTACTACTTAATAAAATAAGTAACTGTATTATTCAGATCTGTCTAATATCCTAGCTATGCTTATGTGTTAGTTTTCAAATACATCTTAGAATCATTTTTAACATCTTCAGCTAAGAATAAATGATAATTTTAATTCTTATTGGGATTTTAGATATTCTTCAAAATGCAAATATGCATACTGAGAAACCCTAGGACAAACTAAAGCCTCACAAGTTTGTTTAAAGTCTCTTCTTTAATCCATTCATATTCTACTGCCCAAATCAAGTGATATAGCCAGGGATACACTATCTTAAAGTGGGAGTGGATGGGACTGGATATTTGCTCAATAAGAATGTAACCTAATGAAAGGCACTGTAATGTGTAAATGCTATGGGGAAAAGAAAGTCAAGCATAGGAATGTTTGGGGTGTGGGCTTAAGTTGCAATTAAAATAGCGTGGTTTGGGTAGTCCTTAGTGATCTGATATTTAAGCACAGATCTGAAGGAGCACAGGGAGAACCTCATGTGGATACAAGAAATAATCACAGTTCAGACAGAAGCAACAGTCCATGAAATACTATTAAGTTGTGATATTTCACTGTTTCAAGGAACAACTAGGAGAAAGTGGTTGGAGTAGAAAGAGAGAAGTTGAGAGAAGCTAAGTATGAATTGACAAGTTATTGGAGCCAGATCCTTGGGACCATGTAGGCCATTTTAAGGGCTTCAGCAGTGAAATATGAGTATAGGGGAGCAAGGATACAAGTAGGAAGACTACCCCAGGCAGAGTGGGGTGGTCTTTAATACCAGCGGCTTGGGAAGCTGAGGCAGGAGGATCATGAGTTCAAAGCCAGCCTCAGCAACAATGAGGCGCTAAGCAACTCTGTGAGACCCTTTCTCTAAATAAAATACAAAATAGGGCTGGAAATGTGGCTCAGTAGTCGAGTGCCTCTGGGTTCAATCCCCAGTACAAAAAAAAAAAAAGAAGAAGAAGAAGAAGTAGGAGGAAGAGGAAGACCAATTAGGACAAAATATTACAGGATTCTAAGTGAGAGACGATAGTGGCTTAAAACAGGGTAGTAACAGTGGAAGTGAAATTATATTTTAAATGACTGTTTTTAATTGGGGAGTACTTGAAAGACTTTATTGGCCAGAATGTATAAGAAAAGTGGTTTGGAAAGTACTAAAGTATATTTTTGATAAAGCTACACAGAGCAGAAAGACTCTTCTTTATGAACTACATTTTGGATTTTTCTCCAAACCATTGCTTATTGATCTCACCCATGATCAAGTACCAAACCTCTATTTATTAGTATCAATCTAATTACAGTGCATTGAAAATTCTATATTTCTAGTATATTCTATTTCTTAGTATTCATTCCTGTGAAGGGAGATGGATACCCCTCAGTGAAGGCAATGGATATAGTTTCCATCTTTGGAAGTTGGTCCATTATCTAACATGAAAAAGAAACATTAGGCACATATAAAATAATTAAACAAGCATGAAATCAGATCAGTCCTCTCAAACAAATTAATGGAATGATGTTGCAAAGATTAATAAGGGAAGGTACATGAAAGCTGGCAATATTTAAGTTTGGGGCCTAAAATATGACTTTAAAATGGTCAACAGTACAAAGGACAGAAGGAAGAGTTACACACACAGTGGACAGAACGCACAATGGACCTTAAAAGATATGCCTGATTTTTCATAAATAATTGTGCTTCCATGTACATTGTTGTTACTGTTTTAAATTGTACTTAAAATACTATTTACTCTGCTATATGTTGAAAGAGGCATGAAGAATCACTAAATCTCATTTTGCACATTAAATTTAATATTCATAGCCACATTTATTGAATTTAACACGGTAGCTATGTTTTCTTCTTGAAATACTATGTCTAACAACTGTCTTAAAATTCATGCAAATTTAACTATCAAAACACACAATTTCTTCATATACTCTAAACACAGGTGGTGCTATTTGACCCAGTCAAACTGGGTGGAAACCAGGATCTGCCACTAATTAACAGGGTGACCCTGAACGAGTTATTATTTCCAGGTACCTCAGTTTGCTCATAAGTACAACTTGGGTTATTTTGAATATTAGATCTATCCATGTAAAAATCTCACAAAAACATAGCAAATAGAAATTATAAGTGATTTTATCATTTACATTATGATTACATAATTTCAAGTCTAATTACTATTATCTTCAGCAAGCTGAACTTTGCAAGCACATGCAAGTGGACCCAGTAAAGAAAACTTTTAGGACATTGATAGATTACATTTTACAGCATGAAGAATATTCACTATGGAACTATCTAAACTGGACTATGTAGCTTTTTTTTTTTTTTTTTTTTTTTTTTTTAGCTATTAGAGTTTCTCTTTGAACTTTGGTAAATTCCAGCTATTTAAAATGTTAATTAATAAAGTTCATTACTAGAACATAATTCTTATATATAACCCATTAAATATTAAAGATCTCATAGTCATGTCATTTAAAAAATAAGCTGCTCACTCAAATATAGGCTAAGGTAAAGTTACTTATAAATATAAAATGCAACAGTCATAAGTGTTTATCTTATTAAGGGTAGAAAGAGCTTAGAAAATGCCACTTTATATCTGATTCTATTTGTACATTGTCACCTATATTTTGTAAATTAAAAAGTCTTGATCAAAAGGCATAGTGGAAAATATCACAGTTAAAAAGATTCATATATAGCAGTTTTATTTATTATATTTAAAGAAAGAAGAGATGTGGTTATTAAATAGAATAATAAGCAAATCAGACTCTTCTACATTTTAGAATTTTTTGGATAGTAACTTTTTAATGCACCCTTTGATTTAAATGAAAGCAGTGCTTGATAATTAGTTTCAATTTCACATATTCTTTAATTCTGAAAAAAAATTGCTGGACATTATCTAACAGCACTTTGGTAGGTATTTTGGGGGTCTAAAAAACTGTAGTATGTATGAAACTTACCCTCAGAGATCCATGAGTCTCTTAAGAGGGAAGAAGTAAGTCTACACATGGTTACCTGCAAGTAGAATTAGGTTTTATGAGAAATGCATAGAAGTTACTTTGAGAAGGGTTAATATTCTAACAAGGAAAAAATAAAAGCAAGGGTTAAATGCAAATGACTAGAGGGAGAAGACAGGATAAATGAATGAAGCAGTCAAGATGGAAGTTACAGGCATATGTTATATATGAAACACAGGCACATTCTTAATGACTGCAAAGAAATGTGCGCCTCTATTTACTTGAACTATATGGCTCTCTTATTTTATATGCATATTCCAACATTTGATAGTGGCAAGTGTACAGAGAAATATGTTTAAAAATTTTGAAAACAGGGCTAGTGGGAGAACACATTGCAAAGATTTGTCTCCATGCTAGTGAGACCACAAGGAGAGTGGAGATTGGGGTGGGATGGAGCAGTCTAGCCACAATACCTGACCTTAGTAACACTCTACTGACAGGAGCCCAAGGATATTGTGCACTTTGTATTGGCAGATCTTTTGACTTTCAAGAGTAGGTAGAACACTGGCTTTAAATATAAAACATCTCCAGTTTTAAAAGTTGGATCAGCTAATTAAAATTGAAAAAAAAAAATGTTTCTGGGCCAAACAAAATACATAAGCTGGCTGAATTTATCCAAAGGAGGAAGCAATTTGCAACTTCTCCCAGAGGTAATGTTTTGTTTGGGTATGAAAGAATAGAAGAAAAATTTATCTCAGTGATAATCATTTCTAAAAATCTGTTTGGCTAAAAGTTCCCAAGTAATACGATATAAAACAAGAGCTCTCAGGGTGACACATATTTATGTAACCCATTTTATTCCTTCTTTAAAAATCCTTCTTGCTACAGAATCTAAGAAAGAGCAGAGAATGACATGTATGATCTTGCAAATGTGAGAATATATGATTCTAAACTTGTGCTTTAATACTTTTACCAAAAACATTGCCACCTGGGTAACAGATTTATGAGTTAGTTGGTGCCATTGCCTCCAGAAAGAATTTCTATGAGTTATTAGATATAAAATTTTACAAGGTACAAAAGGTGATAAAACACTTACCTTCTAAACCATGGTGCTAGTCTACTCAGGACAAACTGAAACACACTGTAACTGAGAAATATTAACTCTTTAAAAAGTTTCACTATTTCTTTCCTGGTTTTCTTTCCCTAAGTCTTTCATTAAAATCTGAAAAAATAAGTGAAGGTCAGATCAAGAGCAAAACCCAGGGGTGTTCAGTACTCAGTAGTTTTGTTTTCCTTTCACAATCTCACTTTTAAATACTCTCTGGTTGAGAATATAAATTATTACTGTGAATTAAAATTAGATCTTCTGTCTCATTAAACAAATATGGAAATGAATGAAACTCTGGTCTTGAAAATGTATTTAATATGAAATTGACAGAAGAAAAATTATTTCAGAAAATATCTTTTATTGGGCAGCATTCCCTTTTGAATTGTTCTTCAAAATGACTTTCAAAATAATAGATTTCATGTGAGTCATGAATACAATTCTCTTTCAATGTCTCAGCATCATTTTCAAGTACTGTATGACTGATAAAAAATTTAAAGATGGTTTAACTCAGTTTGCTGGGTCTTGCTTTTTACCATTTCCTAGAAAACATCTTTCCTTTTCTTTTTTATTCCTTTCTATTTTTTATTTCTCTTGTACATTCTGTCTCTCTTCCCTCTTCCCTATACTGGAGCACGTTCTCTTAACTTCATTGAACCCTTGAATTTAATAGATCCAGGGGAAAACTCCCCCTTTTACCTCTTGCTCTCCAGGGACTGTATTTCATTGCAAAACCCTATTAGCTTATTTTGATGTTTTTATCTTTCTGTGATTGGGAACTAGTCCATGCAGCCCAAACAGACAATTTTCCAAGGGCACTAAGTGGATTTTCAGATCTCTTGTGAGGAGGAATGATCTTCAATAAAACATTAGGACACTACCAAAGTTGACTGGCTTGAGTGATGTAGCATCTTATGTGGTTCCTGCCTTTTACTGTAAGTTTACACTCCCATGAACATTAACTCTGCCTGGCGGTAGTGCTTTAAGTGAAGGTTTGCACGCGAATATGGCCTCTGTGAAAGTTACCTCAGGCTAAAGTACTTCCATCATCGACAAAATTAAGCGTCACACTAGGTCTCTGGTGGTTTGGTTGGCCTCACATTCAGTTGTGGCTCATGTTTTATTAATGTGGTGAGATTGTCCTTTATTTTCAGACTCCCACAGCAGGTGAGCTTGTCATATTCACTAAGAGAGAACGAGAGAAGATTGCCAACCACATGTGTGAATCGTTTCCACAGTTCTTAATTTCTGTTGAGAGGCACGCAATATAAACAAAGTTTTACTTAACTGCTAGAACATTTGTCAAGGATTTGATACACGCAAACCCCCATTTCCATGCCGCGCTAGGAAAACACTCAAGTGTGTTCCTCTGGGTAACCCTGTGCATGCCAAGCAGAGTCTTGGAATGAGTGTCTTTCCACTAGCTTTAGTCTAGTGGAAAGAAACCTCACTACTCAGAGAACTAAATGAGTGACCTGGAAATAAATTTAAAAACCATGGTCAGAGTAGAGATGTGCTTATCCCTACTCTTCATTAGGTTTAACTTACCCCAGCCCATTTCCCTGTGGTAAGATAATTTTTTAAATATAAAAAAAATGTTAAATTCTTAGAGTTCTAACAAGTATTAAAAGCCAAGCTCTTTAAGTTTGTACATTGTGCTAGATAAACCCTCAAATGTTATCCTGTTAACTCTACGCAATATACCATTAAACATGATGAATATCTTTCTTGTGAATTAACATAATTAAATATTTAATTGGCTAACAATTAATAGGAGAATCCTTACTATGGTAAATCTCTAAAGAATTCATTTCATTTTTTTTTGGTAAATTATTTGTTGTAACTACAGATTTTTTTTCCCTGAATTTGAGAAGACCTATAGTTTTAGAGTAGATATAGCAATTATGTACTGAAGAAAATAACTTGATAAATTAATTGTGCATATTAACCTAATCAGCCATGTTTATGAATCTTGAGAAAAATGAACAAATTTGTATCATTGATTTTTTAAATATTATAAGTCAAAATACAATAAAAGATATGGACAAATATATATATGCACCAACAACATATATATTCAGGTTTAAATTTTAAAGTTTAAGCACCATGTTGAGTTTTTATTTTATTTTCAATATAAAATTTTGGAATCTCAGATGTTTAATCAAAAACTATATAATGTAAGTCAAAAACTATGTCTCTGATATTTAATATAATAATTGTGATTAGTGCTTTAAGAACTTTCTGATCTTAAATTTTCTAGTTGGCTGCATGTGCACATCTATTTGCACATCTTCTAGTTTGACTATATGCTTTTGATACAGGCTTATTGTCAAACTCTCCCTTTTTAATTTGTGCTTTGGATATTCATATTAATGAGATTTCTTATTCGGTGTTTAACCTACCTTTATGTAATCAAGATTTCTAGAATAAACAATAAATGCTGTGTAGAAGCTAAGGTTCATACTTGACATGGTTATAAATATGAACTTGACTGTATAGCTAGTGGATTCATTTTACCCCTATGATCTTGAAATAATGTTTAAAATCTTGTTATTATTTTATTTTAGCATCTTTAAAATATTTTCCTTTGAATAGTGAAATGATTATTAAAGTAACCTATGCCCTCTAAAAAATCATAGTATGATTTTTTAAAATAGCATACTTTGTATTTTTTTTGTTGATCGGTAATTTTAAAATCTATTTTATTTATACCTAAATATAACTTGATTTGCATTATTTCTCTTTCAAATGGAGAATTGATTGGTCTACATTTTTCTAAACAGCAAAAAAGAATATTGAATTTTGAGCCTTTTAAGGAACTAACAATAATTTCAAGTGCAATACATTTTCACGGCTAAGACTAATATTTACTGTTCTAGAAGGTAGTGCTTTATATACCTCCATTATCTGAACTAAAAAAAAATAGTTGCTTAATCAAGCTTAATTTAGGACCATCCTCTTGACTCTTGCTCATCCAGAGGTAGCATCATCTGACATGTAATTTATGTCATTATTTGAGAAAGAGCTTGTGCCCTGGAGTCATATACATTTATGTTTAATTCCTGTTCCATGTCTAAGTGGGTAAAGAAGGTTGGGTAAATTACTTAAATCACATTCATTTTCTCTATCTCCACCATGAAGATAATAGTAATTCTAATTTATAAAATTACTAAGATGAAATGATTGTTCCACATATGGTAATACATACTGACATATTGTGTTAGCATGTTACGGTAGGCAGAATTCTAAAGAAATTCCACCAAAATTCCTGGCCCTTGATTATTAAATCAAACACTAATACAGGAGCTGCTGTGAAGGGACTTAGCAAATAGACTCAAAGTTGCTGATTTTAAAATAGGGAGGTTATTCCCAATTATCTGGCTTGGCCTAATCTAAAAGCCTGGGGCCTTTCTAGCTGGGGTCACATAAATGCAGCAGAAATGGGGGCAAAATAGAAATAAGAATAAACAGGAGGTTAGAGAGGTTCAGAGTGTATGGACTAGACCTTCTATTGCTAGGGTTGGGGTACATGAGGGAATGTGGCAACCTCTAATAGCAAAGCCTAACATAAGCTGACAGCAGCAGAATGGGGATCTCTCTCTCCAAGCAACATGGAACTGAATTTGACCAACATCTTGGACAAACTTAGAATCATGCTCACCCCCAGATCCCCCAGGAAGATTATAGCCCTCCTAACAATTTGGTATTATTTGTTTTGGGCTTTTGAGTCTCTAAGCAGAGAACCAGCAAAGTCACACTTTGCCTGGACATCTGACCCACAGAATATGTGAGATTATGTGTTGATGCTGTTTTAAGGCAAGTTTGTAATAATTTCTTGCAGCAACAATGTGAACTAACATGCACTTATTTTATGAGGAGGAGTGATGTAAGTGTGCCATCACTGAGATATAAGGATAACTTTACCAACTGACATAAATTAAAATACATATTGAAGAAACTAGTGCATTATAATATGGAGAAGAGCTAACTCAACTTGCAGAGAAAGTGAATGAATTTCTTGTCTCTTAAACCTACAATGGTTACACAAACATAAATGGGGAGACATGAGACTGCAGTTTTTTAAGTTAGTAGATGTTACGGTAGTTTCCATGAACATGAATGTGTCCCTCAAAATTCATATATTGAAATTTAATTGCCAATGTGATCATATTAAGAAATGTGGTTTTTATGAGGTGATTAAGTCAAGAGGGAGGGTCCTCGTGGGTGTGATTAATGCCTCATAAAAGGGTTTGAAAGAATGAGTTCTGTTCATTCTATCCCTTGCACCATGTGAAGACATAGGGACATAGTCTTCATTTCCTCCAGAGAAAACAAGACTCATGGTGCCATTTTGGAGGAGGAAATCTGTCCTTCACCAGATCTTGGTGCCTCCAGAATTGTAAGAAATGAAGTTCTATGATTTATAAATTATGTAGTCTAAAATATTTTGTTACAACAACACAAATGGATGCACAGATCACCTGGATATTCTGTCTGCTATAAGCCAAGGCAAGAGAAGTGGGTTCAGTGAAGAAGTTAATGATAACTGAAGATAAAGATTGCTAATTTTGTGTTGTGTTGAATAAAGCTTTCAAGATTAATGACTCAATAAATGATTTTACTGTAAATTGCTATCAACGTAGCATTAGCTAATTTTGACTTGATAATATAACTAAACTTTTAGTGTTGATCATTTTTGTTCCTTGATGATCTGCAAGTTTCATTCAGTCATTTGCCCTAGTTTCTTTTTATATACCACATTGTCAGAGATCCTTCTTCATAGTCTATAAAGTATAAAATACCTTTGCACACCTCCCTTCCAGCTTGTCTTTGCAAGCTTTTTCTCTAGAAAATTTATGAAGAAAGTATTTGTTTGTTTATATAATCTCTTTCTTTCACCTGAACACATGCTCCATTTAAATAAGAATATATTTGTTACTATTCTGTCTCTAGTATCTAGAAAATTATATAAGTTGATCTATAATTGTTAAATGGAAGAAAAGGAATCAAACATTTATTCTTGTTTGGAAAATTCTCTGTGTTGCTCAAGCATTTTCCTCCATTATTCTTCTCCAAGCTGTTAAAAACATGGGACAAGGGATATGAATAAAACTCTAAATAATAACTCAATTCTAATTTTTTTACTTAGAGAAATTTTGTTGAGTAGTTTAAATAATGAGGATATTTTTATTTCATCTTTTAATATTAGTACTTTCACTGTTCAGATTAGAGAGTTCTTTTATTTTGTCCATTGTAAATTCAATTATAAGTCAAAGATCTGTGGTTCTGTCATAATATATGAATATCATAAAGAGAGACTCATGCCTCACTTTATCATTAATACCATTTCCAAAGAATTTATGTATTTTTATATTATGCAAATTATAATCCAAATGAGCTAAGTGGCAACAGCTGATTAATAGTTAATAAAAGTTTTAAATTAAAAACAATGCGATTTAAAAATCTGCTCAGTGTCATGCAGCAATACTAGCACTAAGCCCATCAAGTTAAGAAAAATAGTGAAGCACTCACATTTACTAAATAAAATACAGCAGGCATGTTCTTATTGACTTTCTATTAAAGAGCTGGTCGACTTTTGTCATATGGCACCATCTGATTTTTCTTGTTGTTATGTGGCCAGTACAACTAGGACAGAGAGAAGAATTCAGATGCGATATATCTGAGTTCTTTGAAGTATTTTCCTGTCATGTTTTTGAACCTTAACATTTTGATCTTTTCTACAGTTTCACATTTTTCTTTGAAATATAAGGCTAAATGGCAACAAGGGTTATTTGTGTAAAATGAGTTTCACTCTGCAGCACCATTCCATAAACAATGCATATGGTTCAATATTCAAGTTGAAGATCAGAATCACATTTTACAATGACTGTAAAGTAACATAGATTGGAGTCATCTCCTACTATTTAATTAGATTTATTTTAACGAGAGAAGATGTTCACAATTATTTCACTTGAGATATTATTTTAGGCTTTCTTCTACAGAGCAATAATTATTGACACTATTTCCAGCTAACCACAGCATTCTGACTGAGGAGTAATTCTACCTTCACATTTCTGTCACATGATATAACTAATAGGCTAAATTTTCCAGCAAAGCACGTTATATGTGTAAAAACAATTCAAAGCCAGTAAATGCAGTTACTTGGAAACATTATAAGGAAATGTCACACCATAACATTTACCTGCTATGTTTTATTCTTTAACCCTGGAGCACTTTTGTTGTTTCCTGAGCTGAGATTAGTAACTTAAAAAGCTTTTATTAAACATGCACAATCTAAATGAAGCACTCAACCAACTGTAAATTCTCTCAATTAGACTTCCTGCAAATGACAAATGAGTGTGAATGTGCAATAAACCTTTGAATACCAGTGATTTAGGGCTATACAGAACTAGAGGATTTCTAGCAACAGATTGAATGCAATTGATTGTGTGGTAAAAGGTAAGAAAAGTGTGTGGTGGTTCCTTGTTTGCCCTTTCATTTTCTTAAATCAAGAGAGGATGCTTGCAATGAAGAATTTATATTAATGTGCTTTGAGCAGCAACTTAGGCACAGCATAGATACAACAACTCACAGATTAACAATTGCAGTATTTCAAAGCACCAGACCTCAACTCCTTTAGAGAAATAAAAAAAATTACTTGTAGATAAGAAAAATTCATCCACAGTGTCATTTATTTGCTTTTGTTTGTATAGAAGAACAATTTATAGTATTTCTTTACAGTCCTTAATTGACTTGCTTTAGACTTTCTGATAGAAGCTTTGTGCATATAATGGAATTGCTTTGGTACACATTAGCAATTTTAAAGCTCGATGGTGAGAACTAAACTTATCTGCTTAAATATGATATTTGACATTTATATTTATTTTCTGGAATGCAATACTTAACTTCATAGAGGAAAAAATTTAAGGTCCTGTGAAATTTGTTAGATGTATAATATAGTCATGAAAAGTAAACAATATTTTCCTTTTAAATAGGATGAATACAATATTTAATTTAAAGTTATATTTTATTTCATAATATATATTCCATTTCAAAAATATCTGAAATTCAATATAGTACTATAAAAAAATCATAGGCATTCATATACACAAAATTCATATTTTGTTACATGGTAACAATAGGCAACACCAAAGTTATGTGACAAAACAAAATTTAGTTGTCATTCAGACTATATGCCCATTTGTGGACAACACAGGATCCTAGGCATGATTGCTTAAGAACCCAAGCTGACTAAGCAGCCACTATCCTAAAAGTTGGTTGTAATTGCCAAAGAAATTGTAAAACCACTGCTGAGTTACCTAAACATATTTCCCCCACTCCTAAGATTTCCAGTTATGATTAATCTTCTATTTCTGAAACCTATTTTTAATATGCTTGTGTATATATTGTTTTAACATTTAGAAGTTTGTTTTATGTGGTTTGTGCAATATACATTCAGTAATAGGAAGCAATTTTAGATGATTTTCATGCTTAAACTAATTATTGCATTGAGATATTGATGGTTTCATTTCTCTCCATGAATCAAAGGGGAATATTTATGATAAGACAAATTTATATTTGCAAGCAGATACTGTGTAATGATAGGCTATGGTGAAAATGGGGTCTGTTAATTGTTTTTTTTTTTTTTATTTTAATAGGAGGTAGAACTTGAGTTTATTTAATAATTTAACCTGTTTAATTCATTCTTGTATTAGTCCATTTGCCATTGTTATAACAAAATATATGGATCTGGATAATGTGTAAAGAAAAGCTTACTTATTTCATAGTTTTAGCGACTAAAAATTCAAAATCACTTTGGTCTCTGGTGAGGGCCTCCAGGTGGACCTTTCACAATGGTGGGAGCACCTATAGCAGTGGTCACATGAAGGCAGGAAGTCAGAGAGCTATTCAGGGATCAGGCTTCCTCTTTAATAAGAACCCACTCTGATAGATTTAGCTGAGGCCCAAGTGAACTACATTACTCATTTCCAAGGACATTGTTCCTCAAGACATATTTACCTTGTAATAAGTTCCACCTCATTAAGGTCCTACCTTTTCCCAGCATCACCACACCCAGAACCACGCTTTCCACATATGAACCTATGGAGCACACACTCAAACCATATCCAAACCATAGCAGTCTTAAAGTTTAACAGTTTACAATAGACATAGAAATTTACTACTTTACTGCCTTATTGAAAGTATCTTTAGTGTGTTAGCTTTTCCTGACTGAAGATCTAATCATTTGCAGAGCCTGGTACACAATTAACATTTATTGACTAGCTGACTAACTTATCGATTGACATAATGCACAAACTTAGTATGTTCACAGGCAAATTGAAGTGTTTTATTTTAATATAATCCAATAATATATCTGTCCACATATAACATGTTCCAGCTGCTTGAGAATGAGGGTTTACTAATAATGGGAATAGATCATATAATTAATCTAAGCAAACAGAAAAACAGTGACTGAAAGATTTAATTTTAAATAAGTCAGAATAACAAGAAATAAAAATTCTCAAGTGTACACAACATAGAAAAACATCAGGTTCAATTACTTCTTAAAATACTTAGTGCTATGGGTATGTATAATATAAAAATAAGAAAATAAGTTTTTGACTTAGCAACTATGGCAAATAACAAATTCAAGTTTGAATGTGAAAAACCAAATATGTCTTTGAATAAATATAAATTTCTTCTTTGGATTATGCATTAGAATAACCACTCTAGAACTATGAAACATACTAACCTGAAACTGTCACGGTTGGAAAATCTTTAATAGTAGAATAGATCTTATGCTAAAAACAATGGTAGGAAGAATAGAGAAAGTCAATGTAGTTATATACAAACTCAAAAAATATGTGCTAGAAAACAAGATAGCATCTACTTCTAGATGCTGTTTAATATATATTTTTTTCAATCAGAGGAAATCTATTCTATTCTCTGATATATTCTACTTTTTTAACCAGACAGCAATGATGAGGGAAAATATACTACATTCCATTTAATGATTCTCACTGAATAAATATGCATCTGACACTATACTTGAGTAATTGTATGTAGCATTCCTTACTCACATTATTCTTGCAGTAGTCCAGGAATTACTCGCTTAAATTTGGAACATTCGAGATTACATAGATAACAATTGCAAAACCTTTATAATTGGTCATTGAGAGGAGATTATACCCATATGTACTCTGTTTAAAAAAGCAAATACAAAAGTGTTTAAAATATGATTAAGTTGTCCTCAGTTTGTCTTTTTTTTTTTTTTTTTTTTTTTTTTTTTGTGAGCAGCAGTTTTTCTAGATAGCTCCCAAATTGGACAGTTTTTGTTGAAATGACTACAAATGAGAGAATACCAATATCCCATCCAGGACCAATTTTATCAGATGCTTTTTTGTGTGTAGGGATTAAAGGATGGTCTTTATTCAAAAGTCTTCATAGGATTCAAAGCCACTGAGCTAGAGGATTTTGGATAACAATATTCTTTTATTCTCTATCTTCCTCACAGAGAAGAATAGAGCTAAATTTTAATGCAATCATTGAGACAAGGGTGCAATAAGCAGAGGGGAATGATGGATTGACTGTCCACACCTTTTATCTCCCCCCTTTGCTGCTGCAGTGTGTTTGTCCTCTTTTGGAACAGATGTGACTGGTGAAAGGAGTCCTAGACCCAGGCCTGTTTGCCTCAGCAAGTTCTGAGATTTGGTAAGGGCAGAGTTAGTGCATAGTATGGGAGAGACTAACCTGAAGATAGAATGGAAGGCAGTATTGAGAAGTTGGATATATTTTTGTTTAGTTCCATTTAGTTTTCTTTTTCCTGTTTAGAAACAACTGAATTGAGGAACAGAAAAGTGTTTGAAGACATGTGATGGAAGCTTCCTAGCTGGATAGCATGCCTTCCTTCTTTTTCTCCCTCCCTCTTTTCCTCTGTTTTTTTTTTTTTTTTTTCCTTCCTTCCTTTCAACTTACCCTGCAAGAAAAGCGAAGAATACCAAATTAACTATATCATCATTTATTAAGCCTGACTTTAGGACTCGTCCCTAGTGCTGTGGAATCCAAAGACATGAATCAAACACATTTACTTTTTCTTAGAGGAGTCAGTCAAAGAATGCATGTAAATGGCTGTAATACTACCAGAAAATCATTGTTATAAAAAGTATTACTCATATTTTCTGTAATTCTTTAAATGCTATTGACATTTTAATATTTTCCTAATGATCAGTACTTAAAAACGTACAGACTTGTCCCAGCCATATCCTTAAACATTGTTTTCAAACAAGAGAGAAGGACAATAATATTTAGTTTTATGAAAAAATTATGATAACCAAAAAAAAAAAAAAAACCAACACTTTGTGATGATCAAATAAAGAAACAAAACATTTTGTTTTAGCCCTTTGTAGAATAACCAGAAAAAAATTTGTTGATATACAGTACTGTAATATTTAAATTTATCTCAATTTTGAATATTCACTCAGCATAATTAAAATACACAGGAAATGTCAACAAAGTAATAATTTTCTGGAATTTTAACACTGCAAAATGCATAGAAATCTTGAAGTCAAACTTTTTAATTTTTTTTTTAACTTGTGAAAAAGGAGATCCTGGAAAATTAGGACTTTCGGTATCAAAATTAATTTTGGCATAGCATTAAAAATTTGACTAGATGTCTTGGCACTCTATATTGTATTTGTTTTGGTTATCTTATGATTTTGTTTTTAAAAATCTGCACTAATAAGATCTATTAGGTCATTATTTATTATTACAATATTTCACATAAAAATGTCAGAAATTTATCTGTCTCAATTAAAATGAATATCCACAAAAGTAAACCAAAGAGGTATTTAGTATCTGCAATTATTATTTACAGAAAGATTTATCAATATACAAAGGCTGAGATTGTTAAAATTTTATTACAATGATTAGAAATATGTAAACACAAGTTGTCTAATATATTTTAACCATAAAGAAAACAATTGCTTGGCATGGTATGGTGGCTCACACCTGTATGTGGTCCTAGAGACTGAGGAGGTTGAGGTAGAAGGATCACAAGTTCAAATCCAGCCTCAGCAACTCATCAAGGCCCTGTCTCAGAATAGAAATTAAAGAACTGGGTACGTACAGTAAAGAGCCTCTGGATTCAAACCCAAATACAAAAAAGAAAAAATACTATTGCTTTAATAGATTGATAACAAAGCATTTACCTTATAAAAGTTTCAAATAATCTAAAAGAGATTAGCTATGAAGAGATAAACATTTTAAAAATATTTCATATATTTTTAAGCAACTTAAATCCTCAGAGGGTTTTCATAAATGCTTTGTGTAAAATAAGAAAAAAGATAAGCATGTTGGGGAGATGACAGAAATCTCCATAAAATTGTACAGACCAAATCAGAGCTCGTTTAGCAATATTTAGTTCACATGAAATAAATAATATACATGTTATATTATTATGTATTTGTGTATTTGTATAAGTTTAAATTAATTACCTTATTTCGAGGAGGCAGAATTTGGAAAATTTTAGTAAGTTTTTGGAGAGAGCATGAGTGAGACACAGCAAAATCCTCATTGCTTCTCTTCTCATGTCTAGCAGATGACACGTTGGAAACTTATGTTCAAATTAACCTTTATTGATTTGTAGTAATTATAACATGCATATTTATATGTTTACCTGACTAAAAGTCGACAGTGTGTGAGATTAACAATGACTCTAATATGCGTTATTTTTGTCAGTTCACAAAGATAAGTAGAAGAAGAGCAACTATTTCATAAAAGAGAAAAGAATTTTATCTTTACACATGTAAGTGAAACAAACTAAACTTATGTTGTGTCACATTGTTTTGGAGAAAGTAATTTGGGAAAACCATGAGAACAAAATGATTGCTTCCCAGATGCCTGCCATTCACATGAAGAGCTGAGATTGTGTGAAAGACATACTGAAAATCACCCTGAGTTCTGTTAAATGTTTTTGTGAACCTATTAAAAATAAATAAAAATCTGTCAAGAATCCTTGAATCAGCATGGAACTCTGATATTCACAACACTCCAGCTGAGCTTAAATATTACTTTGCATTTGTGAGGTTTTCAGTTGTTTTCATAAGCAGCACATTGACAAATACAACATTTCTTAAATCAGAAGATATTATTTGTGTGCAGTATCACATTTTTTTCTATATTTAAGATGAAAATGTTTTAAGAATAAAGACCAGTTACTGTAAACAAAATCTAACAGTATATCCAAGGTCTCTCATGTATTATAATAACACACAGAAAACTCTAAAAATCAATGGAAAAATCATAAATAAATGTCATTGTTTTCCTGTCTATGAGTTAGCTCTTCTTCACTCATCTTTGCAAATTCTGTTGGATAAAACTTATTTGAGATATTTCAAAAACTAATCTTAAAGATGATTATGGAATGTTTTGTATTTACAAAAATCAATTTGACTTACAAATCTATTTTAAATCAATGATTTTAGCAATATCTTCTTGGTTCATATTATGAAAACAGTATCTAGTTTTATGTCAATTACTGTATATAGAAACTTCTAAACATTTTTTCCTGTGACAATATGTATTTTGTAAAGAGCTTATTTTAATATTTCCAATGGTATGTGTCTATAATAATATTTCCAAATCAAAATTAATATTACAGGATTTAAAATTAACTCTTTTGACCTTCATCTTTTTCCTTTGTACTGAAGATTTGATTTATAACAACATTATCATAATTCTTCATTTGTATTATTATAGATAATAAAATAATTAAACTAGCATTATTAATTTTACTCTAACACTTAGACTCCTGAAAGATATTTATTGTTTCTATGCACTTCTAATTTATTCTAAAGTTACTTAAAGTAATTCAATTCCCTGTGGCTATATTACCATATTAATATTCAGTTGGGTTTATTGGTTCATATTTCAATTTGGAGGGGGTTTCCTTCTGTAAATTTTAATTTCCTTTGTGAATATGTGAAACATATATGTGTGTGTATATACACATGTATATATATATATATATTTTTTTTTTAAAGGTTATAAAACAAAGTGTATTCAGAGATGATTTCCTTGCTTTAATGTCTCTTCATCCCATTTGCTCCTTCTCCCTTAGACAATCATTTTCATTAACTTACGGTTTGAATGAAAGGGGTTTGTTTTCTTTCTTAATATTAATTTACTCATGTATTATTTATCTTGGGCTTTGCATGAACATCAATTTGGTGCACACTGCCTGAGCTACTAGTGTTTAGAGCAACAAGCTCCTTCCTACTAAAACTCAAATACTCCCTTGGGAGTGAGCAGTTGTTTCATATACAAAGTACACATGAAGAAGTATACAGATGGAAAACATGACCAAGAACAAAAATACGTGAGAAACTTACATTTCTTACAAATGCAGTATTTTATTTAAGAATATAAAATGGAGGCATGTATGTTCCCCTTAACTCTTGGCAAAAGCTTGATATTATAAAAATTCTTCAACTTATTTCTTTTCCAGAAATGTGATCTCTTCCCAGTTTTTGAAATTTTAGTCACTAGAAGCTGTTTCTAAAGTAAGATAGGATCCTGTATCCAGTTGTTTACCAAATGATATTGATTCTATTTCAGCATTCTCTCACCAATTTGATCCTGCTTTTTATGTGCCCCAGTTCCTCCAATTTAGCTTAAACCTCAATTTTCTCCTGCCTAATCACTTTCAATATCCTTTTGTTCAGTTTTCCTATAGCTGGTCTTGCTTCTTTATACCTGTCATAAAAAGATTGAATTTCTTTGTATAAAACATCCTTCATATCATTCTTGTGTTTAAAAAAAAACTGATGTTTTAATATACAGGATTATGACTGGAATCTATGATTAGTTTAATCAAATTATTTTAGAATTTGTACCTATTTACACGGGGCAATTTTTTTTTTTTTCTGTTTTGTAACCTATGTGTCAAGCTTAGTAAATCTCTATTTTCTTTATATCTGCTATTCTTAAATGGCCCCATGCCTTTAAGTATGCTCTTGATTCTATTTGGAAAGTTCTGCCTTGCTGTCTGCTGAGATATCTGCTTATCTTTCAAAGCACAGATAAACTACCACTTTCACTTTCAGATTCTATAGAAAATTAGTTGCCTCATTTTATGTAGTAATGATATCAACAAAAATAATCACATTATTTCATATGCCATTTCCTTTCCTAATGATTTTCTCAAATTCTAAAAGCCACTCTTTTTCAGATGCTAAAACTAAAGTTCAGAAATATTATGTAATTCAGCCAAAACAATGAAAATTAAGTCCCTGCCTTTTAATCAAGATTTAGGATCTCTTTGAATGAATTAATCTCTAAGTAGATTAATGAAAAATTCTTCATCTTAATATGCAGTTAATTCCCCTGTTACTTTGCTTCATTTAGTCTATTTGCTTATTTCCCTAAGAAGACAGCATTGATTTTAACAAAATTATTAGTTTTACATTATTTTTGCTCCCATTTTTCTGAACTAACCTAAAAAGGAGTAAATCTGCTAAGATTCTCTATTGCTTCTTCTTAACTATACCCAAGGTTTGGTCATTGTATTCATTAGTAATGTGTGTTTCCAACCTACTGTTCTCATAAACATATTATCCATTTCTTCCTCAAATTCTTTATCTATTTTCTACTTGCCACCAATTTTCTTGTCTTATAGTTGCCAAGTTCTGATCTATTGCTTGATTTAGAATTGCATTCCTTTTGTCTCACCTGGTTCCTTTTATTAGTTAGTATACAGGACTTGTATGGATATGCATCGAGTAAGGAAACTGGGGCATTCAATAGCTAAAATAAGATAGATGCATACATATCTTTCTTACAACTCCAGGCTATTGTGGTTTAGTTCTAGGAGGTACACCTGGAAAGGTATTTTTCATCTTGCATGTGTGGCAACACCAGGGCATTCTCACGGTATGTGTGTGTTCTAACCTTTTCTCTGGGGGAAAAGGAGACCAATGCAATGAAATAAGAGAAAAGTTGAATTTTCATTCTGTTCCTCTATCATTAGTATAAACACAGTCACTTGACTACATCAAACAGAAAGAATGTGAATTATAGTTACTGAACAAAATCTCTAAAGGTAAAATAAAAATAATAACTAAAAGACAGTAATGTTCATTATACTTACCTATGTTATTTATTCTAAAATTATGCTAATTTTACATATAAAGAGTTATCTAATTATTTAGTAAGGAATTCCACACATGAACTAGGAAGTCCTAAGATTCAGTCTCAGCACAGTCATTTATAAACTGAATGTTTGACTGACAATGTCTGAACTGCAATTTTTATAGCTCAAACTAGAATTTATGGGAATGCTATCAATATCCAATGAGTCAATTTAAAATATTATCTGTTGCATATTTCAGCAGTAGCATGAATATGAGAAAGGAGTTTCTCTTCATCTTGTGCTCAGTTTATCAGCACCTCACTAGCATTAAATAGTTCAGTTAATATTATTTAAAAATGATTAGAAACATAAATGCATTATGTTCTATTACTAAAAAGAAGAGGGAGTGGATATTGTAACAATTAACACATAAAGAAAAATATAAAATTAAAAACATTTTTGATAGCATGTAATCTTAGACTTGTTCTATGATCTTTTTTTATTCAAAGTTGTTGTATTTATAATAGTAATATGCTTTATAATTCATAATAAACATATAGGGCCTCTTTTTACATAACACTGTTAGTATACAATGTATATTTGTACCATTCAAATCTTCAATCATGCATTTAGGATAATGATTTCCATCTTATTCAACCACCTTTTCTTTTTGTTCTATGATCTTGAGTATTTCATCTTTTTTTTATGGTTTTCAGTTAACAGAAACTGCTATATTATACTCATATCTTGCCATACACCACACTTTTAGGACAATGAATGATTAAAACACAGTGTGTATTTATCCCTCTTATACTTAATACAATTTCCACCTTATCCAACTTCTGTCCCTCTCCCTTCCCCCCACTTGTTAAACAGTGTAGATATCCATAGAATAGCATGAAAGAACTCTGAATCCTAATCTTCTGCATCTACTTACTTTGTAGAACACTCTGCAAGAATATGCAATGACATCCAGACAGCTGTTACATTGTTTATCAGTAATTTGTTATTAATAGGTCTCATCATTGAATGATACTACAGATGAAAAAAAGTATTCTCTATTGAGTCCAAATCCTGCTCATGAAAATACTTTATCTAAGATAACACTTTGCCTCATAGCATCATTATAGGATATTAGTTAAATGTGCCAATAAAAATGTCACTGCACAATAAATTTTCAATACACATCAATACACATGTTAATTGTATCTTGGCATGACTTGTTATTTAAAACTATTCATTTCATTATACTTTTATATCATGGCCCTCTCAAAGTTTAAATTATTGGCTAATGTGATAAGTGAAAATTTATTAACTACCATTTAGTCCTTTTTAATTACTCCACATTAACTTTTTGACCTTGAAGCTCACTGAAAGGAGCCTATGTGTATATTTTCTATTTTGTCATTTAGTCTTAGTATCCACTTCTAAATTAGCATTATCATATTATCACTAATTTTTACTAAGCTCTAACTATATGTCAGTTATAATGCTGAATTATTTTTACTCCTCAGTCAGCCTGATTAGTGAGGTTGTCTTCTTTTGCTTTATTTACATGTGATGGAGGTAAAATGCAAAAATTAAGAAATCACCCCTGTAGTTTTACTTAGAGATGAACTCAGATTCTTTACCTCTAGGTCCTGAGCCTCAACAATGGTAAGTCTCTTCTTTGGGATTATGAGTTAGAAGTCAATTCATATTTGTGATTAAGACTGTGTTTTATGACTCTATCTATATTTGTGTATAGATGTCACAAATCTAAGGTTTCTCTCATAGAAGTAATGTTAATACTATATATGGTCATTTATAATTTTAGAACATATTCGCTAATTCAATGTGGTTGACATTACATTTTCCTCAAATCTAGGATATTCTCATATATATAAATAGATGAGACAACTCTTCATTTAAAGTCAATATACAATACATTCTATTTTATGGATAGAATATTTTTATAGTGATAACTTAAGAAATTGTCTTAGGCCTCAACAAATTATAAAGTTAAAGCCATCAGCTTTTAGTAGTAAAATGTGGTACAATCAAGTCTTTCAATTCTATCCACTTTTAAATTTGGTTTCTTTATCTTTTAAAAATAAAATTCAATGTGCATTTTTGCATACATATTAATTATAGATTGGAAAATATAGATCTTTATTATGTTAGGTAAGATATTGTCTAATGTTTTTGCCTGAAAAGAGGTAACAATGGCATCACACAGATAATATCATATTCTCTCTTCCAAAAATTCCATAATGCCAGGTGACCTAGGAGAAGAAGAGATGGATCTTTCATACTGTTTATTCATCATCCCTTGGGATGTTGACCTCATCACTCCATATCTGAATCAGCATATTGAATGTTAGAAAGCAGACTTGAATGGACAGTATTTTCCATTTAAAGAGATGACTAGAGAATTGAAAATATCATTTCTGCTTGCATCCTATTTACATCCTAATTGTTAGTTATGTAAAAATTCTTAATTGCCAAGTATAGTTGTTATTATAGTCTCAGAAGAGGTGGTCATGTTCCTGGATAAAATTGTCACTGCTGTATTACTAAGAGGAAGAAAAGTAGAATGCATATTAGGATAAGTAACAATTCATTATGTTAAATTTCTATTTTAAAAAATCTCCCATAACATTACCACAATCTAAATAATCTGTTTAGATATTCTCTTTCCTAGTGTTTACTTTTTTACTAAGATTTTACTACTTATTTCTTATTAGTATGATTAATGCATAAGTAAACATATGGAATTACAATTGTTATTTTGGTAATATCCTTAATATAGATTTCTAGAAATGTAAATTCTGGATCAAACTTTATGACACAAAATTTTTAAAACAGTATTTGAAAATAATACTACAAGAATAGGGGAAGTTTATATGTGAACATAATTTATGCTTGAAAAGTTTAATATATTTTGGTATATATGTATTTATAAATTTGCAAATGTGATAGTCAAAACCATCTAAAATATATATTCATTTTAATTTTTATTTACTAAATATTTCAAATATAATAGCCAATATTGTTTTTATTCTCACATTGTCTTCTCATGGATCTTCGCATTTTATGTAGAATTACATGTTACTTATTCACATATTTTTGTGTACATTACAGATATCAATACTTCACTAAATAAATAATTTTCAAATTATGCTTATTTTGATTATTTTTCTAAGTTGTTTCTCATTTATTCATTAATTTATTTCTTTTCTGTGGTGTTCTAGAACTTTAAAATATATTTCCATTAGTCAAGTCCATCATAGGTATTTATGAATGGTGCTTTTTATGTTCTATTTGGCCAAATATTCCTCCCATTTCAAGATCAGTAACACATTGATCATTATTCTCATTTTTCCTCAGAAATATTTGTGTTTGTTGTTTTAAAATAATGCATGTGCATGAATAAAAAGAAATATAATGCACCCCAATTTCCCTAATTAAAAAAAAAAAAATTCATGCAAACCATCATCTCATCTCATCATCTGGAAAAATAAAGCTGATGGTAATTTTCTTGTGTATTTTCTTCAGCTGTATAAAAACATGTTTCATAAGAATTTTAGTAGAAACTATGTATTATAGTAATTGGGTGGATATAGCAACTGGGGAAAGGCTATTTGATAAAAATATATTTCTATTGCCTTAGAGAATTTGATTAACTTGTTGAAATGGGGTTTATAACCTATTCTTAAAAGGCCTTCTCTGAGAGAATTTAAGCTAAAGATCTATACCCTATGTTATATATTCATAAATAAAAAAGAAACTACTTGTATTTTTCATATTATCTAATGACTAACTTGCTGGAGGGTATAACTGAAGTAGTACTCTGCCTGATACCTTTATGTGTGGATAGTCACAGCTCAAGATTACTGTACATAATTTAATTTAATTTCTAATTTTACTCAATTTTTATTTACACCTAAAAATTAGAGAGTGATAATTACTGGGAGACACTATTTTAAGGAGCAACTACTTGATTACCAACATAAATCATAGTATGCATTTTTTAAAACAAAGTAACACAGTTTTAGGTGTCATCCAAAAAACTATTCCCTAATATTTGGATCTAATATCTAAGGGAAATGTCTAAAAGAAGAGTTTTAGATTAATATTTTTGATTAATCTAAAAATGTTAGCATTTACAAGTCTTAGAATCTAGCAAAAACATAAGTATAGAAATCCAATAACAGGAGTTTTATTCAAAATATTCTTTTGATGATTATGCATAAACTACTGTGGATAAATATTTAAATGATCTTTGTTCTCATAAAATCCAAAAACAATACTGCCTTTCTAGTATAATTCTGTAGATACATCTTTATTATTGTCTGAGTGAGTTACAGTTTTGTGATATAGCCACTAATGCTTCAGTGAGCAAAAGAAAGCAATTTCAAATTCAATTATTGAAATGCTAACATTAGTTTGGTATGGAACCAAACAGAAAATCACTTTTGTCCATGGCTTGAAAGTAATATCATCCACAGTATCAAGTAACTTGAAACCAATATGGAGGCAAAAGCAAAGAAATTAAATAATTTATCTTTCTTGTATATTATTTTTTAAATTTTTAAAATTTATTCTAATTTGTTGTATATGACAGCAGAATGCATTTCAATTCATAGTACATATATAAAGCACAATTTTTCATGTCTCTGGTTGTACACAAAGTAGAGTCACACCATTCGTGTCTTCATACATGTACTTAGGGTAATGTAGTCCATCTCATTGCACTGTCTTTCTTACCTCTCTACCCCCTTCTTTCCCCTCCCTCCCCTTTGCCCTATCTAAAGTTCATCCACTCCACCCATATTACACCCATCCCCATTATGGATCAACATTCTCATATCAGAGAAAACATTTGGCATTTGGTTTTTGGGGATTGGTTACTTCAATTAGCATATTCTCCAACTTCATCCATTTACTTGCAAAGGCCATGATTTTGTTCTCTTTTAATGCTGAGTAATATTCCATTGTGTATATATATATAAAAGTTTCTTTATCCATTCATCTACTGAAGGGCATCTAAGTTGGTTCCAAAATTTAGCTACGGTGAATTGTGCTGCTGTAAACATTGATGTGTCTGGGTCACTATAATGTGCTGTTTTTCAGTCCTTTGGGTATAAACCAAGGAGTGGGATAGCTGGGTCAAATGGTGGTTCCATTCCAAGTTTTCCATGGAATCTCCATACTGCTTTCCAGATTCTTTACACCAATTTGTAATCCCACCAGCAACGTATGAGTGTGCCATTCTCCCCACATCCTTGCCCAAACACTTACTGCAGTTGTATTCTTAATAGCTGTCATTCTGACTGGAGTGCGATAAAATCTTAGAATAGTTTTGATTTTCATTTCCCTAGTTACTAGAGATGTTGAACATTTTTTCATATATTTGTTGATTGATTGTATGTCATCTTCTGAGAAGTGTATGTTCAGTTTCTTGGCCCATTTATTGACTGGGTTATTTGTTTTATTGGTGTTAAGATTTTTTTATTCTTTATCTATCCTAGAGATTAGTGCTCTATCTGATGTGTACTGCAGAGCATAGTAACAAAAACAGCATGGTATTGGCACCAAAACAGACTTGTACACCAATGGTACAGAATAGAGGACACAGAGACAAACCCATATAAATACAGTTATCTCATATTAGACAAAGGGCCAAAAGCATATATTGGAGAAAGGACAGCCTCTTCAACAGATGGTGCTAGAAAACTGGAAATTCATATACAATAAAATTAAATTAAACCCCTGTCTCTCACCATGCACAGAACTCAAAGTGGATCAAGGACCTAGGTATTAAACCAGAGACCTTGCACCTAATAGAAGAAAAAATTAAGCCCAAATCTTCATCATGTTGGATTAGGCTCTGACTTCCTTAATAAGACTCCTATAGTGCAAGAAATAAAATCAAGAATCAATGAATGGGATGGATTCAAACTAAAAATCTTCTTCTCTTAAAAAAAAAAAAAAAAAATTCAATGAGGTGAATAGAGAGCCTACAGAATGGGAGCAGATTTTTACCACATGCATATCAGATAGAGTACTAATTTATTTTATATTCTAAGAGTTATATTTTCCTAAATTCAAAACTGAAGTAGTCCTACAAAGAACTTGTCCAGGAAGTCTTTTCTTATAACCCCTCATTTCAGATAGAAGCAAAAGGGTGAATCATGCATTTGTCCCATCATTAAGTAAATTTGGGAGACATTAATATATAATTGACACTGTCCTAAATACTTCTATATCTTGTCTTATACATTTCTTCCTCTTTTCCATCTCTTTTTTTCCCTCTTCCTTCTTAGAGTGCCAGAAGTTCAATCTATCTATCTATCTATCTATCTATCATCAGATAGATAGATAGATAGATAGATATAATGTGTATATATTCAAAGATGCATTTTTCACTTCTTAACAATTTTGAATTTGAGATACCTCATAGATTTGATGAAATGACACAGTTTAATTGATGGTATTTTTTTCTTAGTGATTCACTAGTGATAGCATATCTTATAATCAGTGTTCTCTTAATGTGATGAAATATGGCATAGAAGAGTATTTAAAGTAAGCACATAGCTCATGATAGGCATGCATTAATGATTAGTGCTGACCATAACTAGTAATCACAAAGCATAAAAAGAAAGACAAATAGGAAGGAAGGTAAAAAGGAAAGAAAGGAAGGAAGGAAGCAAGGAAGGAAAGGAGGGAGGAAGAAAAACAAAATATTCTTGCCCCTCAGGAGCTCAATACCTAGCATGGCACAGAAAAATAACATATCTGAACTCATTTGTCTCAATATTTATTCAAATCTTTTCAGTCTTTGACAGTTTTCCCTCCCTTCAATTTTCTTCCTTATTACTATATTTTAGTGTTCCTGAAATTGAGGTATAGAACAAAAGTTCCAGCTCTGTCTAAAGAGCTAATGGTAGAATAGAATAAAATATTTGTCCATTAAAATTATTCATTAAACTACTCCATTAAAAATAACTCAATTTTCATTAATGAGGACCCAAGTAAAGTCATAGGACTGAGATGGACTTGTCATCTGTTTTTCTTTATATATATGATCCCAAGAGGAATATTGCCTAGTCTCAAGAATTTATGATATATTCTATGTATTGAAAACTCTTGAATATAAGCCACCATCCTGCACCTTTTTCCTGAAATGTCTGAAAGTACATTTATGGGTGCCATTCCCCAACATATGAACAATGGAACAAAAAGTGTACTCCTCCCATAATGGTAATTTCTACCCCCTTCATGGCAATTTCATCTTATCAGTAAATTGGATAAAAGACCTCAAGTTCTTTTTGTTTCTCTTTGTCTCTCAGATACACTCCAAAAGCATATCATGTCTGTTCTCCCTTCAAAATGAACCCAGAGACTCCTGGCCCTCATTGTAACAATGATGGTGACATCAGATTAGGCCTCCATTTGTAAAGCATTAGAGAACTGAACAGACTTTATGATATAACTATGAAAAGGAAATACATTTAATCCTTATGTTTGCACAGGATCTTGGCTTGGAGGAACGTTCTGGAACACCATAAAGCAAGGGTGAATACAAGCAGAGTGTGAAAGTCTATTGAGATGAAGAGACAGAGCTGAGTTTGGGGCAACTGCGGAAATTGAGATTTTAAGGGAATACTGGATTAAGAAGGTGATATTGAGAAAAATTTTCTACACACCTGCAAAGGACTACCTGGAGTCCTTTTCTGTATATTATGCACAATTTTCAAGGAAAAACAACAATAATCTGAGGAAATATAAGATGAACAAATTTCAGAACTCAAACAGGATTAGAAAATTAAATTAGACTTCCTACCTAATTTAAAGTGAGCATGAGCAGATCTCATTAAATCCTCAGGGCATTCAATTGAGACCCTTAAAGTGGAGGGCTAACTGTCCCTTGAATAGTTTTCATCAGGCCTGCCCCAATAAAGCTTAAATCTTCATTAACTATGGATAAAGATGATTTCAAAATAAAATAATTGTGGATCAAGAAAGAACTAAAAATCAGAGCAAAGAAATCTAGATAGTGTAAAATATATGATTCACACTTAATATGGTGTTTACCATAATTATTTCCGATGTTAATATTTGCCAAGTTATTTGCATATCTTTACTATTAGAAAATTAATAGCTTTTAGCTAAAAACTTGATACATTTTAACAAAACCTTTATAGGAAGGAGCAGGAGCATGGCTACACATTGCTAATGCACTCTATCAGTAATATTTGCACCACTTAAAATTTCCAGCAGTCCCCAACATAGGTCTGTTTAGTGGATAGTCAGGGTCCAGTGTGAAATTAACAAAAGAACTGTGCAAACCATGATCAAGTGTTGTCACTCTATTTTTGGACAACATAATGTCAACTCTGTCTTTGTGAAATCAGTTTCAGCCTTTGCCATCCCCTCAGCAAAAACAGAACAACTAATGTCTCTGTAGGTGTTTGGAATAGGGAACATATCGATGAATAGGTGTTTTGTGCTTAGACCTCTATATCTTGGTCCTCTTCTTAGGGAGAACAGGCTTTCCTTGGCACTGTTTTAGCTTTGTTAGTGTTGGTAGTTCCAGGTTGGAGACTCATGCTGTGCCTTGCCTAGGGTATATGGGGGCAATAAGGAAATTTATTAGACATATTACCATGTTTCCCTCAAACCCTGATCTCACCCACGACCTGGGTGGGTGGTGGAATTTGGGTTTCTTTTGCCTGACTTGGGCTGGCTGCAAAATAAAGCTAAGAAAAGAAGGTGGGAGAAAACCACACTACATAGAAAGTAATTTTGAAAAGTGGGGGTGGGATAAGAGGAGAGAGAGTGAGATCCCGCGTTTGCTTTATTATATATGGGGGAAACTTTAAAAATTTTCCATAGAAAGTTCTTCTGCCAAATAAGGTAGGAGATGGGCTGTCCAGGCCCAATGGGTCACGCCCAATTCCAGACCTACAAGAGCAGGCTTCCTAGCTGAGAGAAGACTAAGGTCCTGTGCATTGTGCAATCCATTAAGTAGGGGGAGTCACAAAATGACTAGCAATGCCAAACCAAAACCATCCTGGCTCAAGGCTGAGTGAAAACACTAAAATAAGTGTAACGAATATGGAAATAAAAAGATAAGCTTTATTTGTCTTAGTCTCTTTTCTTTTGCTATTTCAAAGGACCCAAAGCTTAAAAATATATAAAGAATAAGGGGGGAGGGGGGAAGGGGCAAGGAGATAGGAATAATGGCAGACTGAGTTATTCATGACTACCCTAAATACATGTATGAAGACACAATTGTTGTAAAAATACCTTATATAAAACCAGCAACTTGAGAAATTGTGCTCTTTATATGTAATATGAAATGAAATGTACTCTGTAACCGTGTATAAAAAGTTAAAATTTAAAAAAGTATATTAAAAAAAGATCAGTAACTACATAAATATTTCCCAGAAAATGTAAAGACTTTAGAGCATTTCAATGACATATAGCATCCCCTTAACTTGAATATTTTTTGATGTTTGTTTTAATTACTTATATGTTAAATTCACAAGACATTTCTATACTTTTGTGTATAGTATTCCTTTATATTTACTAATAGTACCACACTTTTTATTTTCTGGGTCACTGTACTGTTATTTGTAATAGTTTATTCTATGTATAAAGTCTCTTTTATTCCTTTACTGAAAGTCTGCTGATGAAAATGTGCTGTGTCAAATTTAGATATGTTTTTATATCAGTAATATTAAGGTATTATTAATAAATAATATAATTTACCATATATATATAAAGAATAGAAGTTTATTTAGTGCACAGCTTCAGAGGCTGCAAGTCCAACATTAGGTGAATCCATCTGTTCAGCTTCTGGCAAAGCCTTAATGTCCCGATGCCTTGATTTCGAATTCATACCATAGGATAATATTAATACAAACATACCTACATCCTTGGTTTGATGAGGGATTTAAATGAAAGAATAGGCACAAAGAGCTATAACAGTGCCTGAGATACAGAAATTGCTCCTGAAGCTCTTTGTTATACCAATTGTTATTAAAGTTTGTCAACAGAAGCCATGTGGCAAATGTATATGAACAGTAGGAATAACATTATTTTCTCTTTTAGATGGGAGTTGTAAAAGTGAAAGGGTAACTTAGAAATGAATTGCACTTCTAGTGAATCACATCAAAGCAAATGCCTACTGCCTGTAGAAGCTGGGGAAATGTGTGTTCTGCTGGAGACATGCAGCACCAGCTCCATACTATTTTTGCTTTCCCATCCATTCAAAAGTAGGGTGAAATTGAAGTGTTTATATATTGCAGATTTATCTTCACCAAAATAAAGGGATAGACAAAATTTTATAAATGAGAAAGAAGTCACTTGGAAAATCATAGCTAAAACTTGGAAGGTTTAGAATATAAAAATTGTAGTTTCAAAAAATCATAATACCTAAAGTAGCCTTTATTTTATGCTATTAAATAATATATTCTTTCCAGGGATTTGCCACCATCACTTTTTAAATTTCTGAACCTTTCATTCTTTCTAGAACAGAAAAATAAAACAATGTTGTCTTCCTACCTGTAGACTTTTATAATATTACAGTTCTTTAAAAATTAGATTAGAAATAGCACAAAAATCAGATTTTACTAGCAACATCTATGTTTATCCATTAAGAGGAAAACATAATGTGAGGGAATTCAAACTTTATTTGTTGAACTCTGTGGAAAATAATAAGATTAGTATAGTACATGAACAAATTTTTAAAATGAAGTATAAACTTTGTAGTCTTCATTTTTTTACATATATTAAACTTCAGTAATATATACACACAAACACACATACAGAGATACATATACACATAATCATATATATGTTTTCTTTATCTCTTTTGTTTGGGGGCAGGTACCAGGGATTAAACTTGGGGCACTTGACTGATGAACCACATTCCCTAGCCTAATTTTGTATTTTTATTTAGACACAGGGTTTCATTGAATTGCTCAGCACCTTGCTTTTGCTGAAGCTGTCTTTGCACTCAAGATCCTCCTGCCACAGCCTCTGGAGCCACTTGGATTACAGGTGTGCACTACCATGCCCAGTTTATCTCTCTCTCTCTCTCTCTCTCTCTCTCTCCTCTTTTTTAATCTCTTAATGATTGAGCATGTGCTGTACATTCATAAAGTCTTCAAATGTATTGTAACTACTTCCTCTTGGAATTTTGGCTGAAATCAAGTGTTATTTGTTATCTCCAGTGACACTAGTCTGCAAAAGTCGAGAAATGTTATACAAAATGCTGAATTATTTAAAAGTAACCCATTACTCAGTAAATATGCTCAGAACATTAACTAAAATTTAATCTTTTTCCTTTTTGTATTGGTGTATATAAATTATACAGAATGGTAGGTGGCATATTTGTATATCCACAGAAACTTAATTTTATTGGTTTTGCTCTGCAATACCTCCCATATCCTCTTCTTATCTTTATTGTTTTCAACTGTGTCAGACAGTGAGCCCACTCAATAATTTTTCGTTCTTTTGCTTTTTTCTCAATTTGTTCCTCAATGTTTTTACTTCATAGCAATAATAAGTTAAGAATATCTTGGAGTGATAAATATTATTGGTTTGGAATCTTTATTTTTTAATTTTTTTTTTCAGTCATCAGTAGGTTAAAGCTATTTTAGTTACAGTAGCATTGTTGATAGATTTCTTAGAAGAAAGATAACTATATATTAACTATACATCTTACACTGCTCTAGAAGCTTATCATAAAAACTTCTTGATAATAGGCTACCAAATGGATACATTAGATGGGTGTGTGTGTGTGTGTGTGTGTGTGTGCACTGTCTCCCTATCTAGCAGAATTTCTTGTTTTCTACTCTGTCCGTTTAGGTTTTACCCTTATCCCAGCAATTTTGAGTCAGGTGTTATCAATTAAAATGTCTTCCTATTCTCTTGTCATACTCCATGAGTTACAATGAGAAGTTTTTTTATAATGGGGCTGAAGAAGTGCTTTAAAAAAAAAAAAAAAAAAAAACACACACACACACACAATTGCCCAGCATGGTCTGTGGGCCACATAACCTTTCTCTTTTCTCCTCCTAGAATTAAAGTTGCCAAAATGCAGATGTCATCATGGACTCCTCTAGTTTTCCCAAAGGATGGCGAAACGGAAAGACAAGGGGGTTGGGGAATTTGGGGAAATCTTGGGGACTTTTTCAGCCTTAGGCTGTTTCTCTTGAGATTCATCATGTGCAAAGATTTCTCATTAATTTTGTTTAAATTATTCCTTCTAAGGAATCTGTACTCACAGTGAAATATAATCCTTAACTTTATATCTCCCCAAGAGATTTATATTTGAAAAAGTATTTTGGAAGGACACAATTGAATTAAGTACCTAAAGAAAGGGATGAATAACCTCAATTGATAACCTCAGGTTTTGAAGTTGGAATTTCAGCTTTTATGTACATTAAATATATTTGTTTTTCCACTTATTTTTCCTTACTAAAAATATGTGGTAAAATATAAAAACAATAGACATAATGTTTAAACCATTTGTATTATGGTTTAGATATGAGGTGGCCCCTAAGAGTTCATGTGTAAAACAATGCAAGAGATTTTAAAGGTGAAATGACTGGGTTATGACCTAGTCAGTGTATTAATCCCCTGTTAGGGATTAACTGGATGGTAACCAAAGGCAAGTGGGTATGGTGGAGGAGGTGGGTCATTGTGAAGCCAGAATTAGACAGGAAGTCAGTATAGATAGGTAAATCAAGTCAGGCTGATCAAGGAGGCCAATTTTGAGTGATTCCTGGGAAGTTGGAGACTTCCCCAGAGGGATTGAAATGTTAATTCCTTCAGAGTCCTTCCTCCACCCTTATAAAGAACCTGCCCCTGCTCCAACCTGTTCCTAAGGTAACCTGTGCCAGGAATTGCCCCTCCTTACAGGGAGTTATAAAGTTGTTAATTAATGTGTCCTGGGATGCTCCATCTGGTCCTTCCTGCATCCATCTGCTTCTCATCTTTTGGCCATCCCACAGAATATCTCCTGGACCTAGTCACTTATGCAGGAAGAAGAGAGATAAGGGGAAGGGATCAGGAGAACAAAGGAAGCCTAGGACTATAAAAAGGCAAAACACCCTCACTTTTTGGGATACCAGGATACCAGCGATGCCCCCCTTTGCCCTCCTGGAAGAAGTCTATGTTACCCCTTTTTAAATAAACTCTACTTTATATGCTTGTCTCAGCGTGTAGTTCTCTAACGTTATAAGTCACATGTGAGGGAGCAGAACTTGTCACCAATAACCGGTGGTATCAATTGAGGTGTGTCCTTGGGGTTTATATTTTGTCCTTGGTGAGGAGATTTCTGCCTCCCCTCTTCCTAATTGTTATGTCCTGAGCTATTTTCTTCCATCATGACCTTTTGCCCTGATGCTGCACCTTTAGCCTTTTGCCTTATCTCAGGCACAGAGCAATGGAGTTGGCCATCTATGGACTGAACTTCTGAAACCATGAGCCCCAAATAAACTTTTCCTCCTCTAAAATTGTTCTTGTTAGATCTTTTGGTTACAACAGTGAAAAAGTTGACTAAAACAATTTATTATTTAAATGTTATTGTTTTGAGAATTTTCAAATTCTAGACTACTCTCTCTGACAGAAAGGAGCTCTTTATATCTTATTCAAAATATCCACAGGGCTTAACAGATAATTAAAAACAGAAGATTCATATAAATAATTTAAAATACAAGAGTAAATCACTGAAAGTATGAACAAACCCAGTTTGTCCCCAAACATGAACAAACCAATCAAACATGGAACTCTCTTCTTTGATATTAAATAATTTTGTACATTTCCATTCAATAGGTTCATAAGTAGTAACTTGGCAGTAGTTTGTTCTTAGATAAATGTTTTAATTTTCTGAATTTCCCTTCTTTTTCCTTTTTATTTTCTTGATGTCCCTCAGTTGCCATCTGCATAACACTCCCAGTCTCTATATTTTAGCATTCCTCTCTATCCAAGAATCTGACTTTATTAACCATAGAGAGAGATATTGAGAGTGAACACATATAATCAGAAAGATAAATGCCCTGAGTTGTTTCCCTATTGTAGTTACACTTTTTCTTCTTCTATCTTAACTCTATGAATTGATTTATGTTGTCTAGCCCTCGAATGAGCTTAGAGACAGAATTCCAGTATCATTTCTTACTAGAACATTATAGTTTAAACCCACTTAAAGGGAACATGACAATATGCAGAGGAATAAAATGATTTTATCACAACTCCAAAATAATAGTATTGAACATCTAGTAATATTGATTTCCAAACCCTACATGCAAGAAATGTGAATAAAAAATACAGTGGCCTGCTTAAGAAAAGGAATCAGGAAAAATATGACCAAGTTCATTGATTTCACACAGACTAATTTCAATTCCTCTTCTTCATATCTCTAGTTTGGTCTTGAGCTTAATATCATATTGACCCCTCACAATGTCTCTGGTCAAGTAGATAAAGTAGTGAGCTAGAATTTTTATATAATTTCTATGGTATTTATTAGTTCCTCTTAGGTTGGAAGTACTGCACATATTGGAAAATCAGTCTCTGCTCTTTGGATTTACTGGCAATCTTTGTTTTCATCAACAGTTCTGTGATATTTGTTAAAATTCAACCTTAGTTTATACTTGAAACATATTGACATCCTAATTGAAAGTGTTTAAGTACTCTCTTGAATTAACAGAAAATGATTGGCAGTGCCAACTTTTGAATTGTCAATGTCCTGGAGTTCATTCCAAGTTATAAGGATATATATATATATATATATATATATGTATATATATATACATATATACATATATGTGTGTGTGTATTTATATGGACATATCATATATGTTAAGTGTTAAAAGAAGTTGTTAAAAATCATATCCATCACAAAACTCTAATTTACTTACAAAGTGAATAATATTATACCATAGTGCATGGCATCAACTGTGACACTACCAACTTTAACATCAAGATAACCTTCTCTGAGGGGCCATCAAGATGACCTCTGCCAGAACTCTGGCAGGAGGCTGAAGTAAATGCAAACTGCAATAAATACAGAAGCAGCAGTTCTGCAGTTCTGTTTCCAACTTTGGTAGGTACTCAATGTGAAATGATTATTACTCATTTTGAGTATGGTTTTGGCTGCTTTCAGGGGTTGGATTTGGAGGTGTGCTCAATGTCATGTAGTCCAAGGGCACCAAGCCAATGGCAGTGTGATGGCTACAGTGTAGCCACTCTTCTTCAGCACCCTAGTTTCAGTAATCATAGGATATCTCCCTTGTGGGTTGAGCTTTCCAGGATCTGTAGCCAGATGGTGGCACATGGAGGCTTGATGGCCAGGGCTGGAGAGAGTAGCTTTTGTAAGCCCTCCTTGGCTATGGATCCCCGATGGCACCTGTCATCTATGCCATTAGTTGGAATGTGGAATTGTCCAGGCTTACCCTGCCTAAGAGCAGTTTGTTTGTGGAACATGACTCCCATTTATATTTTGGAGGACTGAACAGGCATTTTTACTTAATGGATCCTGGAGAATGCTCCAAGGCTACTTTCTCATTTTCTTTTAGTGTGCAGTAGGTACTTTCCTCTCTGACATCATCTCCAATAGCTCAGAATCATGGGGTATCCCCATTCAGAAAGGCTAGACCTCTTCTGGTCAAGTCTTCTCAGGGGCAGAGAGGGCCTCAACCTCTTCTACTACTCTCTACTGAAATACAAAGAACTTGGAAAAGTGCCCCACCTCCTGTCCCTTTCTGTTTATCACTGCAACTACCACTGCTACTGTTGCTCTGATTATAAGGGAACCTAAAATCATCAGTAGAGTCATCAGTGTAGACCTAGGAGCTCTTCATAAGCTGGTATCATCAGTTAGTCTGTACATCTTGGGCCCAACTGCTATGCCCTGGGCTCTCAGATGATTCTGCCACCTCTCCTCTTCTTTTTCTTTATTGTACATTCTGGGGCACCCATGCTCTTCACCAGTTTCTCCATGGGATATTTCATCCATGTCAGTAGCATAAAGGCCCTGGTCCTACATTGAATGGGTAGACAATAGCAAGTCCTGGACAACTACAACAGTCCCTTGGGCTGTTGTTTCTATTGCCCTCATTGCAACAGCTGATTCTGAAGCAGCCTATTGAGACAGAAGTACAGCAAGACCAGGGGCTGTAGCAGCAACTGAAGCTCCTATAAGAGGCCAGAGCATTCTGGTATAAGCTGTACTCAGAAAACAGTGAATCTGGAAGACATTTTTGTGGTTTTAGGGGTGATTAAACCAGAATTTCAATAACTGGATGTTGAACATGCTGAAGATAAAGATGTTGAAGTCATGGTATGATTGGTAAGCTCTGGGAATTGGCTGTCTTCCTGTGGAGATTATGAAGAACTTTGTTGGATGTGCTTACCTGTGTGGAAGCTTCAACCACATTCAAGGCACTTTTTCATTACCAGATGATGCTATCTACTACAAAGGCCTGTCCTCCACCTCAATCAATGGAAATAACTTCTGAATTGCCATCTGTGGATATCCAAGTTTTCTCAGTTAAGGAAAAGTGGTAATGGTTTCTCTACTAGACAACTCAGCTGGCATTTCAGATGTCTAGTAGCATTAAAGGAGCCAGGTAACTCAAAGATGGCAATCTTTAAGGCTAGTAGAACTTCCTCTAGCCTTTAGTCTAGACTCCCTGACAAAGCAGGTTATGCCAGATGAGGCTTCCTCCTCTATTCCTGATATTTAAGGACTTGAGGGGGTAGTTGATTACTTAGGCCTATATTCCATGTTGCCTTTACTAACTCCCTAGACCAAGCTCTCTGCTAGCTGACGTCATATGTCATATTTCCAGAAGCTGAAAGTGACAAGTTTCTGTTCTGTGGAGTTGGTACTCAGTCAATTTGATCTGTATCTTCTAAGTCCCCTTCTGTGGCAGGACAGACAGCAGTGTACAGGAGTGGCTCTATTGGTGTATGTTTTCTATGGCTGCGGCCTGCTTTGGTAAAGGGAAGAATGAAGTGCTGGCAGAAGAATCAATGCTGGGACTAGGGGTCAGCACTTGGATGTAGGGGTACTGCCCAAGGGTGATGGTGGAGAGAACTCTGGCTCAGGTCCAACTCTACTGGCACTTCTGTCACTGGTTGGGGGCCTCAGAGCCTCGGGTTCCCCTAAAGAAGCTAAGCTGGTCCTTGAACAGTGGGTGACAGCAATTGGGCATGCTGCTATGCATAACTGCAGCCCAAGAAGCTGAATAGTTGAGAAGCCCCAAGCCTTGACCAATTACTTGGGGAATTAGTGCTGGAACACAAAGGGCTGGCTGGCCTCAGTTCCTTGCTACAATAAAGCAGTGGTCAGCTCTTGAAGCAGCCCCAATCAGGGAGATGGCTATTGCGGCTAGCTGGAAGCCATAAGTTCCACCTGATAATAATCATATGCATGTGATGCACCGGTAAATGCACGTGACACACCCGCAAAGCTAAAGGTATATAACCGGGTGAAAGCGGTCAGAAGAGGCATTCAGTCAGTCAGTCGTTCAGTCGCTCAGTCGGTCGGAAGAAGAGTTTGGGTCAGAGAAGAAGAAAAGAGTCAGAGCGACCAGAACGTAGTCAGAAGAAGAAATAAGAGTCAGAGTATAGAGAGAGAAGTAGTTGTTGCTGGTCAGAGTCAGGCCGAGGCTGCCGAAGAAGAAAGAAGAAAGAAGAAGCTCTCTCTCTATCTCTCTCTCTCTCTAAGCTCTAAGAAAGTAAAAGTAAAAGAAAGTGAAGAAGAAAGAAGAAGAATCTCTCTCTCTCTCTCTCTCTCTCTCTCTCTCTCTCTCTCTCAGCTCTCTCTAAGTAAGTAAAAGTAAAAGAAAGGAAAGTAAAGAAAGTAAAGAAGTAAAGAGTCAGTAGTCAGAAGAAGAGTCAGAGAGGTTGCTGAAAGAGCCACTGTTAGAGTTTTGAGAGATTGCTAAAGCCGAAGAATAAAAAACCTTCTTTCATCTTCATTCTGCCTCCGAGTTTTTCTCCTGCGATGTTGTTGCTCCAAGTCAGGAAGCAACAAGCTTTTAGCATCATCAACTCCTCATGTCTCTCCTCAGTCTCTTCCTTCTACATAGGTGGCAACACCCACAGCAGTAAAGGTGTCTCTTCCCCATCCAGGTATTGCATTGCAGCTGGCATGCCCACTCTTGAAGATACTGTCTTTTCAATATTTTGAATGCATGATTTTATATTTATTATAAAATTAAATAAAATTTGGACATAAATATATCTAACATTATAGAATCACATGTTTGTATATTTATTCATATAAATGTATGAAATGTTTGGAGAGGTAAAAGTTATGAGAGTGTAAAACTTAGGAGGAGACAGTTTGGCTATTACTCTAGAAAATTTAGTGTCATATGTATTTTTTGTACTTTTTATTATATTGAGATCTGTATGTTATATATTACTTAATTAAATAATTTTATAATTAAAATAATGCTAACATAGACCTATAATGGAAAAGAATTAAGATGCCATTTTTACCATACTTGGCAGAGAAAATCCCCAATTTTGGTAAATGGTAGGACAGTCGAAACTTGAAGTGAAAACATTTTTACTACTTCTCTACAGGTCAATGGATACAAATTAAATTCATCCACCACTCTAAATTTTCCAAAAAAATAGTTGAAAAATAATTTTTGAAAAAAATAGCATGCTAATACTGTGATTGCTAAAGTCTCTTAATTTTGTAACATATCAGTGACAAAAGTTTTAAAAATAGAAATAAAATTGTTATATTTTAATATTTAAATTTAATTTTTACTCTATGAATTGCTTTATTTAGTAATGGAATATTGATTCTGATATTTATAATGTAGTATTTTGCACATCCAAAAACATATAACTGTATACACGTATTCTATATATTACAAAAACATTAATAAAAAATACTTAACATGGAAATAGGTAGAAATCAATGCATATCAGATTATGTATGTATTTGAATGTGTATATTTTTTGTAAATGTTTTTGTCCAAAACAAAAATCCAGGAAAATTTAACTGACAGAAATAATACTTGGTTTTAAAATTTATCAATAATTTGTTTCAATGGTTCATAGGTCTGGGCTACTTTTTGCTTATTGAGAACTATATTTCTACTACTAATACAATTCAGAATCTTAAGATTTGGAAAACAAATTAGACTAAAGAGAGGAAAAATTAATGCACAATTTAACCAATAATTCAAATTACATCGGAAGATAAACAGAAAAGGAAATCTTTTTATGGAAGTCTAAAAAAAATACACCTCCATTTTGAATGGGGAAGACTTCTGGTCATATGATATTCTGACAGATATATGCATATCATTTGTTAATTATATAGAAAATGTACATCCAAGTAAAAAGAAGCAAAATTATGTAGGAGATTGTCCATAAACAAACATGTAAATTAAAAATTATCATTCCTTTAAAAAAAATTGCTCTTAGGAGCAAAAAAATCAAACAACACAAAACAAATAAAAGAAATTTATTTTCTTGATTAATCACTTCAGAAACATATAAACCATTTCAGAAAGAAACATAATTCCTTTTATCAATTTTCAATACACTTTAATAAAATTAGCATTATTTTCATATATTATGACATAGAAATTATCAGAATCCTCATTGCAGCCAAAGAACATAATTTTCACTTATATAGCAGTTACAAAATTTTAATAATTTGAATCAATCTTTTTTCTATATTTCAAGTACAAAGCAGATAATGTTTACCTACTGTTTTATGTTTTTATTAGTGCGTTATTGTTTACATATTAGCAAGGTTCAATTTGACATATTCATAAATCCATATAACATAATTGTTCCATTTCAGTACCCAGTATTTCCCCTCTCCCTTTCCTCTTCTCCTTCCCCCTGATCCACTTCATCTACTTTACTGGTCTTCCTTCTATAGATTTATTTATGTTTTAGTTTGGTTCATTATAGTTATACATAAAAGTGGAATTCATTGTGATATGTTCATATATGCATATAGTATAATTTGTTCAAGTTTATTCTGCAGTTCCTCCCCTTTTCCTTCCATCCTCCCTCTCCCTAGATCCCCTTTGTGTGGGGAAAAGGCAAAACAAAAACAAACACCACTGGAAGTAATCTAGCTAGTGAACTATTCATCTAGAAAGATAGAACATTTCTTTGTTTTAATTAACTGTAAAAAACAATGTCTGCTGCAGAGTGATTGTAATGATACAAATTTCTGTAGTTACTTCAGTGAGAGCTGTAGGCAGACAGCCTGTGTGTGGTCAGACTTTACTTGCTGATTTCTAGATTTTTGGTTTTTTTTTGTTTTTTTTTTTTTTTTTTTTTGGTACCAGGGATCAAACTCAGGGGTACTCAACTACAGAGCCCAATCCCCAGTCCTATTTTGTATTTTATTTAGACAGGGTCTCACTGAATTGCTTAGAGCCTTGCTGTTGCTGAGGCTAGCTTTGAACTCATGATCCTCCTGTCTCAGACTCCTGAGCTGCTGGGATTACAGGCATGAACCATGGTACCTGGTTTCTGACTTCTAGAATTTTAAAGCCTCTGTCTCTCAGATAATTGTCAAAGTAGACTGTTCATTTCCTTTGTGGTGCAGTAATTCGCCCAAAAGGATTCTACTCAAAAACTTTGTAGTCCTGAGATGTGTGGAAATTAAACATTTTTTGTGGTATCTGGTGTGTTAGTGATCTGAAACTACAGCTTTTTACTATGAGAAATGATAGATTTGTTGTCCTGGAAATCACTGTTATCTTTCATTTTCTTTTTTCTTAACATATTGCATATGCAAATATTTTATTTAATGCTTTATTTTTTTAAAGTCATGGCAACATTAAGCGACAGATATTTTCTGTGATTGATGGTTGATGAATTATTTAGCTTTTAAGGAGCAATTTTTGACATGAGGTTAAAAAGTACAAGTTTCTTACCCCTTGCACCTTGAATTGTTTTCAATGTGCAAATATCTAATGTTTCAAAAGCTTCATAGATATGCAGATATTGCAGGTATTCTCTTCCATACATCTACAAAAGATCATTTTTGTTGTAACACTCCTAAAATTTAGTTATGATTATAATTACATATAATATTTTCCTGCCATTAATTGCATTCTCTAAGAATAATAACAATATGCATATTCTGTCATTCATTCTCCCAGAACTGCTGTGTCAAATACTCCATATATAAATATATTATAAATTATATACTGTTTAACATTTTATATATTATTTGTATATTAATAATTTTATATATTATTTATTATTGATTTTAATATATAAAATTAACTTATCCTGTGTGGATGGGTTATACAAGTTTTAGGTAAATAATAAAAATTTATTTGTTTATATTTACCTTTATTTATAGAAATAATTCAAATATTAATACTTTTGTGACTTTAAAAAGTTATAATTATATGCTTTATAATTTCAGATTCTGATTTTCTTTGATTTACTTTTACTTTAAGAATTTATTAATATAACTGAACAATAAAATTTTATATTATCAATTATTTGAATTTAAACAAATAAAATTATTTTCTGTACAATTTTTCTCCTTAAAACAGTACATTGAATTAATTAATAAAATCAATGCCCCTTGCAATTTCTAGAAAATTAGCAAGACTTAAAAGTCTATGTGTAGATCGGGATTGCAAATAATAAATAAAAATAAAGCAATATATATTAATCAAATCTTTGTAAAAATAACGCATAAATGATTTCATGATGTTCTGTATGTCACTTATAGTCCTTCCCTAGTTCTTTACTGCTTATTTGTAGTATGACCATTTGTTATCCCTGACATGCATTCTTATATATACAATATGTGTTAAGTTAAACTGCATTTTGGATGAAACTTTTTTATCTTAGTGTGTATCAAGTAAAGGCTCCTTAATCAAAAGCCTTTATGAAAAATAATTCATTAGTCTTGGGGAGGTAGGACCCTCAATCTCAGCAAAGTCCTGAGTGTCAACACTAAAGGACAGGAGAGAAGTACCACCAATGACAGGAGAGCCTTGCCATAGCTCTCACACTGCACTGCTGCTGACTACAATACTATTCTACCAGGGGAAACTTCTCCCCAGAGCTTTCTTTTATTTTCAAACTTCATGATTATGTTGGCAGTTATTTCCTTCTAGGTTTTTATAGTACTGACTTGTAAAGCTTAGATACAAGGAATCAAGAATAATATTTAGTAAATATTTCTCAATTTCAAGATGATATTCTTCAACTATATGTTTTTTTTTTTTTTTTTTTATAGAGTGGTTTAAATGGCACTCAATAAATGTGACACCCTTCTTAGATGAATTTAGAACTGTTTATTCCGGTTCGAATAATTTTCCTATAAAACTTTCATTAACTGCCTTAGAGAAACACCTTGAATGACAAAGAAAGGTGGGGGGGAGTCGGGGATTGTCAGACTCTCATTCTGTAGTCCTGTTAGCATCTGTGTTTTTTTCAAATTTCCTGTTATTCCTAAGTACCATTACTTCAATATGAATGCTCAAATATCACATTCCTCATTGTTCTTTACCTGATCTTCCAAGAATTAATATTATTTCAATTGACTTCACAAGAAAACTACATTAGCTTATAACATAATATAATTTGCCTTGAATTACAGCCACTTGTGATCATTCATGTTAGATAAGCTAATGGGACATTTTACACTTTGTCCCTTTCCCATTTCCTCACTCAGTGGTTAGAAGTGGTAGATGCACCCTAAAATGGTGTTGATTGAATCAGTGGAATTGTATCACTGGAATCATAAGGTAGGAGGAGTTTGACAGTATTGAACAGTATTTTGGATTTTGGATTCAATTTGTTCACTTTAAAAAAGCACAACTTAAATATTATACCACTTTATAACACCTTCAGTGAATGTCATCAAGTCGGCCCTGAAGCAAAGTGTTGAACTAAAAGTTGGGTAGGATTTTAGCATAAGCAATCAGGGTAGTGCAATGAAAGAGCAATCTCAGGGTTTTGAAAATCCAAGTTGTAATTATGGCTCTGACATGAATGATTCTTGTGGTCATGTATGCCTATATCCTGGCATTCCATATAGTTTACCATTTTGTCTTTTTTTTTCCCTATGTTCAACGAAGTTTAATTAGGTATGTATGAGTCAAAGTGGATTTAATAGATATCCCTGACAACTTTCACCATGTTCTCATCTGGTAATGTGTATGATGCTTGTACTCTAGTCAAGTTTTCACCTCTATCTTGTAAATAAATGGGAAGGAGGAAAAAACGGTATCTTGTTTCTACTTTCTCAAGAGTCCCAGAGGCAAAAAAAAAAAAGTAAAAACTCCCCTTTGAGATTAGCAGTGAAAGCGCTCACTATTAAGATCAGTGCTTTCAGATTCAAGTGTCCACTCTTAGCTAGTGATAGGACAGTTCAGTCCCTATCAGCCATTTGAAGTGCAAGCAGTTATGCTATGTGCTAGTATTTATAATATTTAAAAGCCATCAGGCCACATATTGGCAGGGTCAGTAGAAACATAAGCAATTACAAACAGGTGTAAACAAAATGTGTGAGTGAAATAAAGACTAAACAATCTCTTTCTAGAATACAGTCCAAATGGGTTTTTGCTATAGTTCTACCAATTTTTGCACACTAAAAATTCTCAACTCTGTCCGTTTCCTGGTTTGGTGACCCTATACTATTTTGTTTCTGTTTTACTTGAACTTTTTAAAAATAAGCATCTATTTTTGAGTAGATTTAGATTTACAAAAAGTTTGCAAATATAGTACAGAAAGTTTTATATACCCCAAATCCAGTTTCTTCTACTATGAACAGCATATATTAGTATATTTGTCACAATTGTAAACTAATATTGACACATATTTTTAATTAAAATCCATACTTTTAGATTTTATTAATTTTTAAACAATGTCCTTCATTTTTTTGAAGATCCTATCTTGAGCACTGTAATGCATTTAGTTATTTGTCCTTTGTTGACTGTGACAATCTCTCAGACTCATTTTCTTTTGATAACCTTGCCAATTTTGAAGCGTACTGATATTCTATAGAAAGTTCATATTAACATCTATTTTCTTCTTATGATTATATTGGGGTGGTAAGTATATGAGGGGAAGAATACAGCATTGGAATCAGACATTTCTTAAGGCATTCTGATTCCTTATATTGGAAAATGATAGCAAAAATCAAGCATTAAGCGGGTCATTGTGGCACATGCCCGTAATTCCAGACACTCAGGTGGCTGAGGCAGGAGGATTGCAAGTTCAAGGTCAGCTTCAGCAATTTAGTAAGACCCTGTCTCAAAATTAAAAAAAAAAAAATAAATAAATAAAAAGGACTGAGAATGTATCTTGGTGGTAAAGCACCCCTGGGTTACATTTTCAGTACTAAAACAAAGCAAAACAAAACAAGATCTAGATGCTAGGTATGCTCATTGTATCTGCAATGTCATTGCTTCTATGCCTCTTTGGAAGACACAGCAAGAAAACTAACCCATGGACATATGTCCATGTGTGAATACTTATAAGTAGAGATTGTAGATATTTGTGTGTGTATATGTGTGTGTATGCATGTATGTATGTATATTTATATTTTCCTGTAGAGAGTAATCTTCTGGATAGTAGTAAAGTGAAAAATTCTGGGGGTATATTTCAGCCCTTTTTCTGCTAGAATCATAAAAATAATTTTATCCTGCTAATGTCATAAATGGAAACTTTCTTAGATCATCCATGTGCAAACTTGATGTAGCCACTAGAAATAAAATCCATGGATCTTTGTATGTCTTCTAACATTGTGGCTCAAGGAGTTTTTTTTATTTTTATGCTAGTCTACTAGCATTAGGTCTCATGCTAGTTCATCAGCAGCAGGCTCCAGCAATTCATTTTTTAAAAAATCAAACATTTACATGTTCTTACAGTCACTGGCTTCATAAGCTTCTGCCCCCGGTGCCCCCTAAGTAGATGTTGCCTGTGTGTCCCTGATTACCATACTCTCTGGGTTTTCTTTAGGGTGGTTTGCCCTGCAACCTCAGTACTCTGATAGGCATTGATTTACATGTTGTTATTGTAAGAAGTGGGTGATGAATTTGAAGATCTCTATACCTCGAAGCTAAAATCGGAGTTCAGAAATCTCTTTTTAATCATTAAAAGGAATCTTTTCATAAAAAGGGACTAGAAAATGAGAGTGCTGAGTGTCTTCTTCTTTAAGATAGTTGAAATAAAAATGAGAAAACACAAATCAAAAGATAAAATATCAGCATCCATGCTAAAGTAATATAATTTTATTAAGACTGTATTTAGAACATTTATTTAATTGGGACTGTACAAAAGTATATTTTCATATCACTTGGTAAAGAAAGACTTTTTATTTAAATCATAAGATGTTCTAAATTACTTCCAGTGATTTATATTTAAAATGAGATAGTAACTTTTAATTGATGGACTCTATTAGCAAATAAAAATGTTTACAAAGTTTTAGCTATTTACATCAGGTCATCATCATAGGCTTGAAATACAAATTTAATTAGTACCAATAATGGTTAGATTTTTTTCCTCCATCTAATTTATGAACTCAAGTAAAACTTTGAAAGTTCATTCCTATAAATGCAAAATATCACGCATTGTTGTTAATGCTTTTGCAAATTTGGTCAAAATTTTCAACATTGGGAATACATTTGTCTGGTTTTCAGTATTAAGAATAAAAAATTTTGTTGAATAATGGCATTATTTAAAAAAATGTTTTCACTAAATTGTGAAGGACTGAAAACACTTGGAACTTACTGTGAGATATAATTCATAACTGTATCCAAATAAGTTGTGATTATCAACAACATAAAAGTCACAGATTTACATACATTTTATTACATGTAGTGTAACTGAACTATAAAATTTTGTGAAAAACTGACTTAGATCAATAAAGAGATTTTATAGCATGGCATATTGTGATTTCTTTGATGGTTACTATGAATTTAATTTTAGAAATATAAACTATTGAAAAATCATAATCCTCTATAAATTAACCTACAATGGGATACTGAAACATTTATAAATGTTTCCTGTAAATTTTAGATGCATTTTGGTTAAAATCAATTGAAATTATCAAGTCAAAGTAAGCAACTAATAAATATTTAAATTTCAGGTTTTGAAGCTTTCAGAAAAATCAAAACCAAAACTTGTAAAAAAGAAATTGAAATACATCTCTATGAAATCAAGAGAAGTGAACAAATTACACTATGAATGCTCAAGTTTGAAACACAAAATTATGATGTTCTAAAAATGTTTTTTGAAATATTTCAAGTTGAAGTTAGTCTTGATAAAAGAACATATATTCAGTTACATAAATTTATATTCTATACCAAAATGAATTATAAATTAAGAAGTCCTGTGATTTGACAGCAGCTACATTATATGTAATATTAAATATATCAAAAATAAAAACGACTTTTTGGAGACTTTTATTAGCAAAAGTATTTACCTAAAAATGTTCTCTGAATTAAAATATATAAATATTTGTTTCAATATTTGAGTATTTTTATTTGAAATAACTAGTAAATATCCTCTATTTATTTTAGTTTGCTACTGAGATTATCAGGCATATTGACTCCTATAGAAACAATATTCTTTCAATTAAAAGTGTTATTCTTGGGCTGAGGATGTTGCTCAGTGGTACAGGACTTGCTGAGCACGTGAAAGACCCTGGATTTGATCACCTGCACCACACACACACACACACACACACACACACACACACAAGTTATTCTCTAATAAGAAGCTTAATTTTAATTGAAGTGGCTGGGGGTTGTGATTCAGTGGTAGAGTGCTTGCCTGGCATGTGTCAGGCACTGGGTTTGAACCCTGGCAAAACATTAAAAACAACAACAACAACAAAAAGATATTGTGTCCATCTACAAATAAAAAAAAAAAAAAAAAGAAAAAAGAAAAAAAAGAAGGTTTATTGAAGGTGTGCACTTTTGATTACTTATAAAATATAAATTTAGATAATATAATAGATAAATTGGGGGAAAAAGAGTACCATTAAAATTCCCTTGCAAAAGAAAACCATACTTTTCAGAAAACTTTTCTATAGTTAACATAGTATTAGAGACAACTATGGCTAATAAATTTATTGTTGTAGTTAATGTATAATTCAAAATATTTTGGTTTAGGATATTTTAATATTTTTACAATTTATATAAGAACTTATATAAGGATTTTTACAAATTTTCTTTAAGGTACATGGACTTATATTTTCAGAAAAAAAGTTTATTTTTGAAATTTCATTTTTAAATGCAACTAGTTAATAGCCTAGCCATTTAATCTATTAACCAAGTAAAACAAATATTTCTCAAACAGGGCAATGTTTATTTTAGGTGATTTTTTCACTATTAATATGTGCTGTTTTGTACAACAACTTATGTAGTTACTGTATTCATTATGGGCATACACAAGAAATCCTAAAGTAATATCTGAAAAAAATGTATTAAAAATTTTATTTTTTGCTCTGTTCTAAAATTTTATCATGTGAAAACAAAACAAAGTACAGATCACATGATAATCTTTTTTTTCATTTAAAAGTAGATCTTCCAATACCTAATACACATTCAAACTTAATTCACTTTTCTTTATAATCATTTCAGCTAATCAAAAAAAAAAAATACTACTTTTCTCTTTTTGAATTTATCTGTGTCAAATGGAACTGCACCAGTGAACACAAATCAGTGTCTTGGTAGCAAAAATAAAAACAGAACACAAAGCATAATGTTTAAAATAATGAATGCTTAATTTGCAATCTGTACTCTGGAATGCATGCAAAATATGATCATTATAAGAATAGTTTAAACTTCAGGTATTTGTAGTAAGTGTTATATATAAATGAATAAAGTAATTAATGGGACTCCAAACCTCCTGCCACCTGAAAGATTTAGAACTTTGTATGTTTGTCAAAATGCAATATGTTCCACAGTAAGAAGATTAACTTCAGCGCAGGTTTGATGACTCAGCATTAAAAGACAAAAACAATTCCAGCCATGTCTGCACTTATTTTCCAAAAGGGGAAGAAGCAACACAAATTTAGAGGGAACTCTCTCCTATTGTACCCTGTTCACTTGTAATGTCACATATTGAAACATCCAAACTTTTGGGTGCCTCTTAAATATTAAAGTAGAAGAATTATTCGCAGAGAGGCTAAAGGTATAGGGATGTAGAATTGAAGTGCACCATCCATTTGAAATGCAATGAATAGTGTGATAGTGATGAATGATTGCCACTCAGTCGGCACTAGCCACTTGGTTCAAAGGAAAATCAGAATGCAAGGCAAACAACAGGCAGACCATCAAAATAAATAAGTAAAAAGAAAGGACATTAAAAGGCAATGGATTGTTAGGATGAAGGCTTGTTATAAATGATGAGGTCTGTGATAAATTAAAGTTGCTTATGCCATGTTAGTATTCCAGAAAGGAAAACTAACTGGAAAACTCAGCACCATCACCTACTCAAAACCCGTCTTCAAAGTTCTAAAGTTTTAAATGAATTTTTCTATAAGAAGCACAAAATCAAAACTTAGGCAATAGAAGAAGATATAGATCATAGTCTGTTTTCAGTCATTCTTCAGATACCCATGGAGGTTGACTGTCAAAAGGAAGGATTTTATCAGAGAGAATTAAGGTAAATTGTGGTTATAGCTTAATAGTAAGAATTCACAAATCTCTGGAGAAATTTACCTTTAATGATGTATACATGGCTGTATCCAAACTTCTATGCTTTTTACCCTCCTTGATGCTCCTTGATGTCAGAGTCTTATATGTGTTGTATAAGTTGCATCAGAAAGTGTGTTATTTGGGGCTGGGGCTGTGGCTCAGCGGTAGAGCGCTTGCCTAGCATGTGCGCAACCTGGGTTCGATCCTCAGCACCACGTAAAGACAAATGCATTGTGTACAACTAAAGCAAATAAATAAATATTAAAAGAAAGTAAGTGTGGTATTTCATTCTTTCATTAAGTTAGTCAACCCTTGTGGATAAATGTGGGGGTACTGTTTGACTTTGTGTTAGGTGTTGGTGGAAGAACAAAATACCTGCCTTTAGAAAGCTTTCTGTCTAGTGAAGTAACTTAGAAAAGTTTTAATTTTAATTCCATCAATTGATTTTAGAGTGCTTGAGAAAAACAAGCCTAATGTATTTATGCACTAAGCAGCGTTCCCTAAGGATGATAGCTTTATGCCTGAACAGTCTTCCTAGGTAAATGGGCACCTGGAGGAGAATAATCTATGCAAGGAGAAATATCGAAGATGTTGGGTCTGGTGAGGTTCAGGAATAGGATTTCAAAAATCCTTAGTTCATGTAACAAGAAAAATCTAAAGACATCATATGACCAAAAATCTAGAGTAATAATATCAGGAAAATGGCATTTGAGGAGGAAAATGGAAACAAAGCATCAAGAAAGAAAATAGAGATAACCAAGCAAACTGAATTGAGAGGATAGAGAGAAGACAGAATATAGAAAAAGAATTTCAAGGAGAAAGAATGTAGCATTGGAGACTTATGTTCCTGCAGCCTTAGCAGAGAACTTCAAAGGGCATAGGTAGCTCAGGCAGCTTGCAAGTAATAATTGAGTATTGAAATAAAATTTAAATGTCCATTCATAATTTTCACAAATAAAAGAAGCAAAGCCTAAATAAATCAATAACATTTTAACATTGAAGATATATTTTCTTCCTTCAGTAAAAAGAAAGAAAATCTAATAAATACATTTTCTTTGTAGTTTTAGTCTCTTTATCTTGATTTAAATTTATTGTGCAATTTAAAAAAATATCAGATGATCCATCATCTCACATATTATGGATAGTTGCAATTAATCTTTATCTAATGAATTCCTTCTAGAGATTTGCTTATCCTTTTATCTGTATGCCCATTTTGGACCAATATAGAACCAACATTTTTTTTTTTTTTTTTCCCATTGCAGGTATCTGCCTTCTATATGGCTACAGCCTGGAGTGTCTCTGTTGAAGTACCCAGTGTCACATGAGGCAAACCCTGGTAGTTTGTGTGCACTGTGCTTTAGGTTTTGTCGGATTCCTTATTAATATTTTTCTCTCATTTAAATTTTCATTTTCTGCTACAGTTGAAACTGAGGCTTCTACATTCACCTGATTGGCTGGGGTCATAGAAGTGATTCTGAGGTACCTGTAGATAGTGTTACAGGTACCAAAACCTCTATAAAAAACCTTAGTCTCAAAAAATCACTTCAGTCATTCCAACTCCCAAATCCCTAACTAAAATGTCTCCAAATAAGCCCATCTAGCTAAGATATTTATACCTTCTCTAATTCTTTTCAATTTCTTGGTAAAAATTGAATATTATTTTCTATTCTGAAAAGATAATAGCTTTGAATTTAACTTTGAATATTGCTCCATATTTGAAGCAATATTGTGTCCTTATCAATAATGTCTATGAGATCTTTTTGTTACTAAGACTAATTTAATTAATACATGTCACTATGCAGGAGCCCTGTTTGGGGAGATGGCTTAAATTGCGGTTGACTATGGGCTTTGGACATGTTTGGGCATTGGCGCCTTCCGTAGTCTCACGGGACTTGGCCGGGGATCTTGCGAGACTTGGCCGGAGATCTCGAGGGACTTGAGAGAGATTGCGGATGAGGTCTGCGTCATTTTGGAGGTTAGAAGCGTGGACGTGTCGGGGTGTAGTTAGAGCCAGAGAGAAAAGTTATCAGAATAAAGGCCTGTTTGTTTCCAGTTCGTCTCAAAACTTCTTCCCGCGGCTTCTTTGCTCCAAGCGGCCATCGCTTCAGGCGACTACATCACTATATTCATCTGAAATTTAGAGTCCAGTGGTAGTTATAACTCTGATTAGGGACTCCATACAACTCACCCAGGGTTAGTAATATCACCAGCTTGTCAGAGTTGTTTTCTCTGACTTCCACTCTTTCTCCATTGGCCAGGGCTTCTAAAGTCCTAGGTTCACTGAAAAGAGCTCCCCCAATTCTGCCATTACTGTCTACTTTAAATGTGAGAAGTAATCTCAACAAAATGATTTTATTAGGCATTTTTAACTTTATATGATACATTATGAGTTTTTATATGCTTTCCACATTTTGTACTGTTAATAAAACAAAATGTTTTTCAATTATTTTCTAACCAAAATTAATGTCTTTGTCAGAAACAAGTACTTTGCTCTTTTGAAATTTATTTTCATTACAGAGGACTTTTAAAATAGTTTTAGAGAGAATCAAAACCAAGAACAGTCACAGCAAATAGAAACATGCTAGTAGTGAGCATCTTCTTTTTTCTTTTCTTTTTTTTTTTTTTTTTTTTTTTTTTTTTTTTTTTTGGTACTGGGTATTGAACTCAGGGGTACTCGACCACTGGGCCACATCCCCAGACTTTTTTGTATTTTATTTGGAGACAGGGTCTCACTGAGTTGCTAAGTGCCTTGTCATTGCTGAGGCTGGCTTTGAACTCGTGATCCTCCTGCCTCAGCCTCCCAAGTGCTGGGATTACAGGCGTGCACCACCACGCCCAGCGAGCATCTTCTTTTTAAGCACTGGTTCTTGACCCAAAAATCATGCAGTGAGTGTGTGTGTTTTAAAGGAAACATTCTGCAAAACAGAACTGTTTTAGTGCAACACTAAATGTGTATCAGCACTGGTCCTTTAAACCCCATGAAAGCTGGCAATAAAATGCTACGTGGGAGCATGCAGGGAGTGCTAGCGTGCATCTCTTGACTAATCTCTATTAATTTACCAGTGCTGCCCTTTGCTCCCTCATACTTTGGTTTACTGAGATACTCAGGAAGCAACATTCATGAACCAAAGAGGTCTTTCTCATTTTCATCCTTCCTGATTCACTTATGCCTCAGAAAACCTGGAAAGTTGTGGATTCTGGCTCTCTTTGTGGGGCTGTTAAGACGAAGGCTGAAGACTAAATAGGTCAAATTTAACAAAAGAATACTGTGATCTCATTCTAACTACTGATTCCTTGTTCTATGGGTCCATTTCTCTCAATTTTGTAATCTCAAACCCAAACTAACATTTGAATTGTAGGCATGGTTTGAGCTCAGAGTGGAAACAAGATGATAAAAAAAAAAAAAAAAAAAAAAAAAAAAAAAAAAAAAAAAAAAAAAAACATGGAGAAATTTTCAAGAAAATAATTATGTGATAGTAATTATTTTTCCATAAATATTTTCATACTCTATAGTTCTTTATTCTAAACGTATACTGTATGTATACTGTATTCCTGTTCATTTTCAATCTTTCTTACTTCATACTCAAAATATCCAACTTAGCCATTATTATTGAGCTCACAGAGAAGAAAAACAAAGCCCCTGAAATATTGTATAATTTCTCTACAATTGTGCAGGAGGACAAGGTGCCAGATTTGAATGTAATAAAGTCTTTCCCCAAAGATATTCTTTGTAGTGAACACTTACCCCTCAGAATGTTGTGCTCAATCATGCACTTGTTACACATTTTATTATATTTTATTCTCTACACATGCTTAATTCAATTTTTTAAATATAGCCCAAACTCTCTTTTTCAAGAGACTTAAATATTCCTGCACATTTTCTTCTACAGACATCACAAATAAAGCTGTCTTCTTCCTTTTTCTAAACCCCTGTAGGATTTATCATGTGCATACCTTTTGTGCAATCACATAATATTCTACATTATTATAATATAGATGCAAAAATTCTCAATAAAATTCTGGCAAATTGAATACAAAAACACATCAAGAAGATAGTATTATATTTCTTCATGTGTTTCTTTTTCTCTTCAATGGGCTTGTAAATTCTTCAGGTCTAGAGCTGTATATCAATCAATCAACAGATAATTACTGGGAATTTTCTATGACTGAGACATTGAATAAGATGAAATGGTGGATAGAACAATTTGAACAGTAAATAAAAGAAAGTCTCAAAATATAGCACATATCTTGCTATACAATTGCCACAATAATTCTAAATAACAGAGTAACAACACTCATGGCTGTAACAGTAAGCCTCTATTCCCACATTGACTAGTGTGTGAATTGATGGTCCCTCAGCTTTAGATTGTGGCTTGGCTCAGCGTGGCTTCAGTTATACCATGTTAATACTTTTGCCTCATGTGGCCAAGGTTGAAGAAGCTCTGTGAGAATTACTTTTCTCCCGACTTCAAACATTACATTTGACATTCTATAGGAATTCTTTATTAACATTTTCCTTTCCTTAATTTACAAAATAATTTTAGTAATAACTACAGGATGATTGTTATTTTGTTCATTTGGGCTTGATTTAAAATAATGTTTTTTTAAAGATCAATGTACTTAAAATTTAGAGATATGGAGTTTACAAACCTCTCATAGTAGAGGAAATATTTACATTTGCCCCACAAAATTTGCATTTAATGTTTAAAAATCTTGAATGCAAATATATGCTCAAAGCAACAAAAGTAAAATAACTCAAGTTCTTTGTCTACATTTTTATAATCACTCTGAAACTGTTATTATTTATTTAAACCTACTGTTTAGAAGCAGGATTATGTAATATCACATATTATTGGAAACTCAAACTCCTTCTGAAGTGAGGTTGAATAATTTTAGAAAGTTATGAATTTATTTTCAAGTAAAATGCATACAGCTTAATGTGTTACGCTGATGGTTGACTATAACTGCAGTGATTATATGGAAACTTAGATGGACAGATTTAGGAGTGTACTTCATCCTTGAAAAATTTTTCTCTGTTTCTGTGCATACAAACCTAAACTAGATTCCTGGAGTCGAAATAATCAGGATTGTCATGGGGGCTCATTTCAAACTTCTGTTCTCATATCTACTACCATCCAGTTACTCAAAGCAGATCACACGATCAAGCCCAAAGTCAGAGGGTGGGAAAATACACTTCACCCATGATGAGGTCATGTCACAGGTGTAAGGAATGAGGAATTTAGATCAATATTTCAATCTATTGCAATAAATAATAGCAATATTTTATGACAAAAATTAGATAGCAGGAAAAAAAGCTAATTATAGATGCAGAAAAAATTTCTTAGTTCAGGAAAATACAAATAATGATGTAAGTCTGTCATCCTCAAATAATTTTATGTTCCTTAGAGGGACTTTGACAGACACAACATATAATATTTATGAAAATAATATAGAAAATATACAAATAAAATTGTACTTCTTTCTGTGAATTTCTTTTACTCAACCATATACACTGGAATAGACTTTACAAAATTGTGAAAAAGTAAGTATCCAGAAAGTTATTAACTACCTAAAGCTCCTATTACAGTGGTAATTAACTCTTATTATTGAATAGCATCAATGCCTTTTAATAAGGCCCTCTTCTCTCATTATTTAATGATGACTGTTGTGCTATGTTTTGAATAACAATGAAAGAGAATGGAAACAAAATGTAGAGAGTTTGTGTGTTGCTGCCTGAAGCGGAAACCGCTTGGAGCAACGAACGCCGCAGGAAAATTTGGAGGCAGGATGAAAATGAAAAAAGGTCTTTTATTCTTCTTCTCTCTCTGGCTCCAGCAATCACTCCAAACGCTCTAACTCCAACCACCACCTTCTTCTTCTTCCCACACACACTAACGAACCTCAACCAGTTATATACATATCGCTTTAATAAGGACACGTGCTTACAGCTCGAGCTTACAGGTGCGTCACGCAGTGTTCACGGGCATACAAAGATTCTTTGGATAATGTATTACTATCAGGTGGAAACTAGAACATCTTTTATGGCTCTCAGCTAACCGCAATCTTTAGCTATCTCCTTGATTATAGGCTCCTTCATTTCCCCCTTTTAGTTTTAAAAGAGGGGATGTTCTAGGACGTCCATGTGCAACCGACATTCTTACCCATCATGGGAGTCTAGGCTGTCCTGACTCCTGGCTTAGGTTGACATACCGGCCACATTAGACTGTCCCGTGCGACTGTGCTGTGTCTTAGGTTGTCCCCTTCTGGGGCTCATACCCGTCATAGGCTAACCAGCCATCCAATAGAGCCCTTCAGGATCGACTGTGTGTTGACTAACAGCCGTCCAATTTTTAGGAGATGCTGCGGCTTTAAGACGGTAAGCCTACTGCTGACGAGCCAAGTTTCCATAGCGTAGCAAGTTCTTTAAGCGAATCAGCTGTCCTTAGTTTCATCAAGTAACGCACTGAGTTCTCTTAGACAAATACCTGCAAGGCATTGTCCCGTAATGTCCCAAAATAATGGAAAATCAAAATCTCCATAAGTTATAACACATAGATTCAGGAGGCCCCATGGATGCAGAGCAGAGGCCACACTGCTGGTTAGGTTGTTTGATGCTTGAGCAGCAGGGATGCTTGCAGCGACCGTGGTCCCTGCAGTTGTAGCAGCAGCCGTCTTTTTTATGTCTAGACATTTCCACCGGCAAATCTTCAGGGCCCACTACCTAAAAACTCAAGCATCCATTATTAAGGGAAAGGCAGTGCTATTCCAGCACTGAGATCAAAAGGTGAGCTGTCCAACTAAAAAAAGAATTATTAGAGTAGAAAATAAAAGTTGATCTCTGCTCACACACATTGCTGCTTAAGCTCCCACAAACATAAGCTGGCAAAATATCACATTCAGAAATAATCAAAGAGAAACTGAGGGTGTTTACTGCATTAAAGATAAAGAAAAGCTAAAGGCACTTTGGAAAAATAATTTGTTAGCTGGAATCCTCGAGTCTCTATATACACAGCAATCCTATACCTGTTGAAATAATTCAAATTAATCAGCTTTTAAACAAATGAAGTTAATAACAAATAAACGATCCTCTGTCGGAACACCAAAATATCAGGTTATACAACATTAAACATATTCACAGCTGAAGAGAAGTCCCGGAGACAACTATAAATCAAAATTGATTATCATTATAATTGATTATCTAATTAAAATATTCTGAACTTATATGAATATCTATTTATCTATCTATCTATCTACTGATTATCTAATTAGAATATTCTAAGCTTAAATGAATTAACGTCATTTGGATCTATCTATCTACCTATTTTTTTTAAGCGCTTAATTATTTGTGAAGACACACTAGACAGACGCACATATAAACATATATTTGTGACATCACATTAACATGAAATTTAGACAAATAAACAGACATAAAGACATGTATAAAAGAAAAAAAAATACAATTGTGTATACACTGAAGAGAGATCTTCTTGTCCCGGCCGGGAAGATGAAATTTAAGTTGTAAATTTAATGGAGGACTCTTAAGGGAATCACTCCATACCTTCATTTTGGTCCTCTTGATTTTGTACTTGTTTATTCAATCTAGACTCCTCAATAACTTCGTCTCGCTCCTTTTGACTTTGTACCTGCTTTATCAATCTAGATGGTATCCATATTGGAGAGGATTCGTGCTTTGGAAAAACACAAACAGATCCTCTCCCCCAAATTAATACTGGGTCTGGACCCTTCCACGTACCTGAGAGGACATCCTTCCAGTAAACCAAAGGTTTATGTTGTTGGTGTGGGTTCCAGTGTCTATCTCCAGCCGAATGTCCATTAGAATCTAAAGTTAAGAAATTTAGGGTAAACAGGGCAACTGCCAATCTGTCCTTAGGATTTTTCCAGTTTCCATCTTTTTGCTTTAGTAACATATTTTTCAGTGTCTGATTTGCTCTTTCAATTATTCCTTGTCCCTGAGGATTATAAGCGATACCTGTTTTGTGGATAATATTGAACTTTGTACAAAATTGTTTGAAGGATGTGGATGTATATGCAGGGCCATTATCTGTTTTAAGCATTTTGGGGATGCCCAATGCAGCAAAAGCTTGCAGACAATGAGATATAGTATCTTTAACTTTTTCTCCAGAATGTAAAGAAGCAAAAATCATGCCTGAGCATGTATCTATCGTGACATGAATAAATCGTAATTTTCCAAAACTTGGCTCATGTGTGACATCCATCTGCCACAAATGATTGGGCATCAAACCTGGTGGGTTAACCCCATAATGTGGATTGGGCAAAAGTGTTACACAAGATGGACATTCTTTTACAATTCTACGAGCTTGTTCTTTTGTGATTTTAAATTTTTGTCTTAAGGTAGTGCTGTTAACGTGGAACTGGGAATGAAATAAAGTAGCTTGTTGTACTGTAGTAAATATAAATATTGTTTTAGTGAGGGCATCAGCTTTTTGATTACCTTCATGGAGAGGACCAGGCAGATTACTGTGAGCTCTTATGTGACCTATAAATAAAGGTTCTTTTCGTTGCCATAGGAGATTTTGGATTTGAGAAAACAATTTAAAAGCTGGAGTATGTGGTGCTATTGGACCTGCTAGCTCCAATTTAGGTACAGCATGTACAATATAGTGGCTGTCTGAAAAAATATTCATAGGCTGTTCTTTAAAATTTTCCAGAGCTATTATTATAGCTTCGAGTTCCACTAATTGAGCTGATTTTTGATTAGTGATATGAATCCTTTTTTCATTTTGAGTGACTACTGCAGCAGTACCATTAGAGGATCCATCTGTAAATACATTAAATGCTTTAGGAATGGGTTGAGTTTTTATTACCTGTGGGAATATGATAGGATGATTGATACAAAAGGACAGTATAGGAGATTTAGGAATATGATTGTCAAAATTTGCAGAAGTAGAGCATCTAGCTATAGCCCAATCATTACCATTGAAGCACAAATATTCAACCTGTGACGATGAATAAGGAGTAATAATAGTAGCAGGATGAATTCCAAATATTTTAGTAGAGGTTTTAAGTCCTTGAAGAATAAGTTTAGCCACCATGGAGGTATAAGACTCAATTGTACTTTTAGGAGAGACAGGCAAATGTATCCATAATATAGGTCCCTGTTGCCAAAATACTCCTGTTGGTGTATATTGTGAAGGAATAATAATCAATATTAGTGGTTGTGCAAAATCAAATCTATCGCAATGGGATCTTTCAATGGCCTGTTCTACTAATTTTAGAGCTCTCCTGGCCTCAGGAGTTAATGTTCTCGGTGAGGATGGATCAGGGTTCCCCGCGAAGGATGTCAAATAAAGGTTTTAATTGTCCAGTAGTGAGGCTTAGTGTAGGGCAAAGCCAATTAATGTCTCCCAATAATTTTTGGAAATCATTGAGGGTGGTCAAATGTTCTTTACTTATTAGAATTTTTTGGGGTTTAACAAAAGTATCCATGATTTTAAAGCCTAAATATAGTATAGGTGATCTGCTTTGAACTTTTTCTTCTGCTATATATAATCCATATTTTTTTAAATTTTTTGTTATTTCACTAAATATATTAAATAAGATTTTTTGATTAGGGTGAGCTAATAAAACATCGTCCATGTACTGTAGACACATGAGGTCTTGATATTTGTTTTTAATGGGCTGTATAGCTCTGTCCACATATAGTTGGCACATTGTAGGGCTATTTGCCATTCCCTGTGGCAATACTTTCCATTGATATCTTTTATCAGGGCCATTATTATTGATAGAAGGAATTGAAAAAGCAAATCTGGGGGCATCCAGAGGATGTAGGGGAATGGAAAAGAAACAGTCCTTTATATCAAGAGTTATAAGGTAATAGTTTTTTGGAATAGCTACAGGATTAGGAAGTCCAGGTTGGGTAGGTCCCATAATTTGCATTGTTTTATTAATTTGTCTTAGGTCTTGTAATAGTCTCCATTTTCCCGATTTTTTCTTAATTACAAATATGGGAGAATTCCAGGGAGAGGTGGAAGGCTCTATGTGTCCTGCTTCTAATTGTTCTTTAATTAATTGATGGGCCGCTTGCAATTTTTCTTTGGATAGGGGCCACTGAGGGACCCAAACTGGCTTATTAGAGAGCCATGGTATTTTTAAAATTGTTTTCTCAGTGGCCCCTAGAAAAAATGTCCTTTGCCTTTTTTATTATGATTAGGATTTTTATTCTTAACACCTGCAGGCTTGGTTGCTAGGTGTAGCCCCATTTGATGTAAGATATCTCTTCCCCATAGGGTAACTGGCAAGCTGTTTAAAACATAAGGTTGGAATGTTCCTGTATGGCCTTCATTGTCTTGCCAATTTAAGATTACAGCACTTTGTGCTGGGGTATTACTATATCCCAAGCCTCTTAAACTGGTTGAGGCTTTCTGCAGAGGCCAGTGCTTAGGCCATTGTTGTAGATTTATGATGGAAGAGTCAGCTCCTGTATCAATCAGCCCCTCCATCTCTATACCTTGAATTTTTAAATTGCACATCAGCCTCCGTGAACAATCCTGAACCCAGAAAGCCATAGGTCCTGAACCAGTGGAACCGAATGCTCTGCTATTTCTATTTTGTGGCATGCTTTTAAAAGAACTATGGAGACTGGGAATGAGGAGCAGCTGTGCGATTCTGTCTCCTTGATTTACGGAGATGATACCCCTGTGTGTACTTAGCATTATTTTAATCTCTCCATTATAATCTGAATCAATAACCCCTGGTATAACATTAAAGCCTAATAAACTCTTGGAACTACGCCCAAGGATTAGTCCCACAGTTCCTGAAGGGAGAGGTCCCCTGATTCCCGTAGGAATCAGCTGAACCCCCATTTCAGGTGTCAGGACCATCCGGGCAGTGGAACAGAGATCTAATCCTGCACTTCCTCTTGTCCCTCTGATAAGGGAGTTAATAGGTAGGAGGGATTGTGACGAGGAATCATTTGGATCTGAGGGCATTCCTCCTCTAGTGCGCATTCCTCCTCTAGTGCCTCTTACATTTGTGGGCCCTGGGGCATTGGGCCCCATGCCCCGTTTTTTGAAATCCTTGATAAATCATTTCCATATATATCATATCTGGAATGGCATTGATTAGCCCAATGTATACCCTTTTTGCACCTGGGGCATCGGCCTGGAGCGCGGTATGAATTTGATCTTATTACCCTTGGGGGATATTGCTTAGCATATCTTGGTTGATTATAATACTTTTGTCTGGAATATCCTGTTCTAGGTTGAAACCTTTGGGAATTTTGAGGGGAGGAATTTTTCATCACTGCAGCAATTACGTTGCCTGTGATAACAGCCTCGTTAATGTCTTTGCACAGTCTGATATAAATTGATAAGTCTTTTTTACTTCTCCACGGCCTTATTGCATCCTGGCAATATTTATTAGCATTCTCGTACGCTAATTGGATAACTAGAGGCATAGCTTGCTCGACTTTCGCCAAAAACTCTAGATGTTGTTTTTAAGAGTCTATCTACAAAATCAGCGTAAGGTTCGTTAGGCCCTTGTATAACTTTTGATAGGCTGCCTTGCAGATCCCCTGTGCCTGAGATTGTCTTCCAGGCTTTCACAGCTGCAGTGTGTATCTGGGCATACACACCTGGATCGTATTGTAGCTGATTTTGTAGTTCGGCGAACTGACCCTCCCCTGTGAGCATATCTATATTGCGTTGAGGGAAACCTGCTGCAGCATTTCTCTTTGCTATTTCTGAACAAAGTTCCTGGAATTGAGTTTTCCAGATTAGGTATTGTCCCCCACTTAGTACCGCTCTGCATAGACTTTTCCAATCTGAGGGGGCTAAGGTTAGGGTGTTAAGTGACTCTATCATACTTAATGTGAACGGAGCTTGAGGCCCATAGGTCATTACCGCCTCTTTAAAATTCTTTATTGTTTTAAAGTCTAGGGACTCGTGATATCTTTGTCCCTGTTCATTTTGAAATACTGGCAGTTCTAGGTGCTCCTGCGGTCTATGTTGTTCGAGAGCGTATAAGCGCTCAGAAAGGCTGCCAATTTCTACCTCAAGGGCATGTACATTCTGATCAATACTCCTTATTGTTTCTGTTAGGTATTCTATCCATGAAGGAGCAGAGGGCACTAGTGGTTCCTCTATTTGATGGTCTTTTCTCTTTTTTAATTTCTTTTTGTTCTTTTTATTGGAGACTACTGTGCTCCCTGAATCGCTTTTTGATTCCTCCTCACTACTAGCTTCATAATTCCTAACTGGCTTAGTGGAGGAGACCGTACTGTCATGGTTTGGCTCCTTGTTACTATTATCACTTTCACTAGTATCCTGAGTTTCAGCTTCTAAGGAGAGTACATACTCCTCAGCTAATTTTATTAAGCTTCTGATGGCTTTTGCAGTTCTTACTTTTGAATTTATATTACTGCTCTCCTGCTGGTCTCAACTGAGTCAGAGGATATGCTTTCTTTTTCACTTTTCTCACTATCCTCTGAGTTCTCGCTATCAAAAATTTCATTCGTGGCTTTTATAAACCAACTTTTTGTTATATTCGCTCCCATATTTTTAAATTTTCTTTTTTCTTACCTTGCCGCCGAATTCCCCATACAGGCCACCACTTGTTGTTGCCTGAAGCAGAAACCGCTTGGAGCAACGAACGCCGCAGGAAAATTCGGAGGCAGGATGAAAATGAAAAAAGGTCTTTTATTCTTCTTCTCTCTCCGGCTCCAGCAATCACTCCAAACGCTCTAACTCCAACCACCACCTTCTTCTTCTTCCCACACACACTAACTAAACTCACCCAGTTATATACATATCGCTTTAACAAGGACACGTGCTTACAGCTCGAGCTTACAGGTGCGCCACGCAGTGTTCACGGGCATACAAAGATTCTTTGGATAATGTATTACTATCAGGCAGAAACTAGAACATCTTTTATGGCTCTCAGCTAACTGCAATCTTTAGCTATCTCCTTGATTATAGGCTCCTTCATTTGTGGTTTATTCAATCAAGAGAAAATAAAACAAGAATAAGTATTAATATTTTATTTGAAAATTTTAAAATTCTGATCCTTTATATTTGTTGAAAGGAGGTATTTCAAATGTTATTTTTAGAATGTATTATTAATGAATGCTTGTCTCATATTTATAAAATACATGTACTTATAACTCTTAATTAGTTACTATGATGGAAGCTATAAAATAAGAAGTTCCTTACATTGAATGATTAATTATCAAAGTTTTAAGCATTTTCATTCCTTTTCACTGTCCTCCATCTGATGTTTCCCTCAAAGTCTGTATCAGAAAAAACTACCTGCTTGTATCTGGGGTTTTAAATCAAAGATTGGAAATTTTCCATCAGTTTCTAACTAATTAAAATTCACGCTATAAGTTGTCTCTTCATTAGTGGTATTCCTAAAGACACAAATTTGTTTTTTAGTTTTAAATTTTATTTTTCTGAGAGGACAATACAGAATACTCACAGCCTGTATAAGACATCAATTTCTTTCTCTGCTACTCATGTTTGGATTCTTCTTTGTTTCTCTGGACTTGTGCTCTGATTACTGAATGTCTTTTCAAATATTACAAACTTTTTGGATGAGGGTAGGATTTGGCAATGTATCTGTGTAGCAGATTCACTGTGCACTGGTTAACATTTCAGACCAAATATAAATACAAATTGGGCTGCAATTTTTATTATTTGCACGAATTCTGAGAGACAGGAAATTCATACATACAAGTTCCATGAAGTTTTTTTACTGCTTATGTATGGGTAGCAAGGGACAACAGAAGTCATGGATTCATGATCAGTGATCCCCCAAGGATCCAGATAGCTGTCGGGGCAGATGGATTGTGGTCTGGTTTTGCTCCACTCGTACCATAACTGAGGGACATAGGGAAGCTGTCTGTCTTGGGTTTTGTGTCCCAGGAGCTACAGGACACACTGGTTTAAATCACTGAAGGACATCCTGCTTCAGGATGTACTGGATCAGAGCCCAGGATGTTCTGGCTAGTCGTTGCCTATCTCAGAATATTGCATTTCCAGCACATTCTACAGTTATTCTCAAGAACTACAAGTGAGAAAGGGAGAGAAACTGGCTCAGTAAAAGGCCATCTGGAGAAATGTTGTGTAAGGTCCATTTTGAGCCACATCTGAAGATCATCTCCTTCACAGAAGTCAAGAAGTCTGAAAAATACCTAGCTTAGCCCCAAATGGCTAATTCAACTCTTGGTTCTTACATTGATTACAAAAGTGGTTCTCCAACTTCAGCTGCTCCCAAAACAGCTGTCCTCACTGAACCTAACATCATTGATTTTGCACATTCAGTGTTTCTTTCACTTGAAGTTTTCTTAAAAATTTTTGCTTTAGAATGACCATGTAATTTTCTAAGAAAAGATATGGCATGTATGTTATAATATTTCCATATAATCCTAATTACACTAAATTAGGCAATATGCTGCTACCTAAGCCTGTTACTTTAATATTTTATAATACTATACTTGTAGTAGATATTTTTGCAAGAAAATTTCTGTTATCACACAATGACCACTTTGAAAAATGTTGTTATACCTTTGCCTCTCTTATTTCTGAGGTTCTTTATCAGAGAGCAGCAAAGAAAAAACTCAATACTGTTTACTCTTCAGAATGTGGCAGTGTCTTAGGAGTGTCCTGTGTACTCTAGGACCTATAATTGCAATGGAGAAAATTGGTTGTTAGATTCATTGTAGCACTGTGAATTGAGCTAATTGCTATTTTGAATGTGGGCTCCACAATGCTAATAAGACAAGTAAAACAACCATTTATTCATTCAATGTGTGTTTACTGACCAGTGTCCACTTTAGAATCAAACATAGAATCAAAGGAAAAGGAGATTTTTAATTGAGTAAGTCACTGTTAAAGCAACTAATGAAAATTGTAAAAATACAAATTCAGAATGTTCATCGTATCTAGTGATTTTTCCCATAAAATGTTTAAATAATAAATGAGTGGTAATTTTTTTAAAAAAACTGAAATTGAAAAAAAGAAGACGTTAGATATTCAACTGCTAATTAATCTTTTGTGCATCTACCTCATTAACTATGTGATTCTAATTTATATCTCCAAAAACTTGCAAATTATTTACTATCTTTTTTATTTCACCATATACTTTATGGGGGCAGATATTGTCTTTTCATCAGTGTGTCCCAAGTTGTGGCTCATGGACAGTACTCAACAAATACCTGTGTATATAATGCATGAACAATAAAGCCTAACAGCAGAAAGGACTATACAAACTTCTAAGAGATATACAGCATATAGAAATCCAAAGAAAGTTTAGGCAATATTAATCAGGAAAATAGTGATAATAGCAGTACTTCCATAGTGTTTTTTTACATACCAGATATTCTGAGCATTTGATATTTTTTTCAACTCAATCCTTACAATAACCCTCTAAGGTAGATGATACTATCTCTATTTTTTTTTTTCTAGGTGAGAAAACTGAGGGGTAGGGAGAGTGAAAAAATTTCCCTAAGTTACTGTGCTAATTCATGGTCAGTCTGGTATTTGAACTTGGTTTGGTTTCAGTATCTTCTTCACCAATAGGATACAAATAAAATTCCTTGACACTTCATTGGAAGAGAAATAAATCCTGTCAGAGGTACAACCAGAAGTCTTACTAATGATTTCCAACACTGGATATTATCTCGTGAGAATGAATGATTTGCAGAAAGTGGGCACTAGAACAATTTAAATATATTCAATTTCCCTTTTTATGGGAAAAGAAGATCTCCAAACTAGTGAGATACCTAACAGGTTTCTACTTCCACATCTGCATACTCCTGAGATGGTTTACTGGTAACACCCTGAAAGATGTTGACAGCCATCTAATGCAATAATGATGTAACTGCTTTTTTTTTTTTTTTTTTTTTTTTTTACAATTTTTAAAGTACAACAATGTAGTAGAGAAAACTACATTTAAAAATTTATAAATCATGAAATGAATCAATTTTTAAGTTCTACAATCTGTTCTCATATCTAAAAAATGATACTTGAAGTGAGGTTGAAGATGCAAACATATAATTTTTTTTTTTATCTCTCAATGTTTCAAAGTGACAGAGAGATGGATAACCTAATGGAACATTAAAAGTCATATTTATCATTTGGCATCACAAGAAGAAAAGTAGGCCCAAATCTTCACAATGTCAGCCTAGGATCTGACTTCCTTAACAAAACCCCTAAAGTGTAAGAAGTAAACTCAAGAATCAGTTAATAAGATGAGTTCAAATTAAAACTCTTCTCAGCAAAAGAAACAATATATAATATGAAGAGAGAGCCTACAGATTGGGAGAAAATCTTTACCACATTCACCTCAGATAAAGCATTAATCTCTAGGATATATAAAGGACTCATAAAACTCAACACCACAAAACAAATAACCCAATCAATAAATGGGCTAAGAAACTGAACAGACACTTCAAGGAATGCAATCGATCAACAGATACATGAGAAAATGTTCAACATCTCTAGCAATTGGATAAATGCAAATCAAAACTACTCTAAGATTTCATATCATTCCAGTCAGAATGGCAATCATCAAGAATACAGGCAACAATAAATGTTGGTGAGGATATGGGGAAAAAGGTACTCGCATACACTGCTTATAGGAGTGCAAATTGGTGCAACCACTATGGAAAGTCATATGGGGATTCCTCATAAAACTCAGAATGGAACCATCATTTGCCCCAGCTATCCCACTCCTCGGTTTATACCCAAAAGATTTTAAATCAGCATACTATAGTGATGTAGCCACATCAATGTTTATAGCAGTTCAACTCACAAGAGCTAAACTATGGAACCAACCTAGGTGCCCTTCAACAGATGAATGGATGAAGAAAATATGATACACACATGCACACACACACACACGTGGGGGTGTGTGTGTGTGTGTGTGTGTGTATGATGGAATATTACTCAGCCATAAATAAGACTGAAATTATGGCATTTCCTGGTAAATGGATGGAGCTGGAGAATATCATGTTAAACTAATTATGCCAATCCCCCCAAACCAAAGGCCAAATATTTTCTCTTACATGTGGATGGCAATTCAGCTAATTCACAGTAAGGGGTGGGGGGATGCTAGGGAAGAATAGTTACTTTAGGTAGAGGGAAGTGAAGGGAGGGGTAGGGGATATGGAGACATTGATTACCTTATGCACATGTATGACTGCATGACGGATGTGATTCTACAACATGTACAATCAGAAAAATGAGAAATTATACCCATTTATGTATGATGTATCAAAGTGCATAAATGCATTCTACTGTCATGTGTAACTAATTTAAACAAACAAAAAATTTTAAAAATAGAAGAGAATGAATCATGTGACATATAGGCAGTGAGGCCCAAGAAAAGCTGAAGACTGAACATCTAAGATCCTTTTGTCTCACACCCGTAAGAAGAGAAACTAAATACCTGTGCCTTAGAGAGGAGTAGGCAGGAGCTTAACAATTCTTCTTTATTACTAGTCAAGTGCTAAAATTTATCTTTTATTGACTATGGAAATAATATGAATCCAGGGGTAAAGATTTCTCTGTAAATTTTCTGATTTTTGTTTTTATATCTGACTGGGCTTAATTTCTAAGCTGGCAGCTGCCCCTCTGCAGGGAGGAGATAGTAGCTAAAAGAAAAGTACCATCTCCTTTTCAAGATTTCTTCCAATATATCAAGTACTGCTCCTTTGTATGTCTTCTTGAAAAACTAGTGAAAAAAATCACTTATTGCCAAAGATTTTGAAATACAGCTGAAAAGAAAAAATGAATAAACAAGAAATTGTCTAACCATACTCCAGTCTAGGCCAAAAATGTACTCCCTATTTCCCTTATTAAATCAAATTGATCTCACCAAATTTCCATAATTAGTTACACTTAGAATTATATTGACAGAAGTTCAGATTGTCCATATGGTCAGATCACTTTTGCAGGCCTTCTCTGGCAGGAGTCATGTGGAAAATCAGAATTCTGCCTGTTCTTTGAAACACCTGCACTGAATTATCCTTCCCCCTAATACAGTCCCACAGGCATTGCATGAGTGAGACTATCAGGACTAACCCAGTCATATCACTTCTTAGTTATTTCAGCTACCACAAGACACAGGGGTTTCCCAGGTCATTTCTCATCCCACTGTCTCAGACACTTTGTGCCAGAGATAATACTGCTTCCTAATATGAAGGAGCCTATAATCAAGGAGATAGCTAAAGATTGCGGTTAGCTGAGAGCCATAAAAGATGTTCTAGTTTCCACCTGATAGTAATACATTATCCAAAGAATCTTTGTATGCCCGTGAACACTGCGTGACGCACCTGTAAGCTCGAGCTGTAAGCACGTGTCCTTGTTAAAGCGATATGTATATAAGTGGGTGAGTTTGGTTAGTGTGTGTGGGAAGAAGAAGAAGGTGGTGGTTGGAGTTAGAGCGTTTGGAGTGATTGCTGGAGCCGGAGAGAGAGAGAAGAAGAATAAAAGACCTTTTTTTCATTTTCATCCTGCCTCCGAATTTTCCTGCGGCGTTCGTTGCTCCAAGCGGTTTCTGCTTCAGGCAGCAACAAGTGGTGGCCTGTATGGGGAATTCGGCGGCAAGGTAAGAAAAAAGAAAATTTAAAAATATGGGAGCAAATATAACAAAAAGTTGGTTTATAAAAGCCACAAATGAAATTTTTGATAGCGAGAACTCAGAGGATAGTGAGAAAAGTGAACAAGAAAGCATATCCTCTGACTCAGTTGAGACCAGCAAGGAGAGCAGTAATATAAATTCAAAAGTAAGAACTGCAAAAGCCATCAGAAGCTTAATAAAATTAGCTGAGGAGTATGTACTCTCCTTAGAAGCTGAAACTCAGGATACTAGTGAAAGTGATAATAGTAACAAGGAGCCAAACCATGACAGTACGGTCTCCTCCACTGAGCCAGTTAGGAATTATGAAGCTAGTAGTGAGGAGGAATCAAAAAGCGATTCAGGGAGCACAGTAGTCTCCAATAAAAAGAACAAAAAGAAATTAAAAAAGAGAAAAGACCATCAAATAGAGGAACCACTAGTGCCCTCTTATCCTTCATGGATAGAATACCTAACAGAAACAATAAGGAGTATTGATCAGAATGTACATGCCCTTGAGGTAGAAATTGGCAGCCTTTCTGAGCGCTTATACGCTCTCGAACAACATAGACCGCAGGAGCACCTAGAACTGCCAGTATTTCAAAATGAACAGGGACAAAGATATCACGAGTCCCTAGACTTTAAAACAATAAAGAATTTTAAAGAGGCGGTAATGAACTATGGGCCTCAAGCTCCGTTCACATTAAGTATGATAGAGTCACTTAACACCCTAACCTTAGCCCCCTCAGATTGGAAAAGTCTATGCAGAGCGGTACTAAGTGGGGGACAATACCTAATCTGGAAAACTCAATTCCAGGAACTTTGTTCAGAAATAGCAAAGAGAAATGCTGCAGCAGGTTTCCCTCAACGCAATATAGATATGCTCACAGGGGAGGGTCAGTTCGCAGAACTACAAAATCAGCTACAATACGATCCAGGTGTGTATGCCCAGATACACACTGCAGCTGTGAAAGCCTGGAAGACAATCTCAGGCACAGGGGATCTGCAAGGCAGCCTATCAAAAGTTATACAAGGGCCTAACGAACCTCACGCTGATTTTGTAGATAGACTCTTAAAAACAACATCTAGAGTTTTTGGCAAAGTCGAGCAAGCTATGCCTCTAGTTATCCAATTAGCGTACGAGAATGCTAATAAATATTGCCAGGATGCAATAAGGCCGTGGAGAAGTAAAAAAGACTTATCAATTTATATCAGACTGTGCAAAGACATTAACGAGGCTGTTATCACAGGCAACGTAATTGCTGCAGTGATGAAAAATTCCTCCCCTCAAAATTCCCAAAGGTTTCAACCTAGAACAGGATATTCCAGACAAAAGTATTATAATCAACCAAGATATGCTAAGCAATATCCCCCAAGGGTAATAAGATCAAATTCATACCGCGCTCCAGGCCGATGCCCCAGGTGCAAAAAGGGTATACATTGGGCAATCAATGCCATTCCAGATATGATATATATGGAAATGATTTATCAAGGATTTCAAAAAACGGGGCATGGGGCCCAATGCCCCAGGGCCCACAAATGTAAGAGGCACTAGAGGAGGAATGCGCACTAGAGGAGGAATGCCCTCAGATCCAAATGATTCCTCGTCACAATCCCTCCTACCCATTAACGCCCTTATCAGAGGGACAAGAGGAAGTGCAGGATTAGATCTCTGTTCTACTGCCCGGATGGTCCTGACACCTGAAATGGGGGTTCAGCTGATTCCTACGGGAATCAGGGGACCTCTCCCTTCAGGAACTGTGGGACTAATCCTTGGGCGTAGTTCCAAGAGTTTATTAGGCTTTAATGTTATACCAGGGGTTATTGATTCAGATTATAATGGAGAGATTAAAATAATGCTAAGTACACACAGGGGTATCATCTCCGTAAATCACGGAGACAGAATCGCACAGCTGCTCCTCATTCCCAGTCTCCATAGTTCTTTTAAAAGCATGCCACAAAATAGAAATAGCAGAGCATTCGGTTCCACTGGTTCAGGACCTATGGCTTTCTGGGTTCAGGATTGTTCACGGAGGCTGATGTGCAATTTAAAAATTCAAGGTATAGAGATGGAGGGGCTGATTGATACAGGAGCTGACTCTTCCATCATAAATCTACAACAATGGCCTAAGCACTGGCCTCTGCAGAAAGCCTCAACCAGTTTAAGAGGCTTGGGATATAGTAATACCCCAGCACAAAGTGCTGTAATCTTAAATTGGCAAGACAATGAAGGCCATACAGGAACATTCCAACCTTATGTTTTAAACAGCTTGCCAGTTACCCTATGGGGAAGAGATATCTTACATCAAATGGGGCTACACCTAGCAACCAAGCCTGCAGGTGTTAAGAATAAAAATCCTAATCATAATAAAAAAGGCAAAGGACATTTTTTCTAGGGGCCACTGAGAAAACAATTTTAAAAATACCATGGCTCTCTAATAAGCCAGTTTGGGTCCCTCAGTGGCCCCTATCCAAAGAAAAATTGCAAGCGGCCCATCAATTAATTAAAGAACAATTAGAAGCAGGACACATAGAGCCTTCCACCTCTCCCTGGAATTCTCCCATATTTGTAATTAAGAAAAAATCGGGAAAATGGAGACTATTACAAGACCTAAGACAAATTAATAAAACAATGCAAATTATGGGACCCACCCAACCTGGACTTCCTAATCCTGTAGCTATTCCAAAAAACTATTACCTTATAACTCTTGATATAAAGGACTGTTTCTTTTCCATTCCCCTCCATCCTCTGGATGCCCCCAGATTTGCTTTTTCAATTCCTTCTATCAATAATAATGGCCCTGATAAAAGATATCAATGGAAAGTATTGCCACAGGGAATGGCAAATAGCCCTACAATGTGCCAACTATATGTGGACAGAGCTATACATTAAAAACAAATATCAAGACCTCATGTGTCTACACTACATGGACGATGTTTTATTAGCTCACCCTAATCAAAAAATCTTATTTAATATATTTAGTGAAATAACAAAAAAATTAAAAAAAATATGGATTATATATAGCAGAAGAAAAAGTTCAAAGCAGATCACCTATACTATATTTAGGCTTTAAAATCATGGATACTTTTGTTAAACCCCAAAAAATTCTAATAAGTAAAGAACATTTGACCACCCTCAATGATTTCCAAAAATTATTGGGAGACATTAATTGGCTTTGCCCTACACTAAGCCTCACTACTGGACAATTAAAACCTTTATTTGACATCCTTCGAGGGAACCCTGATCCATCCTCACCGCGAACATTAACTCCTGAGGCCAGGAGAGCTCTAAAATTAGTAGAACAGGCCATTGAAAGATCCCATTGCGATAGATTTGATTTTGCACAACCACTAATATTGATTATTATTCCTTCACAATATACACCAACAGGAGTATTTTGGCAACAGGGACCTATATTATGGATACATTTGCCTGTCTCTCCTAAAAGTACAATTGAGTCTTATACCTCCATGGTGGCTAAACTTATTCTTCAAGGACTTAAAACCTCTACTAAAATATTTGGAATTCATCCTGCTACTATTATTACTCCTTATTCATCGTCACAGGTTGAATATTTGTGCTTCAATGGTAATGATTGGGCTATAGCTAGATGCTCTACTTCTGCAAATTTTGACAATCATATTCCTAAATCTCCTATACTGTCCTTTTGTATCAATCATCCTATCATATTCCCACAGGTAATAAAAACTCAACCCATTCCTAAAGCATTTAATGTATTTACAGATGGATCCTCTAACGGTACTGCTGCAGTAGTCACTCAAAATGAAAAAATGATTCATATCACTAATCAAAAATCAGCTCAATTAGTGGAACTCGAAGCTATAATAATAGCTCTGGAAAATTTTAAAGAACAGCCTATGAATATTTTTTCAGACAGCCACTATATTGTACATGCTGTCCCTAAATTGGAGCTAGCAGGTCCAATAGCACCACATACTCCAGCTTTTAAATTGTTTTCTCAAATCCAAAATCTCCTATGGCAACGAAAAGAACCTTTATTTATAGGTCACATAAGAGCTCACAGTAATCTGCCTGGTCCTCTCCATGAAGGTAATCAAAAAGCTGATGCCCTCACTAAAACAATATTTATATTTACTACAGTACAACAAGCTACTTTATTTCATTCCCAGTTCCACGTTAACAGCACTACCTTAAGACAAAAATTTAAAATCACAAAAGAACAAGCTCGTAGAATTGTAAAAGAATGTCCATCTTGTGTAACACTTTTGCCCAATCCACATTATGGGGTTAACCCACCAGGTTTGATGCCCAATCATTTGTGGCAGATGGATGTCACACATGAGCCAAGTTTTGGAAAATTACGATTTATTCATGTCACGATAGATACATGCTCAGGCATGATTTTTGCTTCTTTACATTCTGGAGAAAAAGTTAAAGATACTATATCTCATTGTCTGCAAGCTTTTGCTGCATTGGGCATCCCCAAAATGCTTAAAACAGATAATGGCCCTGCATATACATCCACATCCTTCAAACAATTTTGTGCAAAGTTCAATATTATCCACAAAACAGGTATCGCTTATAATCCTCAGGGACAAGGAATAATTGAAAGAGCAAATCGGACACTAAAAATATGTTACTAAAGCAAAAAGATGGAAACTGGAAAAATCCTAAGGACAGATTGGCAGTTGCCCTGTTTACCCTAAATTTCTTAACTTTAGATTCTAATGGACATTCGGCTGGAGATAGACACTGGAACCCACACCAACAACATAAACCTTTGGTTTACTGGAAGGATGTCCTCTCAGGTACGTGGAAGGGTCCAGACCCAGTATTAATTTGGGGGAGAGGATCTGTTTGTGTTTTTCCAAAGCACGAATCCTCTCCAATATGGATACCATCTAGATTGATAAAGCAGGTACAAAGTTCAAAAGGATCAAGACGAAGTTATTGAGGAGTCTAGATTGAATAAACAAGTACAAAATCAAGAGGACCAAAATGAAGGTATGGAGTGATTCCCTTAAGAGTCCTCCATTAAATTTACAACTTAAATTTCATCTTCCCGGCTGGGACAAGAAGATCTCTCTTCAGTGTATACACAATTTTTTTTTTTTTCTTTTATATATGTCTTTATGTCTGTGCATTTGTCTAAATTTCATGTTAATGTGATGTCACAAATATATGTTTATATGTGCGTCTGTCTAGTGTGACGTCACAAATAATTAAGCGCTTAAAAAAAATAGGTAGATAGATATAGATCCAAATAACGTTAATTCATTTAAGCTTAGAATATTCTAATTAGATAATCATAGATAGATAGATAGATAAATAGATATTCATATAAGTTCAGAATATTTTAATTAGATAATCTATTATAATGATAATCAATTTTGATTTATAGTTGTCTCCGGGACTTCTCTTCAGCTGTGAATATGTTTAATGTTGTATAACCTGATATTTTGGTGTCCCGACAGAGGATCGTTTATTTGTTATTAACTTCATTTGTTTAAAAGCTGATTAATTTGAATTATTTCAACAGGTATAGGATTGCTGTGTATATAGAGACTCGAGGATTCCAGCTAACAAATTATTTTTCCAAAGTGCCTTTAGCTTTTCTTTATCTTTAATGCAGTAAACACCCTCAGTTTCTCTTTGATTATTTCTGAATGTGATATTTTGCCAGCTTATGTTTGTGGGAGCTTAAGCAGCAATGTGTGTGAGCAGAGATCAACTTTTATTTTCTACTCTAATAATTCTTTTTTTAGTTGGACAGCTCACCTTTTGATCTCAGTGCTGGAATAGCACTGCCTTTCCCTTAATAATGGATGCTTGAGTTTTTAGGTAGTGGGCCCTGAAGATTTGCCGGTGGAAATGTCTAGACATAAAAAAGACGGCTGCTGCTACAACTGCAGGGACCACGGTCGCTGCAAGCATCCCTGCTGCTCAAGCATCAAACAACCTAACCAGCAGTGTGGCCTCTGCTCTGCATGCATGGGGTCTCTTGAATCTATGTGTTATAACTTATGGACATTTTGATTTTCCATTATTTTGGGACATTACGGGACAATGCCTTGCGGGTATTTGTCTAAGAGAACTCAGTGCGTTACTTGATGAAACTAAGGGCAGCTGATTGGCTTAAAGAACTTGCTACGCTATGGAAACTTGGCTCGTCAGCAGTAGGCTTGCCGCCTTAAAGCCGCAGCATCTCCTAAAAATTGGACGGCTGTTAGTCAACACACAGTCGATCCTGAAGGGCTCTATTGGATGGCTGGTTAGCCTATGACGGGTAAGATCCCCAGAAGGGGACAACCTAAGACATGGCACAGTCGCACGGGACAGTCTAATGTGGCCGGCATGTCAACCTAAGCCAGGAGTCAGGACAGCCTAGACTCCCATGACGGGTAAGAATGTCGGTTGCACATGGAGGTCCTAGAACATCCCCTCTTTTAAAACTAAAAGGGGAAATGAAGGAGCCTATAATCAAGGAGATAGCTAAAGATTGCGGTTAGCTGAGAGCCATAAAAGATGTTCTAGTTTCCACCTGATAGTAATACATTATCCAAAGAATCTTTGTATGCCCGTGAACACTGCGTGATGCACCTGTAAGCTCGAGCTGTAAGCACGTGTCCTTGTTAAAGCGATATGTATATAAGTGGGTGAGTTTGGTTAGTGTGTGTGGGAAGAAGAAGAAGGTGGTGGTTGGAGTTAGATCGTTTGGAGTGATTGCTGGAGCCGGAGAGAGAAGAAGAATAAAAGACCTTTTTTCATTTTCATCCTGCCTCCGAATTTTCCTGCGGCGTTCGTTGCTCCAAGGTGGTTTCCGCTTCAGGCAGCAACACTAATACTGTCCATCGTGTTTTCTGAAACTCTTCCCACTGGCCCTCTGCAATGTATGGCATGCTTAGTCATCAGCACATACCTTTCTATTCTGAAACACTTCTTTGATGCTCCCTTCATCTTCTAATTTTAACTGAACTCTAGTTTTGCTTCACTTCTTCTCAGGCCTTTTCAGAAGTGGATTTCCTCTTGCTCCATCCTTCAGGACCTCTGGACCTAGAGCTAGATAAATGCCTACTATGGTTCAGATACAATTTGTCCCCAGTGGTCCTGGTCACTTGGTCTCCAATATGGTGATGTTGAAGTGGGGATGAGTGAGAGTTGATTAGGTCATGAAGTCACCACCCTTGCGAATGCATTCATGCTTCCTTTAGGGAGTTGTGTTTCTCCATGGACTAGATTGGTATTGCTGAAGCTAGTTGTTATGAAGAGAAACCACACCATGCACTTACTCTCTTCTGTACAGTTATTTCACCTTCCGCATCCACAGTGCTGTGATGAAGCTAGGAGCTGCTCAGCAGAGTGGATGTCATGCTGTATTTGTCTATTTCACATACCCCAATGTATGCTTTATAAATCTTAAAATATTTGAGTCCTTAATCCCTTGACAGTACAGACAAATAGGAACCATTCAATTCTAATTTACTGAGTGAATAAATGATTTAAAAGACATCAGCAAATATTTATTGAATGAGGCAATGCTTTTCAGTCTCACTAGTCCTAGTCAGAACCAGTTTTTTTTTTTTTAATCCACTATTTAATATTAATTGGGAGCAATCTCTGAGTTAGTTTAGGGTGACAACATCTGAGCCACATAGAAGTGGATGGAGGTGAGAGTTGGGAATCCCCTTTATTTACACTGCCTTCTCAGAAAGGGTCGAGACAGATATTACCCAAAACTAAAATGAATAAATGCATAGCCAAACCATTATGCTGGCATTCCAGACTCAGTTGTTTCTGGTGCTTTCTTGTTTTGGTATCCACCCCTATTTCTATTTACATTTGCTCTTGAGAACTTTAATTGTAAAATCATGATAGATCATGATAAAATCATGATCAATAGTCAATACTCCATTAAAGTCCTCAAAAAATTTTTGCATCCTTTCTGAGGTATGATAAGCATTTTATATATACGATGTATGCAATGTGTTATTTTGTTCCTTAATTGAGCTTTAATGTATCTATATCACCTTATATATTTACATTTTTATGGTGAGAACACATAAGTTTTACTTTTTTAGCACATTTTAAGTGCACAGTACATTAGATCTCCAGAATTTACATGTATTATAATTGAAATTTTTTACCCTTTGACTAAAATTTCTCCATCTCTTCCATGTCTTCAGCCCCTGGCAATCATCATGTTACTGTATTTATGAGTTCAGCTTCTTTAGATTTCACATGTGATATCATGCCATATTTTACTTTCCGCATCTGGCTCATTTTTCTTAGTGTGATATCCTCTAGCTTCATCCATGTTTTAGCAAATGGCAGGGTTTCTGTCTTTTTTTTTTTTTTTTGTAAGGCTGGACTATATTCCATTGTGTGTGCATGTGTATGTATATATCTCATTTTTTAAATTTCTTCATCTATTGATGAATCAACTTAAGTTGATTCTATGCCTTGGCTATTGTGAGCAATACTACAATGAACACTGTAGTGTGTATATCTGAGAATTACAGGGTCATGTGGTAGTTCTATTGTCAGGTTTTTGGAGAAATTTTATACTAACTTTTCCATAATGGCCATATCAATTTAAAATTCCATCAACAGGTACAAAGTTTATACCTCCTTTCAAAGTGTGATTTATTTTTTGCTAGTCTCTATGATTTTTTTTTCAACCAAATTCTCAAAAAGATACTGATCCACAGAGACCATGTCTGTCCTTTTTGTCCTAATACTCCTATATCCAGTGGAAGAATGTTTTTGTTTGTTTCAACTTTCTCTTTCTCTCGAATAGAGATTCACTCCCTAAAGGTTTCTGACTTGACCTGAAACTTTTTTGAACTCTGAAGCTGGAAAAACCTGGCTATATATACACGTATGATAACACTACCAGTGTGACTTTGCACTATGTTCAGCCAGAAGAAGAAGCAGTTGTGCTCTATTTGTGTACAATGTGTCAAAATGCCAAAATGCATTCTACTGTCATGTATAATTAATTAGATCAAATTAAAAAATTTAAAAGGAAACTAAAAACAAACAAACAAACCCCCGGTATTCAAGTCAGAGCAATACTTCTGCAGTGTGACCACCTCTAACTCAGACCTTTACTGAAATATGAATATGGAACTTTAAGGGGACTTGTGTTGCTGGAATGCAATATGCAGAAATATTTCTTTCCTCTATATGGTTTTCTTCAACAGATTTGAGAAGCATTATTTTCTTTTTTTTTTTCTTCTTTTTTCCCTTTCTTCTTTCCAGTAGGCTCAGTCAACTTAAGGAAAAAAGATATGTTTCTTTGGCTATTAGTCCCTTTCTTGTTCCAAAATGAGCTAGAGCGCCACTCTTTGCCATTTTGCACAACCAGTGTTCCTTTTCATTTCTGTTTGCTTATAGAACCAGATATTTGGTCTTCTAATATGTGTTTATCTGCTTTTGTTCTATGTCATAGGGTACTTTTACTGGGAGCAATTCAAAGCCAATACTTTGTGGGTTTGCAGACAAGCATTTGCCATCCCAATTCACCTCCTGTGGAAGGTACCATCATCTGTGATAGAGCCAAAACTATACCTGTTTGAACATCCTTTATATATTGTTTTCCTGCCAAGCACCATTTAATGGGTCTCATTTTCTTTGAACACTCCCTTGGTAATACAGTTTCACAATATCACATGGTGCAGTCCTTTTACTTTATAGACAATAGCCCGCAGTACTACTGATTTTACTGTCATTGTAACTCCTCTGCTAATGTCTGTATTAAACTAGGATGCTACTCTACAAACTTTAAACTATTAAATTTCTCTATTCTACTAACTGTAAACTAAACTCTACATTAACAAAATATAGCTGCACAGCCTTTAAGAGGTAGTTCCAAAATATTTCTTATTCCATTATATGTGGAATTTTAGGAAGAGGACCCGCCTCACTTGTTTCTTATACTTGATTTTCTTCTGGAATTTTATTTGTTTTGCTTCTGAAATCTCTGGTTTCTTCTTCTATTAGATTCAGTTAAGTCCCTTGTTCCTGCACCCAAAACAAATAAAATACATTCCCATTTTCCTGTCCCATTTTCAAAAACAATGTTATGTTACAAATGACCCCTTCCCTCCTTCCCTACTCTTTTTCTCTCTCTCCCTCCTTCCCTCCCTCCCTCCCTCCCTTCTCTCTCTCTCTCTCTCTCTCTCTCTCTTCTCCTATCTCTCTCTCTCTCTCTCTCTCTCTCCCCCCCCCGCCCCCCTGCCCCTCTCTTCACATCTATCAAGACAGGCCTTAAAATTTTCAACTTAGGCAAATATTTGTTGTTCTTCATCACCAATACTTGTTCTTTTGTTATTATTTTTCTGGTTTTTTTTTTGTTTTTGTTTGTTTTCTGACTGTAATATAAAGTTCCCCTCTGTGAACAGATTCTTAATTATTTACACATGTCTAATATCTAGAATAGGCATATGCATCATTAACTTATTTCTTATAATAATTTCATGAAATATTTACTTAATCTAAACTAACATTATTTGTTTTTCACACAATAAGGCCATAGTCCTCTTTTATCTTTTATAGATAAAATCAACTGCCTTTTTTGAGTTGGCTACAGTTTGGGTCATTGAAATTGATAACCTATATTAAAAGTTATAATGAAATGAAGATAGACTAAAATAGAGATCTACTTTCTCAAGTTTAAGAATTACTAAAGATAAGATTTGCTCAGCAAAATGTTCATTAAAGACCAACACTGGGTTTAATTGATTTGGTTTAATATTTATTGAGGTTGCTAATTTTTTTTGACTCCTTTATAGAATAAAAGTGTTGATAATTAGAGTATATATCTTATTGTTAAATGCTATTTCCAAAAAAATTATGCTGTAAAAGTCACTTATGAAAAGCATTTTCAAATTCTGCAGAAATATTATCACAAGGAGTAACTATTTCAACTCTGCTTTGTGGGGGGAGAATTACATTTGTATATACTTAAGTTAAAATACACAAAACAATGCTGAATTTGTGCATCATGTCATATAATATTTTTTTAATGTATGAGACTATGCCAATGGCTAGAATGTGTTAGAATATGTAAAATGTGAAGTTCATGATCACAGACCAGAGATTCTCCCTTACAGCCACCTACTACTGCATTCAAGTATGCTTGGAAAAAAATCTATACAGTATTCTCTCTATACATGTACTTTTTCACTTTGCTGATAGTTGAATCTCTGAGAAGTAAAACTGTACTTTTCATAAGACACAGGGATAAATTTAAACCCAATTCTGTCTGGTCGCACATCACATGACCTGCGAGGAAATTTTGGATACTTTGGAAAAGTATGTTCAATGCACTAAGCTTTAGTGACTATAACAGAAATGCTCTTTTATTAATTAATAATTGTTTTCTTTCAGGAAATCAGGCTAAATTTTGCCTTAGTCTACATCACTATCTTTAAAGAAATACCACTTTCAGTTACCCACTATTTTGAGATCCCTGAATAAGTATAATAATCTTACATGTAAGATATACACTCTCTAGAAATTTACTCCAATATGTATATAAGTTGTTACCAGCTTTTTAAATTTCAACATACCATTTTTAATTGCTATTTTCATAATAGCTTTATTCCATCCTTAACCATTATTTATGTTTACACATCATATGCTTGCCTTTGTTATTTTTTGAATTATTTATTAGAAGATGTTACAATTTCATGGGAAAACTGTCTTAAGCATTTGACTATAAAGGAAAAGTTCAATTTATTATTCATTTTGTAGAAATAAGAGATAGATGTTGTGCTGGAAGAGTGAGCTCACCCTCAACTTAATTACAGTGAATGCTTTCTCCAGAGAAGAAAACCAGGAAAAAGGAGAAGGCATTCTTAGAAGACAATTACAGCCTAAAAAAGGAAATTTTAAAAATTCCCTAAATTCGAGTCAAAAGAATGCATTAACTTTACCATTTCTCAATAATGAAAGGTCATTATCCAGTAGTAGTTGGGCCTCTGGTAAGGTGGTGCTATCATGGGTATCTAATTTATTTCAAAGACTATAAATTTGGTTTGAGGGAAAAATCACATCTATACAACAGGATTATTTTTTCCCAATTAAGTTCTGTTCACTGTGTTACAAATATTGGATTAGATATGTTGTAAGAGTGCTTGATAATTATTTTAAAGTGGCTTTGCTTGAAGTTCTAAGGCTATGAATATTATTCTAAATTAACCAACTAATGAGTAACTTATTAGCCAGCTATCACCGGACAAGTTTTGGTTTTTAGAAGAGATTTGTGGGAAACTTCCTTATCCCTAGAGGAGCACACGGCAGCCGGACACAGAAGTTCACTGTAGGGAGAGCAGCAGAATATCATTACAGAAGCTTAGGATGCCTTCACTGAAGATGGGAGCTGTTTGGATCACGTTCTCAGGAGTGTAGATATGTGTTTGGTCTCAAGCTTTCCAGTGTTTTATTTTTAAGCAGATGCTCTCCTGAACCAGGTTTGTGCCAAGTTTTCCATAATGTTTTATGTTCTTTATCGGTACAATAGGATGAAATATTCAATAGATGTTATCACTGTGGCCAATATAAAAGATTAAATAGGCCCTACCAGTTCCTTTTCTCAAGAAGAAACATGATATTCACAGAGAAAAAAAAGAATAGTATCATGCATTCAGATACAATTCAGATCACAATATCATATTTATTGTATTCTATATCATGAGGTTATTTTTCTTTTGTTCATCAGCAGAAAGAAGCTATAAAGAATTCAATAAATTTTTATGTTGACAAATATTTTTAATAAAATTTTTTAAGAGTAGAATACTATTTCACAAAACTATCAAAAAGTAAATTATGCTGAAAATAGGAAATCTATAAGTCAAGACTTGCTGAGGAAATAGTGATTTTCAGTAAATATATATTTCATTCATAGAGTTTAAAATGTTACATAAAAATACCAAAACACAAGCCAGGTGCGGTGGCACACGCCTGTAATCCCAGCACTTGGGAGGCTGAGGCAGGAGGATCACGAGTTCAAAGCCAGCCTCAGCAATGGAGAGGCACTTAGCAACTTAGTGAGACCCTGTCTCTAAATAAAATACAAAAAAGGGCTGGGGATGTGGCCCACTGGTTGAGTACCCCTGATTCAATCCCCGGTACCACACACACACACAAAATAAATAAATAAATAAATAAATAAATAAATAAATAAATAAATAAATATCAAAATACAAATACATAGCTATGAAATTCAATAAAATTAAAAGAAAAACTTGAAAATTTTCTGAACCTTCAGATTGGTGAAAATCAGATTAATAGATTTTACATTTTATTAGAGAAGAACTGAGATTATAGATCTCAGCATCAATTTTTCTTTTTTAACTCTTGGTATACCAGGTCTCGACATAGTAATGACAGACTGTATCAAAAAGCAATTGATTGTTTGGACAATGATTTATCAATGCCCTGTAGTTTGTACTTTTCCATTGCAAGTTATCACTATCTCAGCAAACTGATACTGTTCTTGCTCAGCATGTGATGCTCACCCAAAGCTTCCTTCACTCTGGTTTAATCTATAAGTCATGACTTATGAGATATCCTCAGATACATTAATTGAGTTATTTTCTTTCAGCTAGTGCCATCTTTGCCTTTCTTTAAGTATCAACTCAAGACACAACTACCACCAAAACTTGAGCAAACATTGGTAATCATGTCTTATTAGTTCAGTTTACTTTTCTTAGAGATCCAACTCTGCTCCATCCTTTAATATAGCTATGGCTATGGATTATTTGTTTATAAATTATTTTGATTCTTTAGAGTCTTATTCCCTTCTATGAGAATTAAGTAAAATTTTGTGCCCACAAAATTTTGTATAAATTTTGTATAAATATTCTTCATTTAGAAAGCACATCTCATGGGGAAAAATAAAGTGAATCCTTGTTGATTCATCAATCTTATATTTTCATCTATTAAAAATGAAAAAGACAAAGAGTTAATTATTTAAAAATAAAACAGGATGTATATTGAATAGGTCAAGCAATATCTTAAAAACTTGGAGAGAGATGAATAAAAGAGAAAATTAATCTATTGCCATATGGAGGAATTAGGGAGTTGAGTTTAGAGAATACATGAATGAAACATTTGTAGAGAGACAGCTATCAAGTATTTGGAGACATGTGCTATGGATGTCCCCTAAAGGACAAGTAGAATAAAAAGTCCTCAATACATAGATACATATAGGAAATGATTGGTTTTATTCAAGCAGAACTTAGAGGACATGTTGCAGAAGAAAAAACTGCATGGGGTAGGATGTTAGATCAGACAGTATGATTCTGATCTTTATTCAGCTTCTGTTTGGAAGTGCCTGTCCTGCAAGTTCCTTAGGGACAAGGTCACATCTGTTTCATGTTGTGAATTATTTTTAGCCTCAGATTATAAATAACTATAGAAAAGTAGGCTATAAACTATTACCTTTTAGTTGCTCATCATGACCATTGCAGTGTTCTGAATATATTAAAGACTCAATAAATATTTCATGGACTAATTGGCACATGAAAATTTGAAACGAATATTCTTAAAACCACAGCCAGTAGGACTTCACAGCATATTCAGCCTTATCTCAGCAGATGTTTGGTCTTGAAGTGATGTGATCTGTCTAATCTGGCACCTTGGCACAGAAAGGCATTTTCTTCTCCAGGTGGCAATGCCTTGAAATAATCACAAATGACTGTTTCCCAGCAACAGAGGGGAGCCTCCCGCTGCATAGTCATTTCCTAAGTTTTTCCTAGCAAAGAAAATTTAAAAATAAGAATCAATGAATATTATGACTGATTGTTGAGCTTATTATTTCAATTCTTTGCCCTTCCTGATCATGTATCATCAATTTAGAAATGATGGAAGAAAATTTATTTCAATAAGATTTTCAAACAAATATATGCCATGCAAATATCTATGCACTTATATTCTAGTAGCTGTGAATTCTAGCAAAATATCATCTCAGAGTAAATGAAAGAACGGGAGATTATTCAATATTGTATTCAAGAACTCTAATGGCTAGTTTAATGTGCATATATCTATCAACCATAGAATCTTTTGACTTTTATCATTGATAAATAATTTGGCCATCTGATAAAGCTACCTCAGAAATTTCAGTCTATAAAGTTCAGTCTGAATTTAACCATACACATTTAAAGATATAAAGATATAGCAATTTCCAAATGGAGAAATTCATTTTACCATGTACAAAGTTGTAGGATTTCCTAATTCAAGTCAGTGAAAACGATCAGTTTATGATTATTCAATATGGAGGTATCATTGAAAATAAGAGGAAAGCATTTAATTAACTATATAGCTAACATATATAGCTAAATGGCAGTATTATAGGTAGAATAGAACTTCCATCTAGAAAGCAGTGATTAAAAGCATCAGCTTTTGAGTCAAACCAGCTGGTTTTGTATCTCTCATACTAATGCTTCCTACTTTGGGCAAAGTATCTAGCAATTATAAAGGATCATTTCTTCATATGTAGGTGATGATGAAGGTAACACCTAACTATAAGATTTCTATTAATGAATTAATATGTATAAGTTGCTTAGAATAGAACTTGGTATAAAAATAAATTTTAGGGTACCTTTGTATTCCAACTTATATGCACAATTTATATTTGCACATTTACTAATAAACTAATATTTGTTTCAAACAAAAGTTTACTTTGAAGAAACCTGGAAAATTTATGTCATTAGAATTGTAGGGCACTTTCTTCCCTATGCTCCCTTTAATAGTCAATAAATAAAAGATAATGAAAAAATTGCATGGTTAATATTTATGCAATGCATTATTTTACATTGTGATTGATGGTGATAATAGATCTATCAATTGTAGCAGAGAAAACATAATAGCATTGCACTGTGTGGTTCAATTTCAATATGGGGTATTAAGTTACATTTTTTGTACATCCTTAAGGGCAAACAGCTTTCTAGAGAATAACTTTTCTAAAGGGCATAATGGAAACAGAGGATGCATAGTTTTGAAAACATAAGAGGCAGGCAGATATCCTGCTTTTGATTTGAGCAACTAATGACGAATCAATGAAGGTAAAATAAAAAGGGAGTTTATAACCTGAGGGAATAATTGTCCTCTGCATTTCTATAAAAAGATACATAGTGCTAATGTCCATTCAGCGGACTCGACCACCCTCTGTTTCTTCACATCACAGAGCTCTGGGATTAAATCATGCCTGTAGAAAAAGAAAGGATGCCTTTCTTCCTGTTACTGTGGTAAATCTACTGAAAACTTCTGAAATTAACACTCCTACCAGACAATGCAGTCTTTTCTGCCTGCTGAGAAAGAACACACTGGGCAAAGAGCAAAACGTGGTGACGGCTGTGCAGGGTTCAATGAAGCTTTGCTTCCTAGAGGAAATTTGAATATTGGAAGAGATTTCACAAAGAAAGTTGCTGAAACATTTCCATTGATAGACTTTCTTTGTCCCTATTCCTTGTGCTTTTACATGCTCTGAGAGGAAGTAAAGTAGCACTGACGGATTTAGAGCTTTATAAGATGTACAAGTGTGGAGAATTAAGATGCCCATTAAAAGTTAAACTATGCAACCTTTCCCCTTTCAGTTTTGGTATTCTTGTAGGTTTTGTATATCAGAGACAGTTATTAACTCCATGAAATTTACCAGAATTTCACAAGCTAGCTATGAGATACATATACTTAGGTTGGAGCATGGTGCTCTCTCCTTTCATTGTGATCAACACCAGACATTCTGTGACTGATTGAAAGACCAAGAGCCAATATGTTGTTGCTTAAGGAGTTTCTTAATAAAGGAAAAAGAGGTAGGGGAGAATCATAGCACCTAAAAACTAAAGAAATCTCTATATATTCTAATGTTTGAAAAGTGAGAATTTTGTCTTATTAAGAATATTGTTTTTTTCTAAATATTGAAAGTACACATTAATTTGAAATTGGAATGCATGTAATTCAACAAATATTAATTGATTCTGTCTTACATACTTCAACTTATATTAGAGGCTATATTCATGGAAAATAGTAATTGAACAACCTGTGTTCTCTGAGCTTGAAACATGGAAAGACAGAAAGACAAAAACAATGAAACAATGTTGAAAGTTATATGTATTATTGTGCAGGTTTTTCAAAGTATGTATTTTTAGTTGTACAAAAGGAAAAGAAATAAGAATTTCACCTGGAGGGTGATGGAACCACAGATATTATCAGTGAGGAGGCAGAAATTGAGATAGATCTTACAAGAATGGGTGGGATTCTTGTAAGATAGAGGTGGGATAGAGAAATGCATGTTGAATAATACTAAAACAAGAAAGTTGGACCTGTTTTGTGGTTTTCTGTGAAGTCTGTACAAATAAATTGCATATGGAAAAAGAGGCAGGATATAAACACATTTTTTAAAAAGTTCAGGTCAAAATTATGAATGATACTTGATTTGGGTGAGAGATAGCTTTTATTTTTCTAGGCCTCAGAATCACTGAAGACTTTAACTCAGATCAGGGTGACACAAAGAGAGAAAGGTCTTGGGAAGATACCTCTGTGGTTATTGCAATTGATACACCAAGAGATATGTTTTTCGGTGAGTTGTGGAAGTGAAGGTGTTAAAGAGAGAGGATGCCAGAAAAATACCGTGAAAGTGGAATCTGTTGTTAGCTCCATTTTTGTTCATTTGATTGTTTTGTAATTTCCCCCCTTGAATAATTTCAAATCTTCCCTTCTTCTCTTTCCTTCATGTTATATTACCCCTTTCTATTGTAAGAGAAGGATGATGAAGGCATTGAAATAATTTTCTGACAAGTAAAGGAATATTAATAGGAGGTAAGAATGATTTTTCTAGATAGAATTTTGTCTTTGTAAGTGCTACAAATATTTAAGTTTCTACTTAGACTTTATTATTTCTTCCAAAAATATTTATATGCACCAAATCATTAGTAATATGGGAATGAATAAAACAAAGTTAACCAAAGTTAACCAAAGTTAACCTCAAACCAAACTTAATCACCACATATTTCAACACCAGAGTGAACCTGATAGGTTTCAACAGAGTGACAATTATCTCTATTCCTTATACCAGTCATTCCTTCTGACTGATTGTATTTTTAAGCTCTTTTTTTTTTTTTTTTTTGTACTGGGGATTGAACTCAGCGGCACTAGACCACTGGGCCACATCCCCAGCCCTTTTTTGTATTTTATTAGAGACAGGGTCTCACTGAGTTGCTAAGTGCCTCGCCATTGCTGAGGCTGGCTTTGAACTCACGATCCTCCTGACTCAGCCTCCCAAAGTGCTGGGATTACAGGCGTGCGCCACCACGCCCGGCTTTTAAGCTCTTTTTAAGAATGAATATTTTAAGAGTTTTTTTTTTTTTCTTTTGCCAGTGTCAGTTTTTGCTATCAGATTTATAGTATCTTTACAAAATGTTGTTTTCAAAATCATTATTTGGCATAATTTGTACAAAATTAAAATTGTGCTTTCCTCAAATATTTAATAAAAACTTTCAGGTAAATTGTAGTTATTTTAAAACTACTAAATAGTTTTCATAGGATATCTATCCATTTTTGTTAATTTTGATATGCATGTTTTTCTAGTTTTTTTTTTTTTTCATTTTAAAATGTTTTGCCAAAAGTTGCTCATACTATTCTCTTGTTCTCATACACTGTGTTGTGCCTAGAGCTATATTTCATTCTATATTACTTATTTGTTCTTTTTTTCCCTTTTCTCATGGTATTTCAAAAGATTTTGAAAATTTATAAATGTTCTTAAGCATACTCTTTTAGCTAAGTTTATCCTCTTTATTGCATGTTTATCTGCTACCCAATAAATTTTTATTGTAAACATTTTGTATATTAATCTTAATATTTTCTTCCATATTTCCTTACTTTTTCTAGCCTGTTTTGCTGAATGCTAATATATATTCCAAAATTGGATTCTTTTTAAACATATAAAATCTCTACAATTTATACATTTTACCAATGTTCTGTAATATGAAATATTTTATTATCAATCAAGTCTATAGATTTTCTTATATTCAAAATTACCACTTCTTTAATTCATAGACATACTTGGAATAAATATCAAACATATGTGGTCATACTAGTTTTTTTTTTTTTTTTTTTTTTTTTGGTTTCTTGCTGTCAGCTATACTTAATATGTATCTATAGTATTCCATATAATTTTATAGTGCAACACTGACATTCCTTCATCAAAATGTGGGATCTTTTTCATTTCTTTGAGTGTGAGCAGTCATATAACTTCCTTGACCAATAGAAAGTGGCAGAAACAATGCTGAAGTTAAGTCATAGAAGACATTACAGCTTCTAACTCTCTGTCCTCCTCCTCAGCCTCTTCTTTTTCTTCCTCCATCTTCTTCTCTCCAAACATTTGGTCTTCAGCCCTACCAGTTTGTTTCCAGAAAGCTCTGATCACATGAACACAACATGTGTGGTGCTGCATTTATAGCCACAGCTAGTCCCTTAGACAGCACTATCTACAAGATTTGTGAGTGAATGAACATTTAATAATTCTGCTCATCAGAATTTACAGTTTTCTGGCGAAGCGCTAGATCTTTTGGAGCTGAGATAAGTCATTTTCATTGTATCCATGACCAAAATCTTTGTCCACAGCAACAGGTACCTTGTAGCACATTATACTATTTGTCAGGATTACCATTGGCTTGTTTGAATCTTCTTGTTTCAACTTTGTTGAAATTTTTATGCTCTAATTTTTCATATTTTGAGAGAAATATATTGTACCATCTCTCAATATTCTGCATATTTTACTATTTCTTCTTATAATTATAGTGTATGTGTGTGATGAAACTTTATTACTGAGTGTATATTATCATTTACTGAATCTTCTGATGAATTGAGTTATTATCAACAGAGAATGGCCCTCATTATCTCTGTTAATGTTGGCTAACTTTGTATTTTGCTTGAAATTAATGTAAGTATACCAAAACTATGATTTGGGTATGCTTTGTCTCCCAAAGATTCATGTACTAAAAACTTGATTTGCAGCATGAAGATATCCAAAGGTCATGGAACCTTTTAGAGGTAGAGTTCAGCAAAAGGTAAGTAGGAGGCCATTGGGAGCATTGCTTTCATAAGGGATTAATGCTAGTAAGTTCTTATAAGAACAATTTGTTGTAAAGTGAGGTCAACCCATGTTCTTGGCCCCTTCTGCTCATGGCTGGCTTCCCCATTTACTTCTCACCTGTTTTGCGATGCAAACAAGAGAAACTTGACTAGGATTCTGGAACCATGCTACTGAATCTCTAGTACTGTGAGTTAAATAAATGTGTTTTTTTTTTTTAATGAGGAGTCTAGCCTCAGGTATTCTGTTACAGTGATGGGAAACAGACTAATATAACCATTTTTCTTTATAGTATAATTTACTTGGTATTTCTTCATTCTTTTACTCCTTTCATATACTTATATTTTATTATGTTTTCCATGAGCAATATCAAGCCAGATTTTAAAATGCATACACTGTGACATTTTCTTAGACTGAAGAAAGATATTATTTACATTTGTCATTACTACTCAGTGATGCAGATTAATTTTTAATACCTTGTTTAGTTATTTGTGTTTATAGTGCCTCTTTCCTTCTCCTTTGTTTTCTTTTTAAAGAGATAATTGTTTTTATTTCATTTTCCCTTCCTCTAAATTCCTATTACCTTATGATATTTCCTATGAAAATTTCAACTGGTATGAATAGCTTTCCCCCTTCCTTAAGGATTTGCCTGAAGAGGATTATTAGATAAAAATTCAATTTTGTTTGTCTGAATATTTTCCCATATTTCTCTAATTCTTGAAATATTTTCTCAGCTTGTATATGCTTTCTATTTTTCTCAATATTTTGAGGATATTTTCTGGTCTTCAGATCTCTTCATTGTTAATGAGAGTTTATTAAGAATTTAGGGGCTTGCCGAGGGAGGTGGTGCATACCTGTAATTCCAGCAGCATGAGAGGCTGAGACAGGAGGATTGCAAGTTCAAAGCCACCTTCAGCAATGGCAAGGCACTAAGTAACTCACTGAGACCCTGTCTTTAAAGAAAAATACAAAAATAGAGCTGGGATATGGCTCAGTGGTCCAGTGCCCCTAAGTTCAATCCGCAGTACCACAAAAACAAGGAAGAAGAAGAAGAAGAAGAAGAAGAAGAAGAAGAAGAAGAAGAAGAAGAAGAAGAAGAAGAAGAAAAGAAGAAGAAGAAGAAGAAGAAGAAGAAGAAGAAAGAAGAAGAAGAAGAAGAAGAAGAAGAAGAAGAAGAAGAAGTTGTTGTTGTTAATGGTCTTTGGAGAATTGTCTATCTTTTCTCTCTGTCTTATTCAAAATTATTAAATTATTTAGTTGGCCAGGCCTGGTGGCGCACGCCTGTAATGCCAGCGGCTAGGGAGGCTGAAGCAGAAGGATTCCAAGTTCAAAGCTAGCAACAGCGATGTGCTAAACACTTCAGTGAGACCGTGTCTCTAAATAAAATACAAAATAGTGCTGGGGGTGTGGCTCAGTGGTTGGATGCCCCTGAGTTCAATCCCTGGTAACAAAAACAAACAAACAAAAAAAAAAAAATTAGCCACCTTGGTATATGTAATTTCTCATTTAAAGTTGTAAGGTGTAAATTGTAAGATATTTATATAGTGAAACATTCTAACAGAAATATCAGTACTTTGAGAACATGTCACTATATTGAACCATTCATACTGCTGACGTTCTATAATTTCTACAATGGGTGACCAAACTTGGTTCTTAGAAACTTTCTTTTGCTTGCTTCCAAGTCAAATTTTCTCCAAGCCTTTGCCACTCAGTGTCTCTTGAATTAACATTTTAAAATCCATACAGAATATGTTTCTTCCTATTAAAAAAAGCAGGAAGTTATTAACAAAGGAATATTTCTAACATTTTTGCCTTCTGCACTTTATTCTTTTCTTCTTGTCTTTCAGCTATTTAAGCCTGTGGCAGCCATGTTTTTGAGCATGAGAATGAAGGCCTCTTGTAGAATAGAAAGAAAGAAAGATGCTCTGATGGCATTACTAAACCATTGTATTGACACTAGACTACTTAACTTACACTCTGTGGTATTTTTCTATGAAACAGAAAAACCTACAGAACTTAAAAACTCCCTACTAGAAGTTTTGACATTTAAACCAAATAATTCTGAAAATACATAATGTTTCAACTATAATATAAATTATTTCATGGAATTGACCCAGGTAAGTGACATTAGTTCCTTTTTTAAGCCATTTCCAAAAATATATGGAAAATTAAGTTTTGGTAATTTAAATTTTTAAAAAATATTTATTTATTTACTTTAGTTGTAAACAACGCAATGCATTTATGTTTATGTGGTGCTGAAGATCGAACCTGGGCCGCGCACGTGCGAGGCGAGCGCTCTGTTGCTGAGCCACAACCCCCGCCCTGGTAATATAATTTTTAAAAAATATTGTAAGCATCTGAATAGCTTGAGATTAAATTTTCAAGCATAGTCATTTTACTTTAAAAAGAAGCCTTTGTTAGTCCTTGTGATGAAAAAATGATGTTTCTATTAATGAGAACTTCATAATCCCAGTCCAGTTTCCCAAAATATATTGTCAAGACTAATTTGTAAAAAAATTAATAATCAAAAAACTTAACACACACACACAAAAAAATAAAAAATTAATACATGGTCTAAGGAGCTGAACAGACACTTCTCAGAAGATATAAAATCGATAAACTAACAAATATATGAAAAAGAGTTCAACATTTCTAGTAACTAGAGAAATGCAAATCAAAACTAAGATTTCATTTCATTCCAGACAGAATGGAAGTTATCAAGAATACAAGTAACAGTAAGTGTTGGCGAGGATGTGAGGGAAAAGTCACATTCATACATTGCTGGTCAGACTGCAAATTGGTGCAACAAATCTGGAAAGCAGTATGGAGATTTATCAGAAAACTTGGAATGGAACTACCATCTGACCCAGCTATCCCACTCCATGGTTTATACCCAAAGGACTTTAAAACAGCATACTACAGTGATGCAGCCACATCAATGTTTATAGTAGCACAATTCACAATTGCTAAACTGTGGAACCAAACTAGATGCCCTTCAATAGATGAATGGATAAAGAAACTGTGGTATATAAACACAATGGATTATTACTCAGCATGAAAATGTAATAAAATTATGGTATTCGCAGGTAAATGGAAGGAGTTGGAGAAAGTCATGCTGAGCAAATAAGCCAATCCCCCCAAAAAACAGGTGCTGAATGTTTTCTCTGATAAGTGTTTGCTAATCCATGATGGGGAGGGGGTGGTGTGGGATGAATGGAGGAACTTTGCATGGGGCAACGGGGAGGAGGGAGAGGGCAAGTAAGTAGGAAAGATGGTGAAATGAGACGGACATCATTAACCTAGGTACGTGTATGATTACACAAATGATGTGACTGTACTTCATGTACAACCAGAGAAGTGAAATTATTCTCCATTTATGTAATTGAAGAGCTTTCTACTGTCATGTATAACTGATTAGAATAAAAGAATAGTCATTTTACTTTAAAAAGAAGCCTTTATTAGAAGAATTTCAATTGTTTTTGCAAAGGGCTCTCTGATAAAATAATAATAATAATAATAATAATAATAATAATAATAATAAATTTAATTTATATAGAGTTAATGAAACATTTTTGTATAATTTGTTTCATTTAATCACTTCAACAAATCTATATGGTGTCTATTACTCTTGTCATCACAGTTTCTAAAGTGCAAAATGAGATTAGTAAAATGAAGTGCTTATTTGAAATGTACCTAACTAGTATATGAGAAAATTTCAAAATTGATGCTGTTATTGGTACACATTGACAGCTTTCTGCTTAAAATGTGGACACTAGTATGAGGGAAGCAGATTTTTAATAGAGAAATCTGAGATACACTTACGTAAGACTATATTGAAAAGCCTGCCACAATTATCTGAATAGGATTTTCTGCTACTTGAATAATATGCATTTAATATTGAATGACGTATCATGTTGGTGATTTAACAGATTGATATTTGAATAGATCTTTCTATATGAAAAAATCCATAATTTAACAATGTATTATGTCAATTAAGAGAAAAAAGTGCTGAAGTATATAAAATACATATTTTAAAAAGCCCATCTAACAGGCATAAAGATTCATTCAATAGCTAAAAAATATTTATTTAGAATATGCTATGTCCCAAGAGCAGGAAGTATAACAGGGAACAAAGTAGATGATCAATATGCAACCACTGGATGGGTTAAAAGGACATTAAGAGTAAAGAAGCAAATAATATCTCAAATAGTAATGAAAATATTACTAGATCATATTTTCTCTCCATTCTGTTCACTTTAGAGAAATATTTCCTTGTAAATAAACAATTTTTGCATCTTCCACCACGTCTCACTACTCTGTAGTGATGTGGTATATGCTCGAGCTTCATACTTTCTGTTTTAGGATCTAACCCACCAGGTGACACAGGCTTTATGGTTTGTTCTCTTTAGTCCAAGAGTTGCATGGGGCAGTAGGTTATGATATTTCAGGATTAATTGTGATGTGTGTTATGGGTTTGTGTTCCCTCAAAAAAGATGGTGAAGTCCTCACTTCAGAACCTTAGAATTCAACCTTTGGAAGCTGTCTTTCTAGAGAGAGAACCAAATTAAAATGAATTAAATAGAGCAGCAATAATCCAATATGATGGGTAGCTTCATAAAAGGGGAAAATCAAGCCCAGAGACAAACACATGCAGGGAGATGGTATGCAGATACACAGGGGGAGTACCCTGTGAAGATGAAGGATTAGAATGAGGCATCTGCAAACCAAGGACACCTGGGACTTCCATAGGCCAGGTCAGGCATGAAACAGATAATTTTCTCAAGCTTTCTGAGGGAGCATGGTCCTGCCAAAACATCAATTTCAAACTTCTAGATGCCAAAACTATGAGATAATAAATTTCCATTGTTTTAGCCACTCAGTTTGTGGTACTTTGTTTTTAGCAGTCCTAGGGGACTAATATAATGAACAAGTGTTCAGATGTACGATTCAGCAACATAAAGAGCACTTACTTTCAGACAAGAGGCACGAACTTTGCTATGCTGGATAGGAAAAAAGTACCACAGATAGAATGTGATAACTTTTAATCAAATAGAAAGAAAACATCGTCAGGGTGTTGTGGCTGTATTCCATCATGTTCAGTGTAAACCAACTACAATTTACTGAGAGAGTGACCCAATGGTCAATTTATTATTTTACTTGCTAGATATATTTCAGAATCATCAAGAGAGTCCTTCAATTATAACTTAATAAGAGTAAAATGTAGAATGATAAATTCAAACTTTGTTTTAACCTAATACACAAGATTAAAAGATGTTGTCATAGACCTTATTTACTTTGGACTTTAAGAAAATTGGACTGTGAAAAAAAAAGAAATTTGAACTTTATATTCTGTGGGTCTACTTATTTCCATTTTTTGGTATATATTTTAAAATGCTTTGGTAAGAACATGAAAGGTTAGATCCACACTTAATTTTTAAGTGTAGAATACGTTATCCTTGACTACATGAGTCTACAGTAATTGAAACAGTACTAGCATAAAAACATAAATACAGGCTGATGAAACTAAAGAGAAGCATTGAAAATCCACACATATATAGTCAATTCAACAGGATGAAAGTGTACAAAATGGGCAAAGAATAGTCTCTTCAACACATAGTGCTCAGAAATTATATATCTACATGAAAAAGAATGAAATCAGACCTTTATTGTATACTGTACATAAAATCAAAATAAATTGCTAAAAGATTAAATATTTAAATGCAAGACTTGATATAGTAAAGCTCCTAGAAGAAAACATGGGAATAATCCTTATGACATTTATGTGGGCAAGGATTTCATAGATATGATAACCAAAGCACTGATAACTACAACAAAATAAAAAGTGAGAACACATCAAATTGAAAAGCTTTTGCCCAGTAGAGGAAATAATAGAAAGCGAAAGAAACCTGGAGAATGGGAAAAATATTTGCAAACTTATATCTGATAAGAGGATGATTTTGAAAATATACAAGGAACTCCAAAACACAATAGCAAAAAAAATTAAAAATGGGATATTTTTAATTAATTGAATAGATGTTTCTTCAAAGAAAATATACAGATGGTCAACATGTATAGGAAAAAATGGTCAACATCACTAATCCTTAAGGAAATGCAAAGCAAAACCAAAATGGGACATCACATCTGTCAGATCTGTTGTCAAGAAACAAAACAAAACAAACAAACAAAAAAGCAATAGAAAGGGTTATTGTTCAAGTTATTTCATCCTTGGCCTAATTTTTTACCCAAGAATTTGACATTGGAAGGGATTTGAATTCATACTTGGGGAAATTATATATAGCATTTTGTGACTGAATCTTTGAGATTTTATTTGAAATCATTGTAGAACCTCTGATCACTATATTGGGCAACAAGACTAAATATAAATTAGAATGTATGTATACAAAATGGGCAAAGAATAGAGAACCTTTTCTGGGCAATAGCTTCTTTCTTATAGAGATACCAAGAGGATTTCAGAAAATAAAGCGCAGACATAGTGTTGTAAAAAAGGTTTCATGATGATGAAAGGAGACCTTACATACTGAACTGCTGATATTCTTCCCCAGGTGGTTAGGCATAAAGGAGGTTGAGTGTGAGTATTCAGTTCAGTCTAAGTGGCATATTATGGAGGTATTCCTCTTCCCCATGCCTGTGGTTTGCATGAGAAGAAATTTACTTCCAACAAAACAAAACAGAAACAATACAAGCAAAGACTACAAAATTATTCTGTTCTTTTGCCCTTTCTCTCAATCTTACTCACAGAAATGGATTGGGTTATCTGGATAATGAATTTGGGATTGAAATGCACTTTATTTTTATTTTTACTCATTTTTGAATCATTCTCTCTCAGCACATTCTGTGTTCTCTACTCAAGAAATTTTACAAGCTCATGTTGATATTTGCAATGGTCCCATATTATCTGTTTCTGAGTTGACAGATTTGTATTATTATCCAGGCAGTGTTAAGAAATACATTCACCAATATACATAAATAAGCTCTCTCAGCCTTAATATTTCATATTTAATTTGAAATCAAGTTAGTTGCTTGTTTATTCAAGTGAAAGGCAGTATTAGTTTTGGAGTTTAACAGAGCCCAATAAATTTAAAAATATAGAATTTATAGAAGAGACTATGACTTGGGCATGAGCATAGGAGATATTACATAAGAAGGAATGATTGGACAATGCTCTTTGTTTTGAATTTCTTGACTGTTTGCTCACTTGGTTTTTTATATACCTATATATCTTGAAAGATTTTTAAATGTATTTCATTATGATCACATATTACCTTGTGAGCAAACATTGCCATACTAATTTCTTTTACACAAGTATTATACTAGGACTTCACCAACAGTCTATAAATTCCTTCCTCTTTGTAGAGTTCTCTGATTTGGGAATTCTATGTCTCCTTTTCTCTTAGTTCTCCCCTTTATTATTGGAGTATATACTATAGTGTTTTTAAAAGGTATTCAGTAAGTAATTATTTTGCGAATTTGTGAGTCTTTATAATCACATTTTATTGATACTTTGACTGTGGATATTAATTGCAGCATTGCACAAAGTTCTATTCTCATACATGTTTTAATTTTTCACTAAGTTTCTTTCATATTATTTTAAGTATGTCCATTTTCCAATCAGGGCTATCATTCACATCTCATCTCAATCAATGATGTTTTTGGAAAACTACAAAGCCTTCATTAGCACAGTGTTTCTGAATCTCAAATTAAAAAATTACATATAGATATGTAAAATTATCACATATATCTATATAAATGTTGTATATAATTATCATGGAGATGACTTTATGAATGAATGAAATACATAATATTCATTCATATATATGAAAACCACTAGCTCAAAATATTCTATAGAAAGTAAATTAGTTTGGTAGTATGATTCATCTTTCCTCCATCATTGATTCTTTTCTTTAATAAGATACTTTAGATAAAACAGAAAAAAATCAAGATAAAAAAATACTAGAAACAAAATGTTTGGAGATGTTATATAGTCATAAATGATACTGTGTTATAAATATCTTAGGGACTGATTCTAAAGTAGCAAACTAACAATAATATACATGCCTCATTGAAAATGCTTTCTTTTCTTGAATGCTTACTATAGACTAGTTTTCTCCTAGGAACATTGAATGGATTGAATTTATCTTGCCTCTATTATATAAAATCTTAGTGATTGTGAGAGCTGACTATTTCATTGTATGATGTTTCATGAGCCTTATTTCTATCCATTACTAATTCTGCATTTCCTAGCTCATTAGCTCCTCAGAAATTTAGACAGATGTATATAACATTATGAAATGGAGGAATTTTAATTTTGCATAAGATTCAGTATGAATGCACATGAAAACCAATTATTAACGTAAGATCTCTGGATTTTATCTGATATTTTACTTGGAGTTTGAATTAGAGTTGGAACAGTTTTCAATTCTGTTTATATCTCCCTCAATCACAGAAAAATCTTGAATTGTTTGGGTTAAAGTTTTTTCATACTTATCAGTTTCTTGGCTACTTATAAATCTTATTTATTCTTATTCCTACCTTGAAATAACAAATATTATTTTTTTCTTTTTCATATTAGCTCATGATTCACTTTTTTATTCATAAATATAAACTGATATATTTTTGCAATTAATTTTTGACATGAATAAAGTAAAAGATTATTTTATTTTTAATAACATGTATATAAATTTGAATTATTAAAATTCTAAACTTTTTTTTAAGTGGGACCTTGCATTTTATTTTATTTTTTTATTTTTTTTAATAATTTTTAATATGTACAACTCATAGTGCATGCATTTAGCATCTTTTTACATACAATTGTTTGTATACAGAGTATATTCGTACAATTCAGGTCTTCAATCATGCATTTAGGAAAATGACATGGATCTCATTCAAACACCTTTTCTTTTCTTTTTCCTTTTCTCCCTCTCCCTCCCCCCTTGCTCCCTCCCTTACTCTCCCTTCCCTTTGACCATTCTAGTGTTCTTCTAGTCCTCATATGTACCCTTTTCTTTTTAATCAATGAATATTCTGAAGCCTGCTAAATATTTCTCATATCACTGTTATAGTATACAAAAAACAATGCCACATTTTAATGCTTTATATAAGTAAATGTATTATATACTTTCTTTGTACCATACAAATGAAGAGGTTTAAATTCATGCTTCTCCTAGCATAAGAAAGATTAAGGACATTATTTCACTTTGCATTGTATCTGTGAGGTATATTAAGCATGCTTATATTGTGACTAGTGTGCAATTTTCCATTACAAATATAGACAGACAAACATTTGGACAAAGAACAAAATTTTGATTATGCTTTGAGAACTATTCCCCCAGATTATTTCTAACTTCAATTTGCTTCACTCTTTTGTTCTCATCTAAAAGAGATTTATAATTACAAACATGCAGAAAAAATTTAAAATTCAGTTTTCTATTGTTAGATCTATCATTATGATAATAGCATTTCTCAGAGTTGGATTACATCTTAAGACAGCATAGTAGCATTTCAATAGCAACCAAATTCATTTGTGTCCTAGAATTAATTTAAATTTACTTTTCTTTACACTAATGAATATTATTGTTACATTGAGCTTGCTAACAACAATGCAGGTGTCTTCACAGTATTGTATATAATTAGAGACAATCCTGCAAGAACAGAACTAATACAATTTGGTAACTACTTGCATCCTATTGTAAATAAAATAATTGATTTATACATTTGTATTAGTTGGTCAATTTTATATTTTATATATATATATATATTAGTTGGTCACTAAAACTTTTACTTGTATAATATTATTTGTTATCCTAAAATAACTTCTGGATTTTTGTCAAGGTTTTGCCCAAACTGATAAAAAATATCAATCTCAACAGAACTATTTAAGCTTTGAATAATCAGAGGAGAGGTGATAGTTGAAGTTATAAAAGAGAATGACTTTTTTGAGAGAGCAAGTGTACAGAGGAAAAGAGAAAATTGAAGGTTTGGGGTAAAAGAGAGAAGAAAAAAAAAAGCTAACTAAAAGAACCAAGGGAAGAATATTGGAGAACCATTGTAGCATGGTGCTTTTAGTAAACTGGAAGGAGAAGAATATTTTAAATTTAATATATAAATAGCATATTGATAAGTATTTTGATATAATAGTAATTCACTGAAAGTAAATTTAACATGTTAAATAATACTGGGAGTGTTAAATAGTCTGACACAATATTTAATAATTTTGAATTAAATTTATAATAAAGAATTTGTTAAAATTAATGCCTTTTTTTTTTTTTTTTTTTTTTTTTTTTTTTTATCAAGTGAGCCTCATTTGCCATTATGGTGCTATAACATCTTCAGTGAAAAAGGGTTACCTTATCATTCTAAGTACATTTTCAAGTGTAAAAGTCAACACAACCATCATGGGTGAAATGGAAAGTGTTAAACAAGTGCTTCTAAGTTGAAAATATGAATCCTTTGGGATCATAACAAGTATGTAGAGAAGTTCGCACACTTTGTTGAGACCAATGTAACTATCAATGTACATATGACATCATAGACTAAAGTATTCTGTTTCAGTCAGCATTTTTGTTATTGTGACCAAAAGACCTGCAGGAACAATTATAGGAGAAAAAGTTAATTTTAGGACTTATGGTTTCAGAGGTCTCAGTCCATAGATAGCTGTCTCTCTTCCTGGGCCTGAAGTGAGGCAGAACATCATGGTGAAAGTGTGTGGTGAAGGAAAGAGGCTATAGACATAACAATCAGGAAGCACAGACGGAGAGCTCTGCTCAACAAAAGCAAAATATATCCCAAAGGTACATCCCTGGGGATCCACCTCCCCCCTGGGGATCCACCTCCAGCCACAACCTACCAGCCTACAGTTACCACTCAGTTAATCTCTATCAAGGGATTAATTAACACGTTGGGTTAAGGTTCTCATAACCCAATAATTTCACCTCTAAACCTTCTTACATTGTCTTACACGTGAGCTATTGGAAGACAAATCTAATCCATAATATTTGCTGACACTTTTAAAGCTGTTTTCCATACTTGTTAACATTTCAACTAAAATACAAATATAATTTTGTATATTCATACTTTTTTTTTTTTCCCCAAGAGTTAAGAACTTTCAACTACCTCAAAGATGGCTTGGGGGAAAAGTGCATGAAATGAAATCTGATGTCATAAATTACTTAACAAAGGTAAATTTAATTTTTAATACTTTATTTCCTGATTGGAGATTTGGTCTATGGATGCATTGTTATTTTTTAAAATAATTAACCACAAGTTAGTTATAATTTAGAACTTTATCATAAATGCAATTACACAATTTTAAGACTTCTTAAATTATATTGAATTAGTTTCCATTACTTTGGACATTAGGTTAAACTAATAAAATCATATTTTAAGTAAACTAGTATTTTCCATAAAGCACAGAGCCTGATTAATGTGGAAGTTCCTCCTTCTACTAGTTATTTCTCTAACCGAGTTATAATAGGGTGTCCTTTTAGTACTGGTAATTTTCCTTGTGGAAACATCCTTTAACTGTCTCTGATAAATCTACTTAGAAGCAGTGAAACACTTTAAATCTCAAACTTCTTAAAGAGTTTGAGATGTGCCCATTAATCATTATCAGCTAGCAGATGTATTAAAATTTATCACTCTTCTAGAGCTCTTCTGTCAATTTGGACCCAGTCCAGGGGCAGGCCCTTTTCACATAAAATGGAATAAAACAGACATGCACATAGACCCATTTCAATTCTGTCTGTCTCACTACAATGACTTGAAAAATGTATTCAATAAATTATATTTACAGATTTATGACCACCGGATCTTTCTATTCTTGCCCAGACTTAAAACTAGCTATTTTGCCAACATACTCTTTTCTGATGATTTCAGTGTTATAACTTCAGCAATATTTTAGCGATGTGTTCACTGAAGAAAGAAAAAATAAGAATACTAAGTAAGCTTGATGTCCATATTTTTTATAAAATGTTGGGAATACCAAATACATTATAAATGGCTTTAGAAATGTAGCTAAAAGGTGAACTAAATAAATAACTCAGCTTTAAAATGGCAAAAATAACTCGTCTCAGGAGTGGTATTCTTGATATCTCTTTGTTACATTATAATCATAATTGATAGTACATTGTTACCTATGATCTCCAGATAAAGCTTTGTTTTTTCAGTTTCTCTGGGAAAGAAACAAATATTGTTTTATTTCTATGCACCAGGAGCTTATATCTCCTACCAACATGTTTATGTTTCCCTTTAAGCAATGCATACCATAGCTAAGACTCCACTTGTGCCTGTGTACTTTCCCAAATGTAAAGTGTTTGAGAAGGACAGTCCTATATTGTTGAAATCTTTTACTTCTCTTATGATAGGTACCCATTTTATTTAATATGTCAGGGAAGTGAGTTTAGTTAATAATAAGTTAGTATTGCCACTCTTTTTATTTGTTTGTTACATTTACACTAGACTAAGTCTAATTCAATGTAATATAGGGTTAGATTATTATTTTTTAGTTCATAGCACACAATACAACCTTTCATAAGGGAAAAGAGACATGATCAGTATTGGTAATAAAGATTTATATGAAAGCATCAGCAGAGAAAACTTTATGAGGGAGAAACAAAACTTCACAATAATCAACACATACGGATGCCACCTGGGATATTGTTCAATCTGAGTAAATGTGTTTTTTAAATTGATTTCTGTAAGTAAAAAAGTAGTTTGAAACCCACTTAAGTGTTCCTTTCAACTATGACATCTTTTTATCATGAGTATTATCATGGTTGTAAACAATAGAAAATAAACTGAAGTTTTATATGAGAATATTTCTATATTTGAATGAATTTTGCACAGAAAAAAAACGTTTTAATGAAACAATTGAATATTAACAATCAAGATTTTTTAATTTTCTTCAGAAGACAGTTCTGTAATTAAGGGCTGGGTCAGGTTTCCGGTAGTTACGTGTATTTTTTTAGCTTTCTTCTCTTTTTTATCTACAATTGTTCTAAACCTTCACTGTTGATATTGTGTTACAGAGATAGATATTCCATAACAAAGTGAATTCTAATATCCAAGGCAAGGCACATTCTTACGTTTTTTTTTTTTTTTTTTTTTTTTTTTTGGTGGGGATTGGGGCTCCTATATCAGATATTTAAGTTTGTTTCATTCCCATGTAAACTAATCTTGTTCTGTGTGGCCTATACCTAGTATAGAGGTTATGATGGTTATTTTATTAAAATAGGTACAGGAAAAGTTTTATTATTTTAAAATACATTTAAGTTATTCTGAGTCTCATTTCACATGTGGATGGGAGTTTAAATTTCCATGTGTAATGAGCTGATTCTTTTTAACTCAAGTCCTTGCAGTTCCCTGAAAAGCCAGGGATGAGAATGCTTCCCCTGCTTCTGTTTTCCTGTGTCAAGGTAATAAATCAGTGTTCACCAATGTACTTATTTTTCTGCTTTTATGAATCTTGCAGTCAGTCTCTTGATATTCTGTCCCTTACTCTGGGTTCTTTAGTAGACTAAATAATTCAGGGAACTGCAAACATCATCCCATCCTTCAGTCCTGAAGAAATTTCCCATGTCAGGTTGTTTAAAACCCCAGATTCTAAAATTTCAGAGTTCCACCCCTTTCTCTTACACTTAAATTGTCCTTCCCTTTTAGAAAATAGTATGACATGTTCAGTATAGGAGCAGTGGGAAACCAAAAGTTTTAGGAACCAAAGCTCTTCTTGACTTAGAAACCCACTGTCATAGGGATGAATGGTGGAGAAAACAAATTGCCTCATTCTATCTAACTGGTCTATATTAAGGATATTTAAAAAACACAAGTAAAACCATGATTAATTAACCTGATACACAATCAGGTCAACATTTGGGAGGTTGGCAGTTCAGGTTTGCTTTTTGTTTTTGTATGATCTTTACATTTTCTTCCTATAATGTTTTTGCTACTGTACATATTTTTCCATGAATTTCAAGGCATTGTGTTATTATTCATCATTAATAGTAACTCATCACATGTAAGAGAACTGAATTGAAATATTGTATGTTTTTATGTTTGGGTATCTCAAGAATGGAAACTTTCACCCATCTTCCTGAGGGATCATTTTTGGCTGCATGTTGAAAGTAGACTGTAGTGGTAGAAAATAGAAGCTGAAATATGAAACTTCCTGAGGGACAATGGTAGCTAAGGCTAGGTATGTGTGAGAATTGTTTAGATATAATTTTGAAAATAGACTCAAAAGCAGTTACTGAGGATTTAGGCATAGCAAATGTAATTAAAAAAAAATAAGCATAACTTCCAGGTTTTTACTTGGTATTTGGAAAAATACAAATGATATCAGTTGATGTAGGGTAGATTCTATGGGGGCAGGTTTAGGAATAAGAATAATAGTTCAGTTTTAAACATTTGGAAATTGTAATGCTCATTAGGTGCAGTTAGAAAGAATTTGTGAGAGAAGAGTGTGGTGGAGAAATAAAAAGAGCACCAATGTGAGAATGGATTTTAAAGACTATTAACAATAGGTGAAATGCCAAGAGTAGAAAAGAAAGGGAAACCTACAAAATGGCGAAGTCATGGGACACTTCAACACTCATGTGAAAGTTTAGGGAGAAAGGAGCAAGCAGCAAAGGAGACTGATTAGGAGAAACCTGCTATATAAGAAAGGAAGAAATTAAAAAGAGAAAGTCATGTCCTGGAGGCCAATTGTAGAAAGTCTACCCGGGAGAAAAGAGCAATCACCAGTGTCAGATGATGCTGAAAAGTAATTAAGACAAAGACTGAGAACAGATCCAATGTTATATTAATATTCCAGAAAATTATGCAAGATATGTTCAACAAATTTTAATTCCTTGATTAAATTTTTTTAAAAATGTTTTTAGTGGTGAATTATAGCTTTATGTAAGTATAGGGTTCATTTTGACATAATCACACATGCATGGAATTTAATTGTTCCATTTCTGTCCCCATTACTTGCTCTTTCCCTCCCCTCCTCTTTCTCTCTCTGTTCCCTTTCCTCTACTCTACTGGTCTTCCTTCTATTTATTGATTGATTTTTTAATTGGTTCTTTATAGACATACATAATGTGGAATTCATTGTGGTATATTCATGTATGTACACAGTATAATTTGTTCCATTTCATTCTCCAGTTTCTTTCTTTTCCCATCATTCCCCCACAACTCAATTTCCTTCCTCTACTTCACTGATCTTCTTTCTATTTTCATGGGCTTCTCCCCTAATTTTTTCCCCCTTCTTTTGTTCTAGCTTCTGCAGAAGACCCCTGACTTTCAGAAGCTGGCCTATTTCACTTACCACAACATTCTCCAGTTACACACATTTGCCAATATATGCTGTAATTTCATTCTTCTTTATGGCCACATAGAACTCCACTGTGTATATATACCACAGTGTATATATACACCTGAACAGGTTCCATAACTTGGCTACTATGATTTGTGCTGCTATTAACAATAATGTGCCTGTATAATTTCAATAATCTGATTATAGTTCTGGTGGGTAAATAACAAGGAGTGAAATACCTAGATCGAATGCTGGTTTCATTCCTTGTCTTTAGAGGAATCTCCACACTGCTTTCTAGAGTGGTTGTACTAAGTTTTAGTCCTACAAAGAATGTATGAGTGTACCTTTTCCCCCACATCCTCACCAGATTTTATTATTGCTATTCTTGATTATCCTTCCACCCTGATTGAGATAAAATCTCAAAGGTTTTTTTCTTCTCTTTGTTTTTTTTTTTTTAATTTATTTTTATTTTGATACTGGGGATTTAACCCAGTAGTACTTTATCTACTTTACTCTGAGCTACATCTCCAGCCTTTTCATTTATTTGTGCATTTTTACTTTGAGAGAGGATCTTACTAATTTGTTTAGGGTCTTGTTGTATTGCTGAAGTTGGCCTTGAACATGCTACCCTCCTGTGTCAGCCTGTGGAGTCAATAGGATTATAGGTGTGCACCACTGTGCCCAGCTCAATGTAGTTTTGATGTGTATTTCCCTGATTACAAGGGATGTTGAAGATTTTTTTCATATATATGTTAGACATTTTTTATTTCTTCTTTTTGTGAATAACCATTTCAGTTATTTTGCCCATTTATTGACTGGATTATTTCGTTCTTTTGGTATGTTTTCTTGAGTTCTTTGTATACTCTGGGTATTAATCCCTTGTCAGATGAGTAGCTGGTAAAGATTTCTGTCATTCTCCAGGCTCTTCTTCATATCCTTAAATGTTCCCCTTGCTACAAAAAACTTTTTAATTTGATAAAACACATGCTGAAGTAATCCCTTGTATGATTTAAAAAGTTACAAAGATACCAGTAAACTTTATCAGTCAAAAATAAAATATAATATTAATAAATATATCCTAATATAATATAAATAAATATATCCTAAATAGACTTTCTCATATGGTTTTTAGCTTGCAGTTTGCATGTCCTTTAAAAAGGATAGTCTTCTCTTCACCTTCAGTTGCCTATGCATCTATTTATACTGCAGGGATAAAATGTAAAGGTATATATAGTTTTATAAACTATTATAAACTTCTACCACTATTCAAGTTTTCCTTTCTCTTACTTCACAATAACTGTCAAGGTTGATGTGTTGTCTCTGGGCTACCCTTGTCACATTCCTTTGAAGGTGGCAGATATTGTTTTGTGAAGATGAAATCAATTGTAGAGAACTGACAATATGTACTTGATTAATTCATTGCTAATCCAATTAGGGAACATTATGAATTAAATAATATGGAGGATAAAAATTAGCTAAAATGTTTAATCTCCAAAAGTGATAATTTTATAGTTATATAAAACACTACTCCTAATGACAGATTTTCTTGTACGTTTTATAACTGGTTGACTTTAGTAAGCATGTATTAGGGGAATACATGAAACTAGATGCTTTGCTGGGTGCTTATGCTTTATTACAATTAAAATACATATTTCTGAAGATATTTGGTTGAATAAAATAACCATGATCATATTAAAGTATAATATTCTTTTAAAAAGATACGAATAGGAGCATAATTTAGAAATTGCATATTTGATTGAAAACTACTTATAATTAATGGTTTAGTGTTTTACTGCCTCCGCTTACAGGCTATATATAACTTGTGTCTTTATACTAATAATTTCTTCATTATGTTAATAAATATATCTATTTTTATGAGTAGGTATGCTATTTTGTTTCCATCTAGTGCTTCATTTAAATACTGGAAATCACATGAATTCTGTTACACAATTTCCTCATGTGCTTAACACAAAATAAAATTTTAAATAGGGGTCAGAAAAGTTTTGTTTGAGTCTAGATCTAACTCTTGCATTTACTAGCTCTGCATCTGAGACTTAATTTCTTAAAGTTCCCTCATCTGTTAAGTGGGATTAAAAGACCTATAAAACAGTAAATGGTGATGTAATGAAAAAATCCATCTGTAAACCAGCTTACAAATACAAATATTGAAAGACTATGATCTATTTTGTAATCAGAATATTGATTAATTCTTCCTCTGCCCCTCATTTGGTAGTATTGAGAGAGCTACCTGCAGGTCAGTTTTCAAATGGATTTTTGAGAACCCAGTGAGTTGCAAAACACAGAATACTAAGAACACACTATGTCAGTTTATTCCATCAATATCATTACTTTTATTATGCATTATATTCATCACTGCTATTTTTAATATATAAACTACTCAACTACCATGATCAATTTGTGTATATCATGAAGACAGCTCAGAAAATCTGACTCATTTTCATCGCTGTAACAGAACTTCCATTTTCATGTAACTCAAGAGTTCCATCAATTCAGATAAAAAGTGAATGTTCCACTGAATCATTCTGATGTTTGCCCTTAACAAAAAAGCTTTGGGTAATTGACTAAATGTTTCATTTTGCATCCAGATGTTTGGCTTTGAGCTGATGTAACCACTGTCATAATTACTTACAACCTCCCAAGATATCCATAGAATTAGCTACTTCTAGATCTTTACTGCTTTCAACATATTATTAGTGTTATCAATCACTTTTTCAATTACTTCTGCAGGATCTAAATTTATTAAACTCTTCAATTAAGCCCATTAAGATGCACAATAAGCATGCATATTTCAAGTAAGTGTTTTGGTGGTCCCAAATGATATTTAAAGAGCACTTTTCATACCATAAACAACTTTTCTTAAGGGCTAAGTTTCTCCCAGTTGGTACGATTGTACTCTGAAAATTCCAGTAAAACTTATGTATACAGGAATTAGCATGTGATTTCCAAATAATAGCCCAGTCATTCAATTCTCTTCTTAATTTCATTTTAATTTAGCCATTACCTGAATATGAATAGAATCTTCAAATGCTGAGTTATCTCCTCGTAAGAAAACTCAGTAGTATCTTATGCTCATGCTATGAAGCCAATGGATCAATAAATTCATCTGAAACCAGTTTCAAATTGGAGCATTTATTAATTATTTATTTAAGAATAATGTGGTTTGAACCCAGGGCCTCACCCATGTTAGGCACATAGGCAAGCTCTACCACTGAGCTACATCCCCAGCATTTTTTTTTTTTTAATTTTAATTTTAATTTTTTTTTTTTTTTTTTTTTTTGAGACAGGGTCTTGCTCCATTGCCAAGATTGTCCTTGATCTTGCAATCCTCCTGCCTCAGCTTTCTGAGTTGCTAGGATTACAGAAGTGTTCCACCATGCCTGTACCAAAGTGGAAACTTTTTAATATTAAAATTTGTTTTTGATATTAAAGACTAGATCCTTTCATATCTTAAATCTTTATTTTAAAAAGAGGATGCTGAAATAAGTTAAGGCCAGGTTATACCTGAACACAAATTCCTTATATATCAAAATGCTTAAGTTGTCTTTCAGAAAAAGCATGCAGAATCTACACAAGAATGGTATGGAACTAACTTTTCAAGAATAGACATGGGCAGAAAGCTCCCACTTCTGCTGGCTGATGACTGTTTTGATGTCACAAGCTCAAAACCTTTTGCATAGGACATGGTAACACCCCTGCCCACAAATAAACACTAGACTTCCCCTTCTAGTCATCCAATCAAGGAGCAACTTCTCCCTTCTCTCTTCATATAAATTCCCCCACTACCAACTGATCAGGGAGGCAGATTGGAGCTTATAGTTCTGGTCTCATTGTTGGGTTGGTACACAATAAAGTTTTTTCTATTTGTAAATTCCAGTGCCATAGTATTTACTTCAAAGTGCATTGGGCAGTGAGGCCATGCTTACTAACATTACCAGCAAGCTACAGGATTAATCCTGCTCCTTGTTTTTGTGTACTCTGTGAGTCAAGAATAATTTTTAAATTTTCAGTTGTTTAAAAAAAACATAAAGGTCAAAGTACAGCTATCAGAAAAAAGTTTTATTTGAATATTGTCATGCTCATTTGTTTATGCATTATGACTCTTTTGTTTGATCTCTACAACAGAAATGTTGTGTAGATGTGGTAAAAACAAACAAACAACAAAACAAAACAAACAAACAAAAAACCTATAGCCACAGTTCTTACTATCTATCCATTTAAAGAAATTTGCTGGCCTCTGTTCTGATGGGGAGGACATAGAACTTCTATACATGATCTCATTCCCATGTAAGGGTTCTGGCTGTGGAAATGTACAAGGCAGTGTTTCTCTGGTGAGGAAACTCCCAGGGGGTAACAGGCACCCTGTTTCCCATGGTTGGAATATTCTGCAGTTTCTCCCCAAAACTAATAAGATGACTAATGCATGCTCAGTGTCTAGCTGCTATGGTAATGTCCTTTGTGAGGAGGCTCTATGCTAGAGTCTTATAAGCCTCAACCTTGATCTCTGACACTCAACTTCTGGGAAAAAAGAAACTCTCTTAGACAACACCAACGTGTCACTGTACCTAAACCTGCCCACATAATAATAATTTTATACAATGAAAAATATTCACTAATGATGTCAATGACCTAATGTAACCTATTGATATAAATAAAGTTGGCAGGTGAGCAGCTTTTACTTTGCCTCTGCACCTCTGCTTCTGTCTCCTTTTGCTTTTCTTTATAGTTCCATTCCTAGACCATATTTGCCTTAGACAGGAATTATTTAAAGTAAAATAACCCAACCTTCAAACTAAATATGGAATTATCTTTCTGTCTAGTCTACTTTCCAACTATGTGGGTCAATTATAGTAAGCTACAGAAGAGATCCTTCTAAGCATTGGCCACTGATAGGTCTTCTTGTTGCTTCTTGTGCTCCATCCACAGTGCATAATCAAGCTTCAGGTCCCAGGAACTTTCCATCCACTTCACGACATTCCTGTTAACTGAATTGCATTTTATTATTTCCTGAAATATTAAGTACAAGCTATGATTTTTCTTTGACAAAGTTTTCCAGAGTAGGTTCCAAGGAACATTAATTTGCCAGGGTTCAAATATGTTGCTAAATCGATCCACATTCAAATAAGTTTGAAAAAAACTTTTGGCTAAACAAATTTAAACAGTTTCTCTTCTGAATGATTTCTTTGTAAACATCTTTAATATGCAACATTCCTTAAATATATTTGGCTGTCAAACACCTTTTTTATGTGAAGCATGTCATGGGACTTACTGTTCTCTAAGGTGCCATAATTATTCAGGAATGCCAAATTAAATATCAAGTTAATTAGACTTTAATATCAAAACAGCTTCACTTTTACCTTTAGTCAATCTATAGGTAGTCTTCCACCTCTAATTTTATCTGATAAGTCCATTTTAAAATTAATTTTATTTAGGAGCAGATACATAAATAGCACTTTCTTTATGTCAAGCATTGTTCTATGGAATTTTCAAATATTAACTTGCATGAAAATCCTATTACTTAGGTGAACTATTATCCTTACTTCACAGATGAGAAACCTGATACACCAAGAAGAAAGGTGATTTCCCCAAGGCTATTTAGCTGAAAGGTAGTAGAGCTAGAATTGAAATCCAGATAATGCTTTCAGAATCCCTGCTCTTAACCTATAAACTATCCTGACACTTCTGGCCCAAATTCAAACCGATATAATGAAAACTTTCTCTAAATACAAAAATATACTTGCATGTGATGGTTTTCTCTATTTAGGGGAAACATCTAATAAAAGGATATGGCCTATTCTATATCTGATTTCCACTGTAAAGGAGACAGTAAACTAAAACAATAATTACAATGACAACAGTAATAACTAGGGGAAAAAAAAGAAGAAAAAAAAAAAAAAACAGGAGATAGTCTACTAAGTATTTGTTTTCCTCCTATATTGGTTTTCTCAAGCTACCATAACAAAAATAACACAGACTGAATGCTTAAACAACTGAAATTTATTTCTCACAATTGTGGAGTGTAGGAAGTCCTGGGCCAAGTTGCCAACAAAGTAGTTTTTACCCTAAAATCTTTTTATGTTGCTTATAATAAGGTGATTTTTCACAGTGTGCTCATGTACTTCTATGTACTTGAATTGAGAGAGAATGAGTTCTTTGATGTCTTTTTATTTTTTTTTTTTTTTAATGAGGATCTAAATCCTATGGAATGAGTACCCCAACCCTCATACATTGAAGCTCTAATGCTTTGGATAGAGCAGAATTCAATCCACGGTGGCCCTTTGCCTTGATCCCAGACCATAGAAATGCTTATGGATAGGTTCAAATCCCTTTGTTCTTGTCAATAAACAGAGCAAAAGTGATGTGTAGTCCAAAATTATTAAGGGTCATGGTTTCTCTATAATATCTCTCCTTTGCTGTTGAGATGATCTTGGAGGTCACATAGTTCAAAGAACATAGCTCCAAGTGGGAAACGGGTGGCCTGGAACTCAGTAGACTCTACTTTAGTCAGAAATAAATTTTCATGCATGAAGCCACTGAAATTTCTGGGCTTATCTTTGTAAATATAACATAATTACTGCTTTTTATAATTTGTCATTTTAAAGTAAAAGTCTGCAGCTTGAAGTAAGAGAGTAGGTAAGTGCCATGCTACAATACAGTGGATATACAGTGCAGGGAAAAAAAAAAAAAAAAAAAAAAAAACAAAAAACAAAAAACAATATCACCAGAATCAGTATTTCCAAATTAGTTTTATAAAGTCTTGGATGTAATACATCTTCCCCCTAGTCTTTTTGAATGTACATGAAATTTAGCTCAGTTTTCTTAGTTCATTCATGAAATACATTCTATAGAGAAGAAAGTAAGGAACATTAGAAAGGATCATTAATTGAGTGGAGTAGAAGAGCTAAAAATCTCAGATTTTCCAGGACATAACTCTGATCTTTAACAAATCACTTAATGTCTCTGAACTTTGGTGTCCTCTTATAAAAATATTGGCCAGACTGACTGGACATCTCTAATATAATTTCAAATCCATTACTATAACCCAAGACTAAAAAATTAGAGAAAAAATAATTTTACCTGGATATGGCGGGATATTAAAATGTAAGGATATTGTTTTATTCTGTCTTATTCATTGTTTGTTTATTTATAAGATACAGTTCATAATTATCATGAGAATCAAATTCAATGATATTAAAAGTTTAAATTGTTTCACTAAAATTTAAGTTAACTGCTTCTAACTTAGTAAAAAATATCAAAATATGTGAAATATTGCAAGCTCACCTTATTGTCTTTGTTTGACTGCTCACATTGCTATAATAGGATACCACAGATTGGGTGATTATAATGCTACATACTTATGTTGTCTCAGTTCTGGGTACTGGAAAGTCAGGATCAGACACTCCCAGGTTTGTTTTCTGGGGAAGTCTATCTTCTTGGCATGTAGATGGCTTCTCACCATATCCTTATGTGGCCTTTCCTTCATGTTCTCATTCTTCTGGTTTCTCTTCCTTTTCTCATGACACCAGTTCTGTTGAATTAGGGTCCTGTTCTTAAATCTACCTCATTTAAACTTAATGATTTCCTTCAAGTACCTATGTCCAAATACAGTCACATGGTGGGTTAAAGGTTCAACATACAAATTTTTGGGGAAAACAATTCAGTCCATAACATTGTCATACATTGGATTTCTCTTTTTACCCAACATCAGTTTTATAAATGTGCTGAAATATGCTGAGTTGTTTAATCATAAATATTGACATTTGGTCTTTATTATAGGAATATAACACAATTTTTAATTTCAGTATCATATACTTTATCCTTAAGTTATTTTCAGATAAATTATTATGAGATAAGCTAAAGTTATTTCATTTTGATGATATAATTTTTCTTTTTGAAGTATTTCTAAGCCCAGTGTTTTCTTTACAAAATCAAAATAAAATGTCTATTTAATAAAGTATTATAGGATTTCCATTGCAAATACTTCTTAAAGTAATGTGCATGCTAAAACAACAATCAAGATTGTTATTTCATTTATTTTGCAGACTAAATTAAACATTAGCTTTCATTTAAACTAACTTGGTCTATATTAGACCATGATACGCCCAGCAAGCAACAGAATAGTAGGATGAGAGCTTATATTACTGGAAATATAAAAGTAATGTGTCTAAACAGTTCAATGGAAACATGTATGGATGATGATTATTGTATTTCTACAACATAAAATTTCAAACAGTACGTTTAACAACATTGTCATTCACAGTTTTCAGCATACCAAATAAATCATTTAATGTCTCTAGACTTTGGTGTCCTCATATAAAAATATTGGCCAGACTGACTGGACATCTCTAATATAATTTCAAATCCATTACTATAAACTAAGACTATAAAATAAGAAAAAAAATAATTTTACCTAGATATGACAAGATATTGAAATAGAATATTATTTTATTATGTTTTATTCATTCTTTGAATAGGATTCACACTTGTCACCATCAGTGAGGCCCAGAAACAGCTCCTGTGGGAGTCAGTGGAAGTGAGTATTCTTGAGAGGCAGGATGGATGAAGGACTATCAGGAGTAATGATGTAAGCAGCATAAAATCCATGAAATAAGGGATTTCAGAGGCAAGAAGATACATGTTGAATCATTAAAAACAGGTTCCAGACACCCATACTACTATGAATAATAGAAGTATTGCTACCTTTTCCTTATGACAGGACATGTGAAATCATCCAGAAACAATGTAACTGGCAAAGAATAAGAAGCTTACTAAAATCTTTTGCAAGGAAACTGTATATCCAGAATGCAGCTCTAGCATTCAGCTTCCCACAGGCTAAGGAACCTGAAGTTATGGTATTTAGATATTAATACAAAGAATAATACCAATGGTTTAGAAGTCTTGGATACATGTGATTTATACTAGTCATTTATTCTCACCCTTTTTGTTGGGGAGGTGGACTGAACTCAGGAGCACTTGATCACTGAGCCACCTCCCCAGCCCAATTTTCTATTTTATTTAGAGACAGGGTCTCACTGAGTTGCTTAGTGCCTCACTGAGTTGCTTAGTGCTTCACTAACTTGCTGAGGCTGGCATTGGACTTGAGATCCTCCTGCCATAGCCTCCCAAGCCACTGAGATTACAAGCTTGTGCCACTGTGCCCAGCTTATTCTCACCTTTTAATGTAAACTTTCCTTCATGGATGTCCTTCCTTTGCATTCAAATGTACATACCATTCCTAGAAAGCTAGGAAACAGAAAAGACAGTTCTCAAAACTCAGGTATTTTTATTCTTGCTTCTGTGCTTTCTTACCCTAAAACAAGTGTGATGTCCTGTTGGGAAGTTTAGCATTGTCAACAGCAACAAATAGTTTTACGAGTTCTACTTATTTTTGTCTATCCCGTGCATAGATCATGTGGCCACTGGGTTATCTAACTTGTACAATTCAAAAAGATAGATATTTAAAAAGCAGAATAAAGATAAACTCTTCACCCAGGGCTCCCATGCACTGTGCTTTCTAGGCAGTCTGTAGGGTTATTTGCTACTCAATTTTGACAGAACACAGGGCAATTCATAGATCTTTTGTCTAATGTACTGCTCTACAATTTAATAACAGCTCTTCTTACATCAACCTTGAATTAAATAAGGACATGGAAAGCTTTAATTAGCAGTTTTACTAGCTTCACAATAATCAGTGAAATACTAGACCCAGAAGCCTATATCTAAATGTCTGAAATTTTTGAGTGCTAATCTCAGATATTCTACTTTTGTAAAGGTACCCTTACTTATCTCATTTGAAGCATATATTAATGAATTAATTAATATATGAATACAAAGTACATAATGAATATGCTTCATACTATGTGAGGTCCCAAAAGCTTCATTATCAGAAACAAATGCAAAATCAGGAACTATTCTATAGAAAAAGAAGTTGGGAAGTTATTTGGCAACTTCTCTTGGTAATCAATAATAGTAGATAAATCTGCATATACCAGTTATGATATGTTTTATTTTTTCCAAAAGAACAACAGTATATATAGCTAAGTATAATGAAAATACATATAATAATGCTTAATTGGTACTTTTCAAACTTTATATTTCCATGTATGTTGTACCTTTCCTTTGGTATATATGCAGGATTTTTTTTTAAAGCATGTGATTTGGGGAATTAATACTTTATTATTTTGAGTATGGGATTAAAAAATACTTATAGAAATGATCCTGCAATAAAGAAAAAGTAAAGAAATCAGATTTACATGAATAAAAAGACAAATGGGAGTGTAGAATTATAAAGAAAAATCAGCAGGCTAAGAAATACTTAGTAGATCAGCACAGGGATTATCATAGAGTTAAGTACTAATTAAATTTTGGAACAAACAAAAGTATTGAATAAATGATTTAGGTTAATACTGTGTGTTATAGGGGACATAACTGGATAAAATAGAAAATTGAAATATTTTATTTTCTCCATGAGAAATAAAAATGTAAATGACTCTTGTGTTATACATAAAATAATTCAAACTACATGCAATTTAGAAATCCTTAAAACTTGAACTTTAAAACTTACTAATATGTCTCCAAATTGAAAACTGTAGATGTTTTATATCTCTAATAGCAAATAATACAATCTGGGGTTTTCAATCAAATGCTTGAAAGTATTTAATATTGTGTTTCTGTATAAAACACCTCCCTTTGGATCACTGGTGTTAGACCTCCTAAAATCCATGCCATCCCAAATTGTTATTTGTAACCAGTGAAAGTGTATCTTTTTGTTCCACTCAAGTTTGCTATTATAGGAAAGAGCATGTAAGCCACTTCTGCCAAGAAGGTATAAATTAAAGTATATTATGAACTGTATAGATTTTCTCACAGAAATGAAAAAATATAGAAAGCACATAAAGTATAGCCACTTTATCATTAGGTCATTCATTGCTTATAACCATTATCCCCCACAAAATGGTAGTCATTGGACAACCATGAAGGAAAACAACTTTAGAATGAATGAAGCTGGTTGTTAGAAGAGGAAAATAGGAAGAAGGAAATAATTGTAGTTTTTAACGATATTATTGATTTTCTGATTTGCTGGTCAAATTAGTTGCAGGGCTATATGCTACCTTTGAAAACATTGTGAAAAAATACATTTTCTTAGTATTTTGCCTATTGGAAAGTGAGATTTGTTTATATTTGTCAGAATTTTCCAGATAAACAGAACTTAGTAAATTTTGAGTAGATAAGGAATTGACTCACACCATTGTGTAGAAGTAAAATGATGTTCAAGCTAGGAAAGTTGGTGGTGTAAATTCCAGTCGAATGCAAAGCCTGAGAAACAGGATCATCAATGGTGTAAGCCATAGGACACAGGGAGGAAAGACCCATGTTGCAAATCAAGCACTCAGTCCTGCAGAGAGGAGGACCTCAGCCTCCTGTTTTATTTGGGACTTCAACAGGATGGATGACTCTCACCAACACTGGGCATTTGTTTTACTCAGTCCATCAGTAACAATGCTAATCTCTTTGGAAACAGCCTCAGAGATATATCTTGAAATAATGTTGGGCCACATAAAATTAACTATCACAAGGTTAAAGCATAATAAAAAATAAAAACATGTTTTGTATGTAAATTTCTGCCAACTAATTCCTTATTTATAAACACAATTGGGAGAACTACATACATTAAAAAAAAAAAAAAATGTCAATAGATTACCACTGTTTTGGTTTAAAAAGACCAGCTTATTTTTTTCTCTTGGACAGGCATTTCTTGCAAAGGTGATCCTACCTAAAATTGTCTCTTTTCCTTGGACGTCCTCTATCATCTGATGTGTCAGGTTTTTTGGTTGGGGGAGGGTTGTTTGTTTGCCTGATTTTAAATCTTTTTATTGAAGGTGTCTATCTCGACACTTGATGCTATTTCCCATCCATTTCAATAGGTGTCTGCTCCTTCTCCTCTAGTGCTGTCCTTGCAGATCAATCAGCTTTGTGTAAAAGAACAAAAACTTTTTTAAAATTCAGATACATTATAATTATATGATATCATTATATGATCCAAGTTACTACTTCATTAATGAGCAAAAAATTCATCATAAGCATATTAAACTGAATTTTTCTTGATTATGTTTTAGTAGTCAAATGTAAAAGCATGGTTCATCATCATGAAAGAACATGCTTCTTTAATTTAATCAATTTTAAGGAATTGATGACCTGTCTGAATATGGAAGAGGGGTGTCTATTACAAGGGCACATTTTCCCAGGAGATCTCAGGATGATTCTGTAAAGCTGAGCACATTATTCCACTGTTTGCCTTTTCAGTTTCCTCATGGCACATAATAAAGATGGTATTGTTTGGGGAGATGTAAAACATGAGAAAGTACTTTAAAAGGTTTTTGTTGTTGTTAACATAATGGCCCTGTAACTTAGATATGACAGGGTTCTTATCCAAGCAATTAGAAAGTGAGGACTATTAGAGTCTTTGTTAATATCATACTGGATATTCATAAGAATTTTATTTGAATCTATTTTCTCCAATCAATTGTAGTTGAGAAAGCATAGTACAGTTCACCTCCCCTATTCTTGGACTATGTAACTGTGATCCTGCATCTTTGTACTGAACAGGTACAGATATTTTCGTTGTCATAATTCCCTAAATGGAAGATTACAATATTTATGTAGCATTTACATTGTACTGGGTATTATAAATAATCTGGAAATAATTTAAAGTATACCAGAGATGTTTGTAGGTGATATACAACTACTATACCTTCTTAAATTAGGAACTTGAGCATGCATGGATTTGGTGTCTGGGTTTGGGGAGGTGATAGTTATGAAACCAATCTCCCTGGCTACAGAGCTACAGAGGAATGAATATAGTTCCTCTATTCATCTAAAACTAAAATAATATATGTTCATCTGAAACTAATTTGTGTGTATGTATACACATACACACACATATATATATATTTCTTTGCCCAGATAATGTAGAAATTTTACAGATAAAATAATCTATCTTAAATTGACTAGTCTTGGGTATTTCAGTCACTAATGAATAATGAGAAATGGAGACATTAAAAATAATTTCTTCATAATAAAAGTAAATAAAACCAAAGTAAAAATCTGAACAAAAACAAGAAAATTTTGATTAATTGTGTTTTTATCTATTTTTACATTTAACTTAAAGATTTCATCTCATGGTGTTTACTTTTTTCCCATTATTATTTACAATTCAAATTATTTAAAAGTATGTTAGAATATAACTTTAGAAACTTTCCTTGTGGTAAAATATACATAACAAAATTAACATTTTGATGCATTTTAAAAGTGTACATTTTAGTGGTGTTAACCACTTTCAGATCTATGTACATACATCACCATCCTCTATCTCCAGAAAGATTTCATCTTTCTAAACTCAAAATCTGTCCCAATTAGATAACGATTAACTCCCACCCACATCCTGCATGGGCAGTGGGAATGGGATTCTCCTCAGTGGACTGGGCTGGCTGAGAAATAAAAGCTAAGAGAAATAAAATGGAAAAGAAAACCCCACAGAACACAGAAAGTAGTTTCAAAAGCTGGGGAATGATGAGCAAGCTGATCAGAGGAATCGAGCTTCTAGACAAAATAGAGCCTGCACTGGCTTTATTTATATCAGGAAACATCAAAGAGATTGCATAGAATGTTCTTTTCTAAAAAAGGTTAAAGGTATGCTTTTCAGTTCCAAATGGGTTACACTCATCTCCAGAGGAACTATGAAGAACCTTCCTTAGCAGAGCAGAAGGAAAGGTCATGTGCATTGGGCAGTCTATTGCCATAGGAAAGCCACAGAAAGTTCCCAATGCCAGGCCTATCTCTCCCTGGCTACCATGCTGAGAGAAAATCCTCCTGTGTTTCATGGATGCCTTCCTGCAATTAACTATATTCCTCTTGCTCAGACCCTAGTAATTGCGGTTCTGCTTTTTTTTTCCCTATGAATTTAACTATGTAACTCATAAAGGTGGAATCATTCAATATTTGTTCTTTTGTGTCTGGTTTATTTCACTTAGCATATTATGTTCAGGGTTCATCCAAGCTATAGGATGCAGAAAAAATCATTTATTTTTAAAGCTGAATAACAATTGATTGTATAGAATTTGTGTTTTATAGGTTTTTCTTAGTGCTATAGTAATACAATAGCTTTTGTGATGCTCAGTTATTACTGAACAGGATTGTGCTCTCATAATTATACGAATCAGACACAAATTTATTCTTTATCAAGTGTAATAGCATTTCTGTTTTAATTAGCCTTTTCATTGCTGTGACAAAACACCCAACAAGAACAATTTGGAAGACAAAACGTTTATTTGGGGCTCACTATTTCAAGGGTTTCATGGATGACTCCATTGCTCTGGGGAAAGGTGAGGAAGTACTTTAAGACTGAATGCCCCTGTGGAGAAAAACTACTCAGCATGTGGTGGAGTAAGCAAGTAGGGGTGTATGTGTGGGGGATAAGAAAATGAAAGATGCACCCTTGTAGGGCACACCCCCTACTGATCCACTTCCTTCAGCTACACTTCACCTGCCCGCAGGTACCACATTGCCCATCCATTTAAACTAGGATAGACTTCTTTGGTTACAACTCCTATTGCAGAAGCCCTGATTAGAGAGTCTGTGGAGACCATTTGTTTACATCAGAAATGCCTTCCGGATCTCGCTCGCCTTAAAATCTCACGGGACTTGATACGAGAGAGAGAAAAAACTTTGTACCAGAGGAAATAGCCAGCAGGCACCATTCTCCTGCCGGACCACATGATAGTGGGATCTTGCCTGGGAGAATTAAATTAATCTTTTCTTTTCTATTTTGTCTTCGAGTTCTTTCCACAGCTTCGCCGTAACTTGCCCGCAGCCAGTTACAGTTGATGGCCCGTACGGGGAAGCAGGCAGCGAGTTACGCAAAGGTGCAGCCGGCTCCACCCGGCACGGTGGTGGCGGAAGCGGCACAGGTGAGCAGCGCGCAGGGATTAGCTGTAGCGTGTGGAAACCAGGCTCCTTCGGACCGAGAAGCTGCCCGGCCCCGCACAAAGCAGTCAGCTCCAGTGCCCCCCGGTAGGAGGAGGTATCCTCGGCAGGTAAGAACTGCCTGAACATGAGAACAAATGTGTCTAAGAGCCACATAATAAGAGCCATGGATGAGTTTTTCGATATAGTGGATTCAATATATGGGGAAGAAAGCGATCAGGAAAGCATAGCCCCTGAGTCAATTAGTGCCAGGGAGAAAAATAATGATATAAATTCAAAGACAAAAGCTGCAAAAGCCATCAGGAAATTATTGAAGTTAGCTGAGAATTATGTACTTTCCTTAGAAGCTGAAATTCAAGATTCCAGTAAAAGTGATGACAGTGAAGGACAAACCAGTGAATCTGAGAGCACAGTCTCCAATAAAAACATAAAAAGAAATTAAAAAAGAAAAAAGACCCTCAAAGAGAGGAACCAGCTGTGTCCTCTACTCCCCCATGGGTGGAATCCATTACAGAAAATATGAAGGGAATTACTAGGCATTTGCATACCTTAGAAACAGAAATAAAAAGTCTTTCTGAGCGCTTATGTGCTCTCGAGATAAACTGGGAACTGCCAGTATTTGATAATAGCAGACAGAGGGTCCACTACTCAATATATTTCATAACAATAAAAAATATCAAAGAGGCAGTAATGACATATGGACCACAAGCTCCTTTCACGCTGATCATGATAGAGGCCCTTAACACCTTTAATTTAACACCCTCAGACTGGAAAAGTCTATGTAAGGCTGTATTGAGTGGATTGAGTGGGGGATAATACTTGGTTTGGCGATCACAATTTCAAGAACTGTGTATAGAAACAGCTAAAAGAAACGCAGCTGCAGGATTTGGAGATCATAATGTAGACATGCTCACAGGAGAAGGGCAATTTGCAGACTCAGAGGCTCAAAAATATTATGTGCCAGGCACATATGCCCAGATCTATGCAGCTGCATTACAGGCATGGAAAACTTTACAAGGACCTGGAGATCTGCAAGGTAGCCTGTCTAAGGTGATCCAGGGACCTAATGAGCCATATGCTGATTTTGCTGATCGACTTTTGAGAACTGCAGGGAGAGTGTTTGGAAATGTTGATCAAGCTATGCCCTTAGTTGTTCAATTAGCATATGAAAATGCTAATAAATTCTGCCAAGAAGCTATCAGGCCATGGAGAAATAAAAAGGATCTTTCCATATATATACAACTATGTAAAGATAAAAATGATGCCTTTGTCACAGGGACTATGATTGCAACAGCTGTTAGAGATGCTGCCCCTCAGAATTTCACAAGGGCTCAACCTAGACATTATAATCAATCAGGATATTCCAAAAAAAAAATTATCATAATCAATCAGGCTATTCTAGACAAAATCCCAAAAGAGAAATAAGACAAAATTCATACCATGCTCCAGGTTGCTGCCCCAGGTATAAAAAGGGAAATCATTGGGCCAATAAATGCTATTCAAAATTTGACATCCACGGAAATCATTTATCCAAAAATTCAAAAAACGGGACACAGGGCCCAATGCCCTGGGGCCCACAAATGTACGAGGCATTGGAGGAAGAATATCCTCAAGCATCCATTCAGATGCTTCCCCGACACAATCCCTATTACCCATCAACTCCCTTGCCAGATGAACAGGAAGAAATGCAGGATTAGACCTCTGTTCCACCGCCCGAATAGTGTTAACACCTGAAATGGGGGTTCAATTGATTCCCACAGGAGTCAAGGGGCCTCTTCCCTCAGAGACAGTAGGACTTATTCTCGGGCGAAGTCCTCAAAGCTTAGTAGGTTTGCAAGTGACCCCAGGTGTAATAAACTCAGACTATAAAGGGGAAATAAAAATAATGCTTAGCTCACCCCAAAGTATAAGTTCTGTTAATCAAGGAGATAAAATTGCTCAGCTGCTTCTCCTTCCAAATTTACATAATTCATTTAAAATGAATATGCCTCAAAATAGGAACAATAGAAGACTTTGTTCCACTGATTCGAGACCCATGGCTTACTGGGTTCGAGACTGTACAAGGAGGCCTATGTGTAAAATAAAGATCCAAGGAATAGAAATGGAGGGACTTATAGATACTGGAGCTGATTCTTCCATCATTAATTTACGTCATTGGCCCAAGCACTGGCCTCTACAAAAAGCTTCAACCAGTTTAAGAGGCTTAGGATATAATAACCTTCCAGAAAAAAGTGCGGTAATTCTAAAATGGGAGGATGATGAAGGACATAAAGGTACGTTTCAGCCTTATGTTTTACCTAACCTACCGGTTACCTTATGGGGAAGAGATATTTTACAACAAATGGGAGTACACCTTGCAACCAAGCCTGCAGGTGTTAAATGTGAAAATCTACAGGGTAATCTTAACCCTAAAAGAAATCATTATCAAAAAACACAAGGTAAACATAACCCTAAAAGAAAACATTATCATAAAGGAAAAAGACATTTTTCTTTGGGACCACTGAGAAAATAGTTTTGAAAATACCATGGCTTTCTGATAAGCCAGTGTGGGTCCCTCAGTGGCCCCTATCTAAAGAAAAATTACAAGCGGCCCACCTATTAGTTCAAGAACAATTAGAAGCAGGACATATAGAACCTTCCACCTCTCCCTGGAATTCCCCCATATTTGTGATCAAGAAAAAATCAAGAAAATGGCGATTGTTACATGATCTTAGACAAATTAATAAAACCATGCAAATCATGGGCCCTACTCAGCCTGGACTTCCTAATCCTGTAGCTATTCCAAAAAATTTCCATCTCATTACTCTTAATATAAAAGATTGCTTCTTTTCAATACCTCTACATCCTCTGGATGCCCCCAGGTTTGCCTTTTCACTTCCTTCTATTAACAATAATGGCCCGGACAAAAGATATCAATGGAAAGTACTACCGCAGGGAATGGCTAATAGCCCCACCATATGCCAAATATATGTGGACAAGGCTATCCAACCCATTAAAAATAAATATCCAAACCTCATGTGTCTACATTACATGGATGATGTTTTACTGGCCCACCCTAATCAAAAAATCTTATTTAATATATTCAGTGACGTGGTAGAAAATTTTAAAAAATATGGATTATATATAGCAGAAGAAAAATTTCAAACCAGATCTCCCATATTATATTTAGGATTTAAAATTATGGATACCTTTGTTAGACCCCAAAAAATTTTAATAAATAAAGAACATTTGACCACCCTCAATGATTTCCAAAAGCTACTGGGAGATATTAATTGGCTTCGCCCTACATTAAACCTCACTACTGGCCAACTAAAACCTTTATTTGATATTCTTCGAGGGGACCCTGATCCATCCTCACCGCGAACTTTGACTCCTGATGCTAGGAAAGCTTTAAAGTTAGTAGAAAAAGCCATTGAAGGAGCTCATTGTGACAGATTTGATTTAACTCAACCACTGATATTGATTATTATTTCTTCACAATATACACCCACAGGAGTATTTTGGCAACAAGGGCCTTTATTATGGATACATTTGCCCGTCTCTCCTAAGAGTATAATTGAGTCTTATACCTCCATGGTGGCTAAACTTATTCTTCAAGGACTTAAGACTTCTACTAAAATATTTGACATTCACCCTGCTACTATTATCACTCCTTATTAATCATCACAGATTGAATATCTATGCTCCAATGATAATGATTGGGCTATAGCTAGATGCTCTACTTCTGCAAATTTTGATAATCATCTTCCTAAGTCTCCTATATTATCCTTTTGTATTAATCATCCTATTATATTTCCACAAGTAATAAAAAATCAACCTATTCCTAAGACATTTAATGTATTTACAGATGGGTCCTCAAATGGTACTGCTGCAATAGTCACTCAAAAAGAAAATATGACTTACATAACTGCACACAAATCAGCTCAACTAGTAAAATTGGAAGCTGTGGTAAGAGCTCTGGAAAATTTTAGAGAGCAGCCCATAAACATTTTTTCAGATAGCCACTATATTGTACAAGCCGTCCCAAAATTAGAGTTAGCAGGACCAATAACACCTCATACTCCAGCCTTTAAATTGTTTTATCAAATACAAAAACTTTTGTGGGCAAGAAAAGAACCTGTATTCGTAGGCCATATCAGAATACATACTAACTTGCCTGGTCCCCTCCATGAAGGTAATCAAAAGGCAGATGATCTTACAAAAACTATATTTATACTTTCAGCGCTACAACAAGCTACTTTATTTCACTCCCAGTTTCACGTCAACAGCATCACCTTGCAACGTAGCTTCAAAATCACAAAGGAGCAAGCCAGAACAATTGTAAGAGATTGTAAATCTTGTATGACACATTTGCCCAATCCTCATTTTGGTGTTAACCCTAGAGGATTAATGCCCAATCATTTGTGGCAGATGGATGTTACTCATAAACCAAGTTTTGGAAAATTGCGATTTATTCATGTAACCATAGATACATGCTCAGGCATGATTTTTGCCTCCTTTCATTCTGGAGAAAAAGTTAAAGATGTTACATCTCATTGTTTACAAGCTTTTGCTGCATTGGGCATCCCCAAAATGCTAAAAACAGATAATGGCCCCGCATATACTTCCTCATCTTTCAAACATTTTTGCGCAAAATTCAATATCTCCCATAAAACAGGCATCCCATACAATCCTCAGGGACTATCCCTGCATTAACAGGAATTTTGGGGGGACACCTCAGAACCAAATCACAATAACATTTAGCATAAACCAACACCAAAACATCCAATAAAAAATTATTTTTTCTAAAACATAAATAAAACTACAGAGAATCAGAAAACCAACAGGAATGTACACACACACACATACATACATACACATACACAAACATTTATAAGCTAGATAACAATAATTAGGGCATGAATTAACAGGCAAGTGTATTAGCCAAATTATTTTAGAAAAATATTATTTGATTTTATTTTTACAAAATGTTATGGACTGGGGCTGGAATTTTGGCTCAGTGGCAGAGCAACTGCTTAGCATGTGTGAAGCACTGGGTTCAATTCTCAGCACCACATATAAATAAATAAAATAAAGGCCCATCAACAACTAAAAAAACTGTTATGGACTGAATTGTCAAAATTTATTTGTTGAAGCCCTACTCCCTGTTGTGACTGTATTCAGAGAAAGGTGTTTAAGGAAGTAAATAATTTTAAATGAGACCATAACGGTAGTCCAAATTCCAATAGTACCATGGTCCTTATAAGAAGAAGAGACCTTAGAGGTATGTGCACACAGAGCATGTACCGTGTGTGCAATGTGAGGACATATTGGGAAGGAAATCAAGGAGAGAATCTTCAATAGAAACCCAGTCCTGCAGGCACTTTGAACTTGGATTTCTCAGGCTCTAGAATTGTGAGAAAACAAATTGTTGTCTAAGCCACTCAGAGTGGGGTACCATGAAATGACAGCCCAGTTGACTAATACAAGACATTTAAAACTTTCCTCTTGATTATATTATCAACTGACAGAAAATCAGATATTTGTTTTAATAGCCCTTTCTTTGTTCATGCTCTTGTGTGTGTGTGTGTATGTGTGTGTGTGTGTGTGTAGAGGGAAGTTGCTAATTTTTCTAATTTTATTACATTTTATATCTTCATATTAATTTAATGCATTCTTATACATTTTCAACCAAATAAGAAATAGATTTCATATTCCTCAGAGTTGTATTTTATATCAAGCTTATGTTTTGTGTGAATATGGAGGCCAAGAAAAATCAACATCAGGCAAATATTGACATTTCTTGATCAATTTCAACTGCTTTGGAACCTGCATCTTGAAATCTTCTTGTATCTGCTATATAATTTTGTTCAGGAGACCTTTAATCATGTCTTATAGATATTTTATTTATATACCCAAAGCAATATTTAAAATGCTTTGGAGAACCAGTTTTAAATTCCACACTGAGGACCAACGTGAAGGGTTAAAGACTGGTGTGAACTCAGACTTGAAGTAATTAATTTAGTAATTGTCAGGGACAAATAAGTAGAGCATGAGAAAGAATATTCATTATATGCACAAAGTCTCTGGATTTCTAATTAACATTAAAGCAACATCAGCATAAAATGAGCATTAATATTCCACAGGATAATTGGCAACCTTTGTAATATTATTTCTATGTTTGTTTTTCCTCCACTTTATCCATTCCCCAGAAGGTGTTATTTTTCCTGGCTGACTGACAGGAATAGTAGTTTATGTTATATCCTGCTATTTCCATTGATAGTCACATGTGTACTTCATCCAAACCATGTCAAAACCTTTAATGTTGTCTTGTATCACTCTCAACATAGAACTATGGGGTCAATGACATTTTTGTCTTCATTTTGCAGAGGAGATATTTTATAGCTTTTTAAGCTACTAGACAACTATTTGCACATACATGCTTAGTTTCAATTTTATATGTTCCCTTGTACAAGTTCATTTCCTTTTATAAGTTCATTTTCTCAATTACATTTGGCACTTTTCTACACACATATCTACATCAATAACCTAATTCTATATAATACTCATTCCAATTTCAGATTGGAGAACTCAGGCTTAGAAAAAAATTAATTCAGTTGCAAAAAATGGCAAAATTAGGAAGAAACTGACATCCTGGTTGGTACCTCTTATATACTACTTAATATCTCAAATGTTATTTTTCTTAGAGAAGACACAAAATATAATAAACTATGTGTAGCCAAGTAGTTGTTGGTGGCATACCCTATCTTTTAAAAATTCGAGTTAATTATCTATACATACAATTTGACTTTTAAACAAAAATCCTTATTTTGACTAATTTTGAGGAAAAAAACAAAATATAAGAAATCTGATACCATGGCAGCAAACATACAGCCTGAACAAGACCACCTCCCTAGAGGGAGCATGAGCTGCCAACGTTACAATTCAGTTCTGTGATTTTATTCATTTTACACTGGGAATATTTCACTCATTATTTTTGCCTGCATTTGAACTTGAAACACTATGTTGTTTAGTCAGAATAAATGTTTGCATTAGATTATGCACTATTTGTTCTACCCAGAAAATAAACATCTGTCCTCTCCATCTATGAAAGTCTTACTAATCCTTCAAAACACAGGTCAATCTTCTCCATAAATAAGTCTTCCCAGATAATTTTTAGCATATTGTTATGTCTGGTTCCTCAAGGAATTTACAATTATAACCTTTCTAAAGTAAATTCTTCAAGAAAAGGGAGGTTAGGGACTAAGAGTTAGGAAGAGTTATGAAAACTTTCTGAAGATTAGTCAAGCCAAGAGGAAGGTTAAAGACTTTTTGGAAAACCCACAGAATTACTAATGGAGGAAAATGCTAGTTATTGGTCAAGGTCTGTTGCTCATGTTTGTCTTTAGTGATATAATTCAAAGTTTGATGCTAGTCATATGGAAGAACTGGCAAAGACACTATGTTAAAGCATCTTCTGCCAGAACATATGCAGTTTGACTCAATTCTGGCCAATGTGGAGTGAGTGGACATGAAGTTTTCTGCCTTTGGAAGGAAAGGGGCTTGGCTTCATCTTTGCTTTCCCCATACCCTGATTACTAGAAAATGAAGACAGTAGAAGGAGCTGCAACAGACATCTTAGATTATGGTAAGAAAGCTATATGGTGGCCAAAACAGTAAAATGTTACAGGGAACTTGAGTTCTGCAAAATAAAAAAAAAAAAAAGAATCTTTTTTAAAAGGTAAAATCATGCATGACTTCTTGGTAGATACAATAATGAACATTAACTATTTTATTTAACCCATGCCTATAAGGTATTACAACCAGTTAAAAGAAAACCCAGAAGAACAAAATGTTTGTAGATCATGTATATTGAATCAAATGTGCAAATGTGGGTAAAAGGTGGGGGAAATTATTTCTCAACATGAGTTAATTTGTATATTTGTGGTGAAGGATAATTTTACATAACTATCCATTGTCTACAACAAACATGGTTGAAAAATACATTTTAAAGATTTAGAACAGGGTAATTTTGATGGTGTGCTATGAACAATGGATATAGGTTTACATTCAATGCAATAAACACATTAAACAATAGTTTTCTATTTCATATGTTTTTCTTATAGTCCCTAACTCTACACAAGGACCACATCTCTCATGGAATGATTACGTGCATAATATCATGTGAGAGAAAAGAAAAAATCAAGTAGTTGTTTGTTATGGCTTATATTTTAAAATTTTTACCTTATGATGAAGGGGTCAAATCCTAAATTAAATTGTATTCAGTGGTTCTTAGATATATATTGTACTAAAGAATTACATTGAAGTATTCAATCTTTTTAAAAACTCTTGTAACTGTGTAAAATATCTTATACCTGCTTGACTCCCTCTCATTTCAATTACTGTTCCTCATTCATGGTGATATTTTGCAAATTTTTGTAGACTATATATATATTGAACCTACTTTGTCACCAATGAGAGCAAAAGTCTGACTACACATAAAAATACTTAACATTGTATTCTGTGAATTGTGTTTATAGAAGAAGTTATGCTCTTGAACTGTTTAAAAATGGAAGACATCAGTATAACTTCTCACCATCCAGTGCAAATATGAATTGAACTATTGCTCTGAGCCTTGAAAAATTCTCACTAGAGAAGGAAATTTGAGGTATTTCTTCTCAGCAAAGCCATTTGGGGACAGAGCTGAGAGATGAGTTGAACAACAATCTATCAAAGCTTAATTTAAGTCTTGAAATCCAAGTCTTGTGTATCATCTGGAAGTGTTGGTGTTTTTCAGAAAAAAATGACAAATTATAAGAATATTATATAATAGCTGTACAATATAATTACACAATGTACATGTTATAATAACTCTAGAATATACTTGTAGATAATTGAACTGTGCTCAAACCCAAAGTATTATTTTTACTGTTAAATCCAACCTTCTATTTTACTAAGACTTCTAGATAAACTAGAGGTGAACATAATCTGATTTTTCTCTCATTTGATCCACATAAACTAATCTTATAATTGGAATGGATGTGCAAGAAGAAATTTTGTCAAAATAGTATCCATTTTCTAGAGGTAGACATAACATTAGGAATTATCTAACTTGCAATAATTATAGTACTTTGAGTTTGTGAAGGTTGATGTGGCAGTGGAAACTGGCCCACCATTGTTTCTTCCTGTACCATTCACACACAGTATGTATGATGCCTCAGGACGACAGAATTCTGGTGGACCACAGGTGCTTGGGAACTCAGTGGATCTCCATAACAAGATGATCAGGGTAAGCAATGTATGTAAGCTGCCAATGACTTATGCAGAAAATGATGCCTCAGAAGGAAAAGGAAAATCAGTGTGACCCCATAATTTCTTTTCCTTTCAGTCTTTCCTTACTCATCATTAAACCTGAGGTAGAGAATTGTAGAATGTGTGTTACCAAGAAGTCAAAGGGAAAAAATGGAGTTAGTTTTGTGCAATCTTTTCTCACTTCTGATAGAAAAATACATTAATTGTGTAACTTTTGTGATTTCTGCATGTCATTTTCATTGAAAGTGACATTGCATAATGAAAAGTGAAAGGCAAAATTTTGGGCAATAATTTAAAATTATAATATTTGTTTACTTAGAATTATATTGAATAGCAAACTTTTAAAAATCATCACAAAGATGGGGAGAGAGGAAGGGGAACTCTGGAAGCATAGAAAAAATGTATATATGAGCAAACACATTTTCCCCCCCACTGAGTCCCATAAATTTTGAAGTTTGCCCATTTGGAACTTATGTTATCATGAAGAAACACAGTAAACAAACATTTAGAATGGTGGATAAAGGATGTTGTAACTTAGAAAGGAGCAGGTAATGATGAAGGAAGGGGTGTTTGTATAGGGATTTCAGGAAAGGACATTTTATTTTATTTTATTTTTTATTATTTATTTACTTATTCATCATGCACAAGTATAGTATCTTTTTACATACAACTGCTTGTATACAAAGTATATAAGTACCATTCAGATCTTCAATCATGCATTTAGGATAATGATATCCATCTCATTCAACCACCAATTTTTTTCCAACCCCCCCTTACTCCCTCCCTCCCCTCCCTTTCCATTGACCATTCTAGTGTTCCTCTGATCCTATGTACCCCCTTCCAACAACACTGTGAACCAGCCTCCTTATATCAGAGAAAACATTCGGTACTTGGATTTTTGAGATTGACTAATTTCACTTAGCATTATATTCTCCAACTTCATCCATTTACCTGCAAATGCCATTATTTTATTCTCTCTTATTGCTGAGTAAAATTCCATTTTGTATATATACCATATTTTCTTTATCCACTCATCTACTGAGGGGCATCTAGGTTGGTTCCATAACCTAGCTATTGTGAATTGTGCTGCTATAAACATTGAAGTGGCTGTGTCACTGTAATATGCTGTTTTTAAGTCTTTTGGGAATATACCCAGGAGTGGGATGGCTGGGTCATAGGGTGGTTCCATTCCCATTTTCCCAAGAAATCTCCATACTGCTTTCCATAACGGTTGCACCATTTTGCAATCCCACCAGCAATGTATGAGTGTGCCTTTTTCCCCACATCCTCTCCAACATTTATTGTTGTTTGTGTTCTTGATAGCTGCCATTCTGACTGGAGTGAAATGAAATCTTAGAGTAGTTTTGATTTGCATTTCTCTAATTGCCAGTGATGTTGAGCATTTTTTCATGTATTTGTTGATTAATCGTGTATCTTCTTCTGAGAAGTGTCTTTTCAATTCCTTAGCCCATTTATTGATTGGGTTATTTGCTTTTTTGGTGTTAAATATTTTTAGTTCTATATACATTCTAGAAATTAGTGCTCTATCTGATGTGCATGTATTAAATATTTGTTCCCAATTAGTTGGCTCTCTATTCACCTCACTGATTGTTTCTTTTGCTGAGAAGAAGCTTTTCAGTTTAAATCTATCCCATTCATTAATTCTTGGTAATAGTTCTTGTGCTACAGGATTCTTATTAAGGAACTTGGGGCCTAATCCGACATGTTGGAAATTGGAGCTTACTTTTTCTTCTATTAGGCGTATTGTCTCTGGTCTAATTCCTAGGTCCTTGATCCACTTTGAATTGAATTTTGTGCATGGTGAGAGACAAGGGTTTAATTTCATTTTGTTGCATATGGATTTCAGTTTTCCCAGCACCATTTGTTGAAGAGGCTATCCAGGAAAGGACATTTTAAATGGAGATATTCTAATATAAATGTGAATAAGGAGGAAAAGCCAGTTCTGTGACACCTGGGAAATACCTAGGAAAGAGGGGATAACATAGAGTAAAGTCTAGGTATGGAAAACAGTTTCGTAAGTTCCAGAAATGGGAAAAAAAATCACTCTGGTGCTGGGGTTGTGGCTCAGAGGTAGAGCACTGGACTAGCATGAGTGAGGCATTGGGTTCGATTCTTAGCACCACATAAAAATAAAATAAAGGTATTGTGTCCACCTACAACTAAAATATAAATGTTTTTCAAAATTTCATTTTGTCTGAATAAGCCCAATGGGACAGGAGAGGAAAGAGGACAGGTCACCAGAGTCAGAGAGCTATAGAGATGGGTTTTGATTTTTCAACAAGGTGCAATGGGAGCTCCCGGATTTTGAATATCAAAGTGATATGATTTGATAAAAATTATTTACCTTTGGTTATTTTGAAATAAAATTTTGGAGGCTTGGAGAGTTTTATATTTCATTCAAGACAATTTAACTAATAATCAAGAGAGTCAGAACTAACACTCAATTTATCTGACTCTGAGACCCACACATTCAACCAATCTGCTCTATTCTGAAATTAGGCACTGCCTGCTATGAAAGATATTATGAACTGGACAATTAAGGTGGCGATTTTATTCCTGCTATTGCAATAGGAGAGAATATTCAGTAATGCGGAAAATCTCAGAGTAAATGAAGACAGCTGGGATGATGTTCAGCGGCCCCATTGTGACAGTTAAATGGGGAATCCGGTTTTATTTTGGAATGTGAGGGCAGGGTGGTGCTTTGTCATTAGCCTGCTGCTTGGAACACAAAATGTTGTAGGATTTCTCAACTGTCACTACTTTCAAGGAGAACAGGGCTCAGGTGCAATTCAACATTGTCATCCTGTACACAACTGTGGTCATGGCTTTTCAAACTATCCTCATCTCAGTTGAAATTGGTACATTATTTGTGTTATATGTGTTGAAAATGACTTCATAAAAATAACCTCTGATTTAATATTGCTACAGAAAGTTATGTCCTGTAACTTCATACCCAGAAAGCCACAGAAACAGAAAAGTTTAAGTGAACCTAATATATCTCATTTGAAGAATGATGCAATTCCCTATTTCCCTAGAAGCTTGCACAAGTGCTTGTGCTTTTTCTGGTGTAAGTGTGGTCTCATCTGCCAGGAGCAATTTTGAAATACAGAATTTTAGGCTCCACTCCAGACCTCTTAAATTAGAATCTATTTTGTAGTAAAATCCCCTAATGATCTGAGAATTACTGCTCTGAAGCTGAGAAGGACTTTTTCCTGAAACACATACAGTGGGATTGCCCATCACAGACAAAGCAATATGGCTAAGAGGAGACAAATTGGCAAATGACTTGAATATTTAACAGAAATTTCAAAGCAATAAGAGGCTGGTGGGAGGGATTAATAAAATTATCAAGTTTAGTCAGAAAGTCTAGTTACTTTTGCTAATCAATAATTGCTAGTTATTGTTGCTAAGAATTTAGTCACTTTTTCTGTGGTACATAATGTTGCACTTTATAGTAGTATACTCAACACACTGATACTGTTTCAAATTATAGAGAGAACAGACATTGAGTAAAGTGTCAAATAAATATATTCTGTCTACACTACAAAATATGTAGTTATAAAAGAAAGAAAATGGTACTCCTTGATAGTTTTGTAGAGGTAGAGTCAATCTATCCCATTTCTGCCCAATCAGATAAGAATATTCACTCTTATATAGGGCCCTATTGGGGACATTTCTGTTTTAGTCAAGCAAAGAGATATAATAGCCCTTTCTCATGAAAATATGCATATTAGTTGAACAGAACTTTCGTATATATAATGATACACAGGACACAGAGCAACAGGTGATAAAACCTGAAAGAGTTATAAAAGGACACACATCAGGAGAAAATAATTTATTTGACTACTAGAGGGAAGCAAACTTTCATAATGTTCAAATGATAATGGCACTGTGCATAAAGTGAATTTAAAATATGGTGTATGCCAGTAGCAAATGAATCTGAAAACTGAGCTTCCAAGAAGGCAAACATCTCAGCATACCCTAGAGTAACAATGGAGCCAGAGACCCTATAATACAAGGCTTCCACCTGGTTCCTGTGTCCACCTAAAACAGAAACATCTTTGATTTGGGCCTTCATGTAGTCCTCAGTAGTGTTGAGAATAAATGAACCCATTTAATTACAACTTCATACAGTTTGCTTTGCATAATCATCCAAAATGAACTTTAAAAAAATATGCAGGGATCCTTACACATAATCTGGCTTCTTTGATTCACAGACTTTGGAAATCAATCTCAATCAGTTAGGATAAGGGAGCATTTCTGGGTTCATCTTCTATCTGTTTCTGGGAACTTGAGAAGTCCAGTCTTTTTTTTTTTTTTTTATTTACTTATTCATCATGCACAAGTATAGTATCTTTTTACATACAACTGCTTGTATACAAAGTATATAAGTACCATTCAGATCTTCAATCATGCATTTAGGATAATGATATACATCTATTTTGCACATGCTGAAATAGCTATCTATCTTATATATATCTTGTATCAGTGCTCTTGTACTTCAGATTTTGGATGTCGACTGTTTTTTTTTTTTTTTAATATTTGCTTTTATAACTTCTATTTATTTTTTATTTTATTTTATTTTTTATATGGTGCTGAGGATGGAACCCAGTGCTACACACTTGCTAGGCAAGCACATTACCACTGAGCCACAAACCCAGGCCCACGTTGACCTTTTTTTTTTTTTTAATTAATTTATTTTTTATTCTAAGTTGTTATAAATGACAGCAGAATGCATTAAATTTCATATTACACATATAGAGCACATTTTTACAAATCTCTGGTTGTATGTAAAGTACATTCACACCATTCGTGACTTCATATATGCACTTAGGGTAATGATATCCATCTCATTCTACCATCTTTTTTTTTTTCTTCACCCTTTTGCCCCCTCCCTTCCCCTCCCTCCCCATTGGCTATTCTAGTGTTCCTCTAATCCTTCTATGCTCCCCATCCCAACCCGACTGTGAATTGGCCTCCTTATATCAGAGAAAACATTTGGCATTTGGCTTTTTGGGATTGGCCAACTTCACTTAGCATTATATTCTCTAACTCCATCCATTTACCTGCAAATGCCATGATTTTATTCTCTCTTATTGCTGAGTAATACTCCATTGTGTGTATACACCACATTTTCTTTATCCATTCATCTACTGAAGGGCATCTAGGTTGGTTCCACAGTTTAGCTCTTGTGAATTGTGCTGCTATAAACATTGATATGGCTGTGTCCCTGTAGTATGCTGTTTTTAAGTTCTTTGGGCGTAGACCCAGGAGTGGGATAGCTGGGTCATAAAGTGGTTTCATTCCAAGTTTTCCAAGCTATCTCCATACTGTTTTCCATATTGACTGCACCATTTTGCAGTCCCACCAACAATGTATGAGTGTGCCTTTTTCTCCACATCCTCTCCAACATTTATTGTTGTTTGTGTTCTTAATAGCTGCCATTCTGACAGGTGTAAGATGAAATCTTAGAGTGGTTTTGATTTGCATTTCTCTAATTGCCAGAGAGGTTGAGCATTTTTTCATGTTTTTAATGATTCAAACATCAGTCTTTAAAAATGGGTTTAAAACCCAGGCACAGTGGCACACCTGTAACCCCAGCAGCTTGGGAGGCTGAGATAGGAGAATCCCGAGTCAAAGCTAGCCTCAGCAATAGCTAGGTACTAAGTAACTCAGTGAGACCCTGTTTCTAAATAAAATACAAAATATGTCTGGGGATGTGGCTTAGTGGTTGAGTGCCCCTTAATTCAATCTCTGGTACCTCCCCCCCCCCCCCCCCACACACACACACACAAAAAGAAGAATGGGTTTAAAATAAATTCCTGTGGAAAGATTATTTTCCTCAAATTTTCTCTGTCCAAGTATGATCTGCTGCTTTTTTAATCTTCAAAATATTCTCATTGTACTTAGTATTTCAGAGAATACCATAAAATGACATAAATTCAGATCTTCTCTTATTTTTTGTCCACTATACGCATTAAAATAAAAGCTCTCATGTGTGTTTATTTTGTAATTAAAGTTAAACTTTAAAATTTAGTTAAAAATAACAATGTAAACACATTTGTATTTGAAATCTATGCATGGGAACATGACAAAAATTGTCAACTCAACATTTTGAGTTGGTGAGATAACAGCTAATTTGTTCCTAAGTAAAGACTTAGATAATTTTCTTTTAGTGTATTTTCTTCAATTTGTAATATTTCATTGACGATAAAGAAGACAATGTGTAAAATATATCTATAGACAACTTCGTTTTCATTGACTTCCTATGTATAAATAACTATTTACAAATAATTAGATTTGTTTGTCTGAGCCACTGATAATGAAAAGTAACTTTCCATATGAAAGTACTCCATAGATTGGTAAGTAACACCTTTGAAAACATCAAGACCAGAGGCCAATTTGATAATCCTTCCACACAGAGAGGTTGAATGGTCATTCAAAAGCACTAGTTATATTAGTCACTATCATGTTGTTAAGTTGATCTCATGTGTTTAACTATGAATTCTTTACAGGTTACAGTCTATTTTTTATGAAAATTTTTAATTTGGGAGACATAGTGAATACAAAGATATTTGAAAACTCTCAGATGACTAGCTCTTTTTAGACATCAGACATTCTTTAACAATCATTTGACCAAAAAAAATAGTAATTAATCAAACTCATGATTTTTTTCTAAAATTGTGATCATTATAAAATACAATTAGGGAAAAGTATTGCATGAGCTGGATCACAATATTTTGAAGATTACCATAATAATAAAGGTTTAAAACTTATTTTGAACAGATATTGGACAAAATCAGACATGTAACAAGCATCTATTTGCAGCAAGCACTTCACCTGTGTCATTTCATTTAACCCAAACACAAGCTTCTAACATATTGTATCTGTGGAAATTGAAGCTCAGGAAATAATTCACTTTCTTAATCTCTCTTAGATGATAAATAATGGAATAAGGTTGAAATAATTGCTACCAGGTGCCAACTTTGATAATTTTTTTTTGGTATATTAAAGATGGATAATTGAATATAAAATGTTGATTACAGAGCTAGATGATGATTATATAAAAGGTCATGTATACACACACATATATATATATATATATATATACATACATTTTCTTTTTGCATTTTAACTAATAATTTATGGCATACTCTGTGAGTAAGAGCTTGTTAGTTACTTAAACTGGCAAAACAATAGCTATTCCTATTAAGAACTGTACAAGACAAGTGAAGCCAAGATAGCTAAAGGGAATCTGTCTAAAGAATAGAATACAAGAATAGCATTTATAGATTGTGGTTTTGCAGTTTAGCCTTTTTTATTCAGGAGACTGATCAACTTTCTTTTGCTTTAGTGTTCCTTGATTCCTCACACTCTTGCTTGCTAATCAAATAACACCAATAGGACCACTGATCTGTGAACTTGATATGTCAGTGTCTCATTGACTCCTCAGAATATGCTAGAAATTCAGACTCATAAACCCTACCCTCTAGCTACCTGAATCAGAAGCTACATTTTTAGAAGACCCAGCAGTAACTCATGTGCACCTTGGTGTTTGAGAAATGCTGCTCCACAGCACATGACTTTCCAATGTATGAATATGTAAATCAGGCAACAGCTGAGCTAGATTACTTCCTTCTCTCTTCCTCTAGCCAAGGGGTCTTTAAGGCAATATGTGGAGCAGACAATAGCTTAAATTGTTCTGTTGGGACGAGTAAGCTCACACTCCATGTTTAGGATCATATCCAGTTCATGTGGATGCTGGATAGTCTTGAAAAGCAGAGCCTCCACCATCTTCCAGATGGATAAACCCTTCCAGGCTCATTTCCTGAAGGTCCTTTGGAGTGTGCTGCCAAAGTCCCATTTGTAGTACTTCTGTGCAGCTGCAGTCCAATCATTATTGATTCCGGCTGTAGTGATGTGACTGAAATCAATGACTTAAATCCTTCAGAAACAGAGTGTATAATTTACCCTTCGAATTATTCATATGCTTTCTGAAAAGCAGTAGTTTAACACAAAGTCCATATTTCCCATTTAAATATTTTTTCCTCATATAAAAGAATTCTGATTATCTCACACATTTTGGATTTAAGGGATGTCATTTATATGAATTAAAATTAAATTTAAAAACTTTCAAATATTTTAAATTGTGTACATATGTTAAAAAAGTAGGTTTTCCTTTACATTCCAGAAGAGAATACAAGTTTTACCTAGAACAATGTTAGCCATTTAAATGGCTGTGTTTTTATGGCATACGAGATGATTTATATAACTTTCTATTTATAATGAAAACAGGAAAACATTAAAATATATCTACCATAGATATCTCAGTCAATAATATTATAATATGACTTTATTTCTGGAAGAAAACCTCTGAAGTTATACAGAAAAAGCAAAATATCCTTATTTTGAAGAAAAAAACTTGAGAATGGTGCCAAATAAATAAATAAATAAATAGGCATTTTGGAAAAAACACCGTTCTCTCATTCTGAATATAAAAAACTAACAAAAAGCTGGCTTCACAAATGGATTGACCAAATTAGAAGAAAAATATGTAGAATTTAATAACAGGAAAGGGAAGTTAATTTGGAGAAAGTGAACATTGGAATGCTTAACAAACATACAACTTAAAATAGTTGTGATACAGGGTTATTCATGGAGTGACAACAAGAAATATTTGATTAAAGACAAATGAACAAAAGAGAAAATGAAGTAATTAAAATATTACAATAAGTAAAAAAATAACTTTTATCTTGATGATACTTGAAGATAATGACTCTTAAGCTGACCCTAGTGTATAAAAATAAAATATTAATATAAAGTTAATTGTACACACAAAATCTTATCCAATTAGCATTTTAAATGAAATCAGAGTAACTCCTTGATCTGTTGTTAAATTAAAATTGCTCCAACTTTGTTTTTGAAGAAAAGGAGAAGAAGGAAAATTTATAAATGGGCACTATACTAGATTATTTAAACATGAAGTAACATTGATCTTCTTATTTTTTTGTAGTGAATATCATTAAACAACATAACAGAAAAGGAAACAGAAGCTTGAGAACACAAATCATTTGGAAAAACATAGTTGGTAGAGAAGTTTCAAATGAAAATGCAATTTAAAAAATTTATCTTCTTTACATTGCAATGTGTTGGAACCAATTAATACATAAATTCTATTCTTCAAAAGTCTGGAAGTGGGAAAGACTATCTGATAAGTTAAAACAATAATAAATAATACCCTACTCAAAAATACAATTTACTGTCTAAATATGATACCATTACATGATTTGTTTTCTTTTAAAAATTTGTTTCTAGATTTCAAATTTGATCTTGGCTGCATTTTAACCAGTGTTCCTTTCCTGTCAATCCATTTTATTGTGGTGTTCAGGGGCTTTGCATTGTCCTAGTTGAGTAGCTTCCCTGGGGCAACATTTCATCTTCAGTGTGATTTGCATCCAAGATGGGTCTTAGACACTGATGTTTAGGCAGCTTGTTCTGGCATTGCTCTTACAAGATAGAGAGCAGGAGCAGGATGGTGACTTAGGCCAGGTACAGTCAGTGCTTACAAGATTGCCTGAGCCTTATTGTCTCCATCTGGGTCCATTTTCTGAATTTGGGATATTCTCTCCCCTTTTGTACCAATATTCATTCTGGTCATTTACCAGTTGTTTCCTTCATAAAAGTAGTTTATGCTTTTTTGGAAGAATAAGCTTTGATTTTTAAGGTTCGTAAAAGTTGCATCTGTGCCAAGATGATGGTGGCCTTGTATCTTGGGCAACTAGGGTATTTAGGCTCCTCATTATAGAAACAGTAATCTCCAGACCTTGGTTAGAAATCCCCAGGCCAGAGCTGTATCATACTGGTAAGTTCCAGCCCACGTCCTGTGTGAGCATTGGGAATGGAGTTCCTCTTAGTGGAATGGGCTGGCTGTGGAATAAAAGCTAAGAAAGGTTGAGCTGTGAAACAAACAGAGGCCACAGAAAGTAATTTTAAAAGTGGAGGCAGGGTGGGCTAGCTGATCTTACAGATTCGGCTTCCACACAGAAAAGAGCAAAATGGAGCACACCCTTTCTTTATTTATATTGGGGAACATCAAAGGTTTTCCATGGAATGTTCTTTGCCAAATAAGGTAGGAGGTGGGCTGTTCAGTTCCCAGCAGATTGCGGATTATGGCCTACTCCAGAGCTACAAGAGGGGTCTTCCTACTAGAGTGGAGATAGAAGTCATGTGCCTTGGGGAATCTAATGTGCATGGGGTAAGCCACAAATTGTTCCCAAGGAAAATCCTAAGTCTACATGGCTCCATACCAAGTGAAGACTCAAGCAATTCACTGGTGGCTCCCTGCAGTTAGTGACACACAGTGTCAGCTCTGAAAAAGTTTCAGTGGACTTTACTACTATCATTAATCTTATCACAATGATATGCCTCTTATACCATACTATGTTCATTTATTGTTAGGAAAAAGAAAGAGAAAAACTGTAGATATTTATTGTAGTTGCAAGATTGATATTATCGCTTTTTGCCAAAATAAGAAATAATTCTGATGACTTTAGGCTAAGGAAATATATTAAATATCTCTGAAATTGACAGAAAAACACATTTATATTCTATAAAGCCAGTAATAAACCCCAAAGCCAGTCTAGTTCAACCGAATGCCTGCAATGTTTCTAGAAACCTTTGAAACAGCTGACGCTCCTGGAATGGATTTCATGAGCTCTTTCTTTACTCAACTAGCCTAAGATTCAAAGATATCAGGTTCATGCAGCTGATTAGTAGAGCAAAAACCATTCCTCTCAACCTATCAACAAAAATAGACTGGGAAAGTATATGACATTTGATGTGATTTCTGCATTCCACCAACATTCCTGGAAATGAAGAAAACCCCAAATATAAAAATAGTCTTAAAAATGCTGTATGGTCAAACAATTGGCAACATTATCTCCTAACCAATACAATTACATAGTACATAGTATTAAATATTAATTTTTATTCAAAAGATTTACAAATTAAATTCAATTAGAAAGTCTAATGGAAAAAAGATATAAGAAAACATGGTTTCAATCTTTTTAAATGGACTCTTTCATATCTATAGTGGATATTCAATTTTTTCTGACTACTGTCATCAGTTAAAAGATTATTTGTGTTCTCTAATGCTGGACTCCAAAGGGTTATGGTTAGCATGAAATTAATAATTTTTGTTTAAATACTTAAGAAAGTAAAATTAAGTACTTAATAATAAATAAGACAATAGTCTGCATCCCAGGATAGTTCTGGACAGCTGCTGTGGGAGGTCACCCTCACTGTACACAGAATGGTCCAGTGGTTCATTACTAGAAAGTCACAACAGACTAATCAATTTGAGAGCTACTAATTCTTTTGCCATAAGGTAAAAATGGAATTAGGAAGCACATTGAACTGTGTAGTTCATAAATATCAACTGTGATATATGATTGCGAACTAAGTTTAGGAATCCAGGACCAGGAAATTCTCTCTGAAATCTGTGAATACACATGAGAGTTGCTTAACTGCATGCATTAGCACTTAGCCACCATCTTTGCTGAAATTCTAAACCCCAGGTGAAATGTATAATATTGCTTTTGAAAATTGCAATTCCACCACTTTATTTACTAGTACAAAACACACCAAGATACCAGAAAAGCTCCCCATTTCTGCCAGGAATAGATTTATTCTTTTGACTCTAATCTGCATCTTGAAATTAGATGCAAGATCTGGAAAATGTAGTTTTTACCTTCTCAGCTTCATCAATGTCAGAAAACTCTCTAAATGGAAGTAGAAATAAACTTTGATCCAGTCCATCCACCAGGACCAACCAAAAGGTTCAACTCTCTGCTTTTCTTCTTACTGATTGTTTCTTTTGCTGAGAAGAAGCTTTTTAGTTTAAATCTATCCCATTCATTAATTCTTGGTAATAATTCTTGCGCTACAGGATTCTTATTAAGGAACTTGGGGCCTAATCCAACATGTTGGAAATTGGAGCTTACTTTTTCTTCTATTAGGCGTATTGTCTCTGGTCTAATTCCTAGGTCCTTGATCCACTTTGAATTGAATTTTGTGCATGGTGAGAGACAAGGGTTTAATTTCATTTTGTTGCATATGGATTTCCAGTTTTCCCAGCACCATTTGTTGAAGAGGTTATCCTTTCTCCACTGTACATTTTTGGTGCCTTTTTCTAATATAAGATAGCTGAAATTATATGTATAAGTCTCTGTGTCCTCAGTTCTGTACCATTGGTCCACCAGTCTGTTTTGGTGCCAATACCATGCTGTTTTTGTTACTATTGCTCTATAGTATAATTTAAAGTCTGGTATGGTGATGCCACCTGCTTCACTTTTCTTGCTCAGGATTGCTTTGGCTATTCTGTGTCTCTTATTTTTCCAGATGAATTTCATGACTGCTTTTTCTATTTCTTTGAAGAATGACATTGGGATTTTGATTGGAATTGCATTAAATCTGTATAATGCTTTTGGTAGTATGGACATTTTGACAATATTAATTTTACCTATCCAAGAGCAAGGTATGTCTTTCCATCTTCTGAGTTTTTCTATGATTTCTTTCTTTAGTGTTCTATAATTTTCATTGTAGAGGTCTTTCACCTCTTTTGTTAAGTTGATTCCCAGGTATTCTTACTGTCACACTAACCATGCAAAGCTTCAAGGCAAAACTACAAGTTTGTGGCAACAGGTGTGCGCTGAAAAGGAAAAGGATGAAGGAAAGCCCACTTTGACTCCTCTCACCAGAAGGTCGTGACCTTATCATGTCAGGATCAAGTGTGAGGCAGCCTCAGTTCTTCCCCATTCTTCTCCTCCAGGCACTCCCTCTTTCTCTTGAGTGAAGGATTCATACTTTTTTTCCTGTTCTAATTCTTCCCACTTTCTTCTCAGCCCTCGTCCTCAGTAAATGACCTTACTTTTTGTTTTTCTAAGAAATATACACACGCAGCAAAAGAGATATTTTACAATATTTACCACCAACCTCCATTCCTCCAATTACAACACATGAACTTCTCATGCTTTCAAAGCTGACACCTCCCCTTTCAATACTTCTATTTCTTCTGACCTGCTTATGCATTTTTTATTAGCAGTTGTGCCATTTCCTACAAAATTACTTTTTATATTCCTATCAAATCATGCTCATCAGCCTATCACCATTTTATAACTTCCCATTAAATTAGAAGTAATCTTCATGATTCCACCTTTTTTCTGTTACTGTTCTCATCAAAACTGTTGACATGTTTTTCCATACTTCTCTCCAATTGTGCATTTCTCTGTCTACTTTGAATTAGCCCAGTTGGGGGTTTAGCCTTTATTACTCCATTGCAACTGATTTTTTCCAGTGATCACTCTTCATTGCTAATCAAGATGGACAGCTCTCAGCCCTCATCTTCCTTAAGGAATGCTATTATTGGACAAAGAGTACTACCTTTTCATTGTTTTTCTGTGGGGGGCGGATACTGGGGATTTAACTCAGGGGCACTTGAGCACTAAGCCATATTGCCAGCCCTATTTTATATTTTATTTAGATACGGGGTCTCACTGAGTGGTTTAGCTCCTGGCTTTTGCTGAGGCTGGCTTTGAACTTCAATCATCCTGCCTCAGCCCTGGAGTCTCTGGGATTACAGGTGTGCACCACCATGCTTGGCTACCTCTTCCTTCTTGAACCACATTCTTTCCTTGGCTTCAAGGATACAATTTCTTTCCCCTCTACCTGCTGCTCTTCCTCAGTCTTCTTTCCTCACTTCTTCACATCTTACCAATTTTTGAATAGTGAAATAACTTGGTAATCTCTCTTAGTTATAAGCATTCACTCTCAGTTTTTTTAAAAAAAAAAAAACATATATAATTGATGATTTCCTTATTTTACAACTCTTGCAAATTTTGAATAATGTACCCAAGTATATATTTGTTTTCTTGACATACAAATTCAGTAGAATTTTCAAACTTAAATGAATTTCAATAAAAATTGTTGGAATTTTTTTTCTTCTGATTCCTGTTCCTTCTACAATCCTCTTCATCTGAGGAAATGTCATCCCTATTATTCCCAGTTGCTTGAACTAATCATAAACTCTTTCCCTGCTTTCTTACTTCACATTTAATTTTTCAGGACATCCTCTTTGTTTTTGTTTTCAAATATATGTACAGAATTACTTCTTGCTATCTCCATTTCTGAAAACAACAATCCTCGACATAATCCCTATGGATTCTCTACAGTTTATTCTCCTTTTTTCTGTCTTTCCTTCTACATCTAGCCTATGTCAACATGAAAACTAAAGACATTTTTTCTGAAGAGAATCAAATATTATCTCACATTTCTTTGTTCAGTTTTTTTCACTGAGTTTTCACCTCATTCAATCTTCAGTCCTCACAATTTCCTGAGGCTGTACACAGTCAGCCTTCCCTGTTCTTTGAACACACCTAGAATCCCCTTGCCTCAGGACCATAAATGTAGCTTTTCCTCTCTCTGCAAAGACCTTATCCATCTTCTTTACAGATATGCTTAAATACAATGATGAGAGGAGAGGGAAAACTTAAAGCCCTGGACTAGAATTCATTCACTCCCTTCATGGGAGAGCAACCCTGAGTGAAATAAAAGAAAGGGGATGGTCTTATTTCCTTGACCACTGTGGGAAGATTAATAATATTTAGCAAGGAAGAGAATTTACCTACAGGTTGTCTGTAAGAGGATACCCCTACTACAGAATTACATACATGCTATATAAGTACATATGAACCTGACTCCCTGAAACATGTCACATATTATACAATTCATTGGGTCATAAAATGGAAATGGTTGATAATGTAAAATGTTCCCTCCTGAGTGAGATGAATTATGAACCTCATTCAAAACTTTATCAATTTCTGTAAGGAAAGAGTGCTCAACTGGGGAAATAGGTCCTAGAACCATCTGCAGTGTCCTCAATTTCTAGTTCATATGAGCTTCCTGATTTTCTGTTATCCTTGAAATTATTGTCTGTTTGGTCATTGGTTGTGTGAGTATAAGTTAAGAAGTTAATCCTTAGTATAGCACGGTGGCATGATTTGTGAAATATTTCCTGACCACTTTATTTAAAATTGCATCCTCTCTCAATGTTTTCCTCATTATCTGTCTCAAACTTTTGCATAGCACGTGTTACTCTCTTGCCTTTAGCACTTATCATCATTTAAGTAACTGCTTTTTAGTATTTTTGATGTACCTGTCATCCCAATCAAGTCTAAATTGTGAGATTAATTCTATCTTCAGTTTAATTTTAATATTCTCTATGTGGTGCCCAGAATAGTGTTTTGCACACAGTAAGTGCTTGGATATTTTTCCATCTTTGGTCAGTCATTGAATGTAGATGCATATTCAATTTTCCTCACAGTCTAAAATTGCTACAGTGACTCAAACCATCATTTTAATGTTCTAGTGTTAAAGAAAAACAAGAAGAAATGACATAAAGGACTTTGCCCAATGACTCCCTCACCTCATTTGAAGGAACTTTTCCAAAACCTTTCCACAAAACCATCCATTTTCATTTGATCATTCACATCTAATATCAATAAACAACATCAATATTCCCTCTTCTTGAATCTGGACAGACTTGCAATTATAGCAGAAGTGTTATGATGTAAATTCCAAACCAGTTCACAAAAGGCAATGTGTATCTTTCTAGTCATCTTGGTGCATTTGCTCTTGTAACTCAGTTTCTGTGCTGTAAGGAAGCCCAAACTGCACAGAAAGGCTATGTGTAGATTTCTAACAATAACATTTGCTGATGTCTCAGCTGAAAGCCATCACTAAACACCAGATGCATAAGTAAAACTCCCAAGATAATGACAACATTCCCCACTGATTCCTACCTGAAGCTCTGACTGCAAAGTACTGAGATCAGGCTGCTTCATAGGACCTAGTTTAAATTAATTAAATCCACCAACCCAATAAAATGTTGTTTTATGTCACTAAATTTTGGAGTTGTCTGTTATGGTGTAAGAGGCAACTTGAATATGTATATTAGGTTGGTACTTAGGCTTTCAAACATGAAAAACGATTTTTAGTAATCGATCAACTTATATTCCGTTACAGCTTTCTTTATCTCATTGCACCAAGATATGGATACAGTTGTAGTTTTTGAATAATGGGTGAACAAATAAATATTAAGACCTTCCATATCAGAATTACAGTTATCTCATCCTCATATTTCTTGTCTGTGCATGGAATCACTTCTTGAAAAGTGATTAACATATTCCCTTGTTCTGTTCCATCATAGCCATCAGTATGACAGGGACCTCCTGAGTCTGTTACCTCCTAACGCTCAAAATTTTGATGAAACCTGTTTTGTTTTTCCTCTGGATCTTATAGAATCTTTTCTTCACATTCTCAGTGCTACTAAATTTCATTATACTTTGCCTCAGCATGAGAATTCATTAAACAGAGTGCTTAGCAGACATTGTTAATCTTGAGAACTTGTTTTATTTCTGTTCTTTGAAATAATGTACTTCTTTGGTAATATCTTTCCTACTATTTTATTTGTTTTCTCTTTCAGGAACTTCTATTATTAAAATGTTGGGATGCTTAGATTAATTCTCTGGGTTTTATTTATTTACTTACTTTTATTTTTTCTCCCATGAAAAAGTATTATGAAATGTTTTCTTAATTTTAATTCCCAAATATTCTTTTAACTCTGTGTTCTTTATATTTACCTTCCTTTTAAAAAATGCTTTATGCATATTTTGTAGTTCTTTCTTTTTATGTTATATTTTTATTTGAGTGTCTCATGGTTTTAGTTATGTGTTTATATGTAAGGTTGAAATAATTAATGTAAATGTGTCTCATTTCACTGTGTAAATGAATCATCTAGGGCAGAATATTACTTGGTTGAGCAATTAGTAACAAAACCTTGATCACTTTTTTAGATTTTCTGAAATTTCAAATAGGCTTTTTGCTATTCATTTTTCTTACCATTTTTATTTTAATAGACAATAATTATGTATATATGCGGGGAATGATGTCTTCACATATATATACATGTACATTGTGGAATTATCAAATTGGGCTAAGTAACATGTCTAGCTTTTCTGATACCAATGAGATAGGAAGCTTGTGCAAGCATGGTAATATCTGTAAATTCTCTCACCTTATTAAACTATTTAATTTTTTTTCTCTTTTTAAATACTTCTCTGGATCATATAAAATTTACCATGAGCAAAGCATAACAGTTGCCAATTTTTTGCATGTATGGGATGTGAATAAAACTGAGGAGCTTAAGTAGAAATCTCTTCCTGGACATCTCTGTCATTCCTGTGGATCTTCCTCTACTTCTCTCTTCAACACCACAATCCTGAAGATTTTACATTGGAATTCTTTCCAAAACTCCTTGTGGGAAAATTGCCTCCACTTTTACTATTGCTTTTTCCTCTCTGTATTTTTTTTTTCTTTTCAGATTAACTACCAAGGTATTCTAATATATTTTCTCTTTTCCCTAAATTTTCAAAATATATGATATCCTAGCATCCATATTTCTTCACATTCTCCACCACCTCATGTATCAATGAGGTTCACAAAGGAAAGGCTGAAAACTGCTTTTGATCAGTCCTTCTTCTTAGGGCAAAAGTTTCAGTGGTTGTAAGTTTATTTATTCCAATCTTAAAAGAGAACAGAATTCAGTAATAACAAAATAATAACGAAAGACTAACGAATGTATAAAGATTAGATACTTGTCTTATGGGTCTTTAATTAGTTTTCAATGAAACATGATTTTTGTTAATGTTTCCATTCACTAAATTTTTGTTGTTGTTGAGGGCAGAAAGTATCTATTCAGATACATCAGATTTTTCTGTTAACTAGTTAATAAATAATTGTTCTACTAGAGGCTCACTGAAGATGAACCATGTTTAAACTGACTGGTTAAAGTAATTTTTAAAATAGCAAAAATGACAACCACAGCAAAAACATCATGTATAGATAAAATCCTTTGGGTTATTACCATTCAAAGGGATTAGGCTCATTTCAGGAAAACATGAAGCAGCATTAATATGAATGTGGAATTTGTGAAGAAGGATCAATATTTAATATTGGCAGAAGGGAAAGGAAATGAAGAGTTAGTCTGGAAAACAAGAGAGAACCATAAACAGGTGAGAGAAATGGGGAAGTAGCTTGTGTTTTTATTTTTCCTGCAATGCACAATTAACTTTTAAAAAATAAAAACTATTTAAAAAACCTGAAAAATAAAAGAATTCCAGACGATCAGTGGGTGGTCATGTAGTTAGAACAAAGGGCTCTTGAACAGGAATGGCATATTGTTTATGCTCTATCCTGAATCCTATATGTGATCATTGCATGTTGAAAATACGTATGTCACAATGTGACAAGATTTGTATCTTAGAAATATTATTTTAGGAACTCCAAGCAAGAGTGACTGGGGAAAGAGATGGTTTACATTGTGTAAGGGAGAGAAGTCATTGTCTGAGAGACTACTTACAGTTTTAACAGATATTGAATAAGTCAGGTTGACAGAATTTATCAACTCACTGATCGTAATAAGGGAAGAACAAAGTAAAATTTTGAACCATAATGACTAGGAGTTTGGTAAAGTCACTTACAAATGTGTGTGAGAAGGAAAATAATAAATGCAATTTTTGATAAATTACATTTAAAAATTTGGAATGAACATGTGGCAAGGTATAGGTGAAGTAAAGGAATAGAATTAAGAAAGGATGATTTGGCTATTAAGAGAGATTATAATACGTGTGCAAAGCATAGATAGTCAATGCTTTCAGAAGGAAAATTATTTCTACTAACGTATGCTGATAATAAATGGAAAGAAAAGTATAAAGACGAGAAAGAGATCCTTTAAGCTTGCCTATATTACAGAGAAGAGATGACATAGAGGCATGAGTGAAGGCAGACAGCAATATCCCAAGAGGCAAGGGAAGGACTAGAAGGTAATAGGTTCCCGGACATCAAGGGAGGAGAAAGTTTCAAGAATCAAGGCCAAAAGTGATCAATACTGCAGGAGAAACCAAATAAGAATAAGTCTACAGACAAGGTCATTCAATTTGATTACCGCAAGTCAATTAGCCTCTGGCATTATGTGATAAGGAGACTGAGAAGGCTGGACAAAATTGGCTTTGACTATTTAAACATCAATCATGTAAAATGGGGAGTATAGCATATATTGTGTGTCTCTAGGGAACAAGGAGGAAAATAACAACAAAAAAAAATGTTAGAACTTATGGAGAAGCAACTTTTTAAAAAAGTTTGCTAATATTTACAAATTCAGTAAAATCCTAGCATAATGCCACAGGGGTGTAGAGTTTCCAGACAGGCAGGGAATTACAAAGTTTATGGTGTGATTCAAGCATAAGCTGTTACTCCAATCAGATAAATGACTTGATTTTTAAGACTTAGTACTACAGTAGTGTGGCATTTGACCATTGCCTTCTTCGGTGCCATAATCACCAAGGTCAGTACAGGGTCTGGACCAGAACTCTCTGCTTTCTGTCATCTGGCCTCCTCACTAGACAATTCATCTGCATTGTCAGAGGAGTTTCACTTCTGACATCAGTCTTTGCACTTAATATTGTGCAATTTATGCAGCTGCTGACCCTTTTTCCATTAAAATCTTTGTTGTCCTAATCACAATCTATTCTGTTCAGCACTTTCCTAATGTCTATCACTTAGGAAATTAACACAGTCATAAAATTAGCATAGTCTGATGGCTAGAGACACATCATAGAACTTTCCAAACCGTTAAAGCTTGCAGACATCTCATGATTTCTTGCTGATATGCTCATAAGTTTGTGAGGACAGGGAGAAAAAAATAAGCCTGATAATTTCAAAATCAATGTATTAATTTATTTCTAAGATTTATATTAATATCTGCAACTTAGAATTCTAGCAAAAAGTTTGTCAAGTAACCTGCATCTATTATTCAGTCTAGTTTCAGGATAAGATGAGAATATACATATTTGTGTACAAAATGGAATTCAGTCACATGACAGGTTGCCCCTACACATTACCTCTTAATTAATAAGGGCCCCAGACAATCAAAGAAATGTCATTAGTTTAGGCAAACTACAATATTGCCATAACAAAATTCCTCTTTCAGTCTTTTATGAGTCTCTGCTGTATCATTTTTGAAATGAAGATAATGATATTGCCTGCCATTTACTTCCCAAGGTTGTGAGAATCAAATGAAATGATTCTTGTGAAAGTATTTTGTAAACCTTAATGTATTACTTAATTGTAACTTAAGATAGAAAATTTGTGAATGTATGTGGACCTGGGAGACATATTTATCAAGAATTATCAGTTTCTTAATATGAAATGGGTTCATGATTTTAGAATGTTAAGTAAAGCTGAGTTGAAGAGACCAGGGTTAATAGAAAGAAGATAAAGAGATTAGTTCTGGACCCAGTCTGCTGCTTAGGAAGAGTCATTTTTAGTTCCAAAAAGGAGTCTGGGTGACTCAGGCTATGAGTATAGAGGCCACCGTAGGAGTGGGAGAAGGAAAGTGGTCCCCAAGAGGAACATAAAACTCAAAGGCATTGGTAAAAATTGACATAGAGCAGCTTTCCAGAAAACATGCTAGTGATGATTAAGCTTTCAATGGTTCTTATACGAAGTTTTCAAAAATGATGGTGCTGTGTTTCGTAAACCTAAGTTTATTTAAAATAAAGGAATGCTTTATTTGGAGATTATGTATTTCTTACTTTTTCTAAGGATGGTATTGCTTTTATATGATTTTTGCTGGTTTTGCTTCTTTTTGCTGGTTTTACGATATTTAAATTATAATATACCCATTTTAACTGTACAATCTGATGCGCTTTTGCAATTTTATACAGTAGTATGACCACCACCATTTGACAGAATATTCCTGTAACATAGAAATTTTCCTTGCACCTTATTTTAGTCAATCCGCTTCTACTACCTCCTTCCACAAGCAAAGAGTGATTTGTGTTCTGGCACTGTCAAGTTTTCCTTTGAGAATGTCATATAAAATAAACCATAAGTCATTTGAGTCTGACTCCTTTAGCTGAATGTTCTTGAAATTCATTCATAATTTTTATTATTGGTTTCTTCCTTTTCATTGCTGAATACCATTTCATTTTATAAATATGCAAATTTTATTTATCCATTCCTTAATTGAACATTTAGATTGCTTTTAGATTTGAGCTGTAGTGGTGGATAAAGTTCTTAACTACTTTCAAATACCTGTCTTTGGGCATGAATTTTCATTTCTTTTGGGTAAACATGTAGGGGTTAAATTATTGGGACATATTGTACATGAATGTTAGTTAAACCTCATTAAAAGAACCCTGCCAAGCTTTTTTTCCAAGACGCTACGCTATTGTGTATTATCATCATTAATATTTGATAATTCCATTTACTTCACAACCTTACTGACACTTGATATCACAAGTATTATTAATTTTAGTCATTCTCCTCAGAATGCAGTGGTATCTCTCTGGGGTTTTAATTTGAATATCTCTAATGACTAATGATATTGGGCATCTTTAAATGTGCATCTTTAGTGAAGGATCTGTTTAAGGCTTTTTAATATGTCTGAAGTTGTCTGTTTTATAACATTTGAGTTTCAAAGTTCCTTATATGGCATTTTTAATATATTCTCCTTATAAATTTTGTATAAGGTAAGTGCTTTCCAAATTCTTTCTATAAATTTATGTCTTGCTCCATTTTATTATTAATATTTTTGAAGAAAATTATCATCATAATGGAATCCAGTTAATCCTTCTTTTATCTTATTTTGGTTTATGTATTTGGTCTAAGAATCATTTCCTGATCACAAAATCATCATTTTTAATGATTTTTTGAAAGTCTTATCATTTAAACACTTATTTTAGGTTTATGATCCATTTTAATTTTTGTATGTGGTCAAATTAAGAATTTTAAGGGCTGGGGTTGTGGCTCAGCGGCAGAGCACTCGCCTCGCACGTGCGCGGCCCGGGTTCGATCCTCAGCACCACGTAAACATAAATGCATTGCATTGTGTACAACTAAAGTAAATAAATAAATATTAAAAAAAAGAATTTTAATACCTTTAAAGGTATTAATATGCAATGTTTAAGTAGAGTTTGTTGAAAATAATTATTAAACCCCAAAATGACTTACCTCATCATGTATGACAAAAATAATTATTTTTTTTTAATTTTTTTATTATTTATTTACTTATTTATCATGCACAAGTATAGTATCTTTTTACATACAACTGCTTGTAAACGAAGTATATAAGTACCATTCAGATCTTCAATCATGCATTTAGGATAATGATATCCATCTCATTCAACAACCAATTTTTTTCCAACCCCCCCCTTACTCCCTCCCTCCCCTCCCTTTCCGTTGACCATTCTAGTGTTCCTCTGATCCTATGTACCCCCTTCCAACAACTCTGTGAACCAGCCTCCTTATATCAGAGAAAACATTCGGTACTTGGATTTTTGAGATTGACTAATTTCACTTAGCATTATATTCTCCAACTTCATCCATTTACCTGCAAATGCCATTATTTTATTCTCTCTTATTGCTGAGTAAAATTCCATTTTGTATATATACCATATTTTCTTTATCCACTCATCTACTGAGGGGCATCTAGGTTGGTTCCATAACCTAGCTATTGTGAATTGTGCTGCTATAAACATTGAAGTGGCTGTGTCACTGTAATATGCTGTTTTTAAGTCTTTTGGGAATAGACCCAGGAGTGGGATGGCTGGGTCATAGGGTGGTTCCATTCCCATTTTCCCAAGAAATCTCCATACTGCTTTCCATAACGGTTGCACCATTTTGCAATCCCACCAGCAATGTATGAGTGTGCCTTTTTCCCCACATCCTCTCCAACATTTATTGTTGTTTGTGTTCTTGATAGCTGCCATTCTGACTGGAGTGAAATGAAATCTTAGAGTAGTTTTGATTTGCATTTCTCTAATTGCCAGTGATGTTGAGCATTTTTTCATGTATTTGTTGATTAATCATGTATCTTCTTCTGAGAAGTGTCTTTTCAATTCCTTAGCCCATTTATTGATTGGGTTATTTGCTTTTTTGGTGTTAAGTTTTTTAGTTCTATATACATTCTAGAAATTAGTGCTCTATCTGATGTGCATGTATTAAATATTTGTTCCCAATTAGTTGGCTCTCTATTCACCTCACTGATTGTTTCTTTTGCTGAGAAGAAGCTTTTCAGTTTAAATCTATCCCATTCATTAATTCTTGGTAATAGTTCTTGTGCTACAGGATTCTTATTAAGGAACTTGGGGCCTAATCCGACATGTTGGAAATTGGAGCTTACTTTTTTCTTCTATTAGGCGTATTGTCTCTGGTCTAATTCCTAGGTCCTTGATCCACTTTGAATTGAATTTTGTGCATGGTGAGAGACAAGGGTTTAATTTCATTTTGTTGCATATGGATTTCCAGTTTTCCCAGCACCATTTGTTGAAGAGGCTATCCTTTCTCCACTGTACATTTTTGGCACCTTTGTCTAATATAAGATAGCTGAAATTATATGTATTAGTCTCTGTGTCCTCAATTCTGTACCATTGGTCCGCCAGTCTGTTTTGGTGCCAATACCATGGTGTTTTTGTTACTATTGCTCTATAGTATAATTTAAAGTCCGGTATGGTGATGCCCCCTGCTTCACTTTTCTTGCTCAGGATTGCTTTGGCTATTCTGGGTCTCTTATTTCTCCAGATGAATTTCATGACTGCTTTTTCTATTTCTTTGAAGAATGACATTGGGATTTTGATTGGAATTGCATTAAATCTGTATAATGTTTTTGGTAGTATGGACATTTTGACAATATTGATTCTACCTATCCAAGAGCAAGGTAGGTCTTTCTATCTTCTGAGTTCTTCTATGATTTCTTTCTTTAGTGTTCTATAATTTTCCTTATAGAGCTCTTTCACCTCTTTCGTTAAGTTGATTCCCAGGTATTTTATTTTTTTTGGTGCTATTGTAAATGGCGTAGTTTTCATCATTTCCCTTTCAGAGGCTTTGTCAATGATGTACAAAAATGCCTTTGACTTATGGGTATTGATTTTGTATCCTGCTACTTTGCCAAATTCATTTACTAGTTGTAAAAGTTTTCTGGTAGAGTTTTTTGGGTCTTCTAGGTAGATTATCATGTCATCAGCAAATAGTGCTAATTTGAGCTCTTCTTTTCCTATCTGGATCCCTTTAATTTCTTTTGTCTGTCTAATTGCTCTTGCCAGAGTTTCCAGTACTATGTTAAATAGCAGTGGTGAGAGGGGGCATCCCTGTCTTGTTCCAGTTTTTAGAGGGAATGCTTTCAATTTTTCTCCATTTAAGATAATGTTAGCTCTGGGCCTTGCATAAATAGCTTTTATAATGTTGAGATATGTCCCTGATATTCCTAGTTTTTCCAGTGTTTTGAACATAAAGGGGTACTGTATTTTGTCAAATGCTTTTTCTGCATCTATTGAGATCATCATATGATTTTTATCTTTAAGTCTATTGATGTGATGTATTATGTTTATTGATTTCCGAATGTTGAACCAGGCTTGCATCCCTGGAATAAACCCCACTTGATCATGGTGCACTATCTTTTTGATATGTTTTTGTATCCGATTTGCCAGAATTTTGTTGAGGATTTTTGCATCTATGTTCATTAAAGATATTGGCCTAAAGTTTTCTTTTTTGGATGTGTCTTTGCCTGGCTTTGGAATTAATGTAATATTGGCCTCATAGAAAGAGTCTGGAAGAGCTCCCTCTTTTTCTATTTCTTGAAATAGTTTGAAGAGCATTGGTATTAGTTCTTCTTTGAAAGTCTTGTAGAACTCTGCTGTAAACCCATCAGGTCCTGGACTTTTCCTTGTTGGTAGCTTTTTGATGACATCTTCTATTTCTTTGCTTGTAATCGATCTGTTTAAATTGTGTATAGCCTCCAGATCCAGTTTAGGCAAATCATATGACTCTAGAAATCTGTCAATGCATTCAGCATTTTCTGTTTTATTAGAGTACAAGTTTTCAAAGTAATTTCTAATTATTTTCTGTATATCTGAGGTGTTTGTTGTGATATTCCCTTTTTCATCACAAATGTTAGTGATTTGAGTTTTTTCTCTTCTTCTTTTCGTTAGCATTGCTAAGGGTCTGTCAATTTTGTTTATTTTTTCAAAGAACCAACTTTTAGTTTTGTCAATTCTTTGAATTGTTTCCTTAGTCTCAATTTCATTAATTTCTGCTCTGATTTTAATTATTTCCTGTCTTCTGCTGCTCTTGGTGTTGATCTGTTCTTCTTTTTCTAGTGCTTGGAGGTGTGATGTTAAGTCGTTTATTTGTTGGTTTTTTTTCCTTTTAAAGAATGAACTCAGTGCAATGAATTTTCCTCTTACTACTGCCTTCATAGTGTCCCAGAGATTTCTATATGATGTATCTGTGTTCTCATTTACCTCTAGGAATTTTTTAATCTCCTCTTTGATGTCTTCTTCAACCCCTTGTTCATTCAGTAGCATGTTGCTTAGCTTCCAGTTGTTGGAGTAGTTTTTCTTATTCCTTGTTTTGTCGTTGATTTCCAATTTCATCCCTTTATGGTCTGATAGCATGCAGGGTAGTATTTCTATTTTTTTATATTTGCTGAGATTTGCCTTGTGACATAATATATGATCTATTTTGGAGAAGGAGCCATGTGCTGCTGAGAAAAAAGTGTATTCATTTACTGAGGGATGAAATATTCTATATATGTCCGTTAGATCTAAGTTATTAATTGTTTTAAGGAGGCCTAAGGTTTCTCTGTTTAGTTTTTGTTTGGATGATCTATCCATTGGTGAGAGAGGTGTGTTGAAATCCCCTAGAATAACTGTGTTGTGGTCAATTTTACTCTTGAACTTGAGAAGTGTTTGTTTGATGAATGTAGGTGCTCCATTATTTGGGGCATATAGATTTATGATTGTTATATCCTCTTGATGAATGGTTCCCTTAAGTAGTAAGAAATATCCATCTTTGTCCCTTTTGATTAACTTTGGCTTGAAGTCTACCTTATTTGAAATGAGAATGGAAACCCCTGCTTGCTTCCGCAGGCCATGTGAGTGATAACACTTTTCCCAGCCTTTTACCTTCAGTCTATTGATGTCTTTTTCTATGAGGTGTTTTTCTTGGAGACAGCAGATTGTTGGGTCATTTCTTTTAATCCATTCAGATAATCTGTGTCTTTTGAATGGCGAGTTTAGGCCGTTAACATTCAGGGTTATTATTGAGATGTGATTTTTATTCCCATCCATTTTTATTTGTATGATGATCTTTAGCTTGATTTGGTTTCTCTTCTGATTGGTATTTCCCTTAGTTTAATATCTCCCTTTGTTGATTTTCATTGTTATTTTTCTCTTCTTCTTCATGAAAAATTTTGCCCAGGATGTTCAGAAGTGCTGGCTTTCGAGATGTGAAATCTTTTAACTTTTGCTTGTCGTGGAAGGTTTTTATTTCATCTTCAAATCTAAAGCTCAATTTTGCTGGATATAAGATTCTTGGTTGACATCCCTTTTCCTTCAGAGCTTGAAATATGCTATTCCAGGATCTTCTTGCTTTTAAGGTCTGGGTAGAAAAATCTGAACAAAGTCTGATTGGTTTCCCCCTATATGTAATCTGCTTCCTTTCTCTTGTGGCTTTTAATATTCTCTCCTTGCTCAGTATATTAGGCATTTTCATTATAATGTGTCTTGGTGTGGATCTGTTGTTATTTTGTATGTTTGGTGTTCGGTAGGCCTCTTGAACTTGGTTTTCCCCTTCATTCCTCAAGTTTATAAAATTTTCTGTAATTATTTCATTAAATAAATTACTCATTCCTTTGGCTTGAAACTCTGCCCCCTCCTCTACCCCAATCACTCTTATGTTTGGTCTTTTTATGTTGTCCCATAATTCTTGAATGTTCTGTTCTTGGTTTCTTACCATTTTTGCTGTGTAATCTAGATTTTTCTCTAGGATATATATTTTGTCTTCATTGTCTGAGGTTCTTTCTTCCAAGTGATCTACTCTGTTGGTGATACTTTCGATTGAGCTTTTATTTTGATTTATTGCTTCTTTCATTTCTGGAATTTCTGTTTGGTTTCTCTTTAGAGCTTCTATCTCCCTATTGAAGTAATCTTTTACTTCCTGTATTTGTTTATGGAGTTCTTTGTCAAAATGATCTTTCACCTCCTGTATTTGCTCCCTCATCTCATTTTTTAGTTCATTCTTAAGTTCCGCTAACATTTGGAATATGTAATTTCTGAATTCCATCTCTGGCATTGCCCCAACTGTGCATGGTATGGAATCTACTGAGGAGGTATATTGATTTGTTTGTGTCACTTTCTTCCCTTGTTTCTTCATATTGCTTGTGCGTCTATTCTACCTGCACTGTGGGACCTTGTCTACTTTGATTTTACCTTAAAACCTTATGTTGCTCCTGTAGTACAATGCTATCAGATCCCCTTATATTTCCTTTACACTTTAAAATCAAACACTTTCTATTCAGAGAATCCCAGTTTGATCACAATGTACAGATTTAGTTAACCCAGATGTTGTTTCCAATTTACTCTGTATGCTTCTGATGGGGTTTTAAAGTTTCAAGTAATGGACAGAGAGGTAATATGTTTAGGAAGAAGGAAGTGAGTGTATTGACTTGTTCTTTCTTAGAAAGTATGAAAAGAGAGTTCTATGGAAGTGGTTTAGTATCAGCCGACGAGAGAGGAAAGAGAATGGAGTGAATGAATAGATGGAAAGACCGATTTACATATAAACCTAACTTATGCAGCGGTTGAGAGGAGAAATAAAGAAAGATGGAAAAGAAAAAAAAAAAGAAGAGAAAAAAAAATAATAACCAAGGAGTAGTAATTAGTGTAAGAGAGAGGAGAGAGAGAATAAGTCTAGAAAATAGAGAATAAACCATATATAACACCACTTTGCTATATATTTCAATAGTACACGTTCTAGAAATCTCAATTTGTGCGTATAACTTGTTTTTGCCTCTGTTGAGAATGCAATGGCAGGGTGTAAATAGGGAAGATGAAGGAAGAAGAAAAAATATAAAAGTGAGAAGGAAGAAAAGAAAGAAAATAGGAGCAGAAGCACACAAACACACTGTCAATCAAAACAAAAACAAACAAAAAACTCCCAAGAAACAACAAAACAAACAAACAAGCAAATAAAAACAAAAACGTTGAACCCAAGAACAAGTCTCAAACAAAATGGACCCTTGGAAGCCCTTCTTTTTTCCCTTCCAGTTTAAGCCACCTGACCCAGATCATGTACAGTCAGCAACCCTGTTAGTGGAGTCAAGGCTGCACCTTTGGTCCGTTGCAGAGTGGCACAGTGGAATAGTGGAAGGGGCTTATCCTCAGGCTGGGCCCTGCTTACAGCAGTAGGGAGATGCTACTATGGGCCTTGGAGGCCAGGCAAACTGGCGGCGGGTTCTCTCTTTCCAGAGGGCAGGTGCCTACCTCTTGCTCTGGTTGCAGCTGGGCAGGTCGCACTCCCCCAGGGAGTGGAGGAAGCACTTCGCCAGGTCTGGCCCTGCGTGCAGCAGCCGGGAGATGCTGTTCTGGGCCCCGAAGACCAGGCAAACTGGTGGCTGGGTCTCTCCTTCCAGCGGGCGGGTGCCTACCTCTTGTTCTGGTCGCAGCTGGCAGGTCCCACTCTTCCTGGGAATGAAGGAAGCCCTTCCCCAGGTCTGGCCCTGCGTGCAGCAGCAGGGAGCTGCTACTCTGGGCCCAGGCGGCCAGGGACAGTGGTGGCTGGGTCTCTCCTTCCAGCGGGCAGGAGTCTACCTCTTGCTCTGGTCGCAAATGGGCAGGTCGCACTCTTCCCGATAATGGAGGAAGCCCTTCCCCAGGTCTGGCCCTGCGTGCAGCAGCCGGGAGCTGCTACTCTGGGCCCTCAAATAATTCTTATACTTATGAACTTTCTCTTCTACTGATCAGCATGTTTATCTTACTGTCAATACTTACTTGATTTCTGTGACTGTATTCTAAGTCTTGGACCTAGATAATTAAATTCCTTTATATTTGTTCTGTTTCAAAGTTCTATTAGCTATTTCACATAACATTTCATGTCTACATACATTTTAAAAATATTTTATGATACTTTACTAGATTTTATTGGGATTGAATTATATATGTATATACATACATTATATATATACTAGTGCATATATATACATACATATACATATGTATACATATTATATATGGTTTGAAAAGAACTGGCAGTTAAGTATTGTGTTCTATCATAGACATAACATCTTTTCATTTCTGTAGCTCTTTTTTTTTTTCTTTTTCTCATATGGTAGATTGAATTTAGGCACTTGACCACTGAGCCACACCCCCAGCCCTGTTTTATATTTTATTTGAAGACAGTGTCTCACTGAGCTGCTTAGTGCTTCACCATTGCTCAGGCTGGCTTTGAACTTGTGATCCCCCTGCCTCAGCCTCCTGAGCCACTGAAATCACAGGCGTGTGCCACCACACCCGACTCTGTAGGCTTTTTTAAAGCTTCTTTTAATATATGAGTTGTATACACACGTTGTTAAATGTATCACTCTTTCATTTTATTCCATTGTAAATGATATTTAATTTTTAAAATTCTATTTGTTCACTGCTATTTTACAAAGTAGTAATTAGCATTATATAGTGCCCTTGTATTCTGTGAAGTTGTTCTACTCACATTCTACTTCCAATAAATATATTTTGTGAATTACTTCAGATTTTATACATAAATGGTCATGTGGACTACAAATAAGGTTGACATTGTTTTTTTTTTTTTCCAGTATATAGTTACAGTTTTTGCTTGTGGTATTATGCTGATTTAAGTCTCCTATACATCATTGAATACCAATACTGAAGGCAGACATGCATACCTCATTTTAAAACTGAAGAAGAAAGCATTTAGTGTTTTAACATGGAATAGCATGTTAACTATGTGTATTTCTTATATTCCTTTCATTAGGTTGAGGAAGGTCACTTCGATACTCAATTAGGTGAGATATTTTGTAATAAAATATATATTAAGTTTTACTATGTTTTTTCTTTTTTTTTTTTTTTTTTTTTTCTTACTGGGTCTGTGGAGGAGACGATCATTGATTTCCTGTCTTTATTAGTCTTTTTATATAGTGAATTATCTAAATTAGTTATTGAATATTAAACTCAACTATTATCACTGAAATTAACCCTTCTTGGTATGACATATTATCATTTTTATATATTTCTAGATTGGATATGGTATACTGCTCTGTCACTGTATTATTGTTTTAAATTTGCTTTGGCTATAATTAGGTGATCATTGTTCCTTTCCAAATCATTTAAAAAGACAAAGCAGTGTTTCACGTTTGTTTATCTAATATAAAAGTTTATCTTATAAATTTGTATCTTTTGTACTTTCTGACTTCTCATGTGTACATTTTCTTTAATATTCTATTTTAAAAAATTCATTTACACATAAAATTCAAAATTCTAGGAATCAGTATTTCACATTATCTTTTCTAGTATGCCTGGCTTATGAGAAATAACACTTAAGGAACAATGTTCCTGTTTTCTGAAACAAGTTTTTGTTTTTAAACAATTTCTGCATATAAAACCAAAACTTCTTTCTTATTTTTTCTAATGAGTTATACATGACCGTAGAAAGAACTTTGACGCATCATACATAAATGGAGCACAATTTCTCATTCTTCTGGTTGTACATGATGTTGAATCACACTGGTCACGTAGTCATTTATGCACATATAGTAATAATGTTCTATTCAATGTACTATCCTTCCTATCACCATATCCCCTCCACTCTTTTCAGTCACCTCTGCCTAATCCAAAGTAACTCTATTATTCCCTAGCCCCCTCCCACCTGATTGTGAATTAGCATCCACATATCAGAATAAACATTTGGCCTTTGGATTTTGGGGACTGGCTTATTTCACTTAGCATGATATTCTCCAGCTCCATCCATTTTCCAGCAAATGTCAACATTGCATTTTTCTTTAAGGCCAAGTCATAGTCCACTGTGTATATATATACCACATTTTCTTTTATCCATTTATCTGTTGAATGACAATTAGTTTGGTTCCATAGTTTAGTTATTGTGAGCTGAGCTGCTATAAACTTTGATATGACTATGTAACTGTAGTACGCTGATTTTAAGTCTTTTGTGTATAAACCAAGGAGTGGGGTAGCTGGGTCAAATGGTGGTTCCATTTCAAGTTTTCCGAGTAATCTCCATACCACTTTCCATATGCTTGTACCAATTTGTAGTCCCACCAGCAACGTATGAGTGTATCTTTTCCCCCACATCCTTGCCAACATTTATTGTTGCTTGTTAAAAACTCAGTGACATCCTTCATAGAACTAGAGAAAGTAATAATAAAATTAATTTGGAAAAATAAGAGACCAAGAATATCCAAAGCAATCCTTAACAAGAAGAGCAAAGCAGGAAGCATCACAATACAGACCTTAAACTATACTACAGAGCAATAGTAACAAGAACAACATGGTATTGGCACCAAAATAAACATGTAGACCAATGGTACAAAAGAGTAGACAGACACAAACCCACATAAATGGATTTATCTTATACTAGACAAAGGTGCCAAAAACAAAAACATTCACTGGAGAAAGGACAGCCTCTTCAACAAATAGTGCTTGGAAAAATTGGAAATCCATATGTTAAAAAAAAAAAAAAAAAAAAAAAAAAGGAAATTAAAGCCCTATCCTTCACCAGGCAGAAAACACAATTCAAAGTAGATCAAAGACTTAGTTACTAGAACAGAGACCCTGCACCTAATAGAAGAAAAGTTTAGCCCAAATCTTTACCGTATCAGCTTAGGATTTGACCTCCTTAACAAAGTGCAAGAAACAAAATCAAGAATCAATAAATGGAATGGATTCAAACTGCAAGTCTTCTTCTTAGCAAAGGAAACAACAATAACATAAAGAGACAGTCTACAGTATGGGAGATAATCCTTACCACATGCACTAATATAGAGCATTCTTCTCCAGGATATATAAAGAACTCAAAAACTTAACACCAAAGAACAAATAACCCAATGAATAAATGGGATAAGGAACTGAATAGATACTTCCCAGAAGAAATACAATTGACCAAAACTTTTCCATAATGAATAAAGCTGTTTTTTCAAACTGTCATCAAATAATCTTTATAAGAAACTCAAGAATAAATATTTCCATTTATTTATCTTCTTGTCTATCCATCCATTCATCTATATATCATTTACCTAAAAATAGAATATATCTTGAAGTTAAAGTAATTAAGTTCCACATATATTTGCTTTTCTGTGTATTTCTCTTTTCCTCTGAACATTGACTGTTATGGTTTGAATATGAAGTCCCCCAGAAGCTCTTGCATTAATGAAGGAAACACTTCACTTTACAAACACATTAATACAAAAGGCATCAAAAACTATTGAATAAGGTACAATAGAATTGATAATACAATATCCATGATTTGTGTTCAAGATACTGAAATGAGTGAATATATTATTTAAGTTCTGAAATGAAATTCAATACATTGGATAAGAACCAATTGATTAAGGGTCAATGTTATTCTTTTGAAGAACAGGATGTGTACTTTATAAATAAAATAAAATAAAATAATAAGAAAACAAGCCTGCAGTGCCATCTTTATTAAAGCTATTTTTCTCTGTTCTATATCTGACTGAAATTTGACTATAAGTAATATGTTCATTCTCTGCAATACTCAAATTTTCTTTAAGAAATGAATGAATTAGACTGGACATTTATTTTCTAAAGCTTACATACAATAATATCTAGATAAAGTAGTTTTTAACTTTCAATTTTACGTTAAGAAAATATTTCAATTGTTATTGATTAACAACTTAGTTTAATAGAAACAACCATAACTTTTTTTTTTTTTTTTTTTTTTTTTTTTTTTTTGGTAGTGCTGGGGATTGAACCCAGGGCCTTGTGCATGTGAGGCAAGCATTCTACCAACTGATTGATATCCCCAGCCCCCACAACTAATTTTTGTAGACAGAAAAACCAAGAGGTACAAAGTTATGATCAAATGTAGCCTTTAAGTTTTAATAAGCCCCTGATGTAAGAAAATTCTAGACTAACAAAAACTCCCAAGTGTTCTGAAAATGTCCAACTGCATTATTGGATCTCCTTAGTGTAGCCTCAACAGTGGACTATTCTTTTGGAGTGTAATATCTTGTTTAATTTATGAAATAATTTTTGGTTAATTTATCTGGTCCTTAGATACCCCAAACACCTAACTTTTAAAGGTGTCAAATGAGAGAATCAATCAAACCATCTATAAATTCAGCATCTCCAGCTTATCTATCATGAAAGTAACTAAACAAATGCCAAGAATTATTCCTGAGAGAACAGAAAATTTAAATTTGTGTTGTAGTTTAATAAAGCTCAAAGTTCAAAGCCATTATACTATAAAGAATTCTTCTACTTGAAGGCTAGAGGTTCTCCTTCTGTATTTCTATTATAGACTGTGTGCATATTTAAACTGCAATCTAGATAAGACTTCTTTTGGGGAATTTAATTAGGTAATTCCCATTCACCTGATTATTTTTTCTTGACATATTCCCACATGCCATACTTTTTAAGAACAATATTAAGGAGCATACTGAGAAGTTATAAAGTGAAACAATACAGTCTGAATCTTCAGAAGCTGAGGAAGAAAAATGAGACAATTCTATTAAGTTTTTATAACAATACCAATAACTCTGTTTTCATTAATTCAGAAAGTGGTGTATTCACTGTGTTCTGAATTAAATCAATGCCTCAGACATGGATTGGCCTAATAGCCCGTAATACAATGCAGTTTCTCTTAAATGTATGAACTTTATTCCCTACCAATTTTCTGCATCCCAGCTATTTTGCGCTCCTGTCCAACATTTTCAGTGACCATAAGCATACTAAGGCTGAAAAGGGTGTATATGAATCAACCAGCAGACAGCATTGGAGGGAACGTGATCGAGTTATGTAGTAACTATTCTTCAATTATGGAAAGTTCATTTCAAAGCTCCCTTCTGTTTAAGAACAGTGAAGGGAGAAAAAGATGTTAATGTGTTTGGATTACATTAAAGTTTTAAGATTAACTAAAAGAAAGGGAGGGAAAAAGTGCTAATGGCAAGAGCACACGGAAGAGGCATTATTATATTACTGCTAATGCACATAAAACATTGCTTATTAAAATAGGATGGCAGTTTTACATCCTATTAAATATATCAAAGCTGTACTTCAATTACAAATCCTTTTATATGCATGTTTTAACAAATATGTCTTTGATAATGGAATGTAGCTGCAAATCCTTAAATGCTAGACACGAGCTCTACTATATAATGCAATGGCAAAAAAAAAAAAAAAATTACAACTAGCAGCTAACCATATTTTGAGATATCTTTTTTTTTTTTTTCAATCTCTCTTTTATATTCTATGAGTTTTCAACTGAGCAGCTGGGAAGCAACTCAATTTAAGATCCGGAGCCTCTGGGCTTGTGATGGTTAACAGTGATGTGTTGTGCTATTATTTTCACATGGTTATTTGTGGAAATAAATTATGTCCTTGAGATGGTGTATGAACAGGAAGTGCTTGATCATGTTTGCCTATGATCTTATTTTGTGAAATAACTCTAACTTTCAGAAATATAATGGTGAAGATATTTTCTTAGAAAGTAAAAAAAAATTACATCTTGAATGGCATAAGAATTATTTTTATGAGAATTTCAAACACATTAGAGTTGAAATGTAATCTATGACCCCTTGTTGTAAAACTGATTTTCTTCCTTGATTAAAAATTGCTAGAGAGAAACACAAGCAGTGATTTATTTTAATTAATGGAGTACTAATAGTGGGTTAAATTAGCACTGAATATAATACACATTAAAAAATGTTAAATTTTATGTGATTATCTGTCACAAATATGAGACACTAATACATTGGCCACTAAAACTGGTACTTTTCAGCAAAATCCAAACTTTGTTATATTTATGATTTATGATTAAAACTTTTTCTTTAAAAATATTATGTGTGCATGCAAATATATACTTTCTTTCACTAGTAATTGAAAACAATCTATTAAATCTAATTGCTTCAATTTCTCTTTAGTGTCATAAAATTTAGTCAAATGAAATACTCAATTAGTTCATCTTTTGTGAACTACTTAGGTTATTTTCTATTTTCTTTCCTCTTATTCCTACTTGCCTTCAGTTTCTGTCCTTTCCATGGTTAGATTTCAAAGGAGAGACCGGGAAGTAAAGGGGTGTCAATTTTTAAAATTTATATTTTCAGAGGCTGAAAACTTTCTTGCCTTTAAAATTGAAATATTATTGTCTTAAAAGAAAATTAAAAGGGAGATTTTTTGTAAATTTTTCTGGGACAGCTCCCTCAACACCACTACTTGAGACAGAAAATGAACTTTCCTTCTTGTATCCTTAAGGATTGTCTTTTGGCCCCTGGTTCCAGGAATCAAATTCCCAGTTTTCATTTTTAAAGTCTTTTAGACTTTTGTCTTCTGTGACTGTGAGAAAATAAGTCTCTACTGTTTTAATGTCCCAAATTTATTGTGATTTATTGTAGTAGTCATGAAATACTGGCACAAGCACAAAGCAATGTTTAAACCTCTTTTGCACATGTGGTTTTGATGTTTGATACATGGTAGTATATCTGGTTTTGTTTCAGTCAGTCACCCCTCCATTCTTTCTACTTTATTGCAGTCCCAAAAGAAATTTTAAGACTATAAAAATTATTACTATTAGTAACAGATCTGTGACTCATCATATTTTTAAGCATTTCAGGATATGGCAGCAGACAATGATATCCTTCCTTATCAAACCGAAAAATAGTTCACTTTCAAGAAGAAAGTCTGGGAACATTTGTGTCAACTAAGGACACCCAACATTTCCTTATATTCTGAAAAACAGGGAAAAAATGTTTTGAGAATTTGGAAAGAGGAGGATTTTACTTATAGATTGGCATGCCTGGGAGCGTGTTTGATCATGGATACGAAATAAATACATTGAAGATCCTGGAACCATCATTATAGAAACTGTAGAGTAATGGTAAGTTAGGTTAGTTGGGACTTTTTAGAGAAACAGAACCAATAGAATATATATGTAGAAAGGTACACAGTACAAACATTAATTTTGAGGGATTAGCTCACATGATTTTTGGAGGCTGAGTTATTGTCCCTTGTTTTGCCATTTCCAAGATAAATATCTAGGGAAGGAAGTGGTGTAGTTCCAGTTCAAATTCAAAGTTCTGAAATCCACAGAAGCCAACGGTGTCTAGTCTGAGTATGAAGTTCCAAGAATTAGAAGCATCAAAATCTGAGATCAGGAGAAAATAATGTTTCAGCTCAAGCAGAGAGAACAATTTTAACTTTATCTTTTTTGTATTATTCAGGTCCTCAGTCTACAAATTCAAATGTTAATCTCTTCGGAAATATCCTTACAGTCACATTCAAAATAATGTTTTACCAGGTATCTGGGCATCCCTTGCTCCAGTTAAGTTGACCTATAAAATTAATCATCATGTGTTTTGTTGTATTAATTTGTGATACCAAAAAGAGAGGAAGGTAGCCTTTTAAACTTATAAAGCTGAAGCAAGTAGTTCACAAAATGAAGTTAGAATACATAGAATTTCAACTTTTTTAGCATAAAAATTTACAGTTGTAAGCACTTCCTAACCCTTTTATAATATTAATCTTATGGCTGTGACTTGAAGCTTATATTCACCAATATTTTCTTCCTTCCTTTTTCTTTTTTTGTTACCAAGAACTGAACTCAGGGGCACTAAACTACTGAGCCATATTCCCAGCCCTATTTTGTATTTTATTTAGAGACAGGGTCTCACTGAGTTGCTTCGTGAGTGGTTTTGAACTTGTGATCTTCCTGTCTCAGCCTCCCAAGCCACTGGGATTACAGCATGTGCCTCAGTTCCCAGCCCAATATTTTATTTCTGATTAAACAAAATCTCTTTCAGAAACATTGACCACATCAAAAATAAATTCCTCCATTAGGAAGCCAAAAGCAATTCACTACAAAACAGAAATAAACAAAAACCTTGAATAATGCACGTATGTATTGAAAGAATTCTGATTGAACATGGGAAAAAAATTAACTATAGAAATTTAAATTCCAGTGAAAGAAGCATATCTTTGCAAGTAAGGATTTTCACCACTTACAAGTTTCTGAACAAAAAATAATCAAAATTATTTAGATGCTTCACATAAAATGTATTTTGTGGGCTGGGGTTGTGGCTCAGCGGTAAAGCATTCGCCTAGCACATGTGAGGCCCGGGTTCAATCCTCAGCACCATGTAAGGGTAAAGGCATGTGTACAACTAAAAACAAATAAAGAAGTACTTTTTTTTTTTTTTAATTATTTTGTCTTGAAAAAGATTATACCATAATCTAACGGTCTTATTCTAAATAAGCAAAGGTAGTCTTTCCAATAATGTTTTATTTTTAAAATTAATTGATTAATTAATTAATTTGTTCTACTTTGTTATGCATGACAGCAGAATGCATTTTGATTCATACTACACCAAAGGATAACAACTTTTTATTTCTCTGGTACACAAAGTAAAGTCACACCATGCATGTCTTCAAACATGTACCTAGGGTAATGATGTCCATCTCCTTCCACCATCTTTCCTACCCTCTGTCTGCTTACTTCCCCTCCCTCCCCTTTGCCTAATCCAGAGTTCCTCCATTTCTCCCATTCTCCCCCCTCACCCCCATTATGGATCAGCATCTGCTTATCAGAGAAAACATCTGGCCTTTGGTTTTTAGGGATTGGCTTACTTCACTTAGCATAATATTCTCCAACTCCATCCATTCACTTGCAAATGCCATGATTTTATTCTCTTTTAATGTTGAGTAATATTCCATCATATATATATATATATATGTATATATATATATATATATATATGCATGCCACAGTTTCTTTATCCTTTCATCTGTTGAAGGGTATCTAGGTTGGTTCCACAGTTTAGCTATTGTAAATTATGCTGCTATAAACATTGATGTAGCTGTGTCATGGTAGTATGATGTTTTAAAGTCCTTTGGGTATAAACCAAGGTGTGGGATAGCTAGGTCAAATGGTGGTTCCATTTCAGGTTTTCTAGGGAATCTTCATACTGCTTTCCTGATTGGTTGCACCAATTTTCAGTCGCACCAGCAATGTAAGAGTGTGCCTTTCCCCCACATACATGCCAACAATTATTGTTGTTTGTATTCTTCATAATTGCCATTCTGACTGGAGTGAGATGAAATCTTAAGAGCATTTTTTTATTTACATTTTTCTAATTACTGGAGATGTTGAACATTTTCCATCTATTTTTTGATTGATTGTATATCATCTTCTGAGAAGTGTCTATTCAGTTATTATCTCATTTATTGATTGGGTTATTATTATTGTTATTTGGTGTTAGTTTTTTGAGTTCTTTATATATGCTGGAGATTAGTGCTCTATCTGATATGGGTGTGGCTTAAATTTGCTCCCATTCTGTAGCTCTCTCTTCACCTCACTGATTGTTTCTTTTGATGAGAAGAAGCTTTTCAGTTTGAATCCATCCTGTTTATTAAATCTTGATTTTATTTCTTGTGCTTTAGGAGTTTTGTTAAAGAAGTCAGATCCTAAGCCAATATGGCAAAGATTTGGGCCTACTTTTCTTCTACTTGGCACGGGGTTTCTGATCTAATTCCTAGGTCCTTGATCAACTTTGATTTGATATTTGTGCATGGTGAAAGATAGGGGTTTAATCTCATTTTGCTGCATATGGATTTCCAGTTTTCCCAGCACCATTTGTAGAAGAGGCCATTTTTTCTCCAATATATGTTTTTGGCACCTTTGTTTAGTATGAGATAACTGTTTTTCTGTGGGTTTACCTCTGTGTCCTCTATTCTGTACCATTGGTCTACAAGTCAATTTTGGTGCCAAAACCATGCCATTTTTGTTACTATTGCTCTGTAGTATAATTTAAGGTCTCATATTGTGATGCCTCATGTTTTACTCTTCTTGGTAAGGATTGCTTTCATTATTCTGGGTCTCTTATTTTTCCAAATGAATTTCATGACTGCCTTTTCTATTTCTATAAGGAATGTCATTGGGATTTTGGTAGAATTGCATTAAATCTGTATAGTGCTTTTGGTAGTATGGTCATTTTGCCAATATTAATTCTATCTATCCAAGAACAAGGGAGATCTTTCCATCTTCTAAGGTCTTCTTTAATTTATTCCTTTGGTGTTCTATAATTTTCATTGTAGGGGTCTTTCACCTCTTTTATTAAGTTGATTCCCAAGTATTTTATTGTTTGAGACTATTATAAATGGGATAATTTCATTTTCAGAGAATTCATAACTGTTATCCAGAAATGCCTTTGATTTATGGATGTTGATTTTATATCCTTCTACTTTGCTGAATTCATTTATTAGTTCTAGAAGTTTTCTGGTGCAATTTTTTGGATCCTCTAAGTATAGAATCATGCTGTTGGCACTAATAATGTTTTTAGAAAAACTGAAATGAGACCTGCCTATCTACTCGCTATATCTTTTTAATTTTTTTAATAAAAATATTTTTACCATATCTAGGTGTAATTTGTTTGGTTTTAAACCCTATGTTTTTTATGTTATTGAATTAGAATTATTTTTCTACAAGGGGTCCATGAGCATCATTAGAATTCCAAAGGTATCATGACAAAGATTAAAAACAGCAATTAGAGAGATCTAGCTACTATATTCAGAATAGAATGAAGAAAGGGAATAAAGACAGAGGCAGGAATAATAGGATGCTAACAGCATAACCCAGGTGAATGGTGTGATTTGCCTCATAGATAGACTATAGAAATAGTGAGAAGTCTTTCTTTTATAGATATATTTTAATGATAAAGTGAATATAATTTCTAGAAATAACTTTTTTTTTTTATTATAAGGTTACCTAAGATGGCTTTTTCTTTGTATTGCCTATTTCTTTAGCAATTCACTTTTCCCTGATTCATCACACTTATCAATTTATTTTAGTTTCTTATATTTTAGATATAAATTATTTTGTTTACATATGTGAAAAATACCTTCTTAAATATTTTGATAGCTTCAACTCATTATATTGTCTTTTGTAGAGGGTCATTTTCTTTTCTGTGAGAGTTCAATTTCTTAACAATAAATGTAGTTTTTTTATATTTTTATAATTTGTTGAGCAAGATTCCATATATTTTTCCTTAGCATTACAAAGAATAATATAGTGGATTTTTCTTCAAAATTTTTGTCATCTAGTTCTTCACTCTTTTCAGTAATTGAATATTATCTAGAATAATATTCAATAATTTTATATTCTTTTTTAATGTGGAAAAATCAATTGTCCTTATAATAAAAATTTTATTTGTATTGCCATATAAAATACTAATCTTTAATTAATGCATTAATGTTTTCATTAACTTATTTCTTTTTAAAAATTTTAATTTGTTATATATGACACCAGAATGCATTACAATTCATATTACACATATAGAGCACAATTTTTCATATCTCTGGCTTTATACAAAGTAGAGTATGGAATAATTTTATAGCTTTATAAGGCATTGTATAAAATAGGGGAACATTAGCATATTTTATTTAGTTTTTTCTCTTAAATTTAATCCTCAATTCTGTGCCTTTACTGAGATGTGTGAAATTTATAATCAGTAGTCCATTAAATTGTGTGGAAAATTTAGTTAACATTATTATTGACATAAAAAAATGTAGATTTACTCAGGTAGTTTATATACTTATCATACTTATTTTTCATATTTGAACATGACATGTATTTTTATGTTTTTAAGCTTATTTTTAATAATAATTTGTTCCTTGTTTTGAAATCATTTCTGTTTATAAGTACATAATTTCAGTATATAAAATTATACAAAAATTATTCATGTAGACTTTATGAATGAAAATTTGAATTATTTCTAATCTTAATTCCATTGAATATTTTCTCGATCTTTTAAGTCTTTTAAGTACATCATTTCATACTATTTCACCTTTACATGTGACTATACATTCCTAGAACAGTTTTTATACTGTAAAATAATGAATGTGTAATTTTGCTAAATTTTTCCAATTTCTGAACAAAATAGATTACACCATAATGCATTCCAGCAAAAGTTATTTGGAGTTCTTGAATCCCCAATGTCTCCCTAACAAAAGTTTTCTCAAATAATTGGTTTTTAACAAACCTAATAGAAAAGGAATAGTATTTTACTGTACTTTAAATTTGTAGTTCCCCTTTTATGAAGGATTTTAAGCACCTAAGTGTATATTTAGGTTAATTGGAAATTTCTTAGCTGTAATTTCTTCCCTGTAACTTGATTATGCCTATATTTGACCATTTTTTTTACATGTTAACTATTTTCATCTCAAATTTTCATACTCCTTCATATTAACCATGGATCTCATTTTATTTATTATAATTCACATATAAATTTTCAGTTTTATCATGCCCTATGAACAATTTATGGTATTTGCATTTTATTTTACCTCATTATTTGTTACTATGCCATCCAAATTACTTACTGTTGTGTCACCAATGGTTTTACCAAAGATATGAGAGGTCAACTTTACTAAATATTAAGATTCCAGAAATCTTGGATACTTCCTTGGATTCTCTGTTCTGTTTCATTTGTTTATTATCCTATGTATAAAAAATCCCATGCAATCATAATAGTAGAGACTATGAAATGTTTCAATTTCAGCTATACCTACTCTCTCCTTCAGGTTTCTCATTAATGGTCGTGGCTTAATTTTCATCAAAATTTTATGATCATCTTATTTTGCTCGAGGTAAAGAAAAAACTCTGATTTTTATGCTTATAGTATATGTTAAAAAATAATTTCAGAGAATATGAATTCACTCAGATATTGAAGTTTTCCAATATGGTAGGTCTTTCATTTGTTTATCTCCTCTTTTGTTTGTTTTAAGAGTATTTTAGATTTTGGGAGAGGAGATGGTGGACCGGAGAGAGGTGACATTAAGTGTCAGTCAATAAACTGAGGTACAATAGTGAGAATACTGCTGAGTTACTAGTGATATTCCTGCACCCATGGGGGAGCCAAGGTCATTCTGCTTCTCTGGGGCACTGAGATGGCAAAGTACAGTGGGGGCGAATCTCCAAATTGCTGACTCACCATGGGAGACAAACAATGGCACAAGGAAATCTGCAGCAGAGCCAATGAGGAACTGTGCAGAAGAACAAGGACCTAGGAAGCAGTAACAATACAGAAGGGCAGTTTGGCTGCCCAGCTTGCTTTCACACAAGTCACCTGGCAGGTTCACATTCATAGGAACTCCAGTAAGGTCCTGTGTGGTTCCATTATGCCCAGGGGGACCAATCACCACCATTTTTGAAAGTGGCTGCAGCAGATGAAGAAAGAAGAAGGGGGAATCACCTGCGAAGGGAACCCTGCATACATCCAAGGAATTTACACAGGCTCTGAAGACAACCTACATCTATATAAGCCACACACAGTTAGTGGGGGAGCTCGTATCTGAACACAGCCTACCAGCCCCATAACTCTGCAAATGTAGATGCCTACAAATTAGGTCACCTTTCAGCGCCATTCACCAGGGGGGTCAACTTCCAGCACCGAACTCTGGCTAACCAGGTACACAGACTGTAACTCTACCCCCAACTCCTCAGCAGAAGCCAGGGCAGGTTCTGTGACTACTTGGTTAACTCCAACATCTGGAGGGTGGCAAGAAAATCCGGAAAACCGAAATGAGACATCCGCATCTACTGGATGTAAAGGGAACCAGAAAATCTCCCCTCAAAATTTCTTGGCTGTGATTTATTTCTGGGTTCATCTTTGTGGGGTTTATTTTGTTGTTGTTGTTTGTTTGTTTATTTTTAACAGTGTGTGTATGTTTGCACGCACACATGCACATTTTTCTTTCTCATTTTTATTTATTCTTTATTGTTTTCTTTGGTTAGTCTTGTTCCCTCCCCCCCTTTTTTTTTCTTCCCTCTTCTTTTCTCTCCCTATTGACACCCCATCCTCACACTCTCAACATAGGTGAAACCAAGTTTTATACATGAATTAGGAATTTGAGAATTGGGGCAACTGAATAATATATCAAATCTGTGTTCTATATAGTTTCTTTTCTATTTTTGACCCACTTTCTTTTTCTTCTCTTGTTCACCAATTTCTACTACTTGACATTTTTTTTTTCTCTTAACATACATAAGTTTGGTTTATATACACATCGGTCTTCCCACTAACTTGTTCACTCCAATTCATCTCCTCTCTCTTATGCTGATATTAAACTACATCCACAGATTTCTCCTTCACACTTCCTAAGAAATAACAACTCAATATCCTCACTTCCTTTCTCCTAAGCATATAACATATGTGTCCAATATTAGAAATTATAAACCTCTTTAGAAACCTACAGAGTATATTGGAGATAATATCTGAATTCACTAATTCTGTACATTGTGACCAAATTGTAAGTATCTGAATAAAAAATGTCTGGTTTTAGAGTGTAAAGTGTTTATATGGGGATCTGATAACATTGCACTAAAGGGGCATCATAAGGCTTTAAGATAAAAATGAAAAAGTCAAGGTTCCACAGTGCTAGAAGGGAAGTCATACAAGCAATATGAAAAAACAATGGAAGAAAGTGTCCCAAATAAATCAACAAAGCTCCTTATTAAATTCCATGGCAAGCACAGCAGATGAAATGACAGAGAAGAAGTTCATGAGGTACATGATCCAAATGTTCAATGATCTCAAGAATGATATAAGGGATCAAATACAGGTAGTAAAAGATCATTTTGACAAAGAACTTCATACAAAAATACAAGAAGCAAAGATTACTTCAATAAGGATATAGAGGTTTTAAAAAGAAACCAAACAGAAATTCTGAAAATGAAAGAAGCAATAAAACAAACTAAATGTTCAATTGAAAGCATCACCAACAGATTAGACCACTTGAAAGACAGGGCCTCAGATAATAAAGACAAAATATATAATCTTGAAAAAATGTAGACCACACAGTGAAATGGTAAGAAATCATGATCAGAACATTCAAGAAATATGGGTAGCTTTAAAAGACCAAATTTAAGAGTTATTGGGATAGACCAAAGGAACAAGTAACTTATTCAATGAAATAATAGCAGGAAATTTTCCAAACATGAAGAATGAATGGGAAAACCAAGTTCAAGAGGCTTACTGAACACCAAATGTACAAAATCACAACAGATCCACACCAAGGCACATTATAATGAAAATGCCTAACATAACGATAAGGAGAGAATATTAAAAGCCACAAGAGAAAGGAATCAGATTACATATAGGGGAAAACCAATTAGATTATGTGCAGATTTTTCAACCCAGATCTTAAAAGCTAGAAGATCCTGGAACAATATATTTCAAGCTCTGAAAGAAAATGAACGCCAACCAAGAATCTTATATCCAGGAAAATTAAGCTTTAAATTTGAAGATGAAATAAAACCTTCCGTGATAAACAAAAGTTAAAAGAATTCACAACTCGAAAGCCTACACTTCTGAACATCCTGGGCAAAATATTCTATGAAGAAGAAAAGAAAAATAACAATGAAAATCAGCAAAGGTAAATGTTAAAATAAAGGAAACACTAACCAGAGGAGAAACCAAATCAAGTTAAATACCACAAACAAACAAAAATGGATGGGATTATGAATCATGTCTCAAGAATAACCCTGAATGTTAATGGCCTAAACTCACAATTCAAAAGACACAGACTGTCAGACTGGATTAAAAGAAAAGATCCAAAAATATGCTGTCTCCAAGAAACTCATCTTATAGAAAAAGACATCAACAGACTAAAGGTGAAAGGCTGGGATAAAGCTTACCACTCACATGGGCTGCTGAAGCAAGCAGGGGTTTCCATTCTCATATCAAATAAGGTAGACTTCAAGCCAAAGTTAATCAAAAGGGACAAAGATGGATATTTCTTACTGCTTAAGGGAACAATTTGTCAACAAGACATAACAATTATAAATTTATATGCCCCAAATAATGGAACACCTACATTCATCAAACAATCCCTTCTCAAGTTCAAGAGTCAAATACACTACAACACAATTATTCTAGGGGACTTCAACACACCTCTTTCACTACTGGATAGATCGTCCAAACAAAAGATAAACAAAGAAACTTTAGACCTCATTAATACAATTAACAACTTAGACTTAATAGCATATATAGAATAATTAATTCCTCAGTGAACAAATGTATTTTCTTCTCAGCAGCACATGGCTCATTCTCTAAAATAGACCATACATTATGCCACAAAGCAACTCTTAGCAAATATAAAAAAGTAGAGATACTACCCTGCATTCCATCAGATCATAATGGAATGAAATTAGAAATCAATGATAAAATAAAAAGTAAAAAAAAAAAGTTACTCCAAAAACTGGAGACTAAACAACATGCTACTGAATGAACAAGAGGATGCAAAAGACATCAGGGAGGAGATTAAAATTTCCTAGAGGTGGATGAGAATACAGATACATCATATTGAAATCTCTGGGACACTATGAAGGCAGTATTAAGAGGAATATCCATTGCATGGATTTTATTCCTTAAAAGAAGAAAAAAAACAACAAATAAAGGACTTACCACCACACCTCAAAGCCCTAGAAAAAGAAGAACAGACCAACACTAAGAGAAGTAGAAGACAGGAGATAATTAAAATCAGAACTGAAATTAATAAAATTGAGACTAAAGAAACAATTGAAATAATTGACAAAACAAAACGTTGATTATTTGAAAATATAAATAAAATCGACAGACCCTTAGTGATGCTAATGAAAAGAAGGAGACAAAAAATTCAAATTACTAACACCTGTGATGAAAAAGGAACTATCACAACTGACACCTCAGAAATACAGAAGATAATTAGAAATTATTTTGAAAACTTGTACTCTAACAAAATAGAAAATATTGAAGGCATTGACAAATTTCTAGAGTCATATGAATTGCCCAAACTGGATCTGGAGGTTACACACAATTTAAACAGATCAATTTTAAGTTAGGAAATAGAAGATGCCATCAAAATCTACCAACAAAGAAAAGTTCAGGACCAGGTGGATACATAGCTGAGTTCTACAAGACCTTCAAAGGAGAACTTACACAGATTCCAAAGCCAGGCAAAGACACATCCAAAAAAAAACTTCAGATCAATATCTTTAATGAAAATAGATACAAAAATTCTCAACAAAATTCTGGCAAATTGAATACAAAAACATATCAAAAAGATAATGCACCACAATCAAGTGGGGTTTATCCCAGGGATGCAAGGTTGGTTCAACATATGGAAATCAATAAACGTAATACATCACATCAATTGACTTAAAGATAAGAACCATATGATCATCTCAATAGATGCAGAAAAAGCATTTGACAAAATACAGCACCCCTTTATATTCAAAACACTAGAAAAACTAGAGATAACAGGAATGTATCTCAACATTATAAAAGCTATCTATGTGAATGAAGCCCCAGGCTAGCATCATTTTAAGTGGAGAAAAATTGAAAGCATTCCTTCTAAAAACTAGAACAAGACAGGGGTGTCCCCTTTCACCACTGTTATTTAACGAAGTACTTGGAACTCTGGCCAGAGCAATTAGACAGATGAAGGAAATTAAAGTAATCCACATAGGAAAAGAAGAACTCAAATTAGCACTCTTTGCTGTTGATATGATTCTATACCTTGAAGACTCAGAAAATTTCACCAGAAAACTTTTAGAACTAGTAAAAGAATTGGGGAAAGTAGCAGGATACAAAATCAACACCCATAAGTTAAAGGCATTTATGTACATCAGTGACAAATACTCTGAAACAGAAATGATGAAAACTACTCTATTTACAATAGCATCAAGAAAAATAAAATACTTGAAAATCAACTTAATGAAATACGTGAAAGACCTCTATAACAAAAACTACAGAACACTAAAGAAAGAAAGGAAGGAAGACCTTAGAAGATGGAAAGATCTACCTTGTTCTTGGATAGGCAGAATCAATATTGACAAAATGACTATATTACCAAAAGCATTGTACTGTTTCAATGCAATTCCAATCAAAATACCAATAACATTCTTTATAGAAATAGAAAAAGCAGTCATGAAATTCATCTGGAAAAATAAGAGACCCATAATAGCTAAAGCAATCCTTAGCAACAAGAGTGAAGCAGGTGTCATCACAATACCAGACCTTAAACTGTATTACAGAGCAATAGTAAAAAAAAAAACAGCATGGTACTGGCACCAAAATAGACATGTAGACCAATGGTACAGAGTAGAGGACATAGAGATTAATGCCCACAACTATAGCTATCTTATATTAGATAAAGGTGCCAAAAACATACATTGGAGAAAAGATAGCCTCTTAAACAAATAGTGCTGGGATAACTGGAAATCCCTATGCAACAAAATGAAATTGAACCTCTATCTCTCACCATGCACAAAACTCAACTCAAAGTGGATCAAGGACCTAGGAATTAAATCAGAGACCATGCAGATATTAGAAGAAAGAGTAGGCCCAAACTTCCATCATATCAGATTAGGCTCCTACTTCCTTAATAAGACTTCTATTGCACAAGAATTAAAATCTAGAATTAATGAATGGGATGGATTCAAACTAAAAATATTCTTCTCAGCAAAAGACAATCAGTGAGATGAATAGAAAACCTACTAATTGGGAATTAATCTTTACTACATGCACGTTAGATAGAGCACTGATCTCTAGAATATATAAAGAACTTAAAAATCTTAACACCAAAAACAAAACAAAACAAAATAAACAAAAAAACAAATAAGCAAATCAATAAATGGGCCAAGGAACTGAACAGACACTTCTCAGAAGAATATATGCAATCAACAAATACATGAAAAAATGTTCAACATCTCTGGCTATTAGAAAATGCAAATCAAAACTATTTTAAGATTTCATTTTATTACAGTCAGAATGGCAGTTATTAAGAGCACAAACAACAATAAATGTTGGAGAGGATGTGGGGGAAAAGGCACACTCATACATTGTTGGTGGAACTGCAAAATGGTGCAGCCAATATGGAAAGCAGTATGCAAATTCCTTTGAAAACTGGGAATGGAACCACCTTATGACCCAGCCATCCCACTCCTAGGTCTATTCCCAAAGGACTTAAAAATACCATACTACAGGGACGCAGCCACATCATTGTTTATAGCAGCACAATTCACAATAGCTAGGTTGTAGAACCAACCTAGGTGCCCCTCAGTAGATGAGTGGATAAAGTAAATGTGGTATATATACACAATGGAATATTACTCAGCAATAAAAGATAATAAAATATTGGCATTCACAGGTAAATGGATGAAGTTGGAGAATATAATGCTAAATGAAGTTATCCAATCTCAAATATCCAAATGCTAAATGTTTTCTCTAATATAAGGGATGGGGTGGGGAGCATAGGAGGATTAGAGGAACGCTAGAATAGCCAATGGGGAGGGAGGGAAAGGGAGGGGGCAAAAGGGTGAAGAAAAAAAAAAAAGATGGTAGAATGAGATGGATATCATTACCCTAAGTGCATGTAATGCCAAATGTTTTCTCTGATATAAGGAGGCTGATTCATAGTGGGATTGGGATGGGGAGCATAGGAGGATTAGAGGAACACTAGAAATATCAATGGGGAGGGAGGAAAAGGAGGGGGAAAGGGGTATAAAGGGGAAAAAAAGATGGTAGAATGAGATGGATATCATTACTCTAAGTGCATGTATGAAGACATGAATAGTATGAATATACTTTGTATACAAAAAAATGTAAAAATGTGCTCTATATGTGTACTACGAATTGTAATGCATTCTAATGTTATATACAACAACTTTGAATTTAAAAAAAGAATATTTTAAAGTTTAAAATCACATAGTTATAGAGGTTTGGCTGATTTTTTAATTAACTTTATATCTAGCTATTTGAACAATATATGTGTGTGTGTGTATGTGTGTGTATATATGTACATATATATATATTTTATATTCTATTATATAGCCTAAATTGTTATTAAATTTAAACTTGATCTACGTTGATTTACATGTTTCGTTTTCTAAAACTATGTAAATTTAGTTTTAGTAAATCATTTTGTTTGTAACTGATTTTAAAAATGGTTATCTTTCATTGTTATTATTATTATTATTTAATCTGGAGGAGTTTAACCACTGAGATGCATCCCCAGCCCTTTTTATGTTTTGAGACAGAGTTTTGCTCAGGGCTTTACTAAACTGCAGAGTTTGGCTTTGAACTTGAGAACCTTCTGTCTTGGCCTCCTGAGTTGTTGGGATTACAGGCATGCACCACCATGCCCAGATTATCCTTTTGTTTTCTAGTATGTAATACCCAAATATATTACCTGCAAATGTATGTCTCTGTCAATCTAGAAATGCACAAAAAAATGGTCAAGTTTTTTAATGTTGAATGGTCTTTTTGTATTTTTAGCTTCTGTGGAAAATACTATACTCTTTTAATAATGCTTAATATTTCATGGAAATACTAAATTAGTAATCTCTCTAAAATTGAAGTTTGTAAAGTTTGCCTTGCAATTAAATAAAAATTTAATTTCCAAATAATTATCCAATATTACAATCCCTACCATTCTATGTAATTTTCTTAGTCTTTTATATCATTTCAACATATCCCATTATCTGCTTCAATTTTTTAATTTTACTCCATTGAACTATTTGTTTATACCTTTGCCAATACCACATTTGTAATATATTTGTTCAGATGGGACAAATTCCTTGTTTAAATTATTTTCTTTATTTTTGAACCCTATTTGGTCATGTTTGCACAGATATTATTCCTACATTTCCCTATATTTCCCAGGCTGACCAAGAATTTATGATCCCCCTGCCTTAGTCTCCTGAGGCTCTGGGATTACCAGCTTGTACCACCACATCAGTACTTTTCTCTGTCTTCTTGTAAATCCACTAGTATTTCAATCATAGACGCTCTACCTGATAATTTATCTAATCCTTATTATCTCCTAACAGACTCATCTCTAAATATCATGGTCAGATTAACTTTCCACCCTTGAAGTACTTTAAAGTATGAATTAGATTTCAACACATGTATTCTTGGGCAATACATTCACATCATATCAAAACCATACCATTATTTTTTAACACCCTAAAGAAGACAAGAAGAAATGAAGTATGAAATAGGAGAATGGCACCATCAAAATATCTTTCATATTCTTCTCAAGAAAATAATACAATGTCATTATAAATAAGGAAAGATGTTATTGATATAAAGGATTCATACTGATAAGTATTAGAATGTCACCTAAGAAAGGAAAGGAAAACATAATAGTTTGTTTTAGGGATAGGGAGTGCCTTATGAGAATATTCTGTTTTAGATAGGACGTATCCCTCAAAAGCCCTTGTGTTAATGCAGGAATATTCAGTGGTGAACAGATTAGATTTTGAGAGTTATAACATAGTCAGCATCTCCTAGTTTGCATAGGCTAACTGAGTAGTAACTGTAGACAGGTGGGGCATGATCAGAGGAGGTGGGTCACTGGGGATGTACCTTGGAAGGGTTCAACTTCCCTGTGATCCCCTCACCTTTCTCCTTATCTGATCCCTTGCCTCCATGGATGGAGTGGTACTCCACCACCATGCCCTTCTTCATATTATTCTGCCTCATTTTGGACATAGAGCAATATAATTGGTTCACCAGGAACTCTGAGTCAAAATAAACTTTTCCATCTCTAAGTTGTTCATCTTGGGTATTTTGGTCACAGCAAGAAAATCTAACTAACACAGAAACTGGTATAAGAAGTGGGGTCATTGCTGTGACTATCCTGACCTCATGCTTCAGAAGCCTTTGGAACTGGTTTGTGGGAGAAGGTTGGAAAGTTTGGAATTATAGTCTGCAGAAGATTTAATTTTTTAAATTAGAGCTTAATGGATGCATCTAGTGGGAGCCCAGAAAACAAGAATGCAAATAGGAATACAGATAGTAAGAACTGGGCTCAAGTGGTTTCAGAGAAATAAGGACTCTTGGGAATTGAATTAGGGCCATTTATGTTACATTCTGATGAAGAACTTACCAACATTTTGCCCATGTCTTAAAACTGTGCAGGGTTGAATTTAAAAGTGATGGACTATGGGCATCTCATTGTGGGGCTCTTCTTCCTGCTCAGGAGATTCTAAGCCAATCTAAAACTTAAAATCTCAAATAATTAGTGAATAACAAAACATAAATATTCATAAATATATTTACAAAAGGCGAAGTCCCTGATCTAGTCCGCATGGGTTCTGGAACTAGACAAAGAAAATATCACTCTGGCGGTTTATTTTAGGGGGTACATCATCAAAGGCAGGGATAAGGTTTCAAGGGCAGTGTTTTGCTTCATGATGTCATGCAGTCAGCAGGTTGATTGACATCTTGGCAGGTCACACCCATCTTAGGTGCTGTGTGGGAACTCTGGCAGAGGTTGAGGGGGATGTTCACCTGTATCAGGCAATCAATCCCTGTGGGGGTGCTACGGGAGGCTCCAAATGTCAAACCTATTCCCTACTTAGTCTACTATGCACAACATAGTCCACACACAGCCCACGGATGGTTTGTGACATGGACTAATTAATCAGATAGAAGAAATTTCAAGGCAGCACAGCATTCAGACAATGGCATAGATATTACTGACAACATTTGGCCAGGTTACAGTGAGAATCAGGAACAAAAAGCAGAGATGAAGGATTTTTAAAATTTGCAGTTTTGCCAGAAATGTGATGTAAAATTGGGGCCAAGGAAGTTGTGGTTATTGAAGATATTACAGATATAAAGAAAAATAAAATGCTGTGCATAGACAACAGGAAAAAAGACTTGAAGTCATTTCAAGAATTTGAAAGATAACATCCATTGCAGGTTCAAAGTTATAAAAGTAAAAACTCATTTAAGTGATCTTTGGGCATACCCTGCTCAAACAGGGTGGGGCTGGAAAACTCTTTCCCCAGTATTTGTTTCACAATGCTCTGCCACCCAAGGACTCATAGGTCATTGCAGCCTTGTTCCAAGGCAGCTTGCTGACTGCTTGAGGTGACAGCAGACCTTGGCATCATTCATGTTATGTTGATCCTGCAGACATGTGAATGCTGTAGTTGGGGTCCAAGGAGGCTTCCATTAAGATTTCAGTGAAGGAACTGGGAGGACAGGCAAAGTATGTCAGCGTCCAAATCCCTGTACATAACCCCTGAGAGGATAATGTACAAAGGTGTGAAAAGGAAGCCCAAGATGAAGTAGAGAATCCTCAAATTAAGAGACGCCAGTTTGATCTGTTGAGGAAAGTTGCTGGGTGTAGAGTGAGCCAGCCTAAAAGATAGGCCACAAGGACTGCAAGTGACAAGGTCAAAAGGGCAGGACCTCCCATCCCATTTGAAGAGAACATCTTGCCCCCATATGTCCTAGAAGCTAGAGTGGAGTTATGAGACTGGTCTGTTTGGCTGGATCTTTTTATGGTTCCATCTCTTCTTTCTATGCTCTTTTTCTGCCTTTTGGAATAGTAATATTTATTCTATGCTTTTATATATTAGATATACATAACTGGCTTTTGAAATTTATAGGAGCTCACAGCCAAGAATTTTTCTTGAGTCACAAATAAAATGTTAGATTTGGACTTTGGGGCAATAATAGAACTTTTTAGATTGTAGTGACTCATGGAAATGGATTATATGTATTTCGCTTTATGAAATGGGCATGAACTTTCGAGGGAAGGGCCAGAAGGTTAAGGTTGCATATGAGGTGTCCCCCTCAAAACTCATTATAACAAGCATATTTAGAGGTGATATGATTAGATTATGAGAGTTCAAACTTATTCACTTCATCCTAGTATGAATGAACTAATTGGGTGGTAACTCTACACAAGAGGGGTGTTGGTGTTGGAGGTGAGTTACTAGGGGCATACCTTAAAGGGTTCATCTTCCTTCTAGTCTCTGGCCCCTTTTGTCTTTCTGCTATGTGGCTGCAGCACTCCTCTGCTCTGTCCTCTGCCTCAATGTTCTGCTTCACCTTGGCCCAGAGAAATAGAGCCAGTCCACCAATGGACTGAATGTCTGAAATGATGAGCAAAAATAAATCTTTTTGTCTCTGAGTTGTCCTTGTCAGATATTTCTGTGACAGCTACAAAGACTGACTAACACACACAGGAAGTTTACTGATCTTATATTGTTATTTTCACATTAATTAATTGCCTAGAATGCATATTATTATAATGGTCATAATCATTTGTCATTATTTTCCTTTCCAGATGGCTCTTTGACATAATGATAAATGTTCAAAGCAGCATGATGTTTATCTGCAAGTGTTGTTTCATAAAAACAGAATTTATAAGCTAATATTACAATGATTTTGCTGTTAATAAAACGTACTCCCAACATTACTTAGGTGTTAATGATTAATGATAAGACATATTCAGAGAGTAAAATTCTAAAAAATCCAAAGTAAAGACTAAATGTACTTAATTGTGACAATAGAAAAAGTAATGAAAAGAATACATACATACATATATATGTATATATATGTAGACATATATATATATATGCATGTCAGAAAATTAGAAAAAGAACACAGTTTTATCAAAACTCAGCACTGAATCATAACTCCCATACTAAAGTTACTTTTAGTTTACTTTGGCTATATTTGTTATTATTTAAATCATGTAATGTTTTTTCAATAATTTCCTAAATTTTCTGTGATTTATTTGCATAAATTTGCAAGACATGGGATGAGAGCCAAAATGGTCAAACAGTAGATTTTTGTACTGTTCTAGTATAGTTAGAGCATTATAAAACTCAACAAATACATATGTGATAAACATAGTAGACAAAGATATGAATTGAACTCTGAATTCACGTGATAACAATAAGGTTTAATCTTCATGACTTCACTTGTTGATCAAATTTTCCGAGGTATGTATTTTCAACTAGTATTAGGAATTATTTTTATATTCTACTAAAGATGTGATCTTACATTAGTTTATTATAGAATATTTAAGTCCTTTGACAATCCCTGAAGTTTGTGTTTCTATGGCTTTTTTTAAAACCTGTTGTATGTAGGATTATCATTATTGACACTATGTACAACGTATGATTGTATATGTATTATATATTTTTTAAATAGGTACTACATCAAGTTCATATGAGATGGTTTAATTTCTTCTGTATTTTTTTTTCAAACAACCATGTTCTACTTCCAGGAGTCTTATCTTCACCAATTAAAACCTAGAACAACTTGGAAAAATGTCTGTGAATGGAACATTTTGATATTTCCCTTTGTACTGTGAACATAGTACCATGAATGTCCTGCAAGCTGTACAATAGAACAGGGAAAGTATGGGGAATGGGAATGGTTATCTTGTCTTTATCCTTCTATTTCTCTGTTTCCCTCCTTTCCTCTAGTATACTTATAAACAGCAAGACTTGCTCAAAGTGAATGAGTTTCTTTGAATGAATAAATAGGTCACAATTGATGATTGCAATTTACTTCTAATGGTCATTTTTGACTGGCTAGTGATCTATGTGAGCCTCATTTTTTGTATGAATAATGAAGAAAACCTCTTTCAAAGTTGAAATTAAAAAGCTAGGATGTGGAAGTATAATGCGGCAAGTTTTGGTGCCACTCCATAAAGCAGCAGGTTTTATTTTTAAATAATTTAGGAAGAGGTGAAAAGAATTCACAGTGTTAAAATAGTAACTGTTCTAGTGGACGCATTTCCTATTCCTATTCTGTGTTAATCTCTTAACCTAACATTTCATGTTTAACTTTTTTAAAGTAAAGTTTTGTCCAATAATGTTTAGTCTTTGCTGATATGTTGATTTTCTACTGTATTGTTAAATCATGCCATCTATTTCACTCAGATAACTTACATTTGCTATACATATGTGTACATGCATAGGTTCAGAAAAAAATATCTGAACTAGGTCTGTTTTTTATTCTAAAATCCCAAACACCAATAGTCTGTCCTCATTCCTTTAAAATATCTTCATTTAAGTTGTTTGATATTTTGATTTCTAACCTTAAACTGAATTCAATACCATTAAAGGGCCCAGTACCACCTAATCTCATTTCATTTGCCTAGCCTGTAAGTTTTCTCAAAAAGAAAAAAATGTAGCATGGAGGCCATTTAAATAGGAAGGTCTTATTAATATTTACAGATTTGTGTAAAAGAGAGTTACCTATATTCCTTCAGCTGTGGCTTTCAGGAAAATAACTGTTTTTATTTGAAATATCTATAATTTTCTTGAAGGCCTAACAGCTAAAGTAGCTAGAAATTTGAGCCAATCACCCTATGTGTTCTTTCCAGTTCCAAGTTTATTTAATGCTGCTCTGTGATTCTTCACTGGATATCTGCACTCCTGGATTATCCCTGCTATATGAAATAGAACCAATAACAAATAAACTCACAGTTGAAAAGACTGAGAATTAAGAATATGCTCATTTTTAAAAATTTATTCATGGAGAATTTGAGTATGTATAATTTTAGTGAATAAAAGTAAAGTTAATCCTACAACCTAGATCACTTAAGCCCACTTCAGTTTTTTGTTTGTTTGTTTTGTTTTTTTTAATTTTAACCACTGATCATTTCCTCAGAAGCATTTAGGATTCCATGGATTATTCTACTTCTAAACTTATGTATTCTTGAACAGCTAGAAAATAACAGAGTTGCTCATATGAGAAAAGGACAGAATTAAAATTTAATATTCTTCATACCGGTCACTGTTACTTTGAAGTTTAAATTATTTTATTTAGCCACTTTTTCCTAAAAGCAAAGATACACTTATAAAAAGAAAATCTAAACAACTGAAAATAATGACCAGCAAAAGAATTAAAAATGAATATAAGCAATGAATGAATATTATTAAAATATTCTAAGAAGTTTAATCTCTCTTTACCCCTCAATCCATCAAATGTTATATACAAATTTAAAAATTAAAACAAAAGAAGAGAAATTTGTTATGCTCCTTATTGAAGTGATGAACACTTTTGAATATCAAGGTTCATATTTTATTATATGTTAAATTACCCACAATAGATGACTACATGAAAAGTGGAAATTTTAATACATAATGACAGAATCTTCCATTCAGTTTCTTTTGTTTTACGTCTTCACATATTTTAGAATGACCACATGAAAACATAATTTTGGTAAATTTTACACTGAATAAGTATGAAAACAGAAAATAAAAATATACCTCACCATATCTAATATAAGAAACCAGAAAATTCATTCAGTGAAAACAGCATTAGTTAGGTACCTAGAATAATAATAGAACACTTTTTACCTCTGTATTTTTGTTATTATTTCTGTTGTTGACGATTTTTGGAATTCTTGATTCAAGGAAAAAAAAAAATTCAACAGCAATACCCACCTGACCAATTAGTGATAATAACAAAAAAGCACATTTAGAAAATTGTGCTTTAATATGATATGCCATGTCCTTCGTGCTAAAGTGAGTGATTGGGAATGTTAGATGATTCCTACTGTCCACAGTTAACAAGATCCACTGTTAGTGCCTTTATTTTTATGAGTTCTGTCACATGTTCTTTAGGAAATTAACTTTTAAAAAACATTTTTTCCATCCTCCCTGAATATGGCCACTATCCACCCAAGAGATTTATGTAGTTACTGTGAATCAAAAGAGAGGCTATCATTTCCAATGAAGTACATCAAAGTCTCCCAAATGTAAAATAATATGATATTTTTAACTTCCTAAGAGTGTTGATCATCGAATTTACAGAACATAGTAGTTTTGAAGGAACAAAGGATGCTCCAAGAAATGTCAATGACTTTTCACTCGAAACTTTATCATAAAACGTTAATCTCAAAGAATTGGTGCTATATATGATCTCTGTTGCTGTAGCATTGTGTTAAATTGTGCCACTGGGCAAAGGAATACCAACAAGCAATTCAGAAATCCCTTGCTTTGCAGTCTTAATCAATCTGTAGTAGCAGCCTTGCTTTCTCTTAGTAATTATGATCAGTTGGTTCAGATGTTATGAGATGTTTCTATATAATCTCCTCTAATAATAATTTCCTCAAATAAATTTATGTTGGGTTGCAGGAAAAATGACTAATAAGAAGAAATAGAGACCTATCAGACAGCTTATTATCTGTTCTTTTGTGTATTTAAGGCCCGCTCAAACTTAATTCACTCTTCATAGTGAACCAGGATTTTTTCAAGGATTGTATCAGTCTTTCAAATTTATGGCTTAGTGAGTCATATAATGCCCTGCTCAATAAGAAGATCATACTTCAGGAAAACTTAATGGATTATGTTCAAATCACTATTAGAGCCCATTAGTAAACCAGAAACTGATTTTCAGTGGAGAATATCTTCAATAGATTCTGTAACGTGGCTCCAAAATCTTCAATATTCATCTTGTCCTTCTCCTCCACGGGTCTTTTAGAGTTTACATGTAGCATCCTTATCTGCTACGAATATTGCAAAAAAACAAATAAACAAAAAAAAACAGTGGGCCCTGGTAGGCCAAATGTCAGACTTATCATATAGCAGTCTAAATCTGTTTTAAAGATCATGAATATAGCTTCAAAACTCTTTACCAAGATGTTAGCAAATAAAAGCCAGAAATATACATTAAAATGATATATTATGACAAAGAGGAATCTATTCCAAGAATACAAGGTTGGTTCAACTTTAAAAAATAAATTAATGTAGTTAATTTGTTGATCATAATATTATGTTATTAACCTTTTGTTTTATGATTTTGATATTTCCAAACATTAAGTTTGTATTGATAAGAGGAAGTTCTTTGCCATCATTTATAAAATATATTTAGGTTATCAGTGGGAATGCTTTCATTGATTTATCTGTTGTTTGATTATGTACTGCATTTTCTTATTATATTCATGACCCTTAATCTTATCTTATATATATGCATACATATTATAAAATATATATACCACATACATCATGCACATATATATGCATATTAACACACTGATATATACATGTATATATGTAAAATGTTTATATTACATATAAGTATTATAAAATAATATAAAATATCTCAATAGAAAGCAAACTATATTTTGCTTTTGTTAAATTTCTTTGGTTTAAATTCCAGTGAAGAAGGAAAGCATGAATCTTTCCTTTTGTGTGGAAGTTCTGGGTGAGGATGTTACATAAAAAGGGCCCAGAATGGAGCTCAGACAACTATGACAGTCCTTGGTTATTGCTTGTTGTATCACACCAGAAAGATTTCACATGTTGCTAGAATAGCAGGCATGAGTTTATTAAAAGGGACAGGAAAATGGAAAAGGGGGATGCTCACAAGGGAGAGAGTGGGTCATCTCAGAGTGGAGAAAGATCACATGCCCTTCCTTCCTTACTTACAGTTTGATCAGAAGTCTCAGAGAAGATTCTAAACAGTCCCACCCAGCCTCACCATTTGCCCTTTGACTGACAGACAGATTATATCAGACTTTCAAGTCCCAACTGCACATATTCTTAATCCATGGAGGGGAGATTTTACTATAATAATGACATGCTATATATCCAAGGCAATTTAGGGTCACTTTGGCCGGTGTTCTAATTGGAATTTGTTTTAACAGATTTTATGGTTAGGGGAAATGATCCTATCCCCTCAAGTTCTGGAATTTGGTCTGTTTGATGATCATAACATTTTATCCCCCTGCAGGGTAAGATGGATTTTTCTTATTGTAAAGGAGAAGATTTGGGGGACTGCATTTCTTCTGCAGATTAACCAGCTTTTTAGTGAGGAATGCAGAATACCCTTTTGATAAAAGTCAGAGCAGCAGGAAATTTCTTTTTAAAAGAAATAATGTGGAGGTCAGCAGGGTTGGCATTGTTTATAGAATTATTCACTTATCCCCATGTTCCCACCACTCACATCTGTCTGTTACTTATTATTAAGGGAAGTCTGAGTTAAATAGTTTGAGAACACTTTTGGATAATTCAGTCCCTAATTGTTGCACCACTGTGTTTGTCACGGTTTTGCAAGAAAACAGACCAGTATTTATGGTCATTCTAAACATTATGTTGCATAATCATCAGAATCTAATCAGTGTCAAATGTTTAATATTTCATTATTTCATAAATTGTTTTTTGTTGTTGCTGTTGTTGTTTCTTTCTTTATTTTTTATTTATTTATTTTTTTGTCTATAGGTTTAAAAAAATCTGTTTGAGGAAGGGGTGTGAATTGTTGAACCAAGTAATTTGCTCTTGTGTTTTGGACTGTTTCAGATTCTGGACCTTCCTACTTTTACTGTTCTCAAATTTTTTTTGGATTTCGTACTGATCCTGTAGACTTTGTCAGACCTTTCCCCCTGTTATTTCAGTCAGATCAGGGACTCTCTTCAGTATGAATATTGCTTTGGTTCTGTGATCAATTCTGAAGTGCTCCTCTGACTAGAATTTGGATTTTTTTTTTTAATATTTATTTATTTACTTTAGTTGTACACAATGCAATGCATTTATGTTTACGTGGTGCTGAGGATCGAACCCGGGCCACGCATGTGCGAGGTGAGCGCTTTGCTGCTGAGCCACAACCCCAGCCCTAGGATTTGGATCTTTAATGTTTCCTTGCATATATTGCTCTGAAACAGACCTTGACTTTCCTGATTATTGAACAATCCACATTTGAGCTATTGATAAGTGCCCATTTTTCTACTTTCTCTATATATCTCACATCTGCTATTTTAATACCTTCCTCACCCTAGAAAAATACCAATAATCTGTATGTGAGCAACTACAGTAGACCACTAACAACTATCCCTATATTTACAATTTCTACTCTCTCATTTTGTATTTTTGACAAGTATAGGACTGCATCATACCCTTATCAAAATGTTGCAGTAGCTTCTATCACCTTAAAAAACAAAGCACAGAAAACCTAAAATTATTATTATGGTGTATCTGAATGATCTGGCTCCTGACCACTACCTACTTTTTCAGATTTACAACTGTTCTCAGTTATATTTGTTGTTTTTCAAAAATAGATAAATTAAAGGCATAAAGAATGCAAAGAAGTGTCTTCCTTCCCCCACCCCTAGGGTTTCTGTATTTACATTGCTCAACTTGTTAGAAAGTCCTTTCCTCCAACAAGACTCATGTCTCATTTCATTTATGTGTTTAGTTGGGACTGCCTCAATATAAGATAGCACCACATCATTAGCTAACAATTGATCCACTTTTTAATAACATTTTTCTTCACTGCACTTTTTATTATCTACCTGACATTTTATTTTCAATTTCTCTTCTCATTTGTGCTCTAACTATGACATTTTCACATTGTCTTGTATTTCATGTTTTACTTTTCTTTAAATAGAGTTTATACTCCTTGCATGCTTGGGCAATGTCTCCTTTTTTCTTTCTTTCTTTCTTTTTTTTTGGCAACTTTGGTGGCATAGCAGCTTCCATGCTGCCAAAATTGCTTATAGAAAAAAACCTTATTCTCTTTTTCTTGCCATTAGTTCTGATAACAGAAAAATGCCTTCCACTTAATATTCAATAAATGATCAATTAATTAATTAACTAATGCTTTATACCCATCAGAACCTGATAAATACTTTCTGCATGTAAATAATAAATTTTCCTAGTATTAATCATACCATTGTTTTTAAAACCATAGTATATTGTTTCAAAGGACAATCCCACTATTTTCTGGCAATCCCCAAAATAAATAAAATTATTTTTATTTTGAAGTGAAGTTACAAAATATTTAAATGTAGCATTTACTCTTGTTCATTAGTGTGACAGTTGTTTTTTTCCAGAGGTTGGTGGTGCAACAAAACCTCTGAGGAAACCAAGTAATAATAGAATATCAAATATGTATCCATTAGATACAGTGGACATTGAACACTTTAAATGTGACCACTCACAATAAAGATGCCCAGTAAGTGTAAAATGCACACTGGATTTTGAAAACTTTTTAAGAACAGGATAATATAAAATATTTTGTTAATTTTGTATGGATTATACATTGAAATAACAATGTTTTGGAGAAACTGAATTAAATAAAGTTATATAGTTCTATTTCACTTTCTTTATTCCTTTACAATTTGGAACTATAGCTCCTAGAAAGCTTAAGTTGTATCTAAGTTATGACCTTTGTGGGTGCCTAATATTTCCTTTTTGTGACACTGGAGCAGTGATGAAAACAGGAAAGCAGAGGGAGGATTGGTTAACCTACTCATGTGAAACTTCTTTTGCTTGCTTGCAAAATAATTATCTGCTTGCCATGTACTACTAAGGTTCCCTAAAAATAATGTAAGCAATTCAAAAAAATATTCACAGTATATTTTAAATTAAGGGTAGGAAAGGGAAAAAAATGAAGAGCAAGATAGAAATTGGCACATTCATGAGAGGTGATTGGATTGAATATGGTAAAGGAAGTAACTAAATTTTGAGTTTTCTCATGTTTCAGGATCTAAAAATCAGAGACTCAAACATATGGATTAAAATTAAAAGATTTTCTAATGTCTATTCTCAAATATATTGAGTAAAGAAGAAATGGTAGCAAGTCATCTAGGCCTTGGCAAAATCCATGATTATGGACTGACAACATTATTTTTCCTGAGATGTTTTATTTGAATTTGCACCTAAGTATTTCAATCTGTTATGGATCTTTATTTTTGCCTTTTTCTCACACACAGTAGGTAGCATTTGCTGAATAATAGTTTTAGGATCGTCAGCATGGATGATGTTGCCATGAGTTAGGGAGCTTCCCATTTCTTTCACTGTATTTTTTTTTTACCATAGATTTTAACCTTATTTATAGATACTCTTCTGAAAAGTTATGTAAATCTGACATTTCGTGAACTGGGTTTTATTTTGTTGGAGTACCAGATGACCTTTCTTTGTTTCCATAGCATTTCTAACACCCTATAATGTACACTAGCATCTACTATTTGACAGTCATTGTCTCGTTTAGTTTTCACTTTCGGCCACATCCTTGGTTACCTGGAATCATTTTGCTTCAAGTAGGAGTTGAATTCTATCAAAATCCCTAATAAGAAGATTGTATATGCAGAAAAAAACAAAAACAAAAACAAAAAACCTCCTAAATAAATTTTTAAATATGACCCATCAACAAACATTAAATCTAGATTTTCAGGTGCTGAAACTAAAACATTAGTTAGTGACATAGATAATTACTGAGAAACATGAAGCTTTTTACTTAGAGTAATAGGTTAGTATTATGAGAAGATTTATACCAGTAGATAATTTTACATGAGATGCAAAATTTGATGATTGGATGAGTAGAAAAATGGTAGATAAGTTACTATCAAAGATTGTAACACAAGGCGCCATCAAATATTTCATCTTATAAGGCAAGCACAAACCACATTGAAGGATGCTATTGTGATTTCAGTGACAAATTTCAAAAAGGGAAGCTGTGATGAAGTGACAAGGATCCAAGGAAAACTTAGGAGGCTGTAGGTTTATGCTGTGGTCAGTTTGTTGTATAAATACTACCAACTCATAGTCTGTAGAGATTAGAGAATATATGATTATCATTGATGTTAAACTGTGTTCAGAGGACAGCAGAGCTCCTTTCTTGGTTACATATAGGAACAATCAACTTGAAGCAATCATAAAGAAACTTAGGAAGGGCTGAATATTCTCAAACCCCATTACCTATCATATCCAGGTAATTCCATAAAATCTATTAATTGATGGCTCTGGTCAAGTTTTTTTTTTTTTTTTTTAACTTTAATTCTTTCATCAAAGAAATATTGGACTTGTTAAAATAAATTGTGTTCTAAGGATTGTATTGAACTTTTGTCAAATTTAATTTTCCATAGAAGATTGAATAAAAGGGATTAAACTAATTGGCCTGAAATCCAGTCACTCTTTTTGCTTATAGGATATCCCTACCCAGGTAGAAAGGATGAAGACAAGTTATGTGGTTTAATTTCTTTGCAACTGGACCTTCTAATAAACTAATGATATTTTCTAAGAAGTTGAGCCTTTATCAGCATTTTAAACTAAGACTAGTGATTAAATACAATGCTGTCTTTGGTTAGAATTATTTATGGTAAATAAGATCCTATAGCCTTTGGTTGCTTGAAGAATATAATATGAGGTATAAAATTTATTGGTATTTTAAATTGCAATGTTTAATAATTTAAGAGTGCTTCTTCTGTGAATAATGTTGCAAATCTAACTTGTAGGTCTTAACTATGTCAGACTGGGAGATTCATCTTCCACATAGAATGTAAGGACCCTTAATGCCACAAAACTTCCTGTTTCACCTGAATCTTTTTTTTTTTTTTCATTTTTAATTGTTTTTAATGCTATCCTGGGGATTGAACCCAGGACCTAGTGAAGGCTAGACAAGTGATCTACAATTCAGATATACTCCCAGCCCATCTGAACCCCTTGATTCTAGATTAGAAATAATTGTTACAGTTTGATCCTCAGTAAGAAGTTGGATTCATGTTGTCTGATTGCTAACATGATCCTGTGTGATAGGTCAAATTCTTATTCTTATGAAAACATTTAGCTAAATTTTACTATTAACAACACAAATATGTTTACAAAATCTTTTAGGGTAAGAGGAAGTGTTCATATGCCCCTTTTAACAAAGTGCACCAGTATGGGAAATCTATGGAAAGTTTGTTGCATCTGTTTGCATAAGAATAAACATTTATATTCAGTAAATCTCTGAAACTTTATACCCCAAGTATACTGTTGACTTTTTCAAGTAAATGCAAATGGTTATTGACTAGATAAAAAAGGTAAGCAGAGTTTTATAAGAGCATAAAATTTACTGTCAGGGAATATGGTGGACAGAATTGTATCTGTGATAGGTACTACCAAAAGTTTTATGAATAATATTTTTAAATGCCCTGAGGTCCCATTCAAATTGATAGACTCTATTGTGGGATTTTTTAAACCTAGATAAAGAGCAGTGTTCTAGCGGGTGGTGAAAGATGTTGATAAACCTTTGTTGATTAATGTTTGATTACCTTGTGAAGACTAGTCTTGGCTTCTAGTTTTAATATTCATTGCAAATGGTAAGTGAAAATATTATAATTATAATTTCAATTGAATTGGCCTTTTTTAGTTGTTCTATAATACATTGAATCTTTAATCTAGAGAGTATTTGAGACTTCCAAATGTTCAGACCTTATTCCCTTTAAGGACTTAAAATTAGACAGCTTTGCTAAGATCAGCTCTAATTCAATTATATACAGTAAACCAATAAATACTTCTAAAGATAATATATTTTCTTAACATTTACTTTGGCAATGACTTTTGCATAATAAGTTTCTTCAATTGAATTTACAAGTGGTATCACATATAAAAATATATTTTTCAGTAAATAGTAAAAAGTGAAATATATTGATTGAGACAGAGAATGATTGCTATATGTTAGCTCTTACAGCTATATTGCTGATTTTGTATACATCAGAGGATAAATTCTGGAAAGCTATAGGTCTTAGGTTTTATACAATGGTACCTGTGTCAATTGATATATTTATACAAATAAATATAATAATAGAAATATCATAAATAATTAACATTATAAATATTAATAAATATAATATGCCTCATACAATAAATAAATAATACTAGAAAGCATAATACTCCTGTGTCTATATTCAACTCCATTGTGCTGGACCAAAGATAATAAAATGAGGAGCTCGGGGGATCTCTATAATCCTCAGAGCACCATCAATATGTTTGATCTACGGTGTCTTTACCTTCAAATAATTCTGCTAGGGCTTTTTCTGCAGAAAATTTGCAGTCTATTGGCTTTAAGACAAATAAAGTGTTGAATTTTTGTAATATTTTAGTTCAGAACATGGGCCAGTTTTATGGGTTTTTGTGGAGGGGTATTTTGTGTGTGTGTGTGTGTGTGTGTGTGTGTGTGTGTGTGTGTGTTACTATGGATTGAACCTTGGGGTACTCAACCACTGAACCACATCCCCAGCCCATTTTTATATTTTATTTAGAGACAGGATCTTGCTGAGTTTCTCTGGTCCTCGTTATGATGCTGAGGCTGGCTTCAAACTTATGATCCTCCTGCCTCAGCCTCCAGAGCTGCTGAGATTAAAGGCATGCGCCACCATACCCTGTCAGTTGTGTGGTTTTTAAGGTGAGGAAATTCCTCTGGATTTTGGTTTGTTTACTTATTAAAGCTATATTGATATAAATATATTCTAAGTTAAGTCATTTTTTTTCATTTTTAGCCAGTGAACTGGAGTAGAAAGCCTTATTAACAGTGTAGGAAGATAAAAATGGGCAGTGGATAAGAGAAGTATGCAGAGATAATCCAGAAATATTTTCTCTTTTGTTGTAATGAAAAAATCCTTTATTAATCCTAGTTATGTTCAGAGTTCACTCTGAGTTTTATTTGGAGGCATCATCATACTATCAAGTTAGACTGACTATTGGATATTAAAAATTCTTTCTTCCTGGCCTGGGGTTGTGGCTCAGCAGTAGAGTGCTCACCTAGCACATGGGAGGCCCTGGGTTTGATCCTCAGCACCACATAAAAATAAATAAATAAATAAATGAAATAAAGGTATTAAAAATTAAAAATAGTTTAAAAAATTCTTCCTTCCTTATTTTTTAGAGCTTCCTTCAAATATACCAATTTAGTCAAATTGGAAATTCCACAGAAAATGATTGCTATACAAAGTTAAATTTTGTGAGGTTACTTCATTCAGAAAAATGGGTTCAAGATTTGCCATCACAATGAGAAAAGATACAAAAGACAAAGTGCTTCTATGAGAAAACTGAGGTTTAGAAGTAGACAAACCCAACAGAGAGGCAAAGCTGCATTTAGATTCTGTGTAGAAACCAAGGAAAGGTTTTTCACAGATTTCAAATGGCTTTCAGGAGTCACTTAAAAAGCTTTTGGAATAATTGAATAAGGGCCATAGTTGCTCATTTGAAGTCAATTTGATACATTCATTTTATCTCCAGTTGAACTCAGAATTCCACATGGAAGGTTGCAGCTGTACTGGCAGGTAGGCAACATACATATTTTTGTTCAGCAGCATCACTGTGAGTCATGGTAAAGGGAAACATTGATCTCTTTTAAAACCTTCCACAGATGCTCATCTCCCTGGGCTTTGTGAGTCTATTTCTAAGTCTCATGCCAGAGACAGAGCCTATTATTGTTTCCTATCCTATTGTTTTCAACCTAAGAAATCAATCTCTATGCAAAACTGCCAGGATATGTAAAGTGTTTATTATGTTCAAACCGGGTACAAATAGTAAGATTCTGGGGTGGGGGGGGAATGGAACAAACCTTAACCTAACCATTATTATGTATAAAAATTGAGTGACCATTATGTAAGGGGGGTCTATACTGTAGTTCTTTCCACATAGTAACTTCAATTTTAAATAGATATGAGAAGGACAAAAATGTACAGGTATCTCCAGATGCCCCAGTGAACAGAGATTACTGTAATCTCTCATTGCTTTTCTCCAGAGTGCTTCAGAGGATAGAAACAATGCTTCACAACAGGCAATATGATGGTAAAAACAAAACAGGAGACAATAACTCTATCATCTCCACATATTTGTTCTATGAGGAACTAAAATAATGTTTACAAAGCAATATGCACTAACCATGGATTCAGAATAGAACTCGTATTAGAGCTCTCCAATCCAACATCATTTCTATCATTGCACACTTAAATAATAATCAAATTTAAAGGCAAAAACAACTTTTTTGTTTTTTACCATTCCTGACATCCTTTCACCCTTTTCCTATTAGTGCTATCATACCTAATTCTGTGTTCCACACTAGCCCATTTGTTTCCAATCACGCACAGTAAGTAACTTTATTTTCATTTTATTCCAAATGTTATCTCCAATCAAATGTCCACTAATATGTTTTGAAGCTAACCATGTCCATTTTCCCTGAAACACTGTTCTTAGCAAATTGGAAAAAAAAAAATAGAAAGAAAAGAAACTCAACAATTCAAAACAACCCAGTACAAAATGCTAAATCTATTTTTTGTGTCTCCTTTGAATATAAGAATCTGAAGGAACTGGTCTTTGTTAGCATGGATTCTTATCACACTATTCCCACACTATCTTTTGAATGCCAAACTTTCTGTGCATTAAATAAACATGAAACGGCAATGTGCTTGTAGAATTTAAATTTCTGTTCAGTTTCAATGCAAAGCTATTGTCACTCTTGGCTTCATCCTGGGTTTTAATCTAGCAAACAGAGAAAATCTGCAGAGATTGCCAGCAATCACCACAGGTCCCAAAAAGGGCGAAAGAGTGAGGGGAAGAGGATAACTGACCTTGTTTTGCATTCTTCAGAGCATAAAATACACTTTGAATTAGTGGTTTATCTTTATAGTTTCAAGTAATGATAGCCTTAAATGTAGGGAACCCTTGAGGTGAAAAGAAAAAAAGTGCATTATTCAGAGTTCCCTGAAAACATTTATTGTAGGATTAAAACAGAAAGCCCACTGTGGGAGGGTTGTCAGCCTCTGCCTGTCCATGGCAGGGAGGGGTGCTCAAGCAGAGCTGCTCCCTTCTAATGTTAAAAAAAAAAAAAAAAAAAAAAAAAATTATATATATATATATATATATATATATATATATATATATATATATATATATATATCTTCTGTAGACACCCTCTCTTTAAGACTCCTAAGGTCTGGAAACCCTAATGGGTCTGGTTACTATTAACATGCTCTCTGTAGCTTTGCACACATGCACACACACACACACACACACACACACACAAAGTTGAAGAATCTTTCTCAAATCTGAACCATTTCATTTTATTTTTTTCAATCTTAAGAGTCTACCAATGATATGGTTTCTCCTTTTCCTTTGCCTATCTTAAAGTTGCTTTTTTTTTTCTCTCTTGACATGTTGACAATGCACTAGATGTCTGAGAGCCACCTTTGTTGTTGTTGTTGTTTGTATATTTTTAACTGTTTTATTTATTTTTCTTGCAAAGATTTGAAAGGACAGGAAAAAAGGGAAACATCTTGTTCCAAACAAGTTATCCACAGAAAAGGACTAAATGTAAATCTAATACATGCTAATTGAAGAGTGAATGGCTTATGGTAGGACATCAAAGAATTGCATCTTTTTGTCTGGAAAAAGAGTGAGATTTCCACTGGAACCAAGAACGTTCTTGCTCTCTCTCTCTTTCTCTCTTCTCTCTCTCTCTCTCTCTCTCTCTCTCTCTCTCTCTATCACTGAAGCTATTGAGCTAGGAGAGACTTAAAATGAAATAATTATTTTTTGAGGGGAATGGCATAAAGACAATAGGTACTGAAGACACTGTAAAGTAAAATGTGAACAAATAAGATACAGATTAGTGGGCCCTAATTCTCAATTTAATCATGTAAATTCTATAAGACTCAATTTTCCCCTTTTCCAACATGATAACCAATATCTTGTGAAAATTAAAAGAGAAAACACATGCAAATGAAAACTAGACTAGAATTGCAGATGGAATCAGAGTGACACAAACTGAGCAAGTGCACTGGCTGATATCAATCCTTTAGAAATGGGTGATCTTGCCAGGCATGATGTCACATGCCTATAATCCCAGTTACTCAGGAGGCTAAGGATTGTAAATTCATGGCCAGCCTCAGCAACTTAAGGGGACCCTGTCTCAAAGTTTAAAAAATAAAATAAAATAAAAATATGGCAGTGGATTTAGTCCAGAGGTAAAACACCCCTGGATTCAATCCCTAATTCCCAAGGAATGGACAATCTTTAATTATGTATCCATTACCTTCAGTAACATAATCTGCGTCAATCACATAGGAAACATTTTACAATCATGATTCTTCATTTTTATGTCAAATTAGAAAGCAGTTATTTTATGTCCCCATTTTATGTATGAGGAACTAAAACTTGAAATAAAATAATTAGTACAAGTTTCACATCGCTAGATAGTGATAAAGACATGAAACCTCCTCAGGAATGTAGAACTCTGAAGTCTGTATTCTCACATGTTCAATACTATATTAATCTGAACAATATTTCTAAAAGCTAACTGGATAAGAAAAATAAGAAGAGCAGATGTCAAATGTGATATAAGGAAGGTTCCCTAATACCAGATATTTACCCTAAGCGTTTTAAATCATGGAGTAATCCGAGGTTAGTATTTAAATTGGAAGAAACAATTTGAGAGAAGTACATGTGTAAGTTATTTAGCAGCTGCTAGAACTCAGAGCATATACTTTGTAAAAGTCGTAGTTAAGACCCTGGACTTTCATGCTGGAGTTCAGTCTCTTCCACTTACTAGTTAGTGATCTTCAGTTATTAACTTACCAAGGGCAATAAAGCTACCAGTGGAGAACAATAATTTTGCCTACCTCATTGGATAATGTAAGATTTGAAGAACAGAATATATAAGAAGCAATTTTCACTGTGTCTGATACAATATAGACATCACTGAATTATTATTAATTGTTAATTATTGTTATATTATTGTAATTGTTACTTTACACACACCACAAATAACTTTTATTACTTGGAGGTAAGAAGGAAGTTGGAGGCAATTTACTTCTCTGCCTTGGATTGATGGGAGATTTTGTATTGATTCTGTCAAATTCAACTTAGGCAATTTTAGAGATTAAGGTATTTTCTCTTTCATACCACCAAGAACTGCATAATCATCTGAATCCATCTTTTATTTTGGGATTTTGAGTGACTTGAGCCTTTGAGAGATTAGAATCAGTAAATAGTTGATTAAGATCTAATATCAAATAAATGTTTGTTCATTAGTTCTTTCCTTCCTTTCTTCCTTCTTTTCTCTCTCTCACTCTCTCTGTTTCTTTCTTTCTAACCTTATTTCAATTCCCACTGCATTCTTTTTTCTTCCTGCCCTAGATAAGAAATAATTTTTAATGTATGGATATGGGTGGAAAGAAAGAGGAAGAACTTGATCAATATTCCTTCAAACCAACCCTTTGTTGCTCCAGATCTGATGCTTTTGAAACTTTAAAAATGGCCAAAAAATAATATTGAGAAAGAGTGACCCTAAGTCAAACACTCTGGTTTAGGTTATTTTTAAAGGTTGCTTTGAAATAAAAAAAAAAAAAAAAAAAAAAAAAAAAAAAAAAAAAAAAACACCTGTTATGATTCCATACTCAGGGAGGGAAGAAAGAGTAAAAGAAAGATGGAGACAGAGAGGAGGAGAGATCAAGAAACATGACAAGTAAGCACAATTTTACTTTATTACCCAAATGGCAGTGGGCAGTGAAATTAGTTGGGAAGACAGGTTAAAATCTGGAAAACATTTTTGTAAATAGAAAAATCAACATTTGGAATTAGGTTATGAGAAAGGAATTCTGCAAAATTCATTCTTCAAGGTGAATATTATTCTGATATCAAAATCAGACAAAAACACAAAAAAAATTAAAACAAACAACTAAAATCTTGAACAGAGGTGAAATTCTCAACAAGATACTAGAAGATTCAATAAAAGAGCACATCAAAAAGACTGTAGATCACAATCAAGTGGGATTTATCCCAGGAATGAAAGGATATTCAACATATGCTAATCACTAAATGTAATATACCTCATAAACAAAATGTAAAACAAAAATCATGTGATTAAAGAATGTGATTTTCTCAAAAATGCATTCAATAAATTTAACATCCTTTCACGATAACAACTCTTGACAAAGTAGATATATTAGGAACATACCCATAACTAACATTCTACAGATGGAGGAAACCTCAAACTATCATTTCTGATATATGAAACAGGAGAAGGACATCCACTTTCACCACTCATATTCAACATAACATTGAAGAAAATTAAGCAATAGAAAGAAATAAACAACATCTAAATTGGACAAAAGGGAGTCAAATTATTGCTGTTTGTAGATGACATGACTTTATATATAGACTTTCCTGTAAATTCCATGAAAAAAATCTTAGATGAATTTAGTAACAATGAAGTATACAAAATCAATATAAAATGTACATCATTATATAATCACAAACTTGTGTCAAAAAGAAATCAAGAAAGAAATCACATTTACAGCACTTACCAAAATAAAATAAAATATCTATGAATAATTTAGCTATGGAAGTGAAAGATAGCTACATTAAAATTATCAAACATAGATGAAAGACATTAAAGAGCTCACACAAAATATGGAAGGATATGCTCTTTTCATGGATTGGAATAATTAATATTGTTAAAATGTCCATACTACCCAAAGCAATCTACAGATTCAATGAAATCTCATCAAAATATCAATGAAATTATCCAGGGAAATAGAAAAAAAAAAAAAAAAACACAAAATCCATACAGAACCACAAAAGTATCCAAATAGTCTTAAGTCAGAAGAATAAAGCTGGAGGATCACAATATTGACTTCAAAACAAAATATGAAGTTATAGTAAGCAGAATGAAACTGACCTAAAAACCAATTCATGGACTAATGGAACAACAGAGAAATGAGAAATTAATCCAGGTACTTATATCCCAATGATTTTTTTTTTTTTTTTTTTTTTTTTTTTTTTTTTTTTTTTTTTTACCAAAAGGCCAACAATGTATATTGGAGAAAGGATAGTGCCTTCTATAATTTGTAACTGGAAAAATAGGACATCTATATGCAGAAAAATATAATATACCTCTCCCTTTCATCATTTACAAAGATCAAAAATAGTGAAATTACTAGCAAAAAGGAGGAAAACAGTTCAAGACATAGGTATAGGCAAAGATTGTATGAAAAATCATTGAAAAAACAGTGGCAGAAAAGGTAAATATAGACAAATGGGATAACATAATGTTAAGGTACTTCTTCATGCAAAGGAAACAGACAACTTGAAGTATGTGAAAAAATATTTGTGGCCTGTTATCTGAAAGTAAATTAATATCCAGAATATGTAAGGAACTCAAGCATTCAATAGCAGAAAATCAAGCAATATGATTTAAAATGAGCAGATGATATAAATAAACTTTCTCAGAAGAAAAGTTAGTAATGGGCAGACAAAGACTAAAAATATAAAGCACTTGTCTAGGATGTGTGAGTCCTGAGTTTGATCTCCAACACTGCAAATAAAATAAAACTATTTAAAAAATTTCCAACAAGTAAATGAAAATGTTCAACACTGCTCATCAGGGAAATGCAACTTAAAATTTCCATAAGCTATTACCTCGCCGCAGTTAGAATGGTCAAAAACAAAATCACAAATTATGGTGAAGATTTAGAGAAAGGAGAACTCTGTGGATGAAAATGTGAATAAGTATAGCCATTATATAAACTAATGGAGGTTTCTCAAAGCACTAAAAATAGAAATACCTTGAATTATCACACTGTTGGGGATATACTGAAAGGAAATGAAATAATTATATCATAAATATATGGGGCTTTCACATTTATTATAGCCCTAGTCACGATTGTCAAACAAGTTTTCCATCAGCAGGTTAATAGATGAAGAAAATGTGGTATACATACACAGTGGAATTCTATTCAGCCATAAAGAACATGAAATTCTGTCATTTTCATAAAAATGAATAGACCTGTAGAATTTTGGGTTAAGTGAAATATGTCAGAAACAGAAGGACCAATATGTATGTTCTCACTTGGGGAAGCTAGAAAAATTGAACTTGTAGAAGAAAAGAGAAAAATTATGGTCACTAGATGATAGAAAGTATATTGGGGAGGGTGAGTAGAGTGAGATTTGATAATAGATAACAAAATATAGTTAAATAAGCAGAATTCAAGGAAGATTCTAGTGTTCCACAGCACAGAAGGGTAAATGTGGCTCACAATACTTCCTATATCTTTCAAAATAATTAGAAGAATGGAATCCTAAGTATCCTTACACAAAAACAATGACAAATGTTTGAGGAGATAGAAATACTAATTATCCCAATTTGATTTTTACACATGTATGCATGTATTGAATCATACTGTACCCCCATAAGCACGCATAAGTATTGTTCATTTAAAAATTATTTGAGTATGTTAGCTATGTTATGCATTCACTGGCACTTAAAATCTTTAACAAGTTTTACAGGCTTAAAATAATCAAATACACATATTCATCGAGTAAGTAGCTCTCTAAGCCTACATTTATATTTTCTCTTTATTCTATGTTGCTTATTTCAATGTTAGAAGCAATAGTGAAGAAAAGGACATGATATAATATTTAATATTTGGCTTTAGTAGATTAAATCTCATATTTTTAAAAATTTAGTTATAAATTCTAACAACTTATTTTGGGGTGTTTAATTCCAACAGAATATATGTTATAGCACTATCTCAACTTTGAGAATGACTTGCTAATTCAGGACTTAGAAGATTCTTTCTATATGCCTCACCTTTCCTAAAACATGGAGAAATAGGAAATGCTGTCTGTGTCACAAAGATTTTTTGCTGCATTATTTTTCTTTAAAGATGTGAAAATGTGTGCCACTCACATATGCACATATATATCCATGGACAGATAATAAGCTCATAAAACATCACCAAATCAAAAGAAGCAAAATGAAGTGACATTTAGGCTGTGAAGTCTTAATTTAGGCACCACAATGATTAGTGTTTTAATATCATAATAACTGATAAATAGACTATGTCAGACATTTCATTCCTTTTTAATCAAAACTCCTACTCTGTTAAATTAATCACCCCCTTGGGGTATAGTAGCATATTTCTAATTCTGTCATAGAACATTAATAATGAAAAATTCCAGGGTGCATTCCTTTATTTATGTTCTTCTTTTTAGTTAATTATCATGAAGTTTTAAAGTGATAATGCAAGAAGGAGGACATTACCTTGATGGTTGCAAACAATGCAGATAATTGTATAGTGGTTTAAATCAGAATTCAAACATGAAAAAGACACTGAAGGATCAGCTATGTACATTCTCTTCTAAATCAGAAACTCCTTCAATAATGTCTTCATTGTATGCTCAGTCAGAGTCATCCTGGACACTTCTAATTTAATCCATGAGCACTTACTATGCATCAAGCATTTCCAAGACACACAAAAAAATAAGAGAAAAATTGGAGACAGGACCTGTGGCCTATATAAAACAGATAAAATGAAGTACTTTGACTTCCTCAACATTGCAACTCCTTGAAGAATGGAAAGTAGCAGAAACATTCACCCAAAGACTATAGTTTGTGACCAAGAATGCATGGCTGAGATGAAGAGCAGACATGGCAGACTCCAAGGAAAACAAGACAACCACTCTGCCCAGAGCCTGTCCCTTTCTTGCTTTTACCATCTGCATTAAAATCAAGCATGCTTAATAGGTATATGGGCAATGTTCATACAATATCGAACACAAAAGCACAAATCACCAACTATTTAGGGAAAACAATCAGAATAAATGAACAATAAAAATGAACAAGCATCACCAAATTCTCCATAATAAAATCCAACATGTTAGGAAAAAAAAAAAATAAAAACTCGATAGCATTAGAAGAAAGAGAATTTGAAACAGATATAATTAACACAGTCAAAATGATGACCACAATACTGCATCCACAAATTGAGAACAAGATTCTAGCTGGGCACTGGGATGCAAACCTGTAATCCCAGCAAGTCAGGGTTGAGACAGGAGGATGGCATGTTCAAGGTCAGCCTCAGCATCTTAGTAAGACTGTCAGCAATTTATTGAGACTCTGTCTCAAAATAAGAAATAAAAAGAACTTGGATGTTGCTCAGTGGTAAATTGGTTCTAGGTTTGAGCCCCAGTATGGAAAAAAAAAAAAAAAAAAAACACACAAAAAAAAAAAGAACAGTATTCTATCGTTTCAAAAAACCATTAGAGCTCTTGAAAAATAAATAAGTAGTTAAAATGAATATGAATAATTTTTAAAAAGCTAGCATTCTAATTCATCTTTAATATAACATAAAAGTAAGTATGTTAAAGATATCAATTACAAGATAAGCAATTCTAGAAAAGATATATAAAATTCATTCAAATATAATTGATATACATGTTATTATATATGCACATATATTATATATGTTATATGTTATTATATATGCATATATATGGCACTGTAATATTTGGAAACTGGTTAATCAAGTAATACTATGTAAATCTGTTTTATCTGCTTATGATGTTTTGACTTAAAGTAGAATAGGCAGTTGGTAAAGAAAGATAGAGGCTAATTGGGAAATAGATATTAATTAGAAACTGAGAAAATGATCTGAAACCTCTAAAGCTAGACAAGAACTCCTACTGGCTTCCCATCATCTTTCAGTATCCAAATCCTGTTATATAACTGACATAAAATAATGGACCCATCACTATGTAGCCAACCATACTCTGGGTCCCAGAGCTGAAGTGTTAACAGAGAAGATCTGACAGGTGCTGGAGGAAGCATAGGCCTGGCTGCTGTTCCAGACAAATGACAGTGTTCATGACTGCATCATTATTTGATAATCTGCAATGATATTCTAAACATATGAATAGCTCCTGCCTCTCCTCTTCTCATAAAAAATATTTCTTCTAGTTCACGCCTACCTGGGACCATACAAGCATATTAGTTAGGGTTGGAGAGAGAGAGAGGGAAATATCTAATAATCACCTAATAAAAACGGCTGATGTGATTATGAAGGCTGAGAAGTCCCATGATAGGTTGTCTACAAATTGAAGACTTGCAGTATTGTGCTTCAGTCTAAGTCTGAAGGCTTGAAAACCTGGGGCACTCAAATGTTTGAAAGCCTGAAGTTCTGGTGTCCAAGGGCATGAGAAGAGTAGTATATCCCAGTCCCAGGAGAAAGAAAACAATATAACTTTCCCTGTTTTTTTTTTTTTTTTGTTTGTTTATTTTGTTTTGTTTTGTTTTGTTTTTCTTTTGTTGTTGTTGTTGTTGTTTTCTTTTTTTCTATCTGGGAAACCAGCCAACTGAATGGTGCCTGCTCACGTTTGTTGCTGCCTTAGGCAATGATACCACGGGAAAGAAATCGGAGGCAGACTGGGAATGAGTAGTTCCTTTATTGTTGCTTCTTCTTCTTCTCTATCTTCTCTCTGATTCCACCCCCATTCCTCTCTACCCTCTGTTTAAATACTCCTTACCCATCACAAGTGCATTAGTTCTCGTGTCACAAGCTCGACCCAATGCTACAGTACATAGTGCCCACAAGCCACCATAAAAGTCAGGTGTAAGTTGTAGTAAAGAAAGCCTTGCTTTTAACAAACAAGTAAGCGCCACCTCTTGCCTCTCAGCCAGCCTCCATCTCAGAGCTACTTCCTCATCAAAGGCTCTTACACACGTTGAAATTATATCTTCCCCACCTAGTTCACTAATATTTATACCCCAATATCCTCTGAAAACATTCTGGCAACACACTCCAAAATAAATCATTATGTGATCTTTAGGTATTCCTTGAGCAAGTCAAGTTAATGTTTGAAATTACCCATCAGCACAGAAAAGTGAAAAGGCCCACTGATTTGAGAATAAAGAGGGTATAATTGTTCTGTAAGAACAATGTCTCTTGGGTAGAAAGTAGAGTGTATCATGATATTGATACACTTCGAATATTATGTCTCTTTGAAAAACTTTTGTCTCACAAAAATAACATTAAATAAGTGTCACCAATCCTATATTTTATATCAATTAAATTTTATATGAATTACACTTTTATTATTGTTATTTTTGGTGTTGTCACACATAGTTCCAGACTAGCTAATTTCTCCCCCGCCCAAATCTTAAGTCTTTAAATCAATAGAAAGAAATTTTTATTAAATACATGTAACTATTTGTCTCACTTTATTCACTGGAGTGGACTATCTTTTGCTTTAGAATGCTAATTAACTTATATTTTGAAACCATTGTATACATAGTCAGATGATGTCAATTTCTCTACAGATAGTTTGTGGATATTTTAGTTGTAATCTTTGTACATAGTCTATCCTTTCTACTTTTCTGTATCTTGACAGATAGTCTGTGGATATTTTAGTTGTAATCTTTGTACATTGTCTATCCTTTCTTTTATGTGTCTTGTATGTTATAATTTTTGCAAAATGTTTTTTATAAAATCATAAAATAATATATATGCACAATTTTCTAATTTAATGACTTAGTTCCTACAAATTTAACTGAACCCATGGTGATACTAAATATTCAGCTGTCTTTTTCTTAAACAAATGAAAATGTCATCAATAAGCCTTTACAAAAGTGCCTTATATTAGTATATCATATATTTTCTCTTATTTTCAGAAACTTATCTGTCCTCCTTTTTGAGTTTATTTCCATCTAAAGACAACTTTCTATCTTCTCACTTTTCTTCTTGTTTTTATTTTAATCTATGTGATTATTTTAGGCCTGGAGACAAAATTATTTAGTAGTGTATTAATCATCTATCTGTTTTATCATGAACAATTAACAACAAATTGCAATCCTAATAAACTGGTTTTATAATTGAGCCACAGATGTTAAATCTAAACATGAGAGTTAGCAGTGTTCTAAAACTTTAGGCAAGCATATTTAATCAACAAAGATGTAGTAACAAAAGACATTTGTCAATTGGACAATTCCGAAATAAAGAAGTATGTAATGTATGGACTACTTTGTTTTAAAAAAATTCAGTTGTTTGTAGTCTGACAATTGGAAATACAAACTTTAATGTTGTAGAGAGTAGGTTCCTGGCACTGATGTAAGTATTTGTCATTTGTGTAACCTAGGACAATTTTCAGACCTCTCCAATTTTTGACTTATCTGTAGAAGATTCTAATAATGGCAATTTTAGAAGTGGCTTAAGTATTAAATGAGAAAATACTACTAGAAACATAACCTAATATCTTGCATTATTCTTGTATTTTTTCTTAGATTTACCCTTCTCCTTCCTCAAATAAGTTACCCCCCAATAACTGTGAATAGGTTAAAATACTGTGACAGATGTCTCATAATATGCCTGGAGCAGTTAAACACAGTTTATTATTTAATCTGTCCACTTACTTTAATTGATTTGAACTCCCTCCAGGCGCTTAGACATTTACAACCAAAATGATAAATTTCTTGAGTGGAACATGAAACTAACTAAGATGTATCAGTTTCCTCATATCACAATTTTCCATATAATGGTCCTTCAGTATCCACAGGAGATTGTTTCAGAACTGCCACAAATAACAAAATCTGCAAATACTCAAGTCCCTTACATAAAATGACATAGTATTCCAATGTAACCTATATGCTCACATCCTCCTGAATATTCTTGATTAATTACAATACTTAATACAATGTAAATATTATTTAAATATTCATAGGACTGTATTTTTTAATGAAGATAGACAAGAAAATAATATCTGTGTCTTTAGTACAGAAGCAAAGTTTTTCCAAATGCTTTCAATCCGCAGTTGGCTAAATCCATGGATGAGTACTTCTGGATGTGGAGGTGCCAATGCCAAAGCTATTATGGTTTTTACTTTTTCCCCACTCAGGATAGATGTGGCTGAAGGTGGCTTCCTTGTGAGTGGATAAACCTGACTAATTTCACTACTTTGAATATCTAGTGTGGTTACTGTTATAAGTACATATCAGGTAAGTTGCGTTAGCTTCTAGTAAAATAATATCTGGCTAATGATGGCTTACTTATATCACTTCAGAATTTGGAGGTAGTTACCATAGTACAGTATTTCAAAAGCAGGAGAATGGTAAATTGGCATTTCCGTGATTATCTGGTCTGTCCATTCAGAGACTCCATATGGCTGCAATAGCTTTAAACAAGACATTCTTGAAGGACATAAGAGAATCCTAAGCAGTAAAGAAGTACTCAGGGGTTTTAAGGAGCTTTCTATTAACATGTTTTTATTTTATTTATTTATTTATAATAGTAGTATGCATTATAATTCATAATAAACATATAGAGCACCTTTTTTACAAAATACTGTTTGTATACAATGTATATTCATAATATTCAAATCTTCAATTATGCATTTAGGATAATGACATCCATCTTATTCAACACCTTTTCTTTTCTCCCCTCCATCCCCTCTTGCTCCCTTCCTTCCCCTCCCTCCCCTTTGACATTTCTAGCATTCCTCTAATCCTCCTATGTACCCCGACCCAACACCACTGTGAATCAGCCTCCTTATATGAGAGAAAACATTTGATATTTGGATTTTTGAGATTGACTAACTTCACTTAGCATTATATTCTCCAACTTCATCCATTTACCTGCGAATGCCATTATTTTATTTTCTTTTATTGCTGAGTAAAATTCCAAATTCCATTGTATACTATAGAGAAAAAGTAACAAAAACAGCATGGTATTGACACCAAAACAGACAGGTAGACCAATGGTACAGAATTGAGGACACAGAGACTAATACATATAATTTCAGCTATCTTATATTAGACAAAGGCGCCAAAAATGTACAGTGGAGAAAGGATAGCCTCTTCAACAAATGGTTCTGGGAAAACTAGAAATCCATATGCAACAAAATGAAATTAAACCTTTATCTCTCACCATGCAATTCAAAGTGGATCAAGGACCTAGGGATTAGACCAGAGAGGATACACTTAATAGAAGGACCTAGGAATTAGACCAGAGACAATACACTTAATAGAAGAAAAAGTAAGCTCCAATTTCCAACATGTCGGATTAGGCCCCAAGTTCCTTAATAAGAATCCTGTAGGGCAAGAATTAATATCAAGAATCAATGAATGGGATAGATTCAAACTAAAAAGCTTCTTCTCAGCAAAAGAAACAATCAGTGAGTTGAATAGAGAGCCAACTATTTGGGAACAAATATTTGTTGCCGCCTACAGCAACGATACTGCGGGAAAGAAATAGGAGGCAGACTGGGAATGACTGGTTCCTTTATTCTTGCTTCTTCTTCTCTGTTTTCTCTTCTGTATTCTCCATCTATATGTTTCCCCCACAGTCCTTTAAATGCTCTTTACCTTAACAAGTATACACGTGTCACAAGCTCAACTTACAGGTGTGTCACACAGTGTTCACGGGCACAGAAAGATTCTTAGTTAATTACATTAAGGTCAGGTGTAAACAATTAAACGCCTCTTCTTTGGCTCTCAGCCAGCCGCCATCTTAGCTACTTCCTCATACAAGGCTCTTACAAATATTTAATACATGTACATCAGATAGAGCACTAATTTCTAGAATATATAAAGAACTCAAAAAACTTAATTCCAAAAAAACAAATAACCCAATCAACAAATGGGCTAAGGAATTGAAAAGACACTTCTCAGAAGATGATACACAATTAATCAACAAATACATGAAAAAATGCTCAACATTACTGGCAATTAGAGAAATGCAAATCAAAACTACTCTAATATTTCATTTTACTCCAGTCAGAATGGCAGCCTTTAAGAACACAAACAACAATAAATGTTGGAGAGGATGTGGGGAAAAAGGCACACTCATACATTGCTGGTGGGACTGCAAAATGGTGCAACCATTATGGAAGGCAGTATGGAGATTTCTTGGAAAACTGGGAATGGAACCACCCTATGACCCAGCCATCCCACTCCTGGGTCTATTCCCAATGGACTTAAAAACAGCATATTACAGTGACACAGCCACTTCAATGTTTATAGCAGCACAATTCACAATAGCTAGATTGTGGAACCAACTTAGATGTCCCTCAGTTGATGAATGGATATTTACATGTTTTTATAGGGAAGAAAAATCTTTCCAAGAAATCTCAAGCACATGTCATAAAAACAGTTTGGACTAAAGGGTTATCATTTCAAACAGAGCATATTTCAATCTCAGAAGATTCATTCCTAGATCAAGATGCAGACTTTTTATTGAGATTCTTCCCTTTGTTCCTTTCTGTTTGGAAAAGAGCTCTTGCCCTCTACTCTATGCTTGAATAGAAACACTGTTTATATAACCTTTGACTTATTTAGTCCCATGATCTATTCAAAGAAGATTTATCTTGCTGGTTTAGTAGCTTTATCTTGCATAAAATAGTGAGAATTTATAATGTTATAAATTGAAAAGTTTGCATGACCAAAAAGTGCTGAAAAAATTTAAAATTACCTCAAATCTACATACATTCCATAACAAGATAGATTATCAAAATTAGAATGTTATCATAATTGTTATTTTTTCTAAGAAGCCATAACAACAATTTTCTAAATATTTATAAAATTTCAAATATTGATTATCTACAGATTTCATTTGTTAATAAAATAGATATTAATGAATGTATTTTCAACATTAATAATAGTCATTAGATTTTTCCTATTCAGAGTCACCAGTAGAATGTGTTTTTACTGTCTTTCTGTGGTAACTTATAATGCATATTTTGTTAATTTAAACAGAAGAGAAGAAAAACAGAATGGAATTTTCTATTATTTTCAGATGATATAATTTTATACACATAAAATAAATATTATTAAATGAAAAACTATTGAAACTATTAAGGTATATTTAGATTGAATAACTGTATATATGAAGAAAATATTACATATCAAAATAGCTTCTGGTGAAAGAAAATTTGTTTTTAAAAAGCAACAATTAAAAACCACTAGAAAATAACTTCATAAGGTATGAACAAGAGTTCTTTCTAGCAGATAATAATATTTTACTGAATGATAAAGAAATATTTAAAGTAAGAGGAATAGAGGCAATAAGTAGACTGTTCCTACATTAGAAAAATCAATATTGAAAAGATATTTTTTCTTACTAAAAGAATAAAATTTCCAACAAATTTTTCATAACATTGTATTTTGATTTTATTTCAAACCTCATAAAAGATGCAAGAGTAGAACATGGAATATTTATAAACCTGCCCTATTTCCTTTTATTCTCTCTCTTTTTTTTTTTTCTGCAGGTATTTGCTTCTGTTGACCATTAATCATTTGAGGGTAATTTTCAGACATGATGCCATTTATCTTAAATATTTCAGCGTGTTTCCTAATGACAATAACATTTTTGATGTTGCCACAGTATAATTCTAGGAATCAGGAAGTTCAGTGTTGCATTTACTTACTAGGTTACTTTACATTTCCCCTAATAAATAGCATTTCCTTAGTCTTGGTCATTCAAGGTCTTGTCCTTTAAGAGTAGAATTTGATCATTTTTTGTAGAATTTTCCTAAGTATTTTCTCCATTAGATTCACCATATGCATTTCTGGTGTACATTTCATATGTCTGATGTTGTGAATTTACCAATGTATCATATAAGGAGAAACAAAATATCACTTTGTCCCATTATGAGTCTTACTGATTCTGATCACTGGTTTATGATTGTAACTGTTAGGTTTATCCAGCATAGAGTTATGATGGTTTTTCTTTGAAATTAGTGAGTAATTGCTAATTGCTAGGGAGATACTGTGAAACTATATGGACATCCTCTTCCTCGTCTAACTTTCTCTTATTATGTTTAGCTGACATTGTTTGTTCTTGAAAGAATCAATTATAACTGATAGTAGCTAAATGATTGATCAGCTATGTCCTCTCTTCTGTATTACTGGTTAATTAGTTGGGAATTTACAGTAAAGACATACTACTTATCCTTTCCTACCATTAAGTGGTTAAGAGTGTATTTGTATTATTATGGACTAATGAATTCTAATGAATTCTTATTTTATTCTATGTATTAGAATACATAACTGTCACTATTCTAATGTCCAAATTTATTGTCAAGAAGAGCTTCATCAAGCTGGCCCCTGTGTTCTTTTGACATATTTTTGCCAAATCCTCTATACTTTCCATTTTATTTCCCAGTCCTGTAATCATTTCTCCACAGAGCCATGATTTTACTAGAAAGTATATTTAAACATCAACATCTGGACACCAGGTGTATTCATTGTTACTAAGATGTTTCTGTTTCTCTGTATTCTTTTAGAGGGGGAAAATTTCAGGAAGAACTTGTGTGTGTGTGTGTGTTTATGTACATATTTTATTATAGTTTGTGCTGAAACATCCTATTCCCACACAATATTGTATTTTATTTCAGCCAATCCTTTTTGTATTTTTAATCACCTTCTTCAAAAATTAGAAGTTTGACTCATATATTTTTAAATTTATTAACTTATGTTCCCATTATTAGATTGTGCTGAATGTGGGCTAAAGAGCATATGCTATAAAATTCCTAGTTTAAAGGTTATGTTGGTTAGTAGTTTTTTCTTTTAATGTTTATTTTTATCTTTATTTAATGTGATTATGTTACTCATTTGAAGTAGCTTTAGTTTTCTTTTTCTTTTCTTCTATTTTAAATTTGCCAATTTCTTGAATTATACTGTTAACATTATAGCACAGGATATGATTCCATCTCCCCTGAATAATGTAATCATTCCTGATGGTTCTTCATCCTGACAGATGATCCTCTTCAAATAACCCTGACCATGTCACTCTGCTTAGCTCTAAACTTCCCAATGACTTTCTCCTCCAGAACCAAGCAAAGGCCTTGCAATTACATACAAAACTTTACAAGATGGGCTGCCTATTCCCATTAACATTCTGACTTCCTATTTCAATTTCTAATTCAGTTTGTGTATGCTCACTAATATCAAGAGTATTTCTCCAATATTTGAGGCACTTTCCTGCCCATTTTCTTTGTATTACTCTGTGCTTGAGGTGCCCTTATTTCCAATTGTGAATGGCTTGTCCCTTGCTTCTTTCAGGACTTTTCAAAGGGCTTCTCAGTGAGGAGATCTTTGGTCAATATGTTTGTAATAGAAATAGAAATCTGTACTTCATTCTTTAAATTCCTTTGTCTGTTTTAATCCTCTGTGTAATACTAAAAATACTAAATACTTTGCTTATTCACTTCATTGTTATAATTAGAATGTAAATTTCATTAAATCAGAGGTGTTTGTTACTTTGCTCCTGAATGTACTAAGTGCTGTGGTGTGTGGCACAGACTAGTTTTCACTAAATAATTGCTTAATGAGCCAGGAGTGGTGGAGCAGGCCTGTAATCCCAGCAACTCTGGAAGCTGAGATACGAAGATCATAAATTCAAGGCCAGTCTCAGCAACTTAGTGGGACCCTAAGCAACTTAAATCCTGTCTCAAAAAAATAAATTAAATTAATAATAATAATAACAACAACACAACAAAAGGGCTGGGGATGTGGCTCAGTGGTAAGATATCTCTGGATTCAATCCCCAGTGGTTTTTATTTTTTTTCTTTTTGAAACAATTACTTCGTAAATGAATAGCTTATTTCATCATAGGCTCTTCCAAAGCATTGGGGAAAATAATTGAGTGGCTTAATATATTTAACAAAATTGAGGTTTCAACACACTTGTTCTCAAAGTGTTTTTCTGGACAAGTTGTTTTCTGTGGAGTGTGTATCTGGAGTGAGGTGTGTGTGTGTGTGTGTGTGTGTAAGGTTATGTTGTGTTAATATTGCACCCTATTTACTTCACTGGAAGTATATTTCTAGTAAAAAATAAGTCTTCTAGTTCTTCATTTTCCCAAATCCCCCAAAGAATCTTCTCTCTTACTTTCTCTGATAAACTGCAAGTTTTGGTTATACTATGAACTTTTTATCCTCTGCAGTTGAACGATATTTCAGACGAAATAACACAGCAGTGATTGCAAAGGAGGGTTTTGTATTCTTTTTGCACTGGGTGGGCAAGGATTTTTCATTTCATACATCATTACAGCTTTCTCCAATGATTAGGCACCAATTTCATCTCACTCCATCACAGCAAGCTACCTGCTCACAATCTCAGCATCAAGGCCAAGTTGTAACAATCTCCACAACACACTCTCTGTGAAACCTTGTAATTTCCATTGTTCATGCTAAAAATGTTATGCTCTGCATCTCAGTACAATCTCATCGTACTAGCACGTAGCAATAGGCTAATGGACTGTATCAAAACTGTTTCAAAAATGTCAAGCATAATAAAAAAGGGGAAAAAAACAACAAAAACACATAGGTTTTCAAGTGGATTTATATGTGTGTGTGTGTATGTCAGTAAGTAAAGTTTGTGAAATGTAAGTATAAACAAAGAATCAACAAGTGTGTGTGCATGTGTATATGTATATATATATATATATATATATATACACATATACATATGTGTCACAAAGTATATATACATGTGTGTGTATGCTTCTTTGTTTAGACTTACATGTTTCACAAACTTACTGACTTATTTCAGTATTATTCAGCTGAACGAAGTCAACACTATAAAGCATCATCAAAATGCACTAACTCAATTGGATATTCATTCCCAACTTTGCTAGTTTTAATCAGGTCAAATTTTCTTTTTATTATCAATCACTTCATTTGGGAAGAATCCAACATAATTAGCTTTTGTTCTTTCTTTTTCTGGTTTTATTTTTGAAAATCTATTATGCACAAATACCAGGGACAAAATAGTGAACATAGCAGAAATAGTTTCCATTCTCATCAGGCATACAGCCCAGCATAGGAAACAAAAATTAATAAGTCAATCCCTAAAACATGTACTTACAATATGAGGTAAGATTATGAATTAAAAGTTTAGTTTAGGGATCTGTGTAATGTTGCAAAAATTTTTTTCTAGGTATTAGAAAATCTTCTCTGAGAAAATGGACTGACCCAAAATGAACCAATTGTTGATGATTGTAATTATTGAGAATATATTCCAGGACTGGGTTTTCCTTATGTGCAAAAATATGCAAAAATGGAGGAAATCATTGGGAGTTTTCTCAATTGAAAAATCACATTGAAATTACATATCTGGAAAGAAGAGGAAAAAACAAATCATGAGGCTAGAAATATTGGCATAGTTATATTAGGCTAGAACTGGGGCATTAATGTGAGAATCATAAGACTTCATTTTTAAACTGAAATGAGTGAATCGGATATGTATTTTAACAAGTTCCTTCTAGACAAAGTGAAGAGAAGCAATTTGTAAAGGCAAAGGTAGAGAGAGGTTGGGAAAAGTATGAGGTTGTTATAATAATCAAGACAGGAGAGGATGTGTTTTGATGTCAGAAGAAATGAATATATGAGTGCACATTAAAGAGATATTTAGAAGGAAAAAAGATTTAATAGTTCAATGGATATGAAATGTGAAAGAAATGGATGTGTTGAGCATGATAACTTGATTAATTAAATGTATACTCAATAAATATTTGTTGAGTGCCTATTAAGTATAAGTGCCACTTAGGGATAGCACTATAGCAATTGGGAATAAGTGGAAATTTCTCCCTTCATAGAATTTATAATCAAGTTGGGGAATACAGACAATAAACTAATTAAGAAGTAAAACATAGTCAAACTACATCCATAGACACAAATGCAGATTGAAAATATTTGGAAAAAATTCTCTCTGTGCAGAAAATGTACAGACTCTCTTTCTTGTTATTTTTAAACACTATAGTATAACAACTGCTACTATTATACCCTTTAAATTATGATAGATATGATAAATATTCTAGAGATGATTTAGTCTATAGGAAGATGTGTGTAGGTTCTGTATAATAGTATGCAATTTTATATAAGGGATTTGAGCATCCACAGTTTTTGAAAATCCTATATTATCAATTCCTAGATCATGGATTGGCTACTGATTTGATTTCAGTATCCTAGAACCAATGCCTCATGGGTAATGAAAAAATTATAGTTCATCACATAGTGAAAAATCGGTGGGAAATAAACTCAGGAAAGTGTATTAAAAAGGTGAAGCTAAAGGTAGGAGTGGAAAATCTACACTGTTCAATAAAGTATCATTGAAAATATGAAATATGAGTAAAGAATGGAAGGAGGAGAGAAATCTGTAAAGACTGTTATAGAAAGCAACCTTTTTAGAAATATTTGGAGGGGATAAAACAGGGAGCATTGAACAAAGCCAAAACAAAAGCATTCGTATCAGAGTTCTTCTATAGAATTTGTAAAGGTTTTTTTTTCATGCTAAATATTGAATACAAGATATTTTTCATATTAGGCAAGCAATCCATCATTAAGCTACATTCCCATTCTTTAAGATCTTTTTACAGTCTTCCTCAAAGACTGCATTCTATCTACATATTTTATAGCTTTGACATATGTCCCTATTCCTGTTTTGAAGCATTTGTCACCTTCTAAGGAATTATATGGTTTGCTACCCTTAATTAGTATGTCATGTCCACACTGATAGATATTTTTGTCAGTTTTTCCCTAGAATTGACTGGTACACAACATATATTCTGTACATATTTATCAAATGAATAAATAAATGAGTGTCCACCTTAAAAATATCACTTTCATATGCATAAAATAAAATATGTTCAATTTTCTTATCATGGCCTTATGTCAAATATTTCTGCATGATAAAACAATTTCTATCCTTTGATGCTTTTCCTATACAACAGAAAACTGAAGAAATCTTAGATCTTGGATTGAACACTGAATAATCTTTTTACTCTACATTATGAATATATGCATCATTTATATATATATGCATATATCAGTCATATATATATATAAATGAACATTTGGAATTTATCTCTTAATTTTCTATGTAATCCAACTTTTTAGTAAATTTTAGATATTTAAGCTATATAGTAAATATGATTAGATAAACTTTAACTAGCAATCACTTTGCTTTATCTATCAATATTATAAATAAGTAAGACAGAAAACAGATATTGCTTTTGAGCTGAAATGTTCTAGGTAAATAAATTAACTAAAAATGCCAAAGATTTGAAATATGCTGAAAGATACTTAGTCTGCTTTGCTAAAAGGAAAAAATAACAAATGACTATGCCTTTTATTTCTGTATAGTTGCAGCACTTCCTGTAAAGCAAATAATGCATTACTGATAAAGTCATTGCCAAAATGGTATCAGACTACTGCCATTTTGCCAATTTTTCTTTCTAACTAATGAAATCTTATTTTCTACAAGAACTCTTTTGTAAAGCACATCATGTGGGCTCTAAGATATTTCTTACTGAATAAAAGTTTCTCTTTGGACTTGAATAAATATATATACTTGATACATAATTTGTTTAGACATAAAAAATATCCCAAGACTAAGACTAACAAGATGAAAACATATATATTAATAATAGTGTGAAGATAGTACAGAAGTATCCTTCTTCCAGTTTGGCTTTTTTATAGACCTCACATGCAATAACCTGTCTCATCATGCTTTATCATAAGTAAAAGTAATGGAAATTAATACTAAAACATATTCATTTGCTGATAATAGGAGGTCCATTAACACCTAAGCATTCAAGGAGATACAGGATTTCTCACAAGTTATAGTACCCAAGGAAGACAAGATATGTCCTGCATTTTGAATAAAATTGTGTTCATGTCATTTGCTAAGACCAAAATTTTGAGATTTTTGTTTGTTTTTTTGTTGTTTTGTTGTTGTTATTTGGTACAGAAACCTTCCTGGATCTATGTAAGTCTACCTTTTATGTTACGGACTAGCTCAGTTACTTAATATTTGTTAGAACATGAAATTAAAATAAAGAAATTTAAAAATGATAGAACCTACCTTTCTCTCTAAACTGTATACTTAATTTCAAGTTTAGACAGTGAAAAATTCAAAGTGCTAAATAAGCAATTTAGAACATTTATTAAATAACACCATACGAATGAAAATGCAAACTATATAATACTTATTTGTGTTTGTTTAATATACTTTAATCTATACCATTAGGGTTCAAAGAGAAATATAACTCAATGCATATTATTATATTATTTTACAGTGCTGGAATCAAATCCAGGCCTGAGTACTTGATCTACCATTGAGTTTTATCCTCAGACCAGATGTTATGGTTCTTGACATTTAAAATATTTTCATTCATTATTCAGCCTTATTCCGGTTATAGTTTATATAAATGTCTACATTTTAATATAGGAAATTAATGAATTATGCCACTATTTCAAAAACAGGATACTTTGAAAATTAAACATTAGTAGTTGCAGTGAACTTTTGATTTGAAGCTTCCTGCCTTTCAACTTGATGATATTTTTTCTCAAAATGTACTTTTTATTTGATATCAACTTTGCTCTTTCTTTTGTTGTACCTGGCTTGTCTTTAGAATAAAACCTCTAGGTTTGTAAATCTTAGGTCTTTTATTTTGACAATATGCTCAACATTCCACAAACTTCCCTATTTTTTAATCTTCAAAGTTTTCTATTGCTTTTCTTATTTGCATTTAAAATTATAAAAATGTCTTTCTAGTTCTCTCATCTTAATTTTTGTATAGCAGCCTAAATTGATTTATCAAAGCAATCTTTCACATATTCTCTAAAGTTACTAATTATGTTGTTTCAAAATGCCTTTATTGTCCTAGAATTAAATGTATGATGTCCTCTAGTTTCCTGATTTTATAATATTTATGTATAAAGAACTAGTTTGATCACTAGCATGGGCTTGACTTCTCATATGCAAGCATTCTTTTAAACGAATTATGAGCTCAAAGTATGTGAGCATACCTACTGGCACTTTTCATTTTAGAATTAGTGGTCAAAATGTTGGCAGACAAACTGAACTACTTATCATGTGTGACAGAAAACAGAGGGCTTTTATCTGTTGTGCCAAGGCTGATGCCCAGGCTTTAGCTATTCAGCAGCAGGTGATGTGTGTTTTTTATAGATTCAATGGATTCACTTTCAGTTTCAGACATAATGGGAAGTATTTCCACTGTCAAGTACCCTTTATATGAGGACTTTTGGTAGGATTGAGAGACTACTGATTATCATTGAATTAAAAAATCTCTACAGTATTTTCTAAATTCCATTCCTGCTTTTTTGTGGATTGTGACTGAATTTGGAATCCCCTCAGAGTCCCATCTGGTAGAAAACACCAAATTTCATTATAATTTTGCCTTGTACCTGTTTTTGTCTGTGTTCTCTGCTCTAGTTCATCAATCATTTGTATGTTGTGTATTATCTGTGCTCCAAAATTTTGTCAAAAATTTTAATGGGTAAACTTCTTGTTATTTTTGTGTTATGCCTTTTTGTTTTTGTTTCTGTTTCTCAATATATTTATTTACATTTAAATGGGATTGGGAATGCATGGGGGTAGAAATGTATACTACATCTGCAATTTCATTCCAGAAACAATTGCTTAAATTTTAATTTATTTATTTTTTTTTGTTTTATTCCACTCTTTTTGTAATTTAAGTTAATGCTTGAATTTTTATGTTTTGTTCTTTCCTGTCTTAAGATATAATAATAATCTCATAAAAAGAATTAAAGCAAGGTTCTTCACCATGGACAGTATGGTTCAGAATAAAACTGAAGGCAGGGAAGTAGAACTGGCTAAATTCCTACCACAGTTCTAGCACTTCTAGACATGTTACCTTAAGCTCTTGAGTTAGGGTTTTAAAAATCTGTTACCTCAGTCATAAAATAGACCTAAAATTTATCTTTCTCATTGTTTTGGAGGAAGTTTGAATGAGTTAATGGATATAAAGAACTTAGAGCAGTTCTGAGTACAAAGTAAGCATGAAAGAAAGCTAAGCTTTGATTAATAATCTTTCAAATCAGAGCTTCCTTTCTTCATCTAAGTCATATATGTGTTTTTACTTCACCAGTCTTATTTCTCACTTATTCTAGTCAACAACAGAATGCTTTTTATCCTTAGCTTATAGAAAAATCAGGGGAATATGAAATTTAAAACATGGGCGTAAAACAGGTTTTCATATTTTTTTTAAAACATCCATTTATTTGCCTCAGTTGTACACAATGTGTTTATTTTTATGTGGTGCTGAGGATCGAACCCGGGCCGCGCACGCGCCAGGCGAGCGCTCTACCTCTGAGCCACAATCCCAGCCCCCATATTATTTTTTAAATAATTTAATCAATACTCTTTATAAAGGCTATTTTTATAGAATAGCTAAATAACATTCTTTAACAAATATAGTAAGTTTCCATTAATTCCAAACTCCTCTAAGATATCATTTTAATTTAGGAGAATTTAAATATATTTCAAGACACTTGAACTCTTTCAGTCAATATTTAAAGATTTGCTTTGCAATTATAGAATATGTATGAAGAAAATGCTCAAATGAAAATGATAAAATGTAAAAGAAATTGTTGCACGTTTTATATTAACATTATGAAGACTAGTGAAATGAAAATGGTTCTCAATAGTTTTCTTGGCATTGACTTTGATTTTGACTTGATAAAATGTTTCTTCAACTTTTGAAAGAGCAATTTATTTTGATAATTTTCTTGATTCTTAGATGCAATAAAGATATAGTTTAACATCTCATTTCTATATATGTGGCTGTTTCTTGTTTAATTGAATGTTTCATACAAAGAATACAAGCTTTAAAAAAATTCATTTCAGAATACCTAATGATAGGAGCAGAAGGCAAGTTTGCAACCATAATATAGACATCAATATTGAGTACCAGATTTGATATAATTTGTACAATTTAATATATTTTTATACACAAATTATGGGTGTTGAAAGGAAGAGTATTTTTCACCTGTTACTCAAGGAAATAAAAGTGCTATTACAAACTAAATTATACAATATATATGAACTGTAAAAATAGTTGATGTTTGCTCTAAAGGGAAATGTCTTCTATAAATCAATTAAAAAAGGATTTTCTTTGGTCATTTGTATCAAATTTCTGTCAAAAATAATCATGGCTTTCAAAATGCCAAGCTCAGTAGACACAAAATGTTAAGAGCCTACTGATTTTATATTACTATCAAAAGGAATAGATGGGAAATAGACAACCATGAATATTTCTTTTCTTTTCTTTTTTAGATATATTTTTTTAGTTGTAGATGGACACAATACCTTTATTTTATTTTGTTAATTCTTATGTGGTGCCGGGGATCGAACCCAGTGCCTCACATATGCTAGGCCACCGCTCTACCACTGAGCCACAACCCTGGCCCAACCATGCATATTTCTTGGGAGATAAATTACCATGGCAAATACGCATCTCTCACATATTACAGAGGGAGGATACTCAAAGTCCAAGTTAAAGGAAGGAAAGAGGTTTACCTTTACTGAACATTTTGTATCCTCAACCCTCAAAGATTTAAATAACATAGGATAAATTCTGAAAAGTAAACACATTCTGTAAAGTAACTTTCAAATTAAAGAGGACAATTGACAATTACCTGATATATTTATGGAAATATAATAGAAGCAATTCTTTATAAGCTCTGAATTATGTTATTATACTTAATTCTATACATGATGAGAATCCTTATGTGTCATGGAATGAACAATACTAAGAAATGATACAATTTATGAATCATTCATTGGTTTACCTCAAATTTCTTTGTAATATCAACACTATTATAAAGGTAAAATTGGGTTCATCAAGGAATCTATTAAAATCATGCAATCATTTTACAGTTGTAATTTTTAATTTGTTTTTACCTTTTATCTTTTCTTTTAAATAAGTAATTAGTACAGTGTCTGCTCAAGTATAATTTCTCAAACTATACTATACCACTCCTAAAACGTATAAAGTTGGCATATTTTAAAAATGACTAAGAATTCCAAAGAAAACACAATAATCAGAGTTATGTGGCATCAGCACTCAAAGAACTAGCTATCTTACATGTCAGAAGATTTGTTAAATAATTTATTTTCTGTATAATGTAAAATATACAGAAATAAAAACTCTTTAAACAGGTAATTTTGAAAAATAATACTGCTTTACTTGAGAAGGGTACACATATAAGGAAATCAACATTCATTTAAACTAATTGCCCTGGAGTTAAATGTGAAGATTATTGGTACAATATTGACTCAAAATAATGATTCTCTAAACCTATGAACAAGCCCTGACTCTCTGGGAAATAAGAGATGGCTAAAGAATTTTGAGAAGTCATATGAAGATTTTAATGCGATTTTGTGATGGAATGAATAAAAAATGCAAAGCAAGTTATTTCAGCCGTTCTAATGAATAGAGAGATTTTGATAGGGCTTATTTGAGCAGGTGAGTAGGAAGACAAGACCAAGGCATGGCTGTGCTCATTTCTAGTCCTCCTTTGAGTCTACTCCTTTTTGCAGAGCCATTTCTAAAAATTGCATTTGGATTGCAGCAAAGGGAAATAACATCAAACACTAAAGCCACATTTCAATAGCCTATGTTTTGTATGATCAAAATGATGTTTACATTGTTTGTATACTAATATATTCACAAATGCACTTAGCCATTTATGCATATTTTGATGATTTGCATGTGTCTTTAAATATCTTAATTTGTACCCTGTGCCTCTTACAGCTCAGGCAGCAGATTAAACAAACAAAAACACCAACAAAACCAAATCTGGCAGAGTGTTGTTATTTTTTAATAAATATGCCAACTGTGTCTAGATATGTTCAATTATTTTTCATCCCAAGTAGACAAAAAGTCCAGAAATTATATAATACAATTTTGTATTAAGTAATTATATATAATGTTTTATATTTTTGGACCTACATATAGGTCCAATAATGGTTAAACCTTTTTCTGATGTAAACTGCCAATTTATTTTTTGCACACTTGTATCAACAGGAAAATAAAATAACTAGTTAATTCAGTTAGAAAGAGCATTTTATCCCTCTTTTTTTTCTCATATTATTATGGTATTTTTGCCTAATTTTTTGTGACTATTTAACATTTAAGGCCATTAGTCGTGTATAATATGCCTTGTTCTTAATCACAAATAATTTGGAAAACATAAGGAACAGGAGAAAATGTGAAAGTGGATTCAACTTTATTATTTTGAACAAGAAAAAAATGATATCTACAGCGTAAATGCATAGCTAGTTTATTACTAAGTACTTTATGGATTACTAATTTAAATCAATCTATAAAATGATTTCCAAGTATCACTAAGTTCAACTAACTTCTTATTTGGGTCAGTATTCTCTCAATACAGTCTTATATCTCCCTTTGATATTAATGAAACAAGGACACATGAAAAAGTCCACAGATATACAACACCAAGTGTACATGTACATGTGTCTCAGACATGTACATCTTTTCTTAGATAAATGCTTAGCATTGCTCATATGTCCATGCTGTAGACCATAAATGGTAGGAAAATGCTTAGAGCAGGATGCTTAACAATTTTATCTCTAACACAATGACTCTTCTCTCACAAATTAACTTTAATATCTATGGATAGTTTGTAGTGAATTGAAAAGCTTTACATGAATACACACAATTAGATTTATATGCAAATCTTGGGGCTCTTCTGGAATACTAAAAGCTATATTTTGAGATAACAGAAAATAGAGGAATAAGGAAAAACACTCCCAAAATTTTAGTAATTATTTAACTTGGAAATGTAATGAATATTTTTCCCTTCTTTTGCTATTACCATGAATATTGTGGGTTAGTAATTTTTTAAAAAAATTCATATGAAAGATATTATGTGGAAAAAAACAGCAAAACTAGAAATATAAATTTTCAGGGTGTTTCAAAAACTTGTTAACAAGTTTTAAAACTAAGAGTCTGAAATAGTTAAGGTCATTCTGCTTTCTAGGCAAGGCTTCAAGTGTAAACACACACACACACACACACTCATAGACAGGTATTTGCTTAAGTTAAGTCTTTCCTCTGTTTCTTTCCAAACATTTCCTCTAATATTGGAGAAAAATCTTAGAAGAAAAGCTTAAGAGGATTTGTGCAAACTCATGACCACCTCATACTATGGCTGTCCATCATTTTATGAACTGGGTGTGTTTGAAAATTAAGAATAAATTTCTTGAGTCCCTTTCTCTCTTTGTGCTGGTGTTTCTACTTTATGGTCACAAAATCATCCTGATGTATAATAGATCCTAGAAAAGCAATATTTTCTTCAGCACTGGATAATCTTAAGCCTCTGCAGTACCTTTATGTATCTGTTTGCATATACTGCAGAAACAAGAAAGAGCAGGAGAAGCTGCATTTCTTTGAAGCCTTTGTATTCTGTGTTATGAGTGTTACTATGAGCACCTAAGAAGAGAACTTCAAGGGCACTAGGGCTTTCCTTTACTTATTAAATAATGCTCTTCCTTTTGTATTCTTCAAAATTCCTTTATGTGATAACAAGAATCAAGACCTTCACATAAATATCAATGCAGGACTTTATAAATAAATCTAATAACACTGTAAGGAGGGTAAAAATAAATAAAATGAAAAACATATGCTTTGCCTTAACTTCAGTCTTGGGAAACCAAAGATAAATTAATCACAAATACCAATCAATAGAATGTCCATGAATAGTACTGTTAAATCTTCTATAAATGACTAACTGGAGGATTTGAAATGCAGTTAAGTGCCTATTGTTAATATTCCCTCAAAGGAGTAATAGATCCCTGATCATCTGAGATTATATCTGCTTCATGCATACAAACTACAAGAGGCAATGAATGTGCAGAGGAGGTTCATTTCAAAACAAACAGGAGCAACATCAGGAAAGAAGGCAGGAAATTAACTAGTGAACTCTTGGATTGTGATTTGAAAAGGATACCTGAAATTATTAACTACATTAATAACAATTTGCTATAGAAATAGGAAAGAGAAACTTCTAAGATATGGTAAAAAACTAAATATTTAACTATTTATCTTATGGTCTGTTAAAATGTTTGCTATTTCATATATGCCATCTATATACTCAAATACTTTTTGTTTCTCCATTCTTTTAACTGTTTTGTTTCCTTTTCTAAATGAACAGACTACCTTTACCTGAGAAATTCAGACTAAAAGTTAATGACATAAAATTATGTTTCTAGGTTTACTTTCAATATGTATCATAAAACTGAACTGTTTCTGAATTCATTAATAAAGAAAATTTGTCCTTTCCATAAGAAACATACTATAAACCTAAGTAATAATTTTTGCTTTGTTTCTTTTATTTAATAAAAATTTATTAGGACCCTAATTCAAGGTCGGTTCCTTATGTGCCATGAATATACAAAGACAGTTTAGTCAGGGATTATGCCTTTAAGGTACTCCCAGTTTAGTAGGATAGAATAACCCATAAAACTTAGTTTAGGTTTTGATGCATGACTCTCATGATTTAGAGATGTATCATGATTATTAATAATTATTCTTAGTAATTATTAGTAAAAGAATAGTGTAGATTAAAATGTTGGATAAGCCGGGCGCGGTGGCGCACGCCTGTAATCCCAGCACTTTGGGAGGCTGAGGCAGGAGGATCGCAAGTTCAAAGCCAGCCTCAGCAATGGCGAGGCACTTAGCAACTCAGTGAGACCCTGTCTCTAATAAAATACAAAAATGGGCTGGGAACTTGGCCCAGTGGTCGAGTGCCCCTGAGTTCAATCCCCAGTACACAAAAAAAAAAAAAAAAAAAAAAAAAAAGAAAAAAAAAAAGTTGGATAAAAAAATTAGTGAGTGTAGACCAAAAATTTATGCAAATTCATTAAAAGGTATCCGTTTTTTGGTCACTGTATTCGTGAATTAGGTTAATTGAGATAAAAAAGATGTATTCTATCAGGTAACAATAGGTTAAAATTAAAAGTCAACAATTAAATTAAGAACAGAAACCATTCAAACATTCTGGAGTTTAAATAATACACTTTTGAATGATGAATGGATAGCAGAAGAACAGAAATTTAAAAATTCTTAGAAGTAAATGAGAACAGTGATACAAGATATCAAATACTCTGGTATAGTATGAAGGCAGTTGTAAAGGGAAAATTCATAACATTGCACTCACACATTAAAAAATAGAAAGATGTCAAATAAATAATCTAACATTACATCTCAAAACCCTAGAAAAAGAACAAAACAATAAGACAGAAAATAATTAAAATCAGAGCTGAAATCAATGAAATTGAGAATAAAATTTAAACAATACAAAAGATCGATGAAACAAAGAGGTTTTTCTGAAACGATTAAAAAAATGATAAGCCCTTTGCTACTAACCTAAACAAAAAGGGGGGGGGGGGACTTAAATTAACAAAATTTGAGACGAAAAAGGAAATATCACTACAGATGCTACTGAAATTCAGAGGATCACCGGAAACTATTTTGAAAATTTTTACTCCAATAAGCTGGAATATCTTGATGATATTATCAAATTTCTAGAGACAAATTCCTGAACTATGACAATAAAGAAAACTTAAATAGATTAATATCAAGCAGTAAAATTGAAGTAGCTATCAAAAGTCTTCCAATAAAGAAAAGCCTAGGACCAGATGGATTCTAAGCTGTGTTCTACCACATCTTTAAAGAATAACTAATATTGCTAGTTGCATTGGCATATGCCTGTAATTCCAGCAGCTTAGGAGACTGAAGCAGGAAGATCATGGCTTCAAAGCCAGCCTCAGCAACAATGAAATGCTAAGCAACTCAGTGAGACCTTATCTCTACATACAATATAAAATAGGGCTGGGAATGTGGCTCAGTGGTTGAGTGTCCCTGAGTCCAAACTAATATTAATTTTCCTCAAATTATTCCACAAATAGGAAAGGCAAGAACACCACCAAAATCCATTCTATAAAGTCCCGTATCACCCTGATACCAAAACTAGATAAACACATCAAAGAAAACTCCAAAACATTATTTTCCATAAAGAGAGATGCAAAAATTCTTAATAAAATATTGTCAAAACATAGAAAAACACATTAAAAGGATAATGCACCATGATCAAGTGGATTTCATTCCCAAGATGCAAGGTCAGTTCAACAAAGGAAAATCAATAAATGTAATTCACTATATAAATAGACCAAGAATTACATGGTGATCTCAATAGATGCAGAAAAAGTGTCTGACATATAAGGTACCCATTCATGTTTAAAACAGTAGAAAAACTAAGGATGGAAGGTACTTTCCTCAACATTGTACAAGTTATATGACAATCCCAAGGCCAACATTATTCTGAATGAAGAAAAACTGACAGAATTTCCTCTAAAAACAGGAAAAAGACAAGAATATCCTCTTCACCACTCCTATTCAACATAGTCCTGAACCATTAGTCAAAGCAATCATGCAAGAGAAGGAAATTAAAAGGATAAAAATAGGAAAAGAAGAGCTCATATTACCTCTATTTACAGAGGACATGATTCTATATTTAGAAGACCCAAAAAACTCCACCAAAAGACTTCTAAAGTTCATGAATGAATTCATCAAAGTAACAAGATACAAGTTTAACACACAAAATCAATCACATTTCTATACTCCAATAATGAATCCTCTGGGGGGTGGAGAGGAAACAAAGGAAAACTATACCCTTCAAAATAGTCTAAATAAAAAATACTTGGATTCAAAGTAACAAAAGAGGTGAAGGACCACAACTATGAAAACTATAGAACACTGAAGAAAGACTTTGAAGAACTTAGAAGATGGGAAGACCTCCCATGTTTTGGGGTAGGCAGAATTAATATCGTCAAAATGGTTATACTACCAAAAATGCCATATATATTCAATGCAATTCTCATCAAAATTACAATGCTATTCTCTACAGAAATAGGCAAAGCAGTTATGAAATTTATTTGGAAAATTAACTACCCAGAACGGCAAAAGCAATCATTAGCAAGAAAAGTGAAGAAGGAAGCATCACGATACCTGACGTCAAATTATACTGCAGAGCAATAATAACAAAAACAGCATAGTATTGGCACTACAACACATATGAAGACCAATGAAACAGAAGAGAAGACAAAGAGGCAAATCCACATAAATACATTTATGTGATACTAGACAAAGGTGCTAAAAACATATGTTGGTGAGAGATGGCTTTTTTTTTATTAAATAGATAATGCTGGGAAATCTTAAAATCATATGTAATAGGATGACATCTAACCTTATCTCTCACCCTGTATAAAAGTCAACTCTAGATGGATCAAAGACCTTGAAATTAGACCACAAATCCTACAACTGCTAGAAGAAAATGAATACCCAATGCCCCAATGTATCGACTCAGGAATGGACCCACCATATGACCAAGTTACCCATCTCCTTGGTATCTATTCAGAAGAAGTAAAGTAGCATACTATAGCAATACAACCACTTCAGTGTTTATACCGCACAATTCACATTAGCCAAATTATGGAAGCAGTCCCAATGCTTGTCAATAGATGAATGGATCAAGAAAATGTACCATATATGCACAATGGAGTTTCACTCAGCCATGAAGAAGAATGAAATTATGGCATCCACTGCTAAATGAATGGAAATGGAGAACATAATTCTATGTGAAATAAGCCAGACTAAAAACATCAAGGGTTGAATGTTTTCTCTCATATGTGGAAGCTAGAGTAAAATAAAGGAAAGAAGACGAAGGGTATTGAATAACATAAAGAAGAGGGAAGATTAGTGAAATAGAAAAAGCAGCTGGGGGAAGGTCAGGAAAGGGAAGGAAATATGGAATGAATTTAAAATAACATGTTATATACATATGAAAATATACCACAGGGAATCTCACCTTTAGGTATATGTAAAATGAACTAATCAAAAATAAATAAATGAGAAAAATGAATTTCATAGAGTAGAGATGGAGAATAGGGGGAGGAAGGTGATGAGGGAGATTGAAATCAAAGTCCATGAACGTTTTATTTCATCAAAATGAAACAAAGTACTATCTATAACTAAAATGCTCTGATTGACATAGAATATATAGCTTACAAATCAAAATGAATATTAAAGAAACTGCATGTAATAAGTTTTTGTTATCCCAGCACCAATACTATTTGTATGTATATGTTCTTAGAAAGTCAAACATCATAACCTACCTCTGACAGACTTAGTAACTGATATTAAAATCTACACAAAAATTCGCAACTTTTATTTAAAAGAATTGAAGGAACAATGTAATTAAATTTTACATATATATATATATATATATATACACATATGTGTGTGTGTGTATATATATATATATATATATATGAAGTAACTTGTCTAAACAGTTTCAGAAAGAAATTGAACCATTTCAGAAAAGGAATAATTTTTATAAATAGCCATTATCTGGTTTGTAAAATACTTACAAAAAATTTACTCATGACTTTTAAGTGCTCCTCTGCAATATTTTCATTATTTTCAATGAAAACCAAAGGAGATGCCATAGTCAGGTTTTCATACAAGAATATTTTTAATAATTGTTTAGTTGGAATAAATTAGTTTCTCCTAGGATTTAGTTATATTTTGACCCAGAACAGAATATATTTTGAGCATTTAATCAAATTTATTTTGTTCATTTAATGCCAGAGACACTTAAATCTTACAACAATGCTATAAGTTTTGTTGTTGGTGGTGGTGGTTGTATTTTCTATTTGTTTTTTTGTTTTGTTTGTTTGTTTGTACTGTGGATTTAACTCAAGATCACTTAACCACTGAGATACACCCTCAGCTCTTCAATATATATTATATATATTAATATATAAAATATATATATGTGTATATATATATATATATATATATATATATATATATGTTAGTTTCAATATAGGGTCTCACTAAGTTACTGTGGCTGCTTTTCAATTTAGGATAGTCCTGCCTCAGTATCCTAAATTGCTGGGATTACAGGCACGTGCCACTGTGTCTGATACAGTGCTATAAGTTTCAGACTATTTCTATCCCCTTTAAGACTGAGAAATTTGGAATTCAAAAAAGGAGACTTTGTGATATGAAATATTTTCTCTTGAGGTCAGCTTTAAGATCTCAGTAGGGGCTGGTTTGGAATCAGAACTTTCAGCACTGCTTTAATGATCACAAAATATTGGACTGAGCTCACTCAAGGGTTCTTGCCCTCCATGTGACTAGCTCAGTCCTGCTCTAGAAACATCACCTTTGTACCAGCATAGCCTTGTGAAGGGGATGATATGAGTGGGTAGAAGTGGAAACAACAAGTTGTAGGCACCAGCTAAGGCTCAAAGATCAAAACAAAATTTAAGAGATCAGTAACCTCGTCTTCCTACCCCCTTTCTCATTTTTCTCACTTTCATTCCCCACACTCCTTTCCTCCATTTCTCCAAGCCTTTCTTTTATGTTATCCCTCACACACACACACACATAGTAAAGGCTTTTCAGTTACTCATCTACATTCAAACCTCCTCCCACTAGTCATATGTATAAGATTATAGAAATATTGCCATTATATATCTATCTTAAGGAACGCAGTGTGAATTACTATTTTCAAACAAAGTCTGGGTACGAATGAATCCTGATTCTACATATTCTGTCTGTATTAACTTGAGAATGACAAATGCTTAAAATGTTTGCACCTAATTTAAGATTATTGTGAGGATTAAGTTCATGAAGTGCTTAGTGAAGTTATTCATGACTATAAGATTACTATAGTCTCTTCATAAATATAGATATATATTAAAGTAACTGCTAGATAAGTGACAGATATAGCCATCATCTCTTATACACGGTAGTCATTTAAATAGATTTGATTTCTGTGTTAGTCAGTTTTCTGTTGCGGTGACCACAATATGCAGCAAGAACATCTTAGAAGAGTAAAAGTTAATTTTGAGCTCACAGTTTCAGAGGTACAGTCTGTGGTTGGCTGACTCCATTGTTCTGGGCCTGAGGTGAATCAGAACATCATGGGTAAAGGATGTTGCAGAGGAAAACTGTTCAGCTCATGACAGTGAAGAAGTAGAGAGAAGAAGGAAGGCAGTAGGGACAAAATATAAATGCCAAAGCTGTGCCCCCAGTGACCTCCTTCCTTCAGCCATACCTTATCTGCAGGAACCACTCAGGAAAGCAGTATTTTTGAATTATTAATCCATCAAGTGAATTAATCCACTGATTAGTTTACAGCTCTCTTAATCTAATCATCTCTCCTCTGAACATTCCTGCATTAAAACATGAGTTTTTGGGGGGATATCACACATCTAAAGCATAACCATGCTCTTCTAAGAACATTACTATATTTTCATCCCTCTAATCTGATTAATAAACATTATGTTTTGCCTTTGGGAAATCAGTGAGACATAAGAATTAATTTTAAAATATCATGAAATAAACAAATTGTCTATTCTAGTGGAAAGAATGTTTTTCTGTCATGGTACTCACTTCTCAGCAAATGCACTCCATTTATGTTGTAATTCATTTACTAACCAAAATTATCTTAATATCTAATTTATTCACTAACCACAATTGTCTTAATATCTTATTCCTCCATTTGTCTAAATGTAATGACTCTTCTTTGGTGGCAAACACATAAGTGAAACTAAACAAAACTATGAAATAAATATTTCATGAAAAAATGAGAAAAATATCATTAGCATAAACCATTCAAATGTAATAATTTTAAAAAATCTAATGAGAAGGATTGTTTATTATATTACATAAGCCAATAGAATAGATAAATTACATAAAGTGAAAAGAAACTTGCTTTCAGTTTCAGGACTATAGATAACACCTTGAAGTTGTAATGTGATCCTATTAAATGTTAGTTGGAGAACTCTTTGCTCTTTTGTTTTTTCAGATTTCTCTCATTTCACCCCTTTATTCATATAATTTTGCTGTTCAGTAAGTACCAATTCACTTAACAAATAGTTCTTAAGCACTGTTATTAAACATCCTTATAGGATATATTCAGGCTACTATTAAAGAAAAAAGATATTAATAAAACATAGATATTGGGGCTGGGGTTGTGGCTCAGCGGCAAAGCGCTCGCATCGCATGTGTGCAGCCTGGGTTCGAACCTCAGCACCACGTAAGCATAAAATGCACTGCATTGTGTACAACTAAAGTAAATAAAATAAATATTAAAAAAAAACATAGATATTGTCCCTAAAGAACTTCCTGACTAGAAGGAGGATCCATATATAGGAGTAAATGAGTGGAATTACAAACCTGAATTTTAAGATAAAATTATGTATCAAAGAGAAGGAAATAATGAGTAAGTTAGCTGATACTGCTACATCCTTCTGAATTATTCAGTATTTGAAAATTTGTTTATCACTTTGGAAAGTACTATGTGGGCTGGGTGCAGTGGGGCATGCCTGTAATCTCAGCAGCTTGGGAACAGAGGCAGGAGGATCACAAGTTCAAAACCAGCCTCAGCAATTTAGTGATGTGCTAAGCAACTCAATGAGACCCTGTCTCTAAATAAAATACAAAATAGGTCTGGGGATGTATCTCATTGGTCAAGGGCCCCTAGAAAGCACTATGGACATTCCTCCAAAAAATAAGAATGAAACCATTATATGACCCAGTCATCCCACTACTCAGCATATATTCAAAGGATTTAAAAATCAGCATACTACAGTGACACTGTCATATCAGCGTTTATAGCAGCACAGTTCACAATAGCTACATTATGGAACCAAAGTAGATGCCTATCAACAAATGAAGAAAATGTGGTTTATATACATAATGGAATATTATTCAGCCATAAAAAGAATGACTTTATAGCATTCACCTGTAAATGGATAGATCTGGAGACTATCATGCTGAAACCCAACAACCAAAGGTCAACTATTCTTTCTCATATGTGGATGCCAACCCACAACAAGGGTTGTGAAGATAGAAGTTCAGTGGATTAGACAAAAGGAAATGAAGGGAAGTCAGGGGGATAGGAATAGGGATGATAGTGGAATGAATCTAACATAATTTTCTTTTGTACATATATGAATACACCATAGTGAATCTCAACATTGTGTACATTCATAAGGCTGAGATCTTAATTAGAATAAGATATATTCCATTTTTGGATAAATATATCACAATAGATTCTATTGTCATGTGTAACTAAAAAGAATAAAATTTAAAAACATAAAAAGTTAGGTTGTAGTAACAAATAGTTCCCAGATCTCAATAACTTCCAATAACAAAGATAATATTTTTCTCTCCTATTATCATTTATTGTAAATCACTGGAGATCTTTAGGGAAAAGATAAAATTGAAGTATATATCTGGGCCATGCAGGCCTCATGTTGGAAGGGAAGCTCTGGTAGAACCACACAATTGTTTTAAACATTCCACTAGGAGATAGTACATATCACTTCAACTCACATTCTCTGGACCAAAGCAAGTCAAGGGCTTTATATTATTAGATCAAAAACACTAATTCTTGTTCAAGGAGGGAATTACTAGAAAGGTGATGCTCAGAATGGGGCATAGGAAGAGGCAATTAACAATAAATAATATCAGTAAGAAATGAACATACGTGGCACCAAAAACAAAATAAATATCTAAAATACAATTTGCATATTTTTATTTAATAAGTTAAGATTTATTTTATTCAAGGACTATTTTTTTTAAAGTAGTATTTATTCAGACACATAGTGAAGGCATCATGGTCAGAAATGTTTCTTTATGGGCTAATCAATTTACATGTGAAAATTGTTGAAATGTTTTATGGAAAAAAATAATTTGATGTTTTCATTTGCAACCTATTTTGAAAATAAATTCTTACAAGTAGAAATTGGTCAGAAGTAGAGCTGTCTCAGTAGAATCTTATCATAATACAATTGGAAAAAAAATTTCCAGTTTTATTCTGAAAGCTTTAACCACAATATACTTTTTTAAAAATTATTTATTTACTTTAGTTGTACACAATTTAATAACATTTATGTTTACGTGGTGCTGAGGATCGAACCCGGGCCGCACATGTGCGAGGCAAGCACTCTGCCGCTGAGCCACAACCCCAGCCCACCACAATATACTTTTAAGAACAATTTTAGTTGAAAAATTATTATCTAAGTGAATTTATTAATTCAGTTTCTTATGTAAACTATTTTTTAAAAATATCACTTTTGGTACTTGTTAAATCATTGTGAATAGAAAATATGAATTTATTTCATTAAATGAAGAATGTTTCCTACTTTTTAATGTAGGTCATTAATTTTACTTTGAAATCATTTTATCTGATTTGTGGAGCTTTTATTTTATTTAGTAATTAATTCACATTACTGTACAGTCAAAATTAAAATATTTGATTCTCAAACACGAAACAGTATTTTTTTTTTTAAAGAAGAGGAAAAGTTTATTTGGCACTAATGGTTTCAGAGGTTTCATTCCATAGACAACCGGCTCCATTTCTTTGGACCTTAGGTGAGGCAGAACATCATGGCAGAAGAATATAGTAGAGGAAAGCAACTCAGGACAAGACACCATTGGGAAGCAGAAAGAGAAAGAGACAATCCCCTCATCACAGATAAAATACATATCCCAATAATTATCTTTGTTTTAAAAACATAAAAAGTTAGGTTGTAGTAACAAATAGTTCCCAGATCTCAATAACTTCCAATAACAAAGATAATATTTTTCTCTCCTATTATCATTTATTGTAAATCACTGGAGATCTTTAGGGAAAAGATAAAATTGAAGTATATATCTGGGCCATGCAGGCCTCATGTTGGAAGGGAAGCTCTGGTAGAACCACACAATTGTTTTAAACATTCCACTAGGAGATAGTACATATCACTTCAACTCACATTCTCTGGACCAAAGCAAGTCAAGGGCTTTATATTATTAGATCAAAAACACTAATTCTTGTTCAAGGAGGGAATTACTAGAAAGGTGATGCTCAGAATGGGGCATAGGAAGAGGCAATTAACAATAAATAATATCAGTAAGAAATGAACATACGTGGCACCAAAAACAAAATAAATATCTAAAATACAATTTGCATATTTTTATTTAATAAGTTAAGATTTATTTTATTCAAGGACTATTTTTTTTAAAGTAGTATTTATTCAGACACATAGTGAAGGCATCATGGTCAGAAATGTTTCTTTATGGGCTAATCAATTTACATGTGAAAATTGTTGAAATGTTTTATGGAAAAAAATAATTTGATGTTTTCATTTGCAACCTATTTTGAAAATAAATTCTTACAAGTAGAAATTGGTCAGAAGTAGAGCTGTCTCAGTAGAATCTTATCATAATACAATTGGAAAAAAAATTTCCAGTTTTATTCTGAAAGCTTTAACCACAATATACTTTTTTAAAATTATTTATTTACTTTAGTTGTACACAATTTAATAACATTTATGTTTACGTGGTGCTGAGGATCGAACCCGGGCCGCACATGTGCGAGGCAAGCACTCTGCCGCTGAGCCACAACCCCAGCCCACCACAATATACTTTTAAGAACAATTTTAGTTGAAAAATTATTATCTAAGTGAATTTATTAATTCAGTTTCTTATGTAAACTATTTTTTAAAAATATCACTTTTGGTACTTGTTAAATCATTGTGAATAGAAAATATGAATTTATTTCATTAAATGAAGAATGTTTCCTACTTTTTAATGTAGGTCATTAATTTTACTTTGAAATCATTTTATCTGATTTGTGGAGCTTTTATTTTATTTAGTAATTAATTCACATTACTGTACAGTCAAAATTAAAATATTTGATTCTCAAACACGAAACAGTATTTTTTTTTTTTAAAGAAGAGGAAAAGTTTATTTGGCACTAATGGTTTCAGAGGTTTCATTCCATAGACAACCGGCTCCATTTCTTTGGACCTTAGGTGAGGCAGAACATCATGGCAGAAGAATATAGTAGAGGAAAGCAACTCAGGACAAGACACCATTGGGAAGCAGAAAGAGAAAGAGACAATCCCCTCATCACAGATAAAATACATATCCCAATAATTATCTTTGTTTTTAAAAACATAAAAGGTAAAATCTTTGATATTGAAATTATAGGCACATTCTTTAGTTATTATTATTGTGCCTTGAATGTTCCTGTTTTTAGATACTTTTTTTCATCTTTTCTTACTTGAACAGGTAGAATGATTCAAAGTGAAAATGAAGCTATTTATTCATCTCATTTTATATGTTTGTACAACATTCTGGAAGTGAAGTTCTTGGAGTTTCAACATTTTGGATTTCTGGCCAAAGAACTTGCCTAGGTGTTTGCTATAATTTGGATATGAGGTGTCACCCAAAGTTCCTGTTAATACAGGTATACTCAGAGGCAAAATGATTAGATTCTGAGAGCCATAACCTAATCAGTAAATATTAGTTTGAATGGATTATCTGGGTGGTAACTGCAGGCAGGTGGGGCATGGCTGAAGAAGATTGGTCATTGGGGGCACACTCTATAAGAATTCATTTTCCCTGTGGTCTCTTTCTTTCTTTCTTCCTTACTCCTGTGAGCAGAGCAGGTTTCCTTTACCATTCCATCCTGTCATTATCATGAGCTTAGGTATCACCTCAGGCTCAGAGCTATGGAGTCCACCTAACATGGAATAAATCCCTGAATTCATGAGCCAAAAAATACTTTATCTTGTCATGTATTCTGTTTACAACAATGAAAACCTAACATAGTGTTCTTGTCAATACTATATTAAACTTATCTTAAAATATGATCAATGAACTGATAAACATGCATGTGGAATCACTAGAAGTATAAATGTAGCTAAATGAGTTTGTCAATAGAAAGGATGACTATCAGACATATAAAAGAGAAGATGACAACATTGAGGAAGGAAACTGGCAATTATAAGTTAGATGAAAAATAATGTTACCAGAAGAAGCAACTGCAAATGCAAATGTGATAATGTGGAACACGTTTGGTGGTGCAGATTGGTCATAGGAGGCTGAGGTGAGCAGAACCCCATCATGAGGGAACATTTTTACAAGGGAAGGATTCACAATTTTATTTTAAGAAAGAGGGAAAGCCAGTAGATGAATGGATAAAGAAACTGTGGCATATATACACAATGGAATATTACTTAGAATTAAAAGAGAATAAAATCATCGCATTTGCAGGTAAATGGATGGATTTGGAGAATATTATGCTAAGTGAAGTATGCCAATCCCCAAAAAACAAATGCCGAATGTCTTCTCTGATATGAGGATGCTGATCCATGATGAGGATGGGGGAGCATGGGAGGAATGGAGAAACTTTAGATAGGGTAAAGGGGATGGAAGGGAACGGAGGGAGCACGGGGGTAGGAAATATGGTGGAATGAGATGGACATCATTACCCTACGTACCTGTATGAAGACACGAATGGTGTGACTCAATTTTGTGTACAACCAGAGACATGAAAAATTGTGCTCTATATGTGTAATATGAATTGAAATGCATTCTGCTGTCATATATAACAAATTAGAATTAAAAAAGAAAGAGGGAAAGTCATTGAAGAGTTTATGTGTGGGATTAATTTTTAGAAATATTCTGGTAGCAACACTGACATACTTGCAGTAATCTGGACATAATATTTAATAGATCTAAGACATTAATTGTGATAGGATGAGACAGAGAAAATAAATTAATATAAATCTTCATAGGTAGAGAAGATAGTATTTTAGATGACCACACTTATTTAAGAAAAAGCATGTCTTCAAACATAGACTGCAAAAAAATATGCTAATAATTATACAGAAGATACTAGGCCTGTATTTCTCACTTGTAAAAAAAAATCATTTTAAAATTAATTAACGAGCCAAATATAAGACCTGAAATTATGAAATTACTATAAAGAAACATAGGGAAAGTGCTTTGGGTCACTGAGATGGACAAGGTTTTTTTTTTTTTTTTTTTTTTTTTTTGGACAAGATATCAAAAGTAAAAGAAACAAAAGCAAAAATAGGCAAATGGAATTTCATCAACCTAAAATGCTTCTGGACAGCAAAGAAAACAACCATCATACTAAAGAGACAATCTACAAAATGGGAGAAATATGTGCAAACTATATATCTGATAATAGAGGGAATGTATAAGAAACTAAATGACTAAGTAGCAAAAAAATCTGAGTTTAAAATGGCAGTAGACTGAAATAGGTATTTTCTTAAAGAAAGCATACAAATTGCCAACAGGTAAGTGAAAAAAATGTTCAATACCCCTAATTATGAGGGAAAGGCAAATCAAAACCACAGTGAGATATCACTCCACTCCATTTAGAATGACCATTAACAGACAAATGATAATGAGTGTTTGCAAAGAATGTGGAGAAAGGACTGGGGATATAGCTCAGTTGATAGAGTACTTTCCTTGCATGCACAAAGCCCTGTGTTCAATCCCTAGCACCACAAATAATAACAATAATAATAATAATAATAATAATAATAATAATAATAATGTGGAGAAAAGGTAATCTCTATACCCTGTTGGCAATAATGTAAATTAATATAGCCATTATGGAAAACAATGTGGAACATTTTCAAAAAAATTGAAAACAGAACTCTTATGTGACCCAGAAATCCCCTCACTGGATCTAAATGAATGGAAATAAAAAATACACCAACACCCCCATGATTATTGTAGCACTATCCATAATAACAAAGTAATGAAAACAACCCTTAACAACACACCAACTGATAAATGTGTAAAAAGAAGTTGTAGATATACACAATGAAATATTTATCAGGCATAAAAAAGGATGAAAACCCATCATTATAATAACATGACAGAAATAAAGGATACCATGCTAAGTGAATTAAGCCAGGTACAGAAAGACAAATATCACCTATCTCACTCATGTTTGGAAGCTGAAATAGTTGATCTCATAGAAAATGAGAATATAATTGTGGTAATCAGAGGCTGGGAACAGTAGTGTGGAGTGAGTAAAGGGGAAAAGTTGATCAATTGGTATTTAGTTATATTTAGTAGAAAGAAGTTGTGGTGTTCTATTGCAAAGTAGGGTGACATTTATTGTATACCTCAAAATGGTGGAAGAAAGGATTTTCAATGAAGAAATGATGAATGTTTCAACAGATAGATATGTTTAATACTTTTAAAATATTACATCATCTATCTAAACTTCACATGGAACTACATTAATAGGTATACATTTTAAGTTTCAGAATATCATTTAAAATAAATTTAATTTAAATGAATAAATAATATGTGCAGGATCCCTGATTGGGGAGATGGCGGAGATTACGTTTGGCTACATAGAGATGCCCGGACATTGCTGCTTTCCGGGATCTTGCAGGGCTTGGCCCAGGATCTCACGGGACTTGGCCAGGGATCTGGAGAGACTTTAAGCCGAGAGGTGAATCGAGTGGGCGCCATTTTGCTGGGGCTCGAGAGACTTAGCCTGAGAGAGAGCATGCAGAGTGAACGCCATTGTGTGTATGTGTGTGTGGTGGCTTCTTGTAGGAGTGTGTATGGTGTTAGAGGTTGCTGGAGCCAGAGAGAGAGGAATAAAAGAAATTTTTAGTTTCCATCTTGCCTCCAAATATTCTCCCGCAGCGTCACTGCTCCAAGCGGCAATCGCTACAGACAACAACAGGTGGTGGCCCGCACGGGGAGTTTGGCCGGCAGGTAAGAACTGAAAATGGGAGCGAAAATAACAAAAGGTCAAATAATAAAAGCCATGGATGAGTTTTTCGATATCGCGGACTCAGTGGATAGTGAGGAAAGCGATCAAGAAAGCATAGCCTCTGAGTCAGTTAATACCAGTGAGAAGAGTAGTGGTGTAAATTCAAAAGTAAGAGCTGCAAAAGCCATCAGAAACTTATTGAAATTAGCCAAAGAATATGTACTATCCTTAGAAGCTGAAATTCAGGATACCAGTAAAGGTGATAGTAGTGAAGAGGAATCAAAAGATGACTCTGGGAGCACAGTCTCAATAAAAAAAACAAAACAAAATTAAAAAGGAAAAAGGACCATCAAGTAGAGGAACCATTTGTGTCCCCTACTCCCCCATGGGTGAAATCCATTACAGAAAATATGAAGGGTATTACTAGGTGTTTGCAAACCCTACAAACCAAAATAAAAGGTCTTTCTGAACGCTTGTGCACTCTCGAGGGTAACTCACAGATACATTGGGAACTGCCAGTATTTGAAAATGAAAATGGACAGAGGATTCACCACTCAATAGATTTCAAACTAATAAAAAATATCAAAGAGGCAGTAATGATGTATGGACCCCAAGCTCCTTTCATGCTGAGTATGCAAGAGTCCTTTAACACCTTTAACTTAACCTCCTCAAACTGGAAAAGTCTATGTAAAGCAGTTTTAAGTGGGGGACAATACTTGGTTTGGTGATCACAATTTCAAGAACTTTGTATAGAAACAGCTAGAAGAAACACAGCTGCAGGGTTTGGAGACCATAATATAGAAATGCTCACAGGAGAGGGGCAATTTGCAGACTCACGGGCTCAAAAATATTATGTCCCAGGCATATATGCTCAAATATATGCAGCTGCCTTACAGGATTGAAAAACTTTACAAGGACTTGGGGATCTGCAAGGCAGATTGTCAAAGGTGATTCAGGGACCTAAGGAGCCCTATGCTGACTTTGCTGATCGACTTTTGAGAACTGCAGGTAGATTGTTTGGAGAAGTCGATCAAGCTATACCATTAGTTGTTCAATTAGCAAATGAAAATGCTAATAAATATTGCCAGGAAGCCATCAGGCCATGGAGAAATAAAAAGGATCTTTCCATATATATACAACTATGTAAAGATATAAATGACGCCTTTGTCACAGGAAATGTGATCGCAGGTGCAATGAGAGATGCTTCCCTTCAAAATTTCACAAGGGCTCAACCTAGACATTATAATCAATTCGGATATTCTAGGCAAAATTATCATAATCAATCAGGCTATTCTAGGCAAAATCTCCAAAGAGAAATAAGACGAAGTTCATACCGTGCCCCAGGCTGCTGCCCCAGGTGTAAAAAGGGAAATCATTGGGCCAATAAATGCCATTCAAAATTTGACATCCATGGAAATCATTTGTTCAGGAATTCAAAAAATGGAGCACGAAGCCCAATGCTCCAAGGCCCACAAATGTACGAGGCAATGGAGGAGGAGTATCCTCAAGCATCCACTCAGATGCTTCCTCAACACATTCCCTACTACCCATCCACTCCCTCGCCAGAGGAACAGGAGGAAATTCAGGATTAGACCTCTGTTCCACCGCCCAAATAGTGTTAACACCTGAAATGGGGGTTCAACTGATTCCCACAGGAGTCAGGGGACCTCTTCCCTCAGGGACTATAGGACTTATTCTCAGGTGAAGTGCTAAAAGCTTATTAGGTTTGCAAGTGAACCCAGGTGTAACAAACTCAGACTACAAAGGGGAAATAAAAATAATGCTTAGCTCACCCCAAAGTATAAGTTCTGTTAATCAAGGAGATAGAATTGCTCAGCTGCTCCTCCTTCCAAATTAACATAATTCATTTAAAATGAGTATGCCTCAAAAAAGGAACAATAGAGGAACCCATGGCTTGCTGGGTTCGAGACTGTTCAAGGAGGCCTATGTGTAAAATAAAAATCCAAGGAATAGAAATGGAGGGACTAATAGATACTGGAGCTGATTCTTCCATCATTAATTTACGTCAATGGCCCAAGCACTGGCCTCTGCAAAAAGCTTCAACCAGTTTAAGAGGCTTGGGATATAATAACCTCCCAGAAAAAAATGCAGTAATTTTACAATGGGAGGATGATGAAGGACATAAAGGAACATTTCAGCCTTATGTTTTACCTAGCCTACTGGTTACCTTATGGGGAAGAGATATTTTACAACAAATGGGAGTACACCTTGCAACCAAGCCTGCAGGTGTTAAATGTGAAAATCTGCAGGGTAATCTTAACCCTAAAATAAATCATTATCAAAAAGTACAGGGTAAGCTTGACCCTAAAAGAAATCATTATCATAAAGGAAAAAGATATTTTTCTTCGAGGCCACTGAGAAAATAATTTTGAAAATACCATGGCTTTTTGATAAGCCAGTGTGGGTCCCTCAGAGGCCCCTATCTAAAGAGAAATTACAAGCGGCCCACCTACTAGTTCAGGAACAACTAGAAGTAGGACATATAGAACCTTCCACCTCTCCTGGAATTCCCCCATATTTGTGATCAAGAAAAAAATCAGGAAATTGGCGATTGTTACATGATCATAGAGAAATTAATAAAACCATGCAAATCATGGGCCCTACTCAACCTGGACTTCCTAATCCTGTAGCTATTCCAAAAAATTTCCATCTTATTACTCTTGATATAAAGGATTGCTTCTTTTCTATTCCTCTACACCTCTGGATACCCCCAGGATTGCTTTTTCAGTTCATTCTATTAACAATAATGGCCCTGATCAGAGATATCAATGGAAGGTTTTGCTGCAGGGAATGGCTAATAGCCCCACTATGTGTCAAATCTATGTAGATAAAGCTATTCAGCCTATCAAAAATAAATACCCAGAGCTTATATGCCTCCATTATATGGATGATGTTTTGTTGGCCCACCCTAATCAAAAAATCTTATTTAATATATTCAGTGACATGGCAGAAAATTTTAAAAAATATGGATTATATATAGCTGAAGAAAAAGTTCAAATCAGATCTCCCATATTATATTTAGGATTTAAAATCATGGATACCTTTGTTAGAACCCAAAAAATTTTAATAAATAAAGAACATTTGACCACCCTCAATGATTTCCAAAAACTACTGGGAGACATTAATTGGCTTCACCCTACACTAAACCTCACTACTGGCCAACTAAAACCTTTTTTTGACATCCTTCGCGGGGACCCTGATCCATCTTCACTGTGAACATTGACTCCTGATACTAGGAAAGCTTTAAAGTTAGCAGAAAAAGCCATCGAAGGAGCTCATTGTGATAGATTTGATTTAACTCAACAGCTGATATTGATTATTATTTCTTCATAATATACACCCACAGGAGTATTTTGGCAACAAGGGCCTTTATTATGGATACATTTGCCCATCTCTCCTAAAAAGTATAATTGAGTCTTATACCTCCATAGTGGCTAAACTTATTCTTCAAGGACTTAAGACTTCTACTAAAATATTTGGCATTCACCCTGCTACTATTATTACTCCCTATTCATCATCACAGATTGAATATTTACGCTTCAATAATAATGATTGGGCTATAGCTTGATGCTCTACTTCTGCAAATTTTGATAATCATCTTCCTAAATCTCCTATATTATATTTTTTTTTATTAATCATCCTATTATATATCCACAGGTAATAAAAAATCAACCTATTCCTAAGACATTAAAAGTATTTACAGATGGGTCATCAAATGGTACTGCTGCAGTAGTCACTAAAAAAGAAAATATGACTTACATAACTGCACACAAATCAGCTCAACTAGTGGAATTGGAAGCTGTGGTAAGAGCTCTGGAAAATTTTAGACACTAGCCCGTGAACATTTTTGCAGATAGCCACTATATTGTACATGCTGTCCCAAAATTAGAGCTAGCAGGACCAATAGCACCTCATACTCCAGCCTTTAAATTGTTTTATCAAATACAAAATCTTTTGTGGGCAAAAAAGAACCTCTATTTGTAGGGCATATTAGAGCACATACCAACTTGCCTGGTCCCCTCCATGAAGGTAATCAAAAGGCTGATGACCTTACACAAACAATCTTTATACTTTCAGCCCTCCAGCAAGCTACTTTGTTTCACTCCCAGTTTCACGTCAATAGCACCACCTTGCAGCGTAGGTTTAAAATCATAACAGAGCAAGACAGAACAATTGTAAAAGATTATAAATCTTGTATGACACATTTGCCCAATCCTCATTATGGTGTTAACACTAGAGGATTAATGCCCAATCATTTGTGGCAGATGGATGTTACTCATGAGCCCAGTTTTGGAAAATTGCGATTTATTCATGTGACCATAGATACATGCTCAGGCATGATTTTTGCTTCCTTACATTCTGGAGAAAAAGTTAAAGATGTTACATCTCATTGTTTGCAAGCTTTTGCTGCATTGGGCATCCCCAAAATGCTTAAAACAGATAATGGCCCTGCATATACGTCCTCATCTTTCAAACAGTTTTGTGCAAAATTCAATATATCCCATAAAACAGGCATCCCATACAATCCTCAGGGTCAGGGCATTATTGAAAGTACAAACCGCACCCTGAAAGTTATGTTATTAAAACAAAAGGAAGGAAATTGGAAAAGTCCTAGGGACAGATTGGCAGTTGCCATGTTTACCTTAAATTTTTTAACTTTAGACTCTAATGGTTATTCTGCTGGAGATAGACATTGGAACCCACACCAACAACATAAACCTTTGTTTTACTGGAAGGATGTTCTTTCAGGTACATGGAAGGGTCCAGATCCAGTATTAATTTGGGGGAAAGGATCTGTTTGTGTTTTTCCAAAGCACAAATTTTCTCCAATATGGATACCATCTAGATTAATAAAGCAGGTACCAAATCAAAAGGATAAAAATGAAATTGTTGAACAATCAAGATTAATAAAAAAGGTACAAAATCAAGAGGACCAAGATGAAGACATGGAATGATTCCCTTAAAAGAGTCCTTCAAAATATTTCACAACTTCAGTTTCATTCCTTCTGGCTGAGATGAAGAGATCTCTCTTTAGTGTGCACACAATTGTATTTTTTCTCTTTTTACATATGTCTTTATGTCTGTTCATTTGTCTAAATTTCATGTAATTGTGATGTCACAAATATATGTTTGTAAGTTTTTGTGTCTGTCCAGTGTGACGTTACAGATAACTAAGTGCTTATTAAAATATATATATATATATAATATATATACAAATAACTTTAATTCATTTAAGTTTAACAGTATTCAATTTAGGTAAATAATTTAATAAGTGAAGATACCTTCAATTTTGATTTATAGGTGTCCCAGGGATTTCTCTTTAGTGAAGTATATGACTAGTGCTATATAACCTGATATTTTGGCATTTTGACATAGGAATGTTTATTTGTAATTAACTTTATTTGTTTTATAGCTGATTAATTTGAGTTATTTCAACAGATAATCTCATGTAAGGTTACAGAGACTTGAGGGTTCCAGCTAACAAATTATTTTTCCAAAGTGCCTTCAGCTTTTCTTTACTCTATCTTTAATGCAGTAAATACCCTTAGTCTTTCTTTGTTTTGTTCTTAATATGATATTTTGCCACCTTATGTCTGTGGGAGCTCAAACAGCAATGTGTGTGAACAAAAATCAACTTTAATTTTCTAATCTAATAATTCTATTTTTTAGTTTGACAACTCACCTCTTGACTCAGTGCCGGCATACCACTGCCTTTCCTTTAATAATTGATGCTTGAGTTTCTAGGTAGCGGGTCCTGAAGATCTGCCGGCAACATTGTCTAGACATAAAAATGATGGCTGCTGCTACAGCTGCAAAGATCGAGGAAACTGCAAACATCCCTACTGCTCAAGCATCAAACAACCTCACCAGCAGTGTGGCCTCTGCTCTACATACATGGGGCTTCCTAGATCAACGTGTTATAACAAGTTGACATTTTGATCTTTCATTTGTTTGAGACTTTACAAGACAATGCCTTGCGGATATTTGTATAGAAGACTCAATGTGTTACTTGATAGAACTCAGGGCAGCTGATTTGTTTAAAGAATTTGATATGCTATGCAATTTGGCTCGTCACCAGAAGGCTTTTCGCCTTAAAGCCGCAACATCCCCTCTTTTAAAACAAAAGGGGGGAAATGCAGGAGCCCTTACTGGGGAGATGGCGGAGACTGTGTTTGGCTACATAGAGATGCCCAGACATGGCTGCCTTCCGGGATCTCGCGGGACTTGGCCCGGGATCTCATGGGACTTGGCCAGGGATCTGGAGAGACTTAAGCCGAGAGGTGAATCGAGTCGGCGACATTTTGCTGGGGCTCCAGAGACTTAGCCTGAGAGAGAGCGTGCAGAGTGAACGTCATTGTGTGTGTGTGTGCGTGGTGGCTTCTTGTAGGAGTGTGTGGTGTTACAGGTTGCTGGAGCTGGAGAGAGAGGAATAAAAGAAATTTTTCGTTCCCATCCTGCCTCCAAATATTCTCCCGCAGCATCACTGCTCCAAGCGGCAATCGCTACAGACAACAACAAATATGAAAAAAAACCACATTATTAGTGAAAGCCATTTCAAGTGACCTTCAATAGGAATTGGTTTTCCAATTCCAATGATAAATATTATTTATGTATGGAAATTCTTACCTGTTAATTTCAGTAATGTGCGCTGAAATTATGCACTTTATTAGTAAAAAATATTATCTTTGCATCCCTATGTATGTGTGTTTATTGACTTCAATAAGTTATATGAATATTCCACCAAACTAGTAGAAAACTGATTTTCTATAATATATTAAACATTAGAAGTTAGGTATGAGATTTATATAACAAGCTATTTAACTATGTTTTGTTTGTTATTAGTGTATATTGGCTTTGCTACAATAAATAATCCTGTTGAGAAAAAGTGATTCCTCCATAATTTTGGGAAATATGAGTTCACTAATTTGTAATATATCAATTTAGTGATCATTTGCAAAGTTCGGTGTTTTTTTCTTTTATAATATTTGTTTATAATGACTCTTCTAGATAAAATTTTTAGCACAATCCACATTTTAAAATAGAAGTTATGTACTGCAGGTATGAAACTAGAAAGTTTTCAATATCATATTCTAATTATAAATAAATTTTATGTTGAAATACAAAGAGTAAACTTCCGCTTTTCACAATCCTGGAAAGTTCTTTCAAATTAAGACTTTTTTAAAAAAAATTTATTTATTTGCTTTAGTTGTACACAATGCGTTTATTTTTACGTGGTGCTGAGGATTGAACCCAGGCCACGCACATGCTAGGCGAGCACTCTGTGGCTGAGCCACAGCCCCAGCCCCCAAATTAAGACTTTTTCAGTCTTAAAAATTTTACCAAATGTGTTAAAACCCAATGAAATTTTAATTTATAAACTTTTTAACCCCTAAATGTAGTTTTATTGCTTTAAAACTGTCAGATATAAAAAGACACATACAATTTTGTCAATGAGATTACGTAAAGACGAAATAATTTCCAAGCACCTCATTTTAAATTTCTCTTGAAAGGAATACTTTCCTTGGAAAAGCAATTATTCTTTTCCTTAATATTGAATTGCCACCTGTATATTGAGATGGCATATTATGTGTCTTAATTTATTTCTTTACTTAGTAGCAAACTACTGATTTAACACAAAAACATCAGCAAACCTGTTATTCAGTTATCTCTGCAACCAAAAATAAATGACTTGTTCAATTCAATCCCATTACATTACAAATTATTGTCAAATCTACAATTTAATTATTTCTAAGATATTTAAACATAGTAGATGAATATTCTGGTTAAGAAACTGAAAATGTTTTCATGTTATACTAGTGAACAAATACTAAATTCACCATTATTAACCCTAAATAATTTATATAGCATTCATTCAAGAATACTTTAAAAGCCAGGTCTGGTGGCACTCGCCTGTAATCCCAGTGGCTCAGGAGTCTGAGGCAGGAGGATTGTGACTTCACAGATAGCCTCAGCAAAAGCAAAGCACTAATCAACTCAGTGAAATTCTTTCTCTAAATAAAATATAAAATAGGGATGGGATGGCTCAGTGGTTGAGTGCCCCTGAGTTCAATCTCTGGTACCAAAACAAAAGGATACATTCACATTATAATGCAACTGTCAGATATAGATTGACATGGTGAAAGTGCCAGCATCATTCCATCGATTAAATATTAGTAAAGCTTAATTTAGTTCTTTTTTGTAGTAAAACAAATATTAACAAGAATTACATTGTATTTTATTTAATCATATTTATTTAATCATGTATTTTAATCATATACACTAGGATCTTCAAGGGCCAATAAAACCTCAATTCAGTAACTAAGATCAGTACCCCAGAATGTTAGTATGACACTCATAATTCTATGCTGCTGGTGATGTGGGTAATATGGAAATATCTGGCTTCATCAGAAACTATAATCTTATGTGGTTTTTATAACATTTTTATAAGTGTTGGGTTACATTTGGTCATCTGGTAAAGACTATATATCTTGTCCTCAAATAATATGTTAACTGAAAATATAAGATGAAAGCAATTACAAAGGAAATCATTTACACTGAAATTTAATTATAAAATATTAGAGCCAAACTTAAGAGTAGTATGTATGTTTCTTTATTAATGGATCAAATAACAAGATCTTGTCATGGGTTCTATAAAAAACTGAAATTTCATAATAAACATAAAGGCAAATATATTTTGTGGTTTTGCATCAACTGATATTATATAAATATATTTGTAATTTATATTGGTTAGAAAAATCACAGGCATTAATGCCACTATAGTATGTTACTAATGTCCACAATATTAAAGATTACTAATTTTCAATTAAAAATTGTGAGAATAGAGATGTAATAAATATTTATTTCCACTCTAAATCATGAACTGACTGAATTCTGTTCATAGATTCCAAGTTAATTCCTCTAAAAGAATGTTGGTTAGATGATATATCAAAGAAAATATTATGAGTTCAGTGAAAACAAATCAGGCCACAAAAAGAATAGGCAGTGTATAATAAGGAGGGTAAATAGACAAAGTATTTCGATTTTCCTAATAAACAGACATTAGGATACTTCCTCTAGTCCACTGTTAATAGCTTTAATATCATTCAGTAGCCGTTTGACTATTGCTTAAATTATGGGTGAACATATGAATAGGCAGAACATGGCAAGACATTTTATAACATCTACAATTTCCCTCTCTCTTGCTTCTCCACCCCTTTTCCCTCTCCCATAACATCCTACTTTTGATTAAAGTAATTAGACTTTCTGTATGAATTATCTTCAGAGAAAGATTGTACATTTACATGCACATCAGCATTTTGGGAATCAAAGGAAAGTAAGATGTAACCAAAATATATGGAAGAAATGTCATTTTGTAAATGAAAGACTCTTCTGTTTTAGACTAGCACATGATTTCCTTGGTGTGGAACAGATGGTGACATGGAAGGAGAGTATGCAGTCAGAGACCTATTTGAGAAAGTTGTTCCACAGGTTGCTTCTTGGGTGATTCAAAGCAGACAAAGGCTTAAGAGGTCTTGAAGGTTCTCATACCCTAGTATGTCATGAAATTAACTCTTGTGTGTAGAAAATAAGTATCTAGTAGAGTTATTAGACAAGAAAGACCTGCCCAAGTAAGTGCAATGGCAATATGGATGGAAGTATGGGACTACAAACATCTCATCTGATATCTAAGGACCAGATGATCTCTCCATTCTCTCCATCAAAAAACCTTGGTGTCATATAAACAATGGAAATTTCATATACACTACATATGCAAGGCAAAATTCACATTGACAAGAACTAAATTTCCTCAATTATAATAGTAAAGGGGATTCTAAATAAAAGATAAGTTAGTTGTGGGTTTAATTACAGATTATTTTGCATAACTGAGTTTATAATCTTACTTTTATGCTTTAAAAGTCAGTTTTCCAAAATAGAATCTAATCTAGGATGTGAGTATGCCGTTTTATGATCTGTGGCTGGTAGACAAAAACATACATGGATTGCATTCCATGTAGCTCCTACTGTTCTACACAGACATATATTAGCCAAATTATATTCAAATTATATTGTTAAATTATATGCTTATACAAATATGTAACAACAATTCCCACTATCATATATAATAACAGTGCACCAAATACTCCACTGTGTGAAACTCTGGTTCGGTGTGTTGAAGTGTGTGGACTACTTTTCCCACTAAGTAAGAGGCTAAGTCTTATCCTAGTCCACAAAAGTGTGTGGAAAGACATTCATGGGAGATGAGGATGTAGCTCAGTAGTAGAGTGTTTTCCAAGCATGCCTGAGATTCTGGGTTCAAACCCTAGTGTGGCAAGGGAAAGAAAACAAAACATTTAAAGTCTGTGGAGAATGGGAATTAGCTGGGTCACAAAGTCTAAACTTACTTGGGAGCAAGGATATGTCAGAGTCTAAAATGCTGCACAATTAATTAATTATTGTTTTCTCAATGATTAATGTGAATAGAGGAGAGTGATCAGAAGCATTAAAGAAAAGTAGAAAATGTGACCACTTTTTTCTTATCGTTATGCACATAATAAAGTTTAAAATTCATATTTCTGTAGATACTTATTAAGAATCTATGAAATATTATATTGACTTTATCTGTGCATAGCTTTACAGAATATAGCAAATTTGAACTTCTGAACCCCTAACAGATTATCACCATCTGTTAAAAAATCTTTAGAGTAATAAGCACTTGGAAAGGAGTAAATTCAGGCAATAATGTTCAGGAATTCAATATTCAAGAATAATGAATCTATATATGAAGTTTTCTATTACGATTATGGATTTAACAAAAATAGTTGTTGAAGTAGAAAGGGAGAAAGCAGTTCAAATATCATTTGGTGAAATAATAAGGAAGGAAAAACTACTAAAGGAGAAATGAAAAGCTACTAGCAGAGGTCTTCAAACAAGTTTTACTTCTATCCTATTCACGCTTCTGTTGCTACTTCGTTTTTTTTTTTTTTTTTTTTTTTTTTTCTTCTTAAGAGACTTTTCCTTGTTGAAAATATGTTGCACTCTTTGGATTCCTAACCATCGCTGAAGTTGGATGACAACACATTTTCAGTTCCTGGCACCCCAATACCCTGCTGTCAGGATTGTAAATGATGCCACTTTTCAACAAAGCAGCCATCCAGTAAGGGGATTAAAGGCATGAATTTTAACTGACAATATATGAATTTGAAGTTAACATGACACTTTTTCAGTGAATATGTTCTCAGAATACTAGTGCTAGCAAGATTAGAGGCGCAGCTGTTTCTTTTATTTGCCACTGTGAGTGCAAATCGACACATACTTCATGACCTGGGTTTAAAGACCAGTGTGAATGAGTTTGTTCCCTCTGTATTGGCTCCCAGTGTATCACAGCTTGCCTCTACTCTCTCAAAAAAGAATTGAATAATTGTTGGGGGGCTTAGGAAGGACTCAGCAATGACTAATTAATACAGAGGCTCTATTTCATCTAAATTGGATCTGCTGTGACATTCCATTACTCACTACAGAATATTTTGAGTTTAAGCATAAAGTTAATGTATGATTGCAAACAGCAAGCTCTTTTCCTCTCCTGCTTTACATCTGGCAGATTTCAGATGTTTCAGTAAGATTTTGAAGAAATTAAATATATATGTTTATATTTCTTAACAAATCATGTAATATTTTTGTTTGTTTGTTTTTGAGATTTAATGTGATTTCTCCATGTAGTCCCTGTTTCAAGAAGGGAGTCTGCTACTGCCAAAAGCCACACTGGTCTCTTCACTCTAAGAACTATGCATGCCAAGATGACAAGCCAGAGAGAGGACATGGCTATATATCAACATGAGAAATGTTTCTATCTGAGCCTTGCCTGTGGCTTGGAGATGATCAAAGAAAAATCAAGTATAAATCAGAATGGGGGGGTTGTTCAGGGTTTCAGTTTTGTTCAACTTTCTTAGCTTTCTTTATTTTGGGTAAAGTAGTTGTATTTCTTTAAAAATATACTATAATTTTTTCTTCATTCATACATTTGTTTAGTTTTGCTTAAAAATTATTTGTTATCAGTGTTGCATTTATTTTCTAATTATTCAGTAATAGTGTTTGAATAAGAGTGGTCAATGGAAAAAGGAAATTTATTTATTTATATAAAACATATCATTTAGTGATATAATTTCTATAATATCTTTAGTGTTGCCACTAAGACCAGAGAATTATAGAATTCTCTATGTTTTCTTCTTTGCAATACAAACTGTAAGAAATACTGTCAAAGTAGCCATGTGTGCCTCTTATGATGATCTATAATGTATTTTTAATTAAGTCCTAATAACTGTAAAATCAGATCAAATATCACTTTGGTGTCATATTTTCCACTTTTCAGGATTTATCATATCTTTCCAATATTATCTTTTGTTCTTCTCAGTTTTCTCAGATTGTTTTAATAAAATACCATAGATTGGGTGTCTTATCAATAATAGAAATTTAGTTCTGGAGGCTGGCTAAGTCCAAGATCAAGGTACCAGCAGATTCAGTGTCTGCTAAGGATCCATTTCCTGGTTCATGGTGATGATTATCCCTGGGCCCCATATGGTAAAAGGAGACAAGGCAGCTCCCTGAAATCTCTTGTTTTGGAAGGTTATTGTTCTCATTCCCAAAGACTTCACCCTCATGATTCAATGACCTCAAAATGGTCCTACCTGTTAATGTTATCATACTGATGATTAGATTTCAATATAGGAGCTTTGGGAATCTTCAAACATTCAGACTGCAGCATCTCTCAATCTTATGTACTTTTGTTCATTTCCTTTACACAGTCTAAACTGGTAATTTTACATATAAGCAATTAACTAACTTTTCTCCATTTCTGTCCTGTTGAGTGAAGAGGTCATTTGTTTTCTTTTTCCCCATAGATTCTTAGCTTTCTAATAATTCACATGATATCAGGTAAAGCTGCAAAAAATATATAAATATATCTAAATAAAGTAATAAAACTATGAACACAACGATTAACTTTTAAGGAAATTGTAACAAAGAAGAATAAATAAATCACTATTATAGTATAAATATAATTACCTATATGAAAAAAATAACATAGGATGCTATGAGAGAATAATGATGATATTTTTAACTAACAGTGGTCACCAGGAAAATCTTTAAATAGGAGAACTTAATGATTGTATTCCATCTTTTCCAGCTTCCTCTTGTACCCTTGCTTGGGTAAATCATATTATCTCTTTCCAGAGAATAAATATAGTCAACAATTTTTCCATTTAAAAACAAATATTTCAATCTCTATCCAGAAACAAATTTTGATGTAAATAAGATATCTTCCACTGTGTTGGAAAGAAAGGTGAAAAAGTAATCTTAGATAAAAGTAAATTATGTGGAAGGCAATTTGTATATAATTATTTTTTCATCTCTATTAGAATATATAAAGTTTATTCTTGAATGTGATAAGAGTGGGAATTGAAGAAATACACTGGATACTTTTAGTACCTACTGAGAAGAATGTGACAAACGAGTACTATGTTACGTGAAAATATACACAAGATTAATTGAATGAAGACCAAGTTGGAGGTAATTGTAACAGGACTTTTTTATATTAGCAATCATACAAATTCTTAAGTTATTTTTCTCCAGACCCACCATTAAGGTTTTCCATTTTTGTCCTACTACATTTGTCAAAATCTGCAAAAGAACTTAAATAGTTGCAACATTTCATGTTTAACTTCATTGATAATTGTGTGCAATTTTTTTAATACAGGGTTTGCTGTTTCTGTATGAATTGTACATTTAGTTGTGATATGAGTAACTTGTAGGCATCATTCAAGATGTTTATCATTTTCTAAAAACCGAAAAGATTCTAATATACTATATATGAACGTTTTAGTACATTATAGTATTTACTAATGTTTATTATGCTTTTTAGCATTGTGTATTCATGGACTGAGATATGTGAGCAAAATACTTAATACCAAATCATGTCTCTGTTCCTAGGCTAAAACTTAATTGGCCATTATCTATTGAATTACTCTATTTTATTTGGTTAAATATTATTTTGGGGATATCTTCACTTATATTTGTAAAATAAATCTATGTTTTTCTCTTAGTTGAGAATTTTTATCAATTTGATTATATACTAGTTTATCACAAATCTTGTGAGTTGCATGTTTACATCATAGATTGAATTTAGACTGGAAAACTTCTTCAAATATCCTTTTTTAGAGAAGGTACATGGATGGCATATATTATGAGTCTTTGAAAGTTTAGGACTGTGTTTATTTCATCTTTACTTGTGAAATATATTGAAGGGTTATCACATATTAGTTTTGGTCTTCTGCCCAAGAATATGAAACTTCATTTGAAAAGATAGAATTGTACTAAAAAAAAATGCTAGCTTTTCTTTCTTAGCTATTTTATTCTGCTTATAAGTTGCTAAAGTTTGGATATGTTTTAGATGTGTTTCCTAAAGGTTCATGGGGTGAAATCCTGGTCCACAGTATTGTGTTGTTGATGTGGTGAGAGGCATAGTGAAAGGTAGCTAGGTCATTGGGAGTGCCATCTTTGGAAGGGATTAATATAATCCAAGTACCCTGGTGAGTTTCTGAGAGAGCAATTTGTTATAAAATGATAAAGCGTGAGTCAGGTGAAGTGGGGGTATGACTTTAATCCCAGTGGCTCAGGAGGCTGAGGCAGGAGGATCATAAGTTCAAAGCTAGCTTCAGCAGCTTAGCAAGGCCCTAAGCAACTTGGTGAGACCTGTTTCAAAACAAAAATAATAAAAATAAAAAGGGCTGAGGATATATCTCAATGGTAAATAATCCCTCGGTTCAATCTCCAGCATCAAACAAACAACCCTCCTCCCCCCAAAAATATAAATAAGATTAGACCTGAATATCTTAGGGTTCCTACTTCACCAGATGATCACTTTCACACACATTTCCATCAGTGTGAGACCAACAATGTATGGGGCCATCTGATCTTGATTTTTGAGCCTTTGAAACTGTGAATTGAATTAGTTTATTTTCTTTATGAAGTACTCAGCCTTAGGCATCTCAGGCACCCTGTACCCCGATGCTGTGCATCAAACCCAGGGCCTCTTGCACTCTAGGCATGCGCTCTACCACTGAACTACAAACACTGCCCAGAAGCACTTTGTTATGTTTGAATATGGGTAGTGTCCCAAAAGGTCTATGTGTTAAAATCTTGGTCCCTGGAGTGGTGCCATTTGGAACTGTTGAAGAAGTAGGGTCTAGTGGGAGGTCCTAAGTCATTGAAATTATATCTCAGAATGAAATTAGGGGATCCTGACCCACATTCTCTCTCTCTCTTTCTCTCTCTCTCTCCCACACACACACCCCAGCCTTTCTGTTTTCTGGCTTTATGAAAGTGGATTGCTCCAAAACACACTCTTTATCATTGCAAGTGAGTGCCCATCCCAGAGGCCCCAAAACATTGGGAGAGCTTGATCTTGAACTGGCCCTCCAGAACTATGAGCTAAATCAGGCTTTTCTTTTTATGTTAGTAGCCTCAAGTACTTTACTGTAGTACCATGAAGTTTATCATATAAATGTGATGTATATGTAATATATGTGCCTATATAGAGACATATTACAACGTAAAATGGACTAACACACAAAAAAGCTTGCAAAATGTTCATTTTATTCTTAAATTCAGAAATTTCAGATATACAAATTATCTAGGTAGAGGTTTTTTGAATGAAATCTAGCTTGGTCTATGTGAGTTTCCATGGTTTCCAATGAGTTTCTATAAACTCCTTACTACTGTGGGAAGAAGAAATTCCTTGGGTGAGCTAGAGAATCAAGACAGATGATTAATAATTCCCCCATAGCCTATGAGCAAGAGTGGACAGTAATCGGGTATTCGGGTATTCATGAAATTCTTAATTCTCATCTGTTTCTGATAAGAATATGACAACTCTGGCTAGAGTCAAGCCTTTTGCTGATTTTCAAAAGTAGAATTATTTTGTTTCTAATGTGAAAATAATGACCTTACCAAATATTTAGCCTTCAAAAATGTTTCACTTCAGGTACCTTGTGTGTCTTCTTTGTTTTAAACTTAGAATTAAATATGTATTTAAACTTAAACATAAAGTGAAGAATTCTATTAAAAAATAGATAACTTTTGTGTTAATACACTTTGAATTACTTTGAGACAGGTTAAGAAGCAAGATTGCAGGTTGGGTAAAATATGATGTGAGAACAACATTACAGATCAAGTAGGTGTTTAATCAAAAGAAAAGGAGTACAAAAACATAATCGCTGACTATTTTTTAAAAAGAAAATTATTTAATATGTGAAATTGATACACAGGTAGGGAATAGTCCAAATAAGTTATAGGGAAGCTAAGGATTAGCACTGAGGACTGTGGAAATCCAAATGGAAGGGTGGATTTCCTAGTACCTAGATGCTTAGAGCATTGATCTGCTAGGTCCAGTGCTCTGGCCTATGGAGACAGGCCCTGTGGAAGGGATATCATGAGTTTGACATTTGAGCCGGGGCCACCTACAACTGTGACTGCAACTGCCAAAGACAAGACAATCTCAAAGAAACTGGAGTTTGGAGCTGAAGTAGTCTGTTCTCTTGAGGCCGGATGCTGTCAAAAGTGAAATGTTGGAAGGGAGGCTTTTGTTTCTTTGACCTGATTTTCAATTTCCTCTTCTGACTTGCAGGGGCTGAAATTAATACTGGTCTAGCTAACTAAGATATCTAGGAAATACACTTTCTATAATACTAGACCCAGGAAACTTGCAAAGTGGAGAAGGGTAGATTCAGCACTAAATCCTAGTGATGGGTACCACAAATTTAGTCAAATCAGTGATATGAAAAATGAAGCAAATTCAGAGATACTTTAAGTAAAATTGGAGAAAAAAGAAATTTGTATGTCATAACATCAATAAACAACAAACAGTCAGAAGAAGTCTATTGATGCCTCCCAAAGTTATGGCTTCTGTTAAACAAAGTTTCCTTATTTTGTTAACTATAACAATATCACAAACCAGCCTAAGTAGGACTGCTTATTCTAAATAAGGAAGCAAATTGAGCCAAAATTTACAAGGAACAAGCAAGGCTAGAACAACTGAAGGAAATTCTTCTTACAGGTAATGTTGCATGTTTAAAAAAAGACAAAAAAACGCTTTTAACTATGAAGGTCTATCTGCTAACATTGATGTTGGCAGTCTAGTTATAATGAGTACATTTACAGAATTCCTCTTATTAAATAAAAAAATAAATCATTAAATCTTGTAAAAGTAAAAAATAAAAAAAGATAAACTTGGAGTGAGCTGGGGAGCTTCAGTAACTGGTTCAAAATTCTCTGTCTCAAAAATTTTGTGTCTGAGATAATTATTTAGCATTCTGAACTTCTAAGTAAACACTTATGAAAGAATAGAATGATCATCTTTTAAACTGTGAGCAATATTAATGCAAGAAAGGAAAAAAATAAACAGTATTTTTCTTGCATTTTCTCAGTACTTATTATTATTATTATTATTATTATTATTATTGGTACTGGTGATTGAACCCCGGGAAACTTAACCACTGAGACACATCTCCATCCCTTTTTTATATTTTATTTTGAAACAGGGGTCACTGAGTTGCTCAGGGCCACTCTTAACTCCTGAAGCTGGCCTTGAATTCATGATCCTCCTGCCTCACTCAGCTTCCCAACCACTGAGATTACAGGTGTGTACACCACCGTGCCAGGCTCAGTACTCTTAAAAATGATATTTCTAGTATAAGCACAGGTAAGTTTTTTTAAAAAACAACAAGAAAAAGTACAAACACCTTTACTCAGTGGCTGAAGAAAGTTGAAAATAAAAATTTCCATGAGACATGATCTTCTCTGCTTTTAATAAAGAAGCATCTAATTTAATTGATTTACTGTGTGAGCTTCCTAACTGTAGTAGAATACTTGTTGCTCTGTGCTTACCATCAGAACCCTATTTAGTTCTTCAGCAGCATCCAGTACAATTATTTATTACTATTATTTTTTTTTGTTCTTGTTATTCTGTCCTACCTCACTAGACCAAAAGCTGTGCAAAGGCTCACATCTCATTTTAGCTTTAGTGATTATTGATAATAGGCCCCCCATCATTGAACAGTATGTCCCATAATAGACATTAAATATGTAATCATAGAACTAAGTAAAATATCCACTTGTGTCATAATTAATATTTCAAAAACAGAGGGATTGTAATGATTTAACACATAATCAGGGATATACCATACAAATGAGGTGGCAACTTTATAAAAAAAATCATAAATATGTAAGCAGTCAAAGATTTACAACAAAGAAAGAACAATTATGTATATTTAAGACTTCAGTGATGAAAGTACACTTAGAAATTATTTAGGAAAAACAGATTGTGGCAATTATGGGATTATAAATAAAAATATATCAATAAGTTTATAAAATACAAGGTTTTTGTCAATATAATAAACTTCCTTATTAATGTGGAGGAAAGATGTCATCAGATAAGCATCTAAAAATAAAATGCAGTGAATTATCTGTTGAAAGTAATTCACTTGAACTTTAGTAAATTTAAAACTCTAAAAGATCACCACTATTAAACATTCATAGGAGGAGTTATATGTGCATGGTTGAGTCAAATAATCAATAGTCATTTATTTTAGTTTCTGCTGCTTATTAGTGCAGGCCTATGTATTAAAAGCAAACAAACAAAAGTTTATAACTTGCAGTTATTAGAAAAAACAAAATCAGGAGGTCACTGGAAGTTCCAATCAATTTGAATATCAATATTACTTCCATAATAGGTAAATGACTCAACAGAAATCATGTAGAAATTCTTGATGCTGTATTAGCTCTTTAGGTTGCTCTGATACGGTTTCCAATGTTAGTGAACAAAGTAGTGTAGTAATGGAGCCCATTTCATAAAATACACCTTGTGGCTAGGCATTCTTTGGTGCAAGAAAACATGTCCAACCACATTATATTATTTGGTTCCATAAAATATTCTGTTGTTCTAAAAAAAAAAAAAATAATACGTTGTAATGACTGGGGTTGTGCCTTAGAGGTAGAGTGCTCGCCTAGCATGTGCAAGGCACTGAGTTCAATCCTCAGTACCACATAAAAATAAATAAAATAAAGGTTATTGTGTCCAACTACAACTAAAAAAAAATACATTTTGTTTCTAAAGACCACACAGACTAAAATGGGAAAGAAGGATTTTTTAAAGATATTGACACAAAAGAAGTACTATAAACTATGGTGTCAAACACATTGCGATTACACCAATAACCAACTGTGTAAAATCTTGTGAGTCTGTTTCTGAATTTTAGTTTATTTGTTAAATTTTAGACAATGATATCTCTCAGACATTATTATTGTGGCTATTATTATTGTGGCTAATTTTAGACAATGATATCTCTCAGACAAAACCCATATACAGTGGCTAACACATAGTAGGCAATTCATAAATGGAAGCAATGTGGAGAGCATTTTACATAAGTTTTAAAATCTGTCTTTAATATTTAGTTCTTGTTTTAACATTAAGCAAGTGCTTTATAGTTTGATAATCAATCATTGATGGCTCAGGAGTGAATAAATATGCTAAAATGCAGAGACAACTTGATTAGCCATTTTTACTGATGAACTGCATTGGAGATTACTAAAATATAGAAATGTGCACTTATGGAAATAAAACATGATGGAAATGTTACTTTTGAAGTTTAACATTTCACTACTATATGTAAAGGAGAAATTGAGTTTTACCATAACCATCAGAAATAGTAAGCTCAAGTTCCTCCAGGACAGTAACCAAGCTTATTTATTTTAATAACCTATAGTGACTATTATGGTATCGAAAGCACGGTATTTAGCATAAGAAAACTAAAAACTAGCTAATGTCTCTTTATCAAAAGCTATCTATTAATGGGCATTATACAAATGCTGAACATACTTTTTAAACAGAATACCTGCAGATAATTTGAAAAATCCAAGTGGAATTAGATGTCATGTCTAAAAATATTTTAAGTTCAATAAAAGCAGAATGTCCCAGGAAGTTCTTGATGGACAGCTCCAGACTGGGAGGTCAGAAAAATGTTATATAGTTACCATGTAGCTTTCAGCATAAGTGTTTTATAAATCTTACCATGACAGTTTTATAAACAAAGTAAACACAAAAACAGGCTATGCATTTCTACAATTAAGTTAATTTGAAACTTCTAGTACAACTCTGTTTAGATAATGTTAGTATACAGATCAGTTTCAATCTGAAAAAAGATCCAGCCATGTCTTCAATTAATAATACCCAACATCTATGATGAACTATTGCCTTAATTAAAACTTGTGGGACAGCAGAATTAATTGAATTAAAAATCTGTGATTTATCTTTTTTTTTTCAACCTTGCTAGATTCAATCACAGTAAGATAACTTAGTAGGTCTTAAATTGTATCCTCTGAAAATTCTTCAATAATCATCAGATCAGGTAAGATCACCTTGTTCCATGTATTCATGGTATGCTATATACCCCTTTTAAAGACATAATTTACAATGCTTAATTTTTTGTAATGAATTTTAGTGTCTTCTTTGCCTTCAGACTTCTTAAAAATGAGGGTTATTTTATTTTTGTTTAATTCTTGATCCTTCTGCTTTAAAAATTGACCAGTATATTAGGTATTGAATAGATGTTTTCTGATTAACTTACTACAATAAATACAATAAATAAAATTGCATTTTATTAGGCCTTATTCTAACATTGACCACTTCTTTGTATTAAAACCTACCATCAGTGCTGGAGACAGTGGCACATTCCTGTAATCCCAGACCCTTAGGAGGCTGATGCTGGAGGATAACAAATTTGAGGCCAATATGGGCAATTTAGCAAGGTCCTCTCTCAAAACAAAAACAGAAAAAATCACTGGAGATGTATATAGATCAGTGGTAGAGCTCACCTGAGTTCCATCCCCAGTGCCAGATTTGTTTATGACACTAAAAGTATTTAAGTGTTTGTTTTTGAGAGAGGGTTTTGCTAAGTTGTCAAGTTGATCTCAAACTTGTGGTCCTTCACCCTCAGCTTCCTGAGCAGCTGGGTTTATAGACATATGCCACCATGGCTAGTTTGGGTTAAATGTTTCTAAGTCTTCACTTTTTTGTGTTAATCATACATAGGTCTTCCCTGAAGACAAAATTCCAGTTCTGTATAAATATATGCATCCAAATGCTTACTCTTTTAGCTCATCCTTTTCTAAATAACAATACTTATTGACAGAAAGACATATAGAAACTAGTCTCACATAAAATAACAAATGAAAACAATTAGATAACTACATTTTTTAGTCATTGGTTGTATATTTGAGAGGAAAAAAACTTAAAGGCATATTATTATTTGTTCTAATTAGTTATATATGATAGTAGAATGCATTTTGACACATCATACATAAATTGTAGTATAATTTCTCTTTCTTTTGGTTGTATATGATGTAGAATCACACCAGTCAATTGTGTAATCATATATGTACACAGGGTAATAATGTCCAATTCATTCTACTATCCTTCCTACTGCTTTACCCCCTCCACTCCCTTCATTCCCCTCTGCCTTATGCAATGTACTTCTATTTTTCCCTAGCCACCCCCTTATTCTAAATGAGCATCCACATATCAGAGAAAACATTTGGCTTTTGGTTTTTTTTGAGGATTGACTTATATTGCTTAGAATAAAAGTCCCCAGCTCCATCTATTTACTTGAGAATATTAAAGGCATATTAATGACATAAGAGGTGAGTTATTTTGTTTCAGCACATTGCTCTAAATGAGTACCATATTTGAAATCTCTAATTCTTTGGGAACTTCAATGTTGAACCATTAGCTTTTGGCACATTAGAAATGAAAGTTTCTGATATAAGCTTAGCTTTTTGCATTTAATAACTTTTATTTTCTCCATCATTGATTTATTTTACTGACATATCTATTTTATTTCTTATTTTTTATACATTTTTTACAAGGCTTACCACATCAGATGTATTGTTCAAGTTGTCCTGCTAGTTGTATTTAAATGTTCTCATAGAAAATTATTTCATGAGTTTCTATTAAGAAGTTCAGATGAAATAAACAGTATCAAAGTAGTTTGATGCAGAAATATGGGATGTGTTGGGGAGTTATTTTAATATAGTCTTGTGCCACTTAACATGGGGATTTGTTCTTAAAAGTGTATATATGGACAATTTCATCATTTTGTGAATATTGTACAGTATACTTACACAGTCACAGAAGGCTATGATTTCATTAGATGACGTAATCCTTTGGAACCACTGTCATATGTGAGGTCCTCTGTTGACTGCATGTAGGAAATAATGTATTATAAATTATAAAACAAAAACTAATTTTTAATTTACCTTTATTTTTAGTGCATTATAGTTATACATAATATTATGGTCCATTTTGACATAATCCTACAAGCATGGAATATAGTTGTTGTTGTTTTTTCCAATTCAGTTAATCTCCAAGTGGAAATCATCCCAGGGATGCATGAATGATTTAACAAACAAGAATCATCAACAAAATGAGATGCAAAAACCATATGACTATAGCAATAGCTATAGAAACACATTCAATACAATTCAGAAACCCTCATGTTAAAAAACTCTCAACAAATTAGTTGTAGAAGGAACATACTCAACATAATAGAGACTATATATAACAAGACAATAGCTAACATTTTACTTACTGGGGTAAAAGCTGACAAATGTCCTTAACACTTTGTCAAACCATTTTCTGACCTGAAAGACACCTGCTCTACTCTGTTCAGAAAATCTCTATTAAGCACAAAACATGCATTTGATACTTTGTTCATGTATGTGTATGTGAATGTATGGCAGGTGCAGGAGCCCTGTTTGGGGAGATAGCTAAGATTGCGGTTGACTATTGGGCCATAGACATTTTTGGGCATTTCCGCCTTCCGTAGTCTCACCGGACTTGGTCTGGGATCTCGCGGGACTTGGTCGAGGATCTCGAGAGATTTGAACGGTGACTCAGCAGATCGAGCTAGCGCCATTGCTACTTGGGCGCATGGGAAGAGACCAGAGGGAGAAAAGACAGGGTTATCGCTATTGTATAGATATATTGTAGTTTCTTGTAAGATTAAAGAATATTTTCATCTCCATCCTGTCTCCGGACTCCTTCCCGCGGCGCTGCCATTCCAGGCTGCAATCCCTTTCCGGCGGCAACAGGCAGGAACAGCCTAATCATCTGGAGCAACTTTTGGGAAGTTGTACATGCTGCTTTTTTGGTGGCTAAAACATGTATCTAGAGAATAGCCATTATTCTGTAAAAAATACAGAAATTAAAGCTACCCCAAACTTTTAATAGATCCATAGTCGGGAATCTATATTATTACCAAGAATACTATCCTTATTATGAGCAAAAATCTTTTTAGAATAAATTTCTCAACATTTGCAGTTCACTTTTTTCTTGCTAGCATTGACTTTTTAAAAAGCAAACTTTCTGAGGAACACTTCTTTATATTTTTCGTTCACTGTTGTTTTACCCCTCTTCAATGATTTTCTCTTGAAATAAAAAGGTTTTTTCATCTTCTCAGGAAGTTATGACAATAATACTTCAAAAAGAATTGAGAATTAATGCAACATTTATCCTTGCTTTCTATGACAAACCTTCACTTACAAGTTTTTGAAACAAATTGTAATTATAAATAAAAATTCCATACTATTCAACCAAGGTATGATCTAATAATTCTTGATGAATTAGGTTCCAGCTAGAATTTTACATATTATTGGTTCTTCCTAATATTTTTTCTCAGCATCTATTTACATTATTTTGTACCATTAAATTTAACTTAGTTATTTGATTTTGTCTAACGTGCAGTGGACGAGAAAACTTAATGTTTAAAAAAATTGGCAGTAAAAAAGATGTTAACATGATTTTTTATGTGCTTCAGGAAGTGTGTTTTGCAGCAGATCTACATAATTATCACAGAATTTTATATGACAAAATGTTCATTTATTGTTACATTCCAGGCATAATATGCAGAAACAGATATTGTCATGAATCTCTACAACTACTTTTCAAGAAATTTGACCTATGATATTTGTGTATGAATTGAAAATTATACATAAAAGATTCTTGCTGTACAGTTTTATCATAAGAAATATGAGATCAAAGTAAGAATTAACAAACAAAACTAAAACCTTGAATATTTATTTTATTTTTAATTCTTGACATATGACTATATGTATCTCAGCTGTAAAACTGCCTGGATAAGTATTTGTTTAACTGCACCAAATTGAAATCACACACACACACAAACACACACACACACACACACACACATGGATGAAGTATTGTCAAACATTTAGTATAAATATGGCATATTGAGTATGTATATCAGATAGAATGTATTAAGACATTTTGTTATAAATGTATAACAAATAAGCCAAATCTTGTCAAAGTCAATCCATATGTTGTTACTGGACCCATGACCAATGATATATTTTAAAGGGCAATGTACAAGTCACTTACTATTTTTGATACATGACATTTTTTTTTCTTAGCTGTTAGAAAACAAAGGTTTAGGATGATTCATTGATTGCTATTGCCATTGTTGTTTCTATCATACTATCTATAAATTGGGCCTTGAAGAACAAAATTAAGCAGGTAGACTGGAAAAAGAAATTATTGGCTGGAGAAATGACTAGAATCTAACACAAGCCTACAAAATTAGCTTAGTGTTGTATTTGTTGTTTTATGAAAAAGAGTTGTACGAAAGAGGAGGTACTGGGAATAGAAACTCAGAAATAGAGCAGGTGATTGGACAATCAGGAAAGACTTAAGTATCCAGCATGTATATGTATGCATTAATGTGTTGAAGGTCTGATGGAATAGGAAGCATTGGTCAAAAATTCAATCAAGAAGAATGGATAATCTTAAGGGCACAGAAGTGCAAGCAAGTATTTTACCCAGTGCAACAAGAGGTATAGGTGAAGCCAGAGTTCAACAAAACATGACCTACAAGTCAAAAGTGAATCACTTCTCATCTTTGTAAGGCCTGTAAGTTGCAATAAGTTTTGTATTTTTATATGCTTGAAAGAAATTATAAAGAAGAGAACTTCATGATGCATGGACATTACATGAGATTCAAATTTCAGTGCCCATCAGTAATATTTTTTTTGGAAATAGTCATGCTTTTTGTTTTTTTATATCATCTATGTCTGCTTTCATACTACAACTGGAGTTGAATAGCTGCTGTACAAAAAAAAAAAAATGGTCCATAAGTTTAAAGTATTTACTTTCTGTCTCTTTAAGAAAACGTTGGCTGTAATCTGTCTTAAGCCCGTGATTCCAGAATGAAGTTTTGTATATTCAGCTATACCAGTAAAATGTACTAGACTTAGCGAGGTGACTGTCTTCACCACAATGCAATTTTTGGCTAGAGTGAGAGAGTAGAGAGCAATTTCTGACATGTAAATTCTGTTGTTCATAAGATATTACAATTCTACACCATATTTTTTCCAAGAAGTTATTTCCTTGTTAATAGATTGTCAAATGTGAAAAATGAACATTTTATTGATTCCATTACGTACAATCATAGGTATCAAAACATAATACATAAAGTCTAGTGAATTAATTAAAAGCTATATTAAAATAATATTCTCTATTTAAAGACATATATTTTATAATTACAGAACACATATATTTCTAGAAAAGCCAGAGTATACATACTTGAGAAACTTTGCTTTCACAAATGTAGTTGATGTAAGTGTGTATGACAACTTAAATGTCTCCTTCTCCAAGACATCCAGGTTCAAAAAAAGAAAAAAAAAAAAAAAGTTGAGCTTTTAAAGTATTTTAAATCTCATAGAGCAATAAAGTAAAAAAAAAAAAAAAAAAAAAAAGAGTAATAGAAGTTCCAAAAAGTTTTTGTTTAGCAGTCTTCCATGCTCCATAGTTCAGCTTTGCATGATTTCCCCACAGCCTTTGCAGAAATGTTATTAACTTCAGAAAATTGTTTCTCCTCCTGCATGTTGAGAGAAAAAGCAATTTTAAATGTTTATTTTATGTTTGAAGTTTCTATTCATAAAAGAAAAGGTGAAAATATGATTGTTGACTTCAATTTGTGATACAATCCACAAAAGCACACATACATGCAATGATTTACTATAGTTTGGGTCTGATAAATAAATGTAATTTCACATTTTCTTTGATCATTAATAAAATCTGGTAAAAAACATACTTTGCATATCCATGAAGAGAACCAGTCACTGCCATTTTTATTTTCCCCTGGTGGTGGGCGATACCTGGTTCCTAGGTGGAGGTCAACAGAGCTATTACATGCTAATAGAATGCAGTAGAGTTGAGAGCTTTCTCATTTACATTAAATGAAGTGAAACCTATTGCTAATTACTAAATTTTGTGTACTTATACATAAACAGATAAACTATATAATAAAGAGGTGGATCCACTATCCTGCAAACACTCTTATACAGACTTGAATTGATAACTATCTAGTAAAATGGTTACCATGCACCATACTGTGGTTTATGGGATAAACAACGTACACCCAACTTATAAACTCACAGCAGTTGTATATTTTAAGGAACTACAAACCCAAACGCTCTTAATAAGGTACTAAGTGTGAATCTTGACATAAGATTTCTATTGCCTCAGAAACTGTACTCACTGTGTAATGGTTCATACTTCACTGACCTGATTAAACTCCTAATTATATTGTATTGAATGCTCCTCTATAATGCTCAAAAACAAACCAAATCAAACCCTTCTACAACTGTAGTTATTAGAATTAGAAAAAAAATCTTAAATTCACATTTTTATTCAGAAGTCACATAGCATTTTACTTGTATTAACACAAATCTAAGTGCTTCACTTTAAAATCATCAATGAAAATATAATTCAAGTGCAACATGTTTTTAAAAGTATATATACTGAGAAAATGGAAAGTTTTCTTTGACTATTAAAATTTCCACAAAACCACAGAAAGGATTGCAGTGTCTTATAATGTACATAATGATTAAATAAATGAATAAATAAAGGAACTATGAAATGAAATATCTTTTCTATATCAGTTATATTTAATTAGTTCTTTGTGCATTGGGCTCCTTATTTTCTTAGTTATTTTGTTAGTGTCCTATATTTGTTCTGACCAATGCCAAAATATTATAAATACCAAATAACTGAGCAAAATAAATATCCATCTAAAATTTAATACCTAAAATTATCTGAATAACTATCATATTTTTATAGCATTATTTTACTACTTTTATAGTTAATTGCATATAGTCCTCAATATTGTTTAACCAGTTTTGGATAACATAGTCCCTACATTCAATATTTAATATTTAACACTGACTAATATTGTTCAAACACATGCAAAATAATCACCAAAGACTCAATCCCTGATGTCCTAGCATCTATCATGTAATTAAAGGGATCATTTTTTAAATCTCATCTGAAAATAAATTAAAATATTAGAAAATGAGTTAACTATGTCTAATTCTTTACAAAAGTTCAAATATTATGTATGTAGATAAATATCTACATGTCAATATAAAAAGACATACATTGAAAATATTCATAAATTCTTATAAGGTAGGACATATACTGTATACATGTAAGTATGCCTAAATGCTTATTAATAGTTTAACTGATACAATTTTATAACTGATCCTCATTATTACTCCATGTTAGAGAATTTATTGCCCATTTCTAATACATGGAATTTGTAGAAGACAGCCAACAAATCTGGTAGTGTGGTGATACATTTGAAATACCTGTATCTGAATCACAGCTCTTCCACAGATTTTTATTTGACATTACAGAAGATACTTTAACTTATATTTTAATAAATAATTGATATTAAATAATCATTATAATATCAACAAATGAAATTTAATTATTGCCAAATGAAATGATATTCAATGAATCATTCAGATACTTCTTTATTTTTTTCATTTTTAAATTATTTAGAAGATTTGTTTTTGCTTTTACAATGCCCAGAGTCATTTTATGCGACTTTTCTGATAGGTAAAATATATTCCTATGATCTATGTTCAGGTTTCCTTATGTACCATGATCAAATTATGGATACAGAAATTATTGCTTGGTTAAAACCATATTTTATGAAATATAATTTTATTTTTATAAGTTAATACTTTACATCATCTATTATATGTCAATTCCAAACCTTTTTCATTTTGAAATTTTAAAAAATGCTTCAAAAGATCTTAAAAAGCATATCCAAATCATTGATCTTAAACTAAATTACTTTTCTAAAGTTTTTTGCTTTTTCCCTACTTTTTCCTCTTTACCTAATCTATGTAAATTGAGAATATACCACTTGAATACTACATATCATATCAAACAGCAGGACAAAATGATCCATTGTTACCCACTTCAGAAACAACCACAGATAACATACATTTTAGATGCATTATTTTCCATTATTTTTCTTATAATATACACCTTCTTTTCCAAAATAACCTTAAAATGATTGTTTCTAAATAGGAATTGTTTTTACAATGAAAAAGTACATAAAAATCATAAAGCAAATATTATAATTATAGAATATAGGCACTGTTAAACAAGGTATATAAAGCAGGAGCAACTACAAGAAAATAGTAAAATATTTTCCAGGAAAATATCTGTAACCATTTAAATACTAATGTCAGTTCACTCAAGAACAGTTGCTTATAATCACCAATTGCAATGATCAATCTGCCCAACAATGTCTTCACTCCTTGATGGATCAATAGATACGACCTGAACTTGTTATCAGCCTCAGTCTCTTCATAACTAGTAATTCCACATTTAACTCAATGGGCTGCTTAATATTTTACATAAAGCAGTCCCAGGAAGGAGCCCGAGTTCTCAATCCTCAGGAATATTTTCTTTATGCTAGTCTTGAAGTTACTCACATTATTTCAGTTACTATTAAATAAGAACTTATCTATTATTTCCATTCTGGAAAAGCACTCACAAATACTCCCTGTAAAAAAAAAAAAAAAAAAAAAAAAAAAAAAAAAAAAAACTATATTAATGTGAGCTAGATTACTGAAACTCTATTTGAAATAATTGTTGAATTTGGGAGCATTACAATAAATATGTTATATATAAATAGTGGCCAGATGCAAACCACAATTATTAAAAAAAATAAATAAAAGAACAGAGCTACTTTAGGAAGGATAATTCAAACCAAATCCTCTTCTAGGACTAGAAGAGTAAATCCAGACACTAAAGCCAAACATTTGCAAAATCCTATAGTGGTCACAAGCTGACAAGGCAGTTATTATAATTTACTACTGTTTGCTTGGGGGTAGGTTGCAATTTGTACTGAATCCTCCATTTTAGATTTAGGTTGCAATATTTGAATTTTTGGTTTTTCATTTCATAAATCTTTCTAGATGTGACTTTCAAGATACTAGAGGACTCCCAGCATTTTTAGCATCTCTCTCTCTCTCTCTCTCTCTCTCTCTCTCTCTCTCTCTCTGTGTGTGTGTGTGTGCGTGTGTATGTGTGTGTGTGTGTGTGTGTGTATGGCATTAAAGGTGTCTCTCTTTAGATTTTTTTATTAGGATATTTTCGGCTCTGAGAGATAGCAGTCACTGACTATCTTAATATCAGTCTAGGTATTAGGAACCAAATCTGTATGTCCTCAACAGTATACTTGATGCCAATTTTCCTGGTGTATTTATTTAAAACAACTAATTTTGCTTTTAAAAATGTTCCATGTGAAAATAAGTTAGATAACATCTAGATCTAGGTAGTTACTGATTGATTAAGCTTCTCTGGAAGTTTCTCATTCACTAAAATAGAAAGAAAACATTGAAATGTAAGTATAATCAGGTAACCTGAGCCACATGTAGTCTAACATATATCTGATTTTTAAATATATCTCTTCACCTTGATGACTTCTGATTTTATAAAGAAAGAAGACATAATATTACCAAACATAACCACAATATGCAATAATTAAATGCATAATTTTTGACAATCAGAAAAAGGTTTGAAGTAAAAATTTCCTACTTTTATATATTTTTATTATACCTTGAACATTTAACAAACTTGGGAAGTTTCTTCTTTTTTCAATATGAATTTTGTTTACAGCTTATTTGTTTGGTGTAATATTTGAAACATATAATTGTCAGAAAAATAATAACAACATACATAATAAAATTACTTGTGTCAAATATTGGTCTAGACATTGGTGACAGAAGCATGCATAAACAACTCAGAGTAATTTGACACTCACAAAGTTTTAATTCTATGATGCAAAAGAGCAACAAATTAGAATGTAAATGAACAAAAACTGAGTATGTCCTAAAATTATAAAGGTCCCCCAGAAAGAATTCTCAGTACTTAAATATTATAGCATATACAATGTCTTTTTTTCAAGAATTGGAGAAAATAGTGAGAAAATGAATGTTATAGGGAGTAAGGGAGAGAGATGATTATGCTCATATTCTACTTTTGTAATTCTTACTACATTGCGTTAAGTAAACAAAAGAAGCTTTTCCTGTCTTAAAGAGTCCCATGAGTTAGCAGTAGTCAGAGAAACCATTAAATTATGATCCAGAAATTCCTATTTGTTTCTATTTTGGTATTTTTAAAATTTTATTTTCTTTTGGAAATCTTTAAAACTGAAGTCTTGTAGAAAGAAAAAACTAAATATGAGAATGATGGAGAAATAAAATTTCTCTTATTTGATTTTTCTTTTTTCTTTTTCTGTTACACTGAGTCCATTCTTGGAGAAGAATATTCTAGGCTTGCTTTTGTCAGACACAAATGTCTCTACCCACATGGCTGGCATCCTCCCAGGGGCTTCATACTCAACTGCACATTGGGGTCAATTTATTTCACAGTTTCTACTGTCATGTGTATTTGAGAGAGAGTGAAAATATTTACTGAATTGCTTAATGGTTGTGGTTAGCAAATTTGTTTGTCAGCATGCTATTTTATCCCATGCTCCAATCAAGAAGTCCCTTTATAATCTGAAGTGTCTTATCTTTATCCTGAAAATATACCTGGGCCAAGTTCCAGGTTTTTTTCTATAACCTGAGGGAATATTTTCTCCTTTAAATGATATCACTATTTTCCTAGATGAGGCGGTAGTTGCTGTTTGTGAGTAAATGAGAATTTGTAACTAATTCAATGTTCTCTGAGGTATCTCATGTTTAGTTTTAATTGTGATACTTCTGTAGGCTATTGAATAATTAGGTGAATATAATTTTTAGTAACTCTGGACTCCTCTACTCCATTATGTTAATAACTACTGGAATTTCAACAGCAAGATTTCCAAAAGATGGTGGAGATTTTTCAGTAAAACAGGACATGGGATTGTCACCTGTGGTATACTTCCTGTCAGACCTTAAAATTTGACTAATATTGGCCAAGTTATATTGCTATATTATATGCATGTACAACTAAATAACAACAGATCCCATTGTTATGCACAAGTATAATGCACAAATTAAAAAAAAAAAAAAGGGAAACAAAGTTCAGAGGTAACATGACTGGGTTATAAAAGCCTTAACTTAATCAGTGCATTAATCCACTAAAATGGATTAACTGGGTGGTAATTACGGGCAAGTAGGGTATGGCTGGAAAAAGATCCTTTGGAGCCGGTCTTTGAGGTTTATATTTTGTGTTGGTGAGCATAGTTTCTCTCTCTCTCTCTCTCTCTCTCTCTCTCTCTCTCTCTCTCTGTCTCTCTCTCTCTGTCTCTCTCTCTCTCTATCTCTCCTTCCTGGTTGCATGTCCTGAGCTGTTTTCTCTACCTTGTCTGCCCCTCTGCCTCACTTTGGGCCAAAATTAACTTACACATTTACAATTTTTTTTTTAAAACCAAGTCTTTTGGTCACAGCAGTAAGAATCAAATTCTACCTCTGTATCTTTTAAATAAACAATTCAAATAGTATACTTTCTGTTTCTAGGGTTTTGCTATCTTATATATTTCATATAAATGGAATCATAGAACATGAAGCATACAAAAATATGTTGGAAAAGTAAATTATTAGATTTAGAGGAAGAAAACATGCCTATCAGGTGTCATAGTATGTAAAAAAAAAGTAATTAAAATTTGTACACTTGTGGTAAGGACAGAGAAATGCAATACTAGAACAGATTATGAGGCTTAGATAGTAAAGGACAAATAAATAGTAAAATAGAATTCAATAAAGTTGAAATTAAATCAACTATGTATGACAATTGACAAAACATATACATAACAAAAGAGTAGAGCTTGACTTTGCAAACAAACATGCTCAATCTCATGCTAGTTCTTAGTGGATTTTATATACACACACTTTAAAAACCTATGTATAATCAGAAGAAAATATGGAGAATAAAAAAAAATAATGTTCTGACTAAAGCCCCTAAGCATATTGCAACCCACAATTCATAAAGGCAAATACTGCTTGCTGTATTTCATTTAAGAAATATTTAAAACACTGTATAGCAAAGACATCAGAAACAAAATTTCAGAAGAAGGAATAAAAAAGGAAGAAGAAGAAAGAACAGCTAAGATGCTTTTGTTCCAAAAGAACTCACAAAAGAATAGAGGAATAAAAGTTGGGATTTATTGCATGCTTAAGGAGTGCCAAGCACTACAAAAGATTCTCATACATCCTCTTCAATTCTAAACATAGGGAAAAAAATACTTCTTAGGGTAGTGTTACCTGAATTCTTGGAAGAAAGAACCCCAAGTTTTGAGGAAACCATTTTACTTAAATGAAGGTATACTACGCAAAAGTGAATCTTCTCAAGGCAGATATGCATGGCTAGCCACAGGCATGTTTTCTAAAAATACATACATTTTAATTTTTTGTACAGATAAATGAAGCATTCTTTTGATAGCTACTATCCATTGCCTTACACTCATGTCAACAAATACCCACCCATCAATAGGTAATAAATTAGTATGTTGGTGGCTTTAGACAAATTTCATTTTCCTTGGATCTGTTTTCTGAATACATTCCTACTTCTTACAGTTTTATGACTCCTATTACTTTGTCTTCTACTAATTTGCAGGCCATTATTTATACTGATTTTCTTTTTCAAGTATATGTATGAAGACACAATTATTGTGAAAATACTTTATATAAAACCAGCAACTTGAAAAATTGTGCTCTTTATATGTAATATGAAATGAATTGCACTCTGCAAGCATGTATAACAAATTAGAATAAAAATAAATTTAAAAAAGAAATAATTTTTTTACTAAGCTTCAAGAAGTTTCAGCAATCCTGCTTCATGTAAGTGCTGATATGTACACAAGTGAACACACAAACACACAGACATTCTTCATTCTAACAGCTTATGTTATTGTCTATATTTTCCAAATGTCCTTAGCTATAGTTAATAAATGAAATAGCATTTTTTTAATGAAAGGATTGTCAGATATATAGACATGAATAATTGTTTCTATGATGTCCTAAAATGAATGATGATCTCCCAACGTCTAACTCTTAAGTAGCAGCTTCTCATACTAACTATGGACATAACAATGTAACTTGTTATGTTAATGAGAAATTAGCAAATGCAAGGCAGACAGAAGCATGACAGCCTTTGCACAGTGGTATCTTACAACATAATCCTCAGAAAGGCATGCAATCATGGACAAAAATATTAAGAAGAAAATTTCTTCCATCTCAGCTGTTCTTTGCCTCACATCCATTTGACCAACCAGGGAAACATAGTTGCCAGTTGAGCCCAACTAAGACCTACAGACTGACCTGTTCAAGCAAGAGTGTCATAATTTAATAAATTATAATTGCTTTAAGTTTATTAAAGTTAAAGGTGATTTCTTTGGTAACATTAGATATTGGAGGCACTGCTTTCTGCCTTTTAATTGTTACTCACTAGCAGGGTGGTGTTGGGAAAATCTCTCAACTCCCTAAAATTTGTCTTCATTAATAAAATCAGGAAAACAATGGCCATCAATTGTGTACAACCTTCTATTTAATCCTTACCATATTTAATCCTCATTGCAACCCTATGGACAGTACTATTATTGTCTGCATATTTTAGAAGAGGGAATGGAAGAGAGATTTAAAAAAACAAACAAACAACAACAACAACAACAACAAAAAAGATGGTTCCAAAGTCACACATCTACTGAGAAGTAGCTTTCCAATTTGGGCTTTCAATTATCATTCAAGACTTTCCAATTTATGCCTGTCTTTAAACAAAATATGCCCCACCACCCTCTCTCTCCCTCCCACCCCTCCACCTCCACAAGTGTCCAGCTTGTCAGGTTTTATATAAACATCAAATGGAGTTTAAATGTGGCCAGTAGTTCTTTTGGGTCAATAGTAGAATTCATCTCTCTAGCTGCCTGTATTTCTGTGGTTTTGCTAGAGGAAACTTTTTCCCAGTAACATCTTACATTGTTCTATTGTCCTCTGGAGGGCAGTCCATCTGCTTCTGCTGGTTTACTACATAACAAGCTCTGCTTAGGAACCAAAAAGAACATAAATCTAAAACTACAGATCCAGGCTTGTCAGTGCCATATAATATAGCTCCTGTTCAGTAATTATGTATGATAAACATCCTGATTATAATACATCTCATCTACTGAGGTGGTCTACTAACACACACATAATGCTGGTTTACTGACATAACTAGGCTATACACAGCTTTTTAATGTGCTATTTCTTGAACAGAGAGACTTCTTTTTATCTCTTTCAAGATTGTTCAAATGATGGTGTCTTGCATACTGAATGCACCATTTACATTCAATTAAAATGTGAGTCCTCAACATCTTCAAACTAATTTGCTACAAATAAGTATGCTTCCCTTTCAGTGGTTGATTAAAAAGCAATATTTTTGGGCTCTACAAATTTATTTTGACAAATGATAAAAATTATATTTCTAAATAATTTTATTTCTAGATTTTCTAAAATAAGTAACCTTTCTCCACATCTTTTAGTAAGCATTATTTTTTCACCAGAGAATCCTGAGTCAGGACTCACAAAAGTGAACAGAATGAACTGCATTCAATGCAATATATATATATATATATATATATATATATATATATATATATATATATACCATGTATTGGCACAGAAGCAAGACTTGTAACAGTCAAAACCTACCCACACTGGATATTGAACAAATTAGTAAACATTTCTTTCTTTCTTTCAGAAGAGGATTTGAACCTAGAGGTGCTTAAGTATTAATCCACATTCCCAGCCCATTTTTAATTTCAAAAATTTTAAAATGGAGTCTCCCTAAATTGCTTAGGTTCATTGCTAAGATGCTGAGGCTGGCTTTGAACTTGTGATCCCATTGCCTTAGCCTCCAGAGCCATTGGGATTATAAGCATGTGCCACCACACCCAGCTAGTAAACATTTCTTTAAAGGATGATGTCAAAGAAAACTGATGAGTCATAATGCTCCATGGTTGTATGACATTCATGAAAGAGGAATAAAGACTCTTCCTTTGTGGTAATACTCAAGAATGTGCTAAATCCTTGAAAATGATCAGTATGTGTCCTTTTATAAGTCTTTGGCATTCCAAAATTACATAGCCATTAAGAAGCTACAGTATCTGGTTATGACAGCTTGGGTTTTCAATAAAAAGTGATGGAAAGTCTTATTATTTTGAGTACTATATTTGAATTTAAGGGAAATGGATAATAGCTTCTTCAGGGAAAACTAAAAACTCAGTCTCTGTAATGAGATTTTAGCAAATATTACATGCAAGGTCTTGTCCTCCTCCTTCATGTTTCTTTGCTCTATAGGAGGTAATTCCATTTGGCATGAGTAAGAAGCCTTACTTGTATCCTCATAGGATTCTGGAAAATTTGCATTCTGCCTTGCTCTTGCTTTGCTAAGAAAGGCACACCACATCCATTTGTGGTTTACATGAGGTCTTTAATGCCAAAGGAAAAGAAGGAAAATAAACATTAGGAAAATAACCATAGGTTCTTAAAATAATGCTTTAGAGACCCGGTTTCCCACTCTACCCTTAAACTTGCTTTCTTGTAAGCATGGCTTATTTAAGATACATCTATTGTGTCTACTTATTTAAGAATAACTATTCTACCTACCTTTCAGAATCTCCAAATTAATATCATCTAAATTACTTCACCTTTCTTTAGTTTACAAATGCTTGAGTAAGAGTTATTCTCTAGATGGTATGTATTTATGAACAATATATTATAAAACCATACTAAAAGCATACTTTCAAGTATGATTTTCAATATTTTTCAAAAGTTGCTTTCCAACAAATTATTCTTAACTATATTTTTGTTAAGCAACATTCACTTACCAACATAGACTGCAAACACCTAAATGGTGTAAATACATAAATATACAAAATATGTAAATATGTAAAATATATGTGTATAATAAATATATATACATACATATGCACATACACTGTGCCTTCTAATGTGCTTTTATTTCAGGTCATTTATGAGATCCATGGAGGGAAAGATAAATGTAATTTTGGGGGGGGAAATGATTCATAAAAGAAAAGGAAATCATTTCACACTCCCCTTGAGGAATTAGTATTATCAAAATGCACATATTCATGTATACTTCTTTTCCATTGATCTTTTCCTTTTTTCTAATTCCTTTTTTTTTTTTCTTTTTATTCATTCTTCAGTGGATTTCACAATGTTTGACAGCTTTTCCTCTGTAGTTCCTCTTTTAGGATGATCCTTACCATGCATTCTTTCTTATCTATTTGTTTATTCACTCATCTTTTAAATAGACATTCAAGATTTATCATACACATTCTGTACAATTGCTCTATATAAAGATACTATATAGTTTATCATTGTCAAAACATCCATATTTCTCCTCCCAGGAGATCATAGGTTGAATGAGATTCATTGTTGGTCAAGATGAAGAGACTGGCAGTGAGATTATTATAAGAAATCTCCAGGTACCTTTAGGTGAAGAATGGAAGTTAAACAGCTTCTGAATCTCTGCCATCTTATACCGGTTTCTCACCACAAATATATAAATGGGCTCTGTCTTATATGCATAAAACATTTATACCTATGAGACAACCAAGGGAAAATAATACTGAAATACTTTATCAGTGTAGTCTATGAATTTATCATAAATATTGTTATAATTATTCTACTTTCTGTGTACAGTTAACATTAACATGTATTACTGAAATATGCATTATTTAAATTAGTGATTAAAAACTTTAAACTTTTGCAAAACTATCAAAGCACGCTTGGACATCCAAAATATTAAATTGTTTTAATTATCCAAGGAGATATTATAGAATGCAAAAGACATGTGACTGGACTTAGAAGCTTTAGGTTTTACTCTGGATTCTTCTTTTAACTAGGCAAACTGACTTCCTTTTTCATAAGAAAAGAGAGTTAAAATGAAAGAATGTTTACATTTGGTGTTTTTATGGAAAACATTACTGTAATGTCCAATTAAATATTTCCTCATAGTAATTGATATTCACCACATGTAGAATGACTGTATTTACCACTTAAACCAAGATGCTTTTGAGTAGGAAAAGGATCACTGCCGTGACACAGGCTTGTAATTCAAGTTACTCAGGAGGCTGAGGTAGGAGGATCATAAACTTGAGGCCAGCCTCAGCAATTTGACCCTATCTCAAAATAAAATAAGAAAGGACTAGAGATCTAGCTAAGTGGTAGAGCATTCCTGGCATCAATCCTTAGGAAAAAAAAAAAAAATTAAGAGTAAATCAAGAGTGTCCTAGGAAACCTGAGAAGCATAATAGCCCTGCTCATTTAGTTTCAAAGCTTTGTGTACTTTGTATCTCCTCCTTCTCCTCCTCTTCCTCCTTCTTCTTCCTCTTCTTTTCTCCCTCTTCCTTTCTCCCTCTCCTTTTCCTTCTCCCTCTCCTTCTCCTCCTTCTTCTTCTTTTTGGTACTGGAAAATTGAACCCAGGTGTTTACCACTGATCTACATCTCTAGTCCTTTTTATTATTATTGTTATTATTTTGTTTTAAGACAGCTTTCTGCTAAGCTGCTTAGAGCCTTGCTAAGTTTCTGAGGCTGGCCTTGAATTTACAATCCTCCTATTTAAGCCTCTGGTGTTGTTGGGATTACAGGCATTCACCACTCCATCTAAACAAATCTCATCATATATTAATAGCCATCCATCATCCTTTATACCAGCTCTGAGTTCAATGTATGGCCAGAAAATATATCTTTATTTTCCTGTGAGGTATTTTATTTTGTCATTCATTCCAAGAACCCTCTATTTCCGAAGTTGAGCTTCTTAGTGTTTGGGGATTATTGATAGATTTTATGTTGCAAAGCTAAAACTCAGAGTAAAGATGCCCCCAAAGATAGATATACTCATAGATGTTTTGGTTTTGAGGTATACTCCTTTTGACAGAGAAGATTGTTGAGGATAACTAACACTTTATGCATGATGAAGATTTTCTTTTCAGAAGATGACATTGCAGAATATAGTTGTTATACATGAAAGTCTGTGAGACTGCACAGAAAGAATTATAACCTTTACATTCGTATTGGACAAATTGAATGAAATAATGAACATTTCATGAAGGCAATGTTGTTGTACAGGACCCTGTTTCTTGCATTACTCTATCAAGGAGGAAAGCTCCAAAATATAATTGATGTAGAACACCTCAACAGCACTACATGAGGAAAGTATATTGGATTTATCTAATATAACAAAGTAAAGAAATTAAATTTGGATATTTAAAAATATGCTGTTTACCTTTATTAACTTTTTTGGATAAGAGACTATAACTCAGATGCTTTAGCTCTACCTATGATAACATTATCAAAATATATCAGAATTATTTGAACTGGCTCTCATTTCTCCTCATACCCTTCTCATTTTCCCGTTTTTCTTCAGATTCTTGCCATATGATCTAGAGAAAATATTCCCACTCTGGAAACCAAAGAAGGAGGCACAGAATGCACAATTTCTGAAAATGTGTCATTGAGACAATATTGATGGAGGCCATTCCTATTTTCATACTTTTGTTTGCAGACCTAACACATAATGAAACTGATTTGAGGGCAGGTCATACATCTCCAAGGACTACATCCCATTCTTGGAGGTTATCATCTCCAAGCACTCAAAAAGCATTTTCTCATTCTATCATGCTGATAGTTTCCTTGGTGGGTTAATATGTGATAAAATGAGTTGATCCAATGGTTGCTTGCCAAATGTCAAATTTATTGTACTGTAAAATAAGACCCTAGATGAGATAGAGTATTCTGTAGTATTAAAAACACATTAAAGTCCTTAGATGATAGTATTAATGGGAGCCATGCAGCCAGGAAATACAAATCTGTGCTAAGAATGTGTTGATTTTGGGGAAGACAAATCACTGTCCCATCTAGGATAATAGGTCCTCAACTTAACAGTAGCTGTAGGAGCTTCATAATCTTGATAAATGCAAGGATATATTCTTTCTTCTGTCAGTCCTGGACTATAATAGATGTCTAATATCTTCTCAGTGATGTTGCTTCACCCTTACCAAATATGTGGGAGAGTTATTGATGGCTGCTTGGAGTCTATATTTATCAGGATTTCCAGCATTATATAATAAAACTTCTTTGTCTTGTCCATTTTAGGGACCAGCTTGAACTGACTGAAGCCATCTTAACTCATAATCAACATGAGTTGATTACCTAAAGTAATTCTGAACTGTTCTTCCCCCAAACAGTTTCCCATAATACTGTAAACTATTATAGCAGTTTATGAAGGTTTACAACTGGTTTTGGATGCTGTCAACACCAGGAATATGCCTGATGTCTTTGATATTAGGTTAAGATAAACTTTGTACATTCTGGCTTAGATCAAGTTACTTTTGTCCTGACCATCATAAACCTTCTTTATACTGACTCAAATCATAGGCATCCTCTGGTCTCACTGCCATGCATAACCACGTTTCTACCAGTAAGTCTCCATTAAATTTCATTCTTCAGTCCTGGATCTCTCTGCCTCTTTCTTGGATCTCATGATACCTTGTATGACATTTTGTGGTTGGTTTTCACACACTGGGACTAGGTTTTTCCAGAGAGCTACTTCTTTAATTTGTTGATTACTTTTTCCAACATCAGTGATGGTAGCTCTGTCATTTATACCTGACTTATTTTGGACTCTTTCTTCAAGCTTCCAAACTCTACACTGTCACTAGGTACCTTACCAGAAAGATACTCCCACATTAGTGCATCCTCCCTTTTTCCCATACATAGTGTGAAATGGATGAAATAATATCCTAACTTAGAATATTTCCATTTTATATTACTGCTCTCTAGATCTAGAACCTCAAGAATGAATTTAATGAATATTATATTGATTCTAAGTATCACAGCTCTTTAAATAGGTCCAGGAGTTTTGTGGGTCAATTGTGTTAAGATTTAACTGTAAGGAAAATAAAAGGGAGACACAGAGACAAGATGCAGAGGCAGGGGAAAAAAAAGATGGCAGAATGGCAGAGAGGCCAAACTGCCAAGCTTTATTTATATCAATAGATTACTTTAGGTAATTAGTGCCATAACTACTTTGTTGTTTGGTGTTCCTTATTTCCCAGGAGCTGAATGTCTGAAATCAAGGTCCAGCATGATAAAACTCTAGCATAAAGCCTCTTCATGAACAACATTACCATAGCAACTAGATATTGCACCTGTATTAGTTGTCTTACTAGCTTCCAGGAGAAACTGCTGAGCGTTGCAAGTGTGGGAAACAGAGTGCCAGTCCTCCTGGGAGTTTGCTCTCCAGAGGAATGCTTTTCTATATATTTCCACAGTTAGAATACCTACATTTAACCATAGTTATTTTTCTTGTGTTTAATAGAGACAAGGATGAAGGTCTTTAAGAATATAGTGAGTTGTCTTGCAAGACAAGGCCATTATGATATCTTCAGTTAAGTAGGAAGCATTAGCCTTTAACAAGGAAATCCGGTCAATTTCTACAGACTGAGATTTCAAAATATATGGGGATTCAAAAGTATTTTAGCCAATGGTCTAGATAATACCATATACATGTTTTAAGATCCTACTTCTTCCCAGTGTGGGCCTTGACCTTGCTCAGCATACTTTGATATGATTTAAAATTCAGCACACTCTAGAACACTGAAGAGAACCAAAAGACAGACTTTTGAGATGTAGATCTACATATAATAAATGTTTTTATGAGCCTTTAGCTCTCAAGATATCTCAGTCCCTACAGTGAATTAAAGAATATGAGTGAGCATTCAAATGAAAAGGTCTCAATAGACTTCACAAGGAGTTCTGCATCTGGCAGGGCCTGGCCTTGCAGCTTTGTTTATATTAAACCAAGAGAGCCAGGCTTTAATATTCTGATTAAATGGCCATTCTATATGAACCATCTTTTGAAAGGGATTCCTGGGTGAAATAGCTGTTTTCTATTCAAGGGCAATTGCTCCTCAGAGACTCAGCTGAGAACATCCAGCTGCCAACTCTTTAACAGCAAGTAAAAAAATGAGTGTTTCCATCCTGAGGGAGGTGAGGGCAGAATCTTGACAGCATACATTATCTCAATGGCTTTTATTAGTCTTACTAATTTTTTTTAGGATATAAGACCTATGATTATTTTACCATAAAGCATATGAATAGGAAATCATATTTAGAGGAGTTATACATCATTAATAAATTTTATTGCTTAACTTTTGTAAAATTCACAACAATGGAAAACTACTCATATCTTCCAGCTGACTAGTACATGAACCTAACTTCAATGATTAAATAGAACAATATTTGTATATCATATAACTCATGGCAAAAGAAAAGAAAAATAACTCAAAGAAAAGCAAGGTTTTTCTCTAATAATTTAAATAACAGTCTAAATATTTCTATTCTAGTAAACTATATTATTCGACTTGTAATTGCTTTCTCATGGTCTGTCTTTAGAGATTAAGGGTGACATATTGAAGTGTCATCCAAACTTTAAATAGTTCCAGCTATTCTCAAGCACATACACATTTATTTTCTTTTAAAGTTTTTTTTCCCTTTAATCTTGTTAGCACTCTCTAGTCATGGCATTTTGATGTTGGCTGAAAAATAAACTTGTAGATAAAGCCATTTGCAAACTATTTTTCCAGAGGACCCCTCACTATTGATAGAAAACAAAATTTAGACAAAAATTTCACAGTGACTAATTTCATTTGAATTGACACCTTCACCATGATTTTTCTGTCATGATCATAGCAGTAATTCCAAACATAGTCAAACAAACTCTCAGAGGTCCAGTCTGCATGACTCATATTTTAAAGGTACACAGCAAGACAAAAGTTAGATCAGAAGTTTCTCTAAGGTAATATCAAGCCTGTGATATTCTGTTTACTCATTCTTGCCAATTAAGAGCTTACTCCAGATTCTTGAACATCTGTCTCATTTGAACCCTGGAAAATGTATGGCATTCTTTCTACTATCAGTTAGGAGACATTAAATGACTTGGTGGAGTAAGTGTGAGGACTATTTATGTCATTTTAGCAATTTAAATATACCATCAAATATCAAGAAGGCTAAATTATGCATATGTTGAAACTTTAGAATTCTATTATTTTATTATCCTATATAAAGTCCTATATACATAAAGCCCTCTATAACTGGGAAGTATGATTCATAAAAATAACTGTTGCCAAGTTAGTTAAAAATGAGTAGTGTATCAATCCCCTTTCAATTATAGAGAAATATAAACAAATGAAAGTATAAATTGAATTTAAAAATAAAAATTTAATCTTATATTTTTCATATTTTATAATTCGTGTGTTAAAGACAATGTTAGGGTGTACAAAAATATAATAATAAGAAATATATTTGCTGTTCAGAAGAAGAAAATTAAGTAGCTTATTCTGTGGATCTGGAATGCCCCCACAAAAACTCGTGTGTTTTGAGGGCTTGGTCCTAAATGTAGCAATGTCCAAAGGTGAAGCTTTTGGGAGGTGATTGCAGGGTTGCAGCATTGGATAAATTCATTGATAGCTGAATGGAATACTGGTAGATGGTAGAAACTGTAGGCAGATAGGGCATGATTGGAAAAAGTAGGTCACTATGAATATGTCCTTGGGGAGTATCTTGTTCTGGGCCCCTTTCCTCTCTTTGATTCCCAGTTGGCATGAGCTGAGCAGCTTTCCCCTGTCAAGCCCTTCTGCCATGATCTTTTCTGCTTTACTTCAGGCTCAGAGCAATGAAGCCACCCAACCATGAACTGAAATCATGAGCCAAAATAAACTTCCTCCTTTAAGATATTTATGTAAGGTATTTTTGTGACAGTGATGAAAAGCTAACTCATACACATGGACACTAGTTCTATCCTCATAATTTTTAGAAATGAAAAATGGTGGGTAAGTGAATTCTGACAATGATGGAGTAGCCCATTCCTCTCAGCTTTTCCCTCTTACAATTAAAACACCCTGGACATAAAACAAGAAATAAGCATAATAATATTCTAAAACATGAAAAGAGGAAGATAGACTACCTCCTTCCTGAGGGAGGCAGAACACTCAGTACTCTGAGTTTCCCATTGCTTCCCATATTATGGATAGGGAGTTCCAGAAGCCTCATCTGAGAACCACCAACAGGCATCTCAAGTTTTATATACCAAATGATTTCATTTGCATAACACTTAAATAAAAACCATAAAAGGAAGAACAGATTATGGATTGTCAAGGGTTAAAAAATGTGTACAGGTGGAAAGGAGGTAGACATGATTGTAAAAGATAAACAGGAAGCCATCTTTTTTATTTTTTTGTTTAATTTTTATTTATAGTAGTAGTATGTATTACAGTTCATACTACACATATAGAGCATCTTTTTACACAAAACAATTTGTATACAAAGTATATTCGCAGCATTCAAGTCTTCAATCATGCATTTAGAATAATGATATCCATCTTATTCAACCACTTTTTCTTTTTTATCCCCTCTTCCCCCCCTTACTCCCTCCCTTCCCCTCCCTTCCCTTTGACCATTATAGTGTTCCTCTAATCCTCCTATGTACCCCAACACAACAATACTGTGAACTGGCCTCCTTATATCAGAGAAAACATTCGATATTTGGATTTTTGATATTGACTAATTTCACTTAGCATTATATTCTCCAACTTCATCCATTTACCAGAGAATGTCATTATTTTATTCTCTTTTATTGCTGAGTAAAAAGGAAGGCATCTTTTGGTAATAGAATTGTTCTTTATCTTACTTTGCTTTTGAATACAGCTACATGGAATTTTTTTTTTTTTTTTTTTTTTTTTTTGTTTGTGTGTGTGTTTGTGTGTGTGTGGTGCTGGATTCAAACTTCAAACTCTGGGCCTCATGTATACTGAGCAAGTGCCCTGTCACTGAGATATACCCCTACCTGTAATACATGTGATAAAATAGTACAGAATAGAATATACACACACAAGTGAATAAAGGTATAACTGGAGACATCTGAATAAGCTTTGTGGATTGTTTCAATACCAATATCTTGGTTATAATATTTTACCAAGATTTTATAATATTAGACATTTGAGTGAAAGATATACAATATTCTTTATATGATTTATTATTATTCCCTGTGAATCTATAATTATCTCAATTTTTAAAAATTGGGTTCATTTCAAAAGTAATAACAATAAAAATTTAAATATAGAACGTGAAGTGACAACCAACATAATATAAATCTCCACCATGTATACATTTGAGCAGACTGAGCTTGAAAAAATTTGTTATGGGAAATGTAATGCCTTATAAAATATTTAATTCTATATTGATTTTTCTCTGAGTCAAAAGTGTCATTTTTGCAACATTTTCCCATATATTTCATATGAAAAAATATATGAACTATTCTAAATTATTTTTCTATTATGTCCAGTTAATATGAAGTTTTCTATTTCTTTCACTTCTTAATTAGATATGACTTGCTGATCCTTACATGGTCTGGTTAAACTTTCTTGTATATATTTCTGTTTACTTCTGTTTTGGAAAATGTGAATTTCAAAATTCAGCATGAATTCTGGGTGGCATTAATAACAAATTAGACATTTCAGAAGAAAACATTAGTGAACATTAATTAATAGAAATAGAAACTATAACTATTTTACCCTAAGAAGAGATTGAAAAACAAAAATTTAAAAATACAAAAAAGTAAGAAACTATGGGACAATTCATGCCATTTTTTGATAATTAGAGTTCCTGAAGAAATAGAGACAGAAATATATTTGAAGAGAAAATCACTAAAAATCTTCAAAATTTGATAAAATTTATAAGCTTACAGATCCAAGAACACAAGCATAAACATAAAACCCAATCATATGCAAGAAAAAAATAAACTTAAAGAAAACAATACCAAGGATTATAAACAAATTACTCAAAACAGTTGATAATGAGCAACTCTTTAATAAAACCATAGAAAAAGACACTTTACCTTAAAGAAGGACAAAAAGAAGGATGTTAGTAGGTTTACCAGAAAAGTTGTAAAGGGAAACATGGAGTAACTTGTCAATGCCTGAATTTCTTTCAACATTTATTGAAAGAATAGTTTTGCAACCCACAATTCTATTTCTGTGAAACTACATTCCATAAAAATAGATATTTTCTTATATGTAAAAGCTAAAATAATGCGCAAACTACAGGCCCACAAGATATGCTAGATTTATTCAGACATTTACAAAATTATATCAGATTATAATAATATCAGATATGAGCACAAAATAATGCACAGCAAGTGAAATATAAACTGAATATATGAGTTTGCTAAAATATTAAAATATACTTCTTCTTTTCTTTTTTGGTACTGGGTTTTAACTCAGTGGCTCTGCCACTGAGTCATCACATTCCCAGCACTTTTTATATATTTCATTTTGATACAGGGTCTCACTAAGCAGCTTAGGAACTCTCTAAGTTGCTGAGGCTGACTTTGAACTTGCGATTCTCCTGCCTCAGCCTCCCAAGCCATTGGGATTACTAGCATGCACAACCCCACCTTGTTAAGATACATTTGTTATAGCATAAATCTATCTTAAAATAATTTAGCATTGACTAAATAATAACAATGCAGTGTTTCATTCATAATGCTATGTATATCAAATATATGACAACAATAGTATAAAAGCTTGGAGCAAAGATATTAAAGTATATTGTAGTAAATTTCTTATAAATATTGTATAGAAAAAGTAGATAACCTCAATAAGTTTTCTATTTAACAGAAATATAATGACTTAGTTGTTACTGCAAATTCAAATTCCAAATGTGTTTATAGGCAAATTCAACCAAGAATTTAAGGAAAACATAGTATCAATTCTACAAAATCCCTTTCTTGTATAATAAAATCTATAAGAAACCACATTTAATGAAGCTTTGTTTTCTTAACCCAAAGAAAGATATCAGTAATTCAATACATATTATTTTTTACAAAGCAAAATTCTGGAGGTGAGAATGCCATAACTAAGGTTAAAAAGTAATCATTTTTAAGAGGAATAAGGGCATAAAACTTCTATTACATACCTGAAGTATGGGACTACTGGACTTCAAATATCATCATCCTGAAAATAGGTAAATGAATATTGTACAGACAAAAGAATAATTAAAATACATTTGAGATTTAAATATACAAAATCAAGATGATAATTAAATGCAAAGGTGGAAGTCATAAATGGTCCTGAAGTATACTTAGGTTCTACCATTACTGTGTAAGTGGGGAAATGAATGATTCTGAAGATTGTTAGCAAAGGGGTAAGTTTCATGTATAACTCTAATAAATCTAGAATCCCACTTTTAGTGTCTGCTGGGGGCCATCCCCAGTCAGGGGGTACAACACGAGCGCTCAGCGAAGTACAGAGGCAGAGAAGCAGCAATGGGGAAAATAACACACCGACACACGAGTCAGGCTGTGGAATCTTCTCTCTTTACTTTTTACCTTTTTTGTAGGTTTTAAGCACAATATTTGGCAGCACAGATTGTTTACACTTTCTTTGGTGATTACATTACAGACATGACTTAATTTTTAGACATATTAAATTTCTTATTTTATATATTTCAAGGTTTTGAGGTCACTTGCACCTTTTCAAGGCCCTGTATGTGACTGCCTAGGCATATTATGATTTCATCATTAATAATCTAATTAGTTTGGGTGAGAATTTATCTCTCACGGATTCCCTGAAACTGTTTTCTCTGCATACTATTCAGGCTGTATGATAAAAGTCAACTTTCTCTGTCTGGGATTCCATAGCACTATTGTTTTTCTTTTATAGCAGTTTATAAAATCTAGAAGCAGGGAAAAGAGTGAGGCAAGGCTGAATGTTAGCTCATGAAATACTTTTTGCTCTAAGGGATTTATATCTACTTTAAAAGTAAGAGAAATTTATTTTTTAATCACAAAAAGACTCTTAAAGCTTATTAACTAGAAATTAAGTACTTAGAGAAAAAGATTTGTGTTACTCTTTTTAAGAAAAGATGAATGTACAGAGTTAGTCTGGATCTAAATAATTGAAATAGCAAAACCTGGTGGCCATATATGTGAATAAAGAACTAAACAGCAAGTAGAAGCCAAAGTTAACTCTTTTAACACCATGATATCTTTAATGAAAAAGGAGAGAGCTTTATAGAAAATGCCACAACAAGTGTCTACTGAAACAACCTAAAAATTCGATATATTCCAAATAACCTAATATGTGGTAATTTTTAATATGAAAATTTCTAATCTCAAATAAGAGAAAAAAGTACATTATGTAAACAATGAGCTAAAAAAGTGATATAGCTATACTAAATCAGACAATTTAAGGCTATAATCATTAGAAATAAAAACAAACATACTATCACAAGTAATATATCAATTCAACAGGAAAATGTTAATCCTACATGTTTATGTTTTAAATAATTTAACTTCCCAGTATGTAGAACCAGTATAAATCCCCACAGACACAATCTGTTATGGTTTGGATGTGAAGAATCCCCCCAAACTCACATGTGACACAACACAGGAAGTTTCAGAGGAGAAGTGATTGGATTGTTAGAGTTTTAACCCGCTCAGTGAATTAATCCTTGATGGAATTATCTGAGTGATAACTAGAGGCAGGTAGAGTGTGGCTAGAGAAGGTGGTTATTTGGGGGCATGGCTATGGGGTATATATTTTGTATCTGGAGCTGGATTCTCTCTCTCTCTGCTTCATGATCACTATGATGTGATCTGTTTCTCTCTGCCACACTCTTCCACCATGATGTTCTGCCTTGCTTCCAACCTGAGGAATGGTGCCAACCTTCTCTGGACTAAGACCTCTAAAACCTTGAGCCCTCATGTAAACTCTTCCTCTGGTCAGATCCTTTAGTCACAACAGTGAAAAATTTGACTAAAACACAATCATTTAAAGAAATAATTGACATGTATTGTGCTATTCAGCAGTTGCATCCCTTCATACTTATGAGTTATAAACTTATTATATTTACAAAAAAAAAACTGCATACGAGTGGTTTATTGATGCCTTTATACGTAATTGTAGAAACTTAGAAGCAGCCAAGATTACCTTTAGTACCTGAATGGGTAAGTAATCTGACACATCCAGACAAGGAAATATTATTCAGAACCAAAAGAAAACAAGTTATCATGCTCTGAGAAAATATGGAGGAACACTAAGTGTATATTTACTAAGTAAGATAAATAAGTTTAAAAGGAAATGTACTCAATGACATAACATTCTGGAACAGCCAAAATTATGGAGTAAAATGGTGGGTAGTTATTAGGGATTAGGTGTTTGAAGAGATAAAGAGGCAAAGGATAGGGGATTTTTATAACAATGAAATTATTGTGTGGTGCTATAATAGTGGACACACATGTCCAAACTGTCAAAATGTATAACATTGATAGTGACCCTAATGCAAACTATGAGCTCTGGGTGATGATGATGTCTCAATATATGTTCATCAATTGTAATTCATGTACCACTCAAGTGAAGGATGTTAATAGTGGAAAAGGCTGTGCAGCAGAGTGTGGAGCAGAGACTATATAAGAACTCTGTTCTATTTCTTCAAAATTGATGTGAACTTAAAACTATTGTTAAAGTCTATTTAACAAAAAAAGTCTCTAAGTCAATTTAACTTGTGTAAAAGAAATACCACAAAAAATATATAATGTTCTGTTAAGAAATTATAGAAGATGCAATAATGACAGAATATTATATTAATAAATTGGAAATATCAATAGTAGTATTATGAAAATTATGTTCAATTCAATACAATCAACTCCCAGAAAAAAAAAAATTTTGTAGAAATTAGCAGTCTGCTTTTTAAATTTATATAGAAATAAATAGAGTAAGACAGTCCTGAGTAGGAACTGAGCTAAGGTCTTCTAAGGCTAATAGAGAAGATTTATTATAAAGCCAAAGTATTGTTTTCTACAATTATACACAAATAGAACAGTACACCAGAATAGTCTAGAAAAACAGGTATTTATGTACGAACAACTGATTTATGACTTTAGAGCTTCTGTATTCAGAGGAGATAAAAATGATGTCTTTTAACAATCGTTTTAAGGTTGATTATATATGTATATGAAAATATACTAATGAATCTGGATGTCCTACCTCACATTATGCAGAAAATAAATATGTGAATGATGAACCTAAACTGAGCTTTAAAAGTATCTATCAACTTTAGGACATTGGGCAACATGAGTCTTTTAAGAAGAAATCAAACAAAAAGCAATAATTTCTCTTTCAGTGGATTTATCACTGATATATAGGAATGTGTTCGATTTATGGGTGTGATTTCAAATCCTGCTACTTTGCTGAATTCATTTATTAGTTATAGAAGTTTTCTGGTGGAAATTTTTGAATCTTATAAATATAGAATCATGTCTTTGGTAAATAGTGATAGTTTGAGTTCTTTTCCTATTTGTATCCCTTTAATTTATTTTGTTTAATTGCTATGGCTAGAGTTTCAAGGACTAAGTTGAATAAATGGTAAAAGAGGACATCAATTTCTTGTTCCAATTTTTAGAAGTAATGCTTTCAATTTTCCTCATTTACAATTATGTTGGCCTTGGGCTTCACATAGATATCATTCACCATGTTGAGGTATGTTCCTAATCCCTAGTTTTTCTAATGCTATGAACATGAAAGTTGCTGTTTTTTTTTTTTTAATGCTCTTTCTGCGTCTATTGAGATGATCATATGATTATTGTCATTAAGTCTATTGATGTGATGAATTGTGTTTATTGATTTCCCTATGTTGAATAAACCTTGCATCTCTGGGATAAAGTCCACTTGATCGTGGTTCACTATCTTTTTAATATGTTTTTGTATGCAATTTTTAAGAATTTTATTGAGAGTTTTTTCATCTATGTCCATCAGGGACATCGGTCTGAAGTTTTTTCCCCTTGATGTGTCCTTGGCTTTAGTATCAGGGTGATACTAGCCTCATAGAATGTGTTAGGAAGGGTTCCCTACTTTTCTGTTTCATGGAATAACTTGAGGAATATTGGTGTTAACTATTATTCTAAGATCTTGTAGAACTCAGCTAAGAAACTATCTACTCCTGTGCTTTTCTCGGTTGGTAGGGTTCTGATGGCATCTTCTAAGTCATTGCTTGAAATTGATCTGTCATATTGTGTATGTCCTCCTTATCCAGTTTGGGTAAGTCATAGGTGTCTAGACATTCATCTATGTCTTTGAGATTTTCTATTTTATTTGAGTATAAATTTTCAAAATAGTTTCTAATTATCTTTTCTATTTGAAAACTAGTTCATTCAAAATAGCCTCAAATATAAAACAAAATACTTGGGAAACAACCTAACAAAAGAGATGAAAGACATCTACAAATAAAACTACAGGACTCTAAAAAAGAAATTGAAGACCTTAGAAAATGGAAAGATTTCCCATGTTCTTGGATAGGCAGAATTAATATTATTAAAATGGATATCCTACCAAAAGTGTTATACAGATTTAATGCAATTCCTATTAAAATCCGAATGACTTTCTTCATGGAACTAGAAAAAGCAATCATGAAATTTATTTGGTAAAATAAGAGACCCAGAAGAGCCAAAGCAATTTTTAGCAAGAAGAGTTAAGCAGGAGGCATCACAATAACAGACTTTAAAATGTATTACAGAGCCATAGAAACAAAAACAGCATAGTATTGGCACCAAAACAGACAGGTAGACCAATAGTACATAATAGAAGACAGAGACAAATCCACATAAATACAGTTACCTTATAGTAGGCAAAGGCACCAAAAACATTCGCTGGAGAAAAGATAGCCTCATCAATAAATGGTGCTGGGAAAACTGGAAATCCATAGGTAGCAAAATGAAATTTCCCTGCATGAAACTCACCTCAAAGTAAATAAAAAACATAGGCACTACAACAGAGACCCTGTGTCTAATACAGAAGAAAAAATAGGCCCAAATCTTCACCATGTCAGCTTGGGACCTGACTTCCTTAAGAACAATCCTAAAACACAGGAAGTAAAATCAAGAATCAATAAATTGGGATGGATTCCACAAAAAGAGAACATACCAAATGGAAGAAAATATTTACCACCTGCACCCCAGATAAAACATTGTTCTCCAGGATATATAAAGAACTAAACAACAACAACAAAAAAATCAACACCTAGAAAACAAATAATCCAATCAATAAATGGGCTAAGGAACTGAACAGACAGTTAATAGAAGTAATACAATCAATCAACAAATACATGAAAAAAAGTTCAACATGTCTAGCAATTCAAGAAATGCAAATCAAAACTAAATTTTTTCTCACTTCAATCAGAATGGCAATTATGAATACAATCAACAATAAATGTTGTCAAGGATGTGGGAAAAATTAAACTCATACATTGCTGATGGGACTACAAATTGGTGCAACCACTCTGGAAAGCAGTATGGAGGTTCCTCAGAAAATTTGGGATGAAATCAGCACTTGACCCAGTCATCCCACTCCTCTGTTCATACTCAAAGGACTTAACATTAGCATACTACAGTGATGCAGTCACATCAATGTTTATAGCATCTCAACTCACAACAACTAAATCATGGAACCAATCTAGGTGCCCTTCACTAGATGAATGGATAAAGAAACTGTGATATATATACACAATGGAATATTACTCAGCCTTAAAGAAGGATAAAATAATGTCATCTCCTGATAAATGGATGAAGCTGGAGAATATGATGCTAAGTGAAGTAAGCCAATCCTTAAAAACCAAAGGCCAAATGTTTTCTCTGATATGTAGATGCTAATTCACTATGAGTGGAGGTGGGCAGGAAAAGAATAGAGGTACTTTGGATTTGGCAGAGGGGAGGTAAAGAAGGGAGGGGGCATGGGGGTAGGAAGGATAGTAGAATGAATTGAGCATTATTACCCTATATGCATATATGACTACAAAACCAGTTTGATTCTACATCATGTACAATCAGAAAATGAGAAGTTACACTCCATTTATATATGATATGTCAAAATGCATTTTCTGTCATGTATAGCTAATTAGAACAAATTTAAAAAGAACATTAATTGAAGAAAAATGTTGTCATGGAAACTTATTGAAATGTGAGTCTAATTATTGTTTAAAATCCAAGAAAAAGATTGAAAATACATGCTTTAGAAGAGGAATTAATGTTTTCAATATTTTATAAAATCAAAGACTTAAATACACTCTATATAAATAACATCTGAAAATCAGTAAGAAAAATCAGAAAACCAGCAAAAACCTGGCAAGACAGCTTAAAAGGGCACTTTAAAGGATATAGCTAATGGTTAATAAGCTTATGAGATGATCTTTAAGATGTTTACACATAAATAAAATGTTATTTATAAGCATAATGAAAGATAGATGACAGATACACCCCCTGTACCCCCCCTCACACTGAATAGAATGATTAAAATAAAAATGCAATATCAAGTGTTGTTATGTATATTGCATAAAGAATTCTCATATACTGCTGGTACGAGTAAAATTTAAGACAACTATTGCAATCAGAGTAAACAATGATAAAGATTTATTTAATAAATAGGAAGACTTACACACTTTTTTCTTGGAAGTTTTACTTCTATAATTGCACAAACATGTGCATAGTTATAAACATAAATATGACTGGATATGATATACCAAGACAGAATCGTATATATGTAAACATACATACATATATATGTATAATGTATGTATATATTTGATAAAACTCATTTACAATAAGACATTTTTAAGCACTATTTATAATAGCCTCAATGGATATTCAGTCCAAATGGTAATTCTTTGTACAGTGGATGAATATTTTGTAAATAAGTGTTTTATATTCAATATTTGGAACAATGAGAATGAATGGGCCAGAAGTAAAACCAATTGTAAGAATGCACTGATAATAAGCAGGTAAACAATTCACATATTATTTTTTAAATACATAAAGCTCAAAAAACGCATCACTGATTTCTGGTTTTAGGATTGCTGGTACAAATTTGCATTAAAGAATGCATTGAATGGTGACTAGAAGTCACCCCATTGGTGTTTTCTGGGTTGCTACTAATGTTAGGTTCTGTTTAATTACTGTTCATAAAATGTTACCCACCATGAAAATTTTTCTAAATATTCTCATGATTTATGTATTTTTCAATAGAAATATTAAACACCTAAAATTGATAAGTAACAAAAACATTTGTAATCTGAATCTTCAAAGATAGCTGATTTTAAATCTATCCATTTTGCAGCATATCATTATATTCTCTATGATTACAATGTTTTTCAAGAAATAGAAGAAAAATCATGAAATACAGAATATATGCAAACTGATACTCTTATTAAGCAAAATTTTGTGTAAAATTTTTGAAACAAGTAATTATTATCTGCAAAATTATATCATATCCCTAAAATAGAATATTCTTTGCAAGTGTATGTACATTATTCTAGGCAGAGTAAAATAGGATGCAGAGTATTCTACTTTAGAAATATTCCATACTTTCAGTTTGCTTTCTATAAAGATGATTACAGTAGGGTGAAAATTATCTCAGTGAACTTTTGCATATATCCATTTTTCTGGATAAATTCCTAAAAGTGAAATTGCTGAGTGACCATATCACTATCAGAAAATTCTCCAACAGCTGGTACTACTAATTTTCTCATGACCAGCAAAGCATAAAAAATAACTATTTCCTTCTAATAGTAAACATTACATGTTATCTTCATAACAGCTTTGCTAATATGAAATGTAAAAAATAGCATAACAATTCTATTGCATTTTCACTTCGTTGTAGAAAACCAATTTTTATTACTTTCATGGTAATTTTTACTTATAGAAGTGTTCATTATTTACATAGCTGCATCTATAATTGCTCTTTTCATGTTGTGTGCATTGCAATTTTTAGAGGGGTTGATCTGCTTAGAAAACATATAAATGTTCAGTGATAGAATTATCATTTGTAAGAAATTTCATTTCTCGTTTATGTTTTTTCAAATAAACATCAAAATTATTTTGTTTACCTTGCACAATTGCAATAACAATTGCAAAAATATTACAAATACACAATATGCACAATAATTTTAGGAAAATTGAACTATATTTATTTATAGATCTATTAAAAACATGGAAAATTATTAAATTATCCAACATTATATTACCCAACAAAAATTTATTCTCTTAGTCTGTGACATTTTATAGTTTTAGCAATAAAGGCATGAAAACCACTCACGTTTATATTAGTTGATTTATATATTTATGTCAATCATAAATTAAATAAAAATTTTGTAATTTCATAACTGGCAGGGTTAGTGTCAAATACTAACATTTTTGAGAATATTTTTATTTGAATATTGCAAGGGTTTATAGGTTTTACAAACTAAACGTTCAATGTGCATTTTATCATTTTCTAAATAGTCGTGAGTATTAAGCAGTAAAATTAGAAGAAACTGAAGTAAAGATCGTTTACGAGGTGTCATGTTAAATAAACATAGAAAAAATTTTGAGGACCAATGATATTTCACTTTCATGTATTCAAATTTTAAATAGGTCTTACTATTTTTCTGTTTGAATTATACCAAAATGCTTTTGTACCCCATTATCATAATAAATACTATTACCCCAAATATTTACATCATTTTTTATTATTTTATTATATCATTTTTATATGAAAATTTTAAGATATATTTGAACAATATTCTTTTACATAAATGAAGATATGATTAAGGGCTCCCAATTTAATTTTAGTTTTTACTTATTGAGGTATTCTTTCCTCCCACCAATTTGTAATGTTTTGCATTTTTGTGTGTGTGCATGTTTTTCTAGGTTTCCATTAAATTCCACTTATCTTACACTAGTCTTACACCAGTTTCACACTGTTCATGTTTATAGGGTTTTAACATTTGATGGTGTTTATATAAATGTATTATTCTTTATATTAAAATTAAGAATTTCTTTACCCTTGGTGTTGGAAAAGTGTTAGTTGATAGAAATTTATAATCACTAGCAGCAATGTGGTGATGGTTACCTTAAAACAGTTGTTGGTTAGAACAAAAATGATAGTAAATTTGCATAACTACACAACAGAAGAGTGATTGAGACAAACTGTCTTCACATAGAATTACCATAGAAGTGAATTAAATTGGATGGTAAATGCATGGAAATTTACTTATCTTTTCTGAGAATCAGGGAAGTAACAATGAGATATTGTTTTTAACTCATCAGACTGTCACAGTTTCAAATGAATGATAATCTTTGTGGTAGACAAGAATGCAGAAATACTAAGAAATGCTTTTCTGGATAGGACCCCAAAAGCACAGGAAACAAAAGCAAAATAGACAGATGTGACTACTTGAAACATAAACTTCTACACAGCAAAAGAAAAAAAAAATCAACAAAGTAAAGACACAACTTATAGAATGAAGAAAATTTTTATCAACTCTATGTGACAGAGGGTTAATAATCAGAATATATAAAAACTAATAAAACCTTGTACATAAATAACAGTAATTCAATTTAAAAATGGGCAAATGATCTGAATATATGCTTCTCAAAAGAATTACAAAAGCCAATATGTATACGAAAAAAATGTTCAATATCATTAGTCATCATAACCAATCAAAAGTACAAAGAAATACCATCCCAGTTATAATGGCTATTATAAATGTAAAAGAATAAATTCTGGTGAAAATGTTCAGAAGAGGGAACAATTATACTCCACAGAATGTAAATTAGTATGACCACTATGGAAAATATGGATATTTTCTTCCAAAACTAAAAATAGAACCACTGCATTATCCAACCCTTGGATAAACATCAAGAAGAAAATGAAGCAAGAAAACAAAAGACACACCTGCATGGCCACATTTATTGTGGAACTATTCAAAGTAGTTAAGGTAAGGGATCAGCCTTGATGCCCATCAATACATAAGAAAAATATGATCCACGTACACAATAGAGTATTATTCAGTTATAAAGAAAAACAAAATCCTGTGATGAAGGAGCCCTAATTAGGAAGGGCTGTTGCAGCTAGCTGGAAGCCATGGGTTCCACCTGATATGTATGTGACGCACCTGTAGGCACCTGCAAAGCTGAAGGTATATAACCGGGTGAAAGCGGTCCGAGTTAGGAGAACGGAGAATTCAGTCAGCCGGGCAGTCACTCGGTCGGTCAGAAGAATCAGCGGTCAGAACGTAGGCAGAGCGGTTACAGAAGAGAAACCAGATAGAAGAAGTAATGACTGGTCAGAGTTAGGCCGAGACTCCTGAGGAAGACAGAAGAAGAAAAATCTTTCTTTCCCTCTCTAAGCTCTAAGAAAGTAGAAGTAAAGTAGTAAAAGCATAACTCTGCCTCCGAGAGTTTTTCCTCCCGGTTTTCGGTACCAGGCAGCTTACACTGTGATATTGAGAAAAAGAATGCAACTGGAGGACATCATATTAAGAGAACCAAACCAGACACAGAAATGCAAATCACACGTTCTCTCTCATATATGAAAATCAAAAAATATTTTTTACATGGTGAAGCTCAATGTTATGATTTTAAAATGAGGTGGCTCCCAAAACTCCTATTAATGCAGGATTATTTAGAGGTGCAATTGTTGGATTATGAGAACTTTAAGTCCATTTGAATGGTCTGAAGAGGTTATAACAGTAGACAGGTGGGGCATGGCTGGAGGAAGTTGGTCACTGGGGGCATGTCCTGTAAGGGTGCATCTTCCCTGTGGCCTCTTCCCTCTCTCTCCCTCTCTGTTTCCTGATAGTGCCATGAGTTATGCAGCTTTTTTTTTCCTGTGAAATTCCCTCTTGCTATACCACCTCAACATAAGCCTAGACCTATGGAGTCAGCCATTTATGAACTGATACATCTGAAATTGTGAGCACCAAATAATCTTTTCTATACTAAGTTGTTTTTGTCAGGTACTTTGGTCACAGAAACACAAAAGTTAACTAAAACGTAATTTAATGCTAAGAAGTGGGCTTGTTGCTGTGACTAACCTGACTACATGATTTGGAAGCCTTTGATGCTGGTTTGCAAGAGGAATTTTGAAACATTTAGAGATGCAAGCTGGAAAAGCTTTAGAATGTTGAAAGCAGAGCTCAATGTGTGATTCTAGTGAGAAACCAGAAGACCAGAACACCAATAGGAGGGTGAACCGTGTTCATGCAATTTAGAGGGAAATGAGGACTCTATTGGGAATTGTAATGGATATAAACTATGGATATAAAACTATGTAATGGATATAAAACTATGAAGCACTATTTTGAAATATGAAGGTTAAATCAAAATGTATCAAAAATAATCTATTAGAAGTTCCACATGGAGAGAAGAGAGTAATTTACTGTGGATTAATATTTATAGAAAATTTTACTGATGGATTTTAATAATTAGAAAAAACAGGGGACCTCAGACAACATGCTTTCAAATTATGGGGTAAGTAAATGAAAATAAATGTACATCTAGATCTGTGAGAGAAATTTCAAAATATAAAAGATAAATAAAATATATAAAATTAAATATATAAATATAAAATATATAATAAATATAAATATATAAAGATATTTTTATATTTGTATAAACAAATATAAATGTAAAATATTTTATATTTATATGAATATAAATATAAAATATATATATAAAAGATAAATCAAAACTAACAAAATGAATTTTATAAGTGAAGTGTTACTAATAGCTTACATTAGCAGTAGTAGCAGAATGAAGATCAAAATGTAATGCTATCAAAATATTAAATAAGTACTCAACCTATAATTTAATATGTATGCTATCATTATCAGTTGAGCAAAAAAGAAAGATGTTTTGGTGTGTACGATAGCTATTAGTGTACTGTAGACCACCTTCACTATAAAAAAAGGTATTAGTATATTTAGCCAGAAAAAAGATGAACAATGACAGAGATTGTATAACAACTGCTGAGTATAGAAAGTTGATAAATTATGTCAATAAACTTAATTAAATATTGAATGGAAAGTAATATTGCTAATTAATATTTAAATTATGTTTGAAAAACATTATAAAAATGATTAAGCAAGTCATCAAGATAGGCAGCTCTCCAGGGGCTTGGGTGGGTGAGGCAGGAGAATTGTGAGTTCAAAGCCAGCCTCAGAAAAAGAGAGGCACTAAGCAATTCAGTGAGACCCTGTCTCTAAATAGAATACAAAATAAAGATGGGAATATGGCTCAGTGGCTGGGTGCCCCCAAGTTCAATCCTTTGTAACAAGAAAAAAAAAAAAAAAAAAGATAGGCAGTTCTATAATATGTATTCTCAGACCAGGTTCAAAAGAATACTGAATAACTCCATTGTATATATTAAAAATATCATTTAATGTTTATTTAAAAATATATAATGCATGTATTTCAAAATAGCACAAAAAAAAAGACTTTTCACAGTGGTCAGATAACATGATTTATATATTAGCAATTTGTTTAAAAATTTGTTGAAAATGTCCTCTTGGCATGGTAACTTCACAGTTTTGTATATGGAATTATATTTGCTGTATTGTTTTTTTTGGTGTCCAATATACTTCATTTAGCTGTCAACTCGTGTACTTAATATTTCTAGAAATTTCTCAGTCATCGTATCTTAGTGCCTTTAACATATCCTTTCTGTACCTTTTGAGATACTAATTAGATCCATATAGTAGCATAATTCTATTATCTACATACGTTTTTTCAACTTTTCCATTTTCATTTCTTTTTTTTTTCTACCTTTTTTTCCTGGCCTGTATTTCAATTTTCAAAGTTTTATTTATTTAAACACATTAACTATGTTTTCATGTACTTATTCTAAAATCATGTTCTAGGGAAAGGGCATCTAAATCAGCTATTTTCAAATAGAAATGAATTCTATGATTAATGACGATACTACTAATGATGATTAACAGAATAACTATTAGCCTCACCTATTACAAGGTTTAGGAAGCAATTCTATAGAGTCTGAGACTTGGACTATTCAGTATTAACTTATTTTTACTTCTCCCTGCAAGGCACTTCATCAACTCCTTGGCAGAATTTGTTCTACGGAGTATTTCCTTGTGGAAAATATTTTGTATCTTGCATCTTTATTTCTGCGCATTTTTGTCTCTCCTCATGTTTAATTTTAAATTATTCTTGATTGAGGTAAAACTTGATTCCTTTCAATACCAGATGGATAAAACAAAAATGAAATGCAAAATGATCTTATTATGAAATCTGAAAATGACCTTAAGACCTGGACTGAAAAATTATTTTTATAGTTCACATGTGGTATATACTAGTGAATCTGAATACCAGTTTGCTCTACACAACACACAAAAGTATCATAGCTGAGATTGCTATGCAATTCACTTCTTTTTTTTTAATGTTCCAGGTTTATGGTATACATACAGTGTACACCAGGATGCAGATCAGTGAGGTCTGAGATTTCTTAAAGACATTATTGCATACATTAAAGCAACAAAACTAAGCTATACATTTCAGATTAATGATAAAGTAGGGTGACCCGGGCAGTGTTACCAAAGAAATGCTCAAGAATCTGATTTCCATACAAGACAATATGCTGCATGTGTGTTCTACTTTCTCCCCTCTGTTGCTGATTTGCCAGTTTGACTTTAAAATCAAATCTTCTGACTAATTAAAATCTTTCTGAAAACATTCATCTGGAAATGATTACTATTATGTTGTACAAAGTTGAGCCGCATTTGTAAGTGGCCTTACAAGTGGTTGTCTTTATGTTTTAACTTGAATGATATTTTGAGAGTTTCCTTCTAAAGTATATTTGGAATCCTAAGAGCTTCATTATTTGCAGATGTACTGTTATGGATTCTCCAGTCAGCCACATTCAGAGAAAGAACCAGTGGAAGATAGATACATATGTAAATTAGACACATATATAGACACATATGTAGATTGATGAGGAGAAATCTATTATGGGAATTGGAGCACATAATTATGGAGAATGAGAATCCCACAATAAGCCATCTACAAGCTGGAGACTCAGGGTATTTAGTAAGTAGCCTGGCTCAGGACAAAACTGAAAGCCTCAGAAATAAGGAAAGCCCATGTAATACACCCAAGAGCCCGAGAGTGAGGCCACTGGCATGAATCCCACAGACAAATAGCTAGAGAACATACAGTTCTGTTGTCCAAGAATATGAGAAGAAAGGTGCCCTGACTTTTGAAAAGAGAAAGCAAGAATTTTCTCTGCCTCTTGCTTTTTTGTTCCATCTAGGTCCATAGCTTATTGGTTGGTGGCTTACATTCCAGGCAGATCTCTCGCACTCAGTATTCTGACTCACAGGCCAATCTTCTCTGGAGGTGCCCTCACAGACAGTCACAGAAATAATGCTACATCAGATATCCCTTAATCCAGTCAAATTGACAACTCAAGTTAGCCATCTCAATGATGTTCATATCACATTTAAAGGAAGAGTTATTGAATAAAGGTAAAAGCTATGTGTACATAAAGACTATACAAATAATTCAATTAGAAAGTTAATCTAACGTAATCAACTACTTTATTTTTTGGAAGACAAAACCTTGCCTCTGAAAATAAAACTTCACATAACCATTTTTAGCTTGACGATTTCCAAATGTTTGGCAATTTCTGCGAATCATAGAATCTTCATCCTCATAAATTTCAAGTTAATTTTTATATTATCAAACACAACTGACAGTTGCTTCAATTTTTTATACAGCCCTGTATAACTAAAAAGCAAAAAAATAATGTCTTAGCATGAAAGAATCACAAGAAACAGTATAATGCTCCCTGGAAGTACAACAGTAAAACTCAACATGAGCCAATCTCAGCTCATCAGCATTCCCATGAATGTAATGCTTCACTTTGCTTTATGAGCTACTTCGAGCCAGATGCTATAAAATTGCTGTGAAGGATTACCTACCAGGGACCCATGTAGTCCATGCCAGGAACAACACAGAGGTCTTTTCATACAACTATCCATGTAATAAGATTTCTGTAGAGGTTGGAAATGTAAGGAGTTCTTTTTAAATTATGTCCTAAGGAAGTATTTGCCCCAAACACTAATATTCATTCTTCCACACTGTTCCCTAGAAATCTCATTCATCATTGGCACACATTTACAATAATAGTAGTTTCGCTGGCCAATGTTCTCAGTTTCAATAGCACAAAAATCTATGTTGGCACAGTAGGCAGCAACCATCCATGTGTGTGGGTGCTTGATTCCCGGCAGTTTACCTCATTTGTAAATAGGTCCAATGGCCAAGAATTCTAGTTTGTAGGTTCTTTCACTTCATTTGGAAACATTTAATTCATCCTAACAGCTCATCTGGTATATAAAAAGAAAGAGTCATGATCTTTTGAAATAAAGACTTGGTGCATTCTGACATTTCCTTTGAGAAGTCATATTCCATATTTTTTAATTATTTAGCTGATACATAAAAATATAAAAATTGTGCATATTAATGGTAATGGGTACCATATGATGTATAGATATGTGTATGCATTGCAGAATGTTTAAATCAGGGCCAAAATAACTATCTCCTCAAATTTTCATCTTTTTTTTTTTTTTTTTTTGGTGAAGACATTAAGAATGATTTCTTCTAGACTTTTGAAATATATTTTATTGTTAACTCTAGTTGCCCTACATTTTCATAGCATATCAGAACTTCTTGTTTATATCTAATTGTAACTTAGCACCCCCTGATCAACCTCTCCCCATCTTCTTCTATATTTTAAGCTTTTCTGGCTTTATTAAAGCCAGAATATCTTCTTCTGTGTTGAAGCACAGCTGCCCATCTGATGGAGATTTAAATTTACACGGGAATATGTGCTAAATTGAAATATAAAGAAATTTATCTTTGGGAAAAGTTCGGGAAACTATCTGACACAGTGATCAATAAATGATTTTTTATTATTTTTTTAAGTACCAAGACCCATCTATTGAAACCAGATATCAAATAAATGTCTGTGATTTGGATTTAGTGAAAATGGCACCTGAACATTTTGTGTTGAACACTCTGTGCTTATTGTGCTATACACTTTCTGAGCATCAAAGTAAAATGCAACCATTCTTTTAATCTTTGATTTTATGATTTCCATTTGGCTGTTATTAGGCTATGGGGATTTGAAATAGAACCCCACTTTGTGAATTTAAAAGTTACATTAATTCTGATCAAGTAGTTTTAACTAAAATAGAATAAACAACCTTTTAAAACCTTTGATTTTCACTACCCTAAAAAGTCCACTATAACAATGACAGCTGACTTCAAAATTCAATTCTGAACTCATTTTTAAAAATGCACAATAATAGGTTGTAAACAATAGAATTGTAAAAAATTAGAGGTTTTACTAAAAGAGTTATTTAGATGAGAATATTATAGCTTCATATTAGCACATCTGCACCTTGACAATCAAATGCATGAGAGCATTATAATTTCAATGAATTATGCAAAATGCTAATTAAAAAGTCAAATTTACTAATCATCTCTCAGGGTCATAACTGGAATTGAATTTGAGTAAGGACAAACAATTCTCTATGAAGTATATTTTCATCATGAAGTTTTTAAAACTGTTTAGAAATGCATATTAGAAAAACAATTTTTGTTTTTGTATGGATGCTAATTGATTTTGCTGTATTCGACCTATCAGAAATTATTGACTACTCACTTATAAATTATTGCTACATACTGTAGCTGTGTATTTCAGAAAAATGGTGTGTTATAAATGTAGACCTTGTTTTTTAAATTAAAAACTGGTTAAGTGGTAAAATTTCTGATATCATTTTCTATATTTAATATATTAATTTCCAACATAAAGCACGTGTATGAAATGTTTTTTTTATGTGTTTCTCATTTATGATATTTCCCTTTTAAAAATAATTCAAAAAATAGCATTCTATTTACTTCTGGTCCTTGTATGGAATATCTCTTAGATAAATGTTCATGATAGAGGGATAAATGGATAAAGAGATTAGTAGATAGACTAACAATATAAGATTTCACACAATTGCACTTTGAAAATGATGTAGTAGCTTCAATCTCTCTTCTGAACATTAATATTAAGTCCAAAGTATTCTGCTTCTCTCTTCACAATCACACTTTCTGTTTGGCAAACAAAAAGCTATAACAATATAGTAAGGATAAGATAATTCTTTCTCTCTTCTTCTCCCTAAACAAATACTTTCCACTTTTCAAGGGCTGTATGAACAAGGTCTTATGTCCTTGTGAATAGACTAGATAGGAATGGAGATATAGGACAAAAGTGTCCTCACTCACAAAAGGACTGGTGTCTTCTATTGGAGAAAATAAATAAAAGAAAAATAAAATGAAGATAATCTTCCAATGGTTCCCGATAAATCACTAAATCAATATGGCTTAAATTTAGGTTAATGGGTTTATTAAGTCCAAATTTGTTGTAGAACTTTGATATTTTTCATGCAATATCTCAAATTTACTGTTAATTTTGAGATGACTTTAGTAGTCAGTATAAAATATTTAGTAAAGTCTTGCTTTCAGAATTTATTTGGCCATTCTCTTTAGATTATTAAATTTAAGTGCTTATTGCCTGCAATTCTATAAAATGTTTAATGTTCCAAGACAGGTATTTGTAAAGATTCAAAAGCTCTGTGTTGTGAGGACATGGTAGATTCTGCCGGATATTTTAATGCCACTGCTGGTCACGTAGGCTCTAATTGGCTTTAATTAACTGTCTCATCCAACTATAACATTCTTTACCTGACTGAGAGGCACTGATGAAAGTGGAAAAACCTCTCCTATTGAGTATTCGAAGATATCAGCTAATTCCTGCCAATATGATCATTAAAAATGAGCTGCAAACCCATTCGCTTTGATAGAAAAGGGTGGTGGGAAGCAAGATTTGATCCAAACTAGCCCTAAATAATAGTAATCAATGTCCAATAAAAGCACATTCTATCTGAACAAGACTCACAAGTAAAGACTGTATTTAAAACAGAAAGCTGGATAGACTAGGTATGCATTCAACTTTCCCTGCATATTCAGCTTACATAACAGACTTAAGAGTTTTGAGTTTCATGAATAAAATGCTCTTTCATAAATTCAGAACTTTCAGCTTTGTTCTGAGAATTAGGGGTATAGTAATAGAATGATCTCAATATCGTATGATTTTCCCACCATTAACAAATAAATGGCATAAACACATCCATCCAAATCACTATACAAAAGTTAGAGAAACATTTCTGATGAAATATAAAATGTTTTTCCTGATTTCTTATATGGCAATAGCGAGCAAAAGAAGAGGATGTATATTTTTATAGATGAAAAAATGTAATGAAACAAGGGCCCAATTCAAATGAAAAGAAAAGAAATATGGAAGTACATTATTGATTTTGTCCATTTTGTCAGATGATTATTATATTAATTCCTAATGAACACTCTAATTTAAGACTTTATTTCTGAATATGCACAAGAGAAGGAAAAAAATGAAAAATTATCACAAAAATGTTAATGTGCTCCTAAAATTGGTGTTAGAATGGATTGTGGAAATCAAGGGAGTGGCAAATACAAATTATTTGCATTCACAGCTGAATACATTATTGTCTCTGGTTGTTTCCCCTTTGAAAGTTCCCATCTATTACATGTAGGAACTCTAACATGAGATTCATCTCTTTTATATCTCTATGAAAATGAATTCTAAAATCAGAACTCTCACAATACAAAGGGAAACAATTTATTAAAAACAAAAAAAGGTTTGGAGTTATGGCTCATTGGTAGAATGCTTGCCAACCACGAGTGAGGCACTGGGTTCTATCCCCAGCACCACATAAAAAATGTTAAATAAACAAAATAAAGGTATATAAAAAAACAAAACAAAAGCAAAAACAAAATTGCCCATTTATTAACGAAAATTGAATCTTCAGTAACAATAAGCCTTTCTTAATATTTAGGAACAGATATACAAGTCTGTCTTTGAAGGAATTTGACCTACGGGTCATAGATAGAGCATACAAATACAGTGCTTCTGTTACAAAATAGCATATTCTGAGAGTCAAAAGGTTGAGAGTGTTATGTAGTAGCTACAGGTTGTGTAAGATCATTGAAGAGTCTTCACAGAAAAGGTACAATCATATTTGACTCAAGGGAAAGATGTGATTTAGACTTGAATAAGAAAAAGTGGATTGCTAAAGTGGATATTGATTAGGAAATAATGCAAAACCAATTTGCTTCTAACAAAAGATTGGTGGAGGGCAGAAACATACGATCATCATTCAGAAAGGTTTTCTCTACAAATCTTCGTGTAATTCTGTGAAACTACTTTATCTAATACAATAGGATTTAGAAGAAAGTCTTAAAATACTTCTAAAGTGCAATATTCTGCATATCAGTTTAATCTGGATTAAGCATCTTTATTCTTTTATGTTCTGTCACAAAACAGTGATTCATAATGTATATCTATCTACATTCCAAATCATAGCCATATTTTCATTACTTCTCAGTCACTGAAAATTATCTCCTTTGTTTGAAAATCAAACAAGTCAACTTTCTAAAGGATAGTTAAAATGCATTCTTCCAGAAGATTCCTTCTAAAATGATTTCCTTCACATAATACTGCTCTTAGCTCAATATTAGTGACTCTTCAATGCAGAGAAATTTAAACCAGAAGAAATCTGGGGAAATAATTAGACAAATGAAATGTAATGAACTGTAGTCCCAAATATTTTGTTGATTAAGTAAAGTTCATCAGATAATTTAATATATTTATGATAACACTCCCCATACAAATTTGAAGACCTATGGATGTTTATATGTAAGGTTTTTAGGTGTGTGAAAATTAAATTCCTGAATTAACCTATGTGACAGTCTACTTAATATTCTAGAGAAGGAAAACATTAGAAACTTCTAGAGGTTCCTGTCTCAAATATATGCAATGGTGTTAATAATGCTTTTAACGGATCAATGAAACACTGCTTCCTTTAGTATTATGCAAAGAAGTGACAAAAGCCTCTCCACTATCTACACTGCCTCCAAATGACATAGTTTTATGATCTGTGTGTATATATATCAATATATATAAATTTATATATGAATATAAAATTTATATATAAATATAAATTTTAGTTGTAGGTGGACACAATACCTTTATTTATTTATTTTTATGTGGTGCTGAGGTCAAACCCAGTGCTTTATGCATGCTAGGCGAGTGCTCTACCACTGAGTCACAACCCCAGCCCCTTAATCTGTATTTTTTAAAATAAGAAATTTCAAAGGAAACATCTAAACCTGGGTTTTCTTAACTCTTTAAAAATTATTATTGTGTTAATTTGGATTTTTAGATTCTACATAATACTGTCTCTGCTGAGTTTCTTGGTACTATATTCTGACTATTGAGCCCAGACAGATTGGTCTCCTGATTTCTAGGCATTGTTATATTTGACTGAATGTTCTAAGTACTGGGATTATTTATGGCTACCCCTGGTGCTGATACTGATCCATCCAATGTGATGCCTTGCTGCAAAGATTTGAAAAGACCAGAGGAGTGACTAGTTACAATTCATGAGAGACACTTGTTTCATAAGTTTTTTATATATATATCCCAAAATGAATACACTAAGACCTTCAGTTTTAGCTCCAAAAATTGAGAGTTTTGAACTCCTCACTTCTATGCTATAGAAAGAAAACTTGGTACAAACTGAAAATCAATACCTTTTCTTGGACCTCTCAGAAAACTGAGATTGCAGGGCAAACTGCCAATGAAATTTCTAGAGAACAGGGAATCTAGATATATAAAACTGCCAAGAATTGCTTATAAATGACAGGAGCCACTGGAAGCAACAGTTAAATGCTAGAATTGAATTACTGAAGGGTGAGTAGAAAGGTGAATAGAAAACTGTAGTCACTGGTGGAGGAAAGGCATGTGTTCACATCCCTTCAGGAATACTACAGGTTCTCATAGTGAGGATGTGAGAAAGATTCCTTCTCAACTTTGTCCTTATCACAGTGAAACCCTCCAAGACTCTCTCTTCAAGACTTAATTTCTAGGGGAAAGAATTTGCAAGGGGATAGTTCTAAAACCTTTTGCAACTGAGGAAAGGAATTCTGCCACCTCAGAATGTGCCAGCTTTGTCCTATTCCCTAAAAAATGTAAATAGTACTCAGTAGAAAAGGACTGAAAGAAACATATTGTAAACATTGCAGCCAGGAAAAGGAGTAGGAGTAGAGGGAAGCCCAGTTTGTTCCAAAGGATGGAGAGAAGTTTGGAAAGACCACATCTCAAAGTAAGAGAACTACTAAAGATGAAGACTTAATCAGAAGATGGTAGATACTGCTCTGCCTCTTATACCATGGCACCACACAAACAAGTCACCAAAATTATAACAGTTGATCAGACATGAGTCATAAACTTGCTTTGAGGAGCAGTACAAGGGAAACAAGAAAATGGCAAAGGAAGAAAAAACAAGGATATTAGAGGATTTTGTGGTTCTTTGTACCTACAATTATAGCAGACATTGAACACAGCCCAACTTAAAACTATATTAATATAGTTAGAAAATCAAAAACAGAAAGAAAATCTTTTTTAATTTCAAAACAAACTTTATTTGCTTCCAAGAATTTATTAAAATCTCAATAAGTCAGCAGTAGTAAATCATATAGAAAAGAACATGCATACCTTTTATTTTACAAAATTTTCTCTGTTTTTTAAATGTAGCTTGAGAATTGATTGATTTTTTCTCATTATTTTTCTTTACTATAGAAAATTGGAGATCTGGAGTCAAAGATTTTCTTGTTCAATCTATTATATTTATAATAAATATACATGTGGTAATAACATTTTAATAAAAAATGCAACATATGCCAAATTATGTAGGACAGACATTTCCACACATAAGCAACAAATGAGACTAAATTTTCTCTCAGGCTAAGTTGTACAGTGAAAATAACTATAGATTTTTTTTTAAATTTTTTTTCAAATTTATTTTTTATTCTAAGTTTTTAGAAATGACAGCAGAATGTATTACATTTCATATTATATTTATAAAGCACATTTTTACATATCTCTGGTTGTATTCAAAGTATATTCACACCATTCGTGACTTCATACATGCACTTAGGATAATGATATCCATCTCATTCTACCATCTTTTTTTTTTTCTTGACCCTTTTGCCCCCTCCCTTCCACTCCCTCCCCATAAGAAAATCTTGAAGGATGTCAGAGGAAGTCAGTGGAAGTGTTAATAGAGGAACAAAATACGAAATATTGAAATTTGTCAGAAATCATCTAACTGGAGGCCAATTTATCTTAGTACCATTTCTGACTTTCAAAAAGCATTACAGGGTATGCAAAATGTAAGAAAAAACAAAATACAAAGTGATAATATAAGTAAACATCAGCATCAGATTCCTATGTAATATAGATGTCAGTATTAGCAGATAAGGAATTTAAAATAATTATAACTAATGTGGTAAGGATTCTAATTGAAAAAGAAAAACATGGACAAGATAGAAACTATAAGAAAGAATCAGAAGCAAAAGCTAAGAAGAAAACATCTGAATAACTCAAATCAAAAAGTACTTGAGTAGACAACATAATTGAGAAAATAATTTAGTGAACTTAAAGATTGCTTAATAGAAATTTCCAAAACCTAAAGTTAATGAGAATATTAAAAAGTAATCATGGCAGCCAGACACAGTGGTGCATGCCTGTAATCCCAGCAGTACAGCAGGCTGAGGCAGGAGGATCTTGAGTTCAAAACCAACTTCAACAAAAGTGAGGTGCTAAGCAACTCAGTGAAACCCTGTAGCTAAATAAAAGTACAAATAGGGCTGGGGATGTGGCTCAGTGGTCAAGTTCTCCTGAGTTTAATACCTGGTACACCACCCCCCCCAAAGGAAAAAAAATAATGGCAGTATAGGAGGAAAACAAAAACAATAAAACCCCACAAAATGTAGGAAACAGTTTAAAATGATAAAATTTAGTCAGAATATATCATTATAATTACTTCAAATATAAAATCTAAAGAGAACTGGCAAAATGTATAGCTTGTCAGATTGCATTTAAAAAGACCTCAAATTATTTTTTATTAAATTAATGATAAATGCCAACTTACAGATCCAGGATTCTCAGGAAAAAAAAATAGTATTTAGACACAACTCATACACCACAGAAGCATGTCATACACAAACTGCAGAAACTCAAAGACAGAAATAAAATATTGAAGGAAGTCAGAGGAAGTCAGTGGAAGTGTTATTAATAGAGGAACAAAATATGAAATATTGAAATTTGTCAGAAATGATGCAAACAAGAGGACAGGACAAGTTGGGTGTGGGAGCACATACCTCTCATTCCAGTGTTTCTGGAGGCTGTGACAGCAGGATCCCAAGTTTGAGACTACTCTGGGTAGCTTTGTGAGACCCTATCTCAAAAATCTTTTTTTTTTAATTCTAAGTAGTTATATAAGATAGCAGAATACATTACAATTAATATTACACACACACTGCACATTTTTACATGTCTCTTGTTGTGTACAAAGTATATTCCCACCATTCATGTCTTCATACATGCACCCAGGGTAATGATAACCATTTTATTCTACCATCTTTTCTTTTTACCCCCTTTCCTTCCCTCTCTATTGACCTTTCTAGTATTCCTCTAGTCCTCCTATGCTCCCCATCCCAACACCACTGTGAATCAGCCTCCTTATATCAGAATAAACATTTTGATTTGGGGGGTTGGCTAACTTCACTTAGCATTATACTCTCCAACTTCATCCATTTAACTGTGAATGCCATTATTTTATTCTCTTTTATTACTGAGTGATATTCCTGTAGCACAATAATTAAAATCTAGTATGAATGGGATGGATTCAAACTTAAAAAGCTTCTTCTCAGCAAAAGAAACAATCAGTGAGGTGAATAGACAGACTACTAATTGAGAACAAATTTTTACTACACACATATCAGATAGAGCACTGGTCTATAGAATATATAAAGAACTTAAAAATCTTAACACCAAAAGAACAAATAACCCAATCAATAAATGGACCAAGGAACTGAACTCTTCCCAGAAGGTGATATACAATCAATCAACAAATACATGAAAAAATGTTCAACATCTCTGGCAATTAGAGAAATGCAAATCAAAAGTACTCTAAGATTTCATCTTACACCATTCAGAATGGCAGCTATTAAGAGCAAAAACAACAATTAATGTTGGAGAGGATGTGGGGAAAAAGGTACACTCATACATTACTGGTGGGACTGCAAAATGGTGCAGCCAATCTGGAAAGCAGTTTGAAGATTCCTTGAAAAACTGGGAATGGAACCACCTTATGACCCAGCTATCCCACTCCTCTGTCTATACCCAAAGGACTCAAAAACAGCATACTATGGGTACACAGCCACATCAATGTTTATAGCAGCTCAATTTGTAATAGCTAAACTGTGGAAACAACCTAGATGTCTTTCAGTAGATGAATGGATAAAGAAAATGTGGTATATATACACAATGGAATATTACTCAACAATGAAAGAGAATAAAATAATGGCATTCAAAAAAAAAAAAAAAACCGTGTGTGAGTGTGTGTGTGTGTGTGTGTGTGTATGTGTGTGTATAAAAGATCTGGGACTGTAGCTCAGTACTAAAGCACCCCTGGGTTCTATGCCCAGTACTGCCAAAAAAGAAAAAATAAAGAAAAGAAAAAATGAGAGGGGAGTGAAGTATTTATATAATGTTAATATTCACTAGCAACTAAAATTCATATCTAATTAAATTATTCCTCAAAAGTGAATGATAAAATAAAAACTTAGAAAAAACAAAACCTTGAAAGAATTCATTACCAGCCAAACTTTGTTGTTGCAAAAATGATTTTAAAAATGTAAAATCATCAAAGAAGGATTCAAAGGTAAAGTATTTTTCTTATTTCAACTGTTCTAAATAAGGGTAGAATATATTATAGCAATGTATTGAGTAATTTTAGTATATGGATGATTGAATAGCCCAATGTCATGAGGAACAAGAAAGAATAGTGATTGCTGTATTAAGAAGTAACTTCATTATACAGGAAATAACATAACATTGTTATTTGAATATAGCTTTAGAGAATTCAATAATGTGTACAGGAAACTCTAGAGAACCCACTAAATGATTTTTTAAAGACATATAATGATGTGTCTAGAGAAAAAAGAAAAATGAAATAATAAAATATTTAATATAAAAACAGGGAAACCAAAAATAAACAAACAGATAAATAAATAAATAAAAAGGAAACAAGGAACAAATGGAAAAAAGATGTCTGTTATGGTAGATTATAATCTTAATAGATCAATTAATACCTGGAACGTGAAGGTTCTAAACATTACAGTAAAAAGAGATTGCCTGACTTGATTTTTAAAACAAAATATATTATTTATAAGAAAGATGTTAAATGTATAGACTCAAAAATAGTATGACCACTGTGAATAGCAGTGTGGAGACTCCTCAAAAAATAAAAATGGAACCATGATATGACCCAGTTACCCAACTCTATGGTATTTATCCAAAAGAACCCTTAAAATCACCATACGATAGCAATACAATTTACAATAGCCAAGTTATGGAAGCAGGCCTGATATCCATCAATAGAAAAATGATCAAGAAAATTTTTATATACACACATACACACAAGCACACATACATATATGTGTATTTATGTGTATTTATATATATGTAATGGAGTTTTACTCAGCCACAGAGAAGAATAAATTAATGACATTTGTTGGTAAATGAATGGAAAAGAAGAAAATCATGGTAAGTGAAATAAGTCAGAATCAGAAAATCAAGAGATGAATGTTTTGTTTCATATGTGCAAGATAGAGCAACATGAGGGAAAGAAGCTGACAAGAAAGGAGATTGGATTTCACAAAGATATAAGATAGAACAGTGGAGTAGAAGGAGAACCAGTAAGAGGAAGAAAAGAAGGAAAAGGGGTAGAAATACATACATATATATATACATATATGTATATATATACACATACATAATATATATATACATACATATGTATATATATACACATACATAATATATATAATATTAATATGTGTAATTTTATAATACATATAAAATTATATATATATATATACAAATAATAAATAAATAAAGGAGAGAAAGTAAGATCAATAGAAGAGAGAGAAAACAGGTTGGGGATGGAAGGGAAAGGAGAAAGGGGAAGGGGGATTGAAATCCAATTTCTTGCACGTATTGTTTTGTGAAAATGAAGCCAAATACTATGTATAATTATAATGCTCTAAAAAAATGAAAAAGTAAATAGAAAAACTAATAACATAATAAATGATGAATGATATGCCATAGTAATACTAATCACAGAGAACTGAAGTAGTTATATTAATTTCATACAAAGATACTTTAGAACAAGGAAGGTTATGTGAGATAGAGAATATTACATAATTAAAACAAAAGGAGGGAGGATCGATTATCCAGGAAATCAGAAACATTCTAAATGTTTACGTACCTAACAACAGAGTGCAAAATATATGAAGCAAAAACTGGTGTAATTGAAAGAATAAATAGACAATTCCATTATAGTTCATATTCAATATCTATCTCACAGTGATTGATAGATCATTCAGGTTAGGGATAAAAATAAAGATGATCTAGATCAAATTTTTAATTAATTTGTTCTAATTAATATTAAAATACTACTCCCTAGAGTAATAGAAGAATCCACATTCCTCTAAAGCTCAAATGGAGCTTTCGCTAAGAAAGTCATAGCCTAAATCATGCTATATGCCTTTACAAATGTAAAAGTATAGAACTAACCCCAAATGGTCTCAGGACTAAGACCATGACAGAGTCAAGTAGAAATCAACCACAAAAACTGGCTTGCAAATTCTCATATATTTGGAATTCTATGGTCCAAATGTGGAAATGTTAAATATTTTGAAATGAATAAAAATGAAAATTCAATGAATAATAGTGTATGCATATATTTAAGGATATTAGAAAACAGTAAAATGTAGAATTAATATCCTAAATAACCTAAGCATTTGCCTTATCAAACTACATGCAAAGTATGAATTAAGTGTCCTATTATAGAAAAAAAGAATAATAGGAATAGTAAACCCTTAGCCAGATTAATGAAGAAGAAAGAAGATACAAATTACCAATATCAGCTATAATGCAGTGTGTATCAGTGCAAATTCCATAGATATTAAAAGTCTAATCAGTGGACCCTATAAAAAATTATGTCATACAATTTGAAAAGTGTTATGAAATGGGGTGATTGTTTAAAAGATAAAAGTCCAGCAAAACGCCTTCAAGGAGCATTAAATTGAATAGCCATATATCTATAAATAATAAATCAATATACATAAAATTTCAAAGCAGAAAACACCAGATCCAAATGGTTTCATTGAAGAATTAAATTATACTTAACAATTAAGACAAAATATCAATCCTCTTCAATTTTTTCTTCAATAGCAAGGTACACTTACCAAATTATTTTATGAAACAAGCATTACTCTTGTACAAAAAACAACAAAAAAAAAAAAAACAGATAAAGTAGCAGAAAAGAAATTATAAACAAACATTCTGCCATATTTAAAAAAATTATATTTCAATAAAAACTGTTATGAGAATATTCATTATAGCTTTCTTTGTTGTTGTCAAGCATTGAAAATAGTTAGGAGTTTCTTCAATAAAAGAATGTTTAAAAACAAAAGTGGTACATCCATCTAGAGGAATATTATTCATTGACAAAAAAAAAAAAAAAAACCTGAACTATCAAGCTGCAAAACGTATAGATGGATGTTAATTGAATATTCTTAAGTGAAAGAAGGCAGCCTGAAGAGGCTAAGTAATGTTATGATTCTTTATGATATTCCTGAAAAAAAATATCCATAGAGATTCTAAATAAAGATCAGTGATTCCCTGGACTTTGTAAGTACTAGGGAAATGTTTAATAGGTTCAGTGCAGGAGATATTTTATGGTAATGAAACTATTATGTATAATATTATAGTGGTGGATATATGCAGTATGCATTTTGAAAAACTCATGGATCAAATTTTTAAGGACAAATTATTAAACAACATAAACATGTTAAAAATAAGATTGAGAAATTCCAGATGAAATGCAGTCTGTGATAAAAGACTGTAATTGTAACTATATTAGAAATTGTTGACATAATGTCACTGAAAAGGATGAGAAAAAAAAGGTGTTGGCCTAAGTAAACTTAATAATAAATAGAAAATGAAAGACTGGATGAAGACTAAAGGAACTATTTATATGTCCTGGACTTTAATTTGTAAAGTAGCTTCCCAAGGGAATAAGAGATTAAAAATTCTGAAATTTCTATTCCTGTGTATTGTAAATAAACAAATAAGTAAATGAATGGTGGATAGTAAAAGTGAAATTTCTCAGGATTAGAGTGGGAGGTTACATATAAGAAAAGAGTGAAGGCTACCTTGAAACATTTGGTACTAGATTAGAATTGAATGTATCAATATGAACTCAGGGATAGGTTAAGGCACATGTAATGCAAGGATTTTAAAGAGCAAATTATTAAACAACATAAACATAAACATATGATACATAGATGTACATAAAAGTAGGTAGATGTATTTGTGGGTGGGTAGATAGACAGCCAGACTGACTGACTGATAAATCTATGTACACATGGGTTGACATGCTAACGTATATTTCCTAGCTCTATCTTCTATAAAGGTCTAGAACAATGATGCCCAAGAAACACCAAACACACTCAATAACTAGGACTTAATTACTAATGACAGATGCTAATAAATATTGCAGACACATTAGGAGAAATTGTTGATTCTAGAAAAATCTTCAGAAAATGCTCAAAAACAAAATTATGTAGGTAAGTCAAAGGGACACATGATCCATCTTAAAGTGCTCAAAATAATCTTATCTGAAAATTTGAGAAACCAAAGAAATACATAGCATTACCTGATAATTCAAAATGTAAAATAAATATGCACGAGTCTATACTGATATAAATGATTGAATAAATCAGTGCACAAGGGACAATAGACTAATGTTGAAGATTCCAAAATATTTATTTATGTACCCTTTATAGCAGTGGTGCATTACTGCACATCCCTTAAATTGGACTTCACAACACTTTCACTATGTATGATTATAGAATAGGGGAGGGAATCAACTTTATAGTAGATGCACCTGACAAAAACTACTTCAGCCAGATGATCAAGGCTAACATCATTAATGATGTCATGTTTAATAACATGTTTTCTTTATACGATGTGATGGTAAGATCAGTTTACTTTTCTGGTGTTCACATTGTAAACATATAACTCCGGTCTAAATATAGGGGGGAAAGGCTAAAACAAAATGAAATCTAAGAACATCCTACAAAATACATTACTCATAATCCTCAGATATTCAAGGTCATCAAAATAAAAGTCTGAGAAAATTCCATAGTCTAGATGATTCTAAAATGTCATGGTAAATAAATATATTATGAAATCCTGGAACAGGAAAAAAAAAAAAAAAGCACATTAGGGTAAAAAAACCCAAAAAAAGAAAAACTAAGGAAATCCAATCAGGCTTGAACTCTAGTCCATTATAGTGTGGCAATATTAGTTTCAAAACTATATTGTAGTATGTTGTTAATGATGGAAAAAAATAGTGTGCAATGTCTTTGAAACTTTTCTGTAAATCTAAAGCTATTCTGAAATTGTATAAAAGCTTTAATAAAATAAAACTATTGAAATAAATGGATGGGGCATCATAGAGGCCAAGTAAGTGTGGGTTCTACATCCATCATATGCTGTGCTGGAACCAGCTCTCTTCTCTGGTTCAGACCCTGATGCTGACATAGTTCTTTTCTACTCAAGGGTCACCCCCAGTTCATGTAATAGGTTTTATTGCTTTTATCCTTATAGGAGTTATGAATTATAGTTTCAAAACTTTTTCCTCAGGAAGCTACATTACCCTCTATAAATCCATGAATGAAAATAAATATATTGGTTAATGGATATTCTTCATTGTGCCAGGTAACATGCATTCCATTAGTGCAAAGATATCTATCTCACCTCTCCAACACAGTCAAACCCTAACTCTTTCTAAATGAAAAATTATTTTTGATTTTTTGTTTTTTCACCTCGTCAATTTAACATACAAATTCATTATGGTAAGGACATACTGGTGTGTTTGCCATTAATATAGTAGCATGAAAGGTACTACATTTAACCCAAACTTATAAATTATGTTTACACTGTCTTTTCTGTTAACGTACCTACTTTTTCAACAGTAGAGAATACAGTTCATGTGTAATAGTAATGTACTTGTGCCTACTTTTTGCAGTAGGCAAAATAACTGTGTCTAATTGAAAGATAAACACAAAACACCACTTTTTCATGATAAATCAGTTGCAAGTATATAACATTTGCCTTTCATTTAGCTGTTTATATTATTTTTATGCCTACAAACTGTTAATATTATAAAGCAAAGTTAATATCTAATCTAGTCCCTTTTCTCATTATTCATTCTTCCCATGTCAAGTCAGAAATAACATGCACAATATTTTTATCTGAATAATTTTCTCAACACATGAGTTAAGTTATACATCACTTTGGAAATTTTAAAGACAAAATGAATAAGAAAAATATTTTAGGGTCAAATGTTTACACCCACATCCAAATCACATTATGTTAGTAGTTCTTCCTCTTTATGGATTCTAGAGTGATAATTACATTCATTCATGCATTCATCCAACAGTTTACCAAGTCTGTTCAGACTTAGGCACTTTCAGTAAATTAGGAACAAACCCATTAACATTTCTACCATTATGGAGCTTACACTTTTATGAAAAAGACTTAGGTGTATAAGATAAATGTGAAATATAATATGTAGTATTAAATGATCAAGATGTAAATGATTAAAAAGAGATTGAAAATTTCATGATTGAGAGTGGGGTACATTTTACATATAGTGATCAATAAAAGCTCAAAGAGAAAGGTGCAATTCAATTAAAGATCTGGGACGATGGAAATATCTGAAAGAAAAGCAACCTGGGAAGAGAAAAGAAAGAAGGAGTATTTCTGGTACATTATGAAACAGGGAGAAGAATAGTGGTTTTGGAACAGAGAGAATATGTAGCAGAATAGGACCTCATGAGGACATAGAAATTACAGGAGGCATCTCACAAATTATTATTGCAAGAACTTTTATTTTTACTCTCAGCAGGATGGAAAATATTGGAGTATTTTAAGTGGTATATTGAGATGAAAAGACATGTTTTAAGAGTCACTCTAGTTACTATGTTCAGGATAGAACAAAGGAAGCAGGGGTGAAAGCTGAGAGCACAATAGTGTACAATGATGGTGACTTGAATTAAGAATATTAATGTAGTGTCAGGCATGGATGTGCACACTTGTAATCCCAGCCCAAGTTTCAGCAACTTAACAAGGCCCTAAGAAACTTAGTTAAAAATAAAAAATAAAAAGGCTAAAAATAAAAATAAAAAGGACTGGGGAGGTTGCTTAGTGAGTAAGCACCTCTGAGTTCAATCCCTGGTATATAATAATAATAATAATAATAATAATAATAATAATAATAATTGATAATTTTTACCGTATTCTCAATTATTAGTTACAGGATTTGCTGGTAGATTTGATGTTGGGTGTGAAAGAACGAATGGAGCCAAGAATGACTCCAAAATTTATGACTTCAGTAATAAGAAGTACAGAATTAACATTTGCTGAAATAAGGCGGCTAGCAGGAAAAGCATATTTGGAAGTTATAGCAGAAGTGAAATCTTGAATGTGATATTAATAGTTAACAAGATAGGCCAATAGGCAAAAAAACTACCTAGAAAAAGTTCAGTGGAATACCAAACTAAAAATAAACATTTGGTAGTTGTGGAAGCTTTTTGTTAGTATGATAAAATACTCAAGAAAATCAACTCAAAGGAAGAAAGAGTTATTTTGGCCCTCAATTTCGGAATTTTCAGTCCATAATCTGCTGGCTCCATCATTTCTGGATCTGTGCTGAGACAATACATCATGGTGAAAGGGCAAAGAGGAGTGAAGCTGCTCAGGGTATTGCAACCAGGAAAGGGAGAGGCAGAGGGTAGAGAGAGAAGAAAGAGAAATACAGTGAGGAAGGAGTCAGGCATAACACATAGACCTCAAGGGTATGACCTCAAGGACCCACTTCCTTCAACCATATTCCATCTTCTATAGTTTCTATGACCTTCCAATATTCATTCAAATTATGAATCCATAAATGAAATAATCCACTGATGGAGTTAGACCCTCTTATGTTCAAATCACTTCCCAAAGGCCCTACCTCTGAACATTACTACATTGAGGAGCAAGTCTCAACACATTCCAGATCCAAATGATAACAGTAGTTGTCAGTATACAGATGAACTTTAAGATCATGAGATTTTAAAATGAATGAAATTGAAAGCAAAGGAAAGAGTGAAAACATCCAGTTGTGAGCCCAAGATTTTTGATCAATGAGACAAGGAATCAAGGATAAAAAAATGAAAAAGAGTCATAAAAGTAGAAGAATCATACAAGACATTTGGGTTATATCTCTACTGAGAGCTTTCTGATGAGAAGACTCATACTCTGCATTATGTGACTCCTTCATTAGGCATCTAGATGATTGAACTAGCATTATTAGATAATTAATGTAAAAAAGGGAATATGAAGATTAATGGACTAATGATGTGTGACCTGGTTCAAATAGATGAATGGGGACAACAAAGTGGTCTCCATTAGTATTGAAGTGAAGAGATAAGATCCAGGAATACAGAAAGAATATAATGTCATGAAAGTAGATCTAAAGATACTGAGCATGGTATTACCAAAAATTAACATCCACTCATTTACTGTTTCACTCATTTAATAAACGTTTACTGAATATCTACTTAACGTCAGATACTTTTCCCTAAGGGACATAGGAAGGTGAATGAAGGAAGCTTGGGATGTGTCAGGAACTGAAAAGACAAATGTCCTTGGATATTAGTTTGCAAAGTATACATTGGAATTAGAGGAACTTGAAAACTTCTTATCAGATTAAACTGAGTCTTATGGGCTATATGAAAGTTTATGATCATCACCTAAGGAAAAATTCACTGGCTCTAAACTGTCTTAAATAATTCAATGCCGTGATATCATGCATATTAAAAGATGTTCCCTTTTGAAAGCATTTCCGAGAATGAATTCAAGAGGGATAAATGTAACGTGAGTATAAGGGTGAAAGTTAAGGTTCTAGTACAGCAGCATAAATGACTGATGATTGGTTATACCAATGATAGAGAGAGCAATAAATGGGAGAATTCAAAATATATTTAGGAGGACATTAAAAGGATTAGGCAAAATATTAGATGTGAATGATGAGGAAGTGAGATTCTTACACACCATATCAACAAATATTTCTAGAACTGAAAATAAAAATTGAAAGTATTCTTAAGTGAACTGCATCACTAAAGAAATGAGTTCAATGTTCTCTGCAAGAATAAATATTATGGAACCCATGAAGGACAAAAAGAAGAATGCAAAATTTATAAGCAAAAACAATCTGGCTTCAGTTTCTGGTTAATTCTTTACATATATTCCCAAAGAATCCTAGGATAGAATACAAGGCCCTACAAAAAGGGTCACATGGAGGGAAAAGTTTTATGCCTGCTTGTAAATGTTACAAGCTTTATTTCACATAGACTCTGCATAGTGTTCCTTTTTATTTAGCCAATACTATGAAATCCTATAACATTGAATATTTGTGTATACAGTAAAATTTTGACAACATGGTGATAATTGTTACTATTCATCAGGAAACTTAATTTGTAATGTGTTATCTCTGGATAAATTTACAAAGGATGTTACAGCTGAGTTTAAAAAACAAAACTATTTGTTATTGCCTACCTTTTTAAAAAAACAAAACATTTATTATATTCAACAGTGCACAGTCCACAAATCATCACAATCTCTTGCTGCACAAGATGTGATAATGTAAAATGAAAACACAACATTGAGTTCAAAATTCTTCCACAATAAATCTATGAAATAAACTGAGAAGTGGAAGTTAGGAGGGAAAAAGAATCATTGCATGCACACTTGGTCACTTCTATAAATGAATAAATTATGGAGACAGGTAGAAGCCTTTATCAAAGTCACCTTAAACCCTAAATCCTTCAACAATGATTGGATTCTATGTTGAGAAAACCATGCATCAAATGTCCCCTTTATTTTCTTAGTATAATAAATAGGAAGATTGTAAATTTTGAACCAAAACAGAATTCAGTACTATTTATTTTATAAAAATTTATAATGAAAGAAAAGCAGTCTTGAAGGATTAATCTGCTTTATGGGCTAATACTTGTTTAACTGGAAATACTGCTATATTGATGTTCAGTTGTGTATTTTGGGTTACAAAATATAAAGCCTTGAATTCTATCTATAAGCTACATGACCATTATCTCCTCTTCCCTCAAAAATAATTCATCTGATTTAATATTACTTGTTGTTTTAATGCACAGTGAAATGTTACTTTTTGGGGTTAGTTTTCCTAACTCTCACTCCACTTCCCTTTGGGCTCCTATAATATGGTTTTATATTTTACTGTTTACTTAGGGAACTGTTAACAGAATTTCACTTATACAATTATTTATATGAGTATTTATTTAATATCTAAATTGCCAATAGCATGTAGCTTCAGGGAAGTAGAGAGAGACTCTGTTTTGTTCCTGGTAAACTCTTCTTGCTTAGGAAGGTCTCTGAAATATATTTGATTAGTCACATTTTGAATAAATAAATATTTTTCATCAGTGAAAACAAAGATAAACTTGTTAAAGATTTAGGCTTTGTTGGTTGGTTTTATTATGTTTCCTTCTTATGTTTTGCTATAAATGAAATAGCATAAAATTTACTATGATGTTTGATTTTTATAATATTTATGGTAAAATGAAGTATGTGTTTAGTAATAATTATTTTTGGAAAATGTATTCTTATTAGTTATCATGTATTAGAGACAAATAGTTTATAAAAGCAATGTGATATGATTGACAAACACTTAGAAAAATATACTTACCAAAATGAACAACTTTCATTTCAAAATATTAAATCAAATTTTACATAATTTTCCATCATTCTAGACAGGTCTACTCAATAATTTGCCTTTCATAATTCCTAAGTTAAAAAAACACCTGCCCTTATTTGTATTCTCATATATTTTTATGTTTGTCATTCTGAATTATGATGTTACTGAGTCTGAAAACATATTTATATAATGGTAAAAACAATATTAAATCAGTATCTTAAATTTTCCATTTTTTTTCTCTCAAGAGATCAGCATGATTCAGAAGCATGATGCTCATTATAGTAGAAAATTTTGTTATTCTTTTTTAAAATTGCAATAAAAGTGTTTATATTTTAAAGCTCAATGGGGCAGAATGAAGAATTTGTACAGACATTTAAAACAAAACTGGAGGGCTGGGACTCAGTGGCAGAACACTTGCCTAGCATGGTACTGGGCTTGATCCTTAGCACGGCATAAAAATAAACAATTAAAATAAAGGCATTCTATCCATCTCAACTACACAAAAAATTAAAATAAAATAAAATAAAACTGGAGTTTACATTTTTCTGAAAGCTTTTGTGAATTAATTTCTTCCTCATCTACCATTTTGAAATATTTGATTTTTAAAAAATTGAGACACACTGTGCCATGCTTCATCTATAAATTACACTGGACCATAAAACAAGAAGCCAGAATCTATTCCTGATATTTTAAATGATATTCTATAATTCCTTTTACAGTGCTTGGATTGCTAGCTATCAACTTATGTATCTAAAATAGTCTATTTAATGCCACTCTTCCCAGTTAAAAGATAATCCTCAAATGTCTATGGATTAATTATTACAGTACCTATTTCTATAGGTGTTCAGTAAATACTTGGTGAATATTGACTAGCATACTCATTGATTTAACTGAAATATTTTATTTCATTTCTACTTTGGAAATAAACTGTATTGTCTCATAGTATTGTCATGGGAATAATAAGAAAAACATCTTTTTTTTTTTTTTTTTCCAGAGGATACAACTAGCTCCAGGAATATAAGGTGTTATTACCTTAGCAAATATCATTTTCATAAGGACATGCTAACTTTCTTTTGCCTTTTACCAAAAATCCAGTACAAATCTTCCACCTGCCAAAATCACTATGCATTAAATTTTACAAGTGGCATTTTGAACGTTGGATGTATTTAAAATCTTTTGACGTAAATTGCTGTATCTTAAGAGCCATCAATCTTGTAGAATTTTCTTTATTTTAATGACTTATGTAATTTTTTATCTTCTTTGGTGCCACCTTGTACCTATTAAGGATATCATTGCAATAATTTCCAGGTACTCTTCCAATTCTTCTCTGACCTTGTGAATAAAATGTGATGAGTTTACCAACTATAATTTTAAATTATGAATTATCTAATTAGTTTTTTTAATTCAGTCCATGGAACATCTTTGTACTATTAATCATCAGTTCCAATGCACATTTTTTTGCTTGGAAATGTCATGTTTTCAATACACTATTCTCTATTGAGTTTTTCCTAATCTAGCAACATTCACTTGTGTTTCTAGGTACAGCTAAAACCTCGCACCTTTGTCCCAAAATCATGAGTATTTTGAGATATGATGTGATTAATCATAGTAAAGAGAAAAAACCACTGTGTAAGCTAATCTTGTATGTCTCTGTCCTATAAGGTGATTTCTTCCATATTTTGTCTGATAATGTACAGCAAGTTGTCCCCATGAGAGGGACTGTTATAACAAAAGGATACAAACAGACTTGAAGAATCTATCTTCAAATTTCATGTGATTGTGGAATAAAACAAAAATATAACACCAGAGAAATTTCAAAGGACTAAAGTAATAAGATGAATGTAACTAATTTTTGTTTTTAAAACATGAAAGTAAAATTTGAGGAGTCACTGAAAACAAAGTTTTAAAAAATATGACTTATCATTCAGTCCCTCTGACCTCCTCCCTAGAGCAGGAGACAGCAAGGACAGACCTGCCAACTCTGCCTGAGCCCAGGCGGGCCCAGGGCAGTCCCACTGACCTTCACCCCAGTGTGGTTAGCCTCAGACCACCCCAGGAGCTCAGACTCAACCAGTTCGACCCACACCAACCAGTGTGAACCCAGCCCCAGGTAGCATAATTCCAGGTTCAGTAGCAGGTTCTGATAGTCCAGAGCTAAGGGGAGGCACAGACAACCTGCAAGGGTATTATAAGAATATGGGGAAGAAACTAATAACTCAGTTCCACACTGCAAAAAAGTAAAGCAAATAGACATTATGAAAAAACAGGGGAGGAAAATACCCCAAACAAACCAGGATTCTACAATAACAGAACCCATGCTCAGTGAAGTTGAAGAAATCTCAGAGAAGGAGTTCAGAATGTTCATAATTAAAATGATCTGTGAAATCAAAGAATGACCTAAATGAGCAAATACAGGCAAAAATTGACCAACATAAGAAAGATATAAGAGCAAATACAGATAGCAAAAGATTACTTCAAAAAAGAGATAGAAACTGAAAAAAAAAATAAAATAAAATAAAGTCAGAAATCCTTGAAATGAAGGAAACAATTAACCAAATAAGAACCACAATTGAAGGGATCACCAACAGACTAGATCAACTGGAAGAAAGAACCTCAGACAATGAAGACAAAGTATATAATCTTGAAAATAAAGTTGATCACATAATGAAGATAGTAAGAAACCATGAACAGAACAGCCAAGAAGTATGGGACAGCATCAAAAGACCAAATCTAAGAATAATTGGGGAGACCAATTCATATCACAGCAGAGTTTTCAATTCAGACACTCAAAGTTGGGAGATCATGGACCAACATATTCCAAGCTCTGAAGGAAAAGGGATGCCAACCAAGAATCTTATACCCAGAAAAATTAAGCTTTAGATTTTTTTTTAATTTTATTTTTTTTTATTTTTATAATTTTTAATATGTACAACTCATAGTGCATATATTTAGTATCTTTTTACATACAACTGTTTGTATACAAAGTATATTCGTACAATTTAGGTCTTCAATCATGCATTAAGGAAAATGATATCCGTCTCATTCAACCACCTTTTTTTTTCCCCCCCTCCCTCCCCTCTTGCTCCCTCCCTTACCCTCCCTTCCCTTGACCATTCTAGTGTTCCTCTAATCCTCCTATGTACCCCATCCAACAATACTTTGAAATAGCCTCCTTATATAAGAGAGAACATTTGGTACTTGGATTTTTGAGACTGACTAACTTCACTTAGCATTATGTCTTCCAACTTCATCCATTTACCTGCAAATGCCATTAATTTATTTTCTTTTATTGCTGAGTAAAATTCCATTGTGCATATATACCACATTTTCTTAATCCACTCATTTACTGAGGGACATCTAGGTTGATTCCACAACCTAGCTATTGTGAATTGTGCAGCTACAAACATTGAGATAGCTGTGTCACTGTAATATGCTGTTTTTAAGTCCTTTGGGAATAGACCCAAGAGTGGGATGGCTGGGTCATAGGATGGTTCCATTCCCAGTTTTCCAAGAAATCTCCATACTGCTTTCCATAACGGTTGCACCATTTTGCAGTCCCACCAGCAATGTATGAGTGTGCCTTTTTCTCCACATCCTCTCCAACATTTATTGTTGCTTGTGTTCTTGATGGCTGCCATTCTGACTGGAGTGAAGTGAAATCTTAGAGTAGTTTTGATTTGCATTTCTCTAATTGCCAGAGATGTTGAACATTTTTTCATGTATTTGTTGATTAATCGTGTATCTTCTTCTGAGAGGTGTCTTCTCAATTCCTTAGCCCATTTATTGATTGGGTTATTTGTTTTTTTAGTGTAAAGTTTTTTGAGTTCTTTATATATTCTAGAGATTAGTGCTCTATCTGATGTGCATGTATTAAATATTTGTTCCCAATTAGTTGGCTCTCTATTCACCTCACTGATTGTTTCTTTTGCTGAAAAGAAGCTTTTTAGTTTAAATCTATCCCATTCATTAATTCTTGGTAGTAATTCTTGCGCTACAGGATTCTTATTAAGGAACTTGGGGCCTAATCCAACATGTTGGAAATTGGAGCTTACTTTTTCTTCTATTAGGTGTATTGTCTCTGATCTAATTCCTAGGTCTTTGATCCACTTTGAATTGAGTTTTGTGCATGGTGAGAGATAAAGGTTTAATTTCATTTTGTTGCATATGGATTTCCAGTTTTCCCAGCACCATTTGTTGAAGAGGCTATCCTTTCTCCACTGTACATTTTTGGCACCTTTGTCTAATATAAGATAGCTGTAATTAAATGTATTAGTCTCTGTATCCTCAATTCTGTACCATTGGTCCACCAGTCTGTTTTGGTGCCAATACCATGCTGTTTTTGTTACTATTGCTCTATAGTATAATTTAAAGTCTGGTATGGTGATGCCCCCTGCTTCACTTTTCTTGCTCAGGATTGCTTTGGCTATTCTGGGTCTCTTATTTTTCCAGATGAATTTCATGACTGCTATTTCTATTTCTTTGAAGAATGACATTGGGATTTTGATAGGAATTGCATTAAATCTGTATAATGCTTTTGGTAGTATGGACATTTTGACAATATTAATTCTACCTATCCAAGAGCAAGGTAGGTCTTTCCATCTTCTGAGTTCATCTATAATTTCTTTCTTTAGTGTTCTATAATTTTCGTTATACAGGTCTTTCACCTCTTTCGTTAGGTTGATTCCCAGGTATTTTATTTTTTTTTTTTTTGATGCTATTGCAAATGGGGTATTTTTCATCATTTCCCTTTCAGAGTCTTTGTCGCTGATGTACACAAATGCCTTTGACTTATGTGTATTGATTTTGTATCCTGCAACTTTGCCAAATTCGTTTACTAGTTGTAAAAGTTTTCTGGTAGAGTTTTTTGGGTCTTCTAGGTAGATTATCATGTCATCAGCAAATAGTGCTAATTTGAGCTCTTCTTTTCCTATCTTGATCCCTTTAATTTCTTTCATCTGTCTAATTGCTCTGGCCAGAGTTTCCAGTACTATGTTAAATAGCAGTGGTGAAAGGGGACATCCCTGTCTTGTTCCAGTTTTTAGAGGGAATGCTTTCAATTTTTCTCCATTTAAGATAATGTTAGCTCGGGGCCTTGCATAAATAGCTTTTATTATGTTAAGATATGTTCCTGATATTCCTAGTTTTTCTAGTGTTTTGAACATAAAGGGGTGTTGTATTTTGTCAAATGCTTTTTCTGCGTCAATTGAGATGATCATATGATTTTTGTCTTTAAGTCTATTGATGTGATGTATTATGTTTATTGATTTCCAAATATTGAACCAGCCTTGCATCCCTGGGATAAACCCCACTTGATCGTGGTGCACTATCTTTTTGATATGTTTTTGTATCCGATTTGCCAGGATTTTGTTGAGGATTTTTGCATCTATGTTCATTAAAGATATGGGCCTGAAGTTTTCTTTTTTGGATGTGTCTTTGCCTGGCTTTGGAATTAATGTAATATTGGCCTCATAGAAAGAGTCTGGAAGAGCTCCCTCTTTTTCTATTTCTTGAAATAGTTTGAAGAGCATTGGTATTAGTTCTTCTTTGAAAGTCTTATAGAACTCGGCTGTAAACCCATCAGGTCCTGGACTTTTCCTTGTTGGTAGCTTTTTGATGACATCTTCTATTTCTTCGCTTGTAATTGATGTGTTTTAAATTGTGTATAGCCTCCACATCCAGTTTAGGCAAATCATATGACTCTAGAAATCTGTCAATGCATTCAGTATTTTCTATTTTATTAGAGTACAAGTTTTCAAAGTAATTTCTAATTATATTCTGTATATCTGAGGTGTTTGTTGTGATATTCCCTTTTTCATCACGAATGTTAGTAATTTGAGTTTTTTCTCTTCTTCTTTTCATTAGCATTGCTAAGGGTCTGTCAATTTTCTTTATTTTTTCAAAGAACCAACTTTTAGTTTTGTCAATTCTTTGAATGGTTTCCTTAGTCTCAATTTCATTAATTTCTGCTCTGATTTTAATTATTTCCTGTCTTCTACTGCTCTTGGTGTTGGTCTGTTCTTCTTTTTCTAATGCTTTGAGGTGTGATGTTAAGTCATTTATTTGTTGGGTTTTTTTCCTCTTAAGGAATGAACTCAGTGCAATGAATTTTCCTCTTACTACTGCCTTCATAGTGTCCCAGAGATTTCTATATGATGTATCTGTGTTCTCATTTACCTCTAGGAATTTTTTGATCTCCTCTTTGATGTCTTCTTCAACCCCTTGTTCATTCAGTAGCATGTTGTTTAGCTTCCAGTTGATGGAGTAGTTTTTCTTGTTCCTTGTTTTGTCGTTGATTTCCAATTTCATCCCTTTATGGTCCGATAGCATGCAGGGTAGTATCTCTATTTTTTTATATTTGCTGAGAGTTGCCTTGTGACATAATATATGGTCTATTTTGGAGAAGGAGCCATGTGCTGCTGAGAAAAATGTGTATTCGTTTACTGAGGGATGAAATATTCTATATATGTCTGTTAGGTCTAAATTGTTAATTGTTTTGAGGAGGCTTAAAGTTTCTTTGTTTAGCTTTTGTTTGGATGATCTATCCATTGGTGAGAGAGGTGTGTTGAAGTCCCCTAGAATAACTGTGTTGTGGTCTATTTTACTCTTGAACTTAAGAAGCGTTTGTTTGATGAATGTAGGTGCTCCATTATTTGGGGCATACAGATTTATGATTGTTATATCCTGTTGATGGATGGTTCCCTTAAGTAATAAGAAATATCCATCTTTGTCCCTCTTGATTAATTTTGGTTTGAAGTCTACCTTATTTGATATGAGAATGGAAACCCCTGCTTGCTTCCGCCGGCCATGTGAGTGATAAGACTTTTCCCAGCCTTTCACTTTCAGTCTGTTGATGTCTTTTTCTATGAGGTGTGTTTCTTGGAGACAGCAAATTGTTGGGTCATTTCTTTTAATCCATTCTGATAATCTGTGTCTTTTGATTGGCGAGTTTAGGCCATTAACATTCAGGGTTATTATTGAGATGTGATTTTTATTCCCATCCATTTTTATTTGACTTATGGTCTTTAGTTTGATTTGGTTTCTCTTCTGGTTGGTATTTCCTTTAGTTTAATATCTCCCTTTGTTGATTTTCGTTATCATCTTTCTCTTCTTCTTCATGAAAAATGTTGCCCAGGATGTTCAGAAGTGCTGGCTTTCGAGTTGTGAAATCTTTTAACTTTTGCTTGTTGTGGAAGGTTTTTATTTCATCTTCGAATCTAAAGCTCAATTTTGCTGGATATAAGATTCTTGGTTGACATCCCTTTTCTTTCAGAGCTTGAAATATGCTATTCCAGGATCTTCTTGCTTTTAAGGTCTGGGTTGAAAAATCTGAACATAATCTGATTGGTTTCCCCCTATATGTAATTTGCTTCCTTTCTCTTGTGGCTTTTAGTATTCTCTCCTTGCTCAGTGTATTAGGCATTTTCATTATAATGTGTCTAGGTGTGGCTCTGTTGAGATTTTGTTTGTTTGGTGTTCGGTATGCCTCTTGAACTTGGTTTTCCATTTCATTCCTCAAGCTTGGAAAATTTTCTGTAATTATTTCATTAAATAGATTACTCATTCCTTTGGCTTGAAACTCTGCCCCTTCCTCTACGCCAATCACTCTTAAGTTTGGTCTTTTTATGCTGTCCCATAATTCCTGGATGTTATGTTCATGATTATTAACAAGTTTTGCTGTATGGTTTAAATTCTTCTCTAAGACATATATTTTGTCTTCATTGTCTGAGGTTCTATCTTCCAGATGGTCTATTCTGTTGGAGATGTTTTCAATTGAGCTTTTATTTTGGTTTATTGCTTCTTTCATTTCTGGAATTTCTGTTTGGATTCTCTTTAGAGCCTCTATTTCCCTATTGAAGTAATCTTTTACTTCCTGTATTTGTTTTTGGAGTTCTTTGTCAAAATGATCTTTTGCCTCCTGTACCTGCTCCCTCATCTCATTTTTGAGTTCATTCTTAAGTTCCATAAACATTTGGCATATGTAATTTCTAAATTCCATCTCTGGCATTTGACCAACTGTGCTTGCCATGACATCTGCCGATGAGGTATCTTGATTTGTTTGTGTCATTTTCTTTCCTTGTTTTTTCATGTTGCTTGTGTGTCTATTCTTCCTGCACTGTGGGACCTTGACTGTTTCGATTTTACCTTAAAGCCTTATGTTGTTCCTGTAGTACAATGCTATCAGATCACCTTATAATTCCTTTATACTTTTAAAGCCTAACACTTTCTATTCAGAAAATCCAAGTTTGGTCACAATGTACAGATTTTGTTATCCCAGATATTATTTCCAATTTACTCTGTACGTTTCTGATAGGGGTTTTATAGCTTCAAGTATTGGATACAGAGGTGTTATGTTTAGGAAGAAGGAAGTGTCTTGAATTGTTCTTTCTTGGAAAGTATGAAAAGAGATATCTATTGAAATGGTTTAGTGGAAGTGGTTTAGTATCAGTAGATGATGGAAGAAAGAGAATGGGGTTGACAATTAGGTAAAAAGATCAATTTATATATATATATATAGTAAGTTGGAAAAGAAAAAAAAATGATAAAGAGTAGGAATTGGTGTAAGAGAGAGGAGAGAGAGAATCAAGGAAATAGAGAGTAAACTATATATAACACCACTTTGCTACCCAGTTCAATTGCTCTGGTTCTAGAAATCCCAAGTTTTGCGTATAACTTGTTTTTGGCTCTGTTTAGTATGCACTGGCAGGATGTAAACATGAAAGATGAAGGAGGAAGAAAAGATACAAGGGTGAGAAGGAGTAAAAGAATGAAAGAAAAAAGGGAGCGGAAGCAGATAAACACACTAACAATCAATGCGGAAGGAAAAAAAAAAAAAAGCAGAACAAAACAAAGCCAAAAAAAGAAAAAGAAAAATAAACAAACAAACATACAAACAACAACAACAACAAAAAACCCTCCCTGCAATCCAGAAAATCAAGCAGACCAATAAAAAGAAAGGGAAGAAAAAAAAAAAAAAAAAAAAGTCAAACCCCAAGTCTCAGACAAAACGGGCCCTGGGAAGCCCCCCTCTTTTTTTCCTTTCCAGTTCAAACCAATTGCTATTGGATCACAGTCTGTGATCCTGTCAGTGAAATCAAGGCTGCATCCTAGGCCAGCGGCTGCACGGTTCAGTGAAGGAGTGGCCCAGGGGGACTGTGTGTGTCAGCAGATGAATGGCGCCGGGAAGGGGGATCTTCCAGAAGGCACCCCCTCCCCAAGCCCACCCACAGTTGCAGTCCCCTGTGGCCGCTGTGCCAGCCTCAGAAACGCCTTCCCCTGCTGACCAACCAAGTCTCACCCAATTGTGCGTTGTCTTCAGAGAGCTGGAGAGTCCCTGGGTGGATGCAGCAGTCGCTCTCCGTCTCCTCCCCTTTGTCAGGACCAGCCCCTGCAGCTTTCAAAGATGGCGGCGCTCTCCTTCCAGTCAACAGCAGCTCCGCAGACTCCCAGACTCCCGTATCCTTGCCGATTGCACCGGGAAGCCACACCGAGGGTCGCGTCAGGCGGAGTGTGGATTCAAACTGGTGTGTGGACCCGCGGTCTCCCGTGGCTCCCCAGCACCAATCCCGCTGGCTGTTATCGCTGGTTTTTATCGCCGGTTTCACGCTAGTGTGCAGTGAGTTTGGCTGGGGTTGCAGCAGTAGCGCGGTCTCCTCACACTGACCTTGTTTCGCACGGCCTGTGCACTGCCCAGGCGGTTTTGCAGGAGCCTCGCGGCTCCAGCCGCTGCAGACAGCTTGTCTCTTTCTCTCTCTGGTAGTGGTAATCAAACCATCCAGGATATCGGTATTTTCAGTCCATATATATATAATGAAAGGCAATTTATCTGCTTTGTTGGATTCTTTCTACGGAACTGTCCTGAAGTGCGGCTTCCTCTAATCCGCCATCTTGGATCTCCTAAGCTTTAGATTTGAGGACAAAATAAAAACCTTCCAGGATAAACAAAAGTTAAGAGAATTTACAAGTAGAAAGCCGGCACTACAGAACATATTTGGCAAAATATTCCATGATGAGGAAAAGAAAAACAATGATGAAAATCAACAGAGGGAGGTATTACACTAAAGGAAAAAAACAATCAGAAGAGAAACCATGTCAAGGTAAATAACAGAAATAAAAATGGCTGGGAATACAAAACACATCTCAATAATAAATCTGAATGTTAATGGCCTAAACTCACCAATCAAAAGACATAGACAAGCAGATTGGATCAAAAAAAAAAACAACAATATGCTGCCTCCAAGAGACTCATCTCATAGGAAAAGACATCCATAGGCTGAGGGTAAAAGGTTGGGAGAAATCCTACCACTCATATGGACAGAGGAAACAAGCAGGGGTTTCCATCCTCATATCAAATAAAGTAGACTTAAAGCTAAAGTCAATCAAAAGGTATAAAGAATGACACTATATACTGCACAAGGGAACCATACACCAACAAGACTTAACAATTATAAATATATATGCCCCAAATAATGGAGCATCCATGTTCATCAAACAAATTCTCCTGAAGTTTAAGAGTCAAATTGACCACAACACAATAATTGTGGGTGACTTTAACACACCCGTTTCAGCACTGGATAGATCTTCCAAACAAAAGCTGAACAAAGAAACTATAGACAAAATACAATAAACAACTTAGACTTAACTGACTTATATAGAATATTTCATCCTTCAACAAGTGAATACACTTTCTTCTCAGCAGCACATGGAACCTTCTCTAAAATAGACCATTTATTAGGCCACAAAACCACTCTGAGCAAATACAAAAAAGTTGAGATTCTACCCTGCATTCTATCTGACCATAATGGAATGAAATTAGAAATCAATGATAAAATAAGAAATAAAAGCTATTCCAACACCTGGAGTCTAAATAATATGCTACTGAATGAACAATGGGTTGCAGATGACATCAAAGAGGAGATTAAAAAATTCTTAGAGGTGAAGGAGAACACAGACACAACATATCGAAATCTATGGGACCCTGTGAAGGCAGTTCTAAGAAGAAAGTTCATTGCATTGAGTTCATTCCTCAAAAGAAGAAAAAGTCAACAAATAAATGACTTAAAATTACATCTCAAAGCTCTAGAAAAAGAACAATTCAACACCAAAAGTGGTAGAAGACAGGAAATAATTAAAATCAGAGCTAAAATTAATGAAATAGAAACCAAAGAAACAATTGAAAAAGTTGACAAAACAAAAAGTTGGTTCTTTGAAAATATAAATAAAATTGACAGACCCTTATCCAGGCTAACAAAAAGAAGGAGAAAGATAACTCAAATTACTAACATATGTGATGAAAAAGGAAATATCACAACAAACACTACAGAAATACAGGAAATAATTCAAAATTATTTTGAAAACTTGTACTCCAACAAAATACAAAACGCCGAAGGCATCGAAACATTTCTAGAGTGGTATGATGTGCCCAAACTTAAGCAGGAGGATATACATAATTTGAACAGACCAATTTCAAGTGATGAAATAGAAGATACCATCAGAAGCCTACCAACCAAGAAAAGCCCAAGACCAGATGGATACACAGCTGAGTTCTACAAGACCTTCAAAGAAGAACTGATACCAATACTCTTCAATTTATTTCAGGAAATAGAAAAAGAGGGAGCGCTTCCAAACTCATTCTATGAGGCCAACATCACCCTGATCCCCAAACCTGACAAAGACACATCCAAAAAAGAAAACTTCAGACCCATATCTTTAATAAACATAGATGCAAAAATTCTCAATAAAATTCTAGCAAAACAGATACAAAAACATATCAAAAATATAATACACCACGATCAAGTAGGTTTCATTCCAGTGATACAAGGATGGTTCAACATATGGAAAACAATAAATGAAATTCATTACGTCAATAAACTCAAAGATAAGAACCATATGATTATCTCAATAGATGCAGAAAAAGCATTTGACAAAATACAGCACCCATTCATGCTCAAAACTCTAGAAAAACTAGGGATAACAGGAACATATCTCAACGTCGTAAAAGCTATATATGCTAATCCCCAGGCCAACATTATTCTAAATGGAGAAAAATTGAAACCATTCTCTCTAAAAACTGGAACAAGACAGGGATGCCCTCTTTCACCACTTCTATTCAACATAGTAATTGAAATACTGGCCAGAGCAATAAGACAGATGAAATAAATTAAAGGAATACAGATAGATAAAGTAGAACTCAAATTATCATTATTTGCTGATGATACGAATTTATACCTAGAAGACCCAAAAAAATTCTACCAGAAAACTTCTAGAACTCATAAATGAATTCAGCAAAGTAGCAGGATACAAAATCAACACCCTTAAATCTAAGGCATTTCTATATATCAGTGACAAATCCTCTGAAATGGAAATGAGGAAAACTACGCCATTTACAATAGCATCAATAAAATAAAATAAAATAAAATACTTGAGGATCAACTTAACCAAAAACGTGAAAGACCTCTATAATGAAAACTACAGAACACTAAAGAAAGAAATTATGGAAGACCTTAGAAGATGGAAAGATCTACTCTGTTCTTGGATAGGCAGAACTAATATTGTCAAAATGACCATACTACCAAAAGCACTATACAGATTTAATGCAATGCCAATCAAAATCTCAAGGACATTCCTCATAGAAATAGAAAAAGCAGACATGAAATTCATCTGGAAAAATAAGAGACCCAGAATAGCTAAAGCAATCCTTAGCAAGAGGACGGAAGCAGGAAGTGGCATCACTATACCAGACCTTAACTTATACTACAGAGCAATAGTAACAAAAACAGCATGGTATTGGCACCAAAATAGGCCAGTAGACCAATGGTACAGAATAGAGGACACAGAGACTAACACATATAATTTCAGTTATCTTATATTAGACAAAGGCGCCAAAAATGTACATGGGAGAAAAGATAGCCTCTTCAAAAAATTGTGCTGGGAAAACTGGAAATCCATATGCAATAAAATGAAATTAAACCTCTATCTCTCACCATGCACAAAATTCAACTCAAAGTGGATCAAGGATCTAGGAATTAGACCAGAGACACTACACCTAATAGAAGAAAAAGTAAGCTCTAATCTCCAACATGTTGGATTAGTCCCCAAGTTCCTTAATAAAAATCCTGTAGCACAAGAATTAATACCAAGAATCAATAAATGGGATAGACTCAAATTACAAAGCTTCTTCTCAGCAAAAGAAACAATCAGTGAGGTGAACAGAGAGACTACTAATTGGGAACAAATTTTTACCACATGCACGTCAGATAGAGCACTAATCTCTAGAATATATAAAGAATTCAAAAATCTTAACACCAAAAAAACAAATAACCCAATCAATAAATGGGCCAAGGAACTGAACAGACACTTCTCAGAAGAAGATATATAATCAATCAACAAATACATGAAAAAATGCTCAACCTCTCTGGCAATTAGAGAAATGCAAATCAAAACCACTCTAAGATTTCATATCACACCTGTCAGAATGGCAGCTATTAAGAACACAAACAACAATAAATGTTGGAGAGGATGTGGAGAAAAAGGCACACTCATACATTGTTGGTGGGAATGCAAAATGGTGCAGCCAATATGGAAAGCAGTACGGAGACACCTTGGAAAACTTGGAATGGAACCACTTTATGACCCAGCTATCCCACTTCTTGGTCTTTACCCAAAAGACCTGAAAACAGCATACTACAGGGACACAGCCACATCAATGTTTATAGCAGCACAATTCACAACAGTTAAACTGTGGAACCAACCTAGATGCCCTTCAGTAGATGAATGGATAAAGAAAATGTGGTGTATACACACAATGGAGTATTACTCAGCAATAAGAGAGAATAAAATCATGGCATTTGCAGGTAAATGGATGGAGTTAGCGAATATAATACTAAGTGAAGTTAGCCAATCCCAAAAAGCCAAATGCCAAATGTTTTCTCTGACATAAGGAGGCCAATTCACAGTCGGGTTGGGATGGGGAGCATAGGGGGATTAGAGGAACACTAGAATGGCCAATGGGGAGGGAGGGGAAGGCAGGGGGCAAAAGGGTGGGGAAAAAAAAAAAAACGATGGTAGAATGAGATGGATATCATTACCCTAAGTGCATGTATGAAGTCACAAAAGGTGTGAATATACTTTGCATACAACCAGAGATTTGTAAAAATGTGCTCTATATGTGTAATATGTAATGTAATGCATTCTGCTGTCATTTATAACATCTTAGAATAAAAATTTTTTAAAAAATAAAAAAATAAAAATATGACTTATGCATTATCTCTTTGAATTCTTGGGAAAACTGAGTTCCTGTAGTTGGAAGACCAGGCCATTATAAAGCACAACAATCATGTGAATTTCACTATTTTTTATATTGAAGATATTTAACTGATTATCCACAACATTTGTATTACATCTGTTGAGAATGTTTTGAAAAAGAAAATTGCAATCCTGTATTATACCATCAATCAAATACATACGATTTTAGTGATTTTTAATATTTGTATATGATTAGAATATTTTGACTTTGAAACCCAGTATGTTTATCTTACTACTATATTTAAATATTTTCTAATGTTGAAACACTTCTCTAAACTTCATAATAGTGACACATTATTCCATCTTATATGTAACTGGGTAAACCTAACTTACTTGTTCAGGATACAAATGTATTCACATGATTTCCTTAATCACATTGACCTCCTCCTGGCCCTATTTACAGGAAATCCATTATTTTTCTCCTTAGATTACCCTTGCCTGGAATCATTTAAGAACCCCAAGCATGGCTTATCCAATCCAAAATATTCAATGATATTTTCAAATGTCAAGTGGAATGATAACTACACAGTCAATTTATATATTGTTTTGGTCAGTGTCATAGGAGTTGCTAATAGATATTGATTGCATGTGATACAGGGGTTGCTTGTCCAGTGTGGCAAGTGCTTGCTGACTGGTTGAAGTACCTGGTCAAATAGTAAATGCTCCATTTTGCAGCCTGAGGATTACATCTGTTTTTAGCTTCATGACTTCATACTTGGACATTTTTTAAAGACTACCAGAGCACCAAGTGCAGAGAGGCTTCCAGCAATAATCACAGGCTTTACCAAGAAGTAACATTACCTCATGCACATTTAAATTCTGTGTTGCAACTAGACTCACTAAGGCAAACTTCTGCCTACATAATGTGGTCTCATATATACTGTGTTATTCTTGTCAGGGGAACAATTTTTTTTTCAGTCCATCATGAAAGGATAACTGGGAAAAAATTTCTAATTTAAAATTCTAGGAGTAGTTTATCTTCCTACAGAGAGTTGTCCAAGGTTTTCTGTACAGACTGGGGAAGTTTATCCTTCATTGCCTTTTTCGGGAATTGTGTATTGAGTACCTACAATGTATAAAATATTCTTACACTATTTGCAGTTACTGCAGTGTGAACAAAACAAAGTTCTCTACTCTCCTGGAGCTTATTTCTAGTGGTATAAACATAAATTAAATAGATTAATTCAATAATGAATAAATAATAGGCAGTAAGTAGTTCTTTGGCAGGCATGACATTTATGCTAATAATGCAGGGTTAAGAAAGAATGATTCCTGAAAACATATGAGTGAAGAGTGCTTCAGGTAGATTTCAAATAGTATAAAAATCCTAAAACTAGAAGATGTTGTATGTATTCTAGGAAGCGAAATAAAATAAGTGTAGCTGAGGTTGATGTTTGCCGAATAAAAGAAATAGAGTTATAAATGTGGGCAGAGAGTTAGGCTTTTGATAAAACAGGTAGGGCCTTTTAGCCAAATGAAGAATTTTAATTTTGTCACATGTGATAGAATGCCATGGAATGCCATGGGTTTTAAGTAAGATAGTGTCATTGCTTTATGGCTTAAAGATTACTCTGACTGTGTTGTAGAGAATGAAATGTGCATCAGTCAAAGTGGAACTAGGAAGAATAATTAGGAGGCAATTGTTGTAACCCAAGCAAGAGCTAATGGATTTTAGACACTATGAAGAAGGACAAAATTGGACAGATATGATAACTGACAGAAAGGATTTTAATGCAGCAATGAAAAGTAGATTACACAATGTAAAATAAAATATTAACATAATGAACAAATAAGTAAATCTACACAGAAAATTAGATTGTTAAAAAATAAAAATTTCAGACACTGAGGAATACATTTTAATAAAATTTAAAAATGTCAACATGATTTTATCAGTAGTATGAAGGGATTATAAAAATAGAAACAGAGCTGGCATGGTGGCACATCCTTGTAATCCCAGTGTCTCAGAAAACTGAGGCAGGAGGATTGAAAGTTTAAAGCTAGTCTTAGGAACTTAAAAAAATACTGTCTCAAATTAAAAAATAAAAAGGACTGGAGATGTAGCTCTGTGGTAAAGCACCCCTGAGTTTAATCTCCAGTGCTGGGAAAATATAAATATAAATAAAATGAAAACAGTACAAAGATTTTCAGAGTCACATCTATTTGAAACATGGTTCATAAAACATTACAATCACTATGAACCAGTTCAACAGACTTTATTCTCATTTTTATTTACTTTGTCTCTTAAATGGACATTTGATACTGGCATTAATCTATTAATGCATTTTTCTATATATCTATCAACTTTTCATCTTACTCAAAAGTCAGGAAGTTTATTGATATAATGCAGCAAGATAAGAGGATAAAAAGGAGAAACAGTGAGAACAGTAGGAATTTGGAAAATATGCTCCAATTACAGTAAAGGTTTACATGAAAAAAATTAATTTAGCACCAGGTCTGTGTCTACAATTAAAGAGATTTGTAATATTGGTTATCTTATGTGAATTCTAGTAGTCTGTTTTCTGATGCATATAATGGGAATGGTAATACACATCAACTGGTTGATGAAAATATTAGAGAAATATATGTAAAATGTAATGAATATGTTAAGTATAAGTTACGGAATAAAAGTAATTCTTCAAACATTATAATAAGGCTAATTTACATAATTACTCATAATTAATTAATTGTGGTATAGTTTGGACCTTATAACATCCTGCAGCAGATATTTTATGTGCTAAAGTAGTGAAAATTATTAATCATACGCTCTGAAAATTACCTACCATGCTAGTGGCCTATGTTGCTATAAGACAGAATTGTTTTCTTTAATCATTAACTGACTTGAAGTAATTATTAAAATCTTTCTATAAAATTTAAAAATAAAATGACCATGAGGCCTTACGATTGTTTTTTGATAAGACATTTTTATAAGATTTTCCAAAAAATATCTTAAAAATGAGAATTTGTTTTGGAAATGTTTTTGTCATTTATTCTTTTTTTTTTTAATCGAAGTTGTTGTATATAACCATAGAATGCATTACAATTTGTAATACACATATAGAGTACATTTTTACATATCACTGTTTGTATACAAAGTATATTCATACTATTTATGTCTTCATACATGCACTTAGGGTGATGATTTCCATAGCATTCTACCATCTTTTTTTTCTTTTATACCCCCTTGCCTCCTCCCTTCTCCCTCCCCATTGACCTTTCTAGTGTTCCTCTAATCCTCCTATGCTCCCCACCCCAACCCTTATAGTAGAGAAAACAATTAGCATTTGGATATTTGAGATTGGATAACTTCATTTAGCATTATATTCTCCAACTTCATCCATTTACCTGCAAATGCCATTATTTTATTCTCTTTTATTACTGAATTATATTCCATTGTGTATATATGCCACATTTTCATTATCCACTCATCTACTGAGGGGCATCTAGGTTGGTTCCACAACCAAACTATTGTGAATTGTGCTGCTATAAACAATGATGTGGCTCTGTCCCTGTAGTATGCTGTTTTTAAGTTCTTTAAAACTTAAATAGACCCAGTAATGGGATAACTGGGTCATAAGGTTGTTCCATTCCAAGTTTTCCAAGGAATCTCCGTACTGCTTTCCATATTGGCTGCACCATTTTGCAGTCCCACCAGCAATGTATGAGGCTTTTGTCATTTATTCTGAAGAAATAATACAAATTGCATGTTTAGTTGTCAGTTAAAGTTTTATTTTAAAGTATCCCCACATCACACAGAGATACATTTGCTTGCACATACAGACATATACACACACAAAAGGAAAACAAATAAAAATAATGATCATACCTATGACAAATCATGTAACTTTTGCAGTCAGGAAAAATGTCAGGGAAGAATTAACTTTGGTTTAATTGCAAGGAAACTTAGCTTCATTAGAACTTTTAAATCTTTATAATTCCTGGTTGTTTCCTCTATAATTTGATCTTTTGTTTCTTGTCAAATTTCCTTAATGTTCCATTCCCTGATAGTTTACTACATTCATTCTAGAGTTCATCATATATTTATTGATCATCTCTTTGTGTCAAGCATGCTGTAAGACCCTGGGATTTGTATTCATGAATGATCAAAAACAACAATAAGAAACTTTTTATTTACATGGAGATGATATTCTATCATTCTAACTCAGGGACTCAGATGATTAGAGAATAAACAAGCCATGTGTGTAAGTGTGTGTGTGTGTGTGTGTGTGTGTGTGTGTGTGTGTGTGTCCTGGGATATAAAAATAAACCAGGTAAAAGGAATAGGGAATGCTAAGGTAGGCCAGGAATCAGTATATAAGTTGATCTTGTACCTTCTGACTTCTTATGGAGTGGAGGCTCTGTGAAAAAAATCACTTCCAAGCACATTTTTGTTGTTGGAGGAATTTAGTTCCTTGTAATCACAGAACTGAGGTCTTCCTTTCCTTACTGTGTGGCCCACTCAATCAACAAGTCAGCAATAGTGCATCAAATCCATTCTGGGCTTCATTTATATATAAAGTTCAAATATTTGACTTCCTCCCTCAGTCACTGTGAGAAATCCCTCTGCATAATGGCATATGATATTATGCCTCATATAGTCTTTCTATATGAGGGTTAACTATGCCATACAATATGACTTACTCATGATTAACAATGGTGCTAATTATAGGTGTACTGTTATGCAGCAGATTTGGAACTTATTTATTTCACATAAATGACTGAAACTTTATACCCATTGACGAGTGATGACTCCAGGTTGTTCCCTCCTCTCACCATTCTACCCTGCTTTTCTGAGTTTGGCACATTGGAGAACTTGGAGAACATTATGCTAAGTGAAATAATGTGAGACAAAATTACTTTGTGGAAGGAGAAACACTTCATGATTCCACTTAAATAATATAATAGCATCATTACATTCTTTTAAATGCTTTCTTCACTACAAAATGGATTTACTGCCAGAAGTTTTCTTATCTTGTACTAAACCTATAATGTTAATTTTAGAATTAAGACTTAGGATAAAGATTCCACAGTACACAGCTTCCCAAATATTAGTTTTAATCTATTTTTCTTAGGGCTTGGTATGAAGGAAGAAATAGCTTTTTAAAGAACTTAGCGGATACCATTCTTTTTACTAGTTCCTCCAAGTCTCTGCTTGGAAAAAACATTTTCATTCATCTGATTGTTAACCCATTCTGTCTCATGTACATAAATGCTCTATTTATTTTTTATTTAGTGAATTATATGTGTTACAGAGTTAAAGGATTTATGAAGTAACATGAAACATTAAAAAAAAAGCTAGTTTTATGATGTAGAGAATTCTTGAAATACAAAGTTAAAATAGAGGATCTAATTGGGTCTTGACAATAAATTTCAAAGTTTGTGTAACATAATTTTACTGAAAGGGGTGAGAAAAAAGCCGACTGAAGTGACTGGAAAATGGTATTTGGAATACATTAAGGAAATAATTCTAGATGATACTGAACTTAAAGTAGCCTTTGAACAAGAACTTGCAACTGCTTGTTTTTATTTGTCTACCAAGGTAAGAATGGTTTCCTGTTTTAAATTGTAGGATATAAACAATAACAAACAAAACTCCAAAATTTATATGGCCAGAGACTTGAGAATAGTTTCATATTTTAAAATAAGAAGGTAAAAACAAAAACAAAAAAAATTATTTTAGCCAGAACAGTGACCTGATTTTCCTTATTTTTTGACCTGCAAATCTGAAGTATTAATTTACTGTCTCCTATGGAAAAAATTGTGCAAACTGTTATTCATAATTTTTTTAAAAAAGGTGTGAACTATCAATATATATTCAAAGTTAAAATAACCAGACATATAAATTATAAATAATTGGAGCAAATCTTTTCATTGTCAGAGAATAAAGTTATAAATAACTGGGGGGAAAGTGCACTAGAATGAACCCCATAGTGCTGGGTTAGAGTAAAGCACTCAAACGAACTCATTTATTTTAATATAGATAGATAGGTGACAGATCATGATACATTGAAGAATAATAGATGATAGGTAGACAGATAGATATAGATCTATTCCGTAAATGCGTGTGTATGTATTTTTTTGTGTGTGTATGTGTACTCATGTGTGCATGCTCATGTGTACATGTTATTGTATACTCCTATGTTTGCTTTCTCTACCAGCTGTACACCTGAAGTTAGTGATACCTCAGTAAGAATGAAATCTTGACATCTAAATAGCATTCTCCATTAAAATTAACTAGGACTTGGAGGAGGAAAAATATGAGCCTGAAACAACTCATGGTTCCAGGAAGTAATGGAGTTCTCCAAAACAATCTATCAAATCAGTAAATGATTATTATAATAATAACAATTTCTTAGTTTTAACACATGTGCTACAGCTATATGTTAATATCAGAAGAACCTGGATGAGAGCTTATGGAAACACTATTCTACATTATACATTTGGAAATCTAAAATGATTTCATAATATAGTGATTGTTAATAATCATAGAATATATTAACAAATAACAGTTTTTCAATGACTATTGTTTGATTTTTCATACTTTAATAGGGTAAGTCAAACAGATATAGGAGCCAACTTGAAAGATCCCTTGCTGGTCAACTTTGAAAAAATTTAAACATGAAAATAAACAATACTATCATATAATATTGAAAAAGAATATAAATAAAGAAGGACTCGCATTAAAATAAAAAATATTGAATAAAAAATAGAAATGTCATCTAATTCTGAGAAGAATTTTATATGATATGTTTTGATACTTTCCCTTTCTACACAGGAGGTGACATCTTACATCTCCTAAACACTTCCAACTAGTTTCAGTTATGGATGGGCATAATCTATAATCCAAAGAAGAGAGTATGGAAAAGGAAAAATATAGTAACTTCTTTACAGTGGAGAGTGCTCTAAAATGCTACCTTAACCACATAGCCAAGTGTAATATCACTGGTAATGGCATGTTGATTTCATGCATTTCCTGATACATGATGGGATGAAATGGAACTTCACTTCTATGGACTCAATTCCCCATCCCATCACCTTAATCCAGTCATGAGAAAACATTAGACAAACCCTACTGATGGAGTTCTTTTGAAATACCTAACCAGTACTCTTCAAAATTATCCAGATCATAAAAGTCAGGAAATTTTAAGAAACTGTCACAGATTTGAGAGACTTAAGACAAATTGCAATGCTGTATCCTGGATTAGTCAGTTACAGGAGAAAAAAAGACATTGATAGGAAACTTGAAATTCAAATCAAATTTGTAGTTGATTGTTATAACAATAATAATTTCTTAGTTTTAATATATGTACTACAGTTATATAATATGTTAATAGCAGAAGAACCTAGATGAAAACTTAAGGAAACACTATTCCACATTATATTTTTGGAAATCTAAAATAATTTCATAATAAAGCGATTGCTAACAATCATAGAATAAATTAAGAAAAAACAGCTTTTTCAATGACTGTTGTTTGATTTTTCATATTTCAATATTTTCTCCCACATCTTCCAGATAATATATAATTTGAGAACAAACTCACATTTGTCATGAGCTTAGTCTCCTTTTTTCATTTTAAGGGTAGCAACATTTTGAGTTGATAGGGAAAAAAAACATAGATTTAAAGGTATCTTTTTTAAAGAGTTAAATAATATTTTTGTACAAAGAGAATCTGTGTGTGTGTTGTGTGTGGGTGAGAGAGAGAGAGAGAGAGAGAGAGGGAATATGAGTGACTCAAGCTCATGAGTTTTCCTTATTGACAAAATCCATTAGCACACTGAATATAGGTACAGTCCATCAACTCCCCTAACTTTATTTCTATGATTGATGGATTTTTAGAAAAAATAAAATAAATGTTTTGCTAATGCCAGACAGACTGTCATATTTGACATTGGTTCACTGAGAGGGTATTTCCACATTCTAGACTGTGACAAATGAAAATGTGTTTTGTACCAAAACCATGTAAGAAAGCTTGAAAGGTTCAGAAGCTCATTTCAGATAAAGTCATTAACTTTATACTGGTGTGAAATACTATAACAACAAACCTGAGCTGAAAGATTCCTGGGACCATGCTTTCTTATGAAGTATGTTCTTTTCCCTAGCAATGCCTGCAAATCAAACACTCTCACATCTGAAAGTGAATATTTCTGCAGATGATCTTCAGGAAATATCTTCCCTGTTGTTGAAGATTTGTGAGCCTCTTTTGCTTACATTGACTCTGTTACCCACAGCCCTGATGAAAGTTAGAGGTGCAGACAAAATAAGAACTAAAGAAAACCAAAGTCGCTGAAGAATTCTATTCTTTCCTAGTTTCCATATTTTCCCAGTTCCTCATCAATAAGTCATAAAGCAGGTAAGAACATGTTAGAAGGAAAATGACTTAACACTATAAAAAATTGAAAACTTTAACTTCTAGAGACGTGCCACTACTTTGTAATATTTCCAGTTCTATTTCTTTAGACTTGATAATTACATTAAATTCCACAGATTCAAAGAATGTTTTGAAGAGAGTAAAACTGCAGACCCATTTGGTAAACACCAACCTAGAATGAATATAATTATAAGTTTGGTTGTGAGAAGCTGTCTGATGTTGGTGTGTAATCCATTTTCTTCACTTGTGAATACAATTTCCTACTTTTCATTGCATGTATGCTCCCTTGCCTGCTCTCTCATTCTTGTCAGGGGATACATTTAAGTTCTTCTTCAAAAAATGATTGCAACCTGCTATGATCTGAACATTTGTGTCCCCCTACATTTCACTTGTTGAAACCTTCTCCCAAGGTCTTGGTATTTAGAAGGTGGGACCTTTTGGGAGGTAAGTAGATCACCAGGGAAAAGACCTTATGACTATGATGAATTCACTTACACAAAACGTCCTAGAGAGCTTCCTCTTTCCTTCCATCTATGAGGGCACAGCAAGAAGGCCTTGTCTAAGAGAAAGATGGCCCTCATTAGACATTACTGATGTCTTGATCTTGGACTTCCTTTCTTCCATAATTGTGAAAATAAATTTCTGTTCTTTAAGATCCATCCCGTTTCTGACTATTTTTGTTATAGCAGTTCAAATGGAGTAAGACATAATCTCAGCTAAAGAATTTCTCTAAGCTTTCCCTAGTTCTAGAACTATTCTGCACTATTGTATACTGGAATCTCCCTCAGATTTTTTTTTTTTTTTTTTTGTTGTTGTTGTTTTGTTTTGTTTTGTTTTCCTGACATCAACCAAGTAGCTTCTGAAAGACATGTCAATTATAATAAATGACTGGGAAATAGTAATTTTTTGTGCTTACTGCTTTAGTCAGCTTTCTCACTGCTGTGACTAAAAGACCCGATGAGAACATTTTAAGAAGGAAAATTTTATTTGGGGGCTCATGATTTTTTCAAAGTCTCAGTCTACAAACAGATGGCTTTATTCCTCTACCTCAAGGTGAATTTGAGCATCATTGCAGATTAGTGTGGCAGAGGGAAAGGGCTCACATGATGATTAGGAAGCACAGAGAAAGAAAGACTGCACTCACCAGATACAATGGCAAGCCCACAGGGACCCACATCCTCCACCCAAACCCTACCTTCCTTCAGTTGCCACTCAGTTAATCCCAGTAAGGGATTAATTGACTGATTGTGTTAAGGTTTTCATAACCCAATCATTTCTCCTCTGAATCTTCTTGCATTGTCTGACTCTTGAGCTTTTGGGGGACACTTCACATTCAAACCATAACACTTACTACAACAGTTTTGTTTGCTACTTTAAGAATATCAACTGCTAGGTTCAGAGTGTTGCTCAGTGGTAGAGCACTTGCCTTGCATGTACAAAGTTCAGGGTTGGATCCCTAGTACCATCAAAATGAAAACAAACAAACAAACAAAAAGATTGGTTCCTGTTTTATAAATATATGAGAATTACTTCATGGTTAAAGAAATGCTATAGGCCACTATTAAGATCTTAAATGTTTGTGCTAGGTTGTTTATGTTTCTTAATTTGACCATTTTATTTCTTTGGGCTAGCAATTTTTTTTCTTTTTTCTTTTTTTCTTTTTTCTTTTCTTTTTTTTTTTTTGTGGTACCGGGGATTGAACTCAGGGGCACTCGACCACTGGGTCACATCCCCAGCCCTTTTTTGTATTTTATTAGAGACAGGGTCTCACTGAGTTTCTAAGTGCCTTGCCATTGCTGAGGCTGGCTTTGAACATGAGATCCTCCTGCCTCAGCCTCCCAAGTGCCTGGATTACAGGCGTGTGCCACCACGCCCGGCTGCATTTTTTTTTTTTTTTTTAATGGTAGAACTTGCTTACTTGCCTAAATTTTTCAAAGAAAAGTCTAATTTAAGTTGATTTTTGACTGTTCTGAAATACATTATAAAGATTCATTATTGCTCTACATTTCCCACATAACAATACAAATAAGTCTTCCCATATTGAAAATGACCAGTTTTACAAGAGGACAAATAAAATAATAAAAGCTAAGATATAGTACTTTCTAATAAGGACATCAAAGAATATTACCTAGAAAACATAGCTAAAATGCAAATATTTTAACAATTTTTCAAGGATGGAGAAATGCAAATTTGACTTTGGACCTGTGAAGGTAGTCAGAAAATGAAGAGACCCAGCAAAGTGATACTGGTCCTGTGGGTTTTCCACTGGAAGTGTATCAGATTCTAAAAGTGTCTATGGCAACTGGATAAGAAGTTAAACAGAGGACACTTTGTAAGTGGAGCTGAGTTTGCAGTCTCATACTACAATACTGAGAAAAAAAAAAAATCAGGGAATCAGGAATTCTCTCTCTCTCTCTCTCTTTTTTTTTTTTTTTTTTTTTTTTTGTTGTTGTTGTTGTTGTTGTTGTTGGTACCAGGGATTTAATTCAAGGAGCTCCACCACTAATATGGATCCCCAGACCTCCTTCTTTTTTAAAAAAATTGAGATAAGCTCTTGTTAAACTGTCCATCTGACCACAAATTGACAGTTCTACCTCAGCCTTCTGAATTGCAGGGATTACAGGCATGCACCACCAAGAATTTCTAAAAACAAAAGTCCAGAAAATATCTCAGATTTCAGATGGAAGTACAGGTGTGCTCTACTATTAAAAGTGAGTACAATCCTTCTAAAACAATCATTCAACTGCTACTGAACTCAGTCCCTTCTCATCAGAGGATAAATAGGAATCTCTTCAGAGGAAGAAACAAACATCTGGAGCCTCTATAATTTGAATTTTTTGCCATTCTATCAAAAATAACCAAGTATGCAAAGAAAAGAACTAACAGAAAAAATACTAATATAACAGACCCATAAATAACCCTGTGTGGGGAATGATCCTAAATTGAATTTAAAAATCAATTATCATAAATTTAAAAGTGTTATTAATTGAACAGAAGATTGAGTGTGTGTTTCAGTCATTTTTTGCATTGCTGTGATCAAACTACCCAACAATAACAACTTAGATGGGGAAAAGTTTATTTGGAACTCACAGTTTCAAAGGTCTTAGTTCATAGATTGTTAACTGCACTGCTCTGGGCCCAAAGTGAGGCAGCAATAATGGGGAAAGTGCTCAGTGGAGGAAAGCCTCTCAAACTCATAGCAGGATCAGGAACCAGAGAAACAGAGAGGGGCCATAGGGAAAATGCACCCTTTCCCTTTCAGGGCATGGTCCAGTGACCCACCTCCTCCAGTCCTACCTCACCTGCCTACAATTACCACTCAGTCCATTCAAGTAAGATGAACTAATTAGGTTACAGCTCTCATAATCTAAACATTTCATCTCTGAATATTCATGCTTCAATAGGAGATATTGAAAGACCTTATATACAAATGGTAGCAGCATATCACAAGAAAGAATTCATTAACTAAAAATACTGAGAGATATAATGCATAGTAAATATGGAAAAGTTTATATGAAAGATTTAAATCGGTAATATATGTACAATTAGATTCCCACAGAAGACAAACAGTAAGAATGGGGGAAAATATTGGGGAGGATAGTATACAAGAATTTTCTGAATCTCTCTATATAAGGCCATATGTATGTCAAGAAACTCTAAAACTTGTCAGAGAAGATAAATACAAATACAATTAAAGATTCCATATTATAACTCATATTTCACTATGTGAAGACAATATAAAATATTTCCCCACAGCAAAGAGAAAAATATTTGATAAAATTCAATATAAATTCATGACAAAAATATGAATCTTAGTAAATTAAAACTAGAAATTATTATACTGATTTTTAAAGAAAAAAATTTCCAAATGCTTCAGCAACCATAGTGATGAAGTGCTGAAATCTTTCCCCTATAGACTGAGAATCAGACCAAAGAACATCCAATATCCTTACTTCTACTTGATTTTTCTTGAAATAATAGCAAATTAATGTAAGTAGGAAAAAAAAATTACCAAAGTCACAGCAACCTGCAAGAAAAAAGTCCGAAAATATTATTAGTTGAAGAAATACAAACCAAAACACAATTGGGGGAGGGAATCTGATAAATTATGCAATACTTAAAAAGAAATCAGTAAAAATAATATTGAAATAAAGCAAAGAACCCGAAAGTAAATACATAGATTAAAAAGGCCACAATATGAACAAGATTTTGTCTTCTTCTTATACCTAGAGGAGCTGGTTATTTATTTTAAATTGATAAATAACCCTCATATAATCTATGAAGTGTGGCAATCCCAAATATGTATAGCTAAGTAATTCATGTATGTGGCATCTATATAATCCCCACCTAAACGGAGGTTTAGAATGCTTTCAATATGCCAAACACCTTGTTTATATACATTCCCAGTCTATAGCACTTTCCAAAGTAACCCTATTCAGCTTGTACTTGAACTTCTTATAAATAAAACTATATGTTTTTCTTTCAATAAAACTAGGTATATTTTTGTGTTTATATTACATTATCTATGTCTATGTTTATGAGTTTCCTCTATATTATTAGAGAAAATGTTTATTCTTTTGTAAGTTGCTATGTAGAATTATTATATTAAATTATTTAATTATTTAAAATATACATTTATTTATTTATTTATTATTTTCCATTGGTGTACCCTTTGATTGTTTCCATTATTTAGTGTGAAGAAATTTCCTGTAACATTCTTTTGCATGTATTTTTGTGGACTTATGATCTTACTTCTCTTGGTTATATAATTTGGACTAGAATTGTTGATTTTATGGTGAATCAACTAGATTTCCAAAGTGTTTATACTGTTTTACCTCAGTATGGGTAATGTGTCAGATCCTCATAAATGTTTAATGTTTGTTATGTTTTAAATTTTTCTCATTCTGATACATGTATGATTATGTCTCATGATGATAAAATTTGAATTTCCAAAATGGTTACGAATGTTTAGAAGTTTTTAAAATGCTTATGAGTTATTTCAATATTTTTGTGAAGTATTGATTTTTTCCTGCTTTTAAAAAGTGGGTCATTGATCTTTTTAACTTGTGAACACAATACACACACACACACACACACACATACACAATGTGTATACATGATATTGAAGAAAATAAAATTTTAATTAATTCCTTCCCATACCAAATGACATCCACAGTAGAATTGATATGCAAAATATATATGCAAACTGTGTGTATATATAGATAGATATACACCCTACATATACATACACATGTGTGTTTATTACACCCTACATATACATACATATATGTGTTTATATATGTGTGTTTATGTATTATATATACATGCATATATGTACACATTTATTTATATGTGCATGTGTCTATGTATATAACCATGTGTGTGTGTTATAGTGCATTGGTAAAAAACAGTGATGCAGTTTTGAGAAATGTATCATTAAGAAGTATTTTTATTGTGCAAACATCATAGATTTTATACACACTAAAATGTTTTGATGTCACTAGGTTATATATATATATATATATATATATATATATATATACTTGTATATATATATATTTGAGCCATATATCAAATCTTTTTGAAAAATTATAGTATATGTGGCCTGATCTATTGTTGACCAAATGTCATTGTGTCATGTGACTTTATATTTTATTTTATATATATATATATAATATACATAAAATAAATGGGTTTATATATGTGCATATGTACATATATATCTGTGTGCACAGATGTAGATATAGATGTGAATATTGATATGAATATAGTTTATGAATCTTATAGTGCATGTAGCTAGGGTGAATATCTTTTCTAAGACTGCATCAATTTTCAGGAAACTTGCAATCATATCTAGGTCACAAATCAAATGAGAGTTTGTGTGTGTGTGTGTGTGTGTGTGTGTGTGCCTGTTCCTAGATCTTGTGTTGCTTCTCATTCTTCTACTTGCTAAATCTATGCCAGTTTCATCTTATCATAAATAGTATAGCATTATAGCAGTTCTTGACATTTAGTTAGTTAAGTGCTCCAATTTAGTTCTTCATTTTCTTTTAGTAGAGTGTAAAAGGCAGGTATAAGATATGTATAAAGTATATTCATGTAAGCAATAATTTTAATTGCCCTCTATAGTAAACCTATTCACAACCAAATTGATAAGCTTCACTATGTATGTAAACACAAAAATATTATTCAGAAATGATTTATATATGTAAAAATGGTTTGATTTTAAAAATAAAACATTCATTTAAAATAATATATACTGTATGAAACAGTATGTCAGACAAAACTAACATAGACTATATGATTGTTATTGTAGAATGTTCATAAAAAACTATGAGTTATTATTAGAAATTGAGTTAGTGATACTTTGGTGTAGATTGACTCCAGCAGACTTGGTAGAGGGAGGTTCCTGGGCATCTGGTAATGTACTATCTTCATTTGGCTACAATGGCAGATTCACCTTGCTAAAGTCATAGGTTCACATATGATTTTGTGTCAATTTCAGTAAACAATCTTTGTTTCAGTTTACAAAAATTAAAAACTAAATTAAAAAAAAATGAACAGGGTCTAGAGAAAAAATTTAAGTTGTCATGTTCCTATTAGAAGGTGTCTAATAAAATGGTGTAAACATTATGGAAATTAGAATAGTTCTACCTATTCTTTCCAAAATCATCAGTTGCTATTTCTACTTTTTTTGACTTCAGCATATTTGAGAATAATTTTCCCTGCCTACTTTTATAGAAATATCAGAATATTTTTTCTAGCTCAGTTGGGGCTTTCTTTGGGTTACTATTAGTGCTTTGCTTTGAAAGTCAAGAAAAGTTGTGGGAAATAACTTGGAAATATGAAAAAAAATTAATGTAGAGCTTTATGCTTTATGCTTCCTAATGACTAACTTCAAGAACTCTTTTCCTATATATAGCTGTTCTTTTATTTTCTTTCTGGTTTAGAAGATTTTTGACAAAAACACTAAAATTCAGTAAAAACTGGTGAAACAAGCAACAACAAAAATGAGTTGTTCATCTTCTCTAATAACTAGTTCAAAACACATTTCATATTGGCCTTCAAATTTCCTGGTGCTTTTTTTTTTCTCTACAAATACAAAACAAAGCAACATATTCAGGTATTTTTCAGATCATTTTCTATCCTTGATGTGATTTTATTATATCTCCAAAACCAAAAAAAAAAAATAATAATAATAATGTAAACACTGTCAAATCTCAAGTTATTTTATATAATTTTTGCCAGGGTTACAGAACAGTTGGTTAACTAAACAGAATCTAGCTCAAGGGACAGAGGTGTACCTTTTATTTGTAAATAATTTAATAATGAAATTACATGTGATCAATATATTTATAAGCAGTTCCTAAAATAGATCCAAATTCCAAGTATTGCAAACAAATTAGAGAAGGAAGGATATTTTATATAGATTGATTTTAGCAAATGACCTGTTCAGAGCGTGTAATAACCAAGTATTATTTAACTTTGTACCTTGTGATTTAAAAAACACAGCCAAACTGATAGAGGCATTTTACAACATAAAAAAATGCAGTAACAGGCCGGGCGCGGTGGCGCACGCCTGTAATCCCAGCACTTTGGGAGGCTGAGGCAGGAGGATCACGAGTTCAAAGCCAGCCTCAGCAATGGCGAGGCACTTAGTAACTCAGTGAGACCCTGTCTCTAAATAAAATACAAAAAAGGGCTGGGGATGTGGCCTAGTGGTCGAGTGCCCCTGAGTTCAATCCCCAGTACCAAAAAAAAAAAAAAAAAAAAAAAAAAAAAAATGCAGTAGCATCATGTACAGAAAAAGTAATATTTACCTTTAATGTATACTCACAATGCATATGATAATGTAAGGAGAATCCTTTCTAGAACACTGTTTATATAAATAAATATATTAAATACTATATATTTAATACTGACTCCCCCTGTCCTTAAAACACATACAAAATTATAGCAAGTGCTTTATAATTTTTATGGAACTGGTACATCAATTAATATTAAAATTAAAGGATAAACACACACACACACACACACACACACACACACACACACACAGAAAACAAACAGATTATAAAAGTTAAATAACTTGTGAATATCCACACAGGTAATTAAGTTCCTAGGCAGTATATCCACAGACCCGTATAAATCCAAACCCATTAATAGTCCCACTTTACAGCTAATCTTAACGGGGGTATCAATAACCATAGGTAGATTTGACTTACGTGATAAATAATAAGGTAAAAAATTAGCATTATATAAAATCATCTTGAGATAGACTGAATCAATTATAATTTTGTATAATTATTTGAAATGTTTCAAATTATGCCCCATTCTTTTTTTTTCCATTAAAGGGTTTTTTTTTTTAATTTATTTTTTTAATTTATAATAATTACAATTCATAGTGCCCGTATATAGCATCTTTTTACATACAACTGTTTGTATACAAAGTATATTCGTACAATTCAGGTCATCAATCATGCATTTAGGAAAATGATATCCGTCTCATTCAACTACCTCTTTTTTTCATTTCTCCCCCTCCCTCCCCCCTTGCTCCCATTCTTATTACTTCAACTGAAGAACTTCAAGAATTGTTTGTAATCTCATTGAGTTGCAAGAATTCCTTTTATTAGGGTGTACCTGGGATTGAACTCAGTGGCAATCAATCACTGAACCACATACCCAACCATACTTTGTTTATTTAGAGACAGGGTCTTGCTGAGTTTCTTAGCGCTTTGCTTTTGCTGAGGCTGTCTTTGAACTTGCCATCTTCCTGTCTCAGCCTCCTGAGCCACTGGGATTACAGGCATGCGCCATTATGTCTGGCTGTAAGATTTCCTCATGTATTTTGAGCCATATATTCAATTTGTGATTTAAAAATATTTTCTTCCTTTCTGGAGATTTTCTGGTCATTTCCTTTACCATTATCACTTGAAAAACATGAGATTGAATTTTGGTGAAATTCAATTTGTTATCTTTTTATTTTACGGCTTGTACTTTTGATGTCATATATAAGAAATCATTATCTAACACAAAGATATGAAGGTTTACTTCTTTGCTTTTTTCTAAGTTTACTTGTCTTAGCTCTTATATTTAGCTAAGATACATTTTGGATTTTTTAAGATGGTGTGTGATAAGGTTCTGACTTAAGTTTTTTTATATGTGGATATCCAGATATCTATCCCAGCTCCTTTTGTCAAAAACACTTTTTTCTCAACTGAATTATCTTAGAGTCAAGCTTTATTAGTGTTAGCTCAAATGAGAGTCATCTTCACTAGCTGAATGAGACACCTAAGGTAAGCAGAAACCACCCTTCACCCAAGATGGCGATGTCCTATTCCTGGAATATGTAAATTTGAGACCTTAATCATGGCAGAGTGACTTTGTAGATGTGAGGACCATAAGATGGAAAGTTTATACTGGACAGTTGGTGTGGGTACAATGTATTCACAAAGTCTTTATCAAAAATTCTTATAAAAGAAACTTGTATGAATTTCTTTCTCTAAGGTTCTAACTTTCTCAGAGAGAGAGAAAGAATAATTTGGCACTTCTAACCTTCAGACTTGTAACAAATCTTTTGTTTTTTAAAGTACTAGCTTTGTGTAATTTGTTATAGCAACCATACAAAACTATGACTATATGAGATAATATAAATATAATATAAACATAAAATGTTTAAGACATGAATTCCATCACCTTGTCTTAAATGAGAATGTTTTATATTTGTCACAAATTTAAATCTTTTTGTATTTTGCTAGTGAGAACTGTGGTAGTTCCTTATAGATAACCATTAAATTCTTATAGTACTGCATTGTGTTTAGCTAACCAGAATAAATAAGCAGTTTGATACTTACTATTGAAAACAAAACAAAACAACAACAACAAAAAAAAAAACTCTTTAGGAGTTTACCTGTCTTATCTAATTTTCTTTTTCTTTTTCTTCTTTTTTTTTTTTTTATCACTGATCAATTTTTAAGTTAGTGAACTTTAAATATCTTGGTGGTTTGTTTTAACAAAGTATTAGTCAAATTTTCATTACTATTACAAATTTCCTTAAGTAATGAACTTATAAAAGGAAGAAAGGTTTATTTTGGCTCATGGATTCAGGGTTACCAGCCCATAATCACTTGGCCCTGTTACTTTTGGGCCTGTGTGGAGGTAGCTTATAATGACAAAAACATGACTGAGGAGGTCGGTTCACCTCAAGGTGGCCTTGAAGCAGGGAGAGAGACGGGAAGGAACAGGTGTTCTAATATTCCCCGCAATGGCAAACACACAACAATCTTTCTTGACTGGTGAATTTAGGAGAGAAAACAAAACATATGTGGGTAGACCTTACTTTAATTCTCTTTTGTGAAATGTTATCTGCAGAATGAATTCATTCTTCACTCTCTCTGCCATGCAGTAAGAAACCTCTTCCTGACAGAGACAGTCTGAGGTTGTCCAGTGCTACTTGTAATTACCTAATTCTAACCTAATTCTCGCATCAACAAGCCATTTCATCATAAATCTAAATCACCATTTTCCAATTGGCTTATACAGTAAGAATAATGTTATTTTGATTTATATCTGTCTGACAGAGACTCTTGTGTCTGTCTCTCATTTTGTTACAAAGTGGGGGGAGGGCATAATTTAGAAACAGGAATTTTTAAGGCTAAGCTACAGTCATTGAATTCTAAACAGGATTATTAGTTATGTTTGTCATGTGACACTAACATTTTATTTGACAGTGGCTACTTCAAAATAGGCCAACGCATATATAAACCTATACTGAGTATTGTGCACTGAATCCATCCAAAATGATGGTAATTATTATTATTCAAGATGTGCATCCCTCCGGTTAATGGAATAAGAATCAATTCCAAAGTAATCAGCAAAAGATTTTGCCACCTTGGGTCTTTCTATTTTCTCCTGATTCCACAAGAAAGCTCTGTCCAAGCGCATAAGCTCACAGCACTCAAGCTTTGTCCTGTGTCACACTGCAATCACTACACAAGTCTGAATGAACATTAAGCACTCAAAAATTTGCATTGATATGCAGCCTTCTGAGATGCATCTCATGTGCATATTGTTAATTAACTCTGCTTCCACACCTGGGTCTACTGTCCATGACTGTAAGCACATTTTCAAGAGGGGATCTGAAAGGCAATTCATTAACTTCATGTCATTCTCCAAAATCAACAACAATAAAAACATACAAAAGAGAGGCAGATTCGGTAACTAATTCAGCCTAGAACTAGAACATCTGCCATGAAGCTAAGCTGGGTTTGTTTTGGCTTTCACTTTGAAACATTATTTAAAAAGCTCCAATCTGTTTGATTTGAAGGGGCTTTGGGAGCAGGGAAAGATGGTTGAATGTCAAAGTATAGGGAATATTGGTTGATTTTCACATGGGGTTTGGAAAAGGCAGAGTAAAAACAAATAAGAAGGGGGAAAAAATAACACCACTGACAACAACAACAAAGCATTAGAATTTGAATCAAAAGACCAACAAAGTTCAATACTGGATCTATGATCTTTGTAGCTGTTTGTTCTTCAGAGCTTAATTAACTGCTTTTAATGACAGTTTTCTCATCTAGAAACTGGGTATGATAATATTTTCATCATAGATTTTTCAAGGGCATTTCAATGATAAAATGATTGTAAGGAGCTTAGCAGTCAAATTGGTCTACAAATGGTAATCAGCAATTATTATTTGAATCTGAATCTAAAGAAAGTTGGCAGTGCAAGTTTAATTTTCAAAGAATGAACTTGCATATTGCTTGGATAAATAAAATTTCACATATAACTGCCAGTCACAACTTCTGCATTTATCTGCTCTAAAAGCACAATATACAGCTTCAGATAGACATTCCTTAAGACAGTGGGAAAAGCACAAAATGTTTTATTCAGTTCTACCAAAGCCTCACTATATAAGCATTCATTCTAAGTGAAAAGAGCATTTCAATACAAAGAAACTTTCAAAATAGGATCTCAGACTTCTGTTGAACAACACTGCCTCCTAAAATTCTTCCATTGCCAAAATTACGGAGGCAAATTTGTCAAGGATTGTGTATGAGATAGTGTAATTGCCATCAGATAGTAAGAATTGCAACAGAATTTATAGATCTAGAATTGAGTTGGAAAGATTTACCTATAGTATGACACTTACGTGCTGTGAAAACATTGCTTTTAAATATTTTTAAGATTTATTTAATCTTTATTATTTTTCTTAAGCCTTCTTCATGAGAATTCCCTCAAGTGTTAATGTGCAAAAAACACAAAAACAAAAACAAAAAAAAAAAAACAAACAGTAAAGTCAATCCTGTGCAATAATGTAGTTTATATAAGTGATGCTCAATCTTATTATAATAAACATAACATTTTTCAGAATGTATTTATGGGATGCAGAGTATAGCTTTGCAATTCCATGGCATGAATGAAGGAATGGGCAAGATGGAGCAATGATACTGAGAAGGTGTCATCCATGGGTTATGCCTCCATCCTCTGATCACTGGCTTTTTACTCATCCTTAGTGTTGGAATCTAAACTGGGGATACCTAGTGAATCAATCCCTTTCTTGCTTTGGGCTGAACCTATCGACTTAAATGCCTTTTGACTATAAACAGCTAGCAGGCCCCAGGTTTCTGCCATATCCCCCAGAAAGAACAAACTCAGGCTAGCAGTCCTTCTCAGCGTCTGCTCACTGGGAAGAGAAGAGTGACTTTCTTGCTCTGCCACTGCAGCAGACTCCATAGCAAACCTGCTACCTGACAACTCAGCCTCCAACCAACTGCTACATGAAAATTAAGATGGCTAAATGAGAAATAAACCTTGAAACTTCCCTCTGCCAGTGATGCTTTCATCCACAGCCTGTGGTACAGCCCCATCAAGATTCTGAATTTCAAAGACAAGCCAAATTAAAATGATATTCCTGGTTTATAGCATGATGCTCCTGGTTTGTAGCATATGGACACCCAAAAGCAAGCATGGAATGTAAGGACTGTAACATTTGGATTCAGAACAAGGCGACTAGCTCTGAGCTGCAACACAAATTCAGTCTGCCCTGCTGCTGGTCTCCTAACATTTATCCACCAGACATCCACCAACTTCACTCTATACCACTCTGTGACACAGTGACATGTCTTTTATTTCTGGATTCTAACAACATAAGGTGATACCTGAAGTCCTGGGAGCAGGTGGGAATGCCCAGGGAGTTTAATAAATTAAAACCCGTGACCAGAATACGTGGAAAGGCTTACACAGTGTATGTGAAGATGAAGTACTTCTATTGACTGCTGTTTTTTTTTCAATTTCTACTCTCTGCCTTTGAACTCTATTAAATGATATTGCAATTGGAAACACCTACCTGTACTCTTTAAATCCTCTTTTATACTTGTTCTGTGAGAGAAGTCTTCATATTCTATTTTAAATTATACCTATACTTTGTTGAAATAAAACGGTTCTTCTTTTCCTTTCATTATTCTTTTTATCTCCCCTATAACAACTCTTCTTATAACAGGAATTAGATTATTGCAATATACCATTTGTAAAGTTTCTGGTTTTTTCAAAATAATATTTTAGTTTTTAAATTGTAACAGTCAAGTAGCCAGTGTCTCTGACACTAGGCTTCACAACTTTGTTTCTTTCTACTAATTAGTTCCTGTCATTTTACTGAACTTGCATTTCTTTGCCCCAAATACATTTTCTATTGGTTCTTTTTAGTTATACATGACACTATAATTCATTTTGATATAATTATACAAACATGGAATATATATTATTCTAATTAGGGCCTCATTCTTTGGATGTACAGAATGGTGAGATTCACTGGTATATTCATATATGTACATAGGAAAATTACATCAGATTCATTCCACTGTCTTTGTTTTTCCTATTCCCTCCCTTCCAAGTACACTTTTGGTCAAATATCCTCTTATTATTTAGAACTGCCTTTGGAGGAAGCCAGAGAAACATCACAAACTTTGCTATCACTAAATTTTCTGGTATGAAGACTATAAGTAACCAGCAAAGCAAGTACCCCATAAAGTAGAATATTTTCTTAATTTGAAAATAAGAATCAATTGAAAGTTAACAACTTGCAATTTTGCCATTTAAAGTTATTTTAAATTTTGAACTTTTTGTGCACTTTGTTTTATTCGTTTTGTTGTTGTTGTTGTTTGTTTTACTATAATGAGGAAAACAACACCTTGGACTGCAAAATATCCAATCTGGTCCTTCTTGTGTCTTTAAGCCCCTTAACTGTTTCCACCACTGCAGTTTCACTATTATCTACTTTATATGTTAATCTCACATGCAAATTTTCTAGGAAATAAATGCCTTAGGTCTTTAAGAAAAGCCCTTGGTACAACCATCACCTTAAAAAAAAATTTGATAAAACCACTCTTCCATATGGTTGACAGCATCCTTCTAACAGAATTTTAGGATACTTACATTTATGTCAACTAATACATTTGACATATTTTGACTTGACATACTGCATCATCCTTCTATTTTCATTCATAAACACATATATTTTCTAGGCTTCTATCTATTTGGATTATACATAATCATAAATCCAATCTTTCTCCCCTTAGTGACTCTTCCTTGCAATGTATCTTTCAAATTTTATCTGATATACCTTAGAGACAGCCATTTTATTTGCACTAATCAAAACTGCCTGCCTTGTCTGACTGTTGCTCAGCTTCTAAACCAGTAAGAGTTCTGAATCCAGTTTTATATCCCATACCACATTTTCTTTTTACAAAAGCCAGATTCGTTTTAACATTTTTTTTAAATTTATCCCCCAAACCCTAGGTTATCATTTTAGACAACTTCAGAAACAAGTGAACTTTAAATTGAGCTTTCTAATGGCAAGATTTTTTATTGGGTGCATAAATTTCTTTATGTTTAAAATGTTTAGTAAATCATTAGCAGTAAAAGTATGCAAATTTTAATTTTTTTATCTGACATTAAAATTTAACTGAAGTTTGGCATCATATATGGCATCATAACTTCCTCAGAACTGTTTCAGAGCATTTTGTTAATTTTCTCTGATTATTTTCATTAAATAGTCTTCAAAGTTCATGTTAATGTAAATAAAAGAGGAAAAGGTTAATAAGAGAATAGAAAGGGAAAAGGAGGGAATACAGTGTAGTTATAAGTAAAACATGTGAATCAATTCCACAAGGAAAAGAAATAAAGTGAGAAAACCATACAAAGATTATCAAAGAGATGAAAAAAATGTAAACAATATAACAGTGAAAACAGTTACATTCCTGAAGAAACTTTTTGGAGCAAAGTAAACAAGGAAAACCCAGTTGAAATGAGGTTTACAGAACATGTGTTCAAATCCAGGTAGGTCAGTTCAGAGTCCAAACTCTAATAAATCACTTTGATTCCAAATAACGAACCCTATTATTTTATAACAGATGTCCAGGAATAAACAAAGGTCACTTTTAGCTCACTACTACAACCTTCTATTATCTCTTTTTAACTATTTTTTTCTAATGATATTTTAGTGTATTTCACATTGAGTTTTGTGAGCATTTTGTAGATTAAGTTTCACAACATTTTCTTGGTCATATACTCACAAGCACTTTTCTTTTTACAAGTTTTCTGTTTGATTACTTTTGATTATATTAATATGCTCTTTTTAAACTTACAGTTTTGTGGAATTTTCTTACTATTGTGGTCCCCAAATACCTTAAACAAACTATAAATTCACCTATTTTGTTGTTGTTGTTTTTTGTTTACTACTCAGTACATCAGGAATTTATCATAGCATTTGGTATGAATCAAGAAATTTAGAGGGTTTTCATTATCTTCCACAATCAGTCATGACTCTTCTCTGTATGATTGAAGATCTACTGTGCTCAATGGTCACAGTTCTGCAGTCACCTGTAGTCACATCTCAGAACAACAGATCTATGTATGGCTTTTACAGAGATTGATGATATCCTATAGTACTTTTTTCACTGTAAAATGTAATAGTTTTAAAATCTTCCAGCAAACATTGCCTCTTTTATTTTCTCTACCATGATCCATAATTTTGTCCATTTGAAAATTTGCTTACAAAATATATAATCCCCTATGAATTTAAACAACACATTCCAATTAGATATCATGTGGCTACATCCCTTTTGTTGATCCTTATCTCATATTAGTTAAGATTAAATGCACTAAAGTCAGATGACCTGACTTGGAAGATAGCATCTCCTATTTATTACCTATGTAATCTTGTATAGGCTATGAAGCTGTCTGTGACAATATCTTCATTAATCTCAAAACAGAGATAACCATAGTAGCTTTACAAAAGGTTGTTGTGATGGTTAAGCAGCATCTTGCAAAGTGGATAAATCACACTCTGTTGTGTTTGGCCTAGTCAATGCTCCTAGTAAGTTTCTGCATAGAACTCTTAAGAACTCTGGTTCTTCAGAGAATAGGCATTGAAAGTAGTTAAAAGTACTGTGGCTTTGAAGCATGCCTCTGTCATTTACTGGCTTGTATCTCTTTAAGAGGCTGTTTACTGACAAGAATATAATTTTGGCTAGTGCACAGGGTGTTCATTGTGCAGTGTGAATGTGGGCTTTCAGGAGATGCAATTTGTGCTCACATCATGGCTATAACACTTACAAGATGTGTGTCCCTGGAAAACCTTACCTTAGTTTTTGGTGCTCACTGAGGTAAAGATAATAACTACATCTGCCTTCTGGGGCTGCTATGAGTCTTTGAGTGGCACATGTTCAGCACCTAGAGCAGCACTTGACAAGTGAGAAGTGCTCGGTACATTTATGCAGTCATTACTAAGAGCTAATGCTCCTGAAAACTCTTTAGACTGGCATTCTCATTCCACAAGGGCAACATCATGTTTATTATCTTTTCCATTTTCTTTATCAATTTGTCAAAAGTTTGAATATGCTTGTCTTATTTTGTCTTTCCTACATTGTATTATTTTGGATGATGTTCTTCTCTTGACCTTATATTATTCCAATTCTCTTCATCAATATTTCAAGTTGTCCTTCCTTGCACACATGTTATTATAAGAATTGATTTTTCAGGACTCATAAAGAAAACCTTTATATACATAAAACCATTTAATTCAACAGGAAAAGAGTCATAGTTACTGAGTAGTATATAGCAAATCATGCATATTTCACAGAAGAAACAACATTAACTGTCAAGTTATTAGTATTTTTAATTAAATGGAGTATAATTTAGATATATTTTACTTATAATATGACTAATATAAATACTTAATATTTACACAGACTTCAATTTTTATTATAGATTTCATTTTGGTGGCTTTATCTTACAAAATGTATTCAGTGGCACATTAATACAATTTTTCAAAATGTGGGCTTATGATTCAGTAGAAGGTCATATAATTAATTTAAGGAACACACACACACATATATATTCATATATGCATATAATGTAATCCAAATAAAATGATTTGATTTAACTTTTGCTTAAAATATATAAAACCACTGAATTAAAACTTTTGGTAAAATTATGGCCATTGTGAGATTATTATGTCTTTACATTACATGTTTCTATGTTTATATTACTTTGGAAATAAAAGTGTAGTATATTTACTGAGCCTCTCTAATTTCTACTTGTTGGTTGACACACATATTGATTGATAAATATGGACAACTTAATAAAAAATAAGTAAATTATTTGTATCTCTTTTGTCCATTATTATTTACGTATTTTAAAGTGCTGTTATTAGATACGAATTTTGGATTTTTATATTTTCCTTTTGAATTTAAACTTCTGCAAATATATAGTGCTGACTTTATTTCTAATAGCACTTCTTATTTTATGGTACAATTTATCTGATATCAACATTGTTATGCTAGCAGCTACATGATAGCTTTTTTTTTTTTTTTTTTTTTTTTTTTTTTTTTTAGTTGTAGAAGTACACAATACCCTTATTTTACTTGGTGTTTTTTTTTTTTTTAATGTGGTGCTGAGGTTTGAACCCAGTGACTCACACATGTGAGGGAGGCGCTCTACCACTGAGCTATAACCCTAGCTGGTAGCTTTTACTTTTAATACGCATGTACATTTAAAGTGTGTCTCTTTTAGTCAGCCAATAGTTGAGTTTAATATTTTTTAAATTATATCTGAGAGACTATGAGTTCTTAAGTGGTTAGACCATTATGTTTAACACAGCTATTCATACACTATATTTACATCTATATATTTGCTCTGTGTGTGTATCTTTCCCATGAATTTGTCATTTCCCTCTTTCTCCTTTTCATTTTCTTCTGGATTATCATGATCTTTTCAGATGGTTTATATTCTTTATGCAGAACTTTTAGTCAAATGCTTTTTTATTATACATTTAGGGATTACAAAATGCATCTTTAGTTAATTTACTGTATTTAAGATTATCAAATCAATTCACATTCCATAATTTAAAAAATATGAACTGTGTAACAGTATAATTACTTTTTCATCTTCTGTATATTGGCTATTATTATCAAATATATTGTTTCTACAAACAATATAAATCCTAATTTAACGTGGCATTTTTGCTTGTTTTAAGCAGCAATTTGTTTTACATTACTCACAAGGAAATAAAAATACTCTTCTGTAGTTAGCACATATTTTACATTTTGGGTGTTCTTCATTCTTTCTTCCAAATCTAGGTCTTCTCTTGATACTCTTGTATAATTTATGTTCAATACAAGAAGTTCCTCATTTATTTCTGGTCATGCAATACACTATCAAAATAGTCTCTCAGCTTTCATTTGATTGAAAATGTCTTAATTTCATTTGCGTTTTTGAAGGATATTTTTGCTGGTTATAGAATTTGGGATGAACAGTACTACGTTTTTAAAAATATTTTTAAAGATGTTATTCTTCTTCTTTGGTCCTTTATAGTGTTTAAAGAAAAGAGATCTACAGTTCACATTATCATTTCCCTGCATATCACTTGTCTTCTTTTTACCCTAGCAATCTTAGAGATCACTCTTTATCTCTTACATTCAAAGCTTTGACTATACTATTCCTAAATGTCATTCCTTTGTCTTTAAACTTCTTGAAATTCACTAAACTTTTTAGAATTCTACAGAGATGTTCATAAGAAAATTTGGAAAATGTTTGATCATTATGTGTTTAAAATGTTACTCTGTCTTTTTCTGGGATTCCATTTATATGCTAATGAAATCTTATATTGTCTCACATGGCACTAATGTACTCTATATTATTATTAATCTGTCTCTTTGTTCTCTCACTTCTGAGATTGAATTCCTTCCTTCAAGACTCCAAGTTCACAGACTCTTTGGTCTGCCATCTTCTATCTACTTTTAGGCCTACCTAGTGAATTCTTCTTATTTTTACAAGTAACAAAGCAAACTGGCTATGCATGTATGTATGATGTAGTGACATGACAATAAAATGTGATTAAAAGTTATAATAGGGTTTTCAAGCTCAGAATTATTTACTTTTTTTTTTTCTAGGTGATAAAGAGGACTATTCTGAACATTGTAGAATGTACAGAAACTTATGTGGCCTCTGTATACTAACATGCCAAAAGTAACTTCTCCCTCTGCTGTGATGACAAAAGTTATCTCCATATATGGCCAAAAGTCCTATTGGGATAAAAATCACCCTTGGTTGAGGTGTTTAACATAATAAAATGCTTTATTGTTAATTAATTTATATTCAGAACTGTAGTTTTATTGAGCGAATATTAGATTTTTAAAATGTAGAGAAATTAAATTTAACCACAGATTGAATCACAAAATTATTCAAGGCACAAATTTTAATTGCATATTAAAAAAATAACTACTACATCTTATGAGGCAATTACTCTGAAACTGACTTCTTATGATATGTTCAATATGGGGTTAGAAAACACATAACTGCATCTTTAAACTGCAATCGATTTCGAAGATGTCAAATGCAAAAATATTGCTAAGTGTTCATATGAATTAAATTCAAACACTTTTCTTCATAATCGGCTTTTGAAAATTTAGTGCAAAAGAATGGCCTGGATGTCCAATCTTAGCACATGACCTTCTGTAAACTGCTGTGCTTGCAGCAAACTGTGCATCTGTGGATATGCACAGATGGCTTTATTGTAACAATTTAAATTGGGTAATCTATAATAAGTCACCACTTATTTAACCTGCTTTTCTGGAAAACTTTGCATATATATTTGGTTTAAAATTCTTGGTTCTTGCCATCATATATGCTTATGATAATGTGTGTGCTTGTGTGTGTGTGTCCTGTGAATGCAGGTAGGTGTATAGATTTGTATTCTATCAATTATCTCCCAATTTGGGTCTATTTTGTAAAGATAAGTTTTAATTGGATTTTAATAACTATGAAAGGACATTGACTTCCTTTTTAAATTAAATACATTTCTGGTTGCTAGATTTTTACATGTGTCAGCATCTCATATAGGCTTATTGGTAGTACAAAAATAAGAAGAAAAGAAATGTTTTAAATAGTATAAACTATGTTTCTAGATAAGGCAAATAAAGAGACAAACTGTAGCTAAAAACAGTATTGGTTTCCTTTGTTGTTATAGAATCAAACTACTGCACCATTTAAGAGAAAAAATAAGGAAAATTAGCTTAAAATACCTGGATTTTTTTTCCCCCTTTTTAAGAAAATAGTATTCAGTGCTGGGCGAGGTGGTGCACGCCTATAATCCCAGCACTTTGGGAGGCTGAGGCAGGAGGATCACGAGTTCAAAGCCAGCCTCAGCAATGGCAAGGCACTTAGCAATTTAGTGGGACCCTGTCTCTAAATAAAATACAAAAAGAAAAAAAAAAAAAAGGGCTGGGGATGTGACCCAGTGGTCGAGTGCCCCTGAATTCAATCCCCAATACCACAAGAAAATAGTATTCAGTAAATAGATGGAAATATACATATTTGTGTGATATTATATGTGTCCTGTGTTTCTTCCATTTCTTAATAGTTATCTATAAAATTTTTAATAGTCTGAAAAGACAAACAGAAGAAAACATGATTATTATCAAAAATTATTTCAGTAATTGATTCATTCAATATTAATATGCAAAAAGTATATAAAATATACAGATGTGAATAAATACAAATTAGTTGAAGTTTAAATCTTTGGTAAACACATAACATGTGTTAAAATGTTTAATGATGAAAACAATACATTGATATTATCATTTAATGATTTTACACAGTTTTTGTTCTGTATGATGTTGTATACCCTACTTAAGAAAGGTAGCAATACATTTTTTAAAAAGTTGTTATTTATTAACCTATTGAAACAAATTGTGGGTTACATAGAGAAAAGCTGGCCAAATTCTATAGACCATTTTGTCAAATAACATTCTAACAGTCAGAATAGTGTTTCCTATTCCATGTCTTATTTGTGAAAATGAACAGAATAAATGACAAGATTTGAAAATATTTTCATAATAATCCTGAACAATGAGTAATGTTCAATGTATTTGTAGCAATATAGAATTTTTAGAATTATTATTGTACAAAATATTATATTTTATTTCCTTGCATTAAACAGAATGTCCTTTATCCTGATCATGATCAGTTTTGGAATGAGTGGTCAAAAGATTACTCTGGTATACAAGTGTAAATAACCTTTGGATTAAATTTAGATATTCTGGGTTCAAGTTTTATTTTTTTCTACTTAACATCTCAGCAACTAAATTAAAAATAATTTAATCCACAATAGAAGTTATTGTGAATTTTAAAAAGTGATTTTTTATTCAAGTATTTAGTTACATGCAGGAAGAGAGTGTAGTGAAGCCACACAGAGATATTGTGTTTCCCTAGTGATAAGCCCCTGCAGAAAGTGCCTAGAAATTCAAGACCTGCAGGTCAGAGAGAGGGAGCAGTGATGCTAGGGTACTGAGATGCTGGATCCAGACCATTCAGAAAATGTTTCAATAGAGTGATACTATTCAGTGGAAGCTGGAACCACAGACCAGATTACCAAGTGGTAAAAAAGAATAGACAGGAGAGGCAGAGGAGGGTCAAAAATAACCTGTCTTCTCTCTTCCCATTCTCCCAACTCTGCAAGTAATACCACATAGTTTGATTATATCAAGACCCTAGCTGACTATACAATGTGAGAAATGCTGCCTTCAGGCCAGTCCTTCAAACACAGGAGAGAACAAGTGAGGGCAAGGGAGGGTTCTGAGCGCGAACAGACCCAGGTCCCTACAATCAGCTCCTCTTATGTTTTCCTATCTGTAACCCATGGACCACCTCAAAAATTCACTGTCAGGATTAGTTTAAAACAATATCTTGGGCTTTAAAACGTGTCATGCTGCTAAAAGTTATTACTACTATGTAAGGAATTCAGTTCTAGAACTAAAATCTTCTTTCTGTTTTTTTTTTTTTTTTGGTTGTTGTTGTTGTTGTTGTTGGTTTTTTTTTTTTGTTTGTTTGTTTGTTTTTTTTCTTTATTCTTACTGGGGAATTAACCCAGGTATACTCTACCACTGAGCCGCATCCCCACATCTCCATCCTGCCTCTTTTATTTATTTATTTTTGAAACAGGGTATTGCTAAGTTGCTTAGGATATTGCTAAGTTGCTAAGTCTGGCCTTGAATTTGAAATACTCCTGCCTCAGCCTTCAGAGTCTGGGATTTCACAGGTGTTGTGCCACCAGTATATGTGATTCTTTTGTTTATAATGTTGGATATAATTTCCACCTGTTATCATCAATAAAACTCCAATAGGTTTTTTGAGCCTTTCAAAAGTAATAGAAATCTCTAAAATTTTAAATACTAAGGCTTGAAATGACTTGAACTTCTGAAAAGAAAGTCAAGATTTCCATTTTCACAATGATAAAATGAGGCATCCCCTAGATACACTTCTCAATAAAACTGATAAAAATTATAAACAACAACCACAAAACACCATGCTCCTAGGGAATACATAAAATAAAGAAATGTTCAGTAAAGTCTACTCAAACTCCCTAACATCAGTGAGCATCTGTGGCATTTGAACAACAGCCTTCTGTGTCCCCCTCTCCTTCCAGCCTACTGTAATAAAAACTCTACCTAGATAGATGACACCAGGAACAAAGGGCTTCCATTAATCCCAGCTGCCAGTCAAGAACTACAGTGTCTTTTGCAGAGTGTTGGGGTTCCAGCATTTCATATTCTGTACCAGTTACTTATTACAGAGGCTAGATTCTTGAACCAACGAGATATAGGCTACCATTTTTTTTTCTTTGACCAGTTCCATTTGCAGTACCAACGTTTGAATGTGGGGTTGGTGCCCTGAAATTACAGGAACAATGTTCACCATCACTGCCTTGTTTATAAAGTTTAGTTTCTGTGTCAGGATAGGGAAGGTGAGAAGCCCATTGACTAAGCCCACCAGCTCTGCTACCACTAAGTGCTCAGCTACTAAATCAGGGGTAGCATTTGGAGAGAAAAGCTCCAGTGTCCCTGCCCCAAAAAGAAGCTAGGATTTCTTCCCCCAAATAAATTATTTTATTGGCAACAAAATATGGTGAAATTAAGCCTAATGAATGATGCCCTCAAACACAATGGAGAATATGATAAAAATAAATTTAAAAGAGATTAGTAACTTTATTGAAGATATGAACTAAATCAGACAGGAAACAACTAGGAAAAACCAGCTAAGTAGAGTTCTGTTGCGGGTCAAAACAAATCTCAGTCATAACTTAAAAAACTATCCTTGCAAAGGAGCCAGATATTAATTGTATTAATCTATAGAACAATTAATGTCCAAGAACATTATTGAAAACATAAAGCAATGAACTGACAATTAGTGTTTAATTTCTGGGGTGATCAGGGGGAAAAGGATTGTCAAAGAGGCTTTCGTTATACTTATTGCTGCTCTAGAGTGACTATTTGCATGCACAAGGCTGTGTCCTCCAAAAAAGCAATGTTTGAGCCTTCACAGGAACTGAGGAAAAGAACTTCACTAAGATATTCCAACTGGTCACTAAAAAAATAAATAAATATGTGGTAATAGTAAGCACTGATTGTAGATTGATTAGTTTTCAGACTTGCTATGATATATTCTCTGAGATATATAATTTCTAACCAAATATATTTGAGCAAGTACAAAGACACAGAAAATTCTTTCATGGAATATAATCAGGCAACAAAAACTTCCTGTGAGAGCAATCACACATTGGATTTAACAAATATTCAAAATGATGGGATTAGTTTTTCATTATCATAATGAAATACTTGACACAGGCTACTTATTAAGAAAATGATTTTATTCAGCTTATAGTTCTGGAGGTTCAAAGTCCAAACAAATGGCATTGCATGGTCTAGGTGAGGACTAAACACAGGTTGGGTAAAGTGGGTATAGAAAAAAGATTACATCCTTTTACTTGGAAACAGAAAGGGAGGGACCTGCCTTGCTCCTTTCATAACAATCTTTTCATCATATCTACAGTAGGCTTCCAGGATATCTACTTGATACCCACAGTTACATGAGTACCTCCCACTCTACCCCATCACTTAATGGTTCAACAACCACTTACTATCAACACCCTGAGGACCAAGCTTCCACCATCTAGACCCTTGAGGGATCCTCAAACCACTTTCAAACTATTGTAGAGACCATCACAAGTATGTTCAAAGAGCTAAAATAAATCTTATTAAAAGAAGTAAAGGAAGACATGATAATAACATCTCATCGAATAGAAATTATCAATAAAAGTTTGAAATTACTTTTAGAAAATAACCAACTGGAAATACCAGGGTTGAAAGGTACACACTAAAATGAAAATGAGCTATCACCTTGGCCCTCAACAGTAGGTCTGAAATGGGAGAGAAAATAACTGGTAAACACTAATGAAGATAGAGATTTCACAATCTAGAAAACAGAAAAGGAATGAAGATAAATAAATGGAGCCTGAGATAAAGGTAGAACACCACTAAGTTCATCTAATTTAGTTAATGGGAGTTCCATAAAGGGGATAATAGAAAAGAATAGAAAATTATTGAAAGAAATAGTGACTGAACACTTAACAAGGTTTAATGGAAATTGTTAATATACTTATTAAGAAGCGCAATAGAATACAGGAACTACAAACATAGTAAAATGTTGAAAGTAAAAAATAAATAAAAACACTTATAAACAAACAGAAGAAAAAATGTTCCTTATATGCAAGAGAAAGCTCAATTAAAATAACATTCTTTGTCAGACAAAGGGGGCCAGAAAACAAAAAGATTACAAACTCATAGTGCTCAAAGAAAAAATTGTCAACCAAGATTCCTATATCCAGGAAAACTAACTTGCAAAATAGTGACAAATACAGACTAAAAAAACAATTGAGAGATTTTGTTACCATCAAACTTGCTTTATAAGATATATGAAAAGAAATTCTTAAAGTTCAAGGAAAATAAGCATATTAAATAAAAGTAAGTAATATGTCAAATCAAAAACTTCTACTGTAAGACACTGGAACTCCTAGCTAAGGAAATTATACAAGATAAATATAAGGCATACTTATAAGATTAGTTGGGTAGCAGTAAAATCTGTCTCTATTTGCAGCTAACAAAATATTTCATATACACAATTATAGAAGATCCAATAAAGAAAAATTTAGAACTATGAAGATATTTCATCAATATAAAAAATAAATTGTATTTCTCCACACTTAGCAGTGAAAATATGAAAATTAAATTAAGTAGACACTCAATTATGGATTTTATCAAAAGAACAAACTGCATAGGGACAAATTTAACAAAATAGTATAAGACTTGTACATTGAAAGCTAAAACACATTAAAATAAGAAATAAAAATAAGAACTAAATAAACAGAAATGTATCCTGTATTCATGGATTTAAAAGCATTATATTGTTAATATTGCAATATTCTCCAAATTTATGCTGTTCAACATATGACCTAGATTCTTCATAGAAATTGACAAGCTGATCCTAAAATCCATCTGGAAAATCAAGGACCCAGAATAGCCAAAACATTCTTGGAAGAGTAAAGTTACAACACTCACATTTCTTAATTTCAAAACTTATTACAAAATAATAGTAAACAAGGTAGTGATCTATTAAACAGGTTAATAGAATTGAAAGTCCAGAAATACATATGTCTATTGTCAATGGATTTTCAATGATGTCAAGAACATTTCATAGAGTAAAAATAGTGGTTTTCCACAAAGGATTTGGGAACTATTGAATATCCGTTTACAAACAATGAAGTTGTACACTGTCCACATGCCATATACACAAAAAAAGAACTCAAACTGTACTAAATACCTAAATATAAGACCTAAGACTACAAAATCTTAGAAGAAACCATAGAAGTACATCATTGTGACTTTTGATTTGACAATAGATTCTTAGATATGACATAAAAAGTACAATCATCCCAAGAAAAACTGCTAAATTAGACCACATCAAAATTGAAAGGAAAAAAAAAAGTTAGGCACCATGGCACATGACAATAATCCAAGCAGCTCAGGTGGCTGAGGCAGGAGGATTGAGAGGTCAAAGCCAGCCTCAGCAAAACTGAAGTGCTAAGCAACTCAGTGAGACCCTGTCTCTAAATATAAAATACAAAATAGGGCTGGAGATTTTGCTCAGTGGCTGAGTGCCCCTGAGTTCAATCCTCCGTATCCCTCAAAAAAAAAAAAATTATGCTTCAAAGTACGTTACCAAGAAAGTGAAAATACAATCTGCAGAAGTCATGAAAATATTTGCAAATCTTATAGGGAACTTATATCTAGTATAGATAAAATACTTATAATTCATTAATAAGTCAAATAACCCAATTTTTAAAATGAACAAAAAATTTGAATAGGTATTTCTCCAGAGAAAATAAATAAATGGTTGATATGCACATGAAAATATGTTCAACATTATTATTCATTAGGGAAATGTAAACCAACCCCCTTGATATGATATGCATCCTACCCATTAAGATAGCTACAATTAAAAATCAGATAACAACACTTACTGGTGAGTATATGGAAAGACTGGAACATTCATATGCTATTGGTAGGAATGAAAAATGACTCATGTACTTAGTAAAGCTCTCAGTGCATCAGAATATTAAAAATAGAGCTACCATTTGGCACAGCAATTCTACTCCTGGGTAAATACCCAAGATAAATGAAAACATTTATTCAAACAAAGATTGGAACACTGATATTCATAGCAACATTATGTATGATAATTCAAAATATGCAATAATCCCCAGTGAACATTAACTGATGAACACATAAACAAAATATGGACAATCCATAAACTGGAATATTATTTGGCAAAATATTAAGTATTGGTCCATGGTAGAACATGTTGGACCTTGAAATTTTGCTAAGATAAAGATCTCAGTCACATAAGACAAAATATTATGGGAGTCCATTTACATTAAATTTCCAGAAAAGGAAAATCTATATACACCAAAAATAGATTTGTGGTCCCCTAGGGCTTGAAAGTTATAGGGATTTATATTGAAAATGGTAAGTGTTTTGTTTTGTGGTGATAAAATTATTTTAAATTAATTGTGATAAAGGTTTCAACTCTTTGAATATACTAAATTCTAATAACAACCTAATACTAAGAGCATTGAATATAAAATTGAAATGATTGAATTATATGTTCTATTAATTGTACTTCAACAAAACTGCTGCAAAAATTAGAAAATATCATGCTTTCATAAATGTTAAGTAACTACAAACAAGACAAATACTAATGTTGTCAACTCGTTATTACTTTCAAAGTATAAACCACTGTCAAAGGGCAAAAAGGTAACAGCTACTTAGTGTATTTTTGAAAATCAAGCTTTAAACTGTATGATTTTATATATTTTCTAATACTGATTTTTGTTTTTTTGAAATAGACAATATTTCACTAAAAATTCAAATTACAGAACTTGAAGTTCAAGGATGAAAATAGATATACACAATACTTTCGGCCTGCTAACCTCTAATTTTGATCCTTTTCGTTGCATTTGGGTATGTGTGTTCTGTCCCCAGCAGGACAGTCAAAACACCGAGAGACAGATTTAGCTTTGCATTTTCTGGCTTTCATGTGCATGTATGTGTCTTAACTTTAATATCTCTTAAGTAGAGTTTATTTTGCAGAGAATCTGTTTATCTAGCATTAGTACATGGCAAAACCAGAAGTGTAATAAGAATGCATAAATTGCAAATGCATAGTGCATAACTGAATATTTGAACATGTCTCAAAGCAGTGGAGCAATTTGATCCTTATAATCCAGTTTACTTTTTTTTTTCCCTGAGAGAAAAGGGCATGGTTATCTAGGATTTATTTCATCTGCAATTTTCACATGACAAAATTTACTTTTAAGTTTAAAATGATGTTGTTTTGGTCCCTGGTGTCTGAGTGTGATGAGAGTTGGAAAAGCAGACAGAACTGCAAATGTCTAATCTTGGCATGGCATTTGCTTTCCATTTTCTTTAGTGTGCACTAGTGGGATATTACTGAATGTTAAAACCTTGGCAGAGTCACTAGTGTGTAGCGTCTACTTCTTTTGTAGAGAGGGAAGTGAATTTGTAGTCCAGTGACGTTTATCTATTTTCCAAGTTCCTGCTGATTAGTTTTTATTTCCTTTTATTATTATCTTTTCTCTTAAACTGTACATAGGCTGAATGCTGAATTTTCAGCCTACTAAAAAGGTTATATGTAGGAATATAATTTTTTCCTAGATAAAAGATATGAATCTCTAATTTGTGAATATTTTATATTTTTGTCAATAGCAAATGTTAGCTCCAAAATATACATCACTTAGTGTCATCATTTGGCCTCCTCATTCTCCATTTTCATAAGTTCTGAATAACTGGAAACAATAACTCCCCCTGTCTTCTTTTAGTGGACTTACAATAAACATGGCTTATTTAAATATACATTAGGTATATTTTATGTGGGCAGCAGAATTTTAAAAATTACCAAAGCTTTACTATAAAATATTATACCTTTATTTAATATTGGTTATACATTTCCAAAATTGACTTACATACAAAAAAATTTCCTCTGATATAATACATTTTCTTCTTATGATAACTGACTAGGAAAAGTCAGACTTATTCTCTTATTAGTGTATCCATGCTTCCCATACCAAGCATTTAACATTAGAAAGAATATAAACCATAGGGAATACTTTTAATGAACTCCTATTTCCTTTTCCAATTCCACTGTGGAGTTGATTTAAAAGGGAGGTGAAATATTATTGGAAATGAAAGTCCAGGGCAAATGAAGGGAGTGGGGGACTCAATATTATTATTGTTATGACTATCTACAGGTTTATTTATCTGTATAATGTTATACCAATTTATTCTTGCACCTGCTTATTGGCCTGACTATGCCAAACAAATCTTATTTTAAAACATCTACTCCTGCTCTCATTTGAAAGTTTAGTAATACTATGAGTGCTTCAGTGTTGCATCTTGTTTTTCCCATCAATTGAAGAAACTTTCCCATATCTCTTTGATAAACCTCCTAACACACACATCTACATACATGCATAGATATATACCACTATGAAATATTTAGCTTTATAAGTCACATTTTAGAGCATTGTTGTGGCCAGTTATAGTTTGTTCCCTCCAAACCTCATGTTTAACTACGGTTGCCATTGCAAAGGCATTAAGATATGAAACCACTGAGAGGTAGTTAGACCATGAGGGCTTCACCCGCAGGGGTAGGACTGGTGCCATTTTAAAAGAGTGAGTTCAACCCCTCTTGCCCTCTTTCCTTCCCTCTCCCTTCTTCCCTCTCCTGTCTTACCTTCTCTTTTTATGTCATGTGTTGAAACAGCAAAAAGGTACTTTCAGTAACTTCCCATATAAAATATATCAAACTTGGGAAACCATGTGTTCTATCTTCATTTGCTTATTTTGTGCTAAAAAAAAAAAAATAGTCTTCTTCCCTCTTTCCTACCCTTAGAGTTCACTTAGCTAACATCTTCTTGGAGCTAAAATATAGCTCTCAAAGAGAAATCTTACCTTACACTGTCATTAGATTGCTGATGGTGACTTTTTGTGCTGATTAGTCCCGATACATAAATCTTCAATGCACTAATTTTCTGTCTCTCCCACAAAGCTGAAAGTTCCTATAGGGAAATAACTTTGGCAGTTTTGTTAACCTTGAATCAGATATAATATTTGATCCAGAATAAATGCCAATAGAATAAAATAATAAATATTTTCATGCAGTGACCCATAAAATCCTTGTCTTTGAGAAATTACTTATAAGCAGAAAATATTTTATCTTCTTATATTTTGATTATTGCCAAAAAAGTGTTATAGATTAAATAATGAAAGAGAACAAATAGGAAAAAAGACATATTATGGTGCATTTAGCCTCAATGTCATGTATTTAACTGTATTTTTAGGAATCTTCTCAGTATCTGTTTCAGACTCAAGGACAAAGCCTGCTGATTTGGGTCCTGGTTTTAGAAAGTTCTTTTGGCTATCTCTAGGCACAAGGAGTCCATGACAGAAGACTTACTACAGCCTACACCCTACCCTCTCCACCATGCTCCAGTACTTGTGGTTGTGGAATTATCTGCCTACAAATGCACAAGATTGCTTCTTGATCTACTGATTGTCTTCCTTTCTCAATATAAAGACCTTTCTTTAATGATGTTCTTTAGGTTTTTATGGTTGGTCTTCTGCCAGAAAGTCTTCTCTTTGAAGTTTAGGTTCTGATATTCCAAAAGATTTTAGAAGATATTTTAGGGCACCCAGGCCCAATTAAGTTAATTTCAAATCTAAGATATTCCTCATCTTAGGCCATCACTTTCTCATTCGATTCTTAAACTATAACTTTAATTATTCTGAAAATGTTCTCCCTTGCATAATTTCATTCATGCTACTGCTGTCCTCTTGGTTCCATATGTAATGGTCTGATAATGTTCCAGTTTTGAATTTTCTCTGGTACTTTCACAGCCAGAATACATACATAATCTCTCTATGTATTTTTTATCACTAAATGAGAACTTTTATATTGGGACCTAAAAGAGAGAAAAATGTCTTTCGCCCCCAGTTGTTCTTGCTTCTTTCCAAAATACTCCACTCAAGTAGTTGTCCTGAAAGAAAAGAAAACATAATGAGAAACAGAAGGCCCTTCCTTTTCTGTGTTAGCTTTCTTTGTCAATTGTACAAAATATCTGATACAGACAACCTAGAGGAGGAAAGGTTTATCTGGGATTATAGTTTCAGAGGTTTCAGCCCATGGTTGACTGGCTCCACTGCTCAGGGCCTGATATGAGGCAGAACATCACACTGGAGGTACCTGACAGATCAAAGTTGTACAGTTCATGGCAGCCAGAAAGCAGAAAAAGTGAGGAAGGAGCTTGAGAGAAGATAAGCCCTTCCAGAGCACAACCCAAGTAACCTACTTCCTCCAATTAGGTACCAACTCTCAGTAGTCCATTTAGCCATCAAGGGACTAATATGCTGATGAAGTCAGTCCCTCATGATCCAATCACTTCCCGAAAGCCTCACCCTTGAACACATGGGACTTTGGGGGACACTCCTGATAACAACAATAACATTTTCATAGGCAAATCCAGCCATGGCATAGATATGATGAAATAAAGTCAAGAAAAAATGTCACTTATCCTCCTGCCTGATCATTCTAATTTTGAATCTGCTAAAGGCTGGGCCTATAGTACTCACTGCTACTGAGAACTGTTCCCAAATATATCTGAGTATGTGACTTTTGTTGCTACCGCTAAATGTGTATGGGAAAGAGAGAGAGACAGACAGACAGACAGACTTGTTAGGAAAAATCTAGTCACTTTCTTCCAAATCTTTTTTTTCTCTCAAGAGTCTCCCTAAACATCAGTGAGTGCACTGAGGTTTATCTTCAGTTCTCACAGACCTATCATAGACCTATGATCTCTCCAAGTGGGATGACTGGAAGGAAGCCAGCTCTTGACTATGCACATAATGTGTGTATGGGCTGCTTTTTTATTATGCCTAGGAAGTATTCAGGAAGTAGGGCATTCACTAAGTTGAATTTTTCATTACATAATTTTGCAATTTTCTAAGTAAAATTAAATTTCAAAAGTTCTATAAAAGAAATTTTGTGGAAAAGAACAACTCTAAAAAGAAAGAAACACACACACACACACACACACACACACACACACACACACATGATGTACTGAGAGAATTGTATGGTTGTTTCTTGCCCCTATAGTCTGAAGAAATTATTTGGTTCATTGCTATTAATAAGAGTTTATAAGTGTAATTTTAGTATTTTTATCTAGAAAAAAGCAAATAGAGATACTATTTGTTCTTTTCTAGATAAACAACTAAAACTACACAACAAGCCTTTAATGTATGTATGATATGATGACTTTCAAGTTAAAATAAACGTTACAATCAAAATAGGAAAAAACTTATTATATGGTAGAAGATTTCAATGACCTTTGAATATGAGATGAATTACATATATTGAATCTGTGACTTAAGTCTACTTGTCTTTGCTAAGGCGACAATAGATCAATATGTGATAAGTTGTAATGGTGATATAATGGTTCATCGTTTAAGGCTATTTTTTACTGCTAAGATTTTATACATTCTATTATAAGGAAGATAGTAAAAGTATTTTTAAATTGTGTTTTAAACAATGTAGATAATTAATATTTCTTACTAGAGAAAATTTTCCTTTATATTCAGATTTTCTTTTACAGATTTAAGCCTAAGTAAATTTTGTAAATAACTTACTCTGTGTTGCTTTTCATAAAACAGCTATGTACTATCCATATGATCTTAGAGTTTATATGACAAACCATATAAACACTGGAATTTAATTTCCTCAACATTATATGAAGATGGTTACAGTACCTTCCATACAGAGTTTTAATAGGTTTAAATAACATTATATATTAAGCTATAATTTTAGAAGAGTGATTATGATGATGAGGAGGAGAATAATGATAGTAGGGCAGGTTTTGTTTACAGTATTGATTAAACCAGTCAATGAAATGAGTGAACTGAGTGGTTTGAGATCAGTTACTAAGGTGAGTTAGGTCATATGAGTCCGACCCTGGAAAGTAAAGGAATTGTGTTTTATGCTTAAGAGCAGGTTTGTGTCATCCTTGAAACTAGTTGGCCTAGAAAGTTCTAATAAATTAAGTTAGATAAGTTTCTATTGAACATAACCTAAGATCATGTGAATTTTAGTGTATGATTCAGATAAAGGTAATTTAAGGGGACAAAAATGAAGTAGAAATGATGCATCTTGTATAAAAATTTCTATTCCTCTCTTTGAATTTTAGATTTAAGTAATTTTAATGATAATTATTTTAGGTCAGAAAAATTTGGTTGCTAAAATTAAATAAAATAAACTAATTTGCTTTCTCATAACTCTTACACTTCATTCAAAACTTTCCATACCTCTGTATATGCTAGTTCAATAATAGTAAAATATAAAAATTCTAATTCTTCAGGTTGTTTGTTTCATCTCTTAAGAGGTTTCAAGTACTTAAACAATGTCATGTACTTAGAAAAACTCTTTCTTTCTTTTTTTTTGACTTTTCAAAATTTACAATATATTGCTCATTGAGAAAAGTATTAGTATTGCCGTAGTTATCTATCACAGTATGAATACTTATGCTACAAATACCTATTTCGAAGATAGAATATTTCCAGTACTTCAAAAAGCTTCCTTGTTTTCTTCCCAAATATCCCTTTCTCTTTCTTCCCCCAAGTAATAATTATCTTGATATCTAATAATGATTTTTGAGGGTGTACGTGGATTGAGTTAAGGGGTACTCAACCACTGAGCCACATCCCCAGTCCTATTATGTATTTTATTTAGAGACAGGGTCTCACTGAGTTGTTTAACACCTCACTTTTGCTGAGGCTGGCTTTGAACTCACAGTCCTTCTGCCTCAGCCTCCTGAGCAACTTGGGTTACAGGCCTGTGCCACAATTGTGTCTAATAACAATTTTTTTTTAATATTTTATTTTAGTTGTAGGTGGAGGCAATACCTTTATTTTATTTATGTGGTGCTAAGGATCGAACACAGGGCCTCACACATGCAAGATGTGCACTCTACTGCTGAGCCATAGCCCCAACACCAACAATTTTGATCTATGTTTGAATATTGTACATTTGGGAATGTCCAATACTCTTCTTTATGACTACTTTGTTTCCAAGTTGCAGTTGCTCATGTTGCTTTGGTAGCTATAGTTTGTTTTCTATGATTTATGAATAAATTCTATGGTATGCACATCCTTAATCATGTTCAACCATTCAGTTAATTTGGCTGGGGTTGTGGCTCAGTGGTAGAGCACTTGCCTAGCATGTGTGAGGCACTGGGTTCAATTCTCGGCACCACATATAAATAAGTAAATTAAATAAAGGTTCATTGACAACTAAATTAAAAAAAGTGAACACAGTATTGGAAAACTGTATTGGAAAAACTCTCACTTCACAGCAAGGTACATGCGTGAGAATGGATAACGATAAAGGGAAAAGTTATAAAGGCAAGATATAAAACAACTTTTTCAAGGAAATTAGACTTAGGACAACTTATTTCAGTAGCTTTGTGCTTCATCACCTCTTCTCACCTCATCCTATTCATTTTTTTCTTCTTGTCTTCTCAAAGGTAGGGTTTCCAGAGTAGTCAATAAAAATATAAGTCCCCAGTGAAATCTGAATGTCAGTTATACACGAACTAAGGACAAACTTGTACTTAAAAATATAAAAAAATGTTTTTACTGACACTCAAATTTAATTAGAGACTGACATTTTATCTGTAAACCCTGTGCAAAGGATAAGGCACACATACTAATGTGGATGTTTTTTTCTTCTGAAGCTCATGAAATTTATTGAAATTTCCTTTGTTTATGATCTCATAGTTAAGCATCTTTTTAAAAAATTGATATATACTCCATATTCCACATAAAAGTTTAATAGCTTTAATATGTAATTCTATATTATACACTATTATAATTTATAAACAAATAGAATAAACATATGTATATATCTGCAAAAGCAGAATAAAGGAAATGGCTAAAGAAAGCTTGTCAATATCTTATAAAATAGATAAGATTAAGCAGAAGAAAGAAAGGTATTTCATGAACAAACAAATAAGGAAAGGTAGCAGCTTATTGACCATAACTTTAAACTTGGCAAGTAAAGAACTAAATCAAAAATAAGGAGTGTCATATGGTTGTCAAGTGTTAAACCTTTTCTCATACATTAGAAACTTGATTAGCAAACCAAGACAGCCCAATAATTTCCAATGAACACAAATCTGGAGAACAAGCTGAGAGGTTTTCATTGCCCCTCCCAACCCTTGGGAGCAGTGGAATTACTAGTAAGAGGAAAAGAAACTAGACAATCCCCCTCTGCAAAAGATATCAGTAGGATGAGTCTCAAATGTGACTGCAAACTGGAATCAGATACAGAGGCTTAAGAGCTACTAATTTCCAAATCTTACCTCAAAGTAAGACAGTATCTTTAAGGACAGTAAATAATGCTTTTTAAATGATTATAATGTACAGACAAGGTAAAAAAAAACTATCCAGTAGCAAATTGGATAATTAACTGATGCAATGTGATATATTTTAAAACTAAAGTACGTAAATTAATGAAAAAGCCCACAAGTAGGATCAGAGCCCTGCTCTTCATTAAAAACTATGCAAAGTATCCACTGAGCACAGGTTCTGAAGAGCCTGTCTCACAAAATTTCTACTCCATATTCTTAATGATACACAGAGGAAATTGCAGAGTCCAAATGTGAAGTATGTGCAAGAAGAAAACGAATGGAAAGCCAAATTTGAAATATACAAAAGGAAATGATTTACAAATGGACTAAAATCAAGCTGACATCAGATTCCTCTGTAGAAACAATAGTGTGAGAAAATACTCAAGCAGTACCTATAACAATAGTGTCAGAAAATACTCAAGCAGAAAATACTCAAATGTGACACAAAAATGTTAAACCCAAGCATTATTGTAGATGTAAAGAGACTGACATTTTAAAGATGTCAACAAGCACATATTAATTCTTGGGGGGGGGGGGTGCGCGGAGAAAGCAGGAAAGGGAAAGAAAGAGGGAAGGAAGAAAGAAGGGAGGGAGGGAGGAAAATTTACTAAGGAATTTAGCTATTTTAGGTATGTATGGAAATACAGGATTTAAACATGAAGAAGTCATGGATAAGACCAATTTGAGCAGTTATTTCATTTACACGTGAAGCAGTTTCTAGATGATTGTTAAAATTATCAATGGGAAAATAATAAAATGTTTTAAAGCTGGAGACCTAAAAAAAATGATACTAGAATTAACAAAAATCAGAAGAGTAGGAAAAAATGTGTGAGGGATAATAATCTTCTGATAGCAGAGGCAAATGAAATTGCCTAAAATCAGTACATGAATTTAAAAGAAATGTAGTGATTCCAAAATTATAAAACTTGTTATAATGTCTTTCCTATTAGCCTGAGGAACTCTTCTAGGAAATAAATTTTCTTGCCTTGAAAAAACTATGTGAATTTTAGCCATTTCTTCACTTTCAATCCAGCTTTTTTTAATGTACTAATTTAAGTAGACTTTAACAATCCACGTTAAAATTACTCATAAAAATATTATCAATTTTTTATAAAACCATTATATTTTATATATATATATATATATATATAAAAAACCATTTTATAAAATCATGTATGTGTCCAATTTTCTGTAAGAAAATGAAGTAGGAATTATAGTTACCCAAGCTTAATACTAATGCCTATTTTCTGATGGTAGAAGTACAGAAATTATTTTAGGTATTTTTTCTTTTTCCTTTCATACATTTAATTTGCTAAACAAACTACTATTATATCAAACATAATAATTGATTTTACAATAGAATTAATAGTAACTAAAGACAATAGTCTTGCCTTAAGGACTGCAGGACTGAGAAAAAAATTAATAAAGAAAATTAAAGAAGTAGGTGGAGGAGCCCTGTTTGGGGAGATGGCTAAGATTGCGGTTGACTATGGGCCATGGAGATGTTTGGGCATTGCCACCTTCTGTAGTCTCACGAGACTTGGCCTGGGATCTCGAGAGACTTGGGCCGAGATTGCTGATCGGGTCTGCGCCATTTGGTGTGTGTGTGGGTTTTTGGTGGTGTGTGGTGCGTGTTAAAGTCGTTGTTAGAGCCAGAGAGAAAAGTTATCAAAATAAAAAGCCTGTTTTTGTTTCCAGTTCACCTCTGAACTTCTTCCTGCATCTTCGTTGCTCCAAGCGGCTATGGCTTAAGGTGGCAACAAGTAGGAGTTTCATTATCTGTAGAAGAGATCCTAAAATTAAACCTACATCTAGATTGTTATAATCAGCATAGCCAAACAAAAGGAGCAATTTCTACAAGGTCACCATGTGATTTTAGATGTTTTATAGTGGACTCCCAGATATCACTTTTTCTTTCATATTCAATGTATTTAACTGTGATTCAATACTCTTTATGGGGGGGTTGAGAGTATATATTTTGAGTAGAATAAATTATTTTATGAAGAATAAAATAATGGCATAGTTTGTGTATGGATCATGGGGTAGTAACATGGAATTCTTTATTTAATCATTGTGGAGAAAAATCTAAAAACCTAAAAAGATAGAATACATTTTCTACATTCAAAGTTTATAGTTTTGACTATTTTATTTACTGATCAGATTCAGTATTAAAACATTGATATAATCTATAGTCATTATTTAGTTATTTTTTATCAACATATGTTGTTTTTAATTTCAAACATGGAATAAAGGCTAGCATTGAAAGGGCAAGTTACTATCCCAAGCTGTCTGAATCTTCTTTCATTGGGATTTGCCAACAAAGAAGAAGGTTCAATGTGGAGATGATTGTCCACTAATTCAAATGTTGAGTTGGATTTTGTGTACTATGGCTTTTATTTTTGTATTAACATCTGCTTATGGTGATGACAAGTTGGTGTGGGAATAGGGGGCTGAAATGCATTCCCTATTGAGTTAATGAGTGTTGTATTATCCTCTACTAAAAAAAAAAAAAAAAAAAAAAAAAAAGAAATATATACTTGGCTTTAAAATTCAGTGCTAATATCTATGTCACAGATTTGCCCAAGAGGGAATTTTACTGTTGTTTCCTGTGGGATATAGTAAATGCAAATAATATTTTAAACTGTCCTATATGAACAGATGGCTCAGCAGAGGGTTTTACTCTAGTTTACCCTAGAGAATCCTGCTGGATTCTGTGTTGTACAGAGTGGGCTGAGATAATAACCATGGGAGTTGCAAATCTCCTCCTGCACATGGAGGAGATAAGGGATGTACAGCCACTTTGAGATTGGGATACTTCGGTAGATGGCAGCTGTATCTGGCATCTACCAAATGGCATTTAGGAAGATTAAAATTATGGATTATGAGGAAAACAAAAGTTAATTACTGCAGCCACCAGGGCAGTCAAGAAAATTATCAAAAGCATTCACTATAATTTTTAGGTCAAAAGAACAAATTTTAGAGGATGAAACATAGCAATTTTAAAAATCATTCCAAACACATGATCAAAGTCAGTGTTTGGAACTTAGTATTTTCAGATCATTCTTTTAGTTAAAACATTTGTAAAGAAAACATCAGGTGAGTATTTTCTAAATCTCAAATCACACCAATACATCATTTCAAATTTCTAGTTACTCATTTTTCTCATAGGTTTCTCATGAATTCATAACAATTAATTAAACTTAGAAATACTGCAAAGGAAAGTTGTGTATCTTTTTTTAATATTGTCTAGATAATTGACCAAAGCACCTGCTTAATGTCATTTTCAGGAGAAGCCAAAAAGAAGATCTTTTTGTTTGTTGTTCATTATGGCCCAGAGTCTAAAATGTAGTTGATAATCTTGAAGAATATTGATAATTTGCCAATCAATTTTCTCTGGTAGAAATGCTAATGATTTTTTTTTGATAAAAAAGATAATTCCAAATATATATTTTATGGTCAATTTTTAGTATATATGTTGTAATTCTACAATTGAATTTTAACATTGTTGTGTTTATTGACTAGGTATATACATTAGCCTCTCACACTCTCTCATCACCATCCTGCTGGTTGCCTCTTTAGTAACTTAAACATTTGACATATGCCCACAGTGGCACATGGAAGTCACATTTATAACTTTTTGGAATGCCTATCCTGATCCACTTGCCTGTCATTTTGAGATCAAGAACTCTGTTTAAGCACTGTATTTCTAAAAGTATATTATAGATGGCCTGCTATTTTCCAGGCTCTCAATAGACTATTATCCAAAGAATATGTCAATATTGGTAAATGTATACATAAAAACAATACAATAACTGTATGTTTATGTATACATATTTGTATATATGTGAATATATACATATATACATATTATATATGGATACAAATATCTATACATGTCATTTTGAAATATTTCTTGATAACGTTTTCTACCAGATAAGGAAAGCAAGCAACTCATTGCAGTCTCAGATTATTGAGCATATCTGCACCAAGAATCCAAGAGTAAATTCAAAGTCAATGTATTTGTTACCCCAGGAAAAAGTTTTTTTTTTTTTTTTTGTTTTTTTTTTTCCTAAAGATGATTTAATGTCAAGGGGAAAAGTTCTAGCAATTTCACATAAAGTCTCTTTCTTTTTTTTAACCTTTATCTGACAAATCTTAAAAGCCTCTAGAATGTGCTTTTAGAAATTTAACACAAAGCTGTTGAAAATTCCATAATACTGCTTTTGACCTGCTAAGAGAAGAGACTATCTATCATAATCTTACACTTTTTATTGGTTCAATTTGATTCATTTAAACAGTGCATCATAGGCATAATGTGGCTTAATCCTGATTGATGTTGTCCTTAGAGTCCTAGGCAAAGAAGGAGGAGGTGGTACAGAAAGAAATCTCTTCATGGTAGAGAATGAAGAAACACTATACACTGACTGAGGTTAGTGTAAAGGAGACAGTAGTTTTTTAAAGGACTTACCTGGTGCAATGCTATGTACTTTTTAAGAAAAAAATAATATTTTAAACAACTCCAAGTGGAATAAAAAAATTTAGGCACAGAGAGTTGAACAATTTAATCAATATTATACAAATAAAGTAAATTTTATCCTAATGTCTAAAGTTTAATTTGGATATACAGTTATTTTTCTTGAAACTTTGTGTTTACTACTTTGATCTATAATTTTTAAATTCTCTAATTGCTCCAAAAGCTACTTGACCTCAACTTACTACTAAAAATTATACATGAGCAAGATACTGTTCTGACAAAAAGACTAAGTTTTAATTTTGGGTACAGATGCAAGTACTTATAATTTCTGAAGTACAATGTAGTCCAAGGATACTTATTGAGTTGAAGTGAAAACAGTCCTTTTTTCATGTTTTAAGAAGGAAGTTAGTAGAAAATGCAAATTAAGTATCAGGGAACAAAAATAACTAAACAGTAAACTTCACATATTTAAAGTTTACATAATAAGCACACAAAATTGGAAATCTTAACTTATTGTAAATAATACTGAAAGAATGGAAACTGTAAAGAACACCTGCACTTCTTATCTGCAGTTCTTGGTTAAGATTCCCCAGTCAAAGGCAAATGAGTCCAAGAAGAGACATTATTTCTATTTTTAACATTTATGAAACAGAAGGCTTTTTCTATTTAAAGTTATTCAAAACTCTAACTTTCAAATTATGTTCAGTTTGGGTAACATGTTAGTTCATGTTTTTTAGAGCATTTATTTCCTGCTGAAGTTCTCCCATTCATTTCCTTAAGTTCAGTCACTTCAACTTGATTCTTTCACTTGCTTGTTCTACACAAATCTGTCTACTGAGATCTCTTATTTGCTTTTACCCCTAGTTCACTAATAGATTTTTCCCCCAGACTCTCAGTTCTATGGAAACAAATCTATCTATATCCTTTAGAATCTCCATTCAAATATTTGTTTGCCCTGTGTGTATATATTGAAGCACATTATATTTTTTCCAAAATTCTTAGTCTTGTAATAAAGTGAATTAGGGATATCAAATAAATCATTCAAGATTTTACAACTAGTACTATTATATTAGTTTTCAAAACAGATCTACCCACACTAGCTTAGATTTAATGACTCAGGTATACTTCTTTCTGTACCTCAAGGCCCTACTCTATTCAATCCATTAACTTCTCAAAAATCAAAAAATGCTATTAGCAATTTTTCTCCCAGAGATTGTGCCTTTTATTTTTCTTACGGTCCAAAAAGTTGAACTACTTTCTATTTCTTGATTGAAATTACTCTTTTTCTCAAATATTTGCCTCTTCTCAGGACATAATCTTCACCATTCATACAAAATTGAAACTTTATGAAAGTTGGTATAATATTAACTTCAGTAATTGATAAAGTAGACATACTTTTCACTATTTTTTCCACTAAATACTACAGAAAACACTGAACATCATATGTAAGCAAACTTAAGAAGTCTTTGAAAATTGGAATAAAGAAAAGCCACTGGTACTTCAGTATCCAAGAACAATACTGTACTGAGTTTCATGGGTCTTATTTAGTCTCACATATTCCATATGTGGAGGTAACAAGGCCCAAAACCTGGGAAAGCAAGTCATCATAGTAATAGAAAAATGCCCAGCAAAATACTGCTCTCAGTAACCAAAGTATAAGGAAAAAGCAAGCCTAGCAAAACAGAAAGCTATTCACATTAATTGCCCTATTCCATCTAAAAGTCACAGCAAAAACTGTAGTGACACCCTGCCCATGATAGCTATGGTGGAATGGGAAGCCTGGATTGAACTCTAAGTTGTAACAATGCCCCACAAACCCCTAAATGAGTTAGTGTTGAATAATTCTGAGTAAGTTTTAAATATGCTCATCCCAGGAGGATGCTTATCACTTGTTTGTGGTATCACTAGAGACCAAATACAGAGACTTGATTTCAGCCCAAACTTTTGTGTACCAAGGTGTCTCTCCCTCCTGAGATGATGTCATTCAGTGAACTTGAAGAACCAGTGAATTCAGAGTTAGAAAAAAAAAAAAAAAAAACGTATAAGCAATAAAGACAAAAGTGCTAAAAAAAAATAATAAACAGAACCACAATTCACTATCTGATCTAATATTTGTGTTTTTTGCACTTCATAAGGAAAGATAAAAAAAAAAAAAAAAAAAAAAAAAAAGCCTGGATGAAAAATTACTGAAATAAATAATGACTGAAAAGTTTTCACATTTGTCAAAAAATAGAAACCTATATAATCAAGAAGCAGAGAGAAATGCAAATTGGGTAAGCCCAAAGTTTCTACATGAAGTCAAATAGTAATCTACTTTCCAAAAACTAAAAACAAAAGAGATGTCTTAAAAACAAACAACACGAGAGACCCAGACACCAGTTCGCCTGGCCTCCAGGGCCCAGAGTAGCAGTTCCCTGCTGCTGCAAGCAGGGCCCAACCTGAGGAAAAGCCCCCTCTTCTCCCGGGGGAAGTGCGACCTGCCCAGCTGCAACCAGAACAAGAGGTAGGCACCCGCCCAGAAGGAGCAACCCAGCCACCAGGTAGCCTGGCCTCCAGGGCCCAGAGTAGCAGCTCTCTGCTGCTACAAGCAGGGCCAAACCTGAGGAAATGCCCCCTCCACTCCTGGGGGAAGTGCAACCTGCCCAGCTGCAACCAAAACAAGAGGTAGGCACCCACTGAGCCACTCTTCCTCTGTGCCATTCTCCAACTGGCCAAAGGTGCAGCCTTGACTCCACTAACAGGATCTCTGACTGTACATGAACCAGGTCAACTGGCTTAAACTGGAAGGGGAAAAAAAAAAAAAGGGTTTCCCAGGGTCCATTTTGTTTGAGAATTGTTCCTGGGTTCAACTTTTTTTTTTGTCTGTTTGTTTGTTTTGTTGTTTCTTGTTTTTTTTTTTTTTTTTTTGTTCATTTTTGCTTTGTTTTTGTTTTGATTGAAAGCGTGTTTGTTTGTTTGCTTCTGCTCCTCTTTTCTTTATTTCTTTTGTTCCTTCTCACTTTTGTATTTTTTTTCTTCTTCCTTCATCATCCCTATTTACACCCTGCCATTGCATAGGCAACAGAGGCAAAAACAAGTTATACGCAGAAATGGGGATATTTAGAACGGGTACAATTGAAATATATAGCAAAGTGGTGTTATATATAGTTTATTCTCTATTTCCTTGACTCACTCTCTCTCTCTCCTCTCTTTTACACTAATTTCTACTCCTTTGTCATTCTTTTTCTTTTCCATCTTTCTTTATTTCTTCTTTCAACCACTGCATAAGTTAGGTTTATATATAAATCGGTCTTTCCACCTAATCATTCACTCCATTCTCTTTCCTCTCTCGTCTGCTGATACTAAACAACTTTGATAGAACTCTCTTTTCATACTGGCTAAGAAAGAACAATTCAATACACTCACTTTCTTCTGCCTAAACATATCAATTCTGTGTCCAATACTTGAAACTACAAAACCCCACCAGAAGCATACAGAGTAAATTGAAAACAATATCTGGGTTAAATTAATCTGTACATTGTGATCAAACTGGGATTTTCTGAATAGAAAGTGTTTGATTTTAAAGTGTAAAGGAAATATAAGGGGATCTGATAGCATTGTACTACAGGAGCAACATAAGGCTTTAAGGTAAAATCAAAATAGTCAAGGTCCCACAGTGCAGGAAGAAAAGACACACAAGCAATATGAAGAAACAAGGGAAGAAAGTGACACAAACAAATCAATATACCTTCTTAGTAGATTCCATGGCAAGCACAGTTGGTGAAATGCCAGAGATGAAATTTAGAAATTACATATTCCAAGTGTTTGCAGAACATAAGAATGAACTCAAAAATGAGATGAGGAAGCAAATACAGGAGGTGAAAGATCATTTTGACAAAGAACTCCATAAGCAAATACAGGAAGTAAAAGATTACTTCAATAGGGAGATAGAGGCTCTAAAGAGAAAATAAACAGAAATTCCGGAAATGAAAGAAGCAATAAACCAAAATAAAAGCTCAATCGAAAGTATCACCAACAGAGTAGATCACTTGGAAAAAAGAACCTCAGACAATGAAGACAAAATATATATCCTAGAGAAAGATCTAGATTACAGCAAAAAATGTAAGAAACCAAGAAGAGAATATTCAAGAATTATGGGACAACATAAAAAGACCAAACATAAGAGTGATTGGGGTAGAGGAGGGGGCATAGTTTCAAACCAAAGGAATGAGTAATTTATTTAATGAAATAATTAAAGAAAAATTTCCAAACATTAGGAATTAATGGGAAAACTAAGTTCAAGAGGCTTACCAAACACCAAACATACAAAATCACAACAGATCCACACCAAGACACATTATAATGAAAATGCCTAATATACTGAGCAAGTAGAGAATATTAAAAGCCACAAGAGAAAGAAAGCAGATTACATATAGGGGAAACCAATCAGTCTATGTTCAGACTTTTCAACCCAGACCTTAAAAGCAAGAAGATCCTGGAATAGCATATTTCAAGCTCTGAAAGAAAAGGGATGTCAACCAAGAATCTTATATCCAGCAAAATTCAGCTTCAGATTTGAAGATGAAATAAAAACCTTCCACAAAAGCAAAAGTTAAAAGATTTTGCAACATGAAAGCCAGCACTTCTGAACATCCGGGGCAAAATTTTTCATGAAGAAGAAGAGAAAAATAATAAGGAAAATCAACAAAGGGAGATATTAAACTAAGGGAAATACAAACCAGAAGAGAAACCAAATCAAGCTAAAGACCATAATACAAATAAAAATGGATGGGAATAAAAATCACATCTCAATAATAACCCTGAATGTTAATGGCCTAAACTCACCATTCAAAAGACACAGATTATCTGAATGGATTAAAAGAAATGACCCAACATTTTGCTGTCTCCAAGAAACACACATCGTAGAAAAAGACATCAATAGACTGAAGGTGAAAGGCTTGGAAAAGTCTTATCACTCACATGGCCTGCAGAAGAAAGCAGGAGTTTCCATTCTCATTTCAAATAAGGTAGACTTCAAGCCAAAGCTAATCAAAAGGGACAAAGATGGATATTTCTTACTACTTAAGGGAACCATTCATCAACAGGATATAACAATCATAAATCTTTATGCCCCAAATAATGCAGCACCTACATTCATCAAACAAACTCTTCTCAAGTTCAAGAGTAAAATAGACCACAACACAGTTATTCTAGGGGATTTCAACACACCTCTCTCACCAATGGATAGATCATCCAAACAAAAGCTAAACAAAGAAACTTTAGACCTCCTTAAAACAATTAATAACTTAGACCTAACAGACATATATAGAATATTTCATCCCTCAGTAAACGAATACACTTTTTTCTCAGCAGCACATGGCTCCTTCTCCAAAATAGACCATATATTATGTCATAAGGCAACTCTCAGCAAATATAAAAAAAAAATAGAGATACTACCCTGCATTCTATCAGACCACAAAGGGAAGAAATTGGAAATCAATGACAAAACAAGGAATAAGAAAAACTACTCCAACAACTGGAAGCTAAACAACATGCTACTGAATGAACAAGGGGTTGAAGAAGACATCAAAGAGGAGATTAAAAAATTCCTAGAGGTAAATGAGAACACAGATACATCGTATAGAAATCTCTGGGACACTATGAAGGCAGTACTAAGAGGAAAATTTTTTGCACTGAATTCATTCCTTAAAAGGAAAAAAAAAAAAAAAACAAAAAACAAATAAATGAATTAACATCACACCTCAAAACACTAGAAAAAGAAGAACAGATCAACACCAAGAGTAGTAGAAGACAGGAAATAATTTAAATCAGAGCAGAAATTAATGAAATTGAGACTAAGGAAACAATTCAAAGAATTGACAAAACTAAAAGTTGGTTCTTTGAAAAAATAAACAAAATCGACAGACCCTTAGCGATGCTAATGAAGAGAAAAAACTCAAATTATTAACATTCGTGATGAAAAAGGGGATATCACAACAAACACCTCAGATATACAGAAGATAATTAGAAATTACTTTGAAAAAATGTACTCTAATAAAATAGAAAATACTGAATGCATTGACAGATTTCTAGAGTCATATGATTTGCCTAAACTGGATCTGGAGGCTATACACAATTTAAACAGATCGATTACAAGCGAAGAAATAGAAGATGTCATCAAAAAGCTACCAACAAGGAAAAGTCCAGGACCTGATGGGTTTACAGCAGAGTTCTACAAACTTTCAAAGAAGAACTAATACCAATGCTCTTCAAACTATTTCAAGAAATAGAAAAACAGGGAGCTCTTCCAGACTCCTTCTATGAGGCCAATATTACATTAATTCCAAAGCCAGGCGAAGATGCATCCAAGATAGAAAACGTCAGGCCAATATCTTTAATGAATATAGATGCAAAAAATCCTCAACAAAATTCTGGCAAATCGGACACAAAATCATATCAAAAAGACAGTGCATCACGATCAAGTGGAGTTTATCCCAGGGATGCAAGACTGGTTCAACTTTTGGAAATCAATAAACATAATACCTCACATCAATAGATTTAAACAGAAAAATCATATGATTATCTCAATAGATGCAGAAAAAGCATTCGACAAAATAAAACACCCCTTTATGTTCAACACAGTGGAAAAACTAGGAATATCAGGAACATATCTCAAAATTATAAGAGCTATTTATGCAAGGCCCAGAGCTAACATCATCTTAAATGGAGAAAAATTGAAAGCATTCCCTCTAAAAACTGGAACAAGTTAGAGATACCCCCTTTCACCACTGCTATTTAACATAGCACTGAAAACTCTGGCCAGAGCAATTAGACGAAAGAAATTAAAGGGATCCAGATAGGAAAATAAGAGCTCAAATTAGCACTATTTGCTGATGACATGAAAATATACCTAGAATACCCAAAAAACTCTACCAGAAAACTTTTACAACTAGTAAATGAATTTGGCAAAGTTGCAGGATACAAAATCAATACCCATAAGTCAAAGGCATTTTTGTACATCAGTGACAAAGCCTCTGAAAGGGAAATGATGAAAACTACCCCATTTGCAATAGCATCAAAAATAAAATAAAATACCTGGGAATCAACTTAACGAAAGAGGTGAAAGACCTCTATAAGGAAAATTATAGAACACTAAAGAAAGAAATCATAGAAGAAGTCAGAAGATGGAAAGACCTACCTTGCTCTTAGATAGGTAGAATCAATATTGTCAAAATGTCCATACTACCAAAAGCATTATACAGATTTAATGCAATTCCTATCAAAATACCAATGTTATTCTTCAAAGAAATAGAAAAAGCAGTCATGAAATTCATCTGGAAAAATAAGAGACCCAGAATAGCCAAAGCAATCCTGAGCAAAAAAAAGTGAAGCAGGGTGCATCACCATACCGGAGTTTAAATTATACTATAGAGCAATAGTAACAAAAACAGCATGGTATTGGCACCAAAACAGACTGGTAGACCAATGTTACAGAATTGAGGATACAGAGACTAATACATATAATTTCAGCTATCTTATATTAGACAAACATGCCAAAAATGTACAGTGGAGAAAGGATAGCCTCTTCAACAAATGATGCTGGGAAAACTGGAAATCCATATGCAACAAAATGAAATTAAACTTGTATCTCTCACCATGCACAAAACTCAATTCAAAGTGGATCAAGGACCTAGAAATTAGTCCAGAGACAATACACTTAATAGAAGAAAAAGTAAGCTCCAATTTCCAACATGTCAAATTAGGCCCCAAGTTCCTTAATAAGAATCCTGTAGCGCAAGAATTATTACCAAGAATTAATGAATGGGATAGATTTAAACTAAAAAGCTTTTTCTCAGCAAAAGAAACAATCAGTGAGGTGAATAGAGAGCAACTAATTGGAAACAAATATTTAATACGTGCACATCAGATAGAGCACTAATTTTTAGAATATATAAAGAACTCAAAAAACTTAACACCAAAAAAGCAAATAACCCAATCAATAAATGGGCTAAGGAATTGAAAAGACACTTCTCAGAAGAAGATACACAATTAATCAACAAATACATGAAAAAATGCTCAACATCTCAACATCACTGGCAATTAGAGAAATGCAAATCAAAACAACTCTAAGATTTCATTTCACTCCAGTCAGAATGGCAGCTATCAAGAACACAAACAACAATAAATGTTGGAGAGGATGTGGGGGAAAAGGCACACTCATACATTGCTGGTGGGACTACAAACTGGTACAACCGCTATGGAAAGCAGTATGGAGATTTCTTGGAAAACTGGGAATGGAACCACCCTATGACCCAGCTATCCCACTCCTGGGTCTATTCCCAAAGGACTTAAAAACAGCATGTTACAGTGACACAGCCACTTCAATGTTTATAGGAGCACAATTCACAATAGGTAGGTTGTGGAACCAACCTAGATGTCCCTCAGTAGCTGAGTGGATAAAGAAAATGTGGTATATACACAAAATGGAATTTTACTCAGCAATAAAAGAGAATAAAATAATGTCATTTGCAGGTAAATGGATGAAGTTGGAGAATATAATGCTAAGTGAAATTAGTCAATCTCAAAAATCCAAATACCGAATGTTTTCTCTGATATAAGGAGGCTAGTTCACAGTGTTGTTGGATGGGGGTACATAGGAGGATTAGAGGAACACTAGAATGGTCTAAGAAAAGGGAGGGGAAGGGAGGGAGCACCGAGGTAGGGAGGGGGGGAAGGAAAAAAAATTGGTGGTTGAATGAGATGGATATCATTATCCTAAATGCATGATTGAAGATCTGAATGGTACTTATATACTTTGTATACAAACAGTTTTATGTAAAAAGATGCTGTATATGTGCATTATGAATTGTAATACTACTATTATAAATAAAAAAAAAGAAAGAAAAAAACCACACAACACCTATTTTACAATAAATTAAGAATTCAAATAACAGCAGATTTCACATCAGAAATCATAAAGGTCCGAGGAAAGTAGCCCAATGTATTTAAAGTGGTAAAGATAAGGACTATCAACCTAGAATTTTATGCCCAAAGAAAATAGACTCAAGAATGAAGGTGAAACTAAGACTTATCATAAGAAGAAAGGATAGCTTAGAGAATTTGTTACTTATAGACATGTCTTAATGGAATGAATAAAAGGCATTTTCTAAATATAAAAATAATTATAAAATATGTGATTGTGGAACATCAGAAAGGAAGAACAATGGAAAGCTTGAACATGTGAATAAATACATTTTCCACATCCTCTTGAGTGTTTTTTATTGTGTTTAATGGTGGAAGCAAAAATAATGACAACATTTCATAAGTTCTAAATGCATATAGAGATAATATTTAAGACAATTATAAATATGGCAGGCAAAGAGAGAAAAAAGTAGTTTTCTACACTTAATTTAGAATGGTAAAATATGGACACCTGTGGAATGGGATCATTTATGTATATTTACTGCAATGCCAAAAGCAACTATTAAAGGTACTATATAAAGAGACACAAGCACTTTAGATAAATCAAAAAGGATTTCTGAAATAGTCACATAATTTAAGCTATAGGTTTATTGACAAAAAAGAAAAACAAAAATTAACTAAAATTAAAAGGCAAAATTAACCTATATCAACAAATGTTTTAATGTAAAGGTTCAAATACATAAATGAAAAGATAAGTATGCAAAGTGAACTTAGAAATATAAATCAACTATATGCTTTTAGAACTCACTTCAGACTTTAAAACATAGATATATTGGAAATAAAGGAACAGAAAAAAATACACAATGAAAATACTATTCAAATGAAAGCAGGCATAGCCACATTAATATACATAAAGTCTCCTTCAGATTGAGGAAAATAACCAGAGATAAAGAGAAAAAAAAAAAAAAAAACTCTATCATAAACCCTTCGCCATGCTAATGAAGAAAAAATGAGAGAAAATTCAAATTAATAAAATACAAGATGATGAAGAAGACATCACAAAGGACACATCTAAAATACATGAGATAATTAGAAACTATTTTGAAAATTTATACTCTAATAAAATAGAAAATATCAAAGAGATCAACAAATTTCTAGAGACATATGACCTACCCAAACTGAATGAAGAGGTCATACATGATTTAAACAGATCAATTTCAAGTAATGAAATAGAGAACGCCATCAAAAGTCTACCAACCAAGAAAAGCCCAGGACCATATGGCTTCTCAGCCAAGTTCTACAAGACTTCCAAAGAAGAATTAACACCAAAACTCCTCAAAGTATTCCATGAAATAGAAAAGGAGGAAACCCTTCCAAACTCATTCTATGAAGCTAATATCACCCTGATACCAAAACCATACAAAGACACATCAAGGAAAGAAAATGTCAGACCAATATCTCTGATGAACATAGGTACAAAAATTCTCAATAAAATTCTGGCAAATCATATACAAAAACATATTAAAAAGTTAGTGCACCATGATCAAGTGGGAGTCATCCCAGTGATTCAGGGTTGGTTCAACATATGGAAGTCAATAAATATGATTCATCATATTAATAGACTTAAAAACAAGAATCATATGATCATCTTAATAGATGCAGAAAAGGCATTTGACAAAATACAGCACACCTTCATGTTCAAAACACTAGAAAAACTAGGGATAGTAGGAACATACCTTAATATTGTAAAAGCTATATATGCTAAACCCAAGGCCAGCATCATTCTAAATGGAGAAAAATTGAAAGCATTCCTTCTAAAAACTGGAACACGACAAGGATGTCCTCTTTCACCACTTCTATTCAACATCATCCCTGAAACTCTAGCCAGAGCAATTAGACAAAAGAAAGAAATCCAAGGGATACAAATAGGTAAAGAAGAACTCAAACTATCACTATTTGTTGATAAGATGATTTATATCTAGAAGATCTAAAAAATTTCACCAGAAAACTTTTAGAACTAATAAATGAATTCAGCAGAGTAGCAGGATATGAAATCAAAAACCGTAAATCAAATGCATTACTATGTATCAGCGATAAATCCACTGAAAGAGAAATTAGGAAAACTATACCATTCACAATATCCTCAAAAAAAAAAAAACAAAATAAAATACCTGACAATCAACTTAACAAAAGAGATGAAAGACCTCTACAATGAAAACTACAGAACACTAAAGAAAGAAATTGAAGCAGTATAAAGATTCCTCAGAAAACTGGGAATGGAACCACCATTTGACCCAGCTATCACGCTCCTTGGTTTATACCCAAAGGACTTTAAATCAGCATAGTATAGTGACACAGCCACATCAATGATTATAGCAGCTCAATTCACAATAGTTAGACTATGGAACCAACCTCGGTGTCCCTAAATAGATGAAAGGATAAAGAAAATGCAGTATACATACTCAATTGAATATTACTCAGGTTTAAAGAAGGATGAAATTATGGCATTTGCCAGTAAATGGTTGCAGTTGGAGAATATCATGCTAAGCGAAATAAGCCAATCCCACAAAACCAAAGGCCAAATGTTTTCTCTAATACATGGATGCTAATTCACAATATGGTGGTGGGGCACACTAGGGAAACATAGTGTTACCTTAGTTTAGGTAGAGGGAAGTGAAGGGAGGGGGAGGAGGCATGTGGGGATGGGAAAGATGGTGGAATGAAACAGATGTTATTACTCTATGTATATATGTGACTACATGACCAATATGATTCTGCAATAGGTACATTTAGAAAAATGAGAATTTATATCCCATCCATGTATGATACATCACAGTGCATAAATGCATTCCACTGTCGTGTATAACTAATTAAAACAAATAAAAAATTAAAATAAATAAATAAATAAATAAATAAAATTTAAAAAGAATATGGGGGAAAAGACAGATGACCAATATCACATATGAAACAGAGGGTATCACTAGAGACACTTCAGGCATTAAAAATACAGTAAGAAAATATCATGAACACTTTTATACACCAAAGTTAGACAACTTAGCCATGTGCAGTGGATCATGCTTTTATTTCCAGTGACTTGGGAGGCTGAGGCAGGAGTATGGCAAATTGTGGCCAGACTCAGCATCTCTGAGAGATCCCCCATAGCTTAGCAAGACCCTGTCTCAAAATAAAAAATAAAAAAGAACTAGGGATGTATCTCAGCAGTAAAGTGCCCCTAGGTTCAATCTCCAGCATTAAAAGAAAAAGAAAAAAAAAAAATACAAAACTAAAATGAAATACAATTCCTTGAAAATTATTAAGTACCACAAATCTCCAACATAAAATAAGTTAATTTAATATACCTACAATTATAAGAAAATTAAATTTGAACTAACTAAAAAGTCATAATTAAAAAAATAAAAAGGACATGAAATCTCCAGCCCCAAATGATTTTGCTAAGGAACTATGCTAAAACTTTTAAAGTAGGGTTATAATAATTCTATACAAACTACAATGACCCCAAATTGATAATCTGTAGTTTACAGATAGAAATATCAATATACAGCATTTTTGGTATATAGAGTGCATTTTTACTTTATGAAGTCTGTACTGCTGTGATACAAAAACCAATTGAATATTAAAAATTAAGTCAATGTGATTCGCCATATTTACAGCCCAAAGAAAAAAGATCACATGATTATAACCAATTGATGCAGAAAAAGAATTAGAGAAAATTCAAGAGCTATTATTTATGAAAACTCTCAGAAAAATAATACTGGAAGAGACTGTCTCACCTTCTTGAAGAACATTTATATAAAATCTACAGGTATTGGGCTGGGGTTACGGCTCAGTGGTAGAGCGCTCACCTAGCATGTGCGTGGCCCAGGTTTGATCCTCAGTACCACATAAAAATAATGACACTATGTACAACTAAAACAAATAAATAAATATATATATATATATATTTTAATCTACAGGTATCATTTCACTTAATGGTGAAATACTAAATGCTGTTTTGTCTAAGATTAGGAATAAGGCAAAAATATCCACATTTACCACTTTTATTCAATATAGCACTGAAAATTCTGTCCATCTAAATAATGAAAGAAAAGGAAACAAATGATGTATATATCAGACAGGAATACATAAAACAGTAATTTTTTTTCAAATGACACTATGATCTAGTCTACATATAAAAGTATAAAAAAATTTAAAAGAATTGAATATACAATGATATTTACACTTATCCAAGAATGAAATACTCTCTTGCATAGTAAACAAAAAGTACTCAGCATTTGTATGCTAAAATCTGGAAAACAATGAGGAAAGATATCAAAGAAGATATCAATAATTGGAGAAACATATTGCATTCATGGACAAGAAAATTGATGTCAGTTCTCCTTATTTCTGTTTATCATAATGCCTATAAAAACTCTAGCAGTTTTACTGTAGAAAGAAATAAGATTATTCTGACACTTAGATGGGAAGGAAAATGAACTAGAACAGGTGAAGTAGGAGAAATTAACCTAAAATATTTTTAAAATTTATGTATGTTATGGGCAAAAGAATAAATGTATAGATCAATGGAACAAAATAGAAAATCTATAACTAGTATTATGTTGGGACTCATGTCTGCCAAGGGGAAGGACTTTGGCTGCTTACCACACCCTAGTAGGACGGGGGCTAAGCAAAGGGGTGTGGCTATGACATAGCATGAGAGACCGAACCGCCCTGCTGGCTGATTGGTTAGTTCTAGGCCTATTTAAGTTCAGCACCTTGCCAATAAAGTTGAGTTTTTGGCTTCTCGCTTGCTATACAAAACTCCCTGGGTGTGGCGTGGTATCTGTCCAGCAGACGGATAGGAGACACTCAGCTATTTTTGTCCTTAAGCCCATCTTTGCCCGGTAAGTTACTTTCTTTCTGCGGGCAGAAAGAAACCCCCTTTAGGGCCCAAAAGGGGGGTAGCTTTAGACCACGGCCCCATTCATAACTCAGCAGCCCCTGCAGGTTGGCGCCCAACGTGGGGCACGAAAATTATCGGTGGGCTTAACACGGTTAGAGATGCAGCGTCTCTTTCTCTGGCAAAAATACCCTCTATTATGGGGCAAGCATTAACATTTAGAAAATCTCAAAACCCAGCCCTCGAGGCATGGCGATGTATTTTAAGAAAGCAAGGTCTCCAAATATCTGATAGCCAAGTGGAAATGATTTGGAATTCATTAATGCGGGCGGCTCCCTGGCTCCCAAAGTCTGATTTTAATTCTTGGAAAATGTGGCGCAAAGTGGAACAAATTTTAAGAGAGCAAGAACATGAATACGGGGAAGTCCCACCTCCGGGAGTTTATTCAACTTTATCTTCCCTAAAAACATGCTCTCTCTTGGAGACAGCAAAAGAATCTGCAGAGGCCACAGAGCAGGCACCTCAGATCATACGAGTTGAGGTAACAGAACAGGCCCTGCGGGAGAATAAAATATCTAATCTTTCCCAGTCCGGAGAGTTAAACAGCCCCTCCCTGGCCGCAAATCTGGAGAAGCCTAACCAATTCCTAAAAACAAAGAAATCTCGCTCCAGGGAATTAGAAAAAATTACAGCCCCTCCCTTAGAGAACTCTAACAAATTCCCTGAGGACAAAGGCCACAGGCCACATGGCTCACCACCTTGTGAGAGGGATCTGCCATTTTATGAACCAGCCCCTGTTGAGCCTTCTGCCCCACCGATTTACCAAGAGGCGCCAATCTCATAGCAGCTGCTAGCGCCCTCTGGTGGGCTTTCACCTGTAATGGCATTTCTAGTTAATTTAAATCCTAGGGAAGACAGACCTCAAATTTGGTACCCCTGGGAGACTCAAGAGTTAAAAGAATTAAAAAAAGCTGTGTCAGAAGACGGTCCCAACTCACCATGGGCAAAATGTATTTTATCAAGCCTAGCCCATCACGCCTGCACGACTAAAGATTGGAACGATTTAGACAAAGCCGTGCTTCCGGGACCTTTATTTATTAAATGGTGTGCATATTTTTCTGATGAATGCCATATGCAGGCTGAGAGGAACCAAACTGCAAATCCTCCCATACCAATAACCTTTGGAATGCTGTCAGGAACTAGTGACCAATACGCCACAGGTATTCAACAAGCAGCATTACCAGCTCCATACCGAGAACAGGTGCGAGCTTTAGGGCTGGCAGCATGGAAGAAGCTAGAGGAAGGCCCTACAGAGCCTCCTATAGCTGGAATCACTCAAAAAGCTAATGAGGATCTGGCTACATTTATTGAAAGAGTGGAAAAAAGCCTTCAAAGGAAATTTCCACCTGGTACGATGAGGGACCAATTTGCAAAAATGTTAGTTTGGGAAGGAATGACCGCAGATCACAAGCTGGCCTGTGCTGGGTTAAAAGATAGATCTATGGGGAGATGGATTATTGCCACCAAAGATGTGAGTTCGACAACTCACCAGTCTCAAATATTGACCAATGCCCTTAATGCCCACACTGAGGTATAAGCAACAGTTTTAAATGGGAAAAGAAGCCTATTTTAAGTGTGGACGACAAGGCCATTTTAAAAAAGACTGCCCCAATGGCCCTGGTTGGCCTCCAGAATGCTCCCCTGGCCAGACTCAAAGTCCAGCTGCCCCTAGAACACTTTGTCCTAGGTGTAAAAGAGGATATCATTGGAAAAAGGATTGCAGGTCTAAATTTGATATTCAGGGGAAACCTTTAAACTCCTGAAGGGGCAGCCTCCAGCCCCGTTACACCAAGGAGGTTCCCTTGCTCACAGTCCCCCTAAGGTCCATTGGACAGTTCCTATTGTTCCAGGAATTAGACCAAAGATGGATATTTATATATCAGGAAAGAAATTTCATTGCTTAATTGATACTGGGGCAGATCGTACTATACTAAGGAAGGAAGAGATTCCACCCCAATGGGAACTAATTCCAGGGCCTCAGTTACTTGGAGTAGGTGGAAACACTTATTCAGAAGAGACCAGAAATTCGCTTAAATGGAGAGATATAGATTGAAACCAAGGAGAAGTTCGTCCCCTTGTGGCCCTTGGATTAACTTCTAATTTATTAGGCCAAGACATCTTAGGAGAAGCAGAGGCTTACATTACTACAACCCATAAAGAGCTTCAAAACGATATATTAACTAAAGATACGGAGAGAAAAACTTCCAATCATCAAATAGGGTCTCACCCCCAATCCTAAGGGCCACTGCTCCCCAAGTTCCTGCCATTCAATGGCGAGATTGCCCCCCAATCTGGGTCGAGCAGTGGCCCCTTCCTACTGAAAAACTAAACCATTTGAGGGCAATTGTCCAAGAACAGTTAGCCCTAGGACACATTAGACCTTCTCTTAGCCCATGGAACAGTCATGTTTTTGTTATACAAAAGGCCACAGGGAAATGGAGGATGTTACAAGACCTCTGAAAAATTAATGATAGGATGTTCCTTGTTGGCACACCTCTGCGTGGCCTCCCCTGGATCCCTTCTATCTCAAGAGATTTAACCTTAATTGTTATTGATATTAAAGATTGTTATTTTTCAATACCTCTTCATCCAGATGATTATGAAAAGTTTGCATTCTCGGTCCCCTCAGTCAATTTTCAAAAACCAGATGAGCGATACGAATGGATAGTTCTCCCTCAAGGTATGGCTAACAGCCCAGCCTTTTTTTTTTTTTTTTTTTTTTTTTTTTTTTTTTTTTTTTTTGTGGTACCGGGGATTGAACTCAGGGGCACTTGACCACTGGGTCACATCCCCAGCCCTTTTTTGTATTTTATTTAGAGACAGGGTCTCACTGAGTTACTAAGTGCCTCACCATTGCTGAGGCTGGCTTTGAACTTGCGATCCTCCTGCCTCAGCCTCCCAAAGTGCTGGGATTACAGGCATGTGCCACCGCGCCCGGCTCAGCCCAGCCTTTTGTCAATATTATGTTTCATGTCTTCTGTCACCATTAATGAAAAAAATCACAACTCACCCTATATGTTTATATGGATGACATCATCCTGGGAGCTGCTGATGTCCAACAACTAAACTCAGCTTACCTAACCCTTCGAGAGCTCTTAGAAAAAGGAGGGTTGCACATATCCAATGATAAGATACAAACTATTTCTCCCTTTAAAATATTGGGGACAAAACTTAGCCTAGACTTGGTTTGTCCTCTCAAACCTCAACTAGTCATTCAAAAATCTTATTCCTTGGCAGAGTTAAAAAAGCTATTAGGAGAGCTAAACTGGTTAAGACCATGGCTTCATATCTCTACTGAGGATTTATTACCTCTCTTTGAGTTGCTACGGGGAAAATCCCCCTCTGATGTGATTTTACTAGAAGAAAGTCATCTGTCAATATTACAAAAAGTCCAAGATGCCCTCAATTCAACCCAATTGGCTCGATACCAACCAAAGCAACCTCTACATCTGTGGATTTTCTCAGGTGCTAAGCTCCTTACAGCTGTGCTCACCCAGAGGAGAAATCCCTTAGAGTGGATACATTCCTCTGTGGGAGGAGCACCTCGAGTTTATTCCCAATTAGATCAATTAGCAGATCTTGTAATAAAAGGGAGAGATACATCATTGAGGCATTATGGAAAAGACCCAGATATTTTAACAATTCCTTACCGTTTGTCAGACTTTGAATGGATACAGAGAAACAACCCTAGAGTCTCCTATGCTTTAGAAGGATTTCTAGGAAAAGTTGACTGTCATTACGGGTCAACCAAATGGACCTCTTCTTTTCCCAAACTGGAATGGACCCCCTCCATCCTTTTTTCCAGCAAGCCACTCCCCAAGGCAGTAAATGTCTTCACAGATGGAGGAAAAGAAGGGTCAGCAGTTGCAGTATTTCACCCATCCTCAGGCCAAAGGACACAATACTTTGAAGCAGTTACTGGTTCTGCTCAATTTAAAGAATTATATGCTGTTGCATTAGCCTTGACCCATGTCCAAGAGCCTATGAATCTTTTCTCAGATAGTTTATATGTAATTAACCTATTACCTACTCTAAATGCCTCATATATAAAGATAGATAATAATCCTATCACCCCCTGATGATCCAGGTTGGATCCCTGCTAAAGGGGCATAATGAACCTGTTTTCCTCCAACATCTTAGGGGACATCAAGGCTTATCTGGGCCCCTCTCTGAGGTAAATCAGGCCGCTGACCATTTGGCCACCACAGGTGTATTAACAGTTACAGTCCCATATCAACAAGACCTTCAGTTAGCCCAAGGTCTTCACGACCTTACTCATTTAAGTTGGAGAGGTCTACATAATAAATTTCCTTTAGTTCCTATAAAAGTTTTAAAAAAGATTGTAAGAACATGTAAGTCCTGTTTGCCCTTCTTACAAGTCCCACCTCTCCAGTCCCCTGGGGTTAACCCCAGAGGCCTATGGCCCAATGCTGTCTGGCAAACTGATGTAACCCATTATGTGCCATTTGGAAAATTAAAATATATATTTATGTCCATAGATACTTATTCACATGCTTGTTGGGCCACGGCACACTCTGGAGAAAGGGCTAAACATGCTGAAAGTCACTTTTTACAATGCTTTGCTATTCTTAGATTGCCAAAACAGGTTAAAACCGATAATGGACCCTGTTTTGTGAGCAAATCATTACAAAAGTTCTTCCAAACATGGCATATTAAGCATACCACAGGGATCCCATATAACCCAAAAGGACAAGCCATCATAGATAGACATAATAAAACCCTAAAGGACCAATTAATAAAACAAAATGGGGGAAGCAACCCCCATGACCAGTTGAAAACAGCTATGCTTACTTTAAATATTTTAAATTTTTACAAACAGCAGCCTCTATCTGTGTTTCAAAGACACTGGTCTAACCAAACGCCTTATATAAAAGTTGAGGTCCGATGGAAAGACCCATTAACTGAAGTCTGGAGAGGTCCTGATCCATTAATAAGTGCTGGCAGAGGTTTTGGATGTGTCTTCCCAATGGGAGAACAAAACCCTATATGGGTGCCTGCCAGAGATCTCAAATACTGCCAATCCGACCAAAATGACTACCCAGGGGCACAAGCTCTTGAGGAGTGATCCTTTCTTTTTTCCACAGAAATGAAAACACCGTGACAAATCTCCTGTCCTACTGTGATTAAACTTCTCATCACATCCATTCCAAAATTCATCAAAAACACTATCTTGGACTCCTTCTTTTGTCAGTATCTCAACCCTCTGCGATGAGAGAAGAGGGACTGGGCCATTCCTGTGACAATTATCTGGACTTTATGCTAGACGACTTCCTTTGGACTCTGAGAGAAGACCGCTATATCTTATGACAATTATCTGGACTTTGTGCTGGACGGCTTCCTTTGGACTCTAAGGGAAGAGTCCCATTCCTGTGACAATTGCTCGGACTTTATGCTAAAAGACTTCCTTTAAACTAAGCTAAATGGATGGACTTTTTCCCTTGGATAAAATCCCTGCTAATTGGGTGGACTTTCTCTTTTTTGGTGAAATCCCTGATTGTCATTGTCTTCGTGTGCACTTTTAGCCCTATAGAACTAACCAGATTGATACAGCTGGGTGGTCTGCCGTCACGCTGAGCTATAGCCCTACAGGCTTGGCCACGGTCCTTAACAGGATGCAGAGGTTTGCCATCCAGTCAAGCCTTCCCAAAGGTGACTGTCATGTCCCGTGTGCTCCCCTTGGCCACTTGCTGGCCCTAGGTATGTCCACCTAAAGTGCTAGAGTGATAGCCAATGATGGGTAAGATTTTTCCCAGAGAGGAGAAATCAACCTAGACAGGCACACTCTCAAATGAGTTGGACACCCTACAAGATGGGACATCCCATTTTTGAAATATAAAATGGGGAGACCCCATTTTAAATAAAACAAAAAAGGGGAATTGTTGGGACTCATGTCTGCCAAGGGGAAGGACTTTGGCTGCTTACCAAGCCCTAGTAGGACGGGGGCTAAGCAAAGGGGTGTGGCTATGACGTAGCGTGAGAGACCGAACCGCCCTGCTGGCTGATTGGTTAGTTCTAGGCCTATTTAAGTTCAGCACCCTTGCCAATAAATTTGAGTTTTTGGCTTCTCGCTTGCTATACAAAACTCCCTGGGTGTGGCATGGTATCTGTCCAGCAGACGGATAGGAGACACTCAGCTATTTTTGTCCTTAAGCCCATCTTTGCCTGGTAAGTTACTTTCTTTCTGCGGGCAGAAAGAAACCTTCTTTAGGGCCCAAAAGTGGGGTAGCTTTAGACCGCGGCCCCATTCATAACTCAGCAGCCCCGGCAGTATTACACAAATAAATCCAAATACGTTTTTACAAAGATGCAAAAGGAGTCCATTCAAGAAATTATAGTCCTGCTACAAATGATCCTGAAACAACTGAATATCCAAAGGCAGAAAAACACTCTTTGAAGTAAACTTCCCACTTGATATGGATCACACTTAATATGATACATCTAATTAAATTTAAACAGAAAAGTTTACAATTAAAAAAATTGGTATCATGGTCAGCTAAAGAGTTCTTTGACTTGATGCCAAGGAATTTCATACTTTAGATTTTATCTGAATTGATTTTTTTTCTGGAAAAGATTGTTAAATGGATGAAAAGGATGAAAAGACAAATTCAAAACTCTAGTGTGGGAGAAAATATTTGTAAACCATATATTCAACCAAACACTAATATTGAAAATATATAGGGAATTCTCAAAATTCAATGGCCAAAAAATCCAATTTAAATAGGCAAAAGATTCAGACATTCAAGTCAAGAGATATATAGAGGACAGATAAATTACACAAAAATAGGTTCAAAATAAATTGACATTAGAGAAATGCAATTAAAACCACAATGAAATACCTGTATATATCAACTAGATTTGCTAAAATAAATATTAGTGAAACCACCAAATGTTTGTGAGTTTGCAGAGAACCTGGTTCACTCATACTTTTGTGAAAAGTGACAACCACTCTGAAAAATAGGAAATTTCTTTAAAAAACAGAATAAGCAGTATCAAAAGATCCAGCAATTGCTTTTCTAAGCATTTACCAAAGAAAAGTAAAGATTATGTTTACATACAACCCTATAGGTGGGTGTCTCCATAGATTAGTTTGTAAAAACCCCAGACTGAAAACAATACAGATATTCCTCAAAAAATAAGTAGTTGTTTGTGCTTGTGTTTCATGAAACACTACTCAGCAATAAAAAAAATAAAATACTGCATGCAAAAATTAATTTCACAGATATCCAAAGAATAATGCAGAGTGGAAAAAGTCAATCTTATTATGTTTCCATTTATATAGATTTCTAGAAAGTTCAGATTTGAAAATAAGAATTGAAGTGGCTACTAGCAGTCAATGGAAGAGAACTTGTGATTATGAAAATCTTCTCTATCTTGAATGTATGAATGCCAATATCTTGGTAAAGATATTGTTATAAAATGTAAGAGCCTTAATGAGGAGGTAGCTAAGATGGCGGCTGGCTGAGAGCCAAAGAGGAGGCATATAATTGTTTTCTCCTGACCTTAATGTAATCAACTAAGAATCTTTCTGTGCCCATGAGCTTGACACGTGTATACTTGTTAAGGTGAAGCATATTTAACCAGGTAGGATTGGAGATGTGTGGTGGTTGGAGTTGGAGTTGGAGAGGTTGTTGGAGTTGGAAAAAGAAGTCAGCAGAAGAAGCAAGAATAAAGAACCTACTCATTCCCAGTCTGCCTCCAAATTCTTTCCCACGGTATCGTTGCTGCAGATGGCAGCAGCTGCAGGCAGCAACAATAAAAGAGGTTATTATTAGTAGATACTGTGTAATGGGTACATAGGGTCTTTCATATTCAAGTGCTCAGTAGACATGTGGCTATTTAACAGTAGTGTTCTGAAATACAGATAAAAGACATTTTCACACAGCCAGGCATGGTGGCTCACACTTGTAATCCCAGTGGCTTGAAAGACTGAGGCATGTTCAAAGCTAGCCTCAGCAACTTAGGGAGATTCTAAGCAACTTAGCCACACCCTATCTCTAAATAAAATATTTTTAAAAGGGTGGAGATGTGGCTCAGTGATTAAGTGCCCCTGATTTCAATCCCTGGTACAAAAAAAAAAAAAAAAAAAAAGGACATTTTCATCATTGCAGAAGATTCTATTAGAAAGTCCAGATCCAGAACTTTTAAACTTATAGTTTAAATGCTGCATTTATAAATAACACTCAAAGAAAAATGTTTATTACATAAAATAACACATTATAACAAATTATTTAGATACTCTATTATGAAAGAGGCATTTAAATCATATGTATATGATGATTATTTATTTATATCTGCCTGGAAATGCAACTTATATTTACTTCTTGAGTTATTAATAAGAGGTCTTCTCTTTTATTATCTGGTCTTTTCTAGAAAATTCATTTCATTCCAAAGGACATGGATATCTCATACAAGAAAGAAAATTTTCTATTTAAGAACTCATCTCTGGTAGTTATCTGTCACCATGGCTAAATATCTGAAAAAAAAAAAAATCAACTTATAAAGATGGAAGGTTAATTTGGAGTCATGGTTTCAAAAGTTTTAATTCATGGTTGTTTAGTCCTGTTGCTTTAATCCTGTGGTGGTACTGTAACTCATGGCAGGAATGTGTGCTGAAAGAAGCCTTTTACCTCATGGTAGACAAAAGGAAAGGAAAAGGAGGGGCCAGGGTTCCAATACATCCTTCAAAGGTACACTTTCCACCAGGCTCCACCTCCTAAATTTCAACCACCTCTCCTTAGTGCTGCAGTCTGGTACAAAACTCAACACACAGGTCTTTGGAGGACCCTTAAGATCCAATGTCGGGGAACAGAGTGAAGTGACCACCCAACTATACCACAAGCCTCAGTATCAAGTCCATCACTGAACCCTGGTGTCAAGCCAGCTCCCACATACCCAGGCAACAAGCTAGATGGTATAGACTCAAATACAGGCCAGCCCTCATGGGCTCAGCCATCAGATCCACTAAGCAGCAGATTACGACCATGAACACAGTTTTCTAGGCTGGTCATCACAGAACCAGGTTCTGGACCTACCCAAATGCAAGGTGGATACAAGTGGCCCAAGAATAGGTACACATTCAGAGACCCAGACTCTAACCTCACACTACTGTTGTTTTCTCAGCCAACACTCATGTACTCAGGCTATATGATGGTTCCTATGGACCTGTGTTTCAGTGTCAAGCTGTTTTCTATTGTTCCAGGGTCAAGGCTGGCCTCAGTAGAACTAGACTCTCAGTCTCTTTCCATAGCCAAGCAGTAGAACTGAAGTCCAAGTCAACATTTGCAGATCCAAGTACCATGCCTGCCTACACAGAGCAAGCCTACCCACAGACCCTGCCAGCCACCTTCCCCCCAAGTTTGGAAAGGCTTCTGGTCAAAGAGGATTCTCTTCCAAAGTCAGTTTTTGTAGAGTAAAAAAGGTACACAGGCCATAGGATCATAAATAATCAGAAATATCAGAAAAAAATTAAGGAACAGTAACCAACTTCAATGAAATTATCATCTATGTACTGGCTGAAAGTAATTCAAGTTAATCATATTAAAGTTGCTCAGTCAGCTATAGGAAAACACAAAGAACAAAATATTAGAAGGTCAATGTATTAATAATAGGAGAAATTCAACAAAAAAGACAGAAAAGACAACCTTAAAAGGGAACCAAGTCAAGTCTGGAGCAGATGAACACAAAGACTGAACTGAAAAATTCTACACAGTGTTTCTACCAAAGTCTAGGTTATGTAGAAAAAAGAATAACCTTGTAAAAATATCATTTGATGTTGGCCACAAAAAGAAAGGAAAGAAAGGAAGGGGAGAGAGTGGACGAGAAGGGAAGGAGTCAATAAATCCCACAGGTCTTATGGGGCAATATCAAGTAAACCAATATAAACTTTATGGATATCTAAAAGGAACAGAGAAAGAAAAAAAGTCAAAAAGATTATTTTAAGAAAGGAACATAGAGTTTCATGAAGCATGAACATACATCGACACACACAAAAATCCCAAATAGATTAGATAGAAAGAGATCTTCACTGAGATATATTGTAATCAAATTCTCAAAGTCAAAGACAAAGACAGAATTTTGGAAGCAACAAGAGAAAAGTAATTCATCATATAAGACAACCACAGGATTATCAGAAGATTTTCACCAAAAAACTTGCAAGTCAGGAGAGAGTGGCTGATATATTAAAAGTATCAGAAAACAAAACAGAAAGAACTTCCAAGCAAGAACAACATACTTAGAAAAGCTATTCATCCAAAATGAATATGACCTTGCCAGACGTGCCTCTCAAAGGTTCACATGCTGGCAGCTTGGTTCCTAGTATGATATTTATTAGGAAATGATAGAATCTCTAACAGGTGGGGCTTAAGGAGAGTAATTAAGTTATTAGAGTAATAAGTCCCTTGGGTGAACAGGATTAATTAATATAGTTCTCAGGACAAACTTGTTAGTTCCACTGATAATGAATTATTATAAAAAGAGTAATCATGGGTACAATGTAATTGACAGGAGGAAGGTCTGGTCTTCTATGGAACAGCAGAATAAATATAATTTACAATTATGTATTCTGTACCTTAAACTAGATAGAAGAATTTAAATGTATTAACCATAAAGAAATGATAAAAATTTAATGTGATATACTAATGACCCTAAATTGATCACTTCCAAATGTATAAATGAATCAAAATGTCATTATGTCAAACATTTTATTGTACCTCATATACATGTACAAATATTAAGTGTAAGTCAAAAACTAACATAAAAATTAAGAGGCAAAGAACCTCTATAGACATTTCTTAAAATAAGACATACAACTGACCAATGGTTCTATGATAAAAAAAATCAATCAACATCACCAATCATTTGGGATGGAAATCAATACCATAATTAAATATGACTTTGTGCCAGTTAGAATAGTTATTATCAAAAAGATGAAAGATAACAAATGTTGCTAAGATATAGAGGATACTGAAACCCTGTATACTGTTAGTGGGAATGTAAACTGTTCCAGCCAAGGGGGGAAATGGTATGGGAATTGCTCAAAAATTAAAAACAGAATTACCATATGGTGCAGCAATCCCACTGGGGATATATCTGAAAGAAACAAAATCAGCGTCTTGATGATATATCTGCACTCTGAGGTTCATGGCAGCATTATTCAGAATAGTTAAGATAGGGAATCAACCTAAGTGTCTATTGACAGATGAATACTGTCTTTCAGGAAGCTATAAAAAGCTATCACACACTGGCTGGCTTATAAACAACTGAAATTGATTTCTAGCAGTTCTAAAAGTTGGGAAGTCCAAGAATGAGGTGATGGCAGAGGGAACACTGACTTGTTTAAGGACACTGCCTTCTTACTTTGTCCTCCTGTGGAGAAAGAGGACTAGGGAGCTTTCTTGAGTTTCTTTTATAAGGTACTAATTCCATTCATGAGAGCTTTGCCCATCTCAGTCTCACCTAATTGTTTCCTGAAGCCATACTTCCTAACAATATCACCTGTATTTTCCTACCTCTTTTTCTATCCATCAGTTATTTTGCTGCTCTCCACCCCCACTCTATATGGCTCATTCACTAACTGTTAGAGAGCTGTGATAATTATGCTTGAGACCTCCTCTTTTCTTTACTCTTTTTGCCTGGTTTCATCATACATGTATATGCCTTTAAATACACAAATTAAGCACCAGATTTTTAAGTGTCTCTTAAGTTTTAAGTTTCCCATTTGTTTATCCACCTTAGCTCATCCAATTGAATGTCTATAGTAAATGTTTTCACTGAGAACCATGCAAATGATTATTCCTGGAATTATCTAATGTGCAAGACAAAAGGTATACTGTGTATTTAAACCTTATCAGACCCATAAAAACCTTTTGGTATCTCTCACCCTACAATCTATTTCTAGGAAGTATTTTCAAAATATCCTTTAAAAATCACTCCGATCTAACATGAACAATTTTTTGGGGGGGGTATTTTTTTCTTACAGTCCTGAATCAATTCAGCAGAATGTCTTGGTCACTTTATATACAGAACTGGACATTGTAGTCCCTTCACACCATTAGACACATATCAAATTCACCATTATCACTTACCTGAATTATTGCAATAATCACCTTACTTACCCCATCCCCATTATGACTTTTGGTAACAGGACCAGGAAGAGATTTTTTAGACACATATTAGAGTATATCATTCTGGAGTTAATATTCTGCAATTTTTTCCATCATGTTTTCAATAAATCTCTACTTTGGACAGTTATCTACAGCTCTTACAGATTTTTTCTTTTTATAATATAATGTAAGGAGTGAGATAACATTTTTGTTTAAAGATGGAAATAAAATCTTTGGGACATGTATGGGAATATGTAAATTGCCACTAATTTTTTGGCATAATTTGTGTGTGTGTGTGTGTGTGTGTGTGTGTGTGTGTGTGTGTGTATGGTACCAGGGATTGAACTCAGGGGCACTCGACCTCTGGGCCACGTCCCCAGCCCTTTTGTGTGTTTTTTTGTTAGAGACAGGGTCTCACTGAGTTGTTAAGTGCCTCACCATTGCTGAGGCTGGCTTTGAACTCTCGATCCTCCTGCCTCAGCCTCCCAAAGTGCTGGGATTACAGGTGTGCGCCACTGCACCCAGCTATAAATTTTTCATTCATAGTAATTAATTGTAGTTTTCTTTAATGTTCTCATTTTATTAACTTTTCTTCAGTCCTTCTAATAGCTCAGAAAAATAAATAAAAGTCTAAGTAAATTTTTTTAATAAAAATACAAATATACTTATTTCTTTATATGGGAATATTATATACATATATGTACATATATATATATATATATATATATATATACATAACTTACAAAGCTGAATGTATTGCTACAATGTAAATTATTCTTCATAAAATGGCAATGGTTTAACTTTCCTCCATCAACAGAAGTTGGTACATAAAGAGGGAAGGAAGGAAGAAAGGAAAGAAGGAAGGATCTAACTGTGATGCCTGTAATAAAAAGTAGCAATGCTGTGTAGAGAGTATAAAAAGAAAATCCATTCTTTTCTTTCAGCTCCTTATCTCCTGTTGTCCTGGAGTAGCTAAAAGAAACTGATGAAATTGAAACTGTTATTTGATGTGGAGAAATCTGTTTCATCATTTCTGTCTTTCTCCTCTTTGTACCTTAGAGAGAAGTAAATTAGTTATACAACTATGGACCCTCTTAATTGAGTATATCTAACATGCCTGGCAGGAGCAAGGCCAGAATGCATAGTAGTTGAGTGGCTCCTTCTTTGAAATAAAGCTGTCAGGACTGACATCCCAGGATTCATGGTCTCCTCCTTCTTCCTAGAGCAGAGTGAGGGGATTATGCAGATGAATCACAACAGTGTGTCTGCCTAGGAAACCTTGTCTTGTGTGCTTGGCATACACTGAATTCATTTCTATACCACTGAAAGGCCACAGCTCAGAACTGTGTCTGGGGGATAAACACCTTAACAAAGCTGTTTAGTGGCTCCACTAAATGGTTCTGGCAGGCACATCCTTTTGAATGGATGGGAGAAAGCTTCCTCTCCTACTTCATTCTTCTCTTTATCCACTTTGGAGCCTCTTTCTCACTCCCCCACCACCCTGTTTTCTCTTTCTCTTTGCTCCTTATTTAAGTCTGTCTTTGTTTTTTACTCCATCCCTCACCTCAAAACACTTGAACTTTTTGATTTTATTATGCACAAACATTAAGATAATTTCTTAGCGTTTCTTTACTTAAAGTGAGAAATTTTTCTCTAGCCCCACTAGGTCAGAAATAGCAGAGAAGAAAGATACTGGGATTCAGATAGGAGCCACCCACCCAGTAGCCACAGTCTGCTCCCTATCACAAGAAGCCTTTTGGCCTGTGGTTCAGAGTTTGAGTATTATTCTGAGTGTGATGGAAAAAAAATCTCTGGAATATTTGAGCAAATTAGATTCACAATTTTATTTGTATTTAAAATATCAAATTATGGTTGAAAGTATGTGTGCAATAGTCTGAGGCACAAAGAGTGTGAGACTGAAGGCAGAGAGATGAGTTAGAATGCTAGTGTAGATGTTCCATATAGACCACAATGCAACTCAAACTAAGTGCTTTTTTTTTTTTTTTTAACCAGTCTGTCTTGTATTTCCTTGCTTTCAGATACTTAAATGTCTCACGAATGAATGTGTTTTATTTTTACTTTCCTTTTTTTTTTTTGAGAAGCAAAGCCACCCTTCTCTACTTTCACATTGTTTCATAGTAGACACTAAAGAATTTCAGTTTTTTTTTTTTTTTTTTTTATGAGTTTATCTAGGTTAAAGCTCAGTGGAGTACTTACATTTGCAACGTTTTCTTCAACATCCTTTACAGATCATAAAGGGTTATACAACCTAAATCTTTCCCTGAAGACAAGAACTTCATCAGTTTCAATTAGATTCTCAAATATCTTTCAAGAAAACTCCGACACTGGATTCACACTATTCCTTCAAAATTTTTACTTACTCCTTATTTTACTTTAAATTCTCCCGATAGCAGTTGTCTATAGAAAATGTGGTAAGAGCCTCAGGGATTTATTGGTAGTATTTTTGCCCAAATGTGTCATTCAGTGACATTCCCTTATTTATTTTCTAACTAGAAAATAAATGTCTATGTAGGCACAACTCTGTAGGTTCTCCAGTATATTATTTTTAACACTCTTGGAAATAATAACATTAGGCATAGATTCATATGTAATCATAATTTTATTCCAAGTGTTTCAGTACAAAATAGCTAAATTTAACATCTAGAGAAATTGGGAACTAATGAATTTTTGAGTTATCAGCAACCATAAAATTGGAACAATCTGTTGTGACATATATAGGAGTTTTGAAAAATTTTAAATCTTCTTTTGGATCAAGACTCTCTTAGAAAGTAAGTTCTGTTGTAGAATTAATCTAATCTTATAAAATCTTCATTTAGAACCAATATATTAAATTACAGACTTATACTTTAAGTTTATTTTATTGAACATAGAAAATAACTATTTTTAGGTCAAAATTATACACCAAACTCTATATTTATTTCTCTATTACATCCTTCTACATCTTCCCCAGGTATTTCAAATTTAACATATACAGAATAATATTTTTTTTCCTTCCATAGTTTATACCATTCGTTTTGAAGAGTAAGATATCTTGATATCAACTTCAGATTCTCTTTCAAATATGCTGACTCTTCCTCCTTTTGCTGCCTCTCCCTCTACTTCTAGTGTTACCACCTCAGAAAGGCTGTCATAGTGCCTTTAGGATTGTTGCAAAGGATCACAAAAGCCTTTTCCCTGGACTGGGTTTTTCCTCTTCTGATAAACTAACTAAATGGTGGTTTTTGTTATATGAGAAGGAGAAAATCTGTATTATTAGCTCTATAATTAAAACGCTCTAATGGCTCTCTAAAAGTAAAACTTTTAATCTTGCCTCAAATTCTGAGGGTATCTCCCGTATCCCCATGTCTTGCTTACTAAGCAAAATCCCATTTTGCTGACATGCTGAGATTTTCTTCATTTTTGTCATGCACTGAGTTTACTATTGTTGCTCTTGTTATTTCTCATCTATTGTTTCATGTCTCTCCTTTCCTCTGCTCAATGGATTTGTTTCTGTCAATTCATTGGTAACTTTCTATGCTTCCATAAGCCAAGTTTAAATTTTACCTCAGTGAAATGTTTTCCAACTTCCCAAAATAGTTATTTTTTTTCCTATTGCAAAGCAAACTATGATGCATCATGAACTATTTTATTAACATGTGACCAAATTACAATACCAGGTAGAGTAGTGCCTCAAAAATGTTTGATAAATATTAACAAATGTTCGAAATATTGAACTTTTAGAAGTCCTATTTAGAATAGGTTTGTTAACTCTTTTATGAATCAAAATCTATTTCCAGTTCAAGAAGAAAGTTTATTTTCAGTTTAGGAACAGTGTTAGAATTAGTGAGGCCTGTTAGAAACTGTGATCCCTTTTGTAAAGAATCAGTTAAATAAGTATTATTTAATCAAATACTGATTTGTGTTTGTGTTTATGTATTTATCAATAAGATAATAGATAATATTTTAATGTGAAAACACTACTTTAAAATCTAGTGGGTAGAAAATTTTATTTGAATTTTCTTTATAGGATAAAAATACATGCATCTAGGATGTTATTTCCCTATTTAAAAAACTACTTCGTACACAAATTTTTGCTGAAAAGAGAAAGATGAAATAATAAGGGATTCTAACTCTGCAATTAAAAAGAAAAGGCTAATGTTTCCAAACTCCTCCCCACAAATAAGGAAAAAGAATAAGCTTGAGTGTTGTTTACCCTGAATACATTTCACTTGATTTTTGTCTCATATAAGAAGGACTAACATTCATTACAATGAATCTATTCTATACAGGCCGTGTAAAGATCCCTGTAGATTTGATTTTAGGTGGGTATGCCGCCTGTTGTTGGTTTTTTTTTTTTTTTTTTTTTTTTTTTTTTTTTTTTTAAATTGCTGTTCTCTTTTAGAATCTCATTTGAAAAACAATGCAATGTAATAGAATTTTAAACTAAAAAAAAAAAAACCTACAATTTCAAAGCATTGCTTTCTTATTCTTTCTAATCATAGTATTTAAGAAGTATAGATATGAAAAAAGATGAAGAAAAATTCAAATTAAAGCCTCTAATTAAATGAGACTATATAACTCTTTTTGAAAGTACATTATCAATACAACAAGGTTCAATCTAAAACTTGCAAGCAAACATAATCAAAGTGTACTCTGTATACATTTTCTTCTGAAAAGTAACACATCAAAATTATATAATTACCGTCTTTCTTTTAATATATTGTTCAATGCATTTTTCTCCAGCTCAAACAGTATTAGTCTGTCAAAAGAAAATTAAATTTTCACTAAAATAAATTTATTGGAGGGACTTTTATATTAACAATTATGAAAATTTAATCATCTAATACAATCTCACTTTAGAAGGAAATATACATAAGATCTGTAGTCCAACACACAATGGATGATTGACTTCTTGAACCCATCTCTTTTAACAAGCAAGGAAGTTATGTCACTTAAGCAATGTCAACAAAATCCCAGTCACTATTTCCTTACTGATTCATTTCAAATATTTTGTGAGTTTAGAAAATTCAAAAAATTTAAACGATAAAATTAAAATCTATGCTATATATGTATATTGTTATTGTACCTAATTAATACAAGTGAAAACATATTCTTGTAGGCTGTTAGGACAAACATTAAAAGGATTCTGAGATGGTCTGTAGAAATGAGTTCCAGTGCTCTGGCAAAGTGTCATACTAATTTGTAGTCATGATAAAAAGTGGAAGGAAGAAAAATTTATTTTCTTTGTGAGCATATTATCTACTGAGGGTCATGGAACATATTTGCCTTATTAAACAAAACTAGAAAATGTTCTTGATTTTATGTACTTTGGAATAATTTAAATATTGTTGAGACTAAGTGGTTTTAAAAGTTTAGTTCAATTCTATTGTGAAATTAACTAGGCCTAGTGGTTTTAGGGGCAATTTCTTGATAACTTTTTCTATTAATTATAAATGAAATTAATGTGTTTTAGTTTACTACTCCCATAATAGTCAATTTTGGGAAATATTTTTCATGTGGATTATCTTTACCTATGTTTCTATATATGTTTGCATAGAAATCTACAGAATAGTCATACAGCGTGTGTGCTAGCTTTCCATCACTGTGACCAACATTCCTGAGACAAACAACTTAGAAGAGGAAAATGTTTACTTAGGGATCACAATTTCATAGATTCAGTCCATGATCAGGTGAGGCAGAATATTATGATGGAAGGGAGTGGCAAAGGAGAGCAGCTCATTTTATGGTAACCAAGAAAGAGAGAGAAAGCGAGGCACCAAAACAACACATAAACCTGAAAGGCACACATCCAGTGACCTATTTCCTCCATATATCCTATCTGCCTACAGATACCGACAGGTTAGTTCATTCAAAATATTAATCCATCAAATAGATTAATCCATCTATTAGGTTATAACTCTTATAATTTCACAATTCTACACATGAACATTCCTGCATTAATGAAGAAAATTTGAGGGAAATCTCATATCCAAACCATAATGCATCAATCAAACTAATTAATATTCTCATTACATTACATAGTTATGCTGTTTCCCTTTGTGGTGTGAACACTTAGATCAAGAAGCAAGGGAAGAAATAAAAACAGAGAAAGAGAGAAAGAAGGAAGAAGGAAGAAAGGGGAGAAAGAAAATAAGAGAGGAGAAGTTGGAAGGCATGAATAAGCAGGAGAAACAAGAAAGGAGAGAAAAAAGAAGAAAGAAAGATAGCAGAAAGGAGGGACGGATAATTCCTATTCATCACTTTGGCAAGCACTTCAAATGATTCTACTGTCAACCAGGTGATGGAGCAATATAATCCATCTCAAATGATAACTACTTCTGAAATAAGACCAGCAATAACACCTAAACTGAAACTGTAAAAAGAGGCAGTTACAAATCTGTTTGCCACAAGATTTTATTCTGTATTTCATATAAATCAATGTGTATAATGCAAATTATTAATTTTAGAAGATAGTCTAAATTATATATTTAATAGTCATACCAATTCACATCTTTTAAATGAATTGTAGGATTTATTTACAAGTGAGATGTAAGAATAAATTTATTTCTAGATTAACAAGTAAATTTTTATCTGTAGGTTTATATTTTTATGTAAATAATAGTATAAAATGGTGCCTTTTAAGGTATACAAGTTGCACATTCTTTAAAGGTATACAGATTGCACATTCTTTGATTTAACAGAAATATATAGTCTTAAAAGTAAATCTTTGCTTATAAAAATGATTAAATGAAAATGCATTTTTTTTTTTTTTTGCCAAAGGGACATTTTTAGTCACTGAAATAGAACTCTAAAGAGTCTTTAGGCCTATTGTGATCTCCAAGATCTCTGATTTCAATTCAGAATATCAAACATCAAACATATATATCTTAAAATAAGATTCATTGTTTCTAATTAGCTTTGTTTTAATTTTAATTTTTTTAAGATGAATGCAATTAGATAATGTTTTAAATTATCCGCTGTCTCCACTGATTGAAATTTAAATCCCAACCCAAAGCTTCTCTTTCATATGGATTGCAAGCAAATGTGTATGTACCTCTTAGAATTCCAATTGCAGAAGTTTGAGTTAATTCAACAAAAGACTATATCAGTACAACCTTAAAAATGATATGCTTTGATTTTTTTTAAATAAAGAACAGACCATGTAATAAGCAATAGATATTTTTCTTTACAAATACATGGTTATGCTTCTTTTTTTTTATCTCTTGAATGTATTACATTTTTTATTGAATTTATATGCAGTAAAATACACTCTTTTTGCTGGGCAGCTCTGAGTTTTGACAAATGCATAAATTTGTATGACCAACAGTATAAGACAGTTCCATCATGACAAAAAAATCCCTCTTGCTGCCCCATTGAAATGAAACCCTGTCTCCAACAACTACTGAACAATTTTCTATCCCTATAATTTTGCCCTTGCCTGTATGTTGTACATTTCTGACTGCATTCCATTGTTTAGGTATACCACAATTTGTTTTTATATTGATTAGCTGAAAGACATTTTGACTGCTTCCCAAGTTTTTTAGAGGGGGAAAGTATAAGTAAAGCTGCTATAATTCATGTAAATATTTTCATTTGGGTAAGTTCCTAAGGGTAGGATTGCTGAATCATATAAGAACATATTCAAATTTGTAAGAAATAGACAAATTAATTTCTAAAGTGACTATACCTTTTTGCATTCTCACCTGAAATGTATATGTTCTAAATGTCCTGCATACCCACTAGGATTTTGTGTAATTACTATTATTATAGCCATTCTGACATGTTAGTGTAGTGCTATGTCATCATATTTTAATTTTTATGTTACAATTAATAATGTTAAGGATATTTTTATGTGCTCATTTGTCTACTATATTTTCTTTTTTATTTATAATATGTAGTATGTATTACAATTCATAATGCACATATATAGCATCTTTTTACATACAACTGTTTGTATACAAAGTATATAAGTACAATTCAGATCTTCAATCATGCATTTAGGATAATAATATCCATCTCATTAAACCACCAATTTTTTTTCCTTTTTTCACCCCTCCCTTCCCCTTACTCCCTCCCTTCCCCTCCCTTCCCTTTGACTATTCTAGTGTTCCTCTAATCCTCCTATATACCCCCATCCAACAACACTGTGAACTAGCCTCCTTATATCAGAGAAAACATTCGGTATTTGGATTTTTGAGATTGACTAATTCCACTTAGCATTATATTCTCCAACTTCATCCATTTACCTGCAAATGACATTATTTTATTCTCTTTTATTGCTAAGTAAAATTCCATTTTGTATAAATATATACCACATTTTCTTTATCCACTCATCTACTGAGGGACATCTAGGTTGGTTCCACAACCTACCTATTGTGAATTGTGCTCCTATAAACATTGAAGTGGCTGTGTCGCTGTAATATGCTGTTTTTAAGTCCTTTGGGAATAGACCCAGGAGTGGGATGGCTGGGTCATAGGGTGGTTCCATTCCCAGTTTTCCAAGAAATCTCCATACTGCTTTCCATAGCGGTTGCACAATTTTGCAGTCCCACCAGCAATGTATGAGTGTGCCTTTTTCCCCACATCCTCTCCAACATTTATTGTTGTTTGTGTTCTTGATAGCTGCCATTCTGATTGGAGTGAAATGAAATCTTAGAGTAGTTTTGATTTGCATTTCTCTAATTGCCAGTGATGTTGAGCATTTTTTCATGTATTTGTTGATTAATTGTGTATCTTCTTCTGAGAAGTGTCTTTTCAATTCCTTAGCCCATTTATTGATTGGGTTATTTGCTTTTTTGATGTTAAGTTTTTTGAGTTCTTTATATATTCTAGAAATTAGTGCTCTATCTGATGTGCACGTATTAAATATTTGTTCCCAATTAGTTGGCTCCCTATTCACCTCACTGATTGTTTCTTTTGTTGAGAAGAAGCTTTTTAGTTTAAATAAATCTATCCCATTCATTAATTCTTGGTAATAATTCTTGCGCTACAGGATTCTTATTAAGGAATTTGGGGCCTAATTCAACAGGTTGGAAATTGGAGCTTACTTTTTATTCTTTTAAGTGTATTGTCTCTGGTCTAATTCCTAGGTCCTTGATCCACTTTGAATTGAGTTTTGTGCATGGTGAGAGATAAGGGTTTAATTTCATTTTGTTGTATATGGATTTCCAGTTTTCCTAGAATCATTTGTTAAAGAGGCTATCCTTTCTCCACTGTACATTTTTGGCACGTTTGTCTAATATAAGATAGCTGAAATTATATGTATTAGTCTCTGTATCCTCAATTCTGTACCATTGGTCCACCAGTCTGTTTTGGTGCCAATACCATGCTGTTTTTGTTACTATTGCTCTATAGTATAATTTAAAGTCCAGTATGGTGATGCCCCCTGCTTCACTTTTCTTGCTCAGGATTGCTTTGGCTATTCTGGGTCTCTTATTTTTCCAGATGAATTTCATGACTGATTTTTCTATTTCTTTGAAGAATGACATTGGGATTTTGATTGGAATTGCATTAAATCTGTATAATGCTTTTGGTAGTATGGACATTTTCACAATATTGATTCTACCTATCCAAGAGCAAGGTATGTCTTTCCATCTTCCGAGTTCTTCTATGATTTCTTTCTTTAGTGTTCTATAATTTTCCTTATAGAGGTCTTTCACCTCTTTCATTAAGTTGATTCCCAGTTTTTTTTTTTTTTTTTTTTTGATACTATTGTAAATGGGGTGGTTTTCATCATTTCCCTTTCAGAGGCTTTGTCACTGATGTACAAATATGCCTTTGACTTATGGGTATTGATTTTGTATCCTGCAACTTTGCCGAATTCATTTACTAGTTGTAAAAGTTTTCTGGTAGAGGTTTTTGGGTCTTCTAGTTTTATTATCTTGTCATCAGCAAATATTGCTAATTTGAGCTCTAATTTTCCTATCTGGATCCCTTTAATTTCTTTCGTCTGTCTAATTGTTCTGGCCAGAGTTTCCAGTACTATGTCAAATAACAGTGGTGAAAGTGGGCATCCCTGTCTTGTTCCAGTTTTTAGAGGGAATGCTTTCAATTTTTCTCCATTTAAGATAATGTTAGCTCTGGGCCTTTCATAAATAGCTTTTATAATGTTGAGATATGTTCCTGGTATTCGTAGTTTATCCAGTTTTTTGAACATAAAGGGGTGTTGTCTTTTGTCAAATGCTTTTTATGTGTATATTGAGATGATCATATGATTTTTATGTTTAAGTCTATTGATGTGATGTATTATGTTTATTGATGTCCGAATGTTGAACCAGCCTTGCATCCCTGGGATAAACCCCACTTGATCGTGGTGCACTATCTTTTTGATATGTTTTTGTATCTGATTTGCCAGAATTTTGTTGAGGATTTTTGCATCTATGTTCATTAAAGATATTGGCCTGAAGTTTTCTATCTTGGATGCTTCTTTGCCTGGCTTTGGAATTAATGTAATATTGGCCTCATAGAAGGAGTCTGGAAGAGCTCCCTGTTTTTCTATTTCTTGAAATAGTTTGAAGAGCATTGGTATTAGTTCTTCTTTGAAAGTTTGTAGAACTCGGCTGTAAACCCATCAGGTCCTGGACTTTTCCTTGTTGGTAGCTTTTTGATGACGTCTTCTATTTCTTCGCTTGTAATTGATCTGTTTAAATTGTGTATAGCCTCCAGATTCAGTTTAGGCAAATCATATGACTCTAGAAATCTGTCAATGCATTCAGTATTTTTTATTTTATTAGAGTACAAGTTTTCAAAGTAATTTCTAATCATCTTCTGTATATCTGAGGTGTTTGTTGTGATATTCTTTTTTTCATCACAAATGTTAGTAATTTGAGTTTTTTCTCTTCTTCTTTTCATTAGCATCGCTAAGGGTCTGTCGATTTTGTTTATTTTTTCAAAGAACAACTTTTAGTTTTGTCAATTCTTTGAATTGTTTCCTTAGTCTCAATTTCATGAATTTCTGCTCTGATTTTAATTATTTCCTGTTTTCTACTGCTCTTGGTGTTGATCTGTTCTTTTTTTTCTAGTGCTTTGAGGTGTGCTGTTATGTCATTTATTTGTTGGGTTTTTTTTCCTTTTAAGGAATGAACTCAGTGCAATGAATTTTCCTCTTACTACTGCCTTCATAGTGTCCCAGAGATTTCTTTACAATGTATCTGTGTTCTCATTTACCTCTAGGAATTTTTTAATCTCCTCTTCGATGTCTTCTTCAAACCCTTGTTCATTCAGTAGCATGTTGTTTAGCTTCCAGTTGTTGGAGTAGTTTTTCTTATTTCTTGTTTTGTTGTTGATTTCCAATTTCATCCCTTTATGGTCTGATAGAATGCAGAATAGTATCTCTATTTTTTTTTTATATTTGCTGAGAGTTGCCTCGTGACATAATATATGGTCTGTTTTGGAGAAGGAGCCATGTGCTGCTGAGAAAAAAGTGTATTCGTTTACTGAGGGATGAAATATTCTATATATGTCTGTTAGGTCTGAGTTATTAATTGTTTTAAGGAAGCCTAAAGTTTCTTTGTTTAGCTTTTGTTTGGATGATCTATCCATTGGTGAGAGAGGTGTGTTGAAGTCCCCTAGAATAACTGTGTTGTGGTCTATTTTACTCTTGAACTTGAGAAGAGTTTGTTTGATGAATGTAGGTGCTGCACTATTTGGGGCATATAGATTTATGATTGTTATATGCTGTTGATGAATGGTTCCCTTGAGTAATAAGAAATATCCATCTTTGTCCCTTTTGATTAGCTTTGGCTTGAAGTCTACCTTATTTGAAATGAGAATGGAAACCCCTAGTTGCTTCTACAGGCCATGTGAGTGGTAAGACTTTTCCCAGCCTTTCACCTTCAGTCTATTGATGTCTTTTTCTATGAGGTGTGTTTCTTGGAGACAGCAAATTGTTGTGTCATTTATTTTAATCCATTCAGATAATCTGTGTCTTATGAATGGCGAGTTTAGGCCATTAACATTCAGGGTTATTATTGAGATGTGATTTTTATTCCCATCCATTTTTATTTGTATTATGGTCTTTAGCTTGATTTGGTTTCTCTTCTGGTTGGTATTTCCCTTTGTTCAATATCTCCCTTTGTTGATTTTCCTTGTTTTTTTTTTTCTCTTCTTCTTCATCAAAAATTTTGCCCAGGATGTTCAGAAGTGCTGGCTTTCGAGTTGCAAAATCTTTTAACTTTTCTTGTCATGGAAGGTTTTTATTTCATCTTCGAATCTAAAGCTCAGTTTTGCTGGATATAAGATTCTTGGTTGACATCCCTTTTCTTTCAGAGCTTGAAATATGCTATTCCAGGATTTCTTGCTTTTAAGGTCTGGGTTGAAAAGTCTGAACATAGTCTGATTGGTTTTCTCCTATATGTAATCTGCTTCCTTTATCCTGTGGCTTTTAATATTCTCTTCTTGCTCAGTATATTAGGCATTTTCATTATAATGTGTCTTGGTGTGGATCTGTTGTGATTTTGTATGTTTGGTGTTCGGTAAGCCTCTTGAACTTTGTTTTCCCATTCATTCCTCAAGTTTGGAAAATTTTCTGTAATTATTTCATTAAAAAATTACTCGTTCCTTTGGCTTGAAACTCTGCCTCCTCCTCTATCCCAGTCACTCTTAAGTTTTGTCTTTTTATGTTGTCCCATAATTCTTGAATGTTCTGTTCTTGGTTTCTTACCATTTTTGCTGTGTAATCTAGATCTTTCTCTATGATATATATTTTGTCTTCATTGTCTGAGGTTCTTTCTTCCAAGTGATCTACTCTGTTGGTGATACTTTCGATTGAGCTTTTATTTTGGTTTATTGCTTCTTTCATTTCCGGAATTTCTGTTTATTTTCTCTTTAGAGCCTCTATCTCCCTATTGAAGTAATCTTTTACTTCCTGTATTTGTTTATGGAGTTCTTTGTCAAAATGATCTTTCTCCACCTGTATTTGTTCCCTCATCTCATTTTTTAGTTCATTCTTAAGTTCCGCAAACATTTGGAATATGTAATTTCTAAATTCCATCTCTGGCATTTCACCAACTGTGCTTGCCATGTGCTTGCCATGAAATCTACTGAGGAGGTATATTGATTTGTTTGTGTCACTTTCTTCTCTTGTTTCTTCATATTGCTTGTGTGTCTTTTCTTCCTGCACTGTGGGACCTTGACTATTTTGATTTTACCTTAAATCCTTATATTGCTCCTGTAGTAGAATGCTATCAGATCCCCTCATATTTCCTTTACACTTTAAAATCAAACACTTTCTATTCAGAGAATCCCAGTTTGATCACAATGTACAGATATAGTTAACCCAGATATTGTTTCCAATTTACTCTGTACATTTCTGATGGTGTTTTTTAGTTTCAAGTATTGGACACAGAGGTGATATGTTTAGGAAGAAGGAAGTGAGTGTACTGAATTGCTATTTTTTAGAAAGAATGAAAAGAGAGTTCTATGGAAGTGGTTTAGTATCAGCAGATGAGAGAGAAAAGAGAATAGGGTGAATGATTAGGTGAAAGACCGATTTATATACAAACCTAACTTATGCAGTGGTTGAGAGAAGAAATAAAGAAAGATGGAAAAGAAAAAAAATGTCAAAGGAGTAGACATTAGTGTAAGAGAGAGGAGAGAGAGAGCGAGTCAAGAAAATAGAGAATAAACTATATATAACACCACTTTGCTATATATTTCAATTGTACCCGTTCTAAATATCCCCATTTCTGCATATAACTTGTTTTTGCTTCTGTTGCCTATGCAATGGCAGGGTGTAAATAGGGAAGATGAAGGAAGAAGAAAAAATACAAAAGTGAGAAGGAACAAAAGAAAGAAAGAAAAGAGGAGCAGAAGCAAACAAACAAACACGCTTTCAATCAAAACAAAAACAAAGCAAAAACAAACAAAAAAACCCCAAGAAACAACAAAACAAAGAAACAAACAAAAAAAGTTGAACCCAGGAACAAGTCTCAAACAAAATGGACCCTGAGAAGCCCTTCTTTTTTCCCTTCCAGTTTAAGCCAAGTGACCTGGATCACGTCCAGTCAGCGATCCTGTTAGTGGAGTCAAGGCTGCACCTTTGGCCAGTTGCAGAATGGCAAAGCAGAAGAGTGGCTCAGGGGGATTGTGTGTCAGCAGCTGAATGGCACCAGGAAAGGGACCCTCCAGAAGGCACCCTTTCTCCAAGCCCACCCACAGTTGTACCTTCTTGGGGCCACTGTGCTAGCCTCAGACACTCCCTCCCCTGCTGGTTGCCAGAGTCTCACCCAGGTGTGTGCTGTTCTCAGAGTGCTGGTGGATCCCTGGATGTCTGCAGCTACGTTTCCTTTCTTTTTTGTTTCTTTGTCCCAGTCAGCCACTGCTTTCCTCAAATATGGTGGTGTTCTCCTCGGGCTCAAGAGCTGTTCTGCAGACCTCTTGTTCAGGTAGCAGCTGAGCAGGTTGCACTTCCCCTGTGAGTGGAGGGGACTTTTCCTTTGGTGGGGCCCTGTGTGCAGCAGCAGGGAGCTGCTACTGTGGGCCCTGGAGGCCAGGCAAACTGGCGGCTGGGTCTCTCCTTCTGGGTGGGTGCCTACCTCTTGTTCTGGTTGCAGCTGGACAGGTCGCCTGGTTATGCTTCTTTAGCACATCTTGGAAACAAACTATTTGCACATATTAAAAACTCTACTTATTGCTGGTTTTAGCATAATAATTCCTCATTTATGTATCTATTCTGGCATTTGCTTGGCCTTCAAGTAGAAGAGACAGACAACTAAAATGGATGTTGCTTTTGTGAGCTTGATCACCTTGTCAACACCCACAACAAAAGATTTGTGTGAGGCAGGGTGTGGATCTGGGATGTATTGGAAAAAAAGAAGAGCAAAGGTAGAAAAATATACATTTGAAATATAAAATTGTACTTTCCTTCTGAAAAGGTACAATGTAACCTACTATTGATCAAATTAAATTAAAAACTAACAATTGTATATAAAAAAAATTGAGAATACCTTAAGTAATGGAATTTTAAGTTGGACCCAAGTTGACAACTGTATGAAAATACACAAGAGCACATACATACATTTACATAAAACTCCAGGATTACAGGAATGTGGTGCCTTTAAGTTGCCATCAAAAATTGCCTTATCTAAGTTACAAAGATTTTGTACAACAACATATTGGATTGTCTAAGGCTCCTAACCTCTGTCTATTATTGATTACAGCTACCTTCAAATTCTCTGTAGCTTGTTATAATTTGCATTTTGCTGGGTAGCAATAGCAGAACAAACAATATTTGCTAAAGCTGGTGAATATTTTCCAATAAAAATTTAAAAATAAATTGCTCTGTTGTTCAGTATCCATTTTTATTAATGTATCTATTCTCCTCTAATCCCCTTAAGTCCATATTCTACCTTGTTTCTATGAATTTCTTACAAAATATTCAGTGGATGAGAAGAATGTATGTTGCTTCCAACCTTATCATAAGTGAGAGTGATGTTGCCTTCAAAGGTAGTCATTTGCTATTTGCCATTTGTTTTTATATCTTTATGCATGATTGAAGAAATCTTTCACCCAAATATGTATAATAGAGGCTCACTCTTTCACACCAAATCTTATTCGTGGAAATTGAATATTAAAGGTACTTTCCATGTTGATTTTTTCTTAACAATGTGTTTATTGTGTGTGTTTCCCATATCCCACTCAAATCACAATCAAAATGAGCATGGAGGGGAAAGAAGTTCAATGGGAAATGCTATAATTAGAGACTTGCAGGGCTATACCCTTTATGAAGGAGATAATCTCAGGACCAACAGGAGAAGACACAAATACTCAACTTCCTTATCCATGATGCTAGGATATAGTCCAAGAAACCTGTAGATTAACTGGAACTTGATACCCATTGAATAATAATACAGGAGTACTGCTGCATAATATATGCATAATAATGCAAGAGTAGGCAGTTATTCCTCAGCCTTGGCTCTGTGTGGTAGCTTGTGTGAATTTGCTTCAGACTTTTTGTTAATTCTGGTTCTTGATCTAGTTCAAGTCTTATTCTAGGTTCTTATTCTAGGATAAGGCTGAGAGACACTATATAGCAGAGACTTATTTTTCTATGTTTAAGATGAAAAAAAATCTCAACTCAGGAGGATGAACAAAATGCACCTTGCTTTTTAAGATGTAGGCTGGGAATTGGCATTCTTTCCCTTCAACCTACATGATTTTAGAAAAAGCGAGCCATGTTGGGAGCAGTGACATATGTTTATAATCCCAGCAGCTCAGGAGGCTGAGGCAGGAGGATTGTGAGTTCAAAGCCAGCCACAGCAAAAGTGAGGTGCTAAACAATTCAGTGAGACCCTGTCTCTAAATAAAATACAAAATAGGGCCAGGGATGTGGCTTAGTGGCTGCATGCCCCTGAGTTCAATCTCCCGCACCAAAAAAAAAAAAAAAAAAAAAGAAAGAAAAAAAACAGTCATGTGGTAAAAAGCCAACATTGATGGAGCATCAAGATGGAATTGTGGGATAAGCAGAACTACTGTATACTGCAAAATAAGTTAATCTGTTATAGTAGACATTAGGGTAAAGAACTAAACAACCCAGTGAGTTACTCTATAAATTTACTATACCAATGTAAGACTCATAATTAAAATCATTAATAATAATAAATTTAAAGATTAAATAGGCTTTAGTATTCATGACAAAAGTGATTTATGCTTCTTTCTCTTTTTTCTTTCTTTCCTTTCTTTCTTTCTTTTCTTCCTCCTCCTCCTCCTCCTCTTCTCCTCTCTCTTTTTTTAAATTCTTATTATTTTCTATACTGTACTACCTCATGCTAGTGTAGTACAGAAACCAGCTTCATCCCAAAGCCATTTCTGTCAGGTCAATCCAAACATGTGTGGTTAATAGTCATTGAAGAAGACCACAGTGTTTATTTCCATGAGGTATTTAAGAGCAGTCTGGGTAAGCATTAACTGTCAGTGACAAGATTAGCCCCCAAAATCTCAGCTATCTGGGAGAAGAAATTGTGAGTATTCCTTATTATCTGAGACTCAGATTTGTGTTCAGTGTAAGTCCTTGTAGATTTCTAACTGGATTTCTTCAGAGAGGATAGCAAATGAAAGAACAATTTTGATTTGGATGACATTTCAGTATGGACTTGGGCATGAAGTCATTATTTCCTTTCTGTGTGCATTCTTCTCTTATTTACCTTAGAATCTTATAGAGTTATAGCCCTGGAGATTAGTAAGAACAGTGTTCACACATAAACCCTACTCAAGTCTCCTTCAAGGCAAACTGCTGTCAAAAAAATAATCATTCATCCCACCACATACCACCCCTTTAGAGCATCCAGAATTGTAGGAGTGTGGCCAAATTTCCTGTTGGTTGTTCCCAGCAATGACTGACCATGATGAAGATGGAATGATATTTAGCTTGCTGACTCAGGCCAGATTCAGGATGACTATATCCCTGACCATAGTTTTCTCAGGACTGGGCTGCATTAAAAGGCTTTTCCGACCCAGTGTTTCTTTCCCCCTTTTTTTTTTCCCACAGAGCCAGCATGAATTGAGGTTGAAGGAAGGAAGGCCATGGATTACTCTAACACCTTCTCACTTTATCCTTACCAGTATGTTTTTTGTATATTTAATTTTATACTTGTATTTGATTCTATGAAAATTCAATCCATTACAGTAATTACAACTAATAGAAGCAGAAATAGAAGGGTAACTAGGGAATAGGGAAAGGGGAAATGGGGAGCTGTTATTCAACGGGTATCAAGTTCCAGTTAATCAAGATTAGTTTGACATACCTATTGTGCAACATGGTGTCTAGAGTAAGCTATAGGATAATATGCACCTAAATTTTAAGAGAGTACATGTTGCATTAGAGTCTTCTTCCTCTGCCTCCCACATATGCAAACTCAAAAGGGCCACAAGGAAATTTGGGGGAGTGATGTAGATACATTTATTATTTTAATTGTGGCTTCATAGGAGTATGCATATGTCCAAAATCATCAAATTGTTCATATTCAATATATAAGATTTTCATATACAAATCATATCTCAATAAAATCATAAAAATATGGAAGTCATAAATGGTTGTGGCATAGGAGCACATGATACTGTATAGGAGGGTTACCATTTAATACTTTATAAAAATACCCTTCTTCATTTTCTACTCTGCATTAGACATACACATTTAATTCCTTTTAAGGAAATAATTATTTTAAAATTTTTTATTTATTCTAATTTGTTATATATGACAGCAGCACGTATCACAATTCATGTTACACTTATAGCACACAATTTTCCATATCTCTGGTTGTACACAAAGTAGAATTACATCATTCATGTTAAGAAAATAATTTTGAGATCAATGTGAATCAAATAAAATAAAGTGGTAAAATCCAAAGAATTATGCTTGACAGAGCTCAATGTGACCTGTAGGCAGAAATATTGGTGATGCTGAAGGAAAAGCACTATGCTCAGAGTCAGTGGCAACAGAACCAGGGGAGCAGAGCCTAGGAAAAGCAAAATGTAACTATGGAACTGACTTTCTGAGAGCACCGAAGATGCTATCAGGATATTTTTATACAGTTTACCAGACATTGGAAGCCTTGGCTCAGACATAAAGCAAGACAACTGGATGGGGGAAAGAGAAAGAAAAGGAAGCCAGGGTGAAAAGAAACAAAATGGAAACCATGGTGAAGTCTAATTCATTAGCACACACTGATATATTTTATTAAAGAGATCACAAGAAAGAAAAAATGTGAGAACTATTATGTCAGTGAATCAATAAACCATAATAGTAGCATATAAAATAGCCATTGGCCGGGCACAATGGCTCACACTTGTAATTACAGTTGCAGGAGAATTGCAAGTTCAAGGCCAGCCTGGGAAACTTAAGTGAAAACCTGTTTCAAAATAAAATATGATCTAGGTCAGTGGTGCACATTTGTAATCCCAGTGATTCATGAGGCTGAGGAAAGAGGATTGCAAGTTTGAATCCAGCCTCAGGAATTGACAGAGATCCTCAGCAACTTAGCAAGACCCTATTCAAATGCGTTTTAATTTAATTTAATTTTGAAAGGGCTCAGGATGTATCTCAGTAGTATACATTACTGAATTTAATCCTTAGTTAAAAAAAAAAAAAAAAAAAAAAAACTCAAAAGAAAAAAGAACCATTGAAATTTGGGGAGTATGTGTTTTAAAGTGCCCTCATTTAGACCTCTGGGTAGTTAACATTGAGGAACAGAGTTTATGATACTGTGTTACTATTCCTAAACTCATTTCAGATTCAGTGGTATTAAGAGGAGAAATTTGACTCAAGGTATAAACTAGATTTTATTGGAAGACAATTGAACTGCCACCTATAACTCCACCAAGCTTTCACCTCTCTCCTGCCAGTTAAGGGTCCAGTAAGTTTTCCTTTGTAAACACAGAAAGCTGTAAAAAGTCTGTTAATTTTTCTGGTATTTTGTTACTGTGGCTATTGTTGTTGATACTGCTGAGTAATTGACAGTGACATAATCATAGTTGTCCTTTGGGAAAAATAAAGAAGAACACAGCCTGAATAAGATGAAGAAGCAAACACAAGTCCCAAAGCACTTTGGACAGCATGAGTCAAGTAACAAAAGCTAATTGCCAGATTTGGAGTCAGGGCTCAGTATTGGATTGATCAGAGGAGGTCAGAAGAGGCAGAAACGAAGTTTGGAAAAAAAGAAAGCCAAGTTATAGATCAAGAGCAATCTTAATGTTTTTATTATAAATTACTATTTATTTGTTCTTTATTGTCTTATATATTCTGTCACATTATAAAGTAATGGTTGTTGGATTCATTAAGGAAAATGTCAACAAATCCTGTTTAAAGCAGCAAAGAAATGATTACACGGTAAACTATTATAACAGAGAAAGTTAAACACAGGAGGTATTGGAAGTTTAAGAATTGGGTGTAGAGTACATAGATTCTGAAAAAAAACATACAAATGTGTTGTGTTACTCAGCTGTCTATTCATGACACTTCCTGTCTCACAGCAAAATGTTTGATGTCACGGCTCTGCCTGGGATATGGGTTATGTGTGTCTACCAAAGGATCCTGTGTCAGAGGCTTGGTTCCCAGGATGACAGTATTGTTGGGGGTGAGACCTTATGAAATTAGGCCAGTAGGAGTTCATTATATAAACTGGGGGAGTGCCCAAGGAAGGGATTGGAGAACACTCATCTTTCTTTCTTTTTTTTTTTTTTTCTTCTCTCTCTCTTTCTCTCTGGCTTCATGTTTTGAGATGTAATATTTTCCTAACACATGATCCTACCATGACATGACACACCCAAAAGGGGCTCCACTAGATTTGAACTGATGCCAGTGTCACGCTCTTAGACCTCCAAAACTGTGAACTAAATAATCCCATTTTCTTTTCTTTTCTTTCTTATTTTTTTACAATTACTTTTATTTAACTAAATGTGGGTCATAAACTCAAGTAAGCATAGAATCATTCATAAACTAGAAATATTACATCTGACCTTTTTATCCTCTTAGCTAGTCTTAAATTTTAATGTGCTTTTCAAAGTTCTACCATTTAACAATTCTGGTAGACAAACTTTTTTCTTTTTTTAAAATTTATTTTTCATTCTAAGTTGTTAGAAATGACAGCAGAATATATTACATTTCATATTATACTTGTAAAGAACATTTTTACATATCTCTGGTTGTATACAAAGTATATTCACAGCATTCGTGACTTCATACATGCATTTAGGGTAATGATATCAATCTCATTCTCCCATCTTTTTTTTTCTCTTGGCCCTTTTGCCCCCTCCCTTCCCCTCCCTCCCCATTAGCCAATCCCATTTTCTTAATAAAGAAAAAACTCTAAGAACTTAATTATCATGGTGAATAATGTGTTAATACAGACACTGAGTTTCTTCTAATAAACATCACATGCATTAAGGAAATTAGATATCAGACTAGTATAATTGTTGATTGGGTACTAGGGATTGGAGGAAAGGGGATAGCAATGAGAACAGAGGGAAAATGAATGGTGAGAGAGGCATTGATTAAATCAAAAATAGTACTCTTTCCTTTTCAAATCCAGAAGATAGATTTCAAAATCAAAATGTATAAAAAATCGGGGCTGGGGTTGTGGCTCAGCAGTAGAGTGTTCGCCTAGCACGTGCGCAGCCCGGGTTCAATCCTCAGCACCACATAAACATAAATGCATTGCATTGTGTACAACTAAAGCAAATAAATAAATATTTTTTTAAAAAGTATAAAAAATCTATAAGATGAAATAATTTTACTGTATAAAGACCTTTCTAAAATAATCCCAGAATATAAAACATTTATTTAAATGTAGATAAACTCACTTGTATTTATTTGTAATGATGATACATAAACTTTGTATTTGCAACAAATGATATATAGATTTATTAAACTTATATAAATGAGTTGAATTTTTTAATGCAAGAATTTACAGTATATAGCTATCAGACTACTGAATTCTTTGGTAGAAAAATATATACTGAACATCTGATACCAATTTTAATCATTATAAATTTTATTGATCATTTCTGTGACCCTAGATATCCCACATAATAAAGTCAATTACTCAGATGTCTACTCAACATTCTTCAAAAATTTGTACAAGAAGTGTAACCTTTAATAGATGCTATTCTGTTGAAATTCTTATATATTCCTGGATATTAGTGGATTTTGAATAAGATAGGCAGAAATCAATTATCACATTGAGTACTTAAAAGAAAAGTGTATTAGGACTTTGAATTCCTTATTAGTACCCACCCATTCTAGGATCTTTGATTCAAAATCTTGATTCATATGCTAAAATTTTATTTGCTTAGGAAGATTATTTGTACAAATTGGGCTCTCTTTCAAAGTTTACACCAGGGAGAGAATTAATAAACACACTTTGAAAAGTCAGTATGCTCCCCTAGACCACAGTAAACTATGACTATTACATTTTATTTAATCTCTTGACTTTGTGTGCATTTAGAAGTTGGATGACCAGTGATCTCCAATTGAACTTAACAGTAATGAAGAGGAAAATTTTCACAGAAGATATTAGCAAGATATTTGCTAAAAATCAACTTGTTAATATTACCATGTTTATTTCCCTTATTCAAAACCCTTTGGTATTAATTTGTACATATGTGTTTTTCATTATTTTTTCCCCTTTCATTCTAGCAAAAGGAGCAACCCTGGAAGGCAGTCACTGAAATCATTGTTGTACTGTGAACACATTCCAGGTTTTCTCTAACATATCTTCATCTTTATTTTATAATAGAAACTTTGATTACCATCTGAAACAGAAAACTAAACATAAGGTAATAGATTTTGACATAAAACTTAACATTTCAATATATCCAAGTTTGCTATCCAAAGCAATAACTCATGAGAAGTTTTGCCACAATCAAATTAGTCTTTTGGTTTTATTGTTAAAATTTATATCTTTATTATCCAAAAGTAACATCTCTTCCTTTAATGTGCTCTTTGAATACATTTTAGATTAAAAAAAATACTAAACACTTGAGACATGCTTTTTAGTTCTCATCTTTAAATGTTCCATTAATATTAAGAAGGGATATCTGTAATATATATAATTTTCTACTCAAGGTAGATATAACTTCTTTCTCAGGTATTAGTCTCACAACTTTACTATCTGGCTTGCCTTGGCATATTTTTTCAAGCTTAATGTTATTTTTTTCTTTTCTTAAATAGTACCAACAATTAAGTTTTTTTTCACAGTAAAATAAAGTTTCTTACTCAATTACACACTAATTGTGTGTCTATTAAATAGTAGTCCCTTTGCTAAGCATGAAAAATAAGGGAGTATGACAAGTCTCTGCCCTCTACAAAAACTCTTCCAGAGTCTTACTGTGAACTAAAAAAATTAAAGATTCAATATTGTGTGATAATTGCTTTGAAGAAAGCAGGCTGAGAGAACATGAAGGATGATTAACAAGACTGGAGGTTTACAAGAAGTCTGGAACTTTCCGGGGAAAATAATGATATGATGAGGTGAAGAGAGGAAAACATGCCAGGGATGATAAAGAATGAATGGTAATATGTCTAAGTATTCACCAGAATATTTCTCTTCTTCCCCTGTTCCTCTGCTGCATTAAATTATTTCAGGCACAGTCCCAAAGTTTTCTTCCTTCTTCCTCCCCCATGTGGCAACAAATATTGCCACATGGAGTTTTTACATTAAACTAGACTGTATAAAGTAAGAAAAGAGAGACAGAGAGAGGAAGAAGAAAAAGAAGGAGGAGGAGGAGGAGGAAGAGGGGAAGAGGAGGAAGAGGAGGAAGAGGAGGAGGAAGAGGAAGGGGAAGAAGAAGAAGGAGATAAGATAAGAAAAGGAAGAGAGAAGAAAACTTGGGATAAAAGGAACCCGTTGTTCAGAATATTTGGAAATTAAGTGGAAGCTGGCTCAGAAATTGGTTGTCATCCGTTCCTGTCCTAAGAGAGTCTTCAAACATCAGGGATTAGCCTGGGGCTCAGTGATCATGTAGCTTTCAGAGAAATTGATTGCCCTTGGAGATCCTGCCTAGTCTTAGACCAATTAGTACATGCAGATTTTCTACTACTAATTCATTCTTTGAACTTGTGCAAGTCACAGAGAATCAAATCAAAGGCATGAAAAGCACTTTTCCACCAAGACCTAGTAAGGAATAATATTCCAGGCAGAAAAAAAATGTACACAAAATTATAGACACATCAGAAAGCATTGATGAGACTTGAAGTAAGTAACTTCAAGAGTGAAATCAGGATTTTTGTATAGCCAGCCGTTGTTTGGATATTACTTGATAGGGTCTGTATTTTCAAAATCTCTGTTAAAATGCCCCATAAGACTGAACTGAAAAAATATGATATACATAGCATCTGGTGAAATTTCCCAAGGCTTAGAAAATTTTAGTGGAAAAAATAGCATTTTTTTAGACTCATGCTTTATCTTTATAATTTTTATGTATTTTGCTATTTATTAGTTGATATATACAGTTATCTTAATATTCATTTCTTCAAATTAGTTACAACAAATATTAAAATAAATTTCATGATGATCCATCAGTTTTACATGTGAACACACTCTACTAATTTTAGACTGAGAAGCACATAAAACCTGTAAGTGCTGGGAAGATATTGAAAAATATAAGAACACATATCACATGACTGGATTTATAATTGGAATATTCTGAAATGAATCTATATAAATTTATTATTTTGTTTTCTATTTCCATGTAAACTGAAACTGCCATTGGAATTTTTATAGAAATTGTGTGCAATCTGTTTATTACTTAGTATAGTATGGATATTTTAACAGTATTAATTCTTCCAGGCCACAAATATGAGGTGTCTTTTCTTTGTGCTTTTAATTCTTTCATGAATTTATTTTATATCTCGCTATAAACAAATGAAATATATATAACATATAATATATATTATATATATGTACATATACATATATATGTATATGTACATATATATAATATATGTAGAGAGAGAGAGAGAGAGAGATTCAGATTGGGTCTTCCTACATTTTCCCAGACTAGCCTGGAACTACTCAAAATTTTACTGTTGCAGTGTCTTGAGTAAATGGGATTACAGAAATGAATCACTGCATGCAGCTTTTATACTTTTTAATGTATAGATCTTTCACTTCCTAGCTGTGGCTTTTCATAAATGGTTTTGGTGCTGCTGCTGCTGCTGCTTTTGTAGAAATTTTCCCTTTATACCTATTTTGTTAATTTTTTTTTATTTAAGAATTTGAACATTCTTCATAGGCATTTTCCCAGTTACTCAGGGATTAATCGCACTTATTCATATATCCCTAAAGATCAAAAAACATACAAAAAATTCTTGAGAAAGAAAAGTGAAGTTGGAGGTACCAAACTCCCTTATTTCAAATTATATTATAAAACAATAGTAGTCAAAATGGTATAGTATTGGAATAAAAACAGACATACAGATCAATGAAAAAGAATACAGAACCCAGAAATAAATGCAAGCATAAAGGGTAAACTAATTTTGGAAAATGTCACCATGAAAATGCATTTGGAAAATGATAGTATCTTCAACAAATGATGGTCAGAAAGCAATGAAACTGAACTCTTACCTTACACCATAGATGAAAATTTATTCAACATTGAGGAAACCATTTTACAAAATTGTAAACCATAAAATGCCTAGAAGAAAACATGGAAAAACTCCTATATGTTGTCATAGACAATAACTTTTTGGATATTACAGCAAACGCTCAGATAAGAAAAGCAAAAAATAACTGAGATAAAATCAAACCAAAAGATTCTGCACAGCAAAGAGAAACAATCATTAAATGAACATGCAGCTTTCATATTGGGAGAAAATATTTGTAAGCCATATATCTGATAAAAGTAATCTATAAAGTTTATAAATAATGTATTCAGTTCAATAGCTAGAAAACAAACCAAGTGAAAAATGAGGAATAGACTTGTCACTTCTCAAGAGAAAATACACAAATGGTTAAAGCTAAATGAAAGAGTGTTCAATATCACTAATCATCAGATACAAATCAAAACCACAATGGAGTATTACCTCATACTTTGTTAAGATGACTATAACAAAAGTTAAATGATGACAATTTTTGAGGATGTGGAATAAATGGAATGCTTGAAATTGATAAAGCCATGGTGAAAAATAGAAATTGCTCAAAAATAAAAATAGCAGTAATATGGCCCATTAATCCTAAAGGAAAGGATATCAGCTTCTTGTAGGCATATCTGCACTTCTAAGTTCATTGTAGCTTTATTTACAACAGCTGAGATATGAGAACAATCATGGATGAATGGTTTAAAAAAATTGTGATCTATCTCTAAACAATAGAATATTGTTCAGTCTTAATACCATTTCCTACAATATGGATGAAATTAAGGACCTTTTACTAAGTGAAATAACCCAGATATCAAATAAATATTTTTCATGGTCTCACTGATACACAGAATTCTAAATTGTCAAACAAATACAGTTGTGGTTACCAGGAGTTGGGGCATACAGGAGTTGTAGAAAAGTAAGTCAGAGTATATGCACTTGCAGCTATGTAGGGTGAATAATTCTTGAAACATAATGTACAGCATGAGGCCTATGCATTAAGTAATATTCCATTTTGTGTTAACATTTTGCCGAGAGAATAGAATTCAGGTACTCTTTCCATGTACACACACACAGGGTAACTATGAGTAGTAATGGACAGCCTAACTTACTGGACTGTATAAATCATTTCTCTATGTTTCTCTATGTTTATTAGTATCAAAACATCATTTTTAAACCTTAAATATATATAATAGAAAGGCTCAAATTAACACAAAGACATTTTGTGCATACAACTGTATGAATTTAAAGTAGATAGCCTATGCTGAGATGATGTTAGGAAGCAAGAGGTTTACTTGAGGTAACATGTAAATAGTTAAGGAAAAGAAAAAGAGATTCCTCTGGGAAACACTCCAGACTGCAATATTGATCTGGCATCTTTAGAAGAAAAGCAGCTAAGAAGAAGAATTTGGCAGAGAGGGCTGTAGTGGAAGAAACAGGCCTTAGCATCCCTGCTGAGTACATGCGCTGACTGGGCTTCCCTTTGAAGAATATGACTTATATAGAAAGATCCAGAAGATTCCAGAATTGCTGCAGCTGTAAGCAAGTTATATCTGGAAGGATTTCGAAGGTTAATACGTGTTCTGTATAGACTCACTTCTCCCTACACATTTAGAGAAAAACCTCTTTAAGTTTCTAGTGGCCCCGTTTACTGAGGGAAAACAGAATCAGGAAATAAGAGGAAGGAAATTCTGTCCCCAGTCACAGCCTTAATTACTACTGGTCAGATTTTTGCTCCAATAATCCTTCCGACTTATTTATTTATTTATTTATTTATTTATTTATTTATTTTTACCTTCAGATACTTTTTTACTGGTCTTGGTACATTACCTTGTGCAGTGACAAATTCTTGTTTCTTGAAAGAATGATATTTCCTCCAAATAAAATTCCTTGCCTCCTGAATAGGCACTTCATCAACTCTCTTAGAGTAGTGCCAGCTGCAGCTTTCTGGGCATAAAATGCAAAAATGTACTCAGAATAGATGACTGTTGTTTTGGGAAGAAATCCAAGGTTCTTTTAAAATGGAAAAGACATATTGGATATTAGGAGGTGGCAATCTGTATATAAGCTTTAGTAAGAAGGAATCCATGCTGTTGGGCTAATGCACAATCTCTAGTTCTGCTTCCATGGACACTCTATTTATGGCCCATCATAAATTGTGAATAAGAAGAGTTTTTAAACTTTTTTTTAAATCACACACACACACACACACACACACACACACACACACGCACACACACACACTCCCAAATCAAAGTTATATACAATGTTTTTAAGGTGTACTAATTTGCTCTATCAAATCTAGCATGCCAGTTGAAACTGGTATCAAAAATTGGGTTATCCTGCAGTAGTGCAGAATCATTTTGGTTACTGCAATTGCTAGACTAATGAATTAATTGAAGGTGTATAAAGGACTATTACCTCACAGTTTTTAGATACTTAAGGGTGGCAGTAAATGGCACCATTCACCTCTCCTTCTCCTTACAAAAAAAATGGTGTTTTTATTTTTTTAATTTGCTACCTGGCCAAGGAGCAAATGGATTCACAAGTTCTCATTTGGTCTTACCCACTGTAAGAGTTCTTTAGTCACTGGATAAAGGCCCTACAGGGAAGGGCCTTGTTCCAACTGTCAAGGGTGCAAGTGCAATTATACATTCAGTCTTAGGAACTGACGACCAAGTGAGTTCATGGATTCTATAAACCCCTGGAGGCTGGATGTTAGCTGGGCTTTCAGTTTTATAAGGCTCCCATATGCCACAGTGCTAATGGGGAAGCATTATGAAGCTTTGACTCTCTAAAAATTGACATCACCTCAGACTTTTACCAGTTTATCCACAGGTCTAATATCTCCCCAAGTGTTCAGTGCATGTGAGCAGAAAGTTTTAGATTCCATTGAGGAAAGATTTGGGAATCATTATGAACATACTTACTCTATGGTTGGAAAGTACTTTCTCCTGAGGAATTGTCATTATTTCATTCTGCTGTTTGAAGGAGCCCCAATTAGGAAGGGCTATTGCGGCTAGCTGGAAGCCATAAGTTCCACCTGATAATAAGTATGTATGTGACGCACCTGTAAATGCACATGAGGCACCCGCAAAGCTAAAGGTATATAACCGGGTGAAAGCGGTCTGAGTCTAGAGAAGAATGAATTCATTCAGTCAGTCGTGCAGTCGCTCGGTCGGTCAGAAGAAGAGTTCGGGTCGGAGAAGAAGAAAAGAATCAGAGCGGCCAGAACGTAGTCAGAGCGGTTAAGAGTTCGGACAGAAGAGAAACCAGATAGAAGAAGTAATTGCTGGTCAGAGTCAGGCCGAGGCTGCCGAAGAAGAAAGAAAAAAGAAGCTCTAAAAAAGAATCTTTCTCTAAGCTAAGCTCTCTCTAAACTCTATCTTTCTTTCTCTCTCTCTCTAAGCTGAAGAAGAAAGAAGAAAGAAGAATCTTTCTCTCTAAGCTCTTTCTAAGAAGAAGAAAAATCTTTCTTTCTCTCTCTAAGCTCTAAGAAAGTAGAAGTAAAAGTAGAAGTATCTTTACTCTGCCTCCGAGTTTTTCTCCCGCGGCGCTGTGGCTGGCCACGACAGGCAGCTTACAGCTGTTGAGGTTAAAATACTAAGTTCCAGGAATTAAGTAAAAGGCCATAAATATTTTTTCAATTATTTGTATTGTGAAAAATAGATGTGAAATAAATTTACCATCTTAACTATGTTTAAGTGTATGTTTTATTTGTATTAAATGCTTTATAATGTTGTGCTATCATTACCAACACACTTCCCCAAACTCCTTTCATCTCATAAAACTGATACTCTATACTCATAAATAATAACTCCTTATTCTTCCTTTTTTGGTCTATGACGAGCACCATTCTACTTGGCGCCCCTATTTTAACCACTTTCAGTATCTCATGGAAGAAAAATAGCATAGTGTTTGTTTTGTGTCACTGGATTATTTCACTTATCAGAATGGCTAAGATTTGTCCATGTTGATCCATGTTGTAGCATCTCAGAATATCCTTCCTTTTTAAGGCTGAATAATATTATATCATACATTCAAACCATATTTTTCTTATCCACTTGTACATCAAAGGACACCTGGGTCACTTCCATATTTCAGTTATTATAAATAATCCTGCCAGGAATATGGGTGTGTACAAATATTCTTTGAGATTCTGCTTTTAATTCTTTTGAAAATATATCTAGAAGTAGATTGTTGGATCATGTGATAATTTTAATTTTAATTTTTTGAGGAATCATCACACTGTTTTCCTTAACAACTATTTTAAATCCCCATCAACCTTACACAAGTGTTCAGATTGCATCACATCCTCACTAACACTCACATTAATGGGTGTGATAAAGTATCTCCTAGCATTTTGATACATATTTTTTCTAATTATTAACAATGCTGAGTATATTTCCATGTGCTTATTGTCCATCTGTGTAACTTCTTGGGGAAAATGTCTATTCAAGTCCTTTGTCCATTTTTGTATTAGATGGCTTATTATTATTATGGTTAAGTTATAAAAGTTCTCTACATATTATAGATATTTGTATCTCTTCAAATATGTAATTTTCAAATATTTTCATTCTCTCCATTGCTTTTTACTCTTTTGTTAGTGTTCTTTGATGCACATTTAAAAAAATATGCATGAAGGCCAATTGTCAGTTTTTCTTTTTGTTGCCTTTTTATTTTTGGCATCATGTTCAAGTTATCATTGCCACATCCAACCTTGTAAAGTATTTGTCTTATTCTTCAAGAGTTCCTTAAATCTAACCTGTGCTTCTAGGTCTTTGATTCATTATGAGTCAATTTTTGGGTATCTCATAAATTAAGGACTAACTTCATTCTTTGCATGTCAATGTCTAGTTTCCCCAACACCATTTGTTGTAAAGGCTATTCTTTTCCCACTGAATAATCTAGGCACTCTTGTGAAAAAAAAAAATAATTTGACCATAAATTATTTGATCATGTTCAAATAACATACAATAGAAGATTATTCAGCCTTAAAAAGGATAATCTTTTTGGTCAATACCCTCACAGTGCAGTAACAATGGCATTTCCTTATTTTCTAGTAAAATAAAAAAGGCTAACATGGAAATTCATATTGTATTCTATTGACCAATGTCTGCTTTTATGCCAGTACCATACTTCTTCAATTATTCCAGCTTTGTAGTAAGTTTTAAAATTTGGTATTATGAGTTTTCTAAGCTTTTTTGCTTTTTGAGATTGTTTTAGCTATTTGAGGCTCCTTAGGATTGTGTGTGAAATTTAGGATACTATTTTTTTCTATTACTATAAATAATGTCATTAAGATTTTGAAAGGAATTTTATCGAATTTATAGATCACGCTGGATAATATTAACATCTTAACAATATTCAGCCTTCTGGATGTGTTTCCACTTTTCTTCTTCAATTTATTTTAGCAATGTTTTGTAGTTTCCATTATATTTGTCTGAGGGAATCACAGATTTTTATTGAGGGACCTTCAGTCTCTCAGTCTCCTACTTTCCCACATTTCATTATTTTGATAATTTATATCAAGCAGTATCATCCTTGGCTGCCCATTTATTTTGCTGTTAGGAAAGCCATCTTCTAATATTCCTTTGCATAATTCTCTTTGGTTTTATCTCCCTTGGTTGCCCACTGACTTTGCTCATGTCATGAAAATTGTGACTGTCTGACCTCTGGTGTTTTATCATGGCCATTTGATTTCTATTTCTTTGATGTCTGTCATACCAAACAAACCAAGATGGCCTGTCATTATCTTTGACTATAACAAAGAGCCACCCACCACTGAATTGCTTAGTCAAATTGATGTCCTTTTCAATAGCTCATTCTTAAGGAACAATGGCAATTCCTCTGGCCTTGTGTAATATATTCATTTCTCCAGATTCTATTCCCTGAGCTTTTTTAAGCTTGTTCATGGAGACCTGGCAATTCAAATAGTTTAACATCATTCAAGAAAGCATTTATTTTACAGGTTTTCCAGAATTTTTTTCTAAGTTGCTAAAAGTCACCCAAACAATGAGTTAGTACATTCCTTAATTCCTTATTACATATTGTATCTCAACATTACCCCAACTCAGTAAAGTGTTTCTTTTTTACAGTCTGCTTCAGTCCTCTTAGTCAACCATTCTCATAGTGCAGCAACACTGGCATTTCTTTTCTAATAAAATAAAATGGCTAAATTTTGCAGCTTCTTTGTAATGTAGACATTTTCCTTCATATCACAAATCCAGCATAAGCCTGCTAGTTGGCAGCAGTGAAGTAGTTGGGAAAAACTCTTAAAGGTGTAAATCCTGTTATAGTGATGAAGAAAGGCCTCTTTGGTGCCTTTTTAATGAGGGAAATGACTGGTTTTTGTTTGTTTGTTTGTTTTCTTTCTTTCAGGGAGTGCAGACCATCTCTGTAAACCTTTTAGAGTTGAAGAGTCTGGTTAACCAAAATCTTAGGTGCTTTATATCCAGATGCCCTCTTCCCATGTGTTAGAGTGTCTGGTGTTTTGAAACAGAACCTTAATTTAGCACAACTGACCTTCACGTGCTATAGATTAAGTGTTTTATGAAGCTTTAAGACTCAAAATACTAAATTCCCTGTTTAGACTTCATATTTTTCTAGTGTGCCACAATCTCAGGAAAGAGCCTCTTTGTAAGCTACCAAAGAAGCACTTGACCTTCATCTTAGTTTCCAATATTTTGTTAACAGTAGTTACTCAAAAGTAAAACATAACCTATAAGTGAGGATATATTCAGATACTACTAAAATTCGATTTGTCATAACAAAAGCAGATAAAGTTTTTCATTATGACTTATTTTCTCTTTAAAGATATATCCTTTAATTCTTGGCATATTAATCACAAAATATGTTTATCAAAGCACGGTCAATATATTAAATCTTAAAATAATCTCATGGCATTACATAAACTTTAATGTAAATTTTTACACAACTACAAAGGGAATAGCATGCTACTTTTGTAGATGTTTTGGAGATTTTTCTGTACCCTTTGATAATTTCTAAAAAAGGGAGAACATTAGAATGAGAAGAAGGAAGAAAAAGGAATTCAAAACAAAGCAAAAGAAGACAAGGGGAAAAGTATCAAGCAAAAGTAAACATCTCTCTAATGTAAGACTATTGGATAAGTAGATTGTGAACATGACATTAATGAAATTGATGATCTCAACTAAAGAAAATAACTCGTATTTGAAAAAAAGGAAATTCAAGTTTTAGCTATTTGCCAATAAAGTATTTATAGTCCTGTATTATTTTTTTTCCCCAAATGAACAGTTGGTTGTTAAAGGAGTTTGAGAAAACATTTGAAATTATCTCAGAAGTATCTATCACCCCAACAATCCTCCAACTACAAACAGAAGTAATTTCTCCAAAAAAATGAAAATATGTGGGAATCTACATGTAAACAGATGTGAGCAAATTCATAAAACTTAATGCCAAAATATGGACATCCATTTTTCCCCCAAAGATTACATTTTAAAATAAATTCAGATTTCTCTCTCTCTCTCTCTCTCTCATATATATATACATATATATTTATAAACATATACATGTATATATATTTACTCATATAAAATTAGTCAATTTATTGATTTTAATCTTGTATTTTGTTTTTATTGTGAACACTGCTTTATATTTAATAATTTATTTACAAAAACTATTGAAATGTATCACATTATATATTTGATGCCTTTTATATATAATTGTGTATTGACATAATCAACATGTAGTTTTACTCATATTATTAAATATAAATACTTTTGAATTCTGAACACTTATAATTTAATACTATTGCAACTTCTAACCACTTATGAATTCTGAAGTTTTAATACTGAAATATACTTTATTCAACATTTTAGTCACCCCAAGAAAAGGTAAAATTGACAATAAAGTATGTATTTAATACATTATTGATGTATAAGGACATCTCAGAATTGATACCAAACTAAGTGGTAAAATACTGCCCAGGTAATGTAACAGGTGTTTAAAGTCATCTTCTGCCCAGTATTTGAAAATCAGAATGTCTTTCTGAAGCATTTCACATTTAAGAATTCTGGTAGTCTGGGCAGAGATTATTTCAGGTGAAAATTAGTTAGTTATCTTTTCCAAGTTTATATGAATTTAATCAAGTGAGTTTCTTTATGTCTAAAGTTCCTTCCTTCTGGAAAATCATATATTGTTTTTTCTTTCTTATAATATTTTATTAGAAATAAGTTTTTATTCTATTATAATCGTCCAAATTTATTTCTTTGAATTTAAAGAAATGTGAGGACTTAGAAAAACAGGAGCAAAATTTTCTTTTTATTCAGCAATATCATAGTATAAAAGAAGCATGAAGTTCATAAACCAAAAAGTATAATTCAATGACACAAGGGCTATAAAAATGTCTTGAAGGAAAAATATAAAGAACAAAGGGGAAATAAATGAATTATGAGATATTGAATTAGAGATTGACTAATGGGACTTCTCTTGAGTCTAACATATGTTAAAAAAAAACAGTGAAGCAAATAGGATATTGATAATTTGGAATTTAAAAAAAGGTGGCTTGTCACTCTAGATAAGGTAAAATAAAAGGCATATTAAGATTAGGTATTAAGAAGATAGCATAATACTTTGTTGTGCCCTTAAATAAGAAAGATGTTCAAGTCAGGGAATGAGAACATTGAACACGAGCACTGTCTATTGTTCTAACTGCAAGTATATAGATAGATAATGTTGAACTATTGACCCCAAAATGTTGGGTATGAATGTGTTTTCATAATTAAAACCAAATCATTTCAAATTTTATCTAATATTTAAATGAATAAACCATAATTGTTCTTCTGTGAAATTGGGGCCATCGAAATATTGATGTTCATTCCATTTCAATGAATTACACAAATGTTAAATGAGTTTACCATTGACCTCCATTCACATTACAACATCACCAACTGATTCATGGCTCACAGATCATATACATATTATTTAAAAATGTATTTATTAAGAACTAAGTACTGAGCACTGTTGTTGGTGCTGATTATACAGAAACACACCACATAGTAAATGTTAACTAAAAGTATGCTATTTAAGGAGTGTCCCTACGTATTAGAATTTCAACTCTTAATAAGATGTTAATCTCTAAGTCATGTCGAGGACCCCAAAGGTAACAACTATTTCTTCTGGTTTATAGAAGAATGAGACCCATCAGTCTGTGTTTGAACAAGTCCTCAAGTTTGACGAACACTGAAGTGTGAGGATGGTTTATTTAGGACACTACTTCAGGTTGCCTGTTACACTTAACTTAGTTCTTACATAATTTTCTGTTGTTGTTGGGATCTTTTGTCTCTGCATAGTATCAGAAACATTAACTGATCTTGGCATGGTTAAACCAGAAGCGCAGACATTGCAATATAAACCAGTAAATGAACATAAACTTTGCCCTAAAGGACTTTTGTTTTAAGATTTGTTTTCATTTTTGCATGTAAAAAGCTGACAAATCCTCTTTCCTTGATTCTCACCAATTTTCTTTGAACTTTTCTTTTTATCTCTTCCTGCTTGAATTTGGTGATTTCCTATTATGCTTTGTATCTTGTCACTCATCTGAGAATTGTGCTAATGCCCCTAACTAATTCATGCTTTTGTTGATATACTATTAGCAGAATGCCCAGGTGCTATGCTTATAACAAGGAAGTTTCAGCCATTCAATAATTCATATATTATCTCCTGGTAGAATTAGAAAATCTATGTGGTTACGGTTTATGCTTTTGACTTGTATATTCTACTCATTAAACAGCACTGTGAAACTCAAAATACCTATAATTTATTCATTGTATAGAAAACTTTGGTGTTATCACCACTTTGATTAGTCAAATTATTTAGTTTACTAAATAATTTGTTTACTGTTTTAATGCAATTGGATATCACATTTAGTTCTTTCATTATTTTTCAATCTTTTAAAAATCTTTTAATTAGTAACCATCTATAAATCCGCATGCTATTATAAATATCACCTATGTGACTCGGAATCTTGTAAAATTTGATGAAGTAGTCTTAACAGTACTGTGATAAGTATGGCTATAGATTCTACATACTAACTTTTGTTAAAAATAGAGCTTATTCTCTCCATCTTGAACTTTGGCAGCCCTCCTGACCAGCTTTGTGTAAAAATGGTGGTAATGGTGAATTTGTGTGCATCCCCAGGCATATGAGTTTTGGCAGCTTCTACATCTGCCTTCTTGGAATGTTTCTTCCTTATTATAAATAAGTCTGGTTTAACCTCATGGAAGATGAGAGCCCTGTGGAGAAGACTCAAGGGGACTCATCTAAGAGCCCACTACATATATGAGTGAGGCCTCTTGACTTCCCAGGATAACTGCCCTGCTAACTGATGACAGTAACACGGGTAGCCCAGATACAACCAAAAGTAACACCCAGCTAAACAATAGCAATGGAAGACATTATTAATGGTAGTTTGAATCTAATATGTGATTGTGATGGTTGGCTTCATTCATCAGGTTTTTGTCACTGAGAAAAAAAGAAAGTCTGAGAAGAACAACTTAGAGAAGGAAAAGTTTGGGGTTCCTGGTTTCAAAGACTCAGCGCATAGTGGCTGACTTTATTGTTCTGGACCTGAGAATGGAAAGAAAATCATGGAGCAGGGGCATGGTAGAGGAGAACAATTCAGCTTATGGCAGCCAGGAAACAAAGATGGAGGGAGATAGAAGAAGAGAGAAAGAGGGGGGAGAGAGAGAGAGAGGGAGAGAGAGAGAGAGAGAGAGAGAGAGAGAGAGAGAAAAGAACTAGGGAAAAAATATAATCCTTAAGGGTAAGTCACCAGTGATCTACTTCCTCCAGACATGCCTAACCTGCCTACAGTTACCACCCAGTAGTCCATTTAAATTATTCATCCATCAAATGGATTAATCCACTGATGAGTTTACAGCTTTCATAATATAATAATTTCATCTGCACTGCATAACACAGGAGTTTTGGGGAACATTAAAGATCCAAACCATAACATTGGTGTTGCAGCAGCATTTAATTAAATAAAAACTTGAAATACTAAGTAATATTCTGAATTGTTTTTGCTATAATTTTATGTATATGCTTCTCTCATATTTCCAGCAATGATTTATCATATATTTTAAAAGGAGTATTTAGAATTTGCTTTCATTAAAATTTATTTTAAAATAATTAAAGGATGAACATTATGAAACTTGTTATTAATGAACAAAGAAAATATGGTCTTAATACCAACTGTGTACTTCCAAAGAAAGATTCTATCATTCTAACTACTATTCCCCCTGTTTTTCTTCTCTGACAAGGTCATAGTTAATGGGCTTCTCACTGTTCATCTGAAATATGATGACAATTAAAGAGAAATCCCTCTTCAAGCATATGCAGCATCATAAATATAATTTCCAAATAACGAACTGACAATAAACATACAACACTCATGTCTGGGAAGTTCTAAGTGCTTAAGTTACCTTTTCATTTCCTCAAGAGTATGGTTTAATGAATCTATTAAGAATCAATTAAAATATAAAAAAGAAGGTTATATTATTCATTGATAATGTCACTTCTGCACAATTACTGTCTATTATTTTATCTATAATCCAAATTTTATATGCCAGCTAATCTGTGCAATTATTATTTTATATGCCAGCTAATCTGTGTCAGATATTAGGTACAGAGCTAAAAACTATCAAATCTAAAATCAATAATGCACAGAAACATCTTCTCTTATAATTTAATTTTTAGTTTTTTAAAGATCTTTCAATTTTTTTGTTTACATAATTTGTTAAAATTATTCAATTTAATTTTTAAATTTCTATGAAATGCCAGATGATTGTTCTTACCCCAAGTAACAGAGAACAAAGAAAATGGTGAAAAAATCCTCTTTACTACTGTAGTTTAAATTCTAAAATGGCAGCAGATCTTATTATATATGTTGAATGATAAAGCAAGTTAGTCAAAGTTTTGGTGGCAATGAGTTTAATGCAGAAAAATAGAATTAGATATGGGCATAAAGACTAAAATTAATGTGTAGGTGGACATTTTATAGATTTTCTTGGAAAGCAATATGGCACTTATTTGCAAGGTCTTAACAGACAAAGAGTATGTATTTGAATATCTGGGCAGAGTTCAATTTAGAGGGAAGAGCAACCTTAAGCACTAATAAAGTGAGTATGTCTATTCTCTTCAAAGAACATATGGGAGATAAATGTAGAATAAAAATGGTAGGTGATGCCAAAGGATTTAATGTATTTAGAGAGTTAAGAAAAGGCCAGACCATCTATAGCCTTGTGGACTTGGACTGTTCTAGGTCTTTGGCTTTTACTCGAAATAAGAAAGGTGAATGAAAGCATTTATGAACAGAGAACTTGGCAGTGGTTTGAAGGTTGGCATGCCCCAAATTCATATGTTGAAGCCCAACTGGTAACATCAAGATTTGAGGTCTCTGGAAAATGAATTAGATATGAGGGCCCCATCCTCATAAATGAGATTAATCTCCTCATAAAAGAGACTCTAGTAAGCTCCTTTCTGCTTACACTATGTAAGCAAACATAAGATCTGCTTATACCTTGATCTTGGATTCACAATTTCTAGAGATGTGAACATTAAGTTTTGGTTTTTAAAATATCAAAATATAAGATATTTTATTATCACAACCTAAATAGACTAAATAGCACTCTTTTTATTTACTTATATGTTTAAATAATTACTTGGATAATTCTATAAAATGAATGGGTGAGAAGAATTTGTTGAAACCATACCTGCAGTAGATAATGGGGACCTGGACTAGAGTTATAGAGGTTAGAAGTAAGGGGTGAGATTCTATGTATAGTTTAAGAACTGAGCCAATACAATCTGCTGATGGAATAAATGAAGGATGAGAGGCAGTGAAGATGAGGAAGACTCCATATTTTTAATTTAAATGCTGTGCATATTGTTGCATTATGTGACTATCTTTATGTGACTAGCTTATTATATAACACTAGGTTAAATGGTTCCACCCTAATTATCTTAGCCAGTCCCATATGATTGTAACATTTTAATAAACATATGTTTATGAGAACTTAATGTGAGAAACTATGTTAGGCCTAAAAATGAATGAGACTTATTCTCTGTCCTTGAGTATCCTTCAACTCTAGGGTAAAAAACAAACAGATATAAAAATACTTTCTATTTAGTTGTAGGGAATTGTAAGATACAGGTGTAATAATGAAGATACACCAGAAGAAATAAAGTGCACTATGTTAATCTTGACACAAGAAGGCCATAGTAGTAAATTTCAAGGTAGGCAAGAATTTTCCTGAGAAAATTATAAAAGCATAGATTAAAATAAGAAAAAAGAGACCTGAATATATCTTGTTTCTATACTATAAAACTCAATATTGTGAAAATTGAAAATTTCCCAATTTTTAAAAAATTTTTATTATTCTAATTTGTTACACATGTTTACAGAGTATATTTCATTTCATATTACATATAAAGAGCACAATTTCTCAAGTTGCTGATTTTATATAGTTTTATATAAAGTATTTTTATAATAACTGTGTCTTCATACATGTATTTAGGGTAATCATGGATAACTCAGTCTGCTATTATTCCTATCCCCTTACCTTCTCTCCTCCCTCCCCCCTCTTTGTTCTATTTAAAGCTCTTTCATTCCTCTCATCCCCTCTCTCTTGCCTTTTTAAGTTACTATCTTCCTAGCAAAGAGATCATTCGACCTTTGGTTTTTTGGGATTGGCTAAATTCACTTAGCATTATTTTCTCCAACTCCATCCATTTACCTGCAAATTCCATGATTTTGTTCTCTTTTAGTGCTGAGTAGTGTTCCATTGTGTATATATACCAAAGTTTCCCTATCCATTCATCTGCTGATGGGCATCAGGGTTGGTTCCACAATCTAGCTATTGTGAATTGTGCTGCTATAAACATTGATGTGGCTGTGTCCCTGTGTAAGCTGTTTTTAAGTCCTTTGGGAATAGGCCAAGGAGTGCGATAGATGGGTCAAATGGTGTTTCCATTCCAAGTTTTCCTAGGAATCTTCATACTGCTTTCCAGATTGGCTTCACCAATTTGCAGTTCCACCAGCAAGGTAAGAGTGTGCCTTTTACCCCACATCCTCACCAGCATTTATTGTTGTTTGTTTTTTTGAAAGCTGCCATTCTGACTGGAGTAAGATGAAATCTTAGAGTTGTTTTGATATTTCTAATAGACTAACGGCAATTTTACTTAGCATATCCACAAAATTAATATTTTAGAATAAAGCTATGCTAAATATTTTAGTCTTTTTTTTAATTCAAATAGCAAAAAAAAAAAAAAGGAACTGCAAACAAATGTTGCAGTACTGAGAATATAGAACTTCTCCAAAATCATTCTATTCGATGTAATTTTATAGTTAGTAAATTATAAAGTACAAAAGCTACAAATTATAAGATGTATATGTATAATTTACAAATGTAAAAAAAATTAAATAAAACATAAGCAGCAGACTATACTTGCATATACTTAAAGAAATTAAAATGAGAAATGACTGGAGAAATTTTGAATAAAATAACTGGACAAATTATCATAAACAACAATTTCAGGACACTGGAAAATGCTCAGAGGTGCACAGTAATTTGAGAAGTGCAATTGATTCTCTTTATTCATGTTGTTGTATTCTATAAAGTTGCTCAGGACATGAAATCATTGTTCTATAAAGATGCTCAGGCACTGAAGCATTGCCCTATAAGAAATTCATATTATCGGGGCACAGCATTTTCATGAACAGATCAATAAATAATCTTTTATATATGTTTCTGTTGAAGGGCACCTTATTTAATATATGTTATTGCTTCGTTAACATGGAACTCATGGTCTACATCACTGTAACTCACATTTAAATGAGCTTGTATAAAAATGTGCCTTTTCTCTGTAAGAGACATCATAGCTTTCTGGTACTTAAAATCCCTAGAAAACACTTCAGAACTATGTTTGGGGGTACAATTTAAACATCAAAATTGCCAACAGAAACCATACACATGTGAAAAATGTGGCCCTAAAAACCCTGTGAAAAGGACGCTTGTTGACAGTATGATGACTGTACAAATTGCGGGACTTCTCTTTTTCAACCTCAGCTGATGTTTTAATCAGCTTTTAATTTGTGGTGACCAAAATAAGAGCAAAACAACTTAGAGGATGGAAAGTTTATCGGGGTCTCAAGGTTTCAGAGGTCTAAGTCCATAGATTGCTAACTCCATTGCTGCAAATAGACACTTTAAAGATTGATTTATAATAGCACAAACACAAAAGTTTAATGATAACTTAAGAATCAATGCAAAGACCTCTAGATGAAACAAAATTAAAATATTTTAATATTTACATTTCCTTAACACAATTTATTTCAAATTAATACAAACTTTATCTAAGTCAATGTTTCACCTACATAGCTCCATTTTCCCCTTGTTATGTTTTAGATATGAGGTGATCCCAAAAACTCATATGGGAAACAATCCAAGAGTTTTCAGAGGTGAAATGATTGGATTGTGAGAGGTGTGACTTAATCTGTGGATTAGTCCACTGATATTTATTGACTGAATAATAATTGTAGGCTTGTAGGATGTGGCTAGAGGAGGTGGGTGTGCCCACAGGTGGTGTGCTGTTGGGATTTATGTATTAAGGATGACTTATGTTTAAGTATATACTATACTCTCATGCATTATTCAATAAAAAATATCACTAGATATTTAAAGAAACAGGAAATTATGTTCTATTGTCAAGAATACAAATAAAATGTGGACCCTTAAGGAAATTACACTGAGAGATTTGAATGAAGAAATTAATAAACAAGGATTTTATTGAAGATATTATAAATACTTAATACTTAAATGAAAATGCAATCATAATGAAAGGGGAATCTGTACAAGAAAAAAACAAATATTATAAAAATAATCAAATGAGAACTCTAAAATTGAAAAATAGGACAGCACAGGAATATTTAAACTCCAAACTTCATCTGTCCTGCCATGGGCAGAAGATGAAATTTCTGTTCAGATTTCATCACCCTCCTGCTGATTTTCCAGCATATTCCTTGGATATGCTCTCATGGGCTGAGGAAGAGTCAGCCAAATATTTGGTAGGATTTTATACATATTATTGCTGAACTTACTGCTTTTCTAGTATTTCCTGTTTTCTAATATGCCAGCCTTTAATTTCAAACCACTGCAGTAGTTCCAGAATGTTTTCTTACACTCCTGCCAGTGAAATCTAGCTGTTCTGCTTAAGTTTTAGTTGACACATGTTGTGAAGAACTGAGCAGAGTCCTCAAGGGGAAAATTACAACATTAAATCTCACTCAGTGCAATTCCCTTCTGTCAAGGGTAAATCCTGTCTACTTTCCTCTGCTTGTTTTGGTCATTCTCCAATATCTTCACATAATCCTACATTTGTGTGTGTATATATGTGTGTGTGTGTTTATTTCAAGTTATCATTAATATAAATAATAGGATTAGTCTGATATAACCAATTCAAACATTACTGGACAAATTAACAAATCTTAAAAAAAAACACACACATATACATTGACACATATTTTTATGAACATATTCTAATAAAATCAAATTACACACATTGCTTTTCAATCCCCTATTCTTTATGTTATGCATGAACCCCTAATTCAATCAACTGAAAAGTTATACACAGTTCTTTGTTTTATTTACGGTAACTAATTGAACATATACCTGAATTAACTATCTACTAAATTTTCATTAATATAGACAGTGATGCATTGAAATCATTGCCTAAGAGTCTACTCAGCCATTATTTTCTTTTGCATGATGTTCTTGAAATGGTATACTAAAACAAAGGGAATGTACAATTTTAAAATTTGAATGCATATTGCCCCAGAATGACAGGGTCGTTTCGTATTATCATTAGTAATATGTGAAAAAATTTCCCTGGAAACTTGAATATTTTGACAATATTTTAAATTTCTGAGAGTCAAAATTTCTGTTTTTATTCCTAGTGGTTCTTCCTGACTTCGTAGAAAGTTTAGGTATTAGGATATTTACCAAAACGTTTTTGGGGAATATTGACACATAAGAATGAGTGTTTTTATTTTGTATAGGAACAGTAAACTTTTAAGTTACTGAGGACAATTCTCCTAACAGTTAACTGAATTTCTTATGAATGGCTCCTCTATACCTAACACTGGTGTAAGTAGGTAAATTAGCCAGGCACAGTGGCACACACCTATAATCCCAGAGGATGAGGCAGGAGGACGGTGGGTTCAAAGTCAGCCTCAGCAAAAGCAGGGTGCTAAACAACTCAGTGAGATCCTTTCTCTAAATAAAATACAAAATAGGACTGGGGGGTTGAGGTTGTGGCTCAGTGGTAGAATGCTCACCTAGCACATGTTAGGAACTGGGTTCAATCTTCATCATCACATAAAAATAAATAAATAAAATAAAGTCATTGTGTCTATCTAAAACTAAAGAAAATATTTTTTTAAAAATAGGACTGGATATGTGGCTTAGTGGTTGAGTGCCCCTGAGTTCAATCTCTGGCAGCCCCCCTCCCACACACACACTCAAAATGTAGGTAAATAATACTTAGAACAATTATTTGTTACAGAATTTTTCTATTTGATGATGAGTGTATGCTAATTGATCTGCATAAATTTCATTACTAAAGCCGGGCGCAGTGGCACACACCTGTAATCCCAGCACTTGGGAGGCTAAGGCAGTAGGATTAAGAGTTCAAAGCCAGCCTCAGCAAGGTGAGGCACTCAGCAACTCAGTGAGAACCTGTCTCTAATAAAATACAAAAAAGAGCTGGGGATGTGGCCCAGTGGTCTAGTGCCCCTTAGTTCAATCTCTGGTACAAAAAAAAAAAAAAAAAAAAAAAAAATTACTAAATACTGAAAGGAAGGGCTCAGTTTAGATAAACTATGTATCAGACAGGTTATGTGGTCAAGTATGCAGAATTTAAGAAAGAATCAGAGATCATTTGTTTGACTCCAAACCCAGTTCCATTAACTACAATGGCTTTTAAGATATTATATTCTAGATATGGATCAAACAACTAATTCCATTATTATAGGGACATCAGGTTTTTGAGAGAAATAGAGCCAACTATGAACTCATTGAATAGTTGTATCTGGCACTGATTGGTGCTTCAAGGAAGTACTTCTGGTTGAAGCAATGTCTATGCTGAAACCTCAGGTAGTAGCATTAGGATAGTCAAAGAGCATGGTTTACATGTTTCAATAGATAGAATGCTTGTGAGAAGAATCAAAGGCAAACAGGTACAGTATTTTGAGTAAATAAAAGATACATAAAAATCAAAAGTAACACCACATACTGTATATGTATTTAACATTATTTATTTTCACCCTAATTTTTATAATCTAAGCATTTTAACAAACTTGTTTTGAAGAAAATTGAAGTAAAAAGAAGTTAAGAAATTTTCCCCAATTTTAAAATTGACTAACCTTGTGGATCCAGGATTGGAACATAGGTTTATTTCAGAATTTGGACATACTATGCTGCCATAGTATACTATGCTGCATAAACTATGTTCAAAGGATTAAACTTAAACACACATGAAAGACATTCAAAGTTTCAAGCAAAGAGCATCAAGATTAAATTGACATTTATGAAGGATAGTGCCAACAACATTTTGGAAAATAATTGTGTGGAATTGGAGAAAAAAAATGCTTGGGCAAAAAAAGCATGCAGAAAAATTGCCTGCTAAATTTTCCTTAAAGTTACAAATATACAACATTTAAATAATTGTTTGACTTGAAAAGGTTTTGCCATATTTATCACTCTGAAAAAATGGAGCTACTACAAAAATTGAGATGACATACATAAACAGAACCTCATATGGTGCTAAAAACAGTGTTTTCTCAGAGAATGAGTCATCTTTAACTGGTTGCAAAGTTTTGACATGCTTGGGATATCAGTATCCTGAATGCATGATTGAAGATATGAATAGTATGAATATACTTTGTATTCAAACAGTGTTATGTAAAAGGGTACTCTATATATGTACTATGAATTGTAATGCATGCTATTGTTATATATACAACTTTCGAATAAAAAAAAAGAAGCAGAGAAGCTAGAAAAAAAAGAATATTATTTGTTTCTGCTTGATATTTTCAGCATTTTATATTTCTACCAAGTAACATCTAGGGACCTAGGATAAAATGAATTAAAAACATATACCTACATATATCTATTAATAATTTAGTTTATAACTTTCATATTATTCATATATATGGGTATATATACACAATTTTTACTTTTTCTAATTATTTTATAGAAACTGAGTTTTCATATACATTCTTCTATGAACTTATTTTTACTTTATAGTATGGTTAAGAGATTTTTTTCTTCTTACTTTAAATGATTGTATAATTCCAAAAGATATATTTTTCTGTAATTTATTCATTATTGATGTAAATTTAGATCATTTCATTTGGTCATAATTATAAGCAATATTTCTATGAACATATCGTGATTTTTAAAATGAAATATACAATATTTTATTTCTATAAGAGATTTCTTATGTTAAACTTATGCATCAGTGAAAACATTCATTTTAAAATTGCTCATTATGATTTTATATACTGTCATTTCATGCCTGTGTCAATTTACCTGGCACTAGGAGTATAAAAAGTACTCATCCTCGTACCTCTTTGAGAATGAATATAAACAATTAAAAATTTTGCTATTTTGTAAAAAATATTATCATTATTTCATTTTTAATTTCTGTTTATAAAAGATGTTTGTGTCTTCTATCAAAACTATACAATATTTTTTGAACATTTATGAATAACTATTTAAACTTTTACTCTTTTTTTTTTTTTTTTTTTTTTTGGTACAGGGAATTGAACTCAGGGGCACTTGACCACTGAGCCACATTCCTAGCCTTATTTTGTATTTTTATTTAGAGACATGGTCTCACCAAGTTGCTTAGTACCTTTCTTTTGCTGAGGCTAGCTCTGAACACACAATTCTCTTTCCTCAGTCTCCTGAGCCTCTGGGATTACAGGAATGTGCCACCATGCCCTGTTCAAAATTTTACTCTTGAGTATTGTTTTCACTTAATGTTAAAGGATCTTATTATCAAATCATAATTCCACAATTATTTCTTCCAAGATTTTGTTTCTTTTTAACACTCTTACCTTAGTTTTTACATGTAAAAATCTAAAATTTTATATAAATAAGTCTGGAAGAATTTTTAAACTTATGTTGGACATCTTTCCCTCCAAGATTACTTGTCAAACTATTTTTTTTTTCAAGTTGCTGGTTTTATATAAAGTATTTTTACACTTGTGTCTTCATACATGTATTTAGGGTAATCATGGATAACTCAGTCTGCCATTATTCCTATCCCCTTACCTTCTCACTCCACCCTCTTTGTTCTATTTAAAGCTCTTTCATTCCTCTCATCCCCTCTCTCTTGCCTTTTTAAGTTACTATCTTCCTAGCAAAGAGATCATTCGACCTTTGGTTTTTTGGGATTGGCTAAATTCACTTAGCATTATTTTCTCCAACTCCATCCATTTACCTGCAAATTCCATGATTTTGTTCTTTTTTAGTGCTGAGTAGTGTTCCATTGTGTATATATACCAAAGTTTCCCTATCCATTCATCTGCTGATGGGCATCAGGGTTGGTTCCACAATCTAGCTATTGTGAATTGTGCTGCTATAAACATTGATGTGGCTGTGTCCCTGTAGTAAGCTGTTTTTAAGTCCTTTGGGAATAGGCCAAGAAGTGGGATAGCTAGGCCAAATGGTGTTTCCATTCCAAGTTTTCCTAGGAATCTTCATACTGCTTTCCAGATTGGCTTCACCAATTTGCAGTTCCACCATCAAGGTAAGAGTCTTTTATCCCACATCCTCGCCATCATTTATTGTTGATTGTTTTTTTTGATAGCTGCCATTCTGACTGGAGTAAGATGAAATCTTATTTGTTGTTTTGATTTGCATTTCTCTAATTGCTAGAGATGTTGAACATTTTTTCATATATTTGTTGATTGTTTGTATATCATCTTCTGAGAAGTGTTTAGTTACACCCTCCAGAAGGAGCGACTCAGCCATCAGTTTGGCCCCTGGCTCACACCGCCACTGCCTCCGGGGCTGGGAAGAGCAGGTCTTGTCAAACTATCTTATATTTACCATCATATCTCTATAGGTTGATTGTATATGCATGGCCCTTTTGTCATTTTCAAATGTATTCTCACATATGTATGATGTGCAAATTTAATTCTATCATTTTCTAAATGAACAGGTAATTATATGTTAACAAATTGTAAAAGACCATACTCTTTAAAAATGTGTTTGTTTTAGATGTACATGACAGTAGAATGTATTTTAATATAGTATAGATACATGGAATATAATGTATTCTAATTAGGATCCCATTCTTGTTGAAAGACCATACATGGCATTAAAAATGATGCGTTAAAATTCATTTAGAAATTTTATTATTTATCTTACAATTTTAACTTGCTATATGTAATATTTGTAATATATAATTCTTCCTGTAACAAGATTTTTAAATAACTCTTTGCCTTGTGAAATAGAATTTTCTCCTACACATTCCAAATAATATATTCAATGCTATTTTTATTTATATGTGTTTTAAACAATGCTACCTCTTGGGTCTCCATGAAAATTTGTCACTACTCATCTAACAATAACCAAAATTTTTCCCTGTTCAGTCATGCCAGGGAGGCCATTCCTCCAGAATTGATGTACATCAATATTAGGGATTTTTTTCTTCAGTATCTGTATTGCCCATAGATGTATTCTGCATTCTATATTAATTATATGGATGTTGATTACAGCCGCATATATCTGATAAACATTTGCTTGTCTTTATTTTGAATGCTTTTTCTCTATATTTCTCTCTCTTTCTTTCCCATTTTCTCTCTCACACACATACCCCAACACAAGGTTTTAGTTTCTGTTCATCCTCTGTTTTAGTTATAGTTATATTAGGGATAGAAGAACTCTGCGAATCTTGCTGAATAACTTTTGATGTTGAAGTGATGCATCATTCTGATAAAAACACATTCAAATAAGAACAACTGCTTAATACTAATGCAAGCAGCACAGCACATTCAATTATGCATCAAATAGCTTTTCTCTCCTCTCTTACACCCATGTCTAGAGGATTACTGGAGCTGTGTTTCAAACAGTTACTCAAATTTTGCACAGCCTTCCAACAACATGTTATGGTTACCAAAGACAAGAGGCAATAATAGATTAATTCAGCAAGGGCTGAATATGCCATTAATATCCATGCAATAGGCTTATCTGGGCCGACAAAGTGGCCCCCTTTCATGTCTGTTCAATTAGAGATAATAGTTGAAGGCATTAATCACACATATTTTCAACAAAACTTTTCCCAGTCAAAGACACCCTGCAAATGATGTGGTCCAATGCACATCCGCCTATTAGGGTTGCTATGACTATGGCAAGTCTGATCTGAAAGACAGGATACAATCAGGCCTGAGACAATGAGTGGATTTTCATATTTAATGGCCTTGGTTTTCAGCTTGGCACAGCAAACTGAATAGGAGTGACCCAAAGATGACCTTCTATTTTTCTTCTTTGATTTGTCCCTAGGAATGGACAAGGCACTGGGATCCTGGGAGTAATCAGAAAATAAGCAAAGTCCCCTTATATGAATGAAACCAGGGAAAGGTCTAACCCAGAAAACTTTTGTTTTGTTACTGATATAGGAGAACCTTTTTGTTATTAAATTATTTTTTTTTTCCACAGGTATTTCTAGGAAAACAGTGGGGGGAATAAGCACACCAATCAGAAGCAATGGGGCCAGAAACTTGTCTGCCACAAAATATTCTTAGTTCTATGCCTTAATTTCTCAGATTTTGTGTACACCTACCAATGGAAGCTTTTGAACAAGATCATCTGAAGTAAATCCAGGTATAAAATAAAATATCTCATTTCATAAACTGAACATGAGATAGAAATAGGAATCAATGAGTCATATGGTTCTGATTTATTTGTGAACAAAAGAGATGGTACACAAAAAATGTTTAACAAGGGTCTGAGATCTGTGTACACTGGGTACATGCTGTTATTTCTCCCCTTTATTTATGATACATGATGGTCCTATAAATGTAGAGAATGTTGATGTTATGCTTTGCTAAAGTGTACTATAAATTTTTCTCAAGAAAATATCATATACCATTCATTCATCTTTATGAGTTGAACCCTATACATTGCAATTCTTTTCATTTGCATTATACTGATTATGGTACTACCGATTACTGAACACCAGCTGTAAATTGTACTGAGTAGAGTGCTGAAGAACAAAGGAATCTGGTAACCAGCACAGTATATGTTTTTAAATATATGTGCATATGTATATAATACATAATTATATATAATTACTGTTTGAAATTATATACATAATTATACATACATAATTATAATACATTAATTAGAATCATTGTATATGATTATAATATATAATTATATGGAATAATTTATATGTGATTATGTGATAACTGTATCATTATATAATCAATATATAATTATGTTTCAAAATTATATTTGCATGATTATATAATTCCAAGATAATTATAAAATTAGATGTATATTGCACATAGATTTCTATATCTTATATAATATATACATATACAGAAATATATGTATATCATTCAAAAGGCTATAGGTAAACAGTTAAACCATAAAACAGTTCACTAATGGTATAGGGATTGCTCAAAAGAAAATCACTATGGCCGGTTATTTTAGAGATTGTGTAAATAAAGCAATGAAGGGAATACATGCATGAGCTGAGCAATCTGCCTTCTCATTTATATATATTTTTATTTTCACATGTTAAATTTAAAACAAACAATTCACTTAGCAATTTTTGGTGTCCTGCTTTAAAATTATTTCCTTTTATATGTGCTCCCACTTCCCTTACCTCACTTATGACTTTTGAATTGTTTGGCTATTATAGTTGTTTTTAGGTGTAAGTTTATGAGTACTTGAGCACAGGTTGTAATTTTTCATTATTGCCAAAGTACTGTGATGTTATTATTTAGTTTATGAGCCTATAGGTGGAATTTTATTTATTTTTTAATTGAGTAGAAAATGAAGAAATACAACTCTTTATAAAAGGATTTTTTTTTTGGAGTTGATAGTGGGTGATGTGCTAGAACCATGAGAATTTATTTTTAGAAAAAAGATGCAAAGGTATGAATATGGATATTTACTGGGATAATTAATAACAAAACATTGTAAATTCTCACATCTTCGTTTTGTATGCTTTTGAGATATGGTAGTTTTGTAACTAAATGAAGCCCTATAGAAAAATATATAGCCATTACTCTGAGCAGTCACAGTTATAAATCATTATATATGGACATCCAAGAGTATTCAAATAAGTTATAGGTACATAATTTATAAGTTGTCTAATCTTTAAATTTTAATTCAAAGCTTTTCTGTCTAAAAAGTACGAAATCATATATTATAATTCACTTTAGTATATTAGCTTACAAAGCACCCTTTTATGAGAAATGTGTGATTTAAAAAAAAATCTGATACATGAAAACATTAAAATTATACATATTGATGTGGTATCATGTAACATTTCAATACCTGTATACATTGTATAATGTTTAAACTGAATTTAGCATATCTATCTCCTCAAACACTTATTGTTTTTTTTATGGTGAAAACTTTCAAAATCCTTTCTTCTAGATTTTTGAAATGTACAATAAATTATAGTTATCTATTTTCTATAGTCTAGTAGAAGCAATCCAGAGATTTTTGCTTCTATTTAATTATAATTTAGTACACATCAATCAACATTTCTCTATATCTTCACCTCCTCTCTCTTCCAAGCCTCTTGTAACCACCATTCTACTCTCAATTTCTGTATGATAGATGTTTTTACATTCTGTATATGAATAAGATCATGGGATATTTGTCTTTTTGTACCTACCATATTTCACTTAACATGATGATCTCCAGTTCCATCTATGTTACCACAAATGACAGGATTTAATTCTTTCTAATGGCTGAGTAGTATTCCATTATGTATACATACCACATTTTCTGTATCCATTCATTAGTTGAGGGACATTTAGGTTATTTCCATTTTTCAGATATTGAGAATAGTGCTGCAATGAACATAGAAGTGCAGATGTCTCCTCAGAGAGAGTATTTTCATTTTTTTCAAAACATACACAGTAGTGGGATAGTTCAATCTCATAGTAGTTTTATTTTTAATTTTCTAAGGCAACTCCTTACCATTTACCAAAATAGATGCACTAATTCACATTTCCAGAAAGAGTATGCAAGAGTTCCTTTGCACTCCAAATCCCAGCCAGTACTTGTAATATTTAATGTATTTGATAATAACCATCTTATTAGAGTTAGGTGCTCCTTTTTGTAGTTTTGATTTGCATTTCCCTACTCATTAATGAGATTAAGAATTTTATTATATATTTAAGTCATTTGTATGTCTTATTTTGTGAAATGTCAATTATTGCCCATTTATAAGTTGAATTATTTTTCCTCTTTGCTATTAAGTTTTTGGAGGTCTCTATATATTCTGGATATCAACTAATTGTCAGATATATAATTTGCGAATATTTTATCCCATTTTATAGGTTTTTCCTTCACTCTTGATTGTTTTGCAGTGTAGAACATTTTAGTTTGATGTAATTCCATTTGTCTACTCTTGCTGTAGTTTCCTGTGTTTATGAGGTCTTCTCCCAAAATTTCTTGTCAATTCCAAAGTTCTTCACTCTTTTTTCTCTGTTTTCATCCAATAGTTTCATAGTTGCAGTCTAAAGATCCATTTTAAGTTGACTTTTGTAACTTGTGAACAATAGGGGCCTAGTTTCATTCTTCTGCATATGGATATCAAATCTTCTTAGCATCATGTATTGAAAAGACTGTCCTTTCTTCAATGCATGTCCTTAACACACTTATCTAAATCAGTTGGCTCTAGGTGGGTTTACTTCAAGTTCTCTATTCTGTTTCATTAATCTGTGTGTCTTTGACAATAGCATAGTATTTTGATTACTATAAGTTTACTTAATATACACAAATCAATAATCATGATATACCCACATGAACAGAAGAAAGGACAAAACCATGCAGCCATTTTAAAAATTCAGGAAAAACATTTGATAAAATTCAATATCCCTTCATTGACAATTACTGAACAAATGAGGAACAGAGATAATGTACCAAACACAGTCAAGGCCATTTATAAGTCAATAACTAATATTATGCTGAATGGAGAATGCTTAAAGCTCTCAGAATTTATAGCAACACAAGGTTTCCCACTTTCACTATTTTTATTCACTGTAGTACTGGAAACTCTAGCTAGAGTAATCAGGTAAGAGAAAGAAATTAAGGACATCAAATTGAAAAAGAAAATAAATTGTCACTGTTTGAAGATAACAGGATTTTATATAAAGAAAATCCTAAAACTCCACAAAAAACTAATAAATTAATTTTAAAACGTTATAGTGCATAAAAATCAACACACAAATATTAGTAGCTTTGCTATATGCCAATAGTGATTATCCACAATTGGAATGAAGGAAACCAGCCTATTTTGTAATAGCTACCAAAAACTAAAATATGTAGAAATGAATGTGACTTAAGTGGTGAAGATATCTATAAGCAATATTATAAAACACTGATGAAAGAAATTTTAAAAATCACGTAAAATTAAAAGACATCTCTTGTTCATGAATTGGGAAAATTGATATCATTAAAATGGTTATGCTGCCCAAAGCAATTTAAAGATTCAACACAATTCCTATCAAGATATCAATGTCATTCTTCACAGAATTAGAAAAAAATTCTAAAATTTTTATAGAACTACCAGAAAGAAGAAAGAAAGAAAGAGAGGAAGAAAGAAAAGAAACGGAAATTTTAAAAATCCAGCACCTAGTCATCCTGAGGAAAAATAACAAAGCAGAAGACATCATACTAAATAACTTCAAAATATCCTCTTGTATGTTATAGTCTTTTTTTAATTCAACATTGTATATATAAAAATAGCATTCATTACATTTCATATTACATATATAGAGCACCTTTTAACATAACACTGTTTGGATGCAAAGAATATTCATACTATTCGTGTCTTCAATCATGTGTTTAAGATCTTGAGGCAGAATTTCTTCATCATCCAGAAAGCTTGATCTTTGCTGTCCCTCAATCAATCAACTAAGACCCAACCACTTTATGAAGGGTTATCTGCTTTACTTAAAAATCTACTGATTGAAATGTTAATCACCTTAACAAAATGTCATTAGCAAAAGGCCTTCACAGTCACAGCAACATCTGTACTACTTACTGGTCTTTGGAAAAAGACATAGGCACCATACCATAAGCAAGTTTACACACAAAATTAACTATTGAAAGACCTAACTATTCATTTTCAATGTTTTTACGCTTTTTTAATATCCACTATAATATTTTCTGTGTCATTTAAGAATAAGTTACATATATCATAGCCTGCGATTCCAGAAATATTGCCGAGTGTATTACTAAAGAATAGTCTCTAGCATAACCATAGTTATAACCATTATAACCACTATACCATAAGCATAGTTGATATGTACACATATCAACTTTAGTACAGAGTATTAATAGCATATATTTGTATAATATACTATTCACATTCCTATTGCCACAATAACTTGCTTATATTTTCCTATATCAGAATATTTGATCAAGTCCAGAAACAAGTATTGAATTTCACTGACATAGACTTTACACCATATTTATATATATATATATATATATATATATTTTATGTAACTTTTATCATTTTTTGTGCTTCCTCATAATTATGTTCAAATTGTTAATTCTAACAGGGATGCTACATATATGACAAAAGATATCATGTTATTCTCAGGGAATTGCATCTGGAGATACATTCATCAATTACTGATGATGAAGTTAATCACCTAGGCAAGATATTTCTGTATAGTTTCTACTTTTCTCTGTGATGCATATATCAGGATTTTTATTAAATTCTTTTCTATATTTATAAACCATTAAATTTTTCTTGAACCAATTTTGACTATGCTATTTGATAATCTTTCATCAACAAATTTTCTTCTGCCAACTGACCCAGGATATTTTACTGTAAGAGTTTGTCCTTCTCACTATTTATTTGTTGAATATTAGTAGGAACTCATGAGTTTCTAGTTTTTCATTGGTCTACATTCCATTACTTTTTCACCTTTCTTATATTCAAATTATCCTGCTTTGGGATATCTGGAATGATTTCAGATTCTCTCGTATGGATTGTGAATGCCTTTATCATTATTCAGAATACTTTGTCACTTTCTTTCATGATAATATGTCTCATTTTATGTACACTGTCCCATTGTCACATAGTATGTACACTGTCCCAGCCCCACAGTCAGTCATTTCAACAAAACGCTCTGGTTATTTTTTAGTGGAAAGAGATAATTGTATTATTAGAAATTAAAATATGTATTCTAGTCTTGTTCATCAGTACTTCATTTTCTTTGTTTTAACTCTATTTTTTGGAAACAGGTATAAGCACACACATGTGTTTATATACACATATGTGCAGATTCATGCACAATTATATGTATATATGTATGTATACACACATTTATGCATGTTTTAGAAAATATAAAGTCAAACTGATACTATAAATATTAACATATCTTCTTGCAGACTTTTCTCTCATCCTTCTAAATTTCTTTATTACATATTCTACAGTGAGAACTATAGCTTCCAAAATATTATTGTGTTTACTAATTTGTTAATTTTAAAATTAGATTTATTTCCAAATTGCTTTCAATACATGAATAAAAAGTAAAAACCAACTAAATAATTCATTCATTTTTATTTTCTTTCCCATAATCTATCTCACCGAGAACTGAGGAAATGTACTCAATTTTGTGTCCTTAGATGTTTGGATTGCTTGTTTTTCTTTTTCCTTTCAATGTGATTATGGTATTCATGAAATTCATTAGGGACTTTTGTTTCAATTTGATTGTCAATGCAATCTATATTTTGTAATATAAAAAATATGAACATGATTCAAAAGTCAAAATCTACATAAGATATATAATTATGAAAAATATAGATGTGATAATACATAGTATCTCTATCATATATCACTTTTATCCCTACCTACCACCCATTGTATGTAACTTTTATTCTGTGCTTTTTTTTTTATGAAGATAAGTAGATGTCTGTATTTTTTTGACTTTTTATATGCAAAGGTAGTATTTTGAATATGCATTTTTGTCCTAATATATTTTATTAAACAGTATCTCTTGAAATCACTGCCTATCAGTTCATAGAGACCTCCCTCATTGTTTCATAATCAAATAGTACTATATTTTGTGTAGGTGTGATAAACTAAAAAAAGAAAATGACCAATTTCTTAAATCTAGAATGTTAGATAGTTTCTGATATTTTTTTCTATTACAAAGTATTTATCTTCATGAACAAATTAATCTGCATATATATTATTTTACATTGTCTGATGTCCATTTTTAGGAGTTCTTAGAAAAGGTATTGCTGAATCAAAGGGTATTGTGATGTAATTTTGTTATATATTGTTATATTTTTCTTAGCAGGAACTGTACCATTGTGTATTTGCACTAGCAAAGTATGAGAGTCTTATAAGAGCTGTAACCCAAACTCAATAAAGTATAAATATGGATTTAGTTAAAGTAACCAGCTTCTAGTATATTGCTTTCAGAAGTGGGAGAAATGAAACTATGAACTGGACTTAAAATATTTTAAAAGCAAAGCATAGCTTTTAAAGTAGAGAAGAAGAGAATAAAAGGTAAGCTGCTTCCTGCTCCACCAACTCCTGCGCCCTTCCCTCATGACAGGAAGAAAGAACTGTAGTGAAACATCAGCTTGTTGTAAATAAGGAATGAGAAAATCTAAACAACAAGAACTGCCCTATAAAGTCACATTCTACCCTCTACAGAATTCAGAATTTTATTAAATTAAGGAATTAGCCACCATTACATTGCCCTACTCTTTGGCAGAAGACACTAGAAAATGTATTTAACATACAGCATTTCTAGAATTCAATAAAATCATTGATTTTGATATATCATAAAAAAACAAAGCCATTTAAGTTTGAAATAAATTTTTAAAATGAGACAATAGAAATAGACAAGAATAAGGTCCAATTATTTGAATAGGCAAATAAAATAAAAATTCAAGAATAAATTAAATGATGGAGAATTTTCCCAGATTATGTCTTTAAATAATAGTATTTTAAAATATAAAACTAAAATATTTGTTAAGAATTATTAAGTGGCTTTAATAAGAGATGAACTGCAAAAGAATAAAGGATCACTGAAATAGACGATAGACAATTTAAGTGAATCCATATTGAAATACAAAGCAAAAAAATAAAAAATATAATACAGCATTAAACATAGATGCAACACCATGGAAAGGCCTAGTATGACTACCATTGAGCTGCTAAGAGGACAATAGACTGTGGGAAGAAAAAGCTAAAAATAGGGAAGAAGTTTCCAAAAAATGATTAAACACCTTAAGTCACATGTCATGTCCTAGAATTTCTGCAAACCCCTAGTAGATAAGTAGTAAAAAGACTACTTCAAAATACACAACAATAAGACTGCTAAAAATCAAAGAGAAATTGAAAATCTTAGAAGCAGCCAAAGGAAAACATATATTATCTCCAAAGGAGTAATCTTAACTCAAGAAAAATTCTCTCAAAAAAATTACAGAAACCTGAGAACAATGGGATGACATTATCTAAGCGATAAAAGGAAAAAATACATATTATATTTCTGTACCCAAGGATATACTCTTCAACATGAAGATGAAATAAAATATCAGAAAAAACAGCAATTTTCATAACATAACCTGAAATCAAACACATCAAAAGAGTTACAACTGAGGAAAAATGATCCCAGATGAAACCACAAAAGTCCAAAAAGTAATGAGAGAAAACAGACAAATGTGAGTAAATAATGATAAATAAAGTTAGAAAACTCCCAGTATTTTTGGTAACTTTAAAATGATTTGGAACTTTGCTTGCTAAGGATTGCTTTAACTATTCAGGGTCTCTTATTTTTCCAGATGAATTTCATGACTGCTTTTTATATTTCTTTGAGGAATGTCATTGGGCTTTTGATTAGAATTGCATAAATCTGTATAGTACTTTTGGTAGTATGTTCATTTTGACAATATTAATTCTGCCTATCCAAAAACAAGGTAGGTCTTTCCATCTTCTAAGGTCGTCTATAATTTCTTTCTTTAGTCTTCTGTAGTTTTCATTATAAAGGTCTTTCATGTCTTTGGTTAAGTTGATTACCAAGTACTTTTTTTTTTTTTTTTTTTTTTTTTGATGCTATTGTAAATGGGGCAGTTTTCATCATTTCCCTTTCAGAGGATTTGTCATTGATGTACATAAATGCCTTTGACTTATGGGTATTGATTTTGTAACCTGCTATTTTGCTGAATTCATTTACTAGTTGTAAAATTTTTATGGTAGAGTTTTTTACATCTTCTAGGTATATTATCATATCATCAGCAAATAGTGCTAATTTGAGTTTTTCTTTTCCTATCTGGATCCCTTTAAGTTCTTTCTTCTGTCTAATTGCTCTGGCCTGGGTTTCAAGTACTATGTTAAATAACAGTGGTGAAAGGGGGCATCCCTGTCTTGTTCCTGTTTTTAGAGGGAATACTTTCAATTTTTCTTCATTTAAGATGATGTTAGCCTGGGTCTTCACATAGATATCTTTTATATACCAGAACTTAAATTATACTACAGAGCAATAGTAACAAAAACTGTATGGTATTGGCATCAAAATAGACTGGAGACCAATGGTACAAAATTGAGGACACAGAGACTAATACATATAATTTCAGTTATCTTATATTAGACAAAGGATCCAAAAATGTACATTGGAGAAAAGATAGCCTCTTCAACAAATAGTGCTGGGAAAACTGGAAATCCATATGTAGCAAAATGAAATTAGACCCTTATCTCTCACCATGCACAAAACTCAACTCAAAGTGGATCAAGGACCTAGAAATTAGACCACACATAATATGCCTAATAGAAGAAAAAGTAAGCTCTAATCTCTAACATGTCAGATTAGAACCCAAATTCCTTAATAAGACTCCTGTAGCAAAAGAATTAATATCAAGAATCAATAAATGTGATAGGGCTGGAGTTGTAGCTCAGCGGTAGAGTGCTCGCCTAGCACGTGTGCGGCCCGGGTTCCATCCTTAGCACCACGTAAACACATTGTGTACAACTAAGGCAAATAAATAATTATTAAAAAAATAAATAAATGGGATAGATTCAAACTAAAAAGCTTCTTCTCAGCAAAAGAAATAATCATAGAGGTGAACAGAGAACCAACGAATTGGGAACAAATTTTTACCACATGCACATCAGATAGAGCACTAATCTCTTAAATATATAAAGAACTCGAAAAGCTTAATACCAAAAATAAATAAATAAATAAATAACCCAATCAATAAATGGGCCAAGTGTCTGAAGTATCTGAAAAGACACTTCTCAGAAGAAGATACACAATCAATCAACTAATGCATGAAAAAATGTTCAACATCACTGGCAATTAGAGAAATGCAAATCAAAAACTACTCTAAGATTTCATTTTACTCCAGACAGAATGGCAGCTATTAAGGGCACAAAAACAATAAATATTGAAGAGGTTGTGGGGAAAAAGGCACACACATACATTGCTGGTGGGACTGCAAAATGGTGCAGACATTATGGAAAGCAGTATGGGGATTCTTCGGAAAACTGGGAATGGATCCACTTATGACCCAGCCATCCCACTCCTGGGTCTATTCCAAGCATACTACAGGGACATAGCCACATCAATGTTTATAGAAGCACAATTCACAATAGCTAGGTTGTGGAACCAACCTAGATGCCCTCCATAGGTGAGTGGATAAAGAAAATGTGGTATATATACACAATGGAATATTACTCAGCAATTAAAAAGAATAAACTAATGGCATTCGCAAGTAAATGAATGAAGTTGGAGAATATAATGGTAAGTGAAGTTAGCCAATCTCAAAAATTCAAATGCTGAATGTTTTCTCTGATGGCTGATTCACAGTGGGTTGGGTCAGGGAACATAGGAGGATTAGAGGAACACTAGAAAGGTCAATGGGGAGGGAGGGGAAAGGAGGGAACAAGGGGGTATAAAGGGGAAAAAAAAAAGAAGATGGTAGAATAAGATGGTTATCAGTATCCTAAATGCATGATTGAAGACATGAACAGTATGAATATACTTTGTATACATCTGCGTTATGTAAAAAGGTGCCCTATATATGTACTATGAATTGTAATGCATGCTATTGTTATATATACAACAACTTCAAATAAAAAAATGATTTGGAACATATAACTGAAAATATTGGAAGGATTAAATATTCTGTTTCTAGCACTATTAGTAAAAATAGAATTTACATTAAAAATAAAAATAAAAGTTAAGTGTATTAGTCTTTATAATAACTAATGAACTAGTAGTAAAATAATGTATCCATATCCAAATAGTATAAGGGGAAATAATTTTATTTATTATGTTAAAACTTTAAGGATAGGTAAGATAAGAAAATGAATATACATATCAAATAAGTTGATCTAACCAAAAGTAATGAGTGTATAAAATAAACCATATGCAATTGATACTTTCATAAAAATAAATAAACACCAGAAGCATAAAATTAATAGTATTGGATGTTAAAAAGTATAAGACAAAAGTATAATTACAATATTATTTTTGAAGAAAAGAATCAATAAACACATTAAGTATGCCACAGAAATACTCATATATTCTTTTTTCCAATTTGAATAGATGGAGATATAGGCAATATTTTTTTTTTAATGGTGCTGAAGCTTAAATCCAGGGTCTCGCACATTCTAGGCAGGTACTCTACCACTGAGCTACACCCCAGCCCCAGACAAATTTTAATAAATTTGCATAAATTAGAGAATTATATTAAAAAATTATTTACTAAATTACTAGCAATGTTATTTATAACTATATCAACATTATATATTCATTTATTCTGAAGTTAAATAAATGAATTATTCCAAAATTATAAACTCATCCCAATTTAAATAATTCCAAAATCATAAACTCATCCAAATTTAAAAATCTTTCTAAAATAATTAAGAACAATTTATATACTACCAAAATTCTCTGTCATAAAAGAGATAATATAATGAAAATATAGTCTTTGAAGCACATGGAAACTAAAAATATTTCTCTGAAAAACTTATCTGAATGTCATGAAAAATACTGAGATTATGCTAGATTAGGGCTTCTCAATCAGGACATTAATGACATTTTAGGCTGATAATTCTTTAATGTGGCACACTCTCCTGTGCATTGTAGAATGTTTACCTGGATCCCAGGCCTCTCCCACTAAATGTTAATAGCATCTTCCTAGTCATAAAAAGCAAAATATATGACTCTAGTCATTGCCAATATTCCCTTGAGGGCAGAAAGCCCCCAGATGAGAAAAATTGCACCAGATGATCTATAATCATTTACTACAATGCTGAAAGATAATTATGATTTTTAGTTTCAGGGTTGACTGCCTTAATTGAAGGCATGCTAATTCTCCAGAAGCAAACACATCTTCATTAAAACAGTATATAAGTTATGAAACAGTGCTGAAAAGATGTACTGACAAATCTACTTGCTTTGAAAATATGTGTTGGTATGTTATTATAGAAAGAATAAGACAATATCAAATTCTTTACCTATATCTAGGGATTTAAGAAGAAAGGGAGAACTGAAAGATATAATTGCAGGAATACTTGGGACTTTCCTATTTTTGCACAAAGATCAATTATGACAGGCTAGTACAAAATTTAACCTTTATTTGGAAGAAATCTGTCACAGGCTGTCATTGATTACATGAGAAATTATAAACATTCTGTACTAGACAGGAACATTATCAGCATTTACATGCCTGCACATCTGCCTTGAAAGATTCTAGTCATACTCAACATTGTCCTAAAGCAGGAATCAGAAAAAATTTCACTCTTATCCTTGAAACAAGAGGAAAAGATTTGGATTATAACAATAAGTTTCCTGAATCATACCATATTCTTTCACAGATAATTTTATTCCAAACACAATCTAGGCTAATAGCACAACATTATTTTATAGAATATATAAATTTGTATAATTTACATAAATATAAATAATATAATCTACAATATAATTCATGTCAATAAATTTATTTAATATATTTATATTATATAATATATTTTATTTTTTATAAATATACAGAATATATATAAAATAATACAATTTTATAAAATAAATAAAATGTATTTATTTTACATAATAAAATGAATTTACTAAATATAATTTATATTGTATTTTTTATATAATACAATGTGCATTAGTTCCTGTACTATTATGCATAATAGTACAATATTACATATACATGTAAACATTTTGTCATATATTGTTTTCACATGCATATTGACTAATTATTAGAGGGCAGGTGTTGAGTAGGTTAAGACAAACAAATTCAAGTACTCTGACATTTATTGGGAGACATTGGCAAGGAAATAAATTGTCACATATGAAAAATTTTAAAAAATATAAATGAAGTATTTTTTCCAGAACTAATTCAGGATGATGTTTAATGATTTTTTTTTTCACCAAATAAAATACATTGGAAATTACAAAATCTAGACCTTTCAATAGTGGGTAGTATATATCAGTCTCTTAAATGAGACGTGGATATTGAGAGTAAATTCTTGAAAAGGATAAGAGTTATTGAGGAAAAGATAGCTTTAAAGATTATCTTCAATGAAGACTAACTAGCCTGTGTTAAAAAGCTCTACTGTTATACTTCTCATCCTGCTGTTTATTCAGTATATCTATGAGTGAGAAAAGAAACAGAACTGGGCAAAAGGATAAAGGGAACTGCTATGCACGTAAAGCACAAGACTTCGCTGAAGGCACATCAGTGGTATCCTAAATTAAGGCAGGAAAACGGGGCTGTTGTACATCTGAATAGAACAATATTTGGTAGTAACCTAGCCCTGTAACTGTGGCATGCTTTTGATCATGGGATATACCATTGGAATCTCATTCATGAGCTGTCTGCCATCATCAATGCTTATAGGTAAACATTATTAAACAGTTTGGGTTCAAAGGCAGATCTGGAATTCACTGACAACATTCACTACAGTCCACTCTTGACTGATTAGGATTCATTTGCTTTATACAGTGTGTTCACTCAACTTGGTAACATACTCTCCAAGATTCTGGTTCATATGGTTTCTGGGTGACTTATAAGAGGAAGGTTAATTAGATAAAAAGTCCATATAACAACACATGATTTCCCAGCTGCAATTGTTGTTCATTATTTCCTCCTTCTACTGAATGTTTTAGATTCCCTTCACTGTTAGCAAGAATTTCTGCTGATCTAGGTGATCTTGAGGTGACCCAGATTCGTATACTAGAAATATCTGACTTCTTTGACTCTTCATGTCCCTCTGTGGTCCCTGATATTGCACTTGTTTACTTGCCATGGAAATTGGCTTGTAGGGAAATTAGAGATGTCCCAGGGAATTCATATGGTGGCAAACTCTGTCTTCCTTGCCTCCATTACTTATTAAAATCCTACCTAGTTCTGATGATGAAGATCAATTAACCTTGACAGAATTACTTACTTTAATTAACTTTAGGATCTTTAAACAAAGAGCCCAAAAGGACTTTGTGGCAAGCCACAGGTTGAGTTTATTCATAACCCTGCAAGCATTTAAGCTATAAATAAATAAATAAATAAATAAGTAAAATAAATCACATTTGAACTTGATTTTCAGGGTCAGATTGCATAAATTATCCAGGTGAGCCACTGGGAGAGAGGCTAATCAGACCAATGCTTTCTTTATTTTTATTTTGTTTTTTCCAATACTGGGGGATGAACCCAGAGGCACTCTACTACTGAACTATATCTCCAGCCGTTTTATGTTTTGAAACAGGGTCTCACTAAGTTTCTAACATTGACCTTGAAATCAGGATCCTTCAGCCTCAGTCTCCTGAGTCCCCTACATTATAGTCATGAGCTACCATGTCTGGCTAATAAGTTCAGTTCTTATGGTTGTCAATTGGTTTCAGATATAGGTAGTCTATAAATTGAATACAGCACCATATAAAAGCCACCTCCCTCATAACTCCTTCAACTTGACTTTTTCCTAAAAAAAGTAAAAAAGCTCCAAGATGCCATTTTTCAAGTCTGCTTCCTATAATTAATTTAGAATTACTACCAACTCCAAAATTTCAGGATCTCTGAAGACCAGATTCTAAGCTATAGATACGAAGAGTATATTTGGGACTGTTCTCAGGAAAAAAAAAAAAAAAAAAAAAAAAAAGAACATAAAAGGATAGTAAGATTGGGAAAAGGGGGATGTTAAACTGTGATGCAATTACAATAAACATTTCAGGCAATCCCATGAGGAAACCCTTCATGGATGTCCCTAATTTAGGAATTTACCAGTCATTAAATGCAGTTTATTCTGTTGCTCAGTTATGAAAAGCCAGTGATCTCGAGAGCACATATTGCCATGTGATCAGTGTCCTAGGACTGCCATAACAAATTGCCATAAATTTGATGTCTGTAAAAAAATAGAAAATTATCCTTTCAGAATATTTTCCATCACTCTTTTTCCTAGCTTTTAGTAGCTGCTGACAATTCTTGCCATTCCTGGCTTATGGACTTTGTTATCCAATCTCTGTTACCCCCAATCTCTGATATGACTTTCTTTTCTCTGTTTCTGTTTTGCTTTTTCTGTTACTTATAAATAATGCACTGGTCATTTGATTTAGAGCCCACCTTAATCCCGGATATCTCATATTTATATCTTTGTCTTAATGGCATTTGCTCTGGATCTTACTCCTCCAATGTTAAATTCTTAGTCTGACTGCACAAATCTTCCATAGGCTGTGCACGATTTAACCCAGCACACCTTAGAAGTATGGTTTTCCGATTGCAGGGTGCATAAAAATCCAGTAGTTTGCTCATTGCAAATGCAGAATCCCATACACCAAGACTTTGTTTCTGGATGTCTGATCATTTACTGCAATTTGCTCTTCAAAAACACCATAGTCTTGAAAATATAGACAGCTTTATAAGTGTGAGACAATTACCTTTGTTCTTCTTGTATTAGACTGTAGGGCTGACAAGTATACAGACAGCTTTTGTTTTGATGTGTCATTGGTGGATAATAACACTTAGAATGATGCATATTCTTCTACCACAACATTCAGAATACATTTGCCATGGAAGGATTTGCTGCTTTAACAAACAAGCCATAGGAAACTATGATTATTCCTGTGGTAAACACTATCTTTCAATTATTAAATGCTTGTTTTAGATGGCAATATCCTTTTTTTAATGCTAATGGAAAATTTCTTGGCAAGTGGTGACCCAATGACTGATTTAACAGATTTCCAGTTTCCTAAATATTCATATTAAGGATAACAAAGTCTTCTTTGAATTTAGTCACTGACACTAAGGCATTGAACATAACATTTCATAGAAATTATGTAATTTTTTGTTGTATCTCTAACATATTAAATAGAATATAACACACCAATTTACATAATCAGCAGAGACATTTTATTCTGGTTTTTAGTCAGAACCTAATGATAATTTTGTGACAGGATCTATTTTTGGCTTGATATCCACTCTGCCTATTCTTTTGTTTATCAGAGTTCCGATCAAAATTTCTAGGCAAAAACTGTACATTATGATGAAATTGAGTTTAGCCTGACAGCTGTTTTGGGGTTTGTTGATTTGTGTGTCTCTATGACAAAAATACCTGACAAGAGCAACTTATAGTAGAAAATTTTTATTTAGAGTTCATGATTTCAAGATGTCTCAATCCATATACAGTTGCCCCCATTGCTGTTGGTCCAAGGTAAGGCAGTACATATCCTGGGTGAAGAGTCCAGCAGAGAAAATCTGCACAATTAATGGTGAGGTCAGGAAGCAGAGAGTGTGTCAGAAAAAGGAGGAGCCACAGGAAAGATGCACCTCGAGTTACCTTGTCTTCCTAGAATTCATAACAATCTTTTTAGTTGATATAGGGTATTAGAAAGAAAAAGGAGAAAAACCAAAAAAATTATCAGCACAAGATCCAGGGTCAACTACAGTCTCTTTCTAGTACTTTGGACAATTAATGTAGATTTCATTATATATTAAATCTAACCTAAATTGCTTATTCATATTTGGTATTTATCTTTTCTGTAGGACATATTTAGGCTTACTTTTCAATAATTTGAGTTATTTTTATGCAATTAAAAAACTGTACATAGTCTAATGTTATATAATATACTAGTTATTGGCATATGAGAATTGTCAGGTTTCTAAAAAGTAATTATCAAAAATTTACAAAGTACAACCTTCTTTAAATTTTAAGTGCCTTATCATTTAACTTTTAAATTTTTATGAAAATCTTATAAGTTGCTTTCTAAATGTGCTTAAAACTAACAATTTTGTCTTATCTTTATAAGACATATACAAGTGTATTTTTATGTGTTCTTCCTAAGTCCTTGACTAGCTTTTTCTACAATTTCTACAAAACTGATTACCAGCATTTTCACAAAGTATTATAACTTAGCACATACATTCTCTAATAACATATTAATTATAAATATGAATTGTTATGAAGAAACATTTTTGGCTAATGATTTTTTTTTTCAATACTGAGGACTGAACCTGGGCCTTATGAGTGTTGATCAATACTACTCAGCAACATTCAACCCAACATTTTCTCATTCTGGTACTTTTTCTTTTACCCTCACTCTTGCACTTGATAATTGAATGCTACTCATTGTTTTGTGAAGCTTGGCAGATAAAACCTAGAACAAAATCACTTGGATATAAAGTCGATATGTTAAAATGCCGTTCAGAGTCATATTCAACAATATCCAAGAAAGTCTAGCATTTTTTTCTTTTTTCATTTTTGTTAACATCTGGATTCATTTTGACATAATTATAAAGACTTGGAATGTAATTGGCTTTAATTCATTCCCCAAAGCCTAGTATTTTAATTTCAAGAAATAAGTGCAAGAGGAAGAAAATAGTGTTTGATTTTGTGTAGTAAGAGCTCACACCCATCCTGGGAGATCTGGGATGCAGTTGATACATAGACTGAGAATGTGCTTATGAATATATAAGAGAATTTTAAAAAATATTTTAAAGTCCACAAGATGGAAAATATGAACAAATTTTGAGGTAAAACTTAAGAAAAGCAAATGAAAAAAAAATATTCACTCATATTGACTTCTATTCCTTCTCATATTTTACTCCAAAAGTGACTTTGAAACAATAGAATTCACAGAAAATGCCAAAGAACAGGATGAATCTAATAAGTCCCTTCCCAGGTGGTGGGAGAAATAGACAGAAAATCATTTCATGTCTTTTGGAACACCACAGAGATCAAGGGTGAGTCAGTTGCATATACATACAGGATTCAGAAAAGTTTTCCAGCCCACTGTTCAAGAAACATAAAGGACATTTTGAAAATTCTATAAGGAGTAGTTGAGATGTTATACACTAAAGGAATCCCAGCCTTGATAAGGAGTACAAGAGTTGATGGTGGAAATGTGGTCATCAAATATGGAATCAAATACAATCCAAGTCTGATAACCAAACACCAAACTGAGGAAACCTTATACCTGATAGCATAGACCACCAGGTCAATAATGTAGACAAATCTAAAAACATTTCCGTTGATGTCAAGATTTTAAATAAGCTCCTTATAAAGCCTTGGCTTCACCCTTAAAAAAGTCAAGGATAAGATAAGTTTGTGAAGATTAGATTTCGACATCTACCAAGGAAAATTATGATTTAAAATAGAAGTGACAAAGAACTTTGAATTTGGCAAAAATTAGCCCAATAATTTCATAAGGAATTGAAGGCTTGAAAGTTAAGTCAAGATCAGTTATAGAAATAACTTGTTGTAGTGTTACTAAGGCAGACAACTTAAATCTAAAGCAAAGATACCAAGTTTTCAGTTCTTCATTTATATGTTATTTTTTTTAAGTTGTCTTTGTTTTTATGAAAAATAGAATATTTTAATGAAAGAATGATTTAGTCTGATGGTCTAGTTTTAAATTCTGATTTCAATGCTTTCTAGGCATAATTATCTGTGGGCTATAGGGGCATTATGGACTGAATATTTGTTTTCCCACAAAATTCACACATTGAAATCCCACCATGCACAGTGATGGTATTGAGGGTGGGGCCTTTGGGAGGTAATTAGATCATGAGGTTACAGCCTTCATCAATACATTTGTCTTTATGAATCATAAAGATCATCAATTTGTCTTTATGAAAAAAGACAAAGGAAGCCTACTCCCTCTCTGTTCCTGAACACATGAAGATACTAGGAGAAAGAGACCATCTGCGAACCTGGTAGAGGACCTCATCAGACACCAGAATTTCTAGTTTTGGTTGGACTCCCCAGTCTCTAGAAATGAAAGAAATAAATGTTGTTTGAGCCACTCAGTTTACTGGTACTCTGTTTCAGCAGCTCAAACTGCCTCTCTCTCTCTCTTTCTCTCCCTCTCTCTCTCTCTCTCTCTCTCTCTGTGTGTGTGTGTGTGTGTGTGTGTGTGTGTGTACTTTTTCTTCTGATAGGAATATTTTGACAACTGCTTAATTGTCCCATTTGTGATTATTGGCCAAAAATACATATCTTCTTTGTATAAAAATAGATACTGCATCATTAAGTATATATTTCTATCTTCATCCAGGCTAAGATCTCCTGTTTTATGCTGATATAGAAGCCTATAATTTTAATTTTTTGTCATTAAATTTAGTTCAGTATCTGAAAATTATAGCTTGCCCTTCATCTCCATGGATCCTGCATTTGTGGACTCAAACTTTCACAGATTAAAAAATATTTGGGGAAAATAATTTATACTAAACTCAGTATAGACTAGTTTTTTCCTGTCATCATTACCAAAATGATATAGTATAGCAACAACCTTATGTAACATTTACATTATATTAGGTATTATAGGTAATCTGGGGATTATTTTAATGTGTGCAGTTTATGTGCAAATAAGACTACACCTACTTACTTGGCAGTATCTACCATTCACTGGTGAATATTAAGAAAGTAGGACCATCAGGTATGTGTTTATCCCCAGAACCTAGCATGGTGAATAGCATACACACAATTCATAATCATTAAACACAGGTTGAATAATGGATTAGTACATGATAGTAAGCACTAGCTGAATACCTGATTAAATTCAATTTTTCATTGCTTGTTCCTGATTCTTCTTTAGAGAAACAGGAACTTGATTATGCTGAATATTCACAATAGTTACCATGAAACATCAGTGGATTAAATTACCCAAACTACTTTTCCCAGTTGAATATGATCAATATCACAGCTCATTTATGTGTTCATATGTATTTTGTTTAAGTACCTGTAGTTTTAATTTACCATGAATTTAGGCCCAAATATATGTTGAGTGTAATATAAAAATTATAGAATATTTCCACATGTGTAAATATAATTGTATATCTGCTGATCACAGGTAATTCTCCAATATAAGATGAATTGAGAAAATAACTCTTCTATCACCATTAATCATGCCTTTGAAATAAGCTAGGTGAAAATTTGTGTTTAATTAAACTGTGTAGGTTAAGCTTTTTGTTCAATTGTTGTATAGATTTTGACATGCATATACAATGACTGTGAATTTTAACTTATATGTCAGCATATTATGAACTAACCACTTTTCCTAGAGACAATGGATTTTAGAATGGTTAAGATGAGAGAGTTAAAAACATACAATTTTACTTCAGACAAATCTGTACATCATGTGTGATTTAAAAAAAAATAAGCCTTTAGTGTTTCTCATGATTTCTTTTAGATTAGATGAAAAGCCAAAAGCAACAGGGTTGTTCATCAAAATTGAAGACTGGGATGCAGCATCTCAGAACATAGTTAAAATTTAAATTGCCCTTGCTAAAGTTTTTGCACTTTCACCCTTTTCTGCTAATAGGAAGTGTAATTTGACAAAATTATCAAAATTTTACAAAGTACAAGCTTCTTTAAATTTTAAGTGCTTAATCATTTAACTTGTAAATTTTAATGAAAAATCTTATAGTTAAATTGCTTATTAAAATGTGCTTAAAATCTAGATTCACACTCCAACAAGAAAGAGATATTAAATAAAATTAGATTTCATATGCAAAAAAAAGTAGCAATTTTGAAAAAGTTGATTAAATGAGTAAAATATTCACACTATAAAATGCATAAAAATATATTTAAAAATTAAATCCACCCAGTGAGCTATATTCAGTGACCACAGCTAACTGACTTTTCATGAATTTCCCTTTTTTTGTACACAACTTTACATGTGTCAGAGTACTGTGCATATGTAATTTGATATCTTCATTTTCCTCTTAGTATAAGATTGTGAACATTTTGGGGGGAATACTGGGGATTGAACTGAGGGACATTCAACCACTGAGCCATGTCCCCAGCCCTATTTTGTATTTTTTTAGAGACAGGGTCTCACTGAGTTGCTTAGCACCTCAACTTTTGCTGAGGCTGGCTTTGAACTCACTCGTGATCCTCCTCTCTCAGCCTCCTGAGCTGTTGGGATTACAGGCATGTGCCACTGCTCCCAGCACGAACATTTTTAATACTTCTAAAATTTTTGTACACATTTCAAAACGGTTTTCAGACAGGAGGATAGATCTCCCATTAGCAGTCAGGATAATGACCTTGACAAAGATCAGGAAGGGGAAGGGGACATCATGTCAACCTGAAAGGAGACATTGGGTCTTAAAGAAATCCTGTGACTTTCTTTCCCTGCTAGTGTTCACCACATGATTTCTTCTGTATTAGAATACCACTTTTTTGTCCTTTGTAATGCATGCCCTTATGCCTAAACAGAGTCCTACCAGAAATGCTTCCTCTTTTCAATCTCATAAAGCAGACTCAAGGAAAAAACCTGATCTTATTTTGATAAGGGTAAAACAGTTGGGTGTTTACTTAAACACAAAAGTGGGTTATGAGGAAATCTGGCAATTTTACATAAATCCTAAGGTAAAAGACCAAGGTACAGGGGAGAAGGAAGAGCACTACTAGACACACAATATGTTCTTTGAAGACTATTGACCAAAAGGAAGATTTTCTTTAGAGGTTACCACATTTCTCAGAGAATATCAGATTAGTTTCAGAGTGTTCCAGTGTTGAAATGTAAAAAGGATGCTTCATACTTCCTCAAAGCTAAAATGTTATAGATTTGCATTATGAACTACTAGCTAATTTATTTGCCACTTCATTCTGTGGGAAAATGTTTTTTTTTTTTTTTTTTCTTTTCCACAAATATACCAGACTGATTTTTTTTTTATTGTGTTGACATTGATTTTCTTAGATAATAGATAATACCACCATGCCATAAAAGGTAAAGGCAAACATTTACAGCTCTTCTCTGATTCTTTTATTCTCTCACTTAAATGCAAGAACGTGTTATTACCACTCTCTCATGTTCCAGTGGTCCCCACTCTGTTTACTCATTTCTCAATACTATTGGGCTGACATTGGTAACATACCAATAATTAGATCATATGGGAGCAAGGTAGGTTTAAACCTAAGCCCTGTGACTCAACCCAAAATTTTACTGAACTGATCTGAGATAGAAGAAGGTACCCAGCAATTATTCACCTCTTTTACTATTTCTCAATTTCCTTTTTGTAATTGACTATGTGAGAAACTTCAAATTTGAGTAGTGGATTACGAGGACATAAACTGTATATTTTCTGAAGCATTGCCATACTAGAAGGGCAAAGGCATAATTTTGTTAGCACTTTACTAAATGTATCTAACAAGAATAGTAAATTAATTAATGTACATGAGTAATTTGTTTTTATAAGTGTATTATAATTATAAATTGTTTTCTAAATAGATAGTAAACCTAATAAAAGTGTTACTTTTTTCATCTTTTTAAAATTTTTATTGGTTCTTTTTAGTTATACATAACATTATGATTAATTTTGACAGAATTATACCAGCACGAAATATAATTTGTTCTAAATTAAGTCCCCAGTACTTCCCCTTTCCCTTTCCTTCTCCCTCCCTGCCATTCCCTCCCCTCTACTTTACTGCTCTTTCTGCTATTATTGTTATGTTTTTAAATTAGTGTCTTGTGGATATACATGATGATGACATTCACTGTGGTATATTTATATATACATAGGAAAATTTTGTCAGATTTATTCTACTGTTCTTTCCTTATTCCATCTCTCCTCTCTTCCCTTCAATCCCATTAGTCTACTCTACTGAACTTTTTTGTATTTTTTAACCATCGCACCTTATTTTGGATTAGCCTTCACAAATCAGAGAAAATATTTGACCTTTGACTTTTGGGGACTGGCTTTTTTCACTTAGCCTGATAGTCTCCAGTTCCATTCATTTACCAGCAAACACCACAATGCCATTATTTTTTTATGGCAGAGTGATACTTTATTGTGTATATATACCACACTTTCTTTGTCCATTTATTTGTTGAAGTTCATTTAGGTTGGTTCCATAACTTGGTTATTGTGAATTTTGTTGCTGTAAACATTGATGTGCCTGCATCACTGTAATATGTTGATTTTAAATCATTTGGATATATACAAAGGAATGGGATAGCTAGGTCATATAGTGGTCCAATTCCTAGTTTTTTGATGAATCTCCACACTCCTTTCCAGAGTTGTTGCACTAATTTGCAGTAACAGAAATGTATGAGTATACCTTTTTTCCCACATGCTTCCTAGCATTTATTGTTACTTGGTATTCTTAACAATTGTAATTCTGACTGGAGTGAAATGAAATCTCTGTAATTTAAATTTGCATTTTCCTAATTGCTAGAGGTGCTGAACATTTTTTTCATATATTTGTTGACCATTTTGTACTTCTTCTTTTAAGAAGTGTCTGTTTCATTATTTTGCTCATTTATTGAACGGGTTATTTGTGTGTGTGTGGGGGGGAGTTATATGAGTTCTGGAAATCATATGCAGAAGAATGAAATTTATCCCCTATCTCTTACCCTGCACAAAAGTCAACTCAAAGTGGATCAGTGACCAAGGAATTAGACCTGAACCCCTGTAACACCTAAAATAAAATGTAGGCTCAACACTCCAACATGTTGGCACAGGGAACTGACTTCCTTAAAAGAGTCCTAAAGTGCAAGAAATAAAATTAAAAAATCAACAAGTGGGATGACATCAAATTAAAAAGCTTTTGCACATCAAAGTAAACAAGTATGAAGAGAGAGCCTACAGAATGGTAGAAAATCATATCCAGAATGTACAAAGAACTCAAAAAAAAACACCAATTCTTTAAAAAAATCTCAATTAATAAAAGGAGCTCTTATTTATCACAGTGTCTTTAATCATATGAATTGGGGGAACAGATAAATTTCTCAGCATAAAGAAAGAGTATAAGCCCCAGCAAAGCAATAGAACAATTTTATATTTAGTCTTCTGAAGGAGGTGATACTTCTGTCATGTGAAAACAAAGGCCTAAGGACCTCAACCTCTATAAAAAGTTAGAAGCCATGCTTTTGTTAAACTCATGTGCATACTCCTCTCTTTCTTTCTACTTAATTTTCTTTTAAAACCAATCTTACCCACTAAAATTTTTTTTTAAATTGTTATATGGTGTGTATAGAGCCTAATTTCATGAAAGATACCACCTTCAGAAGGTATATATACACATGTACACATATGTGTATATATATATATACATATATATATACTCAAACACATAAGCATAAATATACATATGCATCTACACATGTACAAATACAAACAATACTTCGCTCTTTTTATCAGTGCTTTCTATAATAAGTATTTCCTTAAGTATTTATAGCTATCTATAATTAGAAAGAAGCTAGGTGAAGAATTTTGTATATTCAGTGCTATTATTATGAAAATAATTTAAAATTTTACATGGCTGCATGAATCTAAGTTATATTTTAAATGATACACAAAGAGCTAGCAGAAGTACAGTCCTAAAGTTGATGAATTAACTGGCTACATGATAAAAGTAAAGAGGACTTTAATTTTTGTATTTTTTTGCATTGTATAGTTTACATATGTGTTATTTGTTGAAATAAAATTAAATAACTTATTTAAGTTCTGTATTTTGAAGATAAAAGATCTGAATTTAATACGTAGGTCATGTGCATTATAATTATAATTATATTGAGGATGGCATTTAATTATTCTCAGTCTCTGTCCATCGTAGTAAAAGAGATAGAATAACCCTTATAATTTTCTATGTCTTCTGAAGGTAAGTTGATATTTTATTCAGTAGTGCTTTGTTTTAGTAAATTTATCTTTGTTTTACTAAATTAAAAAAAAAGCTGCAAGTAGTGGGTTATATCATAAGAAAGGGAACTTTAAATTAGTGAATTTAAAGATTTTATCATGTTATGAAAATGTATCTGAACTTAGTCCCATGGAAATCTTATCACTATTACACTAAGTATAAACTAAACTAAAAGGATGTATTGCTTCATTCTCCCCAGGCTTTTTGCCATTCAACTATTCTTAATAAAGATATAAATGTATTAATTGTTTCTGTTCCTAAAGTATGGAGAGGTGCAAGACACATCCTGCACCTGTGGAAACATGTGGGTCTATGATACTCATGGTCAGCAGAGAAGTCAGCAGAAAGGTTGGACAGTGAATAATAACACCATGCAGTGATCAGAGTGCTTTGTCATCTGGATGTGCAAAGTGGCTTTAAGTCACAATAAAAATGGTAAACATTATTTTTCTAAACAATTGGTTGAAATTTGTAAGTTCTAATCACCTAGAAAGTCATCTGATAAAAGGAACAGGTAACTTTAGAGAAATAAGAAACTTTTGTTTCATTGTTGTCAACTATCTTTTGTAAGAATTTGACATTCCCATTTATTGAACACATATGTTGAAAATGCCATTTACTATCAAGGTGATATGAAAATTTCTACTTAAGAGATATGTATTAAATAAAATATAATTAGTTTGTAATGTATACACACACATATAATTCTAAAAATCAAAGAAAATTACCAACTTATATCTAGGCACGGTGGCACACACCTGTAATCACAGTGCTCAGGAGGCTGAGACAGAAGAATTGTGAGTTTAAAGCCAGCCTCAGGCACTAAGCAACTCAGTGAGACCCTGTCTCTAAATTAAAAAAAAAAAAAAAAAAATAGGGCTGTGGATGTGGTTTAGTGATGCAGTGCCCCTGAGTTCAATCCCCGGTACCCCACACCACCACCACCCCCAACAAAGAAAGAAAATAACCAACCTCCAGGTCCCTAGTTCACCTGAATAGAGGCCATTTTTAGAACAATTTGAAAGAAGATAATAAAATATTTTATATTGCTTTTGACATTTATTATTCAAAACAAAAAAGATTAAATTACATGGTAAGAATTTTTATCTTTTTTTCAAATATTTGTATTCCTTAGAAAAATTCTAATGAAAATTACATTTTCTCATATTTATATTTATTTTATCTGGTAAATCCATGGACACTGGCACTGTATCTCAGAGTAAATATTCAAACTCTAAAGGAACAGCTAAAGAAACTAACACTTACATCCAAAGAAGTGATATATTCACTGCCCCCAATGCAGGATGCCTCAGTCAAAAATTATTTTTTTGTGTAGATGTGTGCCTAAGATATTTTAATATCTATAATATCATAGTATAGGTAATATATATTCTCACAGGCATATAATTTCTCTCATAATATTATATAGAAATTATTTTGTTTCTAATTTCTACAATAGTCATTTGGCAAAATTACCACTACAAGTATATGCTGACATCCTTTGAAACAAAGTATTTTTAACCTAGAATTTATCTAAACAAATATGCTGCTATTTTTATTTCTTTTGAAATAGTATCTTTATTTAATTCCTTTACATTTCTTTCTATTTCAGGTTTCAGAGACATTAAAGTAAGATAAACATACAAAGGATAAATATTGGCCAATAAATTACAAAGACATGGGTAATCTTTTGCAAAACAATTTTAGTTACCTGGACACAGTAATGTGTGTGGAAATGAAAGGAAGTTAGGCAATGGCAATTATTACTGTAGCTTTTCCTCTGGAATAAGTCTGAAAAATGAAAGGGAAGGGCGAAGCAGTAGTTCAAGATCATTTTTGTTTTTATTTAGAGGAGACAATAACATGTCTGTATCCTGTAGGACAGCCAGTAGAAAGCATAGAAGGCATTAATTTAAACATGCAGGTAAGAGATTAAATAAAGATAAATCATTTTTGAGAGTACACTGAAGGATGTTATGTTATTGGGTGTTAAGGAAGATTGTGGTTAAAGTGCAGCAACATGGAGTAACCTTTACAGGATAGACATATTCAAGACTTAAGGTCTCAAATAAGATGATGTGCAAGCACAATATGTTAAACAAACAAGGCAGCTGCAGAGCTAGGAGGTTGTGATAAGAATTTGTTACATGAGAGTTTGAGTTTTAAAATTTGAAGATGGAATCTTTCAAGGTAGTAAGGAACAAATTATGGGCATGATAATGAGTTAGCAGAAGTATAATAAAGGTTTTTGAAATTAAGAACATCGCATAGTATTAAGGCAATATTTAGAGTCAGTTAGCAAATATCACTGTTCACTATTTGCCCAGTGTCTATGCTCTGGTTGATGTGACTTGCTTTGATATTACCCATGATATCTGAGGTTGAGATAAAAGACAGACTGAAAGTCATATATCAACGTTCTTGGTAATTTTTTATTTTAAAATAGCATCTGTGGGGAACAGATTTCAAAACACAGAAATTTTTATGAAGGTTGACAGGAATTCCTTACAGAGAAAAAGTAAATTAGAACTTAAAAAAGGTAAGGAACAAGACCAGAATGTCCATTTTACCACTACTATTCAACATTTACTGAAAGTTCTAGCCAGGCCAATTAGTCAAGAAAAATAAAAATATCCAAACAGGAAAAGAAGTAAATCTATTTCTATTCATATGTGATATGATCCTATATGTAGAAAATTAAAAAAAAATCCACAGGAAAGCAACTAAAACTAAGAAACTGATTTAGCAAGTTGTTAAGTACAAGGTCAACATAAAAAAATCAATTGTGTTTCAATATATTAGCAATAAACAAAGTTAAAGAAGAAAATTAAGAAAGCAATTGTATTATAAATTGAATCTAAAAGAATAAAGCACATAGGAATAAATTAATTCAAGAAGATGAAACACTTACACACTAAAAACGACAACACATTGTTGAAAGAAGTTTAAAGATCTGTATAAATGGAAAGATCCCAGAATTCATGAATAAACTTAATAATACTAAGATGTCAAAACTACTCATAGTAATATTCAGATTCAATGCAAACCCTGTGAAAACTCCAGATGTCTTTTTATAGAAACTGAAGTTCCCATCTTCAAATTCATTTGGAATTGCAAATTACTGAATAGAAAATCAGTGTTGAAACAGAACAAAGTTAGAGGACTCACACTTCCCTATTTTACTTATTTATTTATTTTTGGTACCAGGGATTGAACCCAGGGGTGCTTAACCACTGAGCCACATCCCCAGCCCTTTTTATTTTTGAGACAGGGTCTTGCTAAATTGCTAGGACCTCAGTAAATTGCTGCAGCTGGCTTCAAATTTATAATCCTCCTTCCTCATCCTCCCAATCCACTGAGATTACAGGCATGTGCCACTGCACCCGGCACACTTCCCTTTTTTGAAAGTTATGGCCAAACTATAGTAGTCAAAACCATGAAGTACTGCCTTCAGTATAGACGTATAGACCAATGGAATAAAGTTGAAAATCCAGATACAAACCCACACATCTTGGGGCAATAAATTTTTTACATAATGCCAAGGTCATTCAACAGGGAAAAGAATATTGTTAATTCACTATTCAATAGTGCTGATATAACTGGAATTTCACATGCAAAAAAAAAAAAAAAAAAACATCATATGTGAAAATTATCTCAAAATGGATCCAAACCATAAGAGCTTAACCCATAAAATCCTCAGAAAAAAATTTCATGAAGACTTATACCTATGTTTCTCAATAAATTCTTAGCTATGACTAAAATATGAAGGACAATATATTTTTTAAAAAGAATAAATTGGAATCCAGCCAAGATTAAAAATTTTCATAAAAAGAATAGTATCAACAAAATGGAAAGATAAACTATTGAATGGAAGAAATATACTGACCATATATCTGATAAAACTCATATATAATGTACATATATATGTGTATATATGTATATAAATATATATGCATATTTATATATATAATGTACATATATACATGTATATATGTATATAAATATATGCATATTTATACATATACAGCTCCAATATTTAAAAATGGATAAAGTGCTTGAATAGAATTTTTTCAAAGACATATAAATGGCCATAACCACATGAAAAAATGTTGAAAATCATTAGACATTAGTAAAATACAAATAAAAACTTCAATATAATACAGCTTTAACACAATCCACAATCTCTGCTTTGAGTGAAAACAAATATCTCAATTATTGCTGAGTATTTGGAGAAATTAAAATTCTTGTACATTGCTAGTGGAAGTGTAAAATGGTACAACCACTGTGGAAGAGTCTGAAGGTTACTCAAAAAATTAAACAAAATTGCCATACATGCAAGTAATTCCACATTCAGTATTAAAAAATGAAAGTAAGCAATTTATAATAGTCAAACAGTAGAAACTATGCAAGCATTATCAATAGATGAATATATAAACAAAATATGGTGATTACACACTATGTAGTTCATTCCATCATATGAAGAAAAAAAATGTATGAAATATGCTACAGCATGGATGAATCAGGAAAACATGATGTTAAATGAAATAAGCATGACACATATTACATAATTCCACTTATATGAAGTATCTAGAATAGGCAAATTCCTAAATCCAGTGATTATGGGTTATCAGGTGATGGGGGAAGAAAGACAGAGGAGTTATTGCTAATTGATTACAGAGTTTAGGTTTGAGGTGCTGGAGTTTTTGGTAGTTGACAGTGGTGACAGTTGCACAGGATTATGAATGCAATTAATACAACTGAATTCTACATTTAAAATGATGAAACTGGCAACTTTTTTATGTACTGAAGGTAAATAAACACAGTAAGTATCCATGTGATTTCCTGTCCTTAAAGTTAGGATGATTTATATTCCTTAATGATTTGTTATGGTTAAAACAAAATTCTTTGTGATTATAAAAAAGTGTAGTTTCTTCTGATGAATCATGAAATAGCAGACAAACACTAAGGTGGCCAGAAGTTATTTTATTCTCCCTTCTTTAAACACTTGTATAATCCTCTCCTCTTGAATATAAGTACGACCTATGCCTTGAATCTAACCAATGGAATTTGACAGAGCAGAGATGTCACTCCTGTTATTACATTATCATTTGGAAGACTGTCCTTCTAACCTATTTTTCTAGAGATTCTCCTTATGGCTAAATGAAATAAGTGGCCATATTGGAGAGGCCTACAGGACAAAAACCAGTGGACAGCCTCCAGGAATTGTGTGGAAGAGTGGATTTAAGAACTAAAGTTTCCTGTAAGGGCTAAGAATACAATTAGCAAAAGTTGAGTCACTTAGTCCCACAGTTGCAAAGAAATGAATTCTGTTAACAACTAAAATGGGTTCCTGTTTCAGCTCCAGATTTTTGTGCATGTACACACATGCATGTATGCATGCTCATATGTGCACTGGAGCTGAAACAGGAACCCATTAAATTCAGGGTCTGGCATATACTAGCCAAGTGCTTTACCCCTGACTTACCCCCTCAGCTCCACACTTTTTATTTGTGATGAATGATGGCTAAATAGCACCAATTCTCAATAATAAGGCTCATTCATAGAAACTACCCTTAGCAAATAATAAACACTGAAGGACTCTTGAAAAAATATATGAATAACTACAACCACCGAAAATAAAATAAATATTTCTTTTAAATCTGTAACCTCAGCTTACAATATTTGAGTAAATACCATTTTGCAGGACTTCTATGGTGATCTGTTGGTAACTTATTTTGTATTTTTATGTCCGTGATCTCTGTTCCTTTACTGAAATGGAAAATGAGTTCCAAAGGTATAAAATAAGTACAAATGATTCTGTAATCATTTCAATAATTACCTAATTTAGCATCTGGTCATTGAATGTATTGTAACATTTTAACTGAACTTGTTAACGTTTATTCATCATATATATGAAAGGCACTGAACAATGTCCTAGAGAATGATACTGACATGGTTGGTGGCCTCCGGGAGATTATTGACAGTTCAGTGAACCACAGGTATTCCAGAGTCACCTCAATCTCTTCCTATGTATGTTGTCCCTCATTATACATAATGTAGTTCATCAAATGTTATAAGGATCATATAAAATGTTTCTTATATTGTAAAACATTTGGGAGAAGAAAATATTGAATTAATTCTATTCATGTAGCACATGAACTGCACTGTGTTGTTCAGAAAGGTCATACAATATATTATTTGAGAAAGAATAAACACTTTTACCAAACTGTCTAATTAGTATACTAGTTCAGGACACCCTCTTTCCTTATACGTTTTGATTCTTATTTTGTAATGTAATTTATGTGAAATACTTTCTTAGTAGCAATTTAATATTGTAAAATTTTCCTTCAAAGTGATTTTTGTTTACCTTTTTATTCTTTCCACATTCCTCAATATAAAACTAGAGAGATAAAATCCAGGGAAAAAGGAAAATGGAATGATTATTAATGCCTTTCTATTATAAAATGCATTATGTAATTAATTCCACTGAAATTTGGTTAACCCCTACTGGCAATCAAGCTAGGCTAAAGAGTTTAATTTATCATTTAATTTTAACAAAGAAGGTTTCATCGGAGGTGGCCTTTCCCTACAAGTGTACCTATGAGGGTGTCAGGGCTCCTCACAAAAATGATGGAAGACTAGAGAATGCAAGTGGATTGCTAAAGAGAAAGTACTATACATCATTCTGAAGTCACATCATTAGGATGAATGTTTAATTAAGAAACAGAGGAAAAGAACAACTTGGTCTCTTTGTGTATCTACCATTCTCCCCCCACACCCCCCCCCCCTCTGGTAGACATGCACACATACAGGCATATTTAAAACAACTTAAAAACAAAGGAAAGTGAAAAATTAGAGGAAGTACTAAAGAAGTTCGGTTTAATGTTTACCAAGGTGATATTTCTCTGGAACAGAGGACCTGTTAACATATTTCAACTTGTGGTTGCAGTCCTGAAATCATTAGCTATGATAAATAACAAAGCACAAGAGCACACACACTTGGCACTTCTGTTTCCTGAGCTATTCTACCATGCTCATTCTGTATATACTATTGCAATTCTTTAAGGTGGGAGCAGTTAGGCAAAGTCTGATGATAAAGAGACCACTGCGCATTAGGAACACGAAATAGCCTTTCTCAAAACTTATAATTCATTTATTTAGTGAACCTTACAAAACTGAGTCAATTGTCTTTCACTTTTCCTTTAATATTATTTTGTGATATGACCCATGAGAATTACAGAAGATCAAGATAGACTATTTTACGTGATGAAATCTATTCATCTTAAAATAGCATCGTTATTTCTAGTATGTACAATAATGCTCCAATTTACCTTATTTATTTTACTACTGCAAGTTTGTATTCTTCTCCCACTCAATCCTAGTGAACACCTGTAATGGTTTGGATATGAGAGGTCTCCCAAAATTTCCTAATGCTAATGAAGAAATGTTCCATTAATAATGTACAATAGTATATTTTTTAATACATTTAATCTTCATACTTGTGTTTCATGGTCATATATGATTTACACATTGTCATTACACTATTAGAGTATTCTGAATTTGACTATACTCGTGTACCACATAATGACATTTGAGTCAACAATGGATCATGTGTATAGTGTTGGTCCCATATGTATTATGATAGAGATGAAAAATTCCTATTGCAGTTTTGATGTTACAGAACAAAAATATACTCACCTATTTGGGAATGATGCTGGCATAAAATATTTAATTCACTGCCAGTGACATAAAAAAATATATGAATATGACTATACATAATACATAGTACTTCATTATGAAAATAAATAAAATTTGTTACTTGTTTATATATTTACTAAACTATGCTTTATGGTTATTTTAGAGAGTACTCTTCCAATTAAAAAAAGTAAAACTGTATGTCATGTTTCACCAGCAGAAGCCTCATATATCTCATGCTTACCACATCTTTGTGGCATCATCTCTTGTGCTTGATTTATTCTCATGTTGTTTTGTCATGGCCCCTAACTGTCCAAAATCCATTGCTAATGCTTCCATTAAAAGGAGATTAAGTTATGGACCTGGAAACAATACTGAAAGTAATTAAGGACTATGAAAGTGTAAATTCAGACAGGCATGTTTCATTTCACCATAACTATGATCTTAAAGAACAGTAAGCAAGTTACAGATGTTACTCAAGGACGTGCTGTTTTGTAAGAAAATAAATAAGAAATTGAGAAGGCCATTTGTCTGCTATCAATAAATTCTAAAAACTCAACAAAAGACCAGGCAGAAATATAGTCTTTCAGCATCTTGATCACAACCAATGCAAAAATTTTGTTTGCAACATTGAAAGACTAGCCTGACTATGGTGTTTCATTGACTTCCAGGTTTAGATAGTTTAAAGATTCAAGAATAACTATTAGTTACACAGTGTGAAAGTAGGTGGTGAGTTTAAGAGCACTGATGTGAAGATGGTTGAAGAATTTTTGGAAACCCTACATAAGCTGATTATGGAATAAAATTAATTGACAGAACACAAATTCAATATGCATGAAATATCCCTATTCGGAAACAGATACTGGAATGTACTTTTATCCATAAAGATTCCAAACCAGTGCCAGATTTCAAAACTTTTAAGGATGAATGTCAATCTTCCTTGATGGCAATGTTGCAGACTACAAATTGAAATCATTTTTGATTTGGCACAGTGAGAACTCCAGGGCCTTCTAGCATATCAATAATTACTAAGTTGTGCTAAAGGAGCAATAAAAAGTCCTAGATGGCCAAGATGCTCTATCAAGATGCTTTCATGAATTATTTTGCTAGCAAAATAGAGAAGCATATTTTGAAGAATAACATACAATTTAAGGATTTTTGCTATCTTCATTCCAATATCTAGATGTGTTTCTCTCTTATTGGGTGTGTCACATCATTTTTGTGACACACCCAATGAATTAAAGATTTATAGCAGTTTTTATCTAAGGAATACCCTTTCCCAGGCTATTGCTTCAACTAAGGATAACAATAAGAAGAACAAAATGCAAGTCGGGAAGGATTGCAATATCTATGACTACATCTATAATCTTGTATATGTTTAGGGTGATGTCAATAAAGAGTGAATGAATGGCATAAGCATCTGGATGAAGACACTCAAGAAGTTTGTCCATGACTTCAAAGAATTTGGCAAGAAAGGATAAGATTGCAAAAATTAAAAAAAAAAAAAATCTGTGGTTGAGATGACAAATAACTTTAAAGTGTATATGGATAAGATGACTCTGGTTCCTTCTGGAAGCACTTCCTGAGGAAATGAACAATAGGAAGTTGTTGGCTTGGAATAATAACACAAAGTTGAAGAAGAGGCAAAAGAAAAGCAGATAAAGGATAAAGAAAGAGAAAGAACCCTCAACAAAATTCACAGTGAAAGGCTTAGTAGAAGATTTTGCACACTTCAAAAAGCTCCTTAAAATTTGAAAACATGGATGCCCCCACCCCCCAAAAATGAAATGTTCTTTTTAATAGAGAGGATATTTATGGTTCATTGTCCCCTTATGGACAAATATGATGAAAAGAAGAAGAAGCTAGGAGGAGAAAGAAGACAAGGAAAAAGCAGACCATGATGGGCATATTTTTTTTAAAACAATGACTCCTCAAGAAGAGTCTAAGGCAGGTCTTTCTGGAAGCATCCCAGAAAAAAACACTGTTATCCTAGCAGATGGCAGCTCCTCCTGTTTATTGTCCTAAAATATCTTCCAGTGGGATGGAATGCGGAGGTGTAACATAGCATTATTGAAGATCCTGACCCTGTGTAGGCCTATGCTAATGTGTGTGCTTATGTTTCAGGTTTTTATTTTTTAAGTTCATAAAAATTAAATAGGAAAGAGCTTATAGAATAAGTACATACAATATATTTATAATAAAGTATTTTTGTACACCTATACAATAAACTTGTATTTTAAGTTATGAGTTACTGCAATACAGTAAAAATATTGAAGATGTTAAAAAAAAAACCTATAAGGTAGAAAAGTTTAGAGTAAGCTAAGGTTAAATTAATATGAAAGAAAAAAATACTTTTTGTTAATTTAGCATGACCTGAGTGGACACTATTTATAAAAACTAAGATAGTGTAGAGTAGTGTCCTAGATCTTCATTTGCATCTTCCACTTGCTCACCTACTCACATAGAGCAAGTTCCAGTCTTGCAAGCTCCATTCACCTTAAGTGCACTATCCAGGTATACTTTTTTTTTCTTTTATACTCTTCTTTAACTTTATGTTTTCTGTTTACATACGTTTAAAAACACAAATGTTACCATTGTGTTATAACTACCTATAGTATTCAGTACATTGACATGCTACACAGGTTTATACTCTTGGAGTAACAGGTTATCCCCTTCCTATAGCCTAGAGGTGTAGGTTATGCTATCTAGATTTGTGTAAGTACAGTTCATGATGTTGTACAATGAAAAAATTGCCCAGTGATGCATTTCTCAGAGTGCATCCCTGTTCTGAGACAAATGACTATACATGCTTATCTTTACTAGTGAGTTTGATCCATTTATGTTTCATATTACTAGTTAGTACCCTATTCCAATTCCAGTGACGTGCTAGAACTTCTTTGCTAGTCTCCAAGTTTTCTACAAATGTCCCCTATTTGTGGGGAATTGTCAAAATCAATGCTTCTGCAAATGGATGATTGTAGAATACTCCTAATCAGCCATCTTTCTGGGACTACTTACTTTTAACTGCAAAGTTTTCTTTGCTATGTCATAATCTATGAGATTTAACTGGAATAAGTCATTCACCTCTCATTTACAGTGACATTTATAGAGCAAGTATAATAAGTGCAAATATAGTACTGCTTATGTCATCTCTTTTTCTTTTAAAAGAGGAAACAAAATGTACTCAGTCATATATGCATACACTTAGGCACACACACACAGATCCTCTTAGATATAATGAGAGAGTCTTCCTACAGGAGAGAAATCTAAGTCAATGTGGTTCAATTATTAGTTTCTTAGAATTTCCATAAATTGTTAAAACATCCAAAATTTTCCATTATCACAATTCCTCTTCACTAAATCACCTCAATGTGGAAATTGTTTCTCTGGTTTAAAACTTAACTGACCACTGCAAGGACGAAATTTCTGTGTCTGGATAGAAATCACGAGTTATCAAAAGTGGCAGACATCTGTAGCCAAAAGTTATTGCACACACTCACAGAGGCCTTCAATTAAATTAATATATGAATAAAGAAGAGAATGGACTGTAAGAACTGTCATATGAAAATAATGTAAATTTATGGTGTATATCATTGATATGTTGAAATTAGTTGTTTAAAGTTAATTTACCCTATTAAGGAAATTTATTAGAAAGAAATAAAAAATACATGTGTAATAGTTATCTATAGATTTAATACCCAGTAATTTTTATTATATAAAATAGTTATATTATATTAACTTTAGTTAAATTTTGTGAATATATCATAAATGTGTTCAGATTCATGGGAATTTTTGTTTCTCTTTTACATTAATAAATGCTAGAATGAAAAGTAAATGCATTAAGGATACATTATGAGAATGATGCATATAGTAAACATTATGAACAAAATCGACTGCCATAGTTAGTCCCTAGACCAATGATACTGTCTTGGATATTTTTACAAAAATGTGCCTTTGATTGCCAAGGCAAAGTTGACATTAGATCTTTCTTCAAAGTAGAAATTTTCAACGCTACAGACTCATTTTAATAATGATGCTCTTGCTTAATGTACTTTATTTTGGAGTTTGGAGTGGGTTGTCTAATAAATTACTTGCAGTGTTGTTTAAATAAATATGCTGTGTTCCAGTGCCAAAGTAATATAGCACTTTTCAATATCCAAATATTTATCAAACTTGACTGTAAAGAACTTTTAATGTTTTCCAAAACTACCTCATTTTCACATTTTCAGTGAATGTAGATTTTCATCAATAAGGATGGTCAAAAGAATATGTCATCATTTCTGACATGAAAAAGTAAAGGCATCATAGAAACTTTAAACACATTTTTTTGAGTGGAACAAAATTACTTCTCATAAGTATATATTCTCCCAAGAAGAATATTTTGAAAAATACGAACATATTAAAGAGCTTTATTTTATAAAGTATGGTTAATAATTAGTTTCATTTCTTTTCATTCCATTTTATAATTAAATTGTACTCCATAAAACAATTTGATTAATATTCTGTTTTTGTGTCACATTCATGTATTTGACATCTTGATCATATGCTATATATAAGCATATATAAGACTAGGGTGCTGTGGTATATGCCTGTAATCCCAGTTTCTTGAGCAGGGGGATTGCAAGTTTGACGTTAGCCTCATCAATTTAGCAAGATCCTGTCTCAAAATTACATATAAGAGGTGCTGGGAATGTAGCTAAGTAACAAAGCATCCCTAGGTTCAATTTCCGGTCCCAAAATATATGTGTGTGTGTGTGTGTGTGTGTGTGTGTGTGTGTGTGTGTGTAATAAAAAGAAACATATAAATTATAGTGGTGGTGCTGGTGGTGTTGGTGGCGGTGGTGTGTGTGTGTGTGTGTGTGTGTGTGTGTGTTTATTCAATCACTCATCAACCTAAATTGCAGCTTTCACTTTGACATTCTTTACGTTCTGGATTTACCTAATAAGCAAAGTTTCTCTTTTAATAATTGGAGACAGTGATGTATAAACACAAGCTTTCAAAAGTGTTCTACCAAGAAGATTTGGAAAGTGTGGAAAAAATACTAAAGTATAACTTAGTCTATTTTTACTCTGCCTCCAGAGAGCTTAGACACTGCAATTTTCACCCTAAAAAAGTTCATGTCTAAAGTAATAACCTTCATCAACTTTTCATCTCTATGCATGTTTCTACATTTGTAAAGTTAAAATAAGTCTGAAACAAATAATCTGAAACTTTTGGTACTACTATTATTAAGAAAAAATTGGTGCAAGGAATTTTTAGAGGAATATTTCTGCTTGTTTAGTAAAGAAAGTAAATGGCAAAGGATGATATCACTGAGGTTAAGCCTAAGGGAAATTTAGTACTTCAGGATCCTTCCTGTGGGCCCAAATGTTGCAGACCAAGCATCAGAAATGAATGATACCACTTCATATCCTCAAACCCCAGTCTACTATAACCTGAATAAAATGTTTAATTTTCCTCAAATTCCTCATTTATTAATGTGACAAATGAATTAACTTACAGGACTGATACTAATTTGCTTGACTTTCTTAGCAATGATTATAGAAATATCCATGGTATAATAATTTTTGCATGAAATAAGCAGATTTTTTTTAATTCACCAGCCTGTAAATTCAAAATGTTGTTAAGACATATTAGCTTTTTAAAGCTGAAATGTCAACTTAGACAAAATTATAATACATAAAATTTCTTTGTGAATACTTTTACTCTATACATTCTTAGTTTCTTTGCTGTCTCCTAACCATTTATTCTTTCAAACTAATTTTATATTATCTCATTTTTCCTGCCATATGGAACAAATATAAATAAATGAATAAATAAAACAAAGGATATGATAAAGTAAATCATACCAAGATGGAAATAATAGTTTTTTTTTTTTTTTTAATTTTTTTTCCAGGGAAATTTGCTATTTAAATGAAGCTATAGGAAATGGGTTGAAGCAAAAGAGTTAACAACGTACAATTGCTTGATATTGGAAGAAGGAATACCCAAGTTAGAAAAATACTATTTTGCATAATAGTACATTGCAATAATTATTATTGTCACACAAGTATTTCTTTATTCTGCTAGTCTCACATAATTGGCTTATTTATCTTTCAAAGAATCTGACAATGCACTCAACATCTCAAAATCCAGAAAAATATCAATGCATTTAACTCTCTGACACATTTGTATAATACTTTCCCCCTATATTTTGAATTTTTGTTCTTTGCCAGCTTCAGTTGACAACACCTTTGTAAGTGTAAATTCTAAATTTTACATCATACAATGGACTATTTTAAATTGTAATCTGCAAGTTTTACAATGTGAGAAAGCTAAATCAATCTCTAGCATTATTTTGCTATTTTGATTACTATGAAATAGTGTCTCAGGCAATTGTAATTTTATATGCTACATATTCAAATACATTTCAGACCTGAGAGCACTTCCATTATGACTAGTCAATTATAAGAACCAAATTCTTCATCCAAAATTTTGAGTATTTGAGTATTGGAAAATTTTCCAGAGACTAGCTTCAGGTTCTGTACTTCAAAGTATGCTTCATTTCCACTACTGACATATTCCAGTGCTAGTTGTTTGATACATACCTACATAGAAATTATAGAATAGATGTAGATATGAATGTAGGCATATATATATATAATTTTATATGTGTTCATAAATATGTATATGAATAATAACATAATGTACAGATTTTCTATATCACACCATTATTAAATTACTATAAATCTTAATCTGTGATGATATTTGTCATGATCTTTACAATAACTACTAAGAAAATAACCCAAGAAATATAGTTAGAAAAGATCAAGTAGCAGTAGCAATTGCCATACCTAGTCATGCATAACCCTAACACCACCTCCAGGTTGATTGTTGCACATTCCTATGCATTACACTTGGAAGTTATTTTTTACCAATATTGGTTTAAGCCTGTGTATAACAATGTTCCAATACAATTTTATTTACAATAACAGGTTGGCTATCTGGCCTTGAGGCTATATTTTGACAACTACTGTTCTAGGTGATTAAAGAAAAAAAATCCGTACATCATTCAGTTCCATAAAATTGAAAACATTACTTTGATATTTCTATTCATTGTACATCTCATTTAATTACTTCAGCAATGGCATTTTTGTTACAAATGGGCCACACTTATTCATGACAGGATAAAATGTACATTAATGGAAGTAAACATTCCATCAGTGTTGTAACAAATGCTTTGCAAGCTCTAGACATGTAAGCACAAAGAATAAAAAGATCGTTTCTGTGGAGCTACTAAACTAAAACCTGAATGAACAGTGTTAATCATAATGCAAGGTATACAGAGAATTGATTTGTCATTATGATGCTAGTTAATACATTTTCAATTGTGTTGCACTAGTCTAGTCATTGTTAAGAAATAAATGTCATATGCAAATTTATAAATGACAAGATAACTGAAATATTGACATAGTTTTTACAAGATCTGGATTGGCACATTTCAATCATCACTGTGTCTGTGGGTTGTTATATCATAAGAAATAACAAAAGGTAGTCACCTTTAATCATAGAATTTTAAAAAATGATGAATTTTTTTCTGTATTTTTTCTTTGATTAAGAATAATAATGATACATAATTTTAAGAAAGTTCCATAATTATGATCTGAAGTTAATTATCAAAAAACATAATAAAGATTGGATTTTGTTAGGATGACTTATGTAGTGTTTTTATTATAAAACTTGGTAATTATGTCATTTTTATTCACTAGGGTCATTTAATTAATGAGAATGGGCTATTCTCTAGACACAATAAAGATTTAATCATATTTTCATTTAGAAATATCTAACGTCTAGCTACAAACCTTAACTTCAATGACATTCAGTGCTGTAACAGAAGTTGAAAAAAGATTGAAAACTCATAAAGTGGTCATTTAGATGTTTCTGGATTCTAAGGCCACTTTTTCAGCTGACATTGCTATTCAGAGCCTTTCTTTAGAACATACTTTTGTGACAGGCTTCACACAATATATTCATGTATACTCCACAGCACACTTTATCATCATCATTTCTACAGCTTGCATGTCCTTTATGCAAATTCTAAGAATATTATGACAATTGACAGTATTCCTGAATTAATTTGAAGAATATAAATTTATTTCTTCATATTGCTTGTGTTGCGTGTCCCATTAATAATTTTGAGGGCTTTATAAAAATGTCTATCATTAGCGGTTTTCAGTGACCATTAAAAATTCCATTCTAAATAAATTAGCAGTTTTGTGTGCATACTTCTTGTTTGGGATTTAAAAAAAATATATGTTCTATTTTAATCTACTTCTTTAATTCCCAAACCATTTTTTGAAAGAAGACTCATTCTTGTGATATGTATTCTTATTTTAAAATGTCTTCCATTCAATCAGCTGGTTTGGGATACATAATGAATTGAGATTTTCTGACAATGAATTTCAAATAGATTTTGTATGTGGGATTATTAAGAGGTAAAAGATATTCCATGTCTTCCTAAAATGAATACTCCATTTATTTAATGGGTAGTTTGCTTGCTTAAGGCAGTCTTTCAATTTGTGCCACTTGGTAATATACCCACCAGGAGGCAGGTTGGCCTTCTCACCCTAAATATATTTAATGCTTTCTTCAGCTCCCAGCATCCATTTTCCCTAACCAGTTGGGGCATATCTTGTAAACAGAATAAATAATTAGCTACTTAACAGCTTCTTACTTGGAACATGAATTTTTAATCACTTAAGTGCAACATGGCAGAATGAGTGAACATATGCCTATATTTTCCTAAGAAAATAATGATCAGAATCACTACTCTCAGCATGCTCTTAGAGCAAGGGAGAGGGAGAAATTTAATGGAGCTTGGTGGCCTTAGGACACTATTTGGTAACCAAGAATATAGCAGGTTTCTTGGAAATATCCTAGCTTCTGCACTACAACATGATACATGTAAGCCTTAAATTTCCCCAACAAAATTCCTTCTAAGTATCCTATCTTAGTAGCAATCAGAGAAAGCCATGCTATAGTTACAATGTGATACATTTTAATCAAGTGCCCCATTTCTTATTTTTTAAAAAACTCTGAAAGCATAGTAAGAGAGAATACATGACTCTATAACTTTTTCCTATTTTTTTCCAGAAATGAAGTTGTTTCTATCTTTCATCACTATCACACTTCTACCTCCTTTTTAAAAAATTAATTACAGCAATTTTGCTATAAGGAGGATATTGTAAGTCACACTGATAAGCCAATTAGCTTTTTCTGCACATGATTTATATACAAACAGGCCTGAAATATGTATTCCAAATTAGATCACATGCCCCAATTTTAAAATGTTACAGTTACCCCATGTCTAATCAGAATAGTATGTTACAGAATGAGTTCACATGAGCTTTTTCCTTTATTAATTCTTATATGCTGGACAATGTTTTGAAGTACTGAATATTTAGATTTGCTCATTTCTCTTTAAAGTATTATATTTTAAATTACTCAACAGATACAAAGTCTTAAGCTAACTGTGCTCTTGAAAGAAATGAGAGTTTTTTTTCTCTTTTCCTTCCTTGTTTTCCTTTCCTTTTAATCCCTCTCTCTCCTTTTTTTGAACCAAAAAAAAAAAAAAAAAAAAAGGAGAAGGAGGAGGAGGAAGAGGAAAGATAGAAAGAAAAACACGCTTCTGAATTTAAACCATTAGCAAGACCTGTGGTTGGATGCCATTATGTTACTAATGGATCCATAGTGCAATGTGACACCATTTGTGATCTCCATTGGGAGACACAGCCACATAATACACATGTTTATTTTAAATCTAAAAGGGTATACTAATGGTTTCAGCACTTTAGTGTTAAGTAATGAAAAATTTTCTCGTTCTAGTAGGAAATGTGTTGTAATGTAATCCATGTTTTTGTGAGATAATAGGGGCTTTTCTCTCTTTATTGGAACTAAGCTTAAGTTTCAAATTAGAGTTATGAATTAAGATGAAACATGGACAGCTTATAATTCACTTCAATTAACTTTCACCACCTTCTGTCAAATATACACTAGGAGACCCTTTTCTCACAATCCTCAACTAGATATGGTGTTCAACGTGCAATATATTGCTCTACAACTGTAACCACACTGTGATTTTATTCTCCTGGCTTACACGAATATTGCAGGCCTATTGGCCCTTCCTTCTTTCCTTTCTTCCTATATTTTCTCTAATTCTTTTTGAATATTTAATAGTTAAACTCTAATAAGATAAATTACTTTTAAAAATAAAAAAAGAGGATTTTTTGTTTGTTTGTTTGTTTTTTAACAGTGCTGGTAATCAAATCCAGAATAGACCACACAGCTACATTCCTATTCTGAGAAAACTAATTCTTAAGTGGTAGTCACTTAATCATATTTGAAATTTCAGATGAGTAATCAAAAGCCCTATGAATCTACTCAAGCAATATATCTTCGATCAGTTCATTAACTTGTCAAAAATTTCCTTATTCATCTTTTATCTTATTTTTATATCACTATTGGAAGTATAAGCCAATATAGTAAATGAGAAAATTTGGGAATCAGCTAATAAAAATCTTATATTTAAGAGTGTGGAGGAAACATTTAAATTAGATGAACAACATCTCCAGTTTAGATTCTAAGAATTCAGAGATGATCATAGGGTATAGCCACAGAATAAGCATGTATTGTAAATGTCTCCCATTCTTACTTGCTTCCTAGACACATTTTTTTTTTAATCCAAGAAGTAAAGACAGCAAGGAAAAGGGGAAAATAACATTCTTGATGGGTATATATTTTTAAGTAGATGAAGTTTTTAAGTTGTTCCTTTCAAGTACATACTGTTCTTTTTTCTCTCTTTCAAAATCAATGTGTGCCCTCCTGGGCATCAAGAGTGAAATAAAGACCCACAATAAGCATAAAGAAAATCTGGTATTTTAAAATACTTAGGAAGTCTCTGTGTCCCATGAAACCAGTCAGATGCCAAGCATTGAATATTACATGCTTCACAGCATGCTATGGTAACATGGATGTTTAGTAGCTAACAAGTCAAGTAAGTCAGTGACTGTGGAATTCCACACTGCTGTAGAAGAGAAGTGACTTGTGGAGGTGGTATGTCATTAGTTCTGCTGTAGGTTCATGAAACTTCTGGCATACTGTGAATACTTACTTGCTGGCTGCGAAGTTCATGGAGCAGCTTCCATCTATGTGTACCAAGTCTTTCACAAACAAATGTGGGCATGTTTAACAGTCACTTCAAGGATTTATTACCAAAGATAGTGATTTTCATTTTTAAGATTATGTTGTCTTTTTTCATATTATTCCCTGTCTTTGTTTTCCATTGTGACCATATTTTTGTCATTGATGTGGAGCTTTTAGACACCATTAATTTTGGTCTAATTTTTAAAAACATTATTTATATCATATTCTTCAGTCATTTTAACAGAACTATTAAAATATTCTAAAAATACTAATTTTTTTAAAATATCTGTCCACCTCAAGATGTCCAAGACTATTTCAACGGTTTCAGTCAGTTTGTTCTCAATCTTGTAATATAAGTACATAAAGAGCAGGCATCACATGTTCATTGTGCACTATGTGAACTGATATGCAAAAGGGTCCTGTGCCTTTCCAAAGGTTGGAGTGCAAACCCTCAACAGCACTGAAATCATATTCACACCTTTAGAAATTCTCGTGTTCTTTTCATTCAATTTTCCTATTTACGTTAATGACATAAGGTGGAGGATGTACAGTTAAAAATGTTTATGCATTTTGTGACTTAAAACCCAGAATGATGCTTTTATGTTTATGTAATTGGATTGTCATGCAGCCCACATCTAATTTTAGCTTTTTGCTTTAAACTCACCCAATTGCTCAAAAGTTCATGTCATTTTGAAAATTTAATGATTGAATAGTTCTGCTTTAAGTGGCAGAAATGGTTAATTTGGACACACACTGATAAGAAAAGGCAATGAGAGACAGTAATAGGAAAGTCAGTGCCAAGTGAAATAAAACAATTGTGCCAGCAGTTGGAATGCCATATGGAAAACTGAAGCCTGGTTTCATAACCAGGATGGAGAAAAATCTGTCAAGGGTTATTTTTGTTGCATATTCATGACCTGATAAATTGTGTTAATTGCTAAAAGAATGAGGAGTCAACCAAGAATGAATTTATTGTGATAGGAAAAGGACATGTTAAGAATAGGAATACAGTTTCAGAAATCTATGCAGTTGGTAGTTCAAGTATTTTTATCCTCTTACTTAGAACTGGTAGAGAAAAACATTAAATTTTACATTGTCCCTATTAAAATGTATTTTCATATGTCATTCCTATATTTATATATAGAAATCCCATGCATCTTGAGTCACTTAATGTGGATTTTAATTTTAAGTAAAACACAAGTAAATAGAGATAGGATAAAAGCATGCATATTAAATGACCAGGACTTCAGACAATTTTATATGCGGTATTAGTCCAGCAAGTGCTATATGCTGAAAACCTCCAAATGTAAATAAAATGCTTTTATTTTCTTATTTTTTTTCCATTTTTTTTACTTTGAATAAAATGTTGAATAAATACTTAGATTTTAAGTCCAAACAAAGGTGGTTACATTAATTTTAAAAGCACATTTTTAACCACCATATTTTCTAACTCTCCAGGCCAAATGTAACTTAACCTAATCAGTTTACATATTCAAACCATATAAACTCTTTTCAGTGTTTGCTTTAAACAGATTATGAGGCAAGAGAAAGAGAACATAAAAATTAGAAAGAAAGACATAAAAATTACTAGACTCATAATTTAATTTGTGTGTGTGTGTGTGTGTGTGTGTGCGTGTGTGTATTTATTTGCTTGGTATTTTTAGACAGGAAGAAAAAACAGTTTGATATGTTTTTGTATGTGATTTTCCAGAATTTTATTGAGAATTTTTGCATCTATGTTCAGCAGGGATATCAGTCTGAAATTTTCTTTCCTTGATCTGTTTCTGTCTGGTTTTGATATCAGGATGATACTAGCTTCACAAACTCATTTGCGTTTGGAAGGGTTCCTCCCTTTTCAATTTCATGGAATAATTAGAGGAGCATTGGTCTTAATTCTTCTTTGTAGGGCTTGTAGAACTCAATTGTGAATCCGTCTTGTCCTGGACTTTTCTTGGGTGGTAGACTTTTGATGATGTCTTCTATTTCCTTGCTTAAAATTGATCTGTTTAAACTGTGTATGTCCTCTTGACTCAGTTTGGGTTGATTATATAGCTCTAGAAATCTGTCAGTGTCTTTGAGGTTTTCTATTTTACTGGAGTATAAATTTTCAAAATAGTTTCTAATTGTCTTCTGCATTTCAGTAGAGTTTGTTGTGATATTTCCTTTATCATCACAAATTTTAATAACTTGAGCTTTCTCTCTCCTTTTCCTTAGGGTGGCTAAGCGTTGTCAATTTTATTTATTTTTTCAAAGAACCAGCTTTTTGTTTTGGTAATTTTTTGAATTGTTTCTTTAGTTTCAATTTCATTGATTTATTCACTGGTTTTAATTATTTCCTGTCTTCTTCTACTTTTGATGTTGGCTTGTTCATTTTTTATGGCTTTGAGATGTAATGTCAGGTCCTTTATTTGTTGACTTTTTTCTTTTAACAAATGAACTTAATGCAAAGAACTTTCCTATTAGCACTGCCTTCATAGTATCCCAGGATTTTAATATGTTTTATCAGAGTTCTCATTTACCTCTAACATTTTTTTTACCTCCTTCCTGATGATTTCTGTTATTCATGTGTCATTCAGTAGCATATTATTTAGTCTCCAGGTGTTGAAGTAGCTTTGATTTTTTTTTTTATTTTTATCATTGATATCTAATTTTATTCTGCTGTGGTCAGATAGAATGCAGGGTAGTATCTCTCTCTCTTTTTTTTTTTTTTTTTTTTTGTATTTGCTAAGACTTGCTTTGTGGCATAACATATGGTCTATTTTGGAGAATGATCCATGTGCTGCTGAGAAAAAGTGTATTCTCTCATTAGTGGGTAGAATATTGTATATATGTCACCTAATAAAAGAAAAAAATAAGCCCAAATTTTCATCATGTCAAATTAGGCCATTACTTCCTTAACAGGACTCTTAAAATGAAAGAAATAAAATCAAGAATCAATAAATGGGATGGATTCAAACTAAAAAGCTTCTTCTCAGCAAAAGAAACAAAGAGGTGACTAGAAAGCCTACACTCTGGGAGCAGATTTTTGCCACACAATATGTAAAGAACTCCAGGATTTATAAAGAATTCAAAAACTTAACACCAAAAAAGCAAACAACCCAATCAATAAATGGGCCAAGGAGCTGAACTGATACTTCTCAGAAGAAGATGTACAATCGATCAACAAATATGTGAAAAAATGTTCAACATCTTTAGCAATTAGAGAAATGCAAATCAAAACTACTCTAAGATTTCATCTCACTCCAGTCAGAATGGCAGTTATCAAGAATATAAACAATAATAAGTGTTGGTGAGAATGTGGAGAAAAAGGTACACTCAAACATTGCTGGTGGGGCTGCAAATTAGTGCAGACAATCTGGAAAGCAGTATGAAGATTCCTGAGAAAACTTGGAATAAAACCACCATTTGTTTCAGCTATCCCACTCCTCTGTCTATACCCAAAGGACTCAAAAACAGCATACTACAGGGACACAGCCACATCAATGTACATAGTAGCATAATTCACAATAGCTAAACCGTTGAACCAACCTAGATGCCCTTCAATAGATGAGTGGGTAAAGAAACTGTATATATAATGGATTATTACTCAGCAATGAAAGTGAATAAAATTATGACATTTGCAGGTAAATGGATGGGATTAGAGAACATCATGTTAAGCGAAATAAGCCAACCCCAAAATACCAAAGGCTTAATATTTTCTCTGATAAGTGGATGCTAATCCATAATGGGAGGTCGGGCATGGGATGAGGGGAGAATCTTTGGATGGGGTAAAAGGGAGGGGAGAAGGGAGCATGAGGGTAAGAAAGATGATGGAATGAGACAAACATCATTATACTAGGCACATGTATGATTGCAGGAGTGGGGTGACCTTACTTTGGGTACAACCAGAGAAGACAAAATATTGTGATCCATTTGAGTATAATGAATTGAGAGCATTCTGCTTTTATGTATAACTGATTAGATCAAGTAAACAAATTTTTAAAAATCCTAATGAAATTAGATAAAATTACCTGGACTGTACCTTTAAAATATAAACTAATCAAATATACTTTGGGTGGTGATTATATCACCAATAATGCTAAAACTGTAAAAAATATACAAACATCTATTAAAATTTCAATTTAATAATTTCTACCAACATGAAGGCACTGAACTTTCAAAAAAAACAAAAAAGATTCTACTCTATTTTCAAGGCAAAAAAAAAGTATAAAACAGATGAAATATGAAAAAAGTCAAACTGGATCCTAAGTTGGAAACATCATTTTGGATTCTTTTTAGCAAAACAATTAACTTGATTTTCTTGAATCACATCCAACATCCATTCAAGGAAATTTGTTTTTTAAGGGCAATTCTGGAAACTTATCTATGAAATATTGTCATTTATAGCCACTACATTTTCTTAGGTTTCCTAACTTCATTCAAAGCTACAAAAGAGCTATGAGTTGTAGGTTTGAGTCCCAACAAATTTCATATGTTATAGCCCAAATCACCTGCTTTCAGTGCCAGAAATCCTCAATGTCCTGGTTTTTGGAGGTGGGGCATGAAAGTAATTAAGTCACAAGAGTGAAGCTTTAATGAATGAAATTAACATCTTTACAAGACTCTGTAGAGTCTCTTTTGGCATTATTGGAGAAAGTGGGCCCTCTCCAGAAATTGAAATGGCTGGCACGTTGATCTTAAACTTTCTAGCCTAAGAATTGTAAGATAAATTGTTTTTAAGTCAATCAGAGGTACAGAGAATGCCATTTTCCTGGAGAATATATATGTGATCATGAACAGAATGTTGGTGGAAATATAGACAGTAAAAGCTATTGCGATGAGTTATTAAATAAAAATGAGGAATGTGTTATTGTTACAAAGGGCTTGGATGAATTTTATTTGTCTTCTAGTGTTTTGTGGATGTAGAAACTGTAAGTGATGAAATTGGAACTTTAGTTTGAGGGAATTTCTACATAAAATCTTCAAGGAATGTCTTGGTTGCTCTTGACTGCATCTGGGGAAATGCAAGGAAAGAAAAAAAATGAGTTGTTAAGGAAAAAGAAAACTGAATTTTAAAATATGGGGTATCCATATTGCAGAAAGCACCAAGTATGTGGCTAAACAACATTTTGAGAATAATAATAAGATGAAGAAGAAGAATTATTACAGGTGTATAACATGGACCTAATCAGTTACCCTAGCAGGAGCACTAACAATTTGGACTAAAAGGAACAGGCTTTATAGACCCTGCAGGACCAGACCACAGAACTATTTGGAAACAAAAGCATGTTATTCAAGACAGGTAAGAATAATCCCAAAAACAATTTATGGACCATTAGGGCTGTCACCCCCACCCCAGGCCCAGATTACAAGGGCCTGGAGGCAGGGCTGCCATGCCTACAGTTTCCAAAGAAGGTCGATAAAAGAACAGGAACCATCATCTCAGTGGGTCCTATGGATGACTGTGCAAATGGGTTTGGAAGAGAAAGTAGATCCAAGGAGAAAATTTGTGGGTGATGAGATATGGTGGTTATTTACCTTGCTAGGTTTTTCACTTACTGAGAACCCATCACTTTCCATTCTTTCCTGTTTCTCACTTTGATCATGGAAATGTCTATTCTAGAACAGTACTATTATTGTATTTTTCAAGCACATATCTTGTTTACTTTCACAGGTTAACAGTTGGAGCAGAGTATTGCCTCTTGGAATTTCAGGGTGAACTGTATTAATCTGATTTCAAAGACATGGAATAAAACCATTGCCTTATTTTTTCAGTCATTTCAGACAATGATATGATATCTGGCTTTCAGTTTGCTGACATGAGAAACAATACTAATTGTAATGATTAATATAAATAACTTAAACTATAATCATGACTAATTATAAATAACCTAAATGAAACTGTGATATTTGAGATATTGTGCCCATACCCCAAGATTCATTGTGCCAAACTGAATTAGCAAATATACAAAAAACTGTACAAATGGATGACATATTATCTATTCATGTAAGCAATATACCCTAAATTTATTCAATAATTTTCAGCTATATCAACTTCTATAATAACTTTTATTTTCCTTTTTGCTATACTAAAATAGGAATGTCATGAGAATAATTAACTGAGGTATAAATTGTGTCAAAATATATTAGAAGAAAAAATATGATATGACTTAAAAGTACTATTTTAAAACATAAAATATTACAAAATATGATTTATACTATCTTCTTTGAACTTCTCCTTTGAAACACAGTGCACTTGTTCTCATGTCTTTATTAGACTGTAAATTCCAGGAGAGCAAGAATTATGTCTCTGATGTACTATATTCTTAGACTAAGTACATCACCACTACAGAAGATTTTTATGGACATGAATCTATAATTATGTGGATGCATACATATGATAACAAACTAGTTCATTTTTAAGAAATAGAGTATGTATTAAATTACCCTGTGGATAAAGCATTGTAAGCACTGTGTCTTAAGCCCAATGCTTGACTTTATTTAGAAAATTTGCACACACATTCAGCCACACTTCTTTTTCAAATAGTAGTACTGTACTGAGTCGGTGTAGGAAGTGAACCTCATTATATTGTACACCTGTTTACTTCACAGCAGTGTTCACAATAATACAGGTACTAAAAATATTTTTAAAGAGAAAATATTTTATTTAATGTTGAAAACAAACCAAGGGTGAAATTATACGCATATTTCAGAGTTGATAAGATAATTATCGTGAATCTAATAAAATAGCCATAATAAATGCTATTTCTCAAATAGCCAAGGAGTGTCAAGCAATGTAATGAACACCTTACATGCATTATTTTATGCAGTTTCCACATCTGCTTATAGATAAGGAAACTCATTTTCAAGAGAGATGCGCGGACTTTACTTTGATTTGTATATAAGCTGTCCTCTCAAAGCTCCTGAGTTAATATGGGAATGTTCAGAGGTAAAAAGGCTAGATTTTGAGAGCTATAATTAATCCATTTAATGGATTAATAATTTCAGTTTACTACTGGGTGGCACTATAGGCAATTGGGGCATATTTGAAGGAAGTAGGTCAGTAAGGAAGTACCCCAAAGGATTATATATCTTGTCATTGGTTCCTCCCCCTCACTCTTTGCTTCCTGGCTGAGATGAGGTGAACAGCCTTTCTCCATCGTGTCCTTCTCCCATAATGCTCCACCTCCCCTCAAGCCCAGGGCAATGGAGTTGGCCAACCATGGACTGAACATCTGAAACTATGAAACCAAATTAAAGTTTCCCTCCTTGGTTTTAGCCAGCTGTTTTACAGCTATTACCAATTGTCCTGAAAGAACAATTTTAGAGGAGGCAAAAAGTTATTTGGGGTTTATGGTTTTAGAGGTCTTAGTCCATAAACAACTGACTACATTGCTCTTTGCCCAAGAGGAGGCAGAACATCATGATGCAAGGGTGTGAAGGAGTAAAGTAGCTTAAGACATGATAGTCAGGAAGCAGACTCAGCTTGGCTCACCAGGGCCAAAAGCATGCCTCCCCCACCTTCTTCAGCCTCACCCTACTTGCCTTCATTTACTACCCAATTAATCCCTACCAAGGGATTAATCCCTACCAAAGAATTAACTCACTAATAATGTTATGACTCTTGTAACTCAATCATTTCACCTTTTAACCTTGCATTGTCTCATACATGAGCTTAGGTGGAACACCTCATGTCTAGGTTATAACATCCTCTAAGTTGTTCTTGTTAAATATTTTGGTCACAGTGACAAAAACCTAATACAGAGTTTTATTATTTATTCATAGTCACATGATTAAGTGATAGAATGAAGATTTGAAAACAGATTTGCTGAATGTTCAAATTTATGCATTTTCTATTTTTCAATATCCCTTTAGTTATGTAAGAAACATAGATTAACACTGCAAACCTAAGCCAAAAATGGCATTTAACATGTTTCTTTCTCTGATTGCAATTTTTACTTAATATCATTAAAAAGGAAATTAAGCAGCACTTACGATGAATTGCATAATTAGTAATTTTCTGATATTACATATGACACTTAACTCTGGAGTAGTGGCTACTGATACAAAAGAAAAGAGCCTAGACACTTCCCAAGAAGTATATTTATTCTTCCATCGTTGACAGCCCTGGCAGGCCCAAAGCTACATTATCTGTAGCTATGTCATATGTCCCATGGCTACTCAGACATTTTGTTTTTGCCAAGCTTCAGTCAAGGTTCCATTCCAGAAGACTCTACCCCACATCCTCTCTGGTTGTCTCCACCCCTCTGCAGTTGCTTCAGCTATTCCCAAACAGGTAGTTGAAGAGCCCCTCTTCTACTCACAACCAAGAAGAAAGTCTGAAGTTATGTGGTAGGATACTACACATGTTAGAGCCTGCTTTTCTTTTAACATAAGTTGCCTTCCCCTTCCCCTTGGAACACTATGTCTGCTGCTTCCTCTTATACTTCAAGATAAGTCCTAATAAATCCTCTTTGGAATGATTAGACTTAGACTATTAAGAAATAGTGTCTTGAGTAGAACAGGTTGAGCTAGTCACACTAAAAGCTAGTAACACTGAGGCTGCTGTCACTGACAGTGGCCAGCACCAAGCCTGGTAACATTAAGGAAAGCTAGCTAGCAACCGAAAGATTTCTGGAGATGTTGGTTCAATTGCTGGAAAAGTACTAGAGAAGTGAGACCTGCTGACATTCAAGAGTCAGACATTAATTTCTGAGAGCCTCTGGCCTTCAAAGCGAAGAGCTGCTAACAGTGAGGGAGCTGTGCTTTGCCTGTTATTGATTTGTATCTGAATTGAGCAAAAGAATCCTGAGCAACAACTCTTAGCAATATAAAGGAAAGTTATCTAGGATTGAGAGTGAGAGTGACAGTGAAAAAAAAAAAGTTAACAAGTTAACTTGTTCTCTTATATAATGAAGAGAATACTCAATGTGACAAAGAAAAACAGTTAATGTCTCTTAAGGAAGCATATATCAACCCCTTGCAAAAAGTCATAATTTGTCTAGTTTATAAATCTATAATTATGAAATATAGGAATAATAAAAATTATGGTAACAAGAAACTAATTATGAATTGATTCGTATAATTTACTCAATTTCTAATTGTACCATTATTTTTGTGCTTAAGAATGTTTATCTGTCTGATGTGCATGTGGTAAAGTAAAGATTTGCTCCCATTCTGTAGGTTCTCTGTTCACCTCACTGATTGTTTCTTTTGCTGAGAAGAAGCTTTTTAGTTTGAATTCATCCCATTTATTAATGTTTGGCTTTAGTTCACTACTCAGCACTAAAAGAGAATAAAATCATGGCATTTGCAGGTAAATGGATGGAGTTGGAGGAAATAATGCTAAGTGAAGTCAGCTAATCCCAGAAAACCAAAGGTCAATTAATTCCTTTGCTATGATGATACTGAATTATAGTGGCAAGGCAGGGGGGTTGAGAGGAATGAAGGAATGTTAAGTAGAAAAAGGGGGGAGGTGAGGGAAAGGGGCAAGGGAATAGAAACAATCGCAGAAGGAGTTGGACATCAGTATACTAAGTGCATGTATAAAACTCAAGTGGTATGAAAATACTTTGTGTAAAACAAATGACTTGGAAAACTGTGCTCTTTATATGTAATATGAAAGGAATTGCACTCTAAAAGTATGTATAACAAATTAAATTAATTTTTTTAAATTTTTAAAAAATGAATGTTTATCATTTTGTTGCTTATCTTTCTTTACATATTTTAGAATCTTAGTTTTTACACTCAGCACATTTTTTAGTTTCTTCTTTCTACTCACTCCTACCTACTACAGCTTTGTGATTGTGTACCATAAGTTTCTATCTTGACTTTTCTCTCTTTTAAATTAAAGACTTGCTACCCGTATTCCATGCCAATATTGAAAATTTCAGAGTTTAAGACACAGACACCTGATGAATAAAAAAATTAGCTCAAGTTCTGCCTATGTTCTGCTTCCCATGGACCCTGGCATGAATGAGGCAAAACCTTTTTTTGTATATTGAGGGCCTCTGTTCAAGTCCATAATTTCATTCTTAATCCTATATTATCTTATTTTGGGAATTACATCTTATTTTAAATATTACATAATTTGGGCACTTTAAGCATTTTGTTCTCCGTTTACTTTTCCTTGGAGATGCAAACAAAGGATGTGATATCTATTGTCTCCACCCTTCCTCATTATTTTCATTGTTTTAACTCACTAGCTCTTATTTATTGTAATAATATTGCAAAAATATCCTCTTGAGAGCACCTTTATAGGTAGAAGTTGATGGTTTTATGCCTGATAGAATTATTTAGAAGTCTAGTTCAAAATGAGTGTTTTGAGTGGATAAATGAATTGGAATCAGCATTGATATAGAAACAAAAGTTAAAGAGCTTAAATAAGGATCTCAGTTATAAACTATCACTGAGTTTTGAGATCCTGTAAAATAGTCAAGCAGAGTAGGACTAACTTACTAGATATTGATTCTCCAACAGTGTTTACTGAAAAGAAAGCTGACATGTATATCAGAAAGCTTGCTCATTTGTTTTATTACTCTTGTTATCCTTTGTTCTGCTACTCATGGTTGCGTTTTTGTTGTTCTGTTTTTTTTTTTTTTTTTTTTTTCTTGTGTGTGTGTGAGAGAGAGAAAGAGAGAGAGAGAGAGAGAGAGAGAGAGAGAGAGAGAGAGAGATTATCACTAGGTTCTGTTTCCTTCATATATAAACTGGTTTTTCTTTGTAGTAATATCAACTTGATAATTATACCAGTTACTGTAAAAATCAACAAGTTATATTTATATAACAATTACTAGAGTCCTGTACAAAACTAAAATGCAAGTTCCTATACAAAATTAAAGCAATATTATTATAATTAGGTGATCTAGTCCCATATTTAATGAGAATAGAACTCAATGACATTTTCTACCATTATTAGATGTTCATAATTATCATACATAGGCCGTGCCACTGATAATGAAAGTAAGGCACACAGTTCATTCACACTACAATTACAGGTCTAAGCTGTTGTGTAAAATTGAGAACATTACATTGTTTTATGATATATTTTCTTCACAGATGAGAGTTCCTGTACACAATAAAAATCTGGATATCTTATCTTCTTTTATATTGATCTCTACAGAATAAATATATCCACTTCAGAAAACAAATCATCATATGGTCCATCCACTTTAAATAGGTTATAAAAAAAAACTCCAAAATATTTTTTTAAGTTACTTTTATAGAGCTACTTGTTTAAATATATCCTAGGGTGCTATATTACTCATTTGAAATACTGTTTTGGAAATGACTTTCTGCTTATTGCTTAAATTTTCTTAAATTATCTGCTATCATATTTAGGAAATTCTACCTATGAATAAATGCCATAGCATCAGACCCCCTTGGACATCATTACCAGACATTTCCTTCTTTCTATCTTCACCTTTTCATTCCTCAAATTTTCCATGTATTTTATAAAAACCATATTCCTTACTTCTTCCTCTGTAACCTTTCTGTCCACTGACAGCAGAACTTGCTAATGGCTACTCCTTGGCTTCCACTGCCTCACTGTTATTGGTGCTATCTTCTGATTTGAGCTTTTTATTCTCTAACCATCATTATTAACCTAATATTTTCTAATGAAAACAACCAAATTCTCAGTTCCCAACCTTGTATCAAGTTCTTCCTAAGATATCTAATAATGAAAGTTATTTTCCTCTCAGGGGCCTCCCTTAGATAGATACACGATCTGGTTTCATCTTTATATGAGAGTTCAATATTACTATGTTTCCCCAAATTATGTTATTCATGTTACTCATTAAATGTTTATTATTTCTTAATATAGAGAATATAAATCAAAGAATAAAGGTAAGGCTTTAGGTTAAACTTATGCCCAACAGAGGAATAATTTCACAATCAAAGAGCTTGCATTTATGGCAAATTCAACACTGCTAAATAAAACTCTTTTCTTTATAAAATTTACTGCTTCATATATTTTGTTATAGTTACAAAAAAAGACTAATATAGACATTTATTCTCCCTGTTCTAGTTTTCATACTTTTAGTGAAGTTTCAAAGTTGAATAAAAGCAGTAGCATTTAAGATATACGTTGATACTTATACACATACACCCTTCCAGGCTGAAGTACATCCAGGTGATGAGAGTGAGTTTGTCTTTGTGTAATCACATTTAGTTCTGGTTTATTTTTTACTTGAATTTATTTGGCTATTTCCATCAACATGTTATTTAAGTCCCTTGCTTTCATGGACATATTTGTATAAATATATTCCCCAGCAAGGATTTCAAATATATCACCAAAATCTATGTCATATTCTTTCAGGTTGCACAATCAAAAGTTTATCATTCTCCATTGCAGATGGATCCTTGTGATTGAATCCTAGGTGATATGTTTCAGAAGAAACAAGAGAGACTACTTCCACAGGGGGACATAAATTTTCCCACATGCTTTCATCCTTACTCTTTTTCTCTTCTTCTTGTGGGAAACTGGAAATGACACCTTAGACTTGTCAATGAAGTTAAGAGCAGATTGGCATTGAAATCAATGCCTAAGATGGAAAAATGACTAGCAAATGGAGTGCCTGGAAGCTTTAGTGAGTAGAAAAACCCAATGACCTGCACAGTTACACAGGTACTCTGTTATTTTCCATCACTAATATTTTGGTGTTTATTAGTTATCACAGCATAGACTACCCATAATAATACAGTACTTACGAGTGTCTTTGGAAAGTGATGATTTATAAGTCTCAACTACATTAAGAATGTTACTTTCCTTACCTCTTAAGTCTTAAAATTTTGTGATTTTTTTTTTTTTTGAGGGACAATAATTGGTTGATTTCTTTCTCCAGAGAAATTGATTATTTCACCACAAAAATAGCACAGTTATTGGTGGAAAGTCCAGTTCAAACCATGAATACAACAGTCAACAACTATTGAATATGTGGAAATTAATCCTTTCCCTTTGGGAAAAAAGAGCTTAATTTGTATTCAATTTCCTAATTATTGGTCACAAATCACCTCTGCCTGAAATGGTTAGTGTAAGAAGAAACCATTGTGTATCAAGATATAAAACAGTTAATTTGTTGTTTCTTCAGAGTTTTCAATGATCCTCTGAGATCAGATTAGCAATCATTTGGCCTTTAGCAGTCCTTGTAAGTATTCAATGGCATTTGGATATTCTACCAGACACATGCTAACAATTTATTATCATTATTGACTCTTCATTTATCAAGTAATCAGCACAGAGGGAAAACTGACATTTTTAATGATTATTTTTTTATAAACCATTCCCAGAAAACAAATAAAATTGAAGTTAAGTGCCTTTTGCGTGATGATAGCTATAGATGTATGTCTGAAAGGGCTAGCAGATTCTATTGGTCTATAATACTTAGTTCAGAAATTGATATCTGCATGTATCTATGTAGTAAACAAGACGTTTAGACTAAATAAATATCTTTATACATACATAAACCCACCAAATATCGTCAGTAGTTTTCCATGTGGTTTCAGTCACTTTATTTATCACCTTTATAGACAGTTTCACCTATATAAAATGTTCATATTACAACCAAGGATAAAATGCTTATTTGTGCATTGTGTAAATCACTGGACTACCTTTACATTTAAAAATTTACATATTGCTTCCTGTTTTTTGGCATATAATAAGAGCTAATGCTCACTTGAGAGCTTACTATAGTCAATAAATTGTCTTTTGTAAATTTGTTAACTCATGCAATATTATCATGAGTCTTTGCTGTGAGGTTAGTCCCCTCCAAAACATATTTCAAACATATTTGCTTCCCAATATAATAGTATACAGGGGTAGAAGAAACTTATAAGTGTATAGGAGATGAGTACACTTACATGGGAGTGAATCAGTTCTTATGAAAATCTTGTTTATCATGATAACAGGTTATCTAAAAGTGAGACAGGCCACATAATTTACTTCTACACATGCCTGCTTGTCCTTCTCCTTTTTAATTTTGTTCTTGATAACAGAGAGGCAAATAAACTTTTTTTACTTTATAAATTACTCAGTTTCATGTATTTTGTTAAAACAACAGAAAATGAACTAAGATACTGCACAAGATTTTACCCATTTTACAAATGATGAAACTGGCCTTTTGAAGGTTATATACCTTACCTGAGATTCTATAGCTAGAAGTAATTGAGATGTGACTGGAGCCAAATCAAACTGGCTCCAGATTTCTAGTATGATTTTTTCCCATATATCTATTTATAAACATCTAAGTAAGCTGTGAGATATATTTTACATTACTTTTTTTGCCAAATTCATTCAATATTATAAAAGGGCAAAAGTGAACAGATTAAATATGCTTTATTTCAGTGTACCTACATTCTAACAGAAAATGTTTAGTTAGATTAGAGCTGATGAACTTTATATGAAGCAACTTAAGAATATTGTTCTTTCTCCTCAAGTTTCTACACAGAAATGAATAGAAGTAATAGAAGACTTGAGGGTTCTAAGATATTTGTTTTAAAACCTTGGACAATTTTTCACAGACCAATGTAAAAACAATTCTGGTCCTGATTTTCCCTTTATTTTCCTATCTAATTCATCTATTTTTAAAGTGCAGGTTGTTTTTATTTTGACCTATCAGTCAGACTTAGATTTGCTCTATCACTTAGTGCTCCCCATACATAGTGTTGTTGTTTGCTTCTTTTGTGGTATTAGGATCAAACCCAGGGCCTGGTACATTTTAGGTAAAAGCTCTACCACTGAGCAATACTCCCAGCACCCCCACTTATAGCAGAATATAAAATACTTCCCCCACCCCTGTTTTTGGAAATAATAGCTGGCAATCCCAAATGGTAAAAGCAATATTGTTTATATCATAGTGTTAATGGAAGGAATAAATACGTTTTCAAGTTAGTCAGATTGTGTAAGTTCAGGAAAAAAAAGGGGGAGGGGGAGGAATATTTAATAATAGATACAGTGAAAAATTTTTAAGTACTACAATGTGTCTTTTTGTAGTTCAACTTTGAATATAAACCACCAAAAATAACCTAAAGTAGCAACAAATTTAAATGATCAACATAGCTTTTATAAATTACAACTGGAAAACAATAATTAATATCAAGCTACCATTATTCCTGCAAGACAGCTAAAGCCACAGTAATGGTTGGTACATACAACTTTCACTGCCCACTGTAAACGATTTCCTTGAATATTGACTCATTCCCCAATGCAAGAGAGAGCAAAAACAGTGTAAGTGCTGTAGTCCTGTATTACTTACTTATACAGATACTTGTGAGAAAATAATGATATCCTTCCTGAATAAAAATAGCAGAGACTGAATGAGTTCATCAAAAGTCCTGGACAAATATCTCCCTTAGTTGGGAGGACAAAGAAGCTGCACTATTTTCTATTAACCACTTTGATATGTCTTAGATAGCTTGAAAGAAAAGAATCATCCCAGGATTCATTATAATCTGCTAACTATAATATGAAGTTGTTATCTATATTCAGAGTAGTTTTAAATGTCCCACAGCAGCTCATTTGGATATAGTTATAAAATTTACTTTTATTCATTAATATATATGTCAAATTTTGCTCTGAGAAGATCAATAATTCACATAATATTGGTATTTATTCAGTAGTCATATTATCTTATAAGGTTATTTATTTTCCCTCAAATAAATTCATGAATTCTCATTTCCATAATATTTTCCTTCAAGCATTTTACCAATTTTTTAGTAAATAATTAGTGATTGAGTAATTGATCTTTTTTTGATATCAAGTATCATCTAATACAAAATTATATGTTAGACGTTTTTTATTTAAACTTTGAACCATATTAAGATACTGAATGTTCAGGAGGTGAAGATTGTTCTTGTCCTTTGCATTGGTAAAGCATGTGCTTTTGCTACATCACATAGCCAAAAAGTGGTAATTCTATACTCACTTAGCTCACTTTTCTGTTTCAAATAAATATAACTAGAATATATTTATCCTGCTTCAGAACAGTCCTTCGAAACACTTCCAGACAGGTATCTAGATAATCCCATCCAATATGCTAGTTCCAAGTATATTCTTTCTCAGATATCTTTCTTTTTGCCTTCTCCAAACACTAAGTTAATTTAGTGTTAAGTTTAGACATATTTTCTGATTTACTTGCTTCCTCAACATTAATTTATTTATTTATTTTAACATATTTATTTATTTGCTTTAGTTGTACACAATGCGTTTATTTTTACGTGGTGCTGAGGATTGAACCCGGGCTGCACACGTGCTAGACGAGCGCTCTACCGCTGAGCCACAACCCCAGCCCCGATTAATTTATTATTTATATAAGTGTATACAATTTAAAGAACTCCAGAAACTTATCTGTTATTCAATTTTGTATATTTGACCCTTGATTTATAAAACAGTCTTTTCCTACAATATTTGTTACCTTTGTTTTTACGATAAATGATTAACTTTCTTACTTAAGTCCCTAGGGGTTGCTCCAACTCAATCTTTTATGTTTTGGCAGATATATTGATTTTTTTTTTTTCTCTTTGAATACCAGTCTGTGTAAAATAAAACATGAAAAAGTAAAAAAAAATCATATTTCAATTTTCAATATATCATTGCCTCTTATGCATATCTATAGCCTCACAAATTAGGTTTTTACTCAACTTCATTTGTGTTATAGAAAAAGCAGTGGAAAACAAGTGTGTGAGTATAATTTTCTGTTCACCAAAATTTAATATTCTTTGAGCTTCATAAAAGCCAGATGAAAATAGGAAACTGTAAATACCTTCCATTATATAGCACAAGGGTACATGTTAGATCATGTACTACTTTTTTAATAATTATGGACAATTTTCATAATTGAATTATACATGATGAGTAATTTTAGCAACATGAACATATAAACTCCCAAGAAACTGGACCTATGAGGGTAGGTCTTCAGGTATAACTCACATCTGTTTTGTTTTGTTTTGATTTTCTTTCCTGTTTCTTTCTTTTTCTTGCTTCACATATAACCCACACAATTATAAACCTTCACGTAACACATAGTGTTCTTGTAGGCTTTTTTATCTTGGTCTCTAAGTTCCTTCTGCATTGTTTAATCTCCTCTCCTGCCATCCAATCTTCTTGAAAATGTGGATTAATGTATTTATAAATTACGACACAAATACTCTGTGAAAAGAAAAAGTATTATAGGTCTATGATCATATATCCTTGCCCAGATAAAGCACAATTTAAACATTTGGATGATATATATTATGAATTGAACTTGGTTCTTAATAATACTTTTATCTTCACCACAAACTCATGAAATAGGATCTATCTTCATTATCATTGTCATTTACTGAAATGATACTGAAGCCCATCACATTTACACAAATTTCTGCAATCAGGGAAGTGGTAACGCAGTTTGGTACTAGATTCTATGTGCTAATCATTCTACTAAACTCCTATCTTTTTAACCACAGGATTAAGAATATTTAGTCTTAACCACAAACACAAAATATTGTGATTTATTTAACCATATAAAAAGTCAGATAATGGTGGAATTATATGTGACCATTTTTAAAAATATTACGAATATCTGCACAACCAAATATTTTGGAAGTTGATATGCTTTATTATGTAATCCACAAAAGCCTTTTCAATTAGTCCTCTGTCAGGAGTGGCGAATGAATTATGGGTCTTTGAACTGTTCAAAGACAGAGACAACACCTCTGTTGGGAATTTCTTGGTGCAAAAAAGCTGATCAAAGATTGCCCAATCAAAATTGTGATACCCTGTTCAAAGGGAGGTTCTGTGCCAGCCATGGAATTTATTAGTTCATGGCCTTGGGTTCAAAGGCATGCAGCCTGGAGATAGAGAATTATAGGCACAAGCCAATAAGCTCTAGTTAGGCTGCTTTTACCCTTCACTTCAGTTCTGTTTATCTTGAAGAAGCTTTCTCACAATAAATAATTTTGATGTTTAAATCTATGTAATAAACATGCCGAGCTTGCTCATAGTCAATCTTCCTCCACCAGAAGTAGACTGAACCACCAAGCCCTGGCTTTTTCTCTACTTTTGTTTCTGTTTGGCTTTTCTCCATCCCCTCATTGACCAGTTCGGTTACCCCTGAATAAACTGTTGTGCAGAACATGACAGTCCTTAATGAATATCTTGGCTCTCCCAATCATTCATATTTTTTTCTAAATGTCAGTTTATCCATCTAAGTAGATCTTTTAGTATTTGCATATTTGCACTTCTGTACTGCTACTCTGCTTTCTTTTCCTATGTCTCCTATTCTTCATCTATAGCATATCCAAATCACATTAGTCCAGGTAGATGGTCATTGATTCCTATGTAAGATTGTGGCAGGCTCTCCTCATTGTCTCTATAGAATGATGCACTTGGCCTTCATATTGCTTATTATTTATTCTGCAATTGCTTCCACATCTTTGTTTCCTAATACACCAAAATTAGTAGAAGACAGGGATGTTCCTTTCTTATTTTTTATTGGATTTCTGTCACTGAACATATTAGTTAAATAAATACTTGTTAAATTAAAGATCAATTTAATAAATAAATATAATTGTGAGATATATAAATATTAAATTAATTTGTTCTAGCCCACATTATCTCATAAAATTCAGGATTCTATAATTATATATAGGAAACAATATATGTTCAATCAATGATGGAAAAAATTAAAAACTATAATATTTTTACTTTATTTCAGCTATAAAATTTAAGTAGCTAATTAACTATATCAGGAATATCTGTTAGTATTCCAAAAAAATTCATAATCAGCATTACTGGAAATATTGATTATTAAGGTCATGTAAATTTCAGTTTAATTTATAAATGTTATTGGTTTTATTTTTGTCTTTAAAAATTTTTAGAGAATCTTAACTAGACCCAATTAATTGAGATAACTAAAATGTGTGCACTTAAAGAGCAAAAGAAAAAGGTTCTACAAAAACAATAAAGAAAAATGTGTTGTAAACAGAGTGGTAAAAACTGACATTTGTTATCCTTTTTTGCATATGTTTAATAGCAAACTATAAAATTTTTATCCTAATAGATTTTCTTAATCTAAGGATATGTCCACCAGAGTAAAGTAGACAGATATGGCAAATTTGACCAAAGGTGTTTCCTTGGTGTATTAGTTAACATTCTCCTAAGAAACACGACTAAAGGATATATATCTTTATATGTATATCCATCTATATATGTCATAAAGAACGTATACATAGAACTACGAATGACACAGAGGGAAAGAGAGAGGGAGAGGGAAGAGAAAGAAAGAGAGATATCAGTTTTAGGGAATTGTTTGACAATACTCTAGATGTTGATTGACTGGACATGTAAAGGAAAGCACTGCACCTCTAATACAAAGATGATCTTCCAACAGAATTTCCTCTTCTTCCTGGAAGATCAGTGTTAGTCTATAAGTGTCTTTAACTGTTTAGAAGAGGCCCATCAACATTATGGAATATAATCTAATTAAATTGTACTGATTTAAATGTTAATTGCATCCAAAAAACATCTGTTCTAGAAATATCTAAAACAATGTTTGACCAAACATCTGGGCACCATAGTCAAATCAAATTGCTACATATAATTAAATGTATCATTTTATTAACTTTTCACTTATTTTGCTTTTTCAAAATCAAGTCAAAATCATCCTTCATACTGTACATCTGCTTCTGCTCTCAGAATTTCCATTAACATGGGTGTTTATTAAAATAAAACTTATAGCCACATAGCTCATGCTTTTATTTACCTCCACTGCACTTCTTCAATAGATCTCATAGCCTGCTGATTTCCAGTTTGTGTTGCAGTGTTATGAGTACTAGGCATAATGATGGTTTCCACATGCTTTATGTGCCAGACCAGAAACCAGAAGTGCCAACTCACACTTACAGTCGATGGTTTGTAAGAAATGGAATAATATATTTTTCACCTTTCTTGAGCCAGAGATTGGAATTCAGTCACATAATATGGTGACTGAGCAGACATATTTAATAATAGCAAATGTGCAGTAGCTCAATGTCAAATCCTGAATACGTATCAAGAGGGCATTAACCACCATTTCACAGCCACTAACTAGTGCCACTTAATGTCACCAGTCACTTTAGGCTTCCAGGAAAAGCAATGGCTGGTTGTATGGTTTAAAATCGCCTATTTTGAAGAAAGAAGGAATGTAGGAGCCCTGTTTGGAGATTGGCTTGAATTGCGGTTGACTATGAGCCGTGGAGATTTGGCCTTTGTGAAATTTCGAGAGGAAGCACCTCTCATTGAGGCTGCAATCACATTTCCTGTGACAAAGGCGCCATTTATATCTTTACATAGTTGTATATATACAGAAAGATCTTTTTTAGTTCTCCATGGCCTGATGGCTGCTTGGCACCATTTATTTGCATTTTCATAAGCTAATTGAACAACTAAAGGCATAGCTTGGTCAACATCTGCAAAACACACTACCTGCAGTTCTCAAAAGTCGATCAGCAAAGTCGGCATACGGCTCATTAGGTCCTTGAATCACTTTTGACAAGCTACCTTGTAGATCCCCAGGTCCTTGTACAGTTTTCCATGCCTCTAAGGCAGCTGCATTTATCTGAGCATATATATCTGAGTCATAATCTGTTTGAGCCTGTAAGTCTGCGAATTGCCCTTCTCCTGTGAGCATGTCTATATTATAGTTTTCAAACCCTGCAGCCGCGTTTCTTTTAGCCGTTTCTATACAAAGTTCTTGGAATTGCGATCGCCAAACCAAGAATTGCCCCCCGCTTAATGTTGCTTTACATAGACTTTTCCAGTCTGAGGGGGTTAAGCTAAAGGTGTTAAGGGACTCCAGCATACTCAACGTGAAAGGAGCTTGGGGCCCATAAGTCATTACTGCCTCTTTGAGATTTTTTATTGTTTTGAAATCTACTGACTGATGGACATTCTGTCCATTTTTCTTTTCAAATGCTGGCGGTTCCCAATGCATCTGTGAGCTGTCCTCGAGAGCACGTAAGCGATCAGAAAGACTTTTTATTTCTGTTTCTAGGGTATGCAAATGCCTAGTAATACCCTTCATATTTTCTGTAATGGATTCCACCCATGGGGGAGTAGTCACTTCCACAAGTGACTCCTCTGCCTGACGGACCTTTTTCTCGGTCTTTTTAAATTTCTTTTTCCTCATTTTCTCAGGATCACTTTTACTAGATTCCTCACCACTGCTAATTTCACTGACAGCAATATCTTGAGGCCCAGGTTCCAGTGAGAGCAAGTATCCTTCAGCTTTCGCCAATAACTCCCGAATAGCTCTAATAGCTTGGATTTTTGTCATTTTTGGGTCTCTTCTAATACTCTCTTTACTGGTCTCAGTTGGCCCAGTGGAATCTACACTTTTTTGATCACTTTCACTTTTGTCTATATACTCCTCACTGAGAACAGAGTCAGGTATATCAAGGAGTCTTTGCATAGCCTCTATCACTTGGGATTCAGTTATATTCGAACCCATCTTTAGAGACCTTTTAGTTCTTACCTGTCCGCTCCGAAGTTCCCCGTACAGGCCACCACCTGTAGCTGCCTGAAGCGCTTGGAGCAACGGAGCCGCGGGAAAAACTTCAGAAGCAAACTGGAGACAAACAGCTTTTTATTCTGATAACTTTTCTCTCTGGTTCTAATAACGACTAACACACGCCAAAAACACACCCTAAAATGGCGCTGACCCGATCAGCAATTTCCGCCAAGTCACTCGAGATCCCGCAACAATCCCGTGAGACTACGGGTGGCGACAAAGGCCAAATCTCCACGGCTCATAGTCAACCGCAATTCAAGCCAATCTCCAAACAGGACTCCTGCAAAGGAAGACTAAAATCAAGAACACAAAGGCTACTTCCCTTAAAACTAAAAAATACAACTATAAAAGGCCCAAATGTACTACATTCAAAATATATAAGTAGCCCCTTCTCTAAATTTTCTCTGGTTGAAACAAAGTTAGGAAGGGACACTAAAGGTGAATGTTCCAATAACATTTATGGATATTTCAGAAGATGAAGAGAAAGAAAACAAAAACAAGGCAACTATGTCCAAGGTCATGATCAGAGAGGGAAGAGAATACTAACAGTCCCCATTTTAAGTACTCATGACCTGTAGTACATAGATGTGATTGTAAGTGATTTGCACCCCATGAGTGTCATCACCCTTCCCCTATCTTATCTCTATAACTAGGACTTACTTATTCTGCATGTATTAAGAAAAAATAACTCACAAAATTGATAGAAAATACTTTTAGGGAAACCACACACTCATAAGTATGAAAAATACACTCCAGGCATATTCTGCAGAAGTACTAGAGAACAGAGAAAAAGAAAACCTTGCGATTATAGCTTCATATTCTAGCATCTCAAAGGCACTAGAAAAGAAGATAAAAAACAAGGTGTCCATTACTAGGCTTAAATTGAAGTCACAAAGGTAAGATATAGGAAGGGTAACATTGAGAGGGAAGGGAGTCATAGAAAAAATATACATGCTATATTTAGGCAAAAATAAGATCCAGAGAGAGCTGCCCATATCAGCTTTACAGGAAATGCCCTGACATTGTCGCAAAGATAATGCAGTAATAAAAAATGAATTAAGAAATAAAAAAAGAAAAGCACAGAAACAACATATGAAAATATTTCTAAAAATTATGCCATACAGACCAGAAAATATTTTTTCTAAATGAGTGTTTCTCCTCACAAAGATAATACATAGAAAATAACTGCAAAACTGAAGATTAAGGTAAAACCTGGAACATTTGTGAATAAATGGAATAGCGAAAAGGAGACATACATTTTGAGCAAAACAATTCCATTGCACAATTAACAAATGAATTAGGACAATGAGAAGCAAAATGCACAGATGGAAACCATGAAAGTAATTAAAATGACTCTCCACTTTATTTTTGAGTTTAAGGTTTTATTAAATCTGAAGATATGAATCTATTTCTACTTCTAATTATTTTGTATTTTATTGAAGTGTAACCATTCTGAGTCCTTTTAGAAACTCTTCTTAGTAAAGCATTTACTTTCTAAAGGTTGATTGTTTTGATATTAATGTTTTCCACTATCTCTAGCATAACTGTCAGTAAATATGCTTTCACTTTAGATGTTTTGAGATCAACACACATGCACATAAATACACCTATTTTTTGTTAAGAAAACAAAATTTTGGTTTGACAATCAGTGTGTCTTTTAGAAACTGATAATTCCACTGGGCAACATGAAAATATACTCCATGTTAGAAAGGCATTCTGTACTTCTACCTAAATGTAACTATGGTTATTAAGGAATAGTATACCAAAAAAATTAAATTTAAGCTCCAGGGCCTCAAGGAACATATTTTTACATGGATAAATTCAAGTGATGTGGGAGAATTATTAATTAAACAGAGTATGGACAAGGAGAATACTTTCATATAAATCTATATGAGTATATCACATTCATCTTGGCACAGAGTCATAACTGAAAAGTTAATGAACTCAGCAAAACTGTATGAACTTTATGACCCATGCTTGCAGATTACATTGCTAATATAACTCTGTGCTCTCTGTAGAAATGCTAAAAATGGCAGAAAATGTTGTATAAACTTTGCTAGAGATAGAAAAAAATGGGAACATGCGTGATGTAATTAAGTCATACCAATTTATGATGTAGAAGAGGAATGAGAAACAGAAAAAGAAAAAAAGTGTTTTAGAAACAGAAATGACTTGCTATTTTCTTTCCATTGTCCAAACATAAAAAATATGCACCATACTTAAATATAAGTAGACTTCTCTTTGATTAAATAAGCTAATTTGCTAAAATCCTAATGTTTATAAATTCCAGGGTCTAAAATATTCCTCCTAGACTAATACTCAAATTCCTTGTAGATTATTTGAAATCATGAAAGTGAAATGTACATTTAAGCAGCATCTTCCATTTTGTAGCCAACAAATTTGGAGAGGGACATTTATGGTAGGAGTTGGTAAAGAGTTTTATTATTTTTCTATTCTTTTAGTCATTAATGACAGCCATCTAGGCTAAAAAGCAGTAAATATTAGGTTTTGTGAAAAGTGGGGGATGATAAGTGATGAATTTACAGCTATTAACTTGCTTTTCATATCACCTACAATAAGTAATAGGAAAAGTAATAGATAGCAAGGATTATTTTTATAGTTAGCATTTCAATTCATATATCCTGTGGTTTACTATTTGTATTACAAGCAAAAATGTGGAAAGATGTATACAATGGGTTTATTATATATTTCATGTGTTGCAAAACCTAAAATCACCAAAATTTCAACATGCTGTCTTAGAAGACTATGAGGAAGAAATAGATTTTCATTCATATTAAGATTTTTCTTAAATCAGCATAAGTTCCAACAATGGTCTGTTAAAATAAAAGTGAAGTTTATTTTCTAATATACATGTTTCCTTAATTATGACTTAGTTATACTCCAGGTAGGAAAAGTCAAAATGCCATACCTGAAATACTTTTCAATGTAATGGAGCATATTTTGGTAAATAAAAGAAATAAGTTGAAGTCTGACTATATTTTTAATGACTTGTTTTCTACTTTATTTCTCTTTTTTTATTCATGACATACTTCCATTTCCTTTCACTTGTATATTCTTAGTAAATTTTCCAAGCAGCACTTTCCAATGCTTCCTATGCTAAACAATTCCAATAGTGGTGCTACAAAATAGTGTCACTTTTTTTAAAACTGTTTTTAAAAATTATAACACTTCTTTTAGTCATGGAGATTGAATCAAGCATTGAAAAAATAATACACCATTGTCTGAGAACAAATAATTCTAAACCAACACAGTATTTCAATTTTAAAAAATACATCATATTATTGCTTAAAACTCTTTTTATAAAACCAGTTGTCAAGGTTGAACGTTTTCTCTGTAATATTCAACCACTTGCTGGAATCTATTCTAGATCATCATAAACAGTTGTACATATTTTCAAATGCAGAAATTTATTTATCCCAGCATAAATTTGACCATAGTGGATGAAAAAAGAATAATGGACAGACAAGAAAGCAAAAATTGGTAGGTTCAAGTGTCATTTAAATCTGTAGGGATAGAGCAAATGTCAGAGAATTTTCACCAGTAGTAAATACAGATATGAGATATAAATCCTGTACCTAGTAAATTGCACAGTTGAAATATTAATATGAACAAAATAAGCAAACGAATAACTAAATCAATCCCTGAATAGAATCCTTCAATGGAAAGATAGATTGGGGTCAAGATGTTGAATTGTTGGGAGCCCAATTAAAGACAACTCTCAAGCCTACTCCAGCGCCTGCTTTAATAGCCATTATAAAATTACAGTGTTATTTAGGAATAGGTAAAAGGTATATTTGATATAGTATTTCTGTTAAGAAAATTCTTTAAAATATTTTATTATGTACATTTAAGGTGTATGATATGATTTATGGGATATGTAGACAGTAAATGTTATAGTGGAGTAAATCATATCCATCTCATGGTTACCCATTTTTTTGTTTTTGCTGTTGTTGTGACAAAGCACATGAAATCTACTCATTTAACATGAATAACATTCAAAGCAAAATTCTATCACCTGCAGTCCTCATGTTGTATATTAGATCTCTAGACTTGTTCATCCTATGTATATGCTACTCTGTATCTCCTGACCAGAAAATTCTTTCTTAAAAGTCCACCAAAAGCTCTTTCCAGTCTTCTCTTAAGTCATTGATGCAATAATATTAAAGACAGATTAAATCATATTTCTGGCCAGTCACTCACCCAGGTACATTCTTTCTTCGATCACCATGGTCTTTGCAGTTTTATCCTGGCATTATAAATGATTCTTCAAAGAGATGGGTGGTTCTTTAAGCCCAAGTTGATTACTTTTGTAAATATTTACTTCTTTGTGCCTCTTTTCATGCATAATATCTTAAATAAAATCATATAGACTTTTTCATTAAGTGTGGAAGGCACTTTCAATGTCCTTAACAAATAGAAAGTAATACTCCCAGATGGTAAACTGCATTGAACAATAGATGAGTGGTGTTTGAACACATACACAGAGACCCTGGGATTAAAACCTGCTACCAGGAGAGGAATAAACCTTGCACCAAGATGTTTTGTATACATAGAAGTAAAGTGGGCAAGTAATATTTGATCTGTTCCCTATTTAAAAAAAAAAGTCTTAGATTTGTTGACTCAGTGTTGAAAACAGTAGAATTATACTAGAATATGAATAGTCTTCTATATTTTGAAGAGCAAACACAACCTGGAACAAAAGGTACTAGCCTGACTTTATTATTAACTGACAAATGGAGATTCATTTGACGGATTCTAATCAGGATGGTCATCTCCTCCTGGCACTGCTGCTGAGGCTAGAGGATGACATTTTATTAAATTCATATGCTAGTGAATTGTCAGCACTTATTTTGCTTGTATGTTCTGCAGCTTTCAGCGTTATTGATCATGAAATTTTAATATAATGCTTGGAAACGTATGCCTGCATTTCAAGAGCAACCTCAGATTGATTTAGGCCTTAGCTGCCCCCAAGAGAATAGTCCACACTGTTTTGTGTATATTATTTTTTTCCTTTTCTTCTCCTATTTTTCTTTCTCTTCTTATCCTCCCTCATCTAATTTCTCTTCCTTTTTCCTATTAAAAACAAAATATGCCACTGAATAAAAGAAAGTCTCCCAAACTGGTTTGGTTTGATTTTTAATATACAAACTATTCTAAATACTCACATAAAAAAGGTTTCTATAACTAATACATTTATGGTAACTCATTAGATTTTACCTATATTTAAACATTGGTATACTATGCCACTTTTCCTGTGTTATACATAACATTGTAACTCTGGTTACAGTCAAATTTCTTATAACACACAAATAATAAAAATGTCTATTAATTCACATAAGTGGTTTCATAATTAACAGTCATTTCCTTTACATTTGATAGAAATGGCTTTGGATAAGTTTTAATTTGTATAATTTTAGGATTTATTTAGACTCCTACCGGTCTTTTGAATGACACTTTTTCTTTAGTGCTATGAAATCATTTTTCTTTTTTTTCCCTCCTCCCTATCCACATAGAAGCTGGCAGAGAAGGGCCATTGCTTGCCTTTACTTGTGTTGGTCTTATAATAAGATTGAAAGTCTGTTCAGAACATTGATTTTTTTTCTCAACAACTTGATTACTGCAATTCCCTGATAGTTGGCTGCTTTTCAACTACTATATCAAATTGCAATATGTACAAAGCCAAGCTGCAAGACTGGTGGTCTGCAACCACATATTGGGGGAAAGCAGCCTCCTCTTAAGGTTTTGCCTTCAATCTCTTATAGAGGCGGTTTGATATGGACTATAATCTTTTTTACTTTAAGACAAGTTCTCATATCTTTATAGTAAAAAGTTTTAAAGACCATGTGATGATGAAATATATTAAAAGACTGTTTTTAAAGACCATGTGATGATAGTATTGAGGCAAACTGTAAAATCATAGACCCATAAAATCTGATCTTTCTGTAACTTAGTTACCTGGGTTCTAATGGCCAAATTCAACTTGAATAATAATGGAGATAGAAAAATGGTCATCACTGCACAGAGAATATAACATATAAAAAGAACTGCTCCAACCGAGTGGAATCTGTCAGGAGCATTAGTGTGTCCAATAAATTACCTTTCATTTAATACAACTAGTGAGTAAGTGAATGAAAGAAAGAAGCCTAAGCAGTAATGTATCTTAGAGAAAATTAAGATCTATCCCAATCAGAATTTAAGATACTGATTTTGAAGTATTGGTCTCAAAATAATAGAAAGATGAACTATTTATACACATTTATGGTACAAATATATTAAAAGACTGTTTTTAATATGAGACATGGTGGCTATAATCCTACCTACAATCCCAGATACTTGGGAGGCTGAGGCAGGAAGATCACAAATTTGAGGCCAGCCTAGGAAACCTTATGAGACACTGTCTCAAAATAAAAATTTTTAAAAGGAGCTAGATGTGTACCTCCCTGGGAAAGCACTTTCCCAGCATGTGCAAGGCTCTGAGTTCTATCACCAGTACTAGAAAAAAAAAAAAAAAAAAAAAAAAAAAAAAAAAAAAAAAAAAAAAAAAAAAAAAAAAAAAAAAAAAAAAAAAAAAAAAAAAAAAACTCTTTTAAGAAATATGTTAAATGTTAAAAATAACTATAAAATTAAAGAAGAAAAACTTAAAATAGTTATGCTTTTATGAAAAGTGACTAATGCATCCACTAGATACAGAAAACTCTTGAATGAAACATAAAATCATTATGGCATAACCAGCAAATGAATAAATTCAGGTGTCCTATAAAAGAAAAATGTATCCCTTTTTTAGATTATACACTAAGTCAGAAATTATAAGATGCATTTTATACTTGGAAAAAAACATATTGAAAATATGCAATAGTTACTAATTACTAGGTTGTGACTAATTTTATAAATACAAAAATCCATAATTTCTGCCTACAATATGGAAATCCAGAAAGATCTATAAATCAGAAATTTTTATTTCTGTCCTTTATTTGTGTTCAGTTGTTAATTTCAGGAACAAGCATATGTTTTACTGCAAAAAATATTGACCAGTTTTACTACTATCATTCCATAGTATTATTATTATTATTATTATTATTATTATTATGCAATCTATAGTATTTATACCATTTTACATTTCTGAATATATTGCCCAACTAAACAGTTCTGTAACTTGAAATACTTGTGGTTCTAAATATTTTAGACAGAGAATTGTGAATATATGCAGTACTAGTTGAATTTCACATTGTTTGTTTTCTCATTTATTCATTCAACAATGCAACAAACATATACTGTGATCACGTTCTAACAAATGATCTAGTCACTAAAAACAGTTCTCAAACAGCTTCCAGGCTAAAGGGAAATAGATATTGGAACACAATGGCATTTAATTGCGGCAACTACTAGACAGAAGGAAACAGTTAAAAAGCCCTTACCTCAGCCTTAGTCCCCATGCAAGCAGGGAAAGCATCTTGGATGCCTGAAATCCAGGCTAAGTTTGATGATCTAATGGATTTAGTGAGAACAAATATTAAGTGTGAATGGTCAGCTAAGGTAATCGTGAAACACTTGATCTGGAATCTCTTAAATATTTGAGTCTTACTGGAAAATGACAAGGCAAAACGCAAGAGTAGGAATGTTTGATTTATTTGCAAGATTCAAGGTAGCTGATGTAAGATTTTATGGAAAGGCTGACAGAATCATGATTTTGTTCAGAGACATGGGATTTTTTTCATTAAATAGTTGATTGGAAGGGGATACACCAAATAGATGGCAGGGAGACACTGGCTTGAGGATTGTTGTAGTAAGACAGATAAGAAAAGAGGAAAGTGTTCTCTAGGACAGTGGTCTGTGAAATTGTGCTCTCAAAGAATATTATGTAATATTTCATGGAAGTGTTTAGCATGATGGTTATAAATTTAAATAGATAAAATTGCTGTTTCTGTTGTATATCTGCAAGTCTATACTATATATATATATATATATATATATATATATATATATATATATATATATGACAACAAAGAAAGGGAATGCCCAAAATAGTAATTATGTGCAGCTAAACTTAAATGTACATATGTATGTATGTGTATGCATATGTGTATATATGTGATATATATACATTATACATGTATATTCTTTTAATCAAAAATAATAACCTGCATACCTTACCCACCTATAGTTACAACTCAATTAGTCCATATGGGGGAGGGTAATGCACTGATTAGGTTAACATTTTCATAGCCAATCATTTCACCTTTAAACTTTCCTGCACTGTTTCACACATGAGTTTTGGGGGGATACCTAATATTTAGACAACATGAAGGAATACTAAAATAGAGAAAGGAAGACATGCTTTGTTTATAAAAGTATTTCAAATTATGTATCCCAGATTTTAATACAAATCCAAATGATAAATAACTTACTGAATTTTTATGCTCTTCTTCTGCCACTTTAGTATTAGAATGGGAAACTAAGTCATCAGTTTTATACTTAGATACATTACTGAGCTACTTCTACAAAGCTATTGATGTATATGTTATCCTTAGTTTGGATGTCTTCGGGATGAGATATCTCATGTTACTTTTATTTCTAGGATTCTATTTCTGATTTCAATTCTGGTGAAATATCACAAAACTTAAATCTGAAATGCTGAAACTTTGTTTATTTAGTGTGGCTTTGAGGGAAACTCTGAGCACACATTTCTTCCTTCTCCAGAATGGAATAATCATGCATGTAAAAGAATAATCCTTGTATAAAAGGAAACAGAAAATCACAAACTTATCTTCAGTCCTTTTCCTATACCACTTTACTTTTATGAAAAGCTGATTTAAAGTATTAATTAACAAAATAGCAGTTATCATGAAATCAGTAGTGTGTGTCAGACATAATGAATATATGCTGCGTTTAATATATTCCTTTAAAAATAGGTATAAGGTAAGAGTTACAGATGTCATTTTATAGGCCAGAAATCAAAACTTGGTGAGTTAAATAACTCATTTGAGAACTCAACCTTAGTAAATGGCACAGCTAAAATTCCAGAACTGCTAGCTTGAAAGTCATCCTTTCACTAATAAAGAACAATATATGTTATTTCCATAAAACTCCTCTGAGATATATTTTAGAATCTAAATTTATTTTTCACACCTAGAATGACAAATATGCTTTTGATATGTTGTGCATTATACAGAATATGGAGAGAATACAGTGCCAATTTCAATCATTTTTGTCAATTCACACACTGACATTCCTAGGAAAACCTGAAACACCTTCTATGAAAAGAGTCCTCAAGTGTGATATATAAAATTTTTAAGAGTTAGTACATTTTATCCGTTTACTGGCAGATAAAAAGAATATTAAAAGTAAGTTATAAAAACATAGCTGTCAAATATTCTGAGATTGATAAAGCAAATAATGATAGTAATTATTATTATAAACAAATCATATTGTATAAGATTTGTACTAACTAGTCCCTTTGCATCCAGTATCTAATTTGATTCTCAAACTTTTTAGCCTGGGTTTAGTTTCCCCTTTTCCAAATATTATTTATTACTACATCCAATCATAATAGTACCACTTTTTAAAAACATCCAATCAAAATCAAAGCCTTGCTTCCTTAAACCTTCTCCCAAATCACCTAACACACACACTCACCCTGCAGCAAGTTCCCTTGAATGCCATCCCACTATGATGCACTGTGGTTCACATGTGAATTCTTCTTCATCCAAATTGGCATAAATTGATTGTTTTCAACTACAGTTGTGTTCCCAGTCATCTTTGGCTATTGATACATGTAAAAAAAAATACAATGAAGTATATTTTGCATCAACATAAACCACTAGTTTGACAATTCCAGTATGTTGTTTTTCATTCAATGAATTGTTTAGCCCTATGAATACTCACTTTGTTGTTTGCAATGACTCTAGACAGTAGCTGTTTTCTTTCTTTTTCCTGTCCATTCTCCACTTCCTTCCTTTACTCCTCCTCTTGGCAGAATTGGTAATAAAGGTTGTGTGTTAACTATAGCCATATTTATTTATATTTATTTAATAAAGTGTGTCTTACTAATGAAACTCAATATTTTATTGTAAAATGTTTTGTTTAATTGAAGTCCATCTAAGGAACGCTTCGATCAACTGTTTCTATCATGGTTTGTGTGAATAATTGAGGGGAAAGGCAACAAAAGAGAAAAGCTAAAGGCAATGATTGCAGTGCTGGTTTCGGTTCACAGGGCCCTCATGCATTCCACAAAATGGTTTTAAAACCCCAAGAGTGAAAGGTCAGTGAGTCAAGTAGTGCCACACAAACCATTACGGCCTTGCTCTCAGACCCTGCACGATTCAAGTTCCTCCTCACATTTGTAATAAATCACAAAGACTAATTTGACACAAAATACACTATCCTTAAAACATATAAATCTTATGCAGCATTCCATTAATTGAAAAAGAAAATAACCAAGAAACTATAAAGCATTACCAGAATGCTTTTTTCTCCTTTAAAAGTCATTATCTTTGTGATCTTTCAAGTTTCAGAATAGCAAACTCATCTGTATAATGTGCAGTTTATGCTGCAATGCATGTGACTAGAAGCTCTCTCTCAGAAGGGGAATTGCTGCAACATTCTGCACCTTTAAAACATAGAGAGGAGCTATCTCTATTTCTGGACTTGTAGCTATAGTTGGAGGATAAACTACTTTCCTTTTGTTCTTCTAGAACTTCTTGCTTTGCCTATACCTTATACCATAATTTGACTATATTTTCAGCAACAATAGATCCAAAATAACATAAAATGAAATAATCTTATATGTCATAGGTTTCACATTCACATTTCTTCCATATTATTATTGGTGATTTATAGTCGTGCATAATGGAAGAATTGTTGTTATGTATTTGTACATACACAAAAATATAACAGCATAATTTGGCCAATATCATTCTCTAGTTATTTTCCCTTTTCCTCCCTTCCTCCCTCCTCCTGGTCCCTTTCGTCTATCACATTCATATTCTAAAGGGAAATCTGAAGATTTTAATTTTAATATTGGTTTACTTCAATGTAATTGTATGATAAAGAAATATGGCAACTCTAAATTATTCTAATCATCAACATTTTTAAAAAATGTATGGTACAACAAAGACTTTATATCTTTGTCATTAGTACTTTGGATAATAGATTGTTGACAATTAAACCAACACTTAACTGCTTAGAGTGAATTACAAAGTTCATCAACAGCCATGTCATCTTATTCATGTTGTTGTTAGTCTCTTAAACAATATCTTTAGCTTTTTCACAAGGTAATGTTTAAATATTTAAGAAACAAGAAGTTCTGATACCTTTTAAGTAGGGATATTAAACAATTTATTTCAAAAGAAATTTGAAACCAATGGGGGAAAAACATATCACACATATTCTAACCATTGTCATTAACACAGAGTAAACAACAAATTTAACACATCATGTATCAAATCCTTGTATGAAATTTTAAAACCATCCAAGTCAGAAAATAATTTTAGATCCTTAAACTTGAGAGAGCTATTGGGAGGTAAAAAGGATTAAATATGTGTCATCTGCATTCTGCTCATATCAGTTTAAGCTCAGACATACACACACCCTGTTTTCCTGTCTTTTCTTTTTTTCTTTGTTTTGCAAGAAAGTTAAAATTGTCTATAGCCGGGCGCGGTGGTAATAATGAGGCAGGAGGATCTGCCTAGGATACATTTTATAGTGCTGTATTGATGTAATTAGCTGTATTTGTATAGTATTTTAAAACTATACATATTTAAATCATGTAATTTAATAATTTGAGATATAAATGTACACCCGTGATATCAACACCATAATCACAATATATAATAAAACATAATCACAACATGCAATAAATACATCTATCACCTCCATTTGTTACTCTGCCTTTCTTAGAAGAATATTTAACATGAAATTTTACCAATTTTACTAAAATTTTAGTAAATTTTTCAATGCAAAAAAAAGTATTACTAACTATTGGCACTGTCTTATAGCATTAATCTGAAACTTATTAATTTTATATAATTGTAACTTGAAACTAAAAACTCCCCTTTCCCCCTACTGCTGTTCTCAGCCATTGCCATTCTGTTTCTCCTTTTTAAAAAATATTTGTTCTTTTTTCACATATTATATGACAGTATATCTAACATATTATACATACATGGAGTATAACTTACTCTAATTTGATCCCATTCTTGTGGTTGAACATGATGTGGAGTTACACTGGTCATATATTCATTTATTAACATAGGAAAGTTATGTCCAGTTCATTCTACTGTCTTTCATATTCCCATACCCACCCCTTCCCTTCATTCCCCTTTGTCTAATCCAATGTACTTCTCTTCTTCCCCCATCACCCCTTACAGTGTGTTAGCATCCACATATTAGAAAGAACATTCAGCCTTTGGATTTTGGGGATTGTCTATTTCACTTAGAATGATAGTCTCCAGTTATATCCATTTACTGGCTAATGCAATGATTTCATTTCTTTATCCATTCATCTACCAAAGGGTACATAGTTTGGTTCCATAGCTTGGTTATTGTGAATTGAACTGCTATAAACATTTTTGCAGCTACATTACTGTAGTATGCCAATTTTAAGTCCTTTGGGTATATATGAGTCTGATTGCTTTAGTTTAATCTTGCAGTACTTGGGCTTTTGTAACAGACTTAATTTACTGAGCACAACAACTAGGTTCATCTATGTTGTCTCTTATGGTAGAATTATCTTCCTTTTTTAAAAAAAAATTGAATGATATTCCATTGTATGTACATACCACATTCTCTTCATGCATTCTTCTATTGATGAACATTTGTATCATTTATGTATCTTGACTATTGTGAATAATGCTACAATGACCCCTGGAGTGCAGTTATTTCTTCAACATACTGTTTTCATTTGCTAGGATAAATATTGAGGGATGGAACTGCTGGATTATATAATTGTTCTATTTTTGTATTTGGGGAGGAACTTCCATAGTGTTTTCCATTGATAATTTCTTTAAAAAGCAGAGAATAGTTATTTCAGGGTATGATTTGTAACTGGGAAACCAGAAGATGTTGCATTGTTTGCAGATCATGTAAGTAAAACTCACAGTTAAATGGCTTTATATTATGTCATGGACTACTTCTTAAAAAGTTCAATTGTACTAAAACTAAATTTTTATATAAATTTGAAGTGATCCCCCATTCCCTGACAATTGATGTTTACACACACTAACCAAAGATACCTTCAGAAATTTAATGGATTTGGTATCAGAATAAACCTTATCTCCACACATATAAATCAAACTAAAATGAATATATTTTTATTCTGAGAAGCTATATTCTTAAAAAAAGTGAAATTTAAAAATTCATCAAATTTATAATTAAGGGAAAATTTATTGCCAATACATAGTCTAAGTGCCAATACTTCAAAACTGTTATATAATCAAAGTAGTAATTCATTATTTTATGGAGGTTTTCAGATGTTTTGCTACCAGCTTTACTACAGTAATTATTCACTGACCATGGAGACCAGCATTAAGGTAATTGAAGAAATAAGTGTGTAGGTATCACAAAGGCTACAGCTGCTGAGCTAATTCAAATATTTTCTGAGGTAAGAAAAGTGATATAATATGAGCAATTTAAACTAACCCTAATGTTTGCTAAGATCAAAAATTAAATAAAATATCAGAGAACAGATGCAGAAAATATACTACATTTGCATCCTCTTTTCATATCTACTACTAGTGCCTTGAGTGAATTTCACAAAACATGAGCCTCTTGTACTTAATTCTTGAACTTAAATATCAGGACAATGCTTCTCAGCCTCAGAGATTCATAGGGGAAATGCAGACTAAAAATGATTATATGGCAAATGCAAATGTTTATGAGGAGTATTAGCCTGAAGTTTGGACAAAAGAAAACACATGCCAAAAAGAAAGATAGTCTACATTGAACTTTTCTGAAGCTATAATGAGCTTTGAATTCATGTTAGACTAATTTCCTTGAATAGAAAAAGTTTTATGTGAATTTAATGTATGCTTTACAATAGAGTGCTTTTATCATGTAGTCCTGGGCCAACAGGGATACTAAGGCTAATTTCCTGGTATATTTTATTGAATGCACTAAGAATAATAAGTACACACCATGAGATTTAAAATTCCACTTAGAGTCTCTTCATCACAAACCAGAGGAGTAGAAATCAAGTATTCCCAGACATAGCCTCTCCCTAAAGAAACCTTACAGTAATTAGGCACCCACAGTAATAAAATTTCACTGGGCAGTTAGAAGGGCAGAGGCAGGAAGTGCTTATAAACTTGTCCTGAATTTTAACTAATACTTGAAGTAAAAAAGAATTTAATGCTCATCAGTCTGTATTTTCCTGTTAATGTTAAATCCTTCTACTCAAATATTTAAAATGTGACTCAACTAATACATTTATATTGCACCAACTAACAAAAATAATTTAATATATTTCAAGACCTGCTTAGTAAAACAGTTGTGCTAAATAAAACAGCTACAAAGTTTGTTGAAACTAATTTCAGCAAAAGAACAAAAGGAATATTTTTTTAAAGTATCCAGAAAGCCTTTTTTGTTGTGGGGTTTTTTTTTGTGTGTGTGTGGTCTAATTTTTTTCTCAAACTCACACTATGTTGATCTCATTGATAATTGTGATAATTGTAACTGTTCCTTTAATTAAAGTTAAGTTTTATAGAAAAAAAATTTAATTGACTTAAAGTAAATTGTAAATGTTCACAGAAGACTCTGATTTGGGCCTCCCTAGAACCTTTTTCCAGAAAGCAATTGCTGCCCCTGTACAGGTAAGCAGTTGGTTGGCAGGTCCCAACAGACTACATACTCTGTGTCTGTGTCAGGTTCCCAGTAGAAGTGCTTCTCCTGGGTGGGGGGCTCCAGTTAGTGACTGAAGAGGTGGTGGTACAAGTGCTTAGCCATCTCCCCTGCAATGGTGTTCCTCCAAGTCATGTACGTGCATTGAATCAGATCTTTATATGGGACTATTCTCAAAGAAGATGGATACAGAAACCCAAGAACCAAGAACTGTAAGTAGTGAGTACCTGTACCATTTATCCTAATGATTCACTTAAAGACTGTGCTTCTTGCTCCTGCAGGGTTAGAGCTTCTAACCCAAGAAGACTGGTTAGGAACCATAAGGAAATACTAGTAATAACTTTCAACTTATCAGTATGAGCTTTTGTGTCCGGTAAGCAGCAGACAAGAGGAGTTAATATTTTAGGAGGAATAATTGGTCATAATTAGCAAGAATAAGTAGGACTGCTTTTATACAATTGAGATGTGGACATTATGTGCAGATTTCATTTGATAACTTGGACTGGACCCCTGTTGGTGCTCCCTAGCCAAATTTGAATGAAGAGAGCATTTGAATATATCTGAGAAGGTCATGGTTATCAGGACAGCAGACCTATCAAGAATGAAGACTTGTTTCACACCATCTGGTAACAGAGATGGTAGCTGAGGGTGAATGGGATGTGTAATGAACAGAGTAGCAGATGATAAGTATCCTTCAGGACCACAAGACCAACTTCAGGGATGATCCCTGAAGTTTATCCCACTAATATCCCTCTTCTAAGACTTCCCTCAGGGAGAATAGCTCTCTCTGAAGGGGCCGCCTTTCAAATGTGCATTAAGAAGTGGATCTGTGTTGTATAATTAAGGACCTGCTGCTTGGCTGCAAGGAATGTGGTTAGTTGGTAGCCTCTAGCTCTTAGTTCCATCATTCAGTATTCAAACTAAGGCAGTAGTCTTCCAGGGACAGCCTCTGGCCAATGACTGAGCAAGTTAGTGGTAGATAAAGTCAAGCTCTTCCTACTGTGGCTGAGTAAGGAGATGGTGCAGTGGTGACATAGCTTTCTAATAGGTTCTTTTCTTAGAACTCATGGTCACAATAATGGAAGAATTGTTATTATATATTTGTACATACACAAAAATATAACAGTATAATTTGGCCAACACATTAGATGTGTTAGGTCCGCATCTTAGGCTGACAGTACCCTTTGATCATGCTGCCTCCTTTTTTTTGCTTTCACAAGTCTACTCCTCAATAAGCTTTTGATTTAATAACTTTGTCTCAACACCAACTTCTCAAAAAACTTAACCTCAGTAACCTGCTAGAATCAACTGCTATCAGATTTTGTTATTTCTTGCAGAGAATATTCATGGTATTTTTCATTCGCTCACTAATTAATTAATGTATTATTTTTTATGTATATCCAAATATGTGTATTCAGAATCCAAGGTATGGAGCAGATTCTGTTTAAGATAATATGTTGGACACATTGGCTTCTCTCACAATGATCTTGTCTTTAAGAAATTAACACACGCCGGGCGCGGTGGCGCACGCCTGTAATCCCAGCACTTTGGGAGGCTGAGGCAGGAGGATCACGAGTTCAAAGCCAGCCTCAGCAATGGCGAGGCACTTAGCAACTCAGTGAGACCCTGTCTCTAATAAAATACAAAAAAAAAGGGCTGGGGATGTGACCCAGTGGTCGAGTGCCACTGAGTTCAATCCCCAGTACCAAAAAAAAAAAAAAAAAAAAAAAAAAAAAAAAAAAAAAAAAAAAAAAGAAATTAACACAATAACACAAGTGATAAGACATTCTTGAATTAAAAGCATTCTTTTTTTGCCACTAAATACTCAAGAAAACCATACCCTGAACATTCAGATTGGCAAATATTTTTTTACGTTGAAAAATTAGAGTAGATGTCATTAAAAAACTGTGTTGCTTGATCTGGGCCATAAAAAAGAAATAACATTGCATGTGCAGAAAGTTAGGGCAAGATCACTGTGGGAAGTGGACACACAAGTATAGTTTCTATCTTTTTATGTGTCTAGACACATGAAACTAAATGAAATTGTTTTTTGTGTCTCATTGATTTATAAATTATACATATGTGTATATATATATATATATATAAATCATATGTATTAGTAGGGATGATGTAGTTATTTGTTGCTCAGAATGAAAATAAAAATTGAAGATGCAGAGTAGAGAGTGAAAAAAATATTTTAATGAGACACAGTTGGATTAGTAACTAGGCTGCCCCACTTAGACTGAGCAATAAATATCCTTGCATCTGGTCTCCTTGATGGCAGTATCTGCTTCCTCCAATATATCTGCTGTAAGGCTGATGGATCCCATTCTTGTAACATTTTGAGCACTTAAGCATGTCACAGAAGGACCACTCTTCTACCACATGCAACATTGGGTATTCTTGACATAATTATCTTGTAGTTCTTAAATCATGCTCTCTCAAATGTCTTTTATTTTTTTTTTACCAGATGCTCCTGCTATCGTGTTAATTTTTTAAGTACTAGAGTCATGTTAAAATAACCTTCACCATCATTTCTTCTTCACTTGGCTGACTACTTATCATTCCAGATTCACATTAGCATCATCTTCTTTAAATGAGTTGTCCTTTCTCCGAATAAGCACAGACATTCTGTGTATCTCTGTAGCCTTTGTCAAACATATAACAATTACCATTAGTCCTTCTATTGAGTTTATTTTGGGTTTTATATCCTTCCCATTATTAAAAATGGCAAATACTAGTTTTTTTCTTCTTCCTCTGTGTGTGTCTGAAGACTTGTGAAAGGTGATTTATACAACACAAAGAGAAACCAGAGAAGCTTGTAGACTGAAACCTTGTAGTTATTCAGAAAATGTTGTTAGAATAGAGGCTTCCTAGTTTTCATCATTCAGGTTTTAGAATCCAAGAATAAGTTTATAAAAACAAGATAAAAAAGAAAAAGTAACATAGTCTACAATTGATTTCCTGAACAATGACCTTTATTTAAATAATAAGAAAAGAATAGGAACCTTGTGAGTGGTTTTTAGCTTTTGGCTCTGGAGTATCTGAAAAACTTTCTGTCATTGTAGAATTTTTCAACATAAGAGTCTTGAAAGAAAGCAGTTTCCATAACTAATACTAGAAGTCAAAAGGCTGGTATATATTTATCCAGCCTTCCTTAAAGTAACAAGACCAGCACATGACCATCTACTTTGACCATCTACTTCTGAACTTCGAAGCAAGAACCAGTTTCAAAAGAAAAGATAGGTCATTATCCTAAATGCATGATTGAAGACCTGAATGGTACGAATATACTTTGTATACAAACAGTTGTATGTAAAAAGATGCTATATATGTGCATTATGAATTGTAATACATAATAATATTATAAATAAAAATAAATAAAATATTAAAAAAAGCAAAGAAAAGATAGAAGAAACATCTGGGGGTAATGGTACTGAAGTGGGAGTGTGACATTCAGGCTGCAGGCTCTGTCCTGTAGCAGCAGCAAAAACAGTGCCCTCTGCTGAAGGGCAACTCTGTCCTGGGGGTTCTGCTTTGGGAACCTGATTTCAATTGGTCTAGCTGCTGTATTGTTTCTTTGGTTTCTGAACATTCTTCAGCTTGGTTTGCAATTTTTCCTACGCCACTTGTAGCCATTAAATACTCATTCAAGAAATTTCTGTTCTGTACAAATGAGACAGTTGTTTTCTGTTGCCTGCTTCAAAAAAACACTGGTATCGGGAGATGAGGCACGAGCAAAACCAGATGCGTACAGTAAATAAAATAAAACAGGTACCTTCAGAAAAGTGAAAACCTAGGTTAACCCAGGATATCTCTGTTGCCTTCAACTTTTGTATCTAGACTTCCAGAAGAAGCTGCTGTCTTATTCTCCAAAGCATATATTCCAAATACACATTATATATTTTCTATCTCCCTTACTACAGCCTGTGTTCAAGCCATATTTCTTGGCTATTTTAAGCAAATTTTTGTGTCAATGTTCTCTCCCGGTCCCAAATTAATTAAAAGCTTCTTCATGTAAGCCAGTAGCTAAAAGCTTTAGAAATTCAAGAGAGAGACATCAATTAAAAAGTTTTGTCAAAAACTTTATTTTATGTGTAAAAAAGCATTAAATATTAATCAGATATTCACCAGAAAGATTTTTCCAACCTCTGTTCTTTTTCAGACCTCAAAATTGGAGGATAATTGCAAAAACTTCTGTGTCTCACTTTCTGCTATATATAGAAAGTCAAGAGAAACAATTCACCTACTGTTAAATTCTCTGAAATTAGGTACTGCTTTTGTCTCTGTTCAGGAGACCATTTTCTTTCAATCAAATGATTGACAGAGATATAATATTATAATGTTATAATATTTCTCATTTTGAGCATGTAAAGATCAACTTCATCTATTTTGTAGAGACAATACTTCAGTGTAGCAAGACTATAAAATTCTCATAACAAAGTACAGTTTATAAAGTCTATAGAAAACTACCTCTACCCATCGTTACTTACATAACTAGTTTACAGACTCGTAAAATAAGTAACTTAAACTTGTCTCCCATTGCTCTAAAAATGTTTGAACAGTTCATTTGTTCAGAAAAAAATTTTAATTTAATCCATCTGTGACTGTAGGTCTCAATTATTTTTTATTTTTATTTGGATGAAAGTTTTTAAAACATATTTTTGATTGATATATAATATTCATGCATATTTATGAGTTATGATGTGATGTTTTGATTCATACAAAGCATTTATCAAATAAGGATGATTATCCTGTACATCATTTTATAGCTTTATCATGTCTTTCTTGTGACAGATTAAAAATTCTGTCTTCTTTTAAGATACATAATACATTAGTGTTAATTTGTGAAGTATCCTTAATAATAGATTTGATTCCTTTAATAGGTTTTAGACTTTTCTAATTTCTCATTTCTTCTTCTGTCTTCTCTACTGTTATATTTTCCCCAAAACTAACATACTTTATTCATAATTGTCAAATTTTTATCAAAAATTATTCACAATGCCATCTCTAAATATCTTTCTGCTATCTGATGATTTCTATAATGTTAAATAATTCATTTTGTTATCTTACTATATCAATCTTTGTAAGTTTTTATCAGTTTTTTAATATTATTTTCAAATAATCAAATTTTTGATTTCTCCTTTTATGTTTATTATTATTAATCAGTGCTTTTATATTTGTTTTTTCTTTAGGTTTTCCATGCTTATCAGATATATTCCTGCAGTATCTCCTAGACCAGGTCTTAATTCAATAACATCTCTTCTGTCAGGCAGGTTACAAAATGTTATTTTTATACTTTTGGAAATTGAGTCAACTAAAGATAAGCCACAGTATAGTGTCAATAAATATTGGGTGAGCATCCACCAGTCTCCATCAGAAATAAAAAGATAAATAAAGAGAAAGAGCTAAAAGAGGCTACTCCTGAATTAGAAAGAATATGTGTTAGAGATGTTTATTTTGGTCTGCAACATATATAAAAGGCTAGGACCTGTAAGAAAACATACATAGGTTTCAAAATTAGGTGGGATAGGATATACAGTACAATGAAGAGCAATAATAAATAAAAGGCATATAAGAAATAATCAGGAGCTGGGGCTATATATAGCTCAATGGCAGAGCACTTGCCTTGCAAGTGTAAGGGATTGGGTTCAATTCTCATCAGCACATACAAATAAGTAAAAAAAAAAATAAAGGTCCATTGACAACTAAAAACATTTAAAAAAGAAATAATCAATATAATGCTATTATTACAAAAACATTGATATGCATCCATACAAGAAAACAAAAATAAATATAAGATTTTTAGAAGGAAATACATCAAGTGACTTGTAACACTTGCTTGTCTGGGGATTTTTTTCTGATTTGTCCTAAAATATTTCATGGTCAAAAATTCTATAAGCTTATAAAACCTTACATGGATCATTTGATAACTAAATGCTAATCCACGTGATTTAAATTTGTATGGAATGATTTTAGGCTCCCCCATAATATCTTCTAGGATGCTCACATTATAGGGTTGCTATAATTCCATGAAATATTTTTAAAGTAACAAGTGTAGTGAGTCAGTTTAAATTCATTTTTCAAAAATATACGTAAAAGTAATTTTGGTCTCTTTTTGTTATTTTTGCATCATTAACTCCACCATCTCCAAATGGTTATAAATTCAAATGTAAGAAAAATGATTAATTGCTTGTGTTAGCTCTATATGAAGCACTGGTTGAGCAGATAGAGTAGTGAGAAGTACAAAATGACCTGGTGAGAAGCCATCTGTATTTCTGCCCAATCCTTTAAAAGCACTTCCCCTGCTTTCATTATCACAGTGCTCAATAACAATGTACCAGAAGCTTTATCACCAGGAAATCAAGGGTGTATTTCATGCCCAGGTGATGTGTTTTTATTGTTTTTTGAAACATTTTGGACTTAATTGTAATATTAGGCAAAGGTAACTTCTTAATTAAAATGTCCTTTTAAGAATGGTGATTTTAAATTAAGCTATGAAGAACTGCCTTCTTCCATGATCTTTATTGGCACTTGATACAGCTAAATTTGAAAATGTCCAAAAAGAAAGTCCTGTGATTTTTTCACATAATCAATCAATTGACATGAACTTAAAGGTATCAAGGAGCTAACATTTCAGGTACAACAGAAGAGAGAACTTTTCTTCCATATTGTAGCTAATTCTCCTTATTTACTGAAGGGATATCCTATGATGTCATTATCTATCTTAGGAAGGAATGGTATTATTATAGATAACTTTACTTTCAACCAGTTGATTGTAATTTACAATTTTTAACACATATATAGCTTTATGACTACTTTTTTGGGCAAAAGTAATGCAGCCAGAGGGCAGAAGATAAAATTGTACATAAAGATTAAAATGCTTCCTTCTAAATTATACAGAAAAAATAACATTTAGAGTTCCTATTAATTTACTATTAAATTTATACCAATTAACATATTAGGCATGTTACGTGAAGGACTCAAAACTAGTATAAACACTAATTGGGAGAAACTGAATTACAAGCCAAATTTGTTTTCATACTAAAATCAGTGCAAGAGTATAAGCAGACTCAAATTTTAGTCTCCCATTTAGATATCATTTTCTAATAATTCAAAAAAATTTATTTATCATTGCTTTTATTTTCCATTAAATTTTATGTAATTCATGGTTTACCCTGTCCTACTGCCCAGACAGACTTATATGTTTATATTCAACCACATCAATTTACTCATTCCTCATTTATTGTCTTAAATCTACCCTGGCAATGTTCTTGTTATGTCATATCTTCACTTCTCTTTGGCTTATTGAATAAAACTTTAGATTCATTTTATTCAATCCTAGTCTACCACAACTGGAATTTCTAGTTATTGCCCAAGGTCATTACCTTTTGGAAGTTGGATTTTTTTTTTTTTTCTGTAAGTACTTCTCCAGGTCCAAATCCTTGCCCTGTTATATAATACACTTAAATTCAGGACCCTGTATGCATTATTTCTAACTTACATTTTCATATATATAATCCAGTTTTCCATATGGCAGCTTCGATTCATGTTAACATAACATTTAGGTCTTTGTTCATTTTGCTTACACATTTTGTTGTATCTACCTGGGATTAAATAATTTATAATAAGTGTGTGTTGATATTTGGAAATAATTTGTAGATTTCCTATAAGCAAGGGCAGAATTCCTAGTGTATAGGAGACCATCCTATTGCAATAGGATGGTTAAGGAGGCATTTTAATTGGTGAAAGTTGTAGAAAATATTTTTGTCAAATTATTCTAAAACCTGTCTTCGTAATGATCCAAATGAAAGACCAGGATAGATGTAAAGTTGGGATCCACTTAAATATCTAAATATAATGTGATATAGTCCTGATCTAAATTTGTACCTCCAAGAATTGAAAGCCAACAGTAATTATGAGCTATTAAAAAGAAGAAAACATGCTGGTTTATGTATCATTATTTGCTAAGGGAGATGAAGAAGAGTTAACAATTAAGAATTATTTGAGGTTTTCTTAGCTGAGTGACTAACATGAGTTATGTTTGGAATATCAGAAGTATAGGAATGACTTGCTTTATGGTTTGGGTCTACAAATGTCCCAAAAAGAACTCATATATTAGGCAGTGTAGCAATGATTACAAGTAAATGTTTGCATTGTAAAAGTTATAACCTCATCAGTAGATAAAACCATTAGTTGGATTCATAATCTAAATGGATTACTGGGTGGTAACTATAAGCAGGTGAAGTGTGACTGGAGGAACTAGATCACCAGAGGACTGGCCTTGCACTATATCTGACCCTAGTGTGTCTCTCTCTCTTTCTCTCCCCTCCCCTCCTCCTCCCCCCCCCCCCCCTCTTTTCTCTCTCCTGGTTTCCATACGCTAAGTCTCTTTCCTCTATCACAATCACTTGCCATGATGTTCAACCTCACTTTGGGCCTAGAGCAATAATTTGGTTGACCATGGAATGAACCTCTGAAATCCACAAGCCTGAAAATAAACTTCCTCCACAAAGTTGTTCTTGTCTGATATTCTGGTCACAGAGATAAAAAGTTAACCAACAATGAAATGGGTAGTGAGAAGTTGGATCTTGCTGTGACAATACCTGACCATGTAGTTTGGAAGCCTTTGGAACTGATTAGTGGAAGGACCATGGAAAAGTATGGAGATGTGAGCAGAAGAAGCCCTAGAATGTTGTAAGAAGAGCTTAGTGGGTGATTTTGGTGGGAAGTTAAAAGACCAAAATGCCAATAGAATTGGGAACTATAAAGACTGTGCTCATGAAGTTTCAAATGGAAATGAGCCCTTTATTGAAAGGTGTATAGAGACCACATATGTCACATTCTGGTGAAGAAGTTTGTCTATGTTTTGCTAATATCCTGAGACTTTCTATGAGGCTGCATTTCAAGGTAATGGACAAATTAATTTGGTGGAGGAAATTTCAAGTCAACACAACATTTAGCAGGTAGTATAGGTATTGCTGTCAGCTTTTAACCAGATTTATTGTGAGAATCATGAGAAGAAAGCAGAGAAGAAAGATTTTTAAAACTTTTGCTTTGACCAGAAAAGCACATGTAAAATTGGGACTAAGGAAGTTGTTGTTGTTGAAGAATTTATTGCTATAAAGAGAAGCTAAGTGCTTTGCACAAAGAAGTTAGAAAAGATGACTTGAGGGCAACTCAGAAATCAACAAGGTCATACCCAAGGCAGTCTCAAGGGTATAGCAGTGAAAACTCCTTTTAAGAGAACTTGGAGGCACACTATGTACACAGGGATGCCTAGGAAATTGCTTCCCCAGGATTTGTTTTACTTTACACAGTTACCCAGGCAGAGACCACTGTAGCCATGGTCCAAGAGCTTTAGCTAGTGACAGATATGGGCATTGGCAAATTGGTACTGGTTCTGCAAGTATACAGGATGCTGGGGTTATGGGATAACAGAGTTTCCTCTGAGTTACTATAGAAAGGCTTGAGAGACCAGGTAAGGTATAACAGGCTGATTATCTGTGGATTATCAGCCTGATCCTGAGAGGGCATTGCATGAAGCTGTGAGTATTTAGCCAAACTTCAATGACGAATCCAGGAATTAAGAGATACTTGGAACATGGAAAAGACTTTCCTAGGAAGGCTGCAGCAAGCAAGTAAATCCAGACCAGGAGAAAGACCACGTGTGCAGCAATGGGTAGGACCATAAAGGCAGAACTACCCAAGTCTTTAGAGCCAGCTCACCACCATGTTTTGCAGATGCCAAAATTAGATCTGCACTCTTTAATGTTTGCCCTGCTGGTTTTGGTCTTGCTTTGGTTGCATGCTTTCTTTCTATGACCTCATTCCTCACTTTCTGAATGGGAATGTTTATCATTCCTCACTTTCTGAATGGGAATGTTTACTCTGAACCTTTCCATATTGGATGTATGTAACATGCTTTTTTTTTTTTTTTTTTAAATCAGGGCTCATAAGCAAAAATTTGCTGTGAGTCTTAGAAACATTGTACTTGACTGTTCATAAATGCTGAAACTGTTATGACATTGGTATGTCTTGAAGATGGACTAAATATATTTTTTATTGTGATAGAGTCATGAGCTTTGAAGGATTAGGGGCAGAATATTATGGTTTAGATCTAAAAATATCCCCCAAAGAGCTCATGTTTTAGGCAATGTATTAATTTCTTCTTCAGAAGAAAAAAGAATGGGTTATGATAGGTAATCTAATCAGCACATTAATATATTTGATGATTAATAATTTGGATGGATTATTGGGTGATAACTATAGAGTGTGGCTAGAGGCAGTAGATCACTAGGGATGTGGACTTAGACTACATCTGTCCTTGGCCCTTCCCTCTCCCTCTTTTTCTCTTTGCTTTCTGGTTTCCATAAGCTGAGCACAGTTCCTCTGCCACAGTCTTCTGCCATAATATATTCTACCACACTGTGGACCAAGAATAATGAAGTCAGCCGTGGAGTGACCCTCTGAAACCATGAGCCCAAAATAAACTTCTCCTCTTTTCCAAGTGATTCTCATCAAGTGTTTTGCTAATAGCAACAACAACAACAAAATGACTAGCAGAGTTAGGAAGTAGAGGACAGAATTCACATTGGATATGTTGTACTTGAATGTACTAGAAAAATGAACATGTGGATATGTAGGAAGTTCAGAAAGAGTAGACATTGTGGTGAACTCATCTATGTACAGATTCTGTCAAAGAAGATTACAAGAAAATGAACAAAGAAAATCACAGTGAATTTGGTAATTAGGACATCATCAGTAACCTTTGTGAGTGCAACATGAACATATTCAAAAGCAATGAAATAGTAAGTAAACAGTTTTTTAGAATATATATTTATATCTTCAAATACTTGTCTTCCCCACTTATGCCCACTCTAAACATTTTTTTCTTTTTTTATTTATAATAGTAGTGTGTATTACAATTCATAATGCACATATATAGCAACGTTTTGCATACAACTGTTTGTATACAAAGTATATAAGTACCATTCATATCTTCAATCATGCATTTAGGATAATGATATCCATCTCATTCAACCACCAACTTTTTTTTTCTTTTTCAACATTTTGAAATGACGTATGTCACTGTTTGTCCTCAGTTGAATAATGGAGAAACTGAGGCAGAGTCAGCATTCAGTTTATGTATAGTAGTAAAGAGCAAGAAATTTAAATTTGGCATACTGTTCCTTTATATCAAGTTAAATATTCTTCTTCCATCACCACTATGTCAAGCAGTTTTTCTTTATGATATGATCAGCTCATGCATGTAGTTAAATGGTATATAAACAACAATCAATTCAAATTAAATCATTCCATTTTTAGATGTAAAACTCACCAAGCCATCTCATATCACATAATTGTATAATTTGCTGTAATTACATAATGCTCATATGGTGCTAAAAAAATTGATAGGATGACATTAAAGCAAAATGACTTAAACCAATTTTAATTTGAAATGCAATGATCACATTACTAATAATAAGATTAGTCTAATATTTTAGAATTATATCTTGTAGGAAATTTATGTGTTTCCCCTGAAACAACTTTAACAACGTTCACAGGAAACCCCAGGAGAAAATACATGAATAAAATGTCTATTTGTTACATATTTTAGTACTTACTGATTACATCTTCTTCATATTCAGTCTGCTGAAATTACAAATATATTTGGCCATAAATAATAGTACATTCTTTTATAATTGGCCTCATCTTCAGTGATTTATTCAGTAATAAAATAAGCCATATACTGGGACTTTGATCACTTCTTGGTTAGTGAAATCTGGCAAAACCAAAGATTTACAAACTAAATTTAAAAAGGCAAAATTTCTGCTATCCTGAGTTTATATAATTCCAACTAGAATCAGAGGGGATTTCCTAAATTAGTCATAACTTTAAAACTTCATGGCAATGGTTAAAATAAATTTTTCTGGCCTACAATATACTTAAAATACACTTTTTTAATGAAAAATTTCTGTAGTTATTGTTTTCCAATACTGAATTTAAGAGATTTGTTCAAAAGAAAACATCCATAACAAGACATTTCTGGAAACAGTTGGATAGCAAACTTGTTTGAAAAAAGTACAAGATGTACAAAAGCTAGTTGGTTCACTGAGGAATTAGGTGAGGGGTTACAGATCCTGAGTGAAGTCCTCAGACTCCTGGGGAGCCACCAGCCTACTGACAGTGAAACAAACAGGTGAGGTGGTGTGGTTTATCAAATCCTTCAGAAGTTTCCCACAATGCTTAACCACACTTCTACTGAAAAATTTTCCTATGTGCTTTTTCATAGAATACAATAACTATATTTTATTACAATAGTAAGTGTACCTATAGCCTGAAAAGAGTTATTTTACTTTGTTTTTGTATAATGCACCTAAAAAAAATGGATCATATCTGGACTCAGTTTTCTTGCGAGTAAATTTACCCATGGCCTTCAAAAATTTGATTTACTGAAAATTTTCAGAGACTAACCTGTTTTGAAAGTTTACTTTTAAAAACTTTTTTCTAGGGGCTGGGATTGTGGCTCAGCAGCAGAGCACTCACTTCCCATTTGTGCAGCCTGGGTTCCATCCTCAGCACCATGTAAAGATAAATGCATTGCATTGTGTACAACTAAAGTAAATAAATATTTAAAAAAAAACTTTTTTCTAGCTCTCAATATGAAAAATTTTCACAAACAAAACAAAAATACTAGAATATTGAATCCTGAAACAGCCATTTTAATTTTATTCTTTGTTAACTACCACTTCAACATCCCCAGATATTTCTTTTTTTAATTTTTTTAAAAATTTATTAATTTTTTATTCTAAGTTGTTATAAATGACAGCAGAATGCACTACATTTCATATTATACTTATAGAGCACATTTTTACATATCTCTGGTTGTATACAAAGTATATTCACACCATTCATGTCTTCATACATGCACTTAGGGTAATGATATTCATCTCATTCTACCATCTTTTTTTTTTATTTTCACCCTTTTCCCCCTTCTCTTACCCTCCCTCCCTATTGGCCATTCTAGTGTTCTTCTAATCCTTCTATGCTCCCAGTCCCAACCCCACTGTGAATCAGCCTCCTTATATCAGAGAAAATATTTGGCATTTGGCTTTTTGGGATTGGCTAACTTCACTTAGCATTATAGTCTCCAACTTCATCCATTTACCTGTGAATGCCATGATTTTATTCTCTTTTATTGCTGAGTAATACTCCATTGTGTATATATGCCACATTTTCTTTATCCATTCATCTACTGAAGGGCATCTAGGTTGGTTCCACAGTTTAACTATTATGAATTGTGCTGCTATAAACATTGATGTGGCTGTGTCCCTGTAGTATGCTGTTTTTAAGTCCTTTGGGTATAGATCAAGGAGTGGAATAGCTGGGTCATGAGGTGTTTCCAATCCCAGTTTTCCAAGGAATCTCCATACTGCTTTCCATGTTGGCTGCACCATTTTGCAGTCCCACAAGCAATGTATGAATGTGCCTTTTTCCCAATATCCTTGCCAACATTTATTGTTGTTTGTGTTCTTAATAGCTGCCATTCTGATGGGTATGAGATGAAATCTTAGAGTGGTTCTGATTTGCATTTGTCTAACAGCCAGAGATGTTGAACATTTTTTCATGTATTTGTTGATTGATTGCATATCTTCTTCTAAGAAGTGACTTTTCAATTCCTTGACCAATTTATTGATGGGGTTATTTGAAGAAGCCCTAATCAGGGAGATGGCTATTGCGGTTACCTGGGAGCCATAAAAGATGTTCTAGTTTCCACCTGATAATAATCATACATTCAGTATGCCCGTGACGCACCTGTAAAGCTAAAGGTATATAACCGGGTGAAAGCGGTCAGAGTCAGTCGTTCAGTCAGTCAGAAGAAGAGTTCAGGTTAGAGAAGAAGAAAAGAGAGCGATCAGAACGTAGTCAGAAGAAGAAATGAGAGTCAGAAAGAAGCTAGAGAAAGAATGAGAAGCCAAAGAGAAAAAGAAGAAAGAGTTTTAGTAAGATGAGAAAAGAGTTTAGTAAAAATAAGATATAAGGAAAAGAGTTTAGTTTAGAAGCAAAGAGAAAAAGATAAAAGATTCCTGCCACCGAATTTCCTCCCGCGGTATTGTAGCTGCAACAGAGAATAACAGCATCAGGCAGCTACAGTTATTTATTTTTTTTTTTTTTTTTTTTTTTTTTTTTTTTTTTTTTTGTGTGTGTGTGTGTGTGTGTGTGTGTGTGTGTGTGTGTTAAGATTTTGAGTTCTTTATATTCTAGAGATTAGTGCTCTATGTGATGTGCATGTGGTAAAAATTTGTTCCCAATTAGTTGGTTCTCTATTCACCTCACTGATTGTTTCTTTTGCTGAGAAGAAGCTTTTTAGTTTGAATCTATCCCATTTATTGATTCTTGATATTAATTCTTGTGCTATAGGAGTCTTATTAAGGAATTTGGGGCCTAATCTGACATGTTGAAGATTAGAGCTTACTTTTTCTTCTATTAGGTGTAGTGTCTCTGGTCTAATTCCTATATCCTTGATCCACTTTGAGTTGAGTTTTGTGCATGGTGAGAGATAGGGTTTAATTTCATTTTGTTGCATATGTTTTTCCAGTCTTCCCAGCACCACTTGTTGAAGAGGCTATCTTTTATCCAACATACATTTTTGGCGCTTTTGTCTAATGTAAGATAACTGAAATTATATGTGTTAGTCTCTGTGTCCTCTATTCTGTACCATTGGTCTACCAGTCTATTTTTGTGCCAATACCGTGCTGTTTTTTTGTTACTATTGCTCTGTAGTATAATTTAAGGTCTGGTACAGTGATGCCACTTGCTTCATTCTTCTTGCTAAAAATTGCTTTAGCTATTCTGGGTCTCTTATTTTTCCAGATGAATTTTATGAATGCTTTTTCTATTTCTAAGAGGAATGCCATTGGAATTTTGATTGGCATTGCATTAAATCTGTATAGTGCTTTTGGTAGTATGGTCATTTTGACAATATTAGTTCTGCCTCTCCAAGAGCAAGGTAGATCTTTCTATCTTCTAAGGTCTTCTATAATTTTCTCTCTTTAGTGTTCTGTAGTTTTCATTATTAAGGTCTTTCACGTCTTTGGTTAAGTTGATTACCAAGTACTTTTTTTTTTTTTTTTTTTTGATGCTATTGTAAACGGTGTAGTTTTCCTCATTTTCCTTTCAGAGAATTTGTCACTGATATATAGAAATGCCTTAGATTTATGGGTGTTGATTTTGTATCCTGCTACTTTGCTGAATTTATTTATGAGTTTTAGAAGTTTTCTGGTGGAATTTTTTGGGTCTTCTAGGTATAAAATCATATCAACAGCAAATAGTGATAATTTGACTTTATGTATTTGTATCCCTTTAATTTATTTCGTCTGTCTTATTGCTCTGGTCAGCATTACAATTACTATGTTAAATAGAAGTGGTGAAAGAGGGCATCCCTGTCTTGTTCCAGTTTTTAGAGGAAATGTTTTCAATTTTTCTCCATTTAGAATGATGTTGGCCTGGAGCTTAGCATAGATGGCTTTTATGATGTTGAGATATGTTCCTGTTATCCTTAGTTTTTCTAGTGTTTTGAACATGAAGGGGTGCTGTATTTTGTCAAATGCTTTTTCTGCATGTATTGAGATAATAATATGGTTCTTATCTTTAAGTTTATTGATGTAATAAATTACATTTATTGACTTCCTTATGTGGAACCATTCTTGCATCCCTGGAATGAACCCAATTTGATCGTGGTGTACTATATTTTATATATGTTTTTGTAGCCGATTTTCCAGAATTTTATTGAGAATATTTGCATCTATGTTCATTAGAAATATTGGTCTGAAGTTTTCTTTCTTTGATGTGTCTTTGCCTGGTTTTGAGATCAGGGTGATATTGGCCTCATAGAACGAGTTTAGAAATGCTCCCTCTTTTTCTATTCCCTGAAATAAATTGAAGAGTATTGGTATTATTTCTTCTTTTTTTTTTTTTTCAATTTATTTTTTTATTCTAAGTTGTTAGAAATGACAGCAGAATGTATTACATTTCATATTATACTTGTAGGACACATTTTTACATATCTCTGTTTGTATACAAAGTATATTCACACCATTTGTGACTTCATACATGCATACCCTAAGTGCATGGTATTAGTTCTTCTTTAAAGGTCTTGTAGAACTTGTCTGTATATTCATCTGATCCTGGGATTTTCTTTTTCATCGCTTGAAATTGGTCTGTTTAAATTGTGTATATCATTCTGCTTCAATTTGGGCAAATCATACGACTCTAGAAATTTGTTGATGCCTTCGATGTTTTGTATTTTATTGGAGTACAAGTTTTCAAAATAATTTTGAATTATCTCCTGTATTTATGTAGTGTCTGTTGAGATATTTCCTTTGTTTTTCATTGTGTATGTTAGTAATTTGAGTTTTCTCTCTCCTCCTCTTTGTTAGCCTGGCTAAGGGTCTGTCAATTTTATTTATTTTTTCAAAAAACCAACTTTTTGTTTTGTCAATTTTTTCAATTGTTTCTTTTGTTTCAATTTCATTGATTTCAGCTCTGATTTTAATTATTTCCTTTCATCTACTGCATTTGGTGTTGGATTGTTCTTTTTTTTTCTAGAGCCTTGAGATGTAATGTTAAGTCATTTATTTGTTGGCTTTTTCTTTTTTTGAGGAGTGAACTCAATGCAATGAACTTTCCTCTCAGAACTGCCTTCATAGTGTCTCAGAGATTTCAATATGTTGTGTCTGTATTCTCATTCACCTCTAAGAAGTTTTTAATCTCCTTTTTGATGTCATCTGCAACCCATTGTTCATTCAGTAGCATATTATTTAGTCTCCAGGTGTTGGAGTAGCTTTTATTTCTTATTTTATCATTGATTTCTAATTTCATTTCTTTACGATCTGATAGAATGCAGGGTAGTATCTCTATTTTTTATATTTTCTAATAGTTGTTTTGTGGCATACTATATGGTCTATTTTAGAGAAGGGTCCATGTGCTGCTGAGAAGAAAGTGTATTCACTTGTTGAAGGATGAAATATTCTATATAAGTCAGTTAAGTTTAAGTTGTTTATGGTATTTTTGAATTCTATACTTTCTTTGTTTAGCTTTTGTTTGGAAGATCTATCCAGTGGTGAAAGGGGTGTGTTAAAGTCTCCAAGAATTATTGTGTTGTGGTCAATTTGACTCTTGAAATTGAGAAGAGTTTGTTTGACAAACATGGATGCTCCATTGTTTGGGGCATATATATTTCTAATTGTTAAGACTTGTTGGTGTATGGTTCTCTTGAGAAGTATGTAGTGCCCTTCTTTATCCCTTTTGATCAACTTTAGCTTGAAGTCTACTTTATTTGATATGAGGATGGAAACCCCTACTTGTTTCCTCAGTCCATGTGAGTGGTAGGATTTCTCCCAACCTTTCACCTTCAGCCTGTAGATGTCTTTTCCTATAAGATGAGTCTCTTGGAGACAGCATATTGTTGGGTCTGTATTTTTTTTTAATCCAACCTGCTAGTTTTTGTTTTTGATTGGTGAGTTTAGGCCATTAACATTCAGAGATATTATTGAGACATGATTTTATTCCCAGCCATTTTTGTTTATTTTTGGTATTTAACTTGACATGGTTTCTCCTGTCATTGGTTCTTCCTTTAGTATAATACCTCCCTATGCTGATTTTCATCATTGTTTTTCATTTCCTCTTCATGGAATATTTTGCCAAGGATATTCTGTAGTGTTGGGCTTTCTAGTTGTAAATTCTTTTAACTTTTGTTTATCATGGAAGGTTTTTATTTCATCCTTAAGTCTAAAGCTTAATTTTGCTGGGTATAAGATTCTTGGTTGGCATCCCTTTTGTTTCAGAGCTTGGTATATGTTGTTCCATGATATCCTGGCTTTGAGTGTCTGAGTGGAAAAATCTGCCGTGGTACAAATTGGTCTCCCCCTATATGTGATCTGATTCCTCTCTCTATCATCCTTTAAGATTCTATCCTTATTCTGTGTGCTAGGCATCTTCATTATAATGTGTCTTGGTGTAGATATGTTGTAATTTTGTACATTCAGTGTCCTGTAAACCTCTTGTATTTGGTTTTCCAATTTCTTCTTCATACTTGAGAAAATTTCTGATTATTATCTCATTGAAGAGATTGTGCATTCTTTGGTTTGAAACTCTGTGCCTTCCTCTATCCCAATTACTCTTAGATTTGATCTTTTGCTGCTGTCCCATAATTCTTGGGTCTTCTGTTCATGGTTTCTTACTATCTTCACTGTGTGGTAAAATTTTTTTCAAAATTATATACTTTGTCTTCATTATCTGAAGTTATTTCTTCCAATTGATCTAGTCTGTTGGTGATGCTTTCTATTGTGTTTTTTATTGGGTTAATTATTTTCTTCATGTCAAGGATTTCTGACTGGTTTATTTTCAGAGTTTATATCTCTTTTTTGAATTAATCTTTTGCTATCTGGATTTGCTCTCTTATATCTTTGTTGTAGTGATCAATTTTTGTCTGTATTTGGTCATTTAGGTCATTCTTTAATTCACAGATCATTTTAATTATGAACCTTCTGAACTCCTTCTCTGACATTTCATCAACTTTGCTGAATATGGGTTCTGTTATTGTAGTATTCTGGTTTGTTTGGGTTACTTTCCTGCCTTGTTTTATTTTTTTTTCAAATTTATTTTTTATTCTAAGTTGTTAGAAATGACAGCAGAATGTATTACATTTCATATTATACTTGTGGAGCACATTTTTACATATCTCTGGTTGTATACAAAGTATATTCACACCATTTGTGAATTCATACATGCACTTAGGGTAATGATATTCATCTCATTCTACCATCTTTTTTATTTTCTTCACCCTTTTGCTCCCTCCCTTCCCCTCCCTCCCCATTTGCCGTTCTAGTGTTCCTCTAATCCTTCTATGCTCCCCATCCCAACCCCACTGTGAATCGGCCTCCTTATATTAGAGAAAATATTTGGCATTTGGCTTTTTGGGATTGGCTAACTTCACTTAGCATTATATTCTCTAACTCCATCCATTTACCTTCAAATGCCATGATTTTATTCTCTCTTATTGCTGAGTAATACTCCATTGTGTATATATACCACATTTTCTTTATCCATTCATCTACTGAAGGGCATCTAGGTTGGTTCCACAGTTTAGCTATTGTGAATTGTGCTGCAATAAACATTGATGTGGCTGTGTTCTTATAGTATGCTGTTTTTAAGTTGTTTGGGTAAAGACCAAGGAGTGGAATAGCTGGGTCATGAGGTGGTTCCATTCCAAGTTTCCAAGGTATCTCCATACTGCTTTCCATATTGGCTGTACCATTTTGCAGTCCCACCAACAATGTATGAGTGTGCCTTTTTCTCCACATCCTCACCAACATTTATTGTTGTTTGTGTTCTTAATAGCTGCCATTCTGATGGGTGTGAGATGAAATCTTAGAGTGGTTTTGATTTGCATTTCTCTAATTGCCAAAGATGTTGAACATTTTTTCATGTATTTGTTGATTGATTGTATATCTTCTTCTGAGAAGTGTCTGTTCATTTCCTTGGCCCATTTATTGATGGGGTTATTTATTTTTTTGGTGTTAAGATTTTTGAGTTCTTTATATATTCTAGAGATTAGTGCTCTATCTGATGTGCATGTGGTAGAAATTTGTTTCCAATTAGTAGGCTCTCTATTCATCTCACTGATTGTTTCTTTTGCTGAGAAGAAGATTTGTAATTTGAATCTATCCCATTTATTGTCAAAATGACCAACTACCAAAAGCACTATACAGATTTAATGCAATGCCAATCAAAATCCCAAGGACATCCCTCATAGAAATAGAAAAATCAGTCATGAAATTCATCTGGAAAAATAAGAGACCCAGAATAGCTAAAGCAATCCTTAGCAAGAGGAGTGAAGCAGGTGGCATCACTATACCAGACCTTAAATTATACTACAGAGCAATAGTAACAAAAACATCATGTTATTGGTACCAAAATAGGCTAGTAGACCAATAGTACAGAATAGAAGACACAGAGATTAACACATATAATTTCAGTTATCTTATATTAGACAAAGGCACCAAAAACGTACATTGAAGAAAAGATAGCCTCTTCAACAAATGGTGCTGGGAAAACTGGAAATCCATATGCAAGAAAATGAAATTAAACCTCTATCTCTCACCATGCACAAAATTCAAGTCAAAGTGGATCAAGGATCTAGGAATTAGACCAGAGACACTACACCTAATAGAAGACAAAGTAAGCTCTAAACTCCAACATGTTGGATTAGGCCCCAAGTTCCTTAATAAGAATCCTGTAGCACAAGTATTAATATCAAAAATCCTCCCTTGTTTTTTTCATGTTGTGTATTTGCCTTCCTTTCTTGCAGTGTAGATCTCAGATATTACAGTTTCTACCCTATATTCTTATAATATCCATGAAGGTTGTCTTTGCCTCACCTTAATTTTGGGCTTTCAGAACCTGCAGGTGTCCCTAGATGTATGCTACTGTAACTAAATGTGGTGTCAGCAGTAGCGGAGGTAACTCTAGATAACAGTGAAGGTGCCCCAAGATGAATGCAATGTCTTCCAGAGATGGGGCTGGAAGGGTGGACGTTATAATATCTTTGGAATGCCTGCTCTGAGATGTGACTGCTTTTAGGCCCTTTCTGTTGTCAAAAGGTAAGAGCTACTGTGTGGGGAAGGCTATGGCTATGTCTACAGTGTTTCAAGATGGAAGTGGTTTAGGCTTGTGCTCCCAGGTGGGGGTGGGGTAGTGGACTCTGGAGGTACCCTGGGGCTGGTTCCCATGCAGGTTGATGTGGGCTGAACTGGTTGAATCTGAGCTCCTGGGGTGATCTGTTGGTTGGAAGAGGTGGTCTTCTGAGCAGAGTTCAGTGAAGCTGTCCTAGGCCTGCCTGAGCTCCGAGGGTATGGGCTGGGCTGACCTGCACCAGCCTGCGCTCAGGCAGAGGTTGGCGGGACTGACCTGGGCCTGGCCGCACTCAAATGGGGGGTCCTCTGGGCTGTCCTTGGCCCGCCTGCATTCAAGCAGAGTTTGGTCGGGCTGTCCTCCCCAGATATTTCTTCTGAGTAAATATTAGATGGCACATTTTTCATCCACAAATATTCAAATATATACCTCTAAGTAATAAGCTAATATTTTTAAAATAAGCATGTTAATAAAAATATTTTTAAAATGACAAATGTTCTGTTACATTTCATACAAATTTAATAGTCTTTTTAAACCATAACTTTGTACAAGTCAGAAATAACTAAAGTTTATGCATTACAGTGTGTTCATGTTTGTTTAAATTTATTAATTTTAAACAAGTCTATAGCTTTCATTTCCATCTCTCTTTTATTCCTAACAATCACTTTCCTATAACTGGTTGTTTTCCCCTTGAATTTTCCACTGTTTAGATTTTACTGATTTCATTTTTTAGTTTCATTATTTTATTTTCCTTGGTCTTCTCTATTTTATGTAATTTTGTAGTGAGATCTAGAAATTCAATCAGATAGTGTTTCATATTTATAAAGAAAATATTTTGTAAGAGTTATTTTGTATTTCCATTAATATGGGTATTAGGTCTAGTTTTAATTGGTTGGAACATGTAATTATTTATTTAGTTATGAGATCAATTTAAAATTTGTGAGTTAGAGTAGTTTCCATCAAAGAGATAAAATGTACCACTAGCCCTCAAATTATTTTGTCAGGAAATTTACCCATATTTTTGCCCAATAGTGTCCAAGTTAAAAAAATTAGAGTTATGTGGAAAAAGTATTAATTACAAACTGAATTTCCCTCCAGGAAACAGTTTTACTATTCTTTATTTCTCCTTTTCCGTGGCAATCATTTCTGAAAAACCAGCAAACAGTAAGTCCAAGATCTATAGAAGGAAATCAGAATCAGTTGAAAACTTGAGGTGGTGTCTGCAGTTGTAATATTTTAAAATATTTTATATAAACCATACTTTAAGGTTTTCATTAAAAAATTACACAATTTCACATATTAAACCACATAAAAAATAATGTTTTCTTATAAAAGTCATATAAGTTATAAATTTTTGAGAATTACGGCTTGTCAACCATAGTTGGATTGAAATATTTTGCTGAATGCTATAACAAACTATTTCCTCTATATTGAAGTTTTGCTGTCCACACATACACACAGAGATATTTCTAACCCACAACATAATTCACTTACTAAGAAGCAGGTCAATGGTCAATCAGTACTCTCATTGACCTAGCATACTAGAGCTATGTTTAGAACAATTTATGATACTCTTGGCACTTCTTCTAACATAGCTCCATAACTACCCATACAAAAATAAAATTCTGTTTTTATTACAATTAATAACCAAAAAAAGTTTCTGGAAATTTCCATTCTAATTTATAGCTCTATATTTTCTAAAGTCTTGCATTAATGCCATCCATAATTATTAAGGTGTTTATAGTTCCTAAATATTTGCAAAAGTATAGCAGTGATCACTCTTCCACGGTAAATGTGTGAATCTTTGTACTTTCCAAAAATAGAGAGTTCAATATAACTTTAGATTCTGCTTTTGAAACTGAAAAAATGCAATGATTTCCCAGGGAGTAACCAAAGTCAAAGGTTAAAATGGTATATCCCCCTGGATTACCTATTTTACACTGAGATTCAATTAAAATATTTGAAATTGTGTCCTTTAATAATTTATCACAAAAATGAGCAAATAAAAATGTGATTTATCAGACAATATTGTGTTATGTGTGCATAATTTTTTAAAATTATTCAACAAATGACTGAAAATTTGGATAGTCTTTTTATTATTTGCAAGTTTGGTAAAATTAACATGGAAGGATCTTAGAAGAGAGCAGGAGAAATAAGACAAGTTCTAAAATAAGTTTATTCTAATGTTATCAGTGTCCTTACATGCTCATTCTCTCATGAATAATCCCAGCATTAAACTGAATTTTAATGTGGCAGTTATTATTTATAAACAATGGATTACATAGATTGTATTTAACTTGTTTCTTTACTACTGATTGTAACGAGATCAAGTAACAGCAATTTTATTGGTCTGGATTTTATTTACAATAATTTTATCTGTGAACACAAATAACTTTTTAATATATAACTAGTTGATAATAATAGTTGAATCCTGGTGGTAATTTTGTCTGTTTTTAAAATGTCACTTTTTTTCTGGGTAATAGGTATTTACATAATCAAATTACAAAATTGAAGGAAGCTTGTAAGTTTCTTTGAGCTGAAAAGTTATGAAATCTGTTTTTAAACAGATATCATTAACAGTGCACTTTCTTTGTGGAAAAAGACATTTTAGGAACTATTTACTTGAGAGACTGAGCTATGAATGAGTGACTCTGGCCTCACAGCAAGGAAATACACTTTTTTGAGATTTCTACAAGAGTAACAGGAAACTATGCCCCACACCAACTCTTTCACATCATTCTGTGCATCGTTTCTTAAAAATTCTCTTCATATAGATCAAAATGTAATAAAAGAAATACTTGTCATTTGTGTCCAATTACTTGGTAGGTTTGCTTTTCTGAAATATAATACCAAGACTGAGAAATCTCCCATTTATACAGCCTGGCAGTGTATCATTTCTTATTAACTGAACCTCAAATTTTAAAATCTGTAAATACCACCTAATAGCATTCCTTCTTAAACTAAGTTGGAAGGAAATTATTTTTTCCATGAGACTGAGCAATGAAAGATAGGTTAGGTGAGGTTGTGCTGGGTTATCTTATTTTTTTTTAAAAAAAAGTATTATGCTTGTGTTATAATACCTGAATTGTAGAACGCAACTTTATTTTTAATGGAAAAAGAGTTCCTGTAAATCCTAAAGGATGTGGACCCATCAATTCCACCCTTAGTGATGCTCTCAAGGAATTTTCTGGGAAACCGTGGCCCATATTTTTACATAGGAAGGAATCTTGCCTAAGGGAGAATGAGTTGTTTAACAATACCTAGTAATTCTTTTCTCCAAAATGTTCACTGCTCACTGGACTCTGGAAGGATCACTCTGAAAAATAAGTAACACTGGCTAAAATAGCATCATACATAATTCTAAAGCTTATATGCACTTCATCTGCTTAATAATTAAGAAAATCAGACTTAATTTTGGTTATAGAGATCAGAAATAATATTAATTATAGAAAATATCTATTCATATTATAGCATAGAATTATTTTATTGGAAATCATTACAGGAATTTATTGATTTATAAGTGCATGTCTTTGGAATAGAGACTTAATAGTGTGATAACTAAACACGAGATATTGCACTAAAGGGTAACATCATTCATGCCATCAGTTGTTAGAATCACAAACATATGATGTGACATCAAAGTGTCTTCTTAGAAATTGTTGCTATATTTTGCATATTTTTTCCAATTAACCATTATAGTTTACCATAGTTAGTTTTTGTTTGAATTAAGTCACAAATGCCTCCATTACTTAACTCAATGGCATAATTCACATAAATTGTGCTTTAACTTACTTTTCTGGATTACCAAGGAAATGTTTAAGATATCGGAGTTAAAAAGTGTGATAGACAGTTTTCAGAGATGTCTGTCATCGATGGCTATGTCCTGCTGTTCATGCCCTTGTGTGTGAGCTAAATCTAGTGCTGTCTAACCAATAGAATATACCAAAGGTGATTGGATGTCTCTTTTGTAATTAGATTGCCAATTAGTTTTGAGTTTGATCTTGCTACAAGATTGTTTCTTGCCGACTTTGATAAAGCATAGCCACTTTTGCAGAAGTCTACTTAACAAAAAACTGTGAAGAAGTGAACACTGCAATCAAGTCCTTAAATAATATTCTTCTCCACCTGATGCTCCAAGTGGGGCTACCAACCCTAGGATCATGCTTGTGCTGCAGCCTGTGAGTGTAAAGCAGAGGACCCCACTTAGCAAGGATCAGACTCCTGACTCACAGGAAGAAAATAGGGAATATTGAATGGATTTGTGTGCGAGTCTTGTGTGTTGTTTTGGGTAGTTTAATTATCTGGCTATGTTTTTAAGCAGCAATAGATAACAAATCTAAGAACAGGTTGCACAAATACACACACACACACACACACACACACACACACACACGTTTCCATGAAGGGAATTAGAATGGTTGTTCAATCCCAAAGCCTGTAACCTCTAAGAACATTTTATATTAAAAATGTGTGTATTATTGAGCCTTTTCAACTTAAGTTGTTCAAAATGTAATGCTTTGTTTACCATAGATTTAAAGTACTTCACTTAAAATTATATGTTATAAATATTAGTTTTAATTTTAGATGAAAGAAAATAGCCATAAATCCATTCTTAAAGTCTGGAATACAAAGTTTAGTAATAAAATTCATTATTTTACAGTAACTGTCTTATATAAACTAGAAAAGCCTACTTGCTGTCATACTTAAGACCAACCTTTTCACAGCTTTATTCACTGTGTGAGATTACCGAAACAAATAAGTAAGAGGAGGAAGTTTAACATTATTTTTGGGCATCTGCTGTGTGTTAGTCACTTTAACAAAATGATCCCATTGAATATTAAGAATATCCTTTGAGCTAAAGTAAGTTTTCTTCTAAAGGACAGTTTGTTTGAAAGTACAATTTACTTTCAAACCTGCCATTGTCTTGTTTAACACAATGAGAGTAGAATCAGGGTTATCATGTATACTGGGGTAAGGTTTTTTTACCTCTCTCTGCATGGTTTTCCTATGTTGGGGACAATGGACAGTAATCACAGACAGTAATGTATAAATAAGTTTTCTAACATATAAACCTTAAGTTTATTTCTTTATGAAAATGAAATGCAAAGCAAAGAAGATAAGGGGAGAAACATAAGGGGGGAAAAGTGATTTCATACTTTAATCAAAGCTTGAGATTCTTATTTTCTGATATGATTTAGATAATTCTGAGCCTATATATGACATATAAAGTGCCAAGTTCTAGTAGGGAACATAGGATTGAATCAGAGTTCTCATTCTGATGTATTAGCACGTGGTCATGAAGGAATCACTTCCCCTCTGCTTGGCACACTGGTGTCTCGCTCAGTAGCTTTCAAGTGGCATAGAAAAGTGTTAGGCAAGTTCATCACTTAGGCTCTTTTTAGCTTAACAAAAATAAAATTTTAATCTGAATTTATTCATAACAATGAAAAAGTTACTTAAACATTGTCTTTCCCAATATTTTTTTGTGCTTGATCATTGCTTTGCTTTCTCCTATAAACTGGAAATTTTTGAATCATAGAATGCTGCTATTTAAATGACCATTTTGCTATTGTATAACTGATTCAGTCTCAATGAAATGTTATTTTACAATGTAGGAAAACTGCAGACATACTGTTAATTTAGAAAACCCTAAAATCAGTGTTATAATTAACTGCAGTATGTATAAGCATCACCATTGATGATGTCTATATTTTTACCACAAGTTCAAGTGTTCTTGTCTCAGGAAAACAGTTTTAAATTGTAAACTTTGAATAACAAACTTTGAATCATTAATATGGAAGAAACTTTAACTTTTCCAAGATAAGAAAAATAATTATTATTTAACTGGTGTATAGTCAAGTTTTTATCGCTATTACCAAAATACCTAACATTAAAACTTTGAGAAAGAAAAGGTTTTTATGGCTCCTTGTTTCAGAAATTGCAGTCCACAGTCCCTAGACTCGATAGCTATAGATCTGAGGTGAGGCATGGTGGAGGAAAGCTTCTTACCTATAGTAACTGCGAAGGAGAGAAAGGGAGAGAGAGATGAAAGGAAGAGTCCTGACACAAGAAAGAACCTTCCAGGGCACACTGCCTGTGACCTCCTTCCTTCAACTAAGTCCAGTCTCTTACAGTTTCCACCAGCTCCTGATGTCCATTCAAATTATTAATCCATCAAAAAAATCAGTCCAATGTTGAGGTTATTAAAGTCCTCACGATTTAATCATTTACTAAAAGCCCAAACTCTGAACATTGCAGAATTGGGAACCATGTTTTCAACCCAAGAGACTTTGGGGAACATTCCAGATTCAAGTCGTAAACAAATGGAGATCTTTAATTATATGAATTTGTCTCTTAGATAAAAGAATTAAATCACTTGGAATTCTTAAATAGTTATAGGTTTCAAGGTTCTCCAGGAAGCACAGCAGTGAACTTTGAAAGGACAGTTTCCAATCAGGATAATGTGTATGAAAAGACAGGAAAATATAGCGACTGTTGATTTATTCTGAATACAATGTTTGATTTCTCTCTAAGGCTAATGGCATATAACTACTTAAACATATTATTCATTTTTAAATTTTATTTGCAGTACTTCATGGGTGGCACTAACTTTGGAATTCTCAGTTATTTTCTCAAATACACAGAAATAAGTTATACTGGGTTTCCTCAATGAAGCATGTGCTCCAATCTTTTCTGAATGCCTCTCTAATTTGTTTTCCCAGAACTATGATTTTATCCTAACCTGATGTATAATCATAACTAAATACTACCACCATTTATTGACCCAAACAGAATTATAAAATAAATTCTGATAAATTCATCTTAGAATGTAGGTATGTGTATGTATACATGTGTATGGATATATATATGTAGATATATATACACATATATATACACACTTATATATAAAATATCATGATACATATATATACATATATATGCACAAATATATATAATATCACATGATGTGAAGGATCATATTTTGAAAACCACTTTTAAAAAATTTTATGATTGATTTTTGCCTTATATAAAAGCAACTCCATGGCTTGTAGGGGCTTATAGTTGACCAGAAAGGAAGCAAAGGCAACTCTAACCACCTTATTTAAACAGCAATCTATAGATGGCTGCTTGGGAAGCAGCTGGGCGTGGTGCTTTGTGCAACAGTGAATTCACAGTGCAGTGTCCCCAGCACTATTCCCACAATATAGGACAGAAAGATAATTGGGTTTCACACACAACTTTTTAAGTCCAAGTTTCTTTATATACAGAATATGGTTATTGGTTCTATGTTTTCTCACAGAGCTGCTTTGCGTGTTAATGAGATCATGACTGCTGCTTTCTTTGAGTGCTTTGAACTAAGGAGCTCTGTAAATAAAAGACCCTATTATTTCACCACTCTTGCTACTCACTAAAGAAATGGTCCCTGAAAATACAGCCTTTCACTTGCTCTGTGTGTAAAATCTCCATTGCCTGCAATGGGAGGATTTGTGAGTCATAATTACAGGAATCTGCCTGTTCTGAGGGTATTGTACAGTAGCGTTCCAAAACATTTCTAAAGAAAAGAGATGCTAACATCCACCCACACTTCACCAGCACTGTTAATGGAAAACACTGACTCCAGATGTCCGCAGCTTGCTTCCAAACAAGCTTCCTCTCAGGGTACTCTGGAGTTTAAATGTTAAGAAAGTGTCCCTGAGGAGTGGGTATTAGGGCTTCATCAATAACTCCATGAGTTCTTCTGGAATTCTCTTCAACGTTTTTATAGGAATTTTGTTTTAGGAGCTTTTCTTTTGCACTCTTTTGAATAGAGAGAAATTAACAACACCAGCAGTGCAATTAATCTTGACAGGTCTTGGAGCTTTCTTCCCCCTTTTCCCATTTTTCTTCAGTTTTAAAAGACTAAATTTGTGATGAATAGAGACAAAACAATAATACTAATTCATGCCATTTTCTACATCTCCAATACTATTATACTACATCATGAATACATTTTATTGAAGTTATTTAAGTAAAATACCAGAGTATAATTTAACAGTAGAAAGATGTGGTGTTGAGTACGTTTTAAAACAGTGTAACACTAAGTATGGGGGCATGCCAGAAAGACACTAGTTTGCAGTGTTTATTACATATCCTGTGTTATAAGTAATCCATCAGAGTTCTGTTAAACTTTTGTGAATAATTTTAGTTAAAAAATGAGATGATATTACTGATGTCCACTTATTTGTATTATTCTAGTTTCTGGAAATTTGGGGCCAGAATTTACTGATGATTCTCCCTGTACCAATTTTTGGTTTGAGTACTCCAAGAAGACTTTGCTTTCTCTCCATAATTTTAGTACTTCTCTCCTATAATTCTTAAGGTTATGGATGTATTTTGACTTAGTATTTGTGCTTGTGATGTGCAAACTATAATGAGCTACAACTTTTGTGCAAGAATCCACTTATATCTGGGCATGTTGAAAAAATCAGTTTTTTAAAAATCACTTCCTAAAATCAGATAATTAGGCAGTCACCTGATTTTTTTTTTTTTAATTTCTAAGGTAAAAAGCTATATTAATGTGCACAAAATCTAATGAATGTGGAATCATAGAAAATAACAGAAACTGACATAAAATCAAATCTGTTTTTTATAAATGGATGGATAAGTATCAAGTCTTCGTAATATTTTATTTAGATACTCTATTAGTCTCCATTGTGTGCAATCTTATTGTATATTTGCTTTTCCCCACTTCTCTCCTTCTTTCATTCCTACTTTAACTTATTGGAATGATGTAATTTTATAAAATTTTGGTAATGGAAATATTAGATAGATAGTATTTCATTTCATTTTCTTCTAAATTTTCAATGATTAAGTTCTTTTAATATTCCAAAAATATGTCTAATGCCTGTACTGATATATACATGCAATATCACAGTAATAAAACAGTGAAAATATACTCAAATAATATGTGTTATATATAATATATGTTATATATTTAATATGCATACACACATTTATATATTAGGTCAATAGTCAAAAAATGAGAAAATATTGTTTTATACAGAAAAATGTTACCCACATATTCCAGTAGAGAAAAAATGCTATATTTCTCTGTGAGAGTAATTTTAAATACACATATATATTTGCTTTTCAATCTGTTTTACATAAATTTTAAAACAAACATAGTAATCCCAGTAGCCCAATTTCCTCCAAGCATTAATGAGGTAAATGAATTACCTATAATACAAAACACGTGCAAATATTAGTGTGATATTTTCCACCTAACTTAAATCATTAGATTTCAAAAATTGATGCTTTATTTTATAAATAAACAATTATCAATAGAAAAGTGAAAAAATATGTCAGAAGCAAGGAGCAGAATGTGAGACCTGAAATAGTTCTAAAACAGAAATATTAATTCACATGCTGATTTAACATTTTTAAATAGTTTTATTATTTTTATGAAGAAAATATCTTTTTGTTTCAATATGAGGTATCTATTGAAAGTTCCTGTGTTAATGCAGAAATATTCAGAAGTGAAATAATTAGATCATGAGAGCTATAACCTAACTAGTCTATCCTAGTTTAAATGGCTTGTGCTATAACTTTAGGCACAAAGGGCAGTACTGGAGGAGTTGGGTCACTGTGGACCTTCTCCTCAAAGGTTTCATCTTCCCTGTGATCCCTTCCCCTGTCTCTCTCTGCTTTCTGGGTGTGTCAGGAATTGAGCAGCTCTCTTCCACCACACCTTTCTGCCGTATTGCTCTGCATCCCCTTCAGCCCAGAGGAATGGAATTATGGATTGAACCTCTGATTGCATGAGTCAAAATAAACTTTTACTCCTCTAAATAAATAATCCTTGCTTAGTATTTTGGTCACAGCAACACAAAACCAAATAACACAAAAAGTAATAAAACGCATATAAAATTTATGCATTTCAGCAATACTAAAACATTTCAAAAATACTGAATAGAATTTTCCTCCATTGGTATGCAATCACATGTTTAATTTATTAAATTGCAAAGTATACATGATTCTTTCTTTTTTTTCCAAGTTTTTTTTCAAGTTTTATTTTTTATTTTAAGTTGTTAGAAATTACAGCAGAATGTATTACATTTCATATTATACTTTTTGATTCTTTCTTATTCCCACAAATTTTCTTTCTTATTTATTTACAATTAACTTGCAAAATGTTTTTTTTAACCTCAACTATGGCATCAATTAATGTCTGAATAAGATAGATATATTGATTTTAACATACAAAATTTTGAAATGATTCTCTTCTCTGCAAGAGTGGATAGATATTTTAATTAATAAATTAATCTTGAAGAATCTAAAAACATTTACCCTTACGCTGGTCTCCTCTGTTTTCCAAGCATATAGAAAATGTAGAATTTTCAGTCCCTCTCCAAGCTGGGTGAATGATCTTACCAGTACTAGCCAATCAAATGAAAAGATAAATAACATTTGACACTTGATTTGACAATTGTGAGCAAGCAGGGAGAGATTATGGAAAATGGGCTGAGATGGCAAATTTGTAGATAAAATTGATGTGGATCCTTATGTTCTTGTAAAGAAGAGAGGTGACTTGGAGACTGCAGAATAAATTTTTACTTCTATAAAGCCTAGCACCTCCTAACAAATACAACACAGATGTCTATCATTACTGCACATATAGTCACAGGCTTCACTATATACCATACTGTAATCATTCAAGAGTTGGGTAGGGAGAACTTTTGTATCAGAAATGTGTATGTAAGTATTTGTGACTTAAGAAACTCATTCTTTATATTTTGTTCTTGCCTTTTTGTATTGTTTTGAGTCATACAAGCTTTTCTTTACCTAGATAAATGTAGTAGCCTCTAGCTTGCTTATTCTTATGTTGAATGATGGTGTAGAAAGTTTTTCTTGCAACACTGTAGATCAATGTCTTACAGTTGGATTTTATTATTCGTTTCCATAAAAATTTTAAGCACAAAAACAAAGCAGAAAGATGACAGAAGAGAAAATGGCATAGTTTGATGAGAAGTATCATTCATGTGGTCATCCTTGATCCAATCACAGCAAGAGAGATTTGATGTGCTGAATGTCCAGGCCTGGGTCCTATGTTAGTGCTAGAACATGAGGTGAAAAGCCAGCCTACATAAATCACTTGAACTCAAAGTGAGGGATAATGACATACAAAGGAAAATGTTAAAATACTAATTCACATTTTGTAGACTTAATTATACAGAAAGGATGGCTAGGTGCAATTATTTGTTATTATTCTTTATAGCACATATATTGTCAAATTGAAAAAAAAAATAATGGAATCAGTTGGAAAACAACTAGAATTAAAAACTTTAAAAAGTTTCTGGTTATAATATAAGTACAAATAATCATCAAAAACTTGGAGTTCACTAATGTAATGGAGTTGATACTAACATTGTACAAAAATATAAAACAAAAACAAATGAAATTTTACTATAAGTTCAAAACTTTAAAATGTTACTGAGAGATGTAAAAGATTTTAATTAATAGAAGTATAGCATTGTGTATGAAAGTATCAAAACCATTGCAATATTAACATTTAATAAATAATACCACAATAAAAATCCCAGCAGGGTTAGATTGTGGGGTGTATGAAAAAGGAACATTGAGAAGAGATTTACATAATATTTAGTTTATTGTGCACCTTTTTAAAAAAATTTACACAACCATTATCAGATATAAAATTTAACATACTTTACATATGAAATGTTTGAATTTCTGTCATACTGAAACATTGACAGAAAATTTAAAAATATATGTACCTAAATGTAACATGTATTTAAAATTTGAAAAATTATTAATGTTCAAATCAATGGAGTTAGGCTTGGTTAGCATTTTTGAAAAAATATAATTAAAAATAATGCCCATTTCCAACCACAGACAAAATTAAAATTTAGATATATTATAGCTTAAAATTAAGCACAAAAACCTTTAAATACAATTTTGATAAAGACATTATAAAATATAAAAAGTACATAAAATATGTTTATATTTAATTCTATAAAATGATAAACATGTACAGATTTAAAATAAGGATGAAAGAGGAAAAACACATAGAAATGTCATGAAAATAATAAACATTTAATAAATAGTTGCTGAAAACCAATAAAAAATGAACAAAAGGCCTATATATGTATAACTGTGCCAAATTTCAAAGACCATATATTAGTCCATTTTTTGTCCCTGTGACCAAAATGCCTGACAAGAAGGACTTGTTATTACCCTGTACAATAGACCTTCCAAATTATTAGCTCATCAAATGGATTAATGTATTAGGTCATAGCTCTCATATTCTAATAATTTCACCTCTGATCATTGCTATATTATCTCCTGAGCTTTTGGAGGACACTTCTTGCCAATGATGTTCTGCCTTACCTCAAGCCCCAAACAATGGAGCCCATTTGCCCATGAACTGAAACCTCTGAATTTGTGAGCCTATAAAAATCTTTCCATCTTAAAGGGGTTTTTTTCTCAAATATTTTTTTTCAAAGCTATGAAAATCTAACACGGAAGGAAACATTGAAAACATTATCTGGAATAAGATAAGACAAGTTTGAAAAAAATTGACACCTTGTAGAACTCATACTCTCCAGATTCAAATAAGGTCATATCAAACCAATATTCAAATATATAGATTTATATTTTGCTCCCTCTCACCTTAAAAAAAAAAATCTCAGTTTTTCTGTCAGTCCAAGGGATGGTCAAATTGAGTAATTTGGAAAAGTCTTTTCTAGGTTGAAATGATACCTATTTTGTAGGTCTCTCCTTTGACAAAATCAGTCACAGCTCTTAGCTGTGGTTTGACATCAAGATGTGGCACTCTAATCCTGGCAAATTACTGTCTATGAATCATCACCTGGTAAGTTTTTTCCTTCCCAATTTTACTACAACCCTCAGCCCATTTGATAACAAGAGATCATTGTTTCTATGATACATGTGTTTCTATGAAACATGGTACACAGGCAATATTGCCTTTAAATATGTACTGTCTTGAAAATCCGATTTGTATATTTTCTAGTTGATGTTTTTTTTTTTTTTTTTTAAATGTACCCTGTGATATAAAGGACTACACACAAACACACATGTACCTGTATAGACATATGCAAAAATGTTGATATAGGAAGATATTATCAATAAGTAACTTCTACTTCCACATAGAGGAAAAATAAAACTTAGCCCAAAATTCATTGAAATTTTATCCATAATTAACTTCAACATATCAGTCCATTGGCTATACTCTGAACTTTCTTTTATCTATAACATTTGGACTTCTAAAATTTTTTATGGTGGTCCTCAAACAACTTCTTGTGTCTTCTGAGTTAATATCAAATCCTTCCAATGAAACACCTACTACCAGCATGCCTGGTAGTGAACAAGAAGTAACTAATTGGTCTGTTTTTAGTGTCTTAGCATAATAATCTTTAATGTACATTTTGAAAATCATCACCAGAAGCCAGCATACCAACCTAGTCATTTGATTCCATGTGTTAAAAATACACACTTTTTAAAAAATGAATGATCCATGCATCAATCCAAATTTTAAACATTTCTTGAAAAAAATCACAGTAGATAGAAATCCTGTGTTTGCCTTAGTAATGATAATGAATAAATTTTAATGAGTGTACATTATGTGTGAGGCTCATTTCTAAATAAAATAAGAATAAGAGCCATAAAGGTTCTATTAGTTAGGAAATAATATTATAACCACCATTTCAATGTCAAAGAAACTGAGAGAGGAATCCAGTGATTTGCAAGAGGTTATGGTCTTGATAAGTGGCAGAATTATGCTACTGGATGCAGAGTTCATGCTTAGACTCTGTACCAGATGACTTCACCATGAAAGAAATAAACTGTAGCCAAGTACTTGCCTTCTTTAGGAATGGAATACCTTTGTAGCTCACAGGTGTCCCACCACTCCTCATTATTTTCACCTCACAGGGTTCAAAATAGTGATCATCCATATGCTTACATTTCTTTTTCAAATATATATCACACATACATGTTATTCCTTCCATTTTCAAAAAAATATGTTCTCTACCATCTAATTAAATATACTTAATATCTTACTCCACATTTTATTTTCCCATATTTGACAGGACAGAATGTGTGTGTTTACATACCATCTCTAATACAGTGTACATTTGCTGTGGCATATGTGTGTGTGTGTGTGTGTGTGTGTGTACATACTGTATATCATATATTGCACATTTGTAGTAGCATACGTGTGTGTATATAAACATATAGTATATATATATTATATATACATAGAGAATTTGCATATGTATGTTAGAGCATATACACACATGCCATTTTTGACAGTAAAGTATATAGAAATGTATAGTGTATGTGTCTGTATATATATACACTATAGCATGAGTACACACACGTACACACACACATACATACACCACCCTGTCAAATATGGAAAACTGAAATAATGACCTAAAGAATGAGTACATGTAAAAAAATAGTATAGAAAGCATAAGCTTCTTTGTTGCTATAGAGAACATAATTACTAATATAATAAATAAAGGCTTGATTCATATTATTAGATTGGGTATTGATAACACTTAAGCTTCTAATAATTTCTTGTATCTTTCTAAATATCTCATTCTTTTACTTAGTGAAGATTTTTTTTTTTTCCAACCTCTTGGAAACTTCCAGTTGTAAGGATTTTGCTTCAAAATCTCTTGCTGCTTTTGAGTTTTCTTTTTCAAACATTATTTTTTAGCCCTTATGGTACCACATTTCTGCTCTCACCTGTCAGTTGCGTTTCCATTCCAAACTCATTGCTCTTATTCTGCCCTCACACTGCCAAACCACAATCTTAAAATAATATTTTCCTTCCGTATTGGGTACCATGTGTATTCCTCTGACAAACTCAATTGATAATTCAGTCTTGTGTTTGAAATTATCTTCGGTTTTACCCTTTTAAAATCTTATTACCTTGCAAACTACTTAGTCTTTATAATTTGCATCTTAACTCACAGTCTCATTCAACATCTCCAAGTGAATTGCTACATACCCAGAGTCAGTGTCTTAGTCTGTAGTCTTGTCACCTCCTAGTCTTCTTTCAGACTCTGACAGAGTGATCTTTCAAAAATGCAAATGTGATCATGTTGTCCACTGGCTTACAACATTCTGTGGCTGCCCATGACCTACAGAATGAAGGTCAAATCTTTTAGCACTCACTTCATGTCCTGAACTGTCACTCAAGTTGTGACTACATCAGAATTCTGCCTCTGTGTATAAAATTGATTAATACTGAATCTTCAAAATGTGGAGACTTTCCATCTCAATTCTACAGACTTCTTGATTTTCTAATTGCATAGCCTTGCCTACTCCTTTTAGCTTCATCAGTAAAAATTCTACGAATTTAAAATATATAGTATTAATGACTTTCTTTATAAAATTCTTATGAATGTCCTAGAAATAAATCAAATACCAGTATATTCTTTTATGTGTTTAATGACGGTAACTTTCATAGGATAATGATAATATGTTTAACTTTAATTTTCAATAAAAGATCTCTCAATTGAGAAGTTATCTAGAATGATATATATATATGTATACATATATACTTATGTTTATATAAATATGTGTGTGCTATTTCCTTAATCAAACCCTGCATGATTTTTTATTTGAAGCTAATTTTTCTTTCTTGAAGGAGAATATTTTTAACCTCTCATGTGCTTACATTGCTATTCAAGTCCACTATCTATATGTTGGGAATTAAGGAAGGATGGTTACATCTCTTTTTATATAAATGGTACTTGTGTGTCAGTCATCTTGTTTGTGGCCCTGTACTGGATGGAGATTGAACTGGTATGATTTTTGCTGTAGGGACTAGCATATATGAAATCCCTGTTAGAACTTCCTATTCAGAGAGAGCATTCTCCTTTTGTCCACAAGCTATGTTATGACATTTTATTATTGTTCTTGCTCTGGGAACTCCTAGTTTCACAACCCTTTCACTGAGACTCTACAAAAAAAAACATGTCTCTGCGTTTAATCAGCAGGTACAAATAATGTATACCATACATGCCACCTCATTTTTCTTGCAGTACTCTTTTCATTTTGTGCTCCTATAAGAATATGCTGTTTATGTCCTTGATTATCTCTCTGGCCTGGAACAGGTCCTGGCAAATAACAGATGCTCAACAAATTTATTTGAATAAATGAATGAATGAGTGTCCCAAAGCTCTAGATAAGATACACTTTGTCTACTGCTCATGTGCCTTTGAGAAATAACATGAGCCAGTAGTCTTAGTTTCCCCATGAGGAAACTCTTTTGCCTCTGATGATACAGTGTTCAACATTTAGTTAACTGCATACACGGTTCCCTGGGATTCCTGAAAAAGTGCAAATTGTCAGTTCATTATTAAGCAAGAGTACTTATATGAATGAAAAAAGTTCCCTGATTTATGGATTGCTACTGGATTGTAAGAGGGAATCTACTCAGGCTTTCCCTAAAATTAGTGACATTGCAGGTAGTCTGTTTGTGTGTATGGAATTGTTTTTTATTTATTTATTTATTTAATTTAATTTGTTATACATGCTTTTAGAGTGCAATTCCATTCGTATTACATATAAAGAGCACAGTTTTCCAAGTCATTGGCTTTACACAAAGTATTTTCATACCATTTGAGTTTTTATACATGTCCAACTCTTTCTGCCATTGTTTCTATCCCCTTGCCCCTTTCCCTCCCCTCACCCCTTTTTTCTATTTAACATTCCTTCATTCCTCTCATCCCCCCTCCCTTGCCACTATAATTCAGTATCATCATAGCAAATGAATCAATTGACCTTTGGTTTTCTGGGATTGGCTGACTTCACTTAGCATTATTTTCTCCAAATCCGTCCATTCACCTGCAAATGCCATGATTTTATTCTCTTTTAGTTTTGAGTAGTGTTTCATTCTGTATATATACCAAAGTTTCCCTATCCATTCATCTTTTGATGAGCATCGGGGTTGTTTCCACAGTCTAGCTATTGTGAATTGTGCTGCTATGAACATTGCTGTGGCTGTGTCCCTGTAGTATGCTATTTTTAAGTCTTTTGGGTATAGAGTGAGGAGTGGGATAGCTGGGTCAAATGGTGGTTCCATTCCAAGTTTTCCTAGGAATCTCCATACTGCTTTCCAAATTGGCTGCAGCAATTTGCAGCCCCACCAGCAATGTAAGAGTGTGCCCTTTTTCCCACATCCTGGCCAGCATTTATTGTTGTTTGTGTTTTTGATAGCTGCCATTCTGACTGGCGTGAGACGAAATCTTAGAGTAGTTTTTATTTGCATTTCTCTAATTGCTAGAGATGTTGAACATTTTTTCATATGTTTGTTGATTGATTGTATATCTTCTTCTGAGAAGTGTCTGTGCAGTTCCTTATCCCATTTATTGATTGGGTTGTTTGTTTTTTTAGTGTAAAGGTTTTTGAGAGCTCTATATATCCTTGAAGTTAATGTTCTATTTGATGTGCATGTGGTAAAGATTTGCTCCCATTCTGTAGGTTCTCTGTTAACCTCACTGATTGTTTCTTTTGCTGAGAAGAAGCTTTTTAGTTTGAATCCATCCCATTTACTAATGTTTGGTTTTAGTTCTTGCACTATAGGGGTCTTATTGAGGAAGTTGGGGCCTAATCCAACATGGTGGAGATTTGGTCCTACTTTTTCCTCTATTAGGTGCAAGGTCTCTGGTTTAATTCCTAGGTCCTTGATCCACTTTGAGTTGAGTTTTGTGCATGGAGAGAGATAAAGGTTTAATTTCATTTTATTACATAAGGATTTCCAGTTTTCCCAACACCATTTGTTGAAGAGGCTGTCTTTTCTCCAATGTATGTTTTTGGCACCTTTGTCTAATATAAGATAACTGTAGATGTGTGGGTTAGTCTCTGTGTCTTCTATTCTGTACCATTGGTCTACTGGTCTATTTTGGTGCCAATACCATGCTGTTTTAGTTACTATTGCTTTGTAATACAATTTAAGCTCTGAAATAGTAATGCCACCAGCTTCACTCTCCTTGCTAAGAATTGCATCAGCTATTCTGGGTCTCTTATTTTTCCAGATGTATTTCATGATTTCTTTTTCTATTTCTATGAGGAATAACATTGGGATTTTGATTGGGATTGCATTGAAATTGTATAGTGCTTTTGGTAGAATAGTCATTTTGACAATATTAGCTTTACCTATCCATGAACAAGGTAAATCTTTCCATCTTCTAAGATCTTCTTTAATTTCTTTGTTTAGTGTGGTGTAATTGTCCTTGTACAGGTCTTTCACTTTTTTTGTTAGGTTGATTCCCAAGTATTTTATTTTATTTTGTTTTGTTTTATTTTATTTTATTTTGACGTTATAGTAAATGGGGTGGATTTTCTAGTTTCTCTCTCTGAGGATTTGTTGCTGATGTACAGAAATGCTTTATATTTATGGGTATTGATTTTATATCCAGCCACTTTGTTGAATTCATTTATTAGATCTAGAAGATTTCTGGTGGAGTTTTTTGGATCTTCTATGTATAGAATCATATCATCTGCAAATAGTGATAGTTTGAGTTCTTCTTTTCCTATCCATATCCATTTTATTTCTTTCGTCTGTCTAATTGCATTGTCTAGGATTTCAAGAACTATGTTAAATAATAGTGGTGAAAGAGGACATCCCTGTCTTGTTCCGGTATTTAGAGGGGATGCTTTCAATTTTTCTCTATTTAGGGTGATGTTGACCTGGGGCTTAGCATAGATGGCCTTTACAATGTTGAGGTAAGTTCCTATTATCTCTATTTTTTTCTAGCATTTTGAACATGAAGGGGTGTTGTATCTTGTCAAATGCTTTCTCTGTGTCAATTGAGATGATCATATAATTTTCATCTTTGAGCCTATTGATGTGGTGAATTACATTTATTGATTTCCTATGTTGAACCAACCTTGCATTCCTGGAATGAAACCCATTTGATCGTGATATACTATTTTTTTTATGTGTTTTTGTATTCGATTTGCCAGAATATTTTTTTGCATCTATATTTTTTTGCATCTATATTCATTAGTGATATTGGTCTGAAGTTTTCTTTCTTTGATTTGTCTCTGCCTGGTTTTGGAATCAGGATAATATTGGCCTCATAGAATGACTCTGGAAGGGTTCCCTATTTTTCTATTTCATGGAATAGTTTGAGAAGTATTGGTGATAGTTCTTCTTTAAAGGTCTTGTAGAACTAGGTTGTGTATCCATCTGGACCTGGGCTTTTCTTGGTTGGTAGGTTTTTGATGGCATCCTCTATTTGTTTGCTTGAAATTGATCTATTTAAGTTGTGTATGTCGTCCTGGTTTAGGTTGGGCATATTGTATATTTATAGAAATTTGTTGATGTCTTCATTATTTTCTATTCTGTTGGAGTATAGATTTTCAAAATAATTTCTAATTATCTTTTGTATTTCTGTAGTGTCCGTCTCAATGTTTCCTTTTCATCACATATATTTGTAATTTGATTTTTTTCTCTCCTTTTCTTAGTTAGCATAGCTAATGGTTTATCAATTTTATTTATTTTTTTCAAAGAACCAACTTTCGGTTCTGTCGATTTTTTCAGTTGTGTTTTTTGTTTCAATTTCATTGATTTCAGCTCTGATTTTAATTATTTCATGTCTTCTACTGCTTTGGGAGTTAATTTGTTCTTCTTTTTCTAGGGCATTGAGGTGTAATGTTAATTCATTTATTTGTTGACCTTTTCTTCTTTGAAGGAATGAACTCCATGCAATGAATTTTCCTCTTAGTACTGCCTTCATAGTATGCTAGAGATTTCAATATGTTGTATTGGTGTTCTCATTTACCTCTAAGAATTTTTTAATCTCCTTTTTGATGTCTTCTGCAACCCATTCAACCCATTCAATAGCATATTATTTAGTCTCCAGGTGTTGGACTATGTTTTGTTTCTTATATTATCATTAATTTCTAGTTTCATTCCATTATGATCTGATAGGATGCAGGGTAGTATCTCTACTTTTTTTTATATTTGCTTAGAGTTGCTTTATGGCATAATATATGATTTATTTTAGAGAACGATCCATGTGCTGCTAAGAAAGTGTACTGACTCGTTGATGGATAATATACTCTATATATATCAGTTAAATCTAAGCTATTGATTGTATTATTGAGTTCTACAATTTTTTTGTTCAGCTTTTGTTTGGAAGATCTATCCAGTGGTGAAAGAGGTGTGTTAAAGTCACCTAGCATTATTGTGTTGTGGTCTATTTGGTTATTGAACTTGAGAAGGGTTTGTTTGATGAACGTGGATGCTCTGTTATTTGGGGCATATATATTTATGACAGTTATTTCTTGTTGATGTATGATTCCCTTAAGTAGTATGAAATGCCCTTCCTTATCTCTTTTGATTACCTTTGGCTTGAAGTCTACTTTGATATGAGGATGGATACCCATAGTGGCTTACGCAGTCTGTGTGAATGGTATATTGTATCCCATCCTTTCACCTTCAGTCTGTGGGCATCTTTTCCTATGAGATGTGTCTCTTGAAGGCAGCATATTGTTGGGTCTTTTTGTTTAATCCAATCTATCATCCTATGTCTTTTAATTGGTGAGTTTAGGCCGTTAACGTTCAGAGTTATTATTGAGATACGATTTGTATTACCAGTCATTTTAAATTTTATTTAATTCTATTTTATTTTTGGTATTTAGCTTGACTTGATTTTTCTTATGATTAGTTTTCCTTTATTGTTGTTCTTCCATTTGAAGGTTTTCATTGTTGTTTTTCAATTCCTCTTCATGAAATATTTTGCCAAAGATGTTCTGTAGTGCTGGCTTTCTTGTAAATTCTTTTAGCTTTTGTTTATCATGGAAGGTTTTTATTTCGTCATCAAATCTCAAGCTTAATTTTGCTGGATATAAGATTCTTGGTTGGCATCCCTTATTTTTTAGAGCCTGGTATATGTTGTTCCAGGCTCTCCTTGCTTTGAGTGTCTGCGTTGAAAAATCTGCTGTGATACGAATTGGTTTTCCTCTATATGTTATCTGATTTTTCTCTCTTATGCCCTTTAATATTCTATCCTTATTTTGTATGCTAGACATTTTCATTATAATGTGCCTTGGTGTAGATCTGTTGTAATTTTGTAAATTTGGCATCCTATGTGATTCTTGTATTTAGTTTTCAAATTTATTCTTGTTTGGGAAATTTTCTGATATTATTTCATTAAAGAGATTTTGCATTCCTTTGGATTGATTCTCTGCAAATTTCTCAATTCCAATAAATCTTATATTTGGTCTTTTGATGGTATACCATAATTCTTGGATATTTTGTTCATGGTTTCTTACCATTTTCACTGTGTGGTCAACGTTATTTTCAATATCATATATTTTGTCCTCATTGTCTGAGGTCCTGTATTCCAAATGATCCAATCTGTTGGTGATACTATCTATTGAGTTAGTTTTTTAAATGGCCTATTGTTTCTTTCATTTCAAGTATTTCTGTTGGGATTTTTCTCAGACTCTCTATCTCTTTCTTGAAGTAATCTTTTCTACCTGTATTTGTTCTCTTATCTCTTTGTTGGTGTGATTGATGGTTGCCTGTATTTGAGCTCTTATCTCTTTGTTGGAGAGATCAATTTTTGCCTGTATCTGCTCACATAGGTCATTTTTTTAAATCCCAAATCATTTTATTTATGTATATTTGGAATTCCTTTTCCAACATTTCACCTACTGTGCTTTCTATAGATTCTATTGCTATAGTATCTTGGTTTGTTTGGAGCATTTTCCTCCCTTGTTTTTTCATGATATCTATGGGTTTTCCTCTCTTGCAGTGTAAATCTGAAGTATTCCTGTTTCTGTCTTATTGTCTTATATCATCTCTACAGGTTACCGGATGCATAACTGCGGCTCCTGAGTGGGTGGGCAGAACTGGGAATGCACGCAGGTGGGCTGAGCTGGAAGGCTTCTAGGCAGACAGAGCTGGAACGCTTGCATGAGGGCCTAGCAGGAATGCTCATGGGCCCAGGATTGTTCCCCGCCATCCCCAGCATGGATGGTGTCTCCGAGTGGGTGGGCAGAGCTGGGAAAGCACGCCAGAGGGCCTAGCTGGAACCCTTGCAGGCCGGGACTTGTTCCCCTGCTTTCCCGAGCCAGGATGGTGTCTCCCTGGAATTGTTTTGTAAAAAACTCATAAGAAGCATTGAAATTTTGAGCCAGGACAAATTTTGGATCCTGTGTCCTTGTACTGGAGATATCTGTTGATTGATACTTCAAGAAACTCTGACAAAGAAGAATGCCTAATGTGGGTCTGCTTTCAGATTAACGTTTCTGACCATTACCTTTCTGGATATACTGCCTACAATGGCTGTGTATGCTAAGAAAATTTCCTCATGGAAATTGCAAATGTAAATATTTCTTTGAAAACAAATTTTAATTTTGAAATAGTTACTGTTTTAATTTTTAAAAATCAAATAGAAGGCTTGAAATTTAAATACTTTGCTAGAAATCAAAATGCATTTGAAGGGGCATTACAAATTATGTATTAAGTCAATCAAATTTTTTGGGGGGGTGTACCAGCAATAGAACTCAGGGGCACTTGACCACTGAGCCACATCCCATATCCCCAGCCCTTTTTTGTATTTAATTTAGAGACAGGGTCTCACTGAGTTGCTCAGGGCCTTGCTAAGTTAATTTGAACTCGAGATCCTCCTGATTCAGGCTCCTGAGCTACTGGGATTATAGGCATGTGCCACCATGCCTGGCTATTAAATATTTTTGATGAAGCAGATATGGATATATTTTAATGTGAATATGTATACATCCAGTTTGAAACAATCTAATTAACTTATTAAAGACAGAGACTGTTGTAGTAGAATACTTCCTATTGGAAAGTTTTGTTCAATTCCTTTAATTATCTAATTTAAAGTTTCCTTTATTGTAGAACTTGGGTGATAATCTGTATTTTATTCATTTTATAAGATTACTGTTAAATAAATGGTATATTGTACTTAAAGTGAATTGTAAATTTTGTATCATTAAATAAAAATTGAAATACAATCTTAAATTACTAACAATGTTCAAATAAAAAGAACTCTGGGAAATGTTTCTGTACTTCAATCAAATGGTGTGTTTACATATTCTCCCTTTTATATAATCAACTGTGCACTGTATTGGCAAAATTTATAAAGTTGCTTTGGTTATGCAGGCATCCATATATTTAACCTTTCTTATTTTAGTAATGTAATTTGAATGGGCCACAGATTTTGGATTGTGCCCTCATCTTGGATTAAGCTATTCTAGTTTTGGTTTCAGGCATTCCCCCAAAATAAATACATATAAGGACTTTTTGGAGAAAGATAACAATATCTTGGTTCTCAATTTTTTTCTAAAACTACTCTTTCAAATACCACACCTAAGAATAAGCAAATAATCAAAACCAAAAAGACAAATAAGTTACTAACAAAACTAGTAAAAAAAAAATTTAAAAACAAAGAAGCCTTAAGTTTTTATTACAGATAATTAGACAACAAAATTTCTAAGTCAACTTCACATGACATAGTCAATAAAATAAAAAAAATCATGTTTGCATTTGTATAAGAAGTGGATAACTTTAATATAGTTTATCACTTCCTTGAAATTATTGGGATTATTTTTTGTTTAACTATTAACACATATTAATTGCACAAATTAATAGGTTTCACTTGGACATTTACTTACATGCATATATCATGCTTTGATCATATCCACCTTTCCTTCTGCTATGTGTTGTCATTCTCTTTCTCTCCTCTCCCTGTAGTTCCCTTTTCTTTCTGATAGGCAAGTCATTTTTCTGCTTTCATTTCTTTTGTTTCCTCATATGGGAGAAAACATGTAATATCTGTCTTTTGTATCTGACTTATTTTAACATGATGTCCTTCAGTTCTATCAGTAATAACAGGAGGCTACAGCAGAAGCCGCTGTGCAGAAGCCGCTGCAGTGCCTGGAGGTCTCCTTTCTGGCCACAGCCTTCTTTACATTATGTGCGAATTCCAACTACCTCCGTGGTAACTGCTGCTGAACGATCCTGTCAATCAACTGCGCTTGCACCACTACCGCCATTGCTGCTGCCTCTGATTCCAACACTGCCGGCCTGAGGTTGCCTGGAGGTCTTCTTTCTTGGCTGCTGCAGAAGCCGCTGCTGTGCCTGGAGGGCTCGCCTCTAGGCACAGCATCAGTTACCTCAAACACAAATTGCAAGGGTACCTTCCAAGTCGCTTCCGGGAACCAGAATTCTCCTGTCGATCAACCACCTTCTGCACCACTGCGGCCATTGCTGCTGCCTCTGATTCCATTGCTGCCAGCCTGAGATTGCTTGGAGGTCTTCCTTCTGGTGCTGCTGCCCTGGATGCAACTGAAGCTTACACTGCTGCTGACCCCCAGAGATTGCCTAGCGACCCTGCCCCCAAGGTGGCAAACCACCGCTGCTGCTGACCCACTGCCTGCTGCCAACAACCACCGCCACTACAGCTGATACCACACCTAGAGGAATGCTTTGAGTGAGACTGGGTTTGGTTGCACGTGGCTGCATCCATTCTGGGACACCAACCAGGGCCTAGGGCGTGGGTGCTAGCAGGCTTACCACCACAAGAGCCTCTGTCTGGGGACTCCAGCTGGGGCCTGCCAGTCCAGTGTGGGGGAACCTGCAGATTCGAAGGAACCTGGGTTCTTCCTGCACAGAGTTCTGGTGGCCCTTTTCTTGCTGCTGTATCTCGGGGTTGCTCCGTTGCATGAGGGTATACTTGGTGGTCTCTCTGCAAGCAGGAGCAGCATTGAGATCTTGAGACTGCAGTGTGGCTGAACTGAGGTATCTGAAGCCCAGATTGGTGGGATAGAGACTGGGTTTCCAAGGGTTGATCTGGGTTTGGTGATCCCAAAAAACGTCAGAGACAAGGATGAGAAACTGTTGATCACTGAAAGAGACAGTTTGACTTTCCAAAAGGAGTTATTTTATTTTATATTTTGATTCACTACTCTCTACCATATTTGAAACAGGATGTTTTTAATGCATCAGTATGTGGAGGACAATGATATATGAATGGTGTTTTGCATTTTTGTTTGATTCTTATGTCTTTAATTTTTCTCTTTGCTCATAGTCTTCCTCTATCTTGTCTATTTTCTTGGATTTTCTTTCCAACTATTTTCCAACCAACAGACAATCTCTTTTGGCTCATTTTTCACTCTTCCTATGAATTTTTACTTCTAGCTTCTCTCTTCATTCCTCATGAATATTGCATACTATACTACCTCTGTTCTCGCATCCACCATTTGAAGTTGTAAGTAGTTTTAACAAATATTCTGTTTGTACTAGACATAGTTATTTAACTCATCGTTTTGGGTTAATGTGAGAAAGCAGTAGGTGACTTAGTGGGAGCTATTAGATTTAACACTATATATTGTGTACACTGTTTACTGTTGATATTGGTCTCACCAGTAAAGGCAAAGTTCTAGAAACCACCAGGGACACTATAGGTCTACAGGGTAGAATTTATCCTGCCTTAGATTCATAATTTTAGATGGGAAAACACACTAACAACATGAAAAAACATGGGAATAAAGTGGTCCAAACACACCAAAATGCTTCAACAACAGAAACTACTGATAACACAGTGGAAGAAATGTCCAAAAGGAGTTCAGATTGTATACAGTTAAATTTATATGTGAAGTAAAGGATAGTATAAGGAGTGAAATCAAAGAAAAAATACAGGAAGTGAAAGACCACTTCAATAAAGAGTTAGAGATCATGGAGGGGAAAAACAAAAACAAAAAATAACCAAGCAGAACTCCTTGAAATGAAAGAATTAGAAAACCAAATTATAAATTCAATAGAAAGCATCACCAACAGACTAGACCACTTGAAAGAGAGAACCTCAGACAATAAAGACAAACTATATAATCTTGAAAGTAGAGTTGAACATGTGGAGAAGATGGTAATAAACCATGAACAGAACATCCAAGAATTGTTGGGTAACATGAAAAGACCAAATTTAAGAATTATTGGGATAGATAAAGGAGCAGAGATACAAGCCAAGGGAATGCACAATCTTTTCAATGATATAATGGCAAAAATATTCCCAAACCTAAAGAATGGAATGGAAAATCAAATACAAGAGGCTTACAGGACCCCAAGTGTACAGAATTACAGCAGACCCACACCAAGGCACATTTTAATGAGGATGACCAACACACAGAATAAAGATAAAATCTTAAAGGCTGTGAGAGAAAAAAAATCAAATCATGTTTAGGAGAAAACCAATTCAGATCTCAACTGATTTCTCAACCCAAACCCTCAAAACTAGGAGGCCCTGGAATAATATATTTCAAGTTCTAAAAGAAAATGGGTACCAACCAAGAATTTTATATCCACCAAAAACTAAGTTTCAGATTTGAAGGTGAAATTAAAACATTCCACGATAAACAAAAATTGAAAGAATTCACAACTAAAAAGCCTACACTACAAAGCATTCTCAACAGAATATTCCATTAAGATGAAGTGAAAAGAAAAAGTGAAAACCAGCAAAGAGAGGATCTACACTAAAGGGACATTCAAGTAAATGAGAAACTAAGACAAATCAAAAACCAGAAATAAATCAAAATGACAGGGAATACAAATCATATCTCAATTATAACCTTGAATGATAATGGCCTAAACTCATCAATCAAAAGACATAGACTGGCAGATTGGATTAAAAAGCAAGACCCAACAATATGTTGTCTTCAAGAGACTCACCTCATGGGCAAAGACATCCACAGACTGAAGGTGAAAGAATGGGGAAAAAAAAATTATCACAAATATGGATTGCATAAACAAGAAGGGGTTTCCATTATCATTTCAGATAAAATAGACTTCAAACCAAAGTTAATCAAAAGAGACAAAGAAGAACATTTCATACTTCTTAAGGGAAGTATATATAAGCAGGACATAATGATTATAAATATTTATGCCCCAAACAATGGAACATCTATGTACATCAAACAAACCCTTCTCGATTTCAAGAGTCAAATAGACCACAATACAATAGTACTAAGTGACTTTAACACACCTCTCTCACTACTGGATAGACCTTCCAAACAAAAACTAAGTAAAGAAACTATAGAATTAAATAATACAATCAATAATTTAGACTTAACAGACATATATAGAATATACCATTCATCTACAAGCAGATATACTTTCTTCTCAACAGCACATGGATCTTTCTCTAAAACAGACCATATCTTATGCCACAAAGCAACTCTTAGTAAATACAAAAAAAATAGAGATAGTACCCTTCATTCTATCAGGCCACAATGGAATGAAATTAGAAATTAATAAGATAAAAAATAGAAGCTACTGTAACAAATGGAGACTAAATAATACACAATTGAATGATGAATGGATAGTAGAAGAAATCAAGGATGAAATAAAAACATTCTTTAAGGTAAATAAAAACACTGAAACAACATATCAAAATTGTTGGGACTCTATGGAGGCAGTACCAAGAGGAAAGTTTGTTGCATTGAGTGCATTTACGAAAAGAATAAAAAGTCAACAAATAAATAACCTAACACTACATTTCAAAGCCCTAGAAAAAGAAGAACAAATCAACACCAAAAGCAGCAGAAAAAAAGGAAATAATTAAAATCAGAGCTGAAATAAATGAAATTGAAACAAAAGAAACAATTGAAAAAATTAACAAAAAAAAAAAGTTGGTTCTTTGAAAAAATAAACAAAACTGATAAATCCCTGGCCATGCTAATGAAGAGAAAAAGAGAGAAAACTCAAATTACTAAAATACAAGATGAATATGGAGACATCACAATGGACACATCTGAAATACGTAAGATAATTAGAAATCTTTTGAAAATTTATACTCTAATAAAATAGAAAATATTGAAGACATCAACAAATTTCTAGAGACATATGACCTACCCAAACTGATTGAGGAAGACATACATATGACTTAAACAGATCAATTGCAAGTAATGAAATAGCCTACCAACTAAGCCTACCAACTAAGAAAAGCTCAGGACCAGATGGCTTCTCAGTGGAGTTCTACAAAACTTTCAAAGAAGAATTAAAACCCACACTCCTCAAAGTATTCCATGAAATAGAAAAGGAGGGAACCCTTCCAAACTCATTCTATGAAGCTAATATCACTCTGATACCAAAACCAGACAAAGATACATCAAGGAAAGAAAACTTCAGACCAGTATCCCTGATGAACATAGATGCAAAAATTCTCAATAAAATTCTGGCAAATCACATACAAAAACATATTAAAAAGATAGTGCACCATGATCGAGTGGGAGTCATCCCAGGGATGCAGGGTTGGTTCAACATACGGAAATTAATAAACATAATTCATCATATTAATAGACTTAAAACTAAGAATCATATGATCATCTCAATAGATGCAGAAAAAGCATTTGACAAAATACAGTACCCCTTCATGTTAAAAACTCTAGAAAAAGTAGGGATAGTAAGGACATACCTTAACATTGTAAAAGCTATATATGCTAAACCCAAGGCCAGCATCATTCTAAATGGAGAAAAATTGAAAGCATTCCCTCTAAAAACTGGAACAAGACAAGAATTTCCTCTTTCACCACTTCTATTCAACATTGTCCTTGAAACTCTAGCCAGAGCGATTAGACAAAATAATAAAATCAAAGGGATACAAATTGGTAAAGAAGAACTCAAACTATCACTATTTGCTGATGACATGATTTTATATCTAGAAGATCCAAAAAATTCCACCAGAAAACTTCTAGAACTAATAAATGAATTCAGCAAAGTAGCAGGACATAAAATCAATACCCATAAACAAACGCATTCCTATACATCAGGGATAAATCCACTGAAAGAGAAATTAGGAAAACTACTCCATTCACAATAGCATCAAAAAAAAAAAAAAATGCCTGGGAATCAATCTAACAAATGGGGTGAAAACTACAGAACACTAAAGAAAGAAATTGAAGAAAACCTCAGAAGATGAAAATATGTCCCATGCTCCTGGATAGGCAGAAATAATATTGTCAAAATGGCCATATACTACCAAAAGTGCTATACAGATTTAATGCAATTCCTATTAAAATCCCAATGACATTCTTCATAGAAATAGAAAAAGCAATCATGAAATTTATTTGGAAAAATAAGAGACCCAGAATAGCTAAAGCAATCCTTAGCAAGAAAAGTGAAGCAGGAGGCATTACAATACCTGACCTTAAACTATACTACAGAGCTATAGTAACAAAAAATGGCACGGTATTGGCACAAAATAGACTTGTAGACCAATGGTACAGAATAGAAGACACAGAGACAAACCCACACAAATACAGTTATCTCATACTAGACAAGGGTGCCAAAAACATTCACTGAGGAAAAGATAACCTATTCAACAAATGGTGCTGGCAAAACTGGAAATCCATATGTAGCAAAGTGAAATTAAACCTCTATCTCTCACCCTCACAAAAATCAACTCAAAGTGGATCAAAGACTTAGGCACTAGAACAGAGACCCTTCACCTAATAGAAGAAAAAGTAAGCCAAAATCTACACCATGTCGGCCTAGGATCTGACTTCCTTAACAAGACTCCTAAAGCACAAGAAGTAAAATCAAGAATAAATAAATGGGATGGATTCAAATTAAAAAGCTTCTTTTCAGCAAAGGAAACAATGTGAGGAGAGAGCCTACAGACTGGGAGAAAATCTATACCACATGCACCTCTGATAAAGCATTAATCTCTAGGATATATAAAGAACTCAAAAACTTAATACCAAAAATACAAATAACCCAATCAATAAATGGGCTGAAGAACTGAACAGACACTTCACAGAAGAAGAAATACAATTGATCAACAAATATATGAAAAAGTGTTCAATATCTCTAGCAATTAGAGAAATAAAAATCAAAACTACTCTAAGATTTCATTTCATTCCAGTCATAATGGCAGCTATCAAGAATACAAGCAACAATAAATGTTGGAGAGGATGTGGGGAAAAAGGTACACTTATACATTGCTGGTGGCAATGCAAATTGGTGCAACCACTATGGAAAGCAGTATGGAGATTCCTCAGAAAACTGGGAATGGAACTACCATTTGACCCAGCTATTCCACTCCTTGGTTTATACACAAAGGATTTAAAATCAGCATACTATAGTGACACAGCCATATCAATGTTTATAGCAGCTCAAGTCACAATACCTAGACTACAGAACCAACCTAGGTGTCCCTGAATAGATGAATGGATAAAGAAAATATGGTGTATATACTCAATGGAATATTACTCAGCTTTAAAGAAGGGTGAAGTTAGGGCATTTGCCAGTAAATGGTTGGAGTTGGAGAATATCATGCTAAGTGAAATAAGCCAACCCCACAAAACCAAAGGCCAAATGTTTTCTCTAATATGTGGATGCTAATTCACAGTAAGGCTGGGGGGCACGCACTAGGGCAAAATAGTGTTAGATTAGGTAGAGGGAAGTGAAGGGAGGGGAGGGAGGGAATGTGGGAATGGGAAAGATAGTGGAATGAAACAGACATTATTACTTTATGTATATATGTGACTACATGATTCTGCAACATGTACACTTTGAAATATGAGAAATTATATCCCATCTATGTATGATAAAAAAAAAAGTGACAGGATTTCAATCTTCTTTACAGCCAGATAATATTCCATTATGTATATAAACCTAATTTTCTTCATCCATTCATCTGCTGATGCTCACCAAGGCTGATTCTATGTCTTAGCTATTATGAATAGTGGTGCAATAGATATGGGTTGCAGTTATCTCTTTTTATGTATTTCTTTTCTTTCAGACATATATTAAGAAGAAGTAGGCTTTGATCATATGGTAATTCTATTCTCAGTTTTTGGAGAAATGTGTATACTGTTTTCCATGGTGGCTCTACTTTTATTCCTACCTATAGCGTATGAGTTTTTCTTTTTATCCACATCCTTGCCAGCATTTATTATTTTTGATTTCTTGTTAACAGCCATTTTGAATAGGTTGAAATTTAGTCATAGTGTAGTTTTGATTTGCATTTCCATGATGGCTAAAATATCAAGCATGTCTATTTATTGGCCATTTGTACTTCTTCTTTTGAGAAGCATCTGCTCAGATAACTTGCCCATTTTTATTGGATATTTTGTTTCTTTGGATTGCATTATTTGACTTCTTTATATATTCTGTATATTAGTCCTCTGTCAGATTAAATATCTGGCAAAATATTTTCCCATTCTGTAGGTTGTCTCTTCACTCTGCTGATTGTTTCCTTTTCTGTGCAGAATCTTTGTAATTTAATGTACTATTATTTGTCAATTTTCCATTTTGTTCCTATTCATGAAATCGTTGCTTGTGCTAATATCTTGGAGTGTTTCATTTGTTTTTTTACCAGTAGTTTCAATCCTTCAGCTCTTATATTAAGGTCTGATCTATTTTGATTTGATTTTTGTAAAAGGTGAGAGACAGGGGTTTAGTTTTAGTTTTCTATATGTGCTTCCAGTTTTCTAAGCACCATTTGTTGAGGAGACAGTCTTCTCCAAGGCATGTTTTTGGCACCTTTGTCAAGAATCAGTTGTAGATGTGTGGGTTTGTATCTGAGTCCTCAATTTCTTTCCATTGGACTATGTATCTGTACTTTATGCCAACACTATGCTGTTTTTGTTTCTATAACTATGTAGACTATTTTGAAATCAGATATTGGGATGCTTACAGCATTGTTCTTTTTGTTTAGGATTGCTTTAGCTATTTGGGGTCTTTTGTGCTTCCATATGATTTTGAGGATTGTTTTTCAAGTTCTATGAAGAATGACATTGGTATTTTGGTGGAAATTTTATTGAATATGTGGATCACTTGGGATAAATGGCCATTTTACAATATTAACTCTCCTAATCCAAAAAAGTGGAAGGTATGGGAGGGTTTTTAATTTTTTAGTATCTTCTTCAATTATTTTCTTCAGTGTTTTGTAATTTTCATTATAAACATTTTTTCACCTTATATAGGTTTATCCCTTGATTTTTTTTTTTTTTTTTTTTTTTTGCTTTTTTTGTTTTGATGCTATTGTGAATGGGACTGCTTTCTAGATTACTTTGTCAATTAATTAATTACTGGTGTAAAAATAGGTACTGAATTTTTATGTTTTATCCTGTTATTTGGCTGAATTTGTGTATCAGTTCTAAGAGTGCATAGGTAGAGATACAGACTTTTCTAAGAATCACATCATCAGTAACAGGTATAATTTGACTTCCTCCTTACCTATTTCTGTCCCTTGCGTTTCTCTTGCCTAATTACTATGGCTAAAATTGTTAGTAATATGTTAAATAAATATAGTGAGAGTAGACAATATTGTCTTCTTCTTAATCTAAGAAAATATTTTTTTAAGTTTTTTTCCCATTAAATATAATGTTAACTATGGGTTTTTCATACAAAACACTTATTACATTGAGGTATGCTCATTATATACCAAATTCATTTAAGACTTTATCATGAAGTAATAGTGAATTTTATAAAAGATTTTCTACATCTACTGAGATGATCATGTGATTTTTTATCTGTAACTCTATGTATGTGTTGTTTTACATTTGTTGGTTTGCATATCTCAACCCATCCTTACATCCCTGGAATGAAACCAACAAGATGATAGTATATGGTCTTTTTTATTTATTGTTGGATTTATTCACAAGCATTGGTTGAGGGTTTTTGCATCTATGTTCATTGAAGGTATTGGTCTATAGTTTTCTTTTTGTTGTTGTCTCAACAAGAAATGTATATATCACTTCCATTTGGAAAGCAACATTCTAAATAAGTTTCAATGTAAACACATTCTTATAAATAATAATTATAATTTATAAATCTGTAATTAAAATACATGAAGTTTTGTTTAACTTATCACTGATGATTTATTTATGCATAAATGTAAAAGTTAAGGAAGGCAATAAATTATTCCATCTTTCTATCATGATCCATAAGAAAAAAATACCTAGTAAATAACATTTGATTGAAGAAAGCATTGATACATATTGAAAATTAAAGGGAAAACAACATAAGGGAAAGAAAATAAAAGACTGTGTATAACTTTCAAACAAATAGAAAAGAAAAGGTAATAAAATCTATGGTTACAAAACAAGGCAATAGTAACAGTGTTAAAATTATGAGGAGAGAGAAGGATGAATAGGGTAAGGTTGATTGATGGGTACTATAACTTCTGTTCTAGTTTGCTATTGTAAAATACAGATATAGATATAGATAAAATAATCTGCTTTGTATTTTAAAAAGTTAGAAAAAAAATTCTGGTAATTTTTACCACAGAGAAATGAAAAAATATGTTCGAGGAGATACATATGTTTAACCTGATCTACGTATAATACAATGTATACATGCATTGACACAAAACAGTGTATCTAATAAATACATTTAAGTTTATATATTTTCATTTTTGAATAAAAACACTTTAAACATTAAAAATTTATATGAAGCAACAATCAAAAATCCTAACTTTAAGTTGATAGAGTTAAATCAAATACATTCCTATAAATGCTTGGTCTAAATTTTACAATAAAAGGACAATTTTTTTTACATTTTATTGAAGAATATTCACTCTACATATAGTTACAATAAACTCATGTTAATATCTTAATAATAAGAATTTGGGTAATGGGGAAAGGTGACACATAACTGTAATCCCAGCAACTCAGGAGCTGAGGCAGGAGGATCACAAATTCTGTGGCTAGTCTCAGTAACTTAGCCCTAAGCAAAATAGTGAGAACCTATCCCCAAAACAAAAATGGAATGGAAATGTAGCAAATTGTCTCTGGGTTTCAAATCTCTAGTATCAAATAAAAATAATTCAGGAAATCTAATAATGAAATTTATTATAAATTAGTATCACATAAATGCATTTTAAGATATGAATTATCATAGTTTAAAAGTCACATCTAAGTGATATACTGTCCAATACTTTAAATAATAGGTTCTGTAAAATAAATCTTGAAAAAAATTATAAGAGAAATAGATGAATTTACAATGAATTTAGCAATGGAGTTGGCTGACCATAAACTGAAACCTCTGAAATCATGGACCTAAAATTAACTCTTATTCATCTAATAGCAGTAGTTAAATCTCTCTTAATAATTTCTAGAACATAGAAAAAATAATTTTAGATATATTTCAGAAATATAAATGGGATGATATAAACTAAAAAGCTTCTTCTCAGCAAAAGAAACAATCAGTGATGTGAATAGAGAGCCTACATCATCTTGGGAACAAATTTTTACCACTCATCACTCGAATATCAGATAGAGCACTAATCTCTAGGGTATATAAAGAACTCAATTAAAATTTATAGCCATAGTTGCATTACTACAAAAGGAAATGGAAAATCTGAAAATTAGTGAGATGAACTATAATATGGAAAAAATAATGAAGAAAACAGGAAAATAATCATCCCCCAAATTTAAACACAGGATATAAATATAAAAGCAGAAAATGAGGAAATATACAACATCCAAGAATATTATCAAAGCTATCGATGATTCTTTAGAATGACCAAATTTTTAAAAAAGAGAATAAACCTATAGCTGATGAGACACATCAAAAAAGTAATCTATGTCAAGAATATAAATAAGACATTACTGTGCATTCTACATTCACAAAATAGAAAAGGTGCCAGATGTGTTGGTGTATGCATGTAATCCCAGTGGCTGGGAAGGCTGAGGCAGGAGGCTTGCATGTTCAAGGCCAGCCTCACCAACTAAGTGAGGATCTAAGCAGCTTAGGAAGACCCTGTCTCAAAATAAAAAATAAAAAGGACTGGGGGTATTGCTTAGTGATTAAGCACCAGTGGATTCAATCTCTAGTACCAGAGAGAGAGAGAGAGAGAGAGAGAAAGTTATATAATGAATCATACCAAAAATATTATGATTTATATGTGACAAAGTCATCAAAATATCTGAAGATATAATTTAACTAAAAATAATTTCAAGAATTATAAAAATATCCAATATTAAATTCTAACACTTAAGGACGTTATTATTTCACTTTTATAAAAGATTTCTGCAGAAAAAAAGGAATAGTTCCCAATTTATTATATGATGTTAGAATTATGTTGACATTACTAAGTAAGAACATCATGAGAAGCTAAAGTTATAAATCAGTCACACTCATTAGCATAGATATAATGAAATAATATAATACCCAAACCAAAAATTATATCCAAAAAATTATATAATGAGAAAGCTGAGTTTATTCTAACAATCTAAATGTAGTTTAACATCAAGAGATAATTGATGTCTTTTAACTCTATTATCACTAACAAAAATTTGATGTCAATCTTTTACTTTTTTTGTTTATTTGTTTATTGTTATGGTTTGTATGTGTGTGTTCCCAAATAAAGTTCATTTTAGATAATGCAGGAATGTTCAGAGGTAAAATGATTGGACTATGAAACCTGTAACCTAAATAGTGGATTAACCCATTTGATGGATTAAAATTTGAATGGAAAGTACTGGGTGATAACTATAGGCAGGTAGAGCACTCTGGTGGAAGTTGGTCACTGGAGGGATTATATATCTTTTAAGCCCTTGGGGATTATATGTCTTTTCCCTTGCTCTTTGGGTTCTCTCTCTGTTTCGTGGATGGCATGAATTGAGAAACTTTCCTCCACCATGTTCTCTGCCATGATGTTCTGCCTCACCTCAGGCCCAGAGCAATGGGCCATAAACTGACCATAAACTGAGACCTCTGAAATCATGGGCCTAAAATTAACTCTTATTCATCTAAGTAGTTCTTGCCAGTTATTTAGATAATAGTTACATAAACCTTATATATTTATAATATTTTCCTTCCCTGAAAATACTTGATTTGTTTCTGTCCTTTTATTTTCTTTGTCCTCATAGTCATCCCAATGTGTCTATGTCATTTACATACTTTTACTTAACCTGTTTAACTGTCCACCTACATTGTTGACTCCTGGATGCACATCTTTTCTCCAATGTGCTCTCCTGTATGAAACCCTCCTGTGCCTTTCACACCACCTGGAGTAGTGTACTTGGCCCACAAGGCCTTTCATAAACTCTTCCAGGCTACAACTTACACCCATTTCCTACCATACTCCCTTGGATGATTCAGCTCCAGCACACCACTTCATAACTACTCCTCATCATAGAACTCTACTTATGTCTAACTCCAACCCTTCCTCTTCTACCACCACCTTCCTCAGTTCCTATTTTTTTCATCATTCTCATTTCTATGACATTTTTTCTTCCTAGTTTTTATACTTATCTAACAGTACATGGTTATTATTTTTTATATTTTAGTTTTCTACTTTGATATAAGTTCCAGAATGGCAGATTATATTTTGTTGTTTAGTTTTGTTTTTCTTTTTTCTTTAAAAATTCATGATATTAGCCATGTTGGTGATACAATCCTGTAATTCCAGTGACTTGGGAGGCTGAGGCAGGAGGATTGCAAGTTCAAAGCCAACCTCGGCATCTTACCAAGATCCTAGCAACTCTGTGACACCTTGTCTCAAAACAAAAAAATAAAAAGGACTGCAGATGTGGCTCAGTGGTTCAGCATTCCTGAGTTCAATCCTCTGTTCTAAAAATAAAATAAAATAAAATCCATGGTAACAGAAATCATTGTTCAGAGGTAAAGGATGTATATTTAATTTCTACTCCTTGCCAACTTCTGTGGCTTATGATAATATTGATTTGAGAAAGTTTCTTCAATCATTTGGGGATAATTTCCCCCTCCAATTGATCTCTACTCTCTGTTTGAATTGATAATATGGAATTTTATTCAGCTTTCCATTACTGTCAAAAATATCTAATGTAATCAGCTTATGAAGGGGAAAAACATTGACTCAAATTTTCAGAAGTTCTAGTCCATTATTGGATAGACATGTCGCTTTCAGGCCTCTATCGATGGGGCAGCTCATCATGTTAGTTATATATGGCAGAGTAAAACTACTTCTCTTTTTGATGCAACTAAAAGAGAAAGAGACTGGGGTCCCACAATTTCCTTTGAGCACATGCCCCAAATGACTGAAAATTCACACCAAACTCCACCTCTTAAAGAGTTCACCACTCCTAAATTTCCACCTTGGGTCCCTTTAACACATGGGTCTTAGGGGACCACCTATATCCAAACTGTAGCACCAGGGGATGGCTTTTAAACCTGATTAACTCAAAATTTAGTTACCCTTATGCATTTTTTATTCTGTGGCTTATCTGCTCATTTATTCTATTTTGTAATTCAGTATTCAAATGTTAATATCCACAATCTTCATTTAATTTTCTTTGACTTTATTTAAAGTGTAATAACTAAATAGCAAATCTTATCATAGAAATCAAGTCTTTCCAATTCAAGACCAGTTTTATTTCCATATGTTTTAGTCAGCTTTTTCACTGCTGTGACTAAAAAATCTGACCAGAACAATCTTAAGAGGAGGAAAGATTTATTTAGGGGATCATGGATTAAGAGATCTCAGTCTGTAAATGGCTGGCTCCATTCCTTGGGGCTCAAGGTGAGGCAGGACATTATGCAGGAAGAGTGTGGCACAGGGATGCAGCTCACATGATGATCAGGAAGCAGAGAGAGAGACTCCACTCTCCAGATACGAAAGAAATATATACCCCTTAGCCACACCCCACCAGCCTGTAGTTACCACTTGGTTAATCCCATCAGGGATCAATTCACTGACTAGGTTAAGGCTCTCATAACCCCATTATCTCTTCTCCAAACCTCTTGCATTGTCTCACACATGAGCTTTTTGGAGATACCTTACATCCAAACCATAACACCATAATTTTATTTATTGTTAATATTTACTGGCACAGATAAGTCATAGGAAAATTTCCTTATCTTATTGCATTTCCTTTTTACTTAAAATGAAAGTCAGTTAATCAGTAGAGAGGTTGGTCTACATGTATAAGAAGAGATTCCAGCAGTGACCCCTGCAATTTTTCCTCAAAGAGCTAAATAGTTGAGTTCAAATATACACTTTACAAAAAGATTCCATGACTACCTTCTTGAAGAATTCCTGAAAGTATACGTGACAAGTTCTTCATTTCTTCCCCAACTTCTTAGTTTATTGTAATTTGAGGGCATGTAAGAATAGAAGTAAGGAGAACTTTCTAAATTACTCAAAACACTTGATTGTTGACATACCCCAGACACATTTTCTGTGAAATCAATTCTTTTTTCAGTACTGGGGATTAAACCCATGGGTACTCTATCTTTAAGGTAAATTCCTAGCCTTGTTTTTGTTTGTTTGTTTGTTTGTTTGTTTTTAATTTGAGACAAGGTCTCACTAAGTTGCTAAAGTTGACCTCAAACTTGTATTCCTCCTGCCTCAGTCTCTCAAGTATCTGGCCATGTACTGCTGCACCAAACTCTGTAGATCCATTTTTTATCTTCACTGAAAGTTGCATTATGAAATAATTTGAAATCCTATTAATAATTTATAAATTATCTCAGAAATAAATCAAATAGATCAAGATGTACATTTACTTTCACCCATTTTTACCTTTCTCTGTCTCTGCAAGAAGCTAAAATTTTCTACATAGCTAAATACATTTCTCTTTTAGTCAGCTTTTTTACTGCTATGACTAAAAGACTTGACAAGAACAATCTTAGAGGTAGAAAAGTATTTGGGACTCATGGTTTCAGAGGTTATAGTCAATAAATAGCCAGATCCATTCATCAGGGCTTGATGTGAAGGGAGAACATCATGATGAAAGAGTCTGGTGCAGGGAAGTAGCTCAAGACGGAGGCAGAGACACACTAAGCTCAGCTCACCAAATATGTACCCCAATGGGACATCCCCAATGACCCACCTGCTCCAGCCACAACCTGCAGGACTATAGTTACCACTCAATTAATCCCTCTCAGGAATTCAGTGATTTCGTTAAGACTCTCCTAACCCAATCATTTCACATCTAAATCTTCTTGCATTGTCTCACACATGAGCTTTTGGGGGACACCTCACATCCAAACCATAACAATTTTCTACATTGCAGTATGTTCCTTCAAAATTACACAAACTAATTCTAAGTATCCCATCCAATAATATTTTTTTCAATTCTCCCAGTCTTCTCATGGTTGCTCCTAAGCTCTTATACACTTACAAATATCAAACACCAGGAGAAAAATAACCACTAGAATATATAATTGTAGCACATACATAAATGAAAGTATATTAATTTTATTGAGTTATCCGATAAATAGTTCTTATGTATCTACTAACTGTTCAAGAAGTTAGGTATTCAACTGCTAAGAAGAATAGTTTCCTGCTCTAAAGGAATTGGTTACATAAAAGATGCTGCATGAAAGCAAATAATTACAATAAAACTTGATAAGTGTTTCTGAGAGTAGACACAAACTTGGGTAATGACCACATTAGAGCCACCCATCTAGTCTTAAAGAAATAATTAACAACATCCTTAAAATAAAAATGCAAAGATAAGCCAGGTGCGATGATACACACCTGTAATCATAGCAACTTGGGAGGCTGAGGCAGGAGGATCAAGAGTTCAAAGCCAGCCTCAGCAACATAGTGAGGCACTTAGCAACCCAGTGAGAGAGCCTGTCTCTAAATAAAATACAAAAAAGTGCTGGGGATGTGGCCTTGTGGTAAAGAGAAAAATTGAAATAGACAAGATTTTTTTCTAAGCAAAAAGAAATTTCAAGTGGAAGACATTGGTATACACAAATGAGGGATGATGAGACAGGCTAAGTTTTATTTGTGTAACTACAAGTTGGTAAATGACATAAGAAGTAGAACAGGAAAATTAATGACAGACAAAGTTGGAGATACATGAACGGACCAAAAAAATGAAGAATATTTACATCATTTAATGATTCAAATCTCAAAGTTAAAAGCAATGCAAAGACTTTATAGTTTTTCAACTATTAAGGTCACACAATCCAAACTGAAATTTGAGTAACTACTCTACCTGAAGGAAACATCTTCAAGAGGAAGCAGCTTGAGGCAGAAAGAGACCAGATAGGAGGCTCTTTGCACAATTAAGGTCCCATGTGATTATGGAATAAAATAATTCAATGAAAATGACAGAGAAAACCACAGACAGATTTTAGCAGTTTAAATAAGCAGAAAGATAAAGACTTTGCAAATAATCAACACTGAAAATTCGAGAATTTGGATAAAATTTTCTAGTATACTGCATCAGCTAAAGTCAGGTATAGACAAGAGTAAAGCCTAAAACAGGTGTTAGAATTACTGTGCAGCATATCAAAGAGGCAACGTGGTACTTCTTTTTGACTAAGATGAGAACATGACAAAAAAGAACAAGTACAAAAGTGCAAAATATAGTTAATCACCCAAATGTCAGTTCTAAAGAAAGGCTACCATTCAGATGCCTGACATGACAGGAAGACAGCCTTGTTTGTCAGAGTCTTATCGTTCCCATGAGACACTCTCAGGCAGTTACCAAAACCTATTGCAGTGGTTGGCCTTGAATTCTCCCTAATGGATGCCATTCAGTTACCGTTCTCTGATCGTTCTGACAGAAAATTGAAGTCTGAAGAGACCTTGTTTGTTTGTCCTTTAATATCCAGGGGGAGCCGCACACTTCATGTTCCATCTGTGAATCATCCTTATTTTAATCAGTATCTCTTACATAAGCTAAAAGAGAAATTGATTGAAGCTGTTACTTGCTGGCAAAGGGAAATTTTTTTATTTGCAAAAACCTCAGGAGAAAAATATGTCTTCTACATAGGCACAAACAGAGCAGTTACCTTCTACATATTTATATATTGTCTTGTTGCTTGGAATAGTTTACTTCACAAAGTGATGCAATTCAAATGTTACTTGGGTAAATTTGAAGTTATCCCTGTTCTGATTACAAAATGACATAAATACCTCTTTCTGTCCGTGACGTGATGTCTCCTTTGCTAGTTGATAAGCAAGAAGGTACTAAATCTCTATTTGTACTTGTTTAGTCTCTTTAGCCACACAGAGATGATTTAGCATTCTAGAATCATGGGTAAGGTGAATTTTCTTTTTGTACAATAGATCTACCTTGACTTTTCATAACCAACTGAGCAAAGAATCAACCAGATGACAATTTTGTAATAAATATTTTGTAATAAGAAGTAAAAACAAATGTCTTTCAGTTTTTGAATTTGAAATTAGGGTATTGATCCACCATGTGACAAATCACTAGCCAGTTCTCTGTTATTAAAACCCAGAAGGAGAAGCACAGCAGTGGAATAATGTAATAGCAAAGTAAGCAATGGAGTAAACCTTGTAAATTGCATGCAGGCTGCTGTCCACAAAAGTTTGTTATGTAGAGAGAAAACATGACCTCTCCTACTTACAGCAATTCAGCCTTAAGCAACCATACCAAAATTTCAGAAATCATGAAACATGTTTCTAAGAGAGCAAAGGAAGAATATTGCTATACAGGTCTCAAATGATATTGGGAATGGGGAGTTGAGAAGTGTTTGATTTTTTATGTGGCAGTTCACAATTTAACATATTAAAAAACTCATTTTTTTTTCTTGTTCATTTAGATTTCACTTGCTCAGGTTCCTATAAGAATGCTCCTCTAATGTTGAATTCTGAAGAATGACAATACCTATGGTCTCACTGTATCTAGATAGCCTGTTAATAATTTCCTCTAAAAAATTAAAATTATTTCCAATACTGACCAAAACAGCAGTCTTGCATAATATACAAGGAATGAGCTCTATATGTAATTATGTTATTATAAGTGTGTCAGTTGCTATCATAAATACATTGAAAAAGAAATAGGAAAGGAAGTAGAAATAGTAAGTTCATTAAAGTTGTATTGTATATGAAAAGTATGTAAAACAATTTTAGTGCATTTCAACTTCATCTTTTTTTTTACAATATTACTATCATAGTAGCTTCTACCATTTTTAATCAATCTCCTCCTTGGGAGTAATTAGAGCAAGAATCTAGATGAAGAATCTGGAAGAAGAACCCGGTCTCTTGTCTAAGTTCTACAATAATTACAAAGTATATTTATGTTGTTTAGTTCTGTGTCTAGTTTCCTCATATATTAAAGAAAAAGTTTCAATCAAATAAATACATGATTGTCTTCCAGCTCTTTATTTTCTATCCTCCAAAATGTCTTCTGCTGCTTACAGCAAATCAGCTTTCAGGGACCATAGCAAATTTTCAGAAATATAAAGCATGTTCCTAAATAGCAAAGGAAGAATATTATTGTAAAGGTCACAGTTAATATTGGGAATAGATAATTTTTTTAAAAGCTCCATCATTGTGCTATGAGACTGTTTCAGTGTAAGATACCTAAATTGATATATAGAAAATACCAAATAAGTAGTCAATGTGAGCTTGCAGCTTTTCAAGGTAACTGAGGTATGAAATTCAAAAGCCTTAGTCTTTTCTGACAACTCCTGGATTTATCTCAGGAGTTTGATTACTGGTTTAGTTCATTTGACACATTTGTCTTCATGCCAAAAATGCATGCAGTGCCTTCACAACTTTTATCAGTAATGTTAAGAAAAATAAAACTATTTCAATTTCTTATTACAGCAACCAAAATAAATTTATACTTTATAGAATAAAAAAGAACACACTGGAACATTATAAGCTGAATTAAGTGATAACAATATTCCCACTAGCCAACATCTTCTAGGTATTAGCATCCTCTGCTGTAGGCTTTTTCTGCTAGGCCTAGAAGATGGAGTCTTGCCCTGAATATGTATAGTCCTGGAGCCCCAAAATTATGGGTATATCTCTAAAAATATTCTGAGTATGTTATGCAGGAAAACTTTTTCTTTTCTAGAATATTTTCATGTAAATCCCAATTGCTGCTACTTACAAACTCCATCCTTTTCCTCCTCACTTTAACACATGTCCTGCATGAGCCCCTGATCCCATTGTTCTACTTGAATGTGTTAAGTAGAATTAAAGACCCCCTGTGTGCCTCCCTTCCTTTAGGGTCTCAGCCTGAACTTTCTGTTGTCTAATATCTGAAAAATGTTACTTCATACATTTTCTGTAGTTTTTAAATTATTTACTGTGAAAGGATAAGTCAGTGTTGGTTAATGTATGCTTGCCAGAAGGTGAACACTGTATGATAATATTTAACTATCTTTACAGTAGCTACTTTAAAGTTCATATAAGACATTTATAATATTTTGATTTTCTTTTGGATATATTTCTTTTTATTGCCACTTTCTAAGTGACTTTTATTATCCAGGTCTTCTGGATAAATTTTTATTTGTAGCAAGGCTTTTTAACATAATGTATTTGAGGACAATCGTTATCACTAGATCATATTAACTTCCTCTGGATTTCCCAGGGACAAGACAGATGGCCTTAAATCAATTGAATCTCAGTGTCTTTGAGTTTTGTCTTCTCGTTCTAAAAGAAAATAATGAAAAACCACATAAGGCATTAATTTATTTTTTTCAGAAGATATGTGCTGACTACTATAATAACCTGAATATAACAATTTGACAGACCTGGACTGTATTATCAACAAGCTAACATTTTAGTAAAAACAAAAGAAAGAAAAATTGAAAATGAGTTAACAAAATGACTATTATTTTTTGTTTGATTGCTTATTTTTTGGCTTCTGTTTTTGTTTCTGATTTTGAGATGTAGTTTTGCTACAATTTACTCTGTCTTCAAATTGTGACCCTTATGTCTCAGCCTCCCAAGTAGCTGGGATAAAACGGTAAGTGCCTCCACACACAGCCAAGGTCACTTTAAACTCATGAAATATGATTAAAACACATGAAAGTTAAGAAGGATATTAAAAGAGAATACAGGGTCAATTGGTTCTGCTTCAGAGAGTGTCACCCAGAAGGTCTCATTTGACAAAGTGATATTTGAGCTGATGACTGAAAGATGAGAAGAACCCAGACATTAGAATATCAGACAAATGTGACTGCAAGTTAAACATAGAACAAGGAAAAAAGTCTGAGAAATAGCAAAAGCCATGAAGTTAGTCATCTCTGTAAGATCAAAGGAAAATATATCAATAAAATTGTTTTGAAACATTCTGAATATTGGACTAATGTAAAAATAATTATCACCCACTTCAGTTTACTTTCCACATAATTAGTGAAAACAATACTAGCCCAAACTACTAGACTACAAAGTTTTTATAATGTAATAAATATGATAAATATTTATAGTTTTAGTTGTTGATACCTTTAAGGCTTCCCACTAATTTCTATGACATACGTATAAAAAAAAAAAAATGCCATCTCCAGTTTAAGTAAGGTCATTTTATATTGTACTACTGGCAATATGTGAAACCACTCCAATCACACCATCTAGTGTTTTCAATTATTTTATTGATGATTATTTTTTATAGGATTGTATTTTTTTCTCCAAAAGATTTCAAAACACTGAAGCTAGAGATAGAATTCTCTGTTTTCCCGCTGTGGAGACCATAAAAGGAGAACCTTAACAACATCAACAACTTAAACTATAAATGTTTATCAGGTACGATTAGACTCCAAATATTTTATCATCATAAAGTTGGGAGTCAGTGTTACATTCTTACAATGTTCAGTCATTATATTTAAATCCTACTCCTGTATTTTTCCCTATTTCCTGTCAACTCACTTTTTGCTTACTATAAACTTAAACACCTTATTAGACTATTTTGGATTTCTAAATAGAATTACAAATCATTTTATCCCTCTCTAATGCCATATTTATTTCATATTCTTCTTCAAGATTTCAATTCAGTGACTAAATAATTAAAAAATCAAAGTTTTAAATTGAAGCATATTGAATTTCTACTACAATTCTGTGCAGATGTGGTTGTCTGAAATTTGAATCTTTGAGTCATAATTTTTTATTCACCCTTTAAAAGTAGTAAACCATGTAATGCCTAACATAATATATGGTTTTATTTAATGTTAATAGGATAGTAGTAATTTTCTGAAGCTGGCCTCAATCTTATCTCCAACTAAGTATTAAGAAAAAAACTAAAGATAATGCACTAAAACTTTAAAAATGTTTTTTTCCTTGGGAAATTATTCATTTCAGTTAGCATTCTTGTACAACAGTACCTTTAGTGATTTTCTTTTATATTTTGCCTTATTTGTTCCTGCATTTCTTCTCTGAGATGTTAAATCTCAGGTTATTATTTTGATAACACAGTAAATAAATAATAAGTTTATATATCATTAAGGAACTTTTTTTACTTAAATCTCGAAATGTTATAGATCTATACAAAGATCATTCTCATGTGTGAACATATATACCCAGATTTCAAACAATTCTTAATACATTGTCATAGTCCCCCAAATTACTTATGAACTTGGAAAAGTTGATGATACATGTTCCAAACCCAAATATTTAAAAAATAGATCAGAATTCACTGTTCCACGTTGAGATTTAAAATATGTTGAGGCAGGCCTGTGGGCTCATGGTTGTTAGTGTGTTAAACAAGAGACAGGGCTGTGTGCTCTCCAAGAATTGCCTCATTGCTTGGGTAAATGTACTAGTTTGTGGTCTTGATCTTTGCACTACTAATTGGTGTCTTAGTCAATTCAGAGTATTATAAAAAAATATCATAGACTGGAGTAATTTTTCCCACAAAATATTTATTTCCTAGAATTCTGGAGGTTGAGAAGTCCAAAACAGAGGTATAGACAGATATGATGTCCTTTCAGCTATTTTACTAGCACTGTATAGATGTAAAGAATGGTGTTGGGCATACCAGGAAAAGAACAGTGATCAAGGCAGACTAAATTACTGCCTTTATAAACTGTTAAGGGGAGTGAAAGAAAGACAATCTCACTAAACTTACTGAATATGCTGATTAGAGAATTAGAGGCATTATGTGACAAACACTGGGGGGAGTAGTACTCAGAAAAGTGACATCAGGTTTGACAGAAGTATCTTCAAAAGTAGATCTAAAATTGTTGCAGGAAAATGAAGTGTTTGTGTGTTTGTGTGTGTGTGTGTGTGTGTGTATAATACACAATATGTAATATGTACAATGTAGTATATACAATGTATATTAGTATCTAAATTCATAGTATACACACAAAAATAGTATTATTCAGTCTTATAAAAGAAGTCAGACACAGAAATAAAAATACTGAATGATTTCACTTATGTATGAGTGAGAAATCTAAAGTAGAAGTGGAGAACAGAATGATGGATACTAAGGGCTGGACTGGGGTAGAGGGTGGGGATATTGGTCAAAGGATACAGAACTTCAGTTAAGTAATAGAACAAGATCAAGGGATCTATATTTATTATAATGGCAATTCTTAATAACTCTGCATTATATTCCTCTTTTTAAAACTTATTTTTGGTTCTAGGGACTAAACCCAGGGGTGCTTTACCACTGAGTTATATCCCCAGCCCTCTTTTTTATTATTTTTTATTTTGAGATATGGTGTCACTAAATTTTACAGAGCCTATCTAAATTTTCTGAGGCTGGCCTCAAACGTGTGATCCTCCTTCCTGCCTCAGCCTCCTAAGCCGCTGGGATTATAGATGTGTGCCACCATGCATGGCTGCATTTTATTCTTCTAAATAAAAAATAAAATAAAATAAAAAAACAAAAAACATGATCTGGGCATGGAAAAGCTACAGGAAGAAATAAGAAAACATTTTTGTTTCAAATAGAATACTGTTATGTAAAAATCTTAAGCAATATCTAGTTCAGGTGACATGTAATGCTTTTCAACAGCCATGGACTTTTCAGTCATGTAAAAGTAAAATTTGCTTTGCAAAAGAAGCACTGTCTCTAGAACAATGTTTGAGAATTATTATTACCTTTGTGAGTAATTCTCCTTTCTTTAAAATATTTAAGATTGTAGTTGAGTCTTAGTGACATGTAATCCACATGTCTCTCTGTGGAGAAATATAATTTATGAACCTAACTTCTGATACTTTGTATTGTAAACTTAAAATTTAAAACTCAGAAAGTAATCTTATTTCTTATAGCATTATATTATGTATCAGTTATTCAAGGTAACCCCCATATAACTTAGCATTTAGATAATAAATGGAACCAATTGGACAAAATGAAAAGTGATTTACTCTGAAAGAAATGATACAATTGTCTAAACTATGCAGCTTCATCTGAAAATATGACGGCAGTACATTGAAGATTAAGGCAACTATCTCTCATATGGATTTGAAAAGTGGAAAGACAAATGTTAAATTAAAATAGCAGAAAACATGGTTCTAATAGAGGAAAAATCAGATTAGCCAAAGTTGTCTCATGTGTAAAAATGGATCATTTTGTTGCAGAGGATAATAAATGAATATCCAGTTTCATTGAAGAGTGAATACGATTGATGTGCTATAGGAAGTTTTGTTAGAAGAGAAGGAAGTTTCTGTGAGTTGAAATAAGGGTCACAAAAATGCTGACTTTTTTACCAAGAAGATGGGTTTTGTTCTCTGAAAGTGTTCATGTTTACTTTTAATGGCTTAAGTGTGACATTGCCTGAGGACAATAATGATGATGGTATGATCTCTTGAATCCCTCCCAGTCCTGTTTTCAGACATCCACAGGAATTTCTCTGACTGGTAACAAGACAAACGATATTTGGTGCTCTCATCTACCCAGTTTTTCTTTCACATATCTGTCATAATATTTTAGAAAGTGATATAATCAGTAACTGTAATTAATTTCCTAAGGAATATTCAAAGACTGTCAAGGCATAACTAAATGCTCATTCCCACTAAATCCAGTTAATAAACCTTTAAAAGTACACGAGACCTATGCAAATAGTGTAAATCCATATAAGACCATCAATAGTTTAGAATTTAATGTTATTAGGGCACAATGAAATTGTAACCAAAAATCCATTTTTCAAAATCCCAAATCTAGTCCTTTCTAAATAAAGATGGAACATTGATCTATTTTCCTAAGGGGCCAATAAATGGCTTAAATGTAACCATATGTACAGTTAAGACCATGGTATTACTTTATTTATTCTTTTTTCTTTTTTTACTTTTTAATTTTTCTGGTTTAATAGTTTATTTCAAATGGTAACATTTGCAAAGTACACGTATGTTTTTCTGCTGCTCATGTGAGTATACCATGAAAGCAATAATGTTAATAGTGAATATGTATTCTGCTTATCATAAAGCCATATTAAGTTGACAGCTGAGGATAAGGTGAAGTAATTCATAACCATTAAACCAGGACAATGTTTCTTGTTGCAAAGCAATGGATATTCTAGAGTGAGAAAGGTAATAAGAAAGTCAAAGAATGTGAATTAGGTTAATTTATTTAAAAAAATTGCAGGAAATGCAAATACAGAGTAAGTCTGCTGTAAATAGCTAAGATTCTTTAAGCTTAGCCAAAGACTGGAAAGAATTGAGTTCAAATGTCTTAATCCTAGTTAAACTTCAAATTTATTGAATGAACTCTAATACCCCATCACTATATGCAACATGAAGATAACAATTCCACAATACTTTTTGAAGTTGATTATTCTGTCAAATAAGTTTTAGTACAAATATAAAGTAATAACATATTAATACAGTTTTTATTTTAATAATCCATTATGGAATATTTAAATCCAGATAACTACGGAAGTATTGTACTTCTCTATAAAGTCACACCAGGGCATAATGAAATGCTAGCCAGTTAAGAGATGGCACAATTATTTTTCTGACTTAAAATTTATTTTGTTATTTTATTTGCTTTTACATTTTACTTATTGATATAACTTGCACAATTACATAGACATAGATTTTTATCATGTGATTTATTTTTACTTTTGTTCTATTCCTTAAGCACAATAAATTTTTCTTTAAACGTCAATTTATACATTTAATTCTTGGAGACATTTTTAGTATAAAAATTTCATATATATGTATATAAAGGCAGAAAGAAATACAATGAATCTCAGTGTATCCTTCACTCACCATCAAAAATTTATGAACTTTTTAAATGTAGTTCATTTTCTCTTCTTTCAATGGATTATATAATAAATGTAGGCTGTGATATTATATTATTTATTTAGAGGTCAATATTTATTTAAGTTACAATGTATATCCTAAAATACACCTTTAAGTATTCAATATATAGTCTTAATAGCATTATCACAAATGAAATATGAATATGTGCCCAACATAATCAAACTTCTACTCAGTGTAGAAAGATACTTTTAAGTGCCAATTAAATTTAAAAAGTCAAGTAGCAAAGTATTGTCCAATGGAATGAAAATAATTGTCTAAGTAACTATCTTTAAGTTTAAACACATGGGGACAAAGACATCTATACCATAAATGCTACTTAAATGAAATGTGTTGCAGCTATATGCTAGTCCCAGAGATAAACTCATGTGTCTCATAAAATGTCAAATGTTATTTAGGTACTATAATTATCTTTCTCTTCCCCACGTAATTTATGATGGGAAGTTATGTAGATAACAATCTTTTTATGACAAATAAATGAACTGGACCCTTTAAGGATACATTCATTGCTTAAACATTTTTAAATAATATACTTCCTGATATTTGGTATCCACTTAGTAAAGTCTAGTCAAGTTTATTATCACATGAAAAAATTACCAATATTTTGTCATCTCTCAAGACTAAGAGGTAAACATTAGTAGATGTTTAGAGAATAAACATTAGTCTACTGAAATATTCATATAGTGAATAATGATTCTGAAGTGATAAATCTAGTCAAGGGTCTTCTAGGCTTGGTAAAAATACAAAATTTTCACCTATGTGTCTACAAATTCTCTTCGAGCATGTCATCTTACAGGAGCCACTACAAATTAGCAATATTTCTTGACAGATACTGACATCACAGATGCAAAGTCATCCCCTATTCCAACTTTCTCCTAGAGTACATTTCTATACTGCAGACTAGATGCTAGAATGCTCATGATTCAGTTTATAGATATGCTTGAAGTTTTACCTTTCCAATGCAACTACAGGATATTTGAAAAGCAGAAATATAATATTGAAAAGTGGAAGCTGGCCTAACATCTGCAACTACAACTATTTCCTCTGGAAAGTGCGTAATTGACAGCATTTGTCTCCCTCCTCCCTTTTCTGGTCCTGCTCAGCAACTGTATCAAAGGTCTTGGTGCCCATTCCCTGGCTTTAAGGGCATCAAGAGGCACAGTGTGGAATGTTAATTTTGCTACTGCATATTGGGGCAGAAAAGTCATAGCTCTGGACTAGTACAATCATTTTACCATTTTAACATATGACTTCCTGCTAGTGGCAGGAGGAATGCATGGCTATGGTGATAACTTTTTAATTCTATAGTCTTCTGGTAGTTTTGATAGCTCTGATTACGGGTGATGAGTTCTGCTCCCTCAAATGTTGAAGTTTGAACATTAGAGAAGCACGCCGAGGCAAGCATATAAAGCAGGATTTATTTAAAAAGGGGTAACATAAACTTCTCCTGGAAGGGAGAAGGGGGCCACTGCTGGTATCCTGGTATCCCAAGAAGCAAGGCAGTTCTGCCTTTTTTATATTTCTTAGTCTTTCTTTGTTCTCCTGCTCTCTTCCCCTTATTGTAAGAGCCCTAACAAGAAGATAGCTAAGATGGCGGCTAGCTGAGAGCCATAAGAGGTGTTTCAGTATTTTCACATGATATTCATGCATTTATCTAAGAATCTTTCTATGCCCATGAACACTATGTGACGCACCTGTAAGTTTGAGCTGTTGACACATATATACTTGTTAAGGCAAAAAGTATTTAACTGGGTGAGGTTGGCTAGAGAGGGTGGTTGGAGCCAAAGAGAGAAGTTAGAAGAAGCAAAAATAAAGAGCCTATTCATTTTCCAGTCTGCTTCCGAATTCTTTCCCACGGTATCGTTGCTGCAGGTGGCGATAGCTGGAGGAGGCAACAAGTGGTGGCCCGTACAGGGATTTTCGGAGTCTGCAGGTAAGAACTGAGAAGTCTCTAAAGATGGGTTTGAAAATAACTAAGACCAGAGTGATAAAGGCCATGGAAGAATCTTTGATATAGCTGATAGTGAGGAGGAAAGTGATCATGAAAGAATAGCCTCCGCTGAGTCAGTTAGGAACAATAAGGATAGTATGGATAGTATTGGTGTGAACTCAAAAATGACGAAGATCCGAGCTGCTAAAGCTATCTGAGAATTATTAGAGATAGCCGAGGAATATGTGCTCTCAATTGAACCTGGTACTCAGGATGTTACTACTAGTGAAAGTAATAGTAGTGAGGAGGATTCAAATAACCATGACAGCACAGCCTACTCCGCTGAGTCAGTTAAGACCAGAAAGGACCCTCAAGTAGAGGAACCACTTGTGCCCTCTGCTCCCTCATGGGTTAAATCAATTACAGAAACCATGAGGGCTATTTCTGAGCACTTATGCACCCTCGAGGCAGAGATTAACAGCCTTTCTGAGCACTTACGTGCCCTCGAACGTCAAAACCCATAGGGACATTGGGATCTGCCAGTATTTGAAAATGAAAATGGGCAGAGGTACCACCAATCCCTAGACTTCAAAACAATAAAAAATTTCAAAGAAGCAATAATGACCTATGGGCCCCAAGCTCCTTTCATGTTGAGCATGTTGGAGTCCCTTAACACTTTAATTTTAACCCCCTCAGACTGGAAAGGCTTATGTAAGGCAGTACTGAGCAGGGGACAATACTTGATATGGAGGTCACAGTTCCAGGAGTTTTGTGTGGAAACAGCTAGAAGAAATGTGACTGCAGGATTTCCAGACCATAACATAGACATGTTAACTGGAGAAGGGCAGTTTGCTGACTTACAGATTCAAATTCAGTATGATCCTGGAGTTTACGCTCAAATATATGCCGCAGCTGTTAAGGCATGGAAAATTTTACAAGGAACTGGTGACTTGCAGGGTAGCTTGTCTAAAGTAATTCAGGGACCTAATGAGCCATATGCTGATGTTGCTGATAGGCTTTTGCGAACTACAGGTAGAGTGTTTGGAGACGTTGAAAAGCTATGCCATTAGTCGTTCAGCTGGCATATGAAAATGCCAACAAATATTGTCAAGATGCTATCAGACCTTGGAAATCTAAAAGGGACCTTTTAGTATATATAAGATTATGCAAAGATATAAATGACGCCTTTGTCACAGGAAATATGATTGCAGCAGCAATGAGAGGTGCTTCCCCTCAAAATTTCACAAAAAGGGCTCAACCTAAAAATTATTATAATCAATCAAGTTATTCTAGACAATATCCCCAAAGAGAAATAAGACCAAGCTCATATCATGCCCCAGGCTGCTGCCCCAGGTGTAAAAATGGAAACCATTGGGCTAATAAATGCAGATCTAAATTCGATATTTATGGAAATATTTTGTCTGGCAATTCAAAAAACGGGGCACGGGGCCCAATGCCCCGGGGCCCACAAATGTACGAGGCATTAGAGGAAGAGTATCTTCAAACATCCATCCAGATGATTCCTCGACACAATCCCTCTTACCGATTGACTCCATTGTCAGAGGGACAAGAGGAAGTGCAGGACTAGACCTCTGTTCCACCACCTGAATAGTGCTAACACCTGAAATGGGGTTCAAATGATTCCCACAGGAGTCAGGGGACCTCTTCCCTCAGGAACTGTAGGACTTACCCTTGGGCAAAGCTCTAAAAGCTTATCAGGTTTTCAAGTGACTCCAGGTGTAATAGACTCAGACTACCAAGGAGAAATTAAGATTATGCTTAGTTCATCTCGAGGCATTTGCTCTGTTAACCAAGGAGATAGAATTGCTCAGCTGCTTCTCCTTCCCAGTTTACATGACTCATTTAAGAGTATGCCTCAAAATAGGAACAATAGAGGATTTGGTTCCACTGGCTTGGGACCTATGGCTTGCTGGGTTCAGGATTGTTCAAAGAGGCCTATGTGCAAAATAAAAATTCAAGGTATAGAAATGGAAGGATTGATTGACACTGGGGCTGACTCTTCCATTATCAATGTACGACAATGGCCCAAACACTGGCCTCTGCAGAAGGCTTCAAATAGTTTGAGAGGCTTGGGATATTCTAATAGCCCAGAATAAAGTGCAACAGTTTTAAAATGGGAGGATGATGAAGGGCATCAAGGAACATTTCAGCCTTATGTTTTGTCCAGCTTGCCAGTTACCTTATGGGGAAGAGATGTTTTACAACAAATGGGAGTACATCTCACAACCAAGCCCGCAGGTGTTACAATAGGAAATCATCACCGAAAAGGTAAAGGATATATTTTTTTAGGGGCCACTGAGAAAACAATTTTGAAAATACCATGGCTTTCTGATAAGCCAGTTTGGGTCCCTCAGTGGCCCCTATCTAGAGAGAAATTACAAGCGGCCCACCTACTAGTTCAAGAAAAACTAGAAGCAGGACATATAGAACCTTCTACCTTCCCCTAGAATTCCCCCATATTCGTGATCAGGAAAAAATCAGGAAAATGGCGATTGTTACATGATCTTAGAGAAATCAATAAAATCATGCAAATTATGGGCCCTACCCAACCTGGACTTCCTAATCCTGTAGCTATTCCTAAAAATTTCCATCTTATAACTCTTAATATAAAGGATTGTTTCTTTTCTATTCTTCTACATCATCTGGATGCCCCCAGGTTTGCTTTTTCAGTTCCTTCTATTAATAATAATGGACCTGATCAAAGATTTCAGTGGAAGGTTTTACCCCAGGGAATGGCTAATAGCCCCACTATATGTCAAATCTATGTAGATAAAGTTATTCAGCCTATCAAGAACAAATACCCAAAGTTTATGTGCCTCCATTATATGGATGATGTTTTGCTTTCTCATCCTAATCAAGAAGTCTTATTCACCATATTTAGTGATATATCAGAAAACTTGAAACAATATGGACTAAACATTGCTGAAGAAAAGGTTCAAACTAGATCTCCAATATTATATCTAGGATTCCAAATTATTGATACTTTTATTAGGCCTCAAAAAAATTTTAATAAATAAGGAACATTTGGCCACTCTTAATGATTTCCAAAATTTGCTGAGAGACATTAATTGGCTTCGCCCTACACTAAGCCTCACTACTGGCCAATTAAAACCCTTATTTGATATCCTTCGCGAGAACCCTGATCCATCTTCACCACGAACATTGACTACTGATGCTAGGGAAGCTTTAAAGTTGGTAGAAAAGGCCAGAAGGATCCCATTGTGATAGAACTGATTTTGCTCAACCACTGATGTTGATCATTATTTCTTCACAATTTATACCCACAGGAGTATTTTGGCAACAGGGGCCTTTATTATGGATACATTTGCCCATCTCTCCTAAAAGTACAATTGAGTCTTACACCTCCATAGTGGCTAAACTTATTCTTCAAGGACTTAAGACTTCTACTAAAATATTTGGCATTCACCCCACTACTATTATTACTCCCTATTCATCGTCACAGGTTGAATATTTGTGCTTCAATGATAATGATTGGGCTATCACTAGATGCTCTACTTCTGCAAATTTTGATAACCATCTTCCTAAGTCTCCTATACTATCTTTTTGTATTAATCATCCCATTATATTTCCACAGGTAATAAAAAAAATCAGCCTATTCCTAAGGCATTATATGTATTTACAGACGGGTCCTCTAATGGTACTACTGCAGTAGTCACTCAGAAAGAAAATATGATTCATATTACTGCCCATAAATCAGCTCAATTAGTTGAGCTAGAAGCTATTATTATAGCTCTTGAAAGTTTTAAAGAACAGCCCATCAATATTTTTTCAGACAGCCACTGTATTGTACATGCTGTCCCTAAATTGGAGCTAGCAGGCCCAATAGCACCTCATACTCCAGCCTTTAAATTGTTTTTTCAAATTCAAAACCTTCTATGGGAACGTAAAGAACCTTTGTTTATTGGACATATCAGAGCTCATACTAATTTGCCTGGTCCTCTCCATGAAGGTAATCAAAAGGCTGATGCCCTCACTCAAACGATGTTTTCAGCAGTCCAACAAGCTACCTCGTTCCATTCTCAATTTCATGTTAATAGTACTACTTTACAAAAATGGTTCAAAATAACTAAAGATCAAGCTCGAACAATTGTGAAGGCTTGTCAATCTTGTGTGACACATTTGCCCAATCCACATTATGGGGTTAACCCAAGAGAATTAATGCCCAATCATTTGTGGCAGATGGATGTCATTCATGAGCCAAGTTTTGGAAAATTGCGATTTATTCATGTGACCATAGATACATGCTCAGGCATGATCTTTGCTTCCTTACATGCTGGAGAAAAAGTTAAAGATGTTACATCTCATTGTCTACAAGCTTTTGCTACATTGGGCATTCCCAAAATGCTTAAAACAGACAATGGCCCTGCATATACGTTCTCATCTTTCAAACAGTTTTGCGCAAAATTCAGTACACTCCATAAGACAGGTATTTTGTATAATCCTCAAGGCCGAGGTATAATTGAACAAGCTAATCGCACACTCAAATTTATGCTTTTGAAACAAAAAGAAGAAAATTGGACAAATCCTAGGGTCAGATTGGCCGTTGCCATTTTTACTTTAAATTTTTTAACTTTGGATTCTAAAGGATATTCGGCTGGAGACAGACACTGGAATCCACACCAACAACATAAACCTTTGGTTTACTGGAAGGATGTTCTTTCAGGCACATGGAAGGGCCCAGATCCAGTATTAATTTGGGGGAGAGGATCTGTTTGTGTTTTTCCATAGCACGAATCCTCCGCAGTATGGATACCATCAAGATTAATAAAACAGGTACCAAATCAAAAGGACCAAGATGAAGTTGTTGTGGAATCATGATTAATAAAACAAATACAAAATCAAAAGGGCCAAGATGAAGTTGTTGTGGAATGATTCCCTTAAAAGAGTCCTTTAATAAATTCACAACTTAAGTCTCATTCCTCCAGGCTGGGACAAGAAGATCTCTCTTTATTGTGCACACAATTGTATTTTTTCTTTTTTATATATGTCTTTATGTCTGTGTACTTGTCTAGATTTCATGTAAATGTGACGTCACAAATATATGTCTTTATGTTTGTGTGTCTGTCCAATGTGACATCACAAATAACAAAAACCGAGCGCTCATGAAAATTAATAATATATAAAATATATATATATATATATATATATATATATACACATATATATATGGATCCAAATAACTTTAATTCATTTAAGTTAAGAGTATTCAAATTGGGTAAACAATTAAAAAGTGAAGGTACCTTCAATCTTAATTTATAGGTGTCTCTAGGACTTCTCTTCAACTAAGAATATGACTAATACTGTGTAACCTGATATTTTGGTATTTGACATGGGATTGTTTATTTGTAATTAACTTTATTTGTGAAAATAGCTGATTAATTTAAATTGTTTCAACAGCTATATTCATGGAAGGTTGCTGTGTATGCAGAGGCTCAGGGGTTCCAGCTAACAAATTATTTTTCTAAAATGCTCTTTGCTTTTCTTTAATTTATCTTAAATATAATATTTTGTCAGCTAAATATCCTCAGTCTTTCTTTAATCCATTCTGAATGTGATAAAATGCCAGCTTATGTTTGTGGGAGCTCAAGCAGCAATGTGTGTGAGCAGAGATCAACTTTAATTACCTGATCTAATAATTCTATTTTTTAGTTTGACAACTCGCTTCTTGACTCAGTGCTGGAATGGCACTGCCTTTCCTCTAATGATTGATTCTTGAATTTCTAGGTAGTGGGCCCTGAAGATTTGCCGGTGGCATTGTCTAAACATAAAAAAGACGGCTGCTGATACAGCTGCAGGGATCGCAATCGCTATAAGCATCCCTGTTGCTCAAGCATCAAACAACTTCACCAGCAGTGTGGCTTCTGCTCTGCATGCATGAGGCCTCCTAGATCAACGTGTTAGCAAATGGACATTTTGATAAATCTTTCTATGTTTGGGACATTGCACAGGACAATGCCTTGTGGGTATTTGTCTAGAGAACTCAGTGCATTACTTAATGGAACTTAGGGCAGCTGATTTATTTAAAAAAAAAAAAAAAAAACTTGATTCGCTATGGAACTTGGCTTGTCAGCGCAAAGCTTGCTGCCTTAGAACTGAAGCATCTCCTCATGTTTGGTTGGCTCGATTGGACGGCTGGTAGTCAATGACGGGTAAGATCCCCAGAGAGGGACAACCTAAGACAGGCACAGTTGATCCGGATGTGGTGAGGGTAGTCACCCATCCACGGGAAAGTCTCATGTGGCCGACATATCAACCTAAGACAGGAGTCAAGGGCACAGCCTTGATTATCCCATGACGGGTAAGAATGCCAGTTGCCCATGTGGACGCCTAAGACAGGCACAGTCGATCCTGATGTGGTGAGAGCTCACCCATCTACTTTTCCCTCTTTTAAAACAAAAGGGGGGAAATGTAAGAGCCCTAATAAAGAGATAGCTAAGATGGCGATTAGCTGAGAGCCATAAGAGGTGTTTCAGTATTTTCACCTGATATTCATGCATTTATCTAAGAATCTTTCTATGCCCGTGAACACTATGTGACACACCTGTAAGTTTGAGCTGTTGACACGTGTATACTTGTTAAAGCAAAAAGTATTTGGGTGAGGTTTGCTAGAAAGTGTGGTTGGAGTTGGAGAGGTTGTTGGAGCCCGGAGAGAGAAGTTAGAAGAAGCAAGAATAAAGAGCCTATCGATTTTCCAGTCTGCTTCCGAATTCTTTCCCATGGTATCCTTGCTGCAGGCGGCGATAGCTGCAGGAGGCAACACCTTATCTCTTTCCTTCCTGCATACCTGACCAATCCTGGAATGCTTGATGAGATGGCCAAAAGGTGGGAAACAGGTGGGCTGAGGGGGAAGGGCAGGAGGGTGCAGCCCAGCACATATTAATTATCAATTTTATAGCTCCCTGTAGGGAGGGGTAATTCCTGAGACAGGTTGCCTTAGCAGCAGGTTAGAGCAGGGGAATTTTCCTGATATGGGTGGAAGAAGGGCTCTAAAGGAATTAACATTTCAATCCCTCAGGGGATAGTCTTCAACTTCCTGGGTCTCACTCAAAATTGGCTTCTTTGATCTGGCCTGACTCAATTTACCTATCTATACCAACTGCCTGTCTAATTCTGGCTTCAGTTTTAGAGGCAGCCACAATCTTAGTAGCACAGAGTTTCAATGAAACTTGAGGCATCTTTTCTGGAAAATCAGTTTATAGTGTGGTTCTTCAGTCCTCTCCACTGTGCTTTATAAAATGTGTTCTCCAAGCTCTTAAAATAAATCACATTTTGCTTAAAATAATGGGAGTGGATTTTCTATCAATATATTTAACTGGTACATCTCTCATCATCCTGCGCTAACCTCTGGCAACCAGCATTCTACTGTTTCTGTGAAATATGACAATTTTTGATAGGCTAAGTGGAACCATACAGTATTAATGTTTCTGTAAATAGCTCATTTAATTTAGCATAAAGTCAAGTTCATGCCAATGAACTTGTTTGTTGTATATGGCAGGACTTCCTTCTTTTTATAATAAAATATGAATAGTATTCCATTGTGTATACATATTATATTTTCTTTATATATTCATCTGCTAAAGGACATTTAACTGGAGTTCACATCTTGGCAATTTTGAATAATGCTACAAAGACTATTATCTTTTTTTCATAGAATTTTCTTAGTAAACAATGAATCCTTGAGCCAGGCATGGTGATGCACGTCTATAATTTCAGTGGCTTGGGAGTCTTGGGGCAGGAGAATCATGAGTTCAAAGCCAGCATTAACTCAGTGAGACCTTGTCTCTATATAAATTACAAAAAAAGGGCTGAGGATGTGGCTTAGTAGTTGAGTGCCCCTGAGTTCAAAACAAAACTTGAATCCTTGGGTAACTTAGAATAGCAGTAAATGTTATATGTTCACATGGAAAAAAAAAACTTGAAATATGTATATTTTTGAGCTCTAATGTCATATTTCATTTATAAAATAATTCATTGTTTAAAATAAATTTATGCTTACAGTATTTTGCTGAAATGTGAAAACTAGAAAATGGAACATATTTTATACTAAGTTGACTTAACTAAGCTGTAGTTTGTGACAATGACAAAAAATTTATTTGCAATATAAAAATATTAGTTATCTTTTTAAATTAAATAGAGCATGAATTATTCACAATTCAGTATGTTGATAGAGTTTCCATGGAAAGTTTATTTAACTACTAAAGATTATTATTTCACAATATTAATCCATATTTGAGATAATATGAAACACCCATTATCTTTTCAACTTAAAATGTCTATTTTTATTTTTATATATTGCTGTCTAATCTGAATGTATAAAATTGCTCAAGGCATTTGAACTCATATTGTTCATGCCTGTTTGTTTTGATTACTTTTTCTTTTATACTGCATGATTAAATAATACTGTTATATTATACTTTGAGTAATCACAAAGTTTAATATGTGACCAGTGACACCTTATGTGTACCACAGTTTAATAAACTGTTCTACTTTTCTAGTTGTAAACTCAATTCTAAAAAAGGACAGATGTGCAATTTTATGAGTTTTTATTTCTTTGTGTTGAAATGGGCTCTATTATTCCTTTAACTTGCATTTCTGAGAGTAGAATTCCTGGGTCAAAAAATAAGGCTACCTACAGCCTTACAGGGTAAAGTTGTACCAATTTAAACATTGTATAACAATGTTTGGAGTTATCATTCTCTTCTCTAATTCAGCGAACAAAGAAAAAGGACACAATCTTTTTGTAACCTCTTAAAATATGCCTACTTTAGCCAAATACTGTATTCTAATATCTATCATTTTATTAGTATGATAGTGTTGTACCAAATATATAAGTTAAAACTCCAAGCCATGTCACACTTGAGCCAAAAAAAAGCCTTAATTAAGCTGATCAGAGGCCACCATTTGCAAGTATCAGACAGAGTGACAAGATGGCACACCTGCAGTTATTTTCAAGGGATTATCTTTGGTTCAGCCAATGGTACAGAAGCTGAATTTGGGAAATTAGCAAGACAATGTAATGGGTACATTGATATTTCCCATGGGACTTTCCAGTTTGGCATAGCAACAAGCAAGTAGAAGGGAAGTGGGGGTCAAAATGACCCTAGTTGAGTACATATCAGAGGATGGTTATTAACTTCTAGACAATCAATCTCTGACAAAGTACATTGCCCACGAAAAATGGAAATCAAAGAAAACAATTTTACATTGTATAAGAATTGCTATTTTTGTGTTGCCAAGTATATTATGCTAGGTAAAGATTAATGGGTACAGAGGCAGGGCTTCCACGTTCTATTATTTCTGAGAAACAGAACTATTTCTTAGAATTCCTAAGATGGCTACTGAAGGAAAAGATGGAGTCCCTTTAGTTCTCTTATCACAATAGAATGTACAATGGATTTAATAAAACAGTACTCCCATTGTGAGATTGAAAATTCTGGGGCTGGGGTTGTAGCACAGTGGTAGAACACTTGCTTAGCTTGTGTGAGGCACTATGTTCAATCCTCAGCACCACATAAAAATAAATAAAATAAAGTTCCATCAACAACTATAAAAAATATTTTTAAAAATGCTTACTCTGTAAATGTGGATGTTCTTAAAAAAAACAAATACCTAAGTCTGTACAGTGAAAAGCTAATGAAGAATGCCAAAATTAAACCTTGACCATACATGCCTAAAACAAAAGTCCTGGGAAAATTGAGCATGTGTTGAGTAGATTGGCATATTGGGAAGAAAGTACATGCTGAAATTATTCCATGATTGCTGGACAATATTTTACTTCTATGAAAACATGCAGGGAGCTTAGAAATTTAAATAGTTATAATGGTCAAAAAAAGAAAATGTTATAATAATTCTTTATAAATGTTTATGAAAATAATTATCCCTCAAACATACTATTATATATGATCCTATAAAAATCTATAAACATATTAAGAGGACAATAGAATTTTGAGCATTAAGCAGCATGAGGTTTATTAAGAATAGACATGACACAGAAGCTTAATAGCTTCTTTTGATTCATTGTTAATTACAAAATCAGAGCATGCTGTGAATAGGTTCTACCTTCAATATTTGAACTCCAGTAAATATTTTGGATCACTGTTTTTAAAGTATACTTTTCCATTGTTACTGCTAATACAATATTGGTGGAGTAAGTTTGAAGATATATATTGTTATTAAAATATTCTATTGAGACTGAGGTAGTTAAGTGATCTTTTGTGATAGGGGTCAACAATTTGATTAAGATAAAAATTAACACTATCTCAAGTCCATTGTAACATTTTTACCAATTAGATTATTGCATAACATCAATTTATATTCACCCAAATAATCTTATTTTAAATTAATATGTGTGAAAAATAATTTTTAAAAGAATTGAATTTGTTAATTAAAATAGGTAACATATGAACAGGAATGTACGTGTAAGGAAGATAAATGTACATATCATGGTACCATAAATTACTAATTAATGGAGGAGTTAGAGTAAAAATATTTTTGATCTTATATTTACAGATAAATTATTTTTAAAATAAATAAAGTTTAAATATGATACCAGCAAGTGAATATATGCTGATTTTGACAAGCAAGCTAGAACTTTTTAGGCTATACTAACAGTGCTATTTTGGGGAAGTTCTTACTGTCTTTCCAATGTACTGTATATCATTGCTTTAAATTCTTTCCTGAAGCAGTAATACTGCTAGTATTACAATAAAAAAGTAGGCTTAATTAGTTTTATACATTATATTTAAAAGATGAAATTGAAACTTATAAAACTCTCTAATTAAATAGAAAATAAATTCTACATCAAATTATTTTACCTCCTTGCTCAAAAATTTCCAGTGGTCTCCCTCTACTTGGGCCACAATACTTTCATTATTTGGCCTCAGTTATTCTCTAAACTCATTTCATACCACTCTCCATATAGAATGGGCTTACTCCACTCTTGGTCCTCTGACTTGTAAATTTTTAAGTCCGTTGAGTTCATTTTTTCTCCTTAGGGTGTTTCCCTACATTCTTCCATTTCCAATCTTTCTTCACGCACTTGCATCTGTACCATTTCACTGAAGTCTCAGCTAATATGTTTCCTCCTTCCCAGCCTTTTCCCTGGGCATCTATTCCACAATGCCTTCATTATCTGTCACTCTTTATTCCCATTAGTACATAATAAGTTACCTTATAAGTGTATAAATGAGTTTCAGTTTTTCAGCTGTAGAATGAATATAGTAGAAGAGGTGATTTCTGGAGTTCCAGTTATTCATCCTTTATTATAAAAATAAAATAGCTACCATTCACTGAGTATCAATCACATGTAAACATTTTCATATTTAACACAACAAACTTCCAAGTAATTTTTACTGTCTCCATTTATAGATAAATAAACTAAGGATCAAATGGTTGACATATATGGCTCTGCATGACAAATAAAATAATTGAAATTCAAATTCAGGTAAACTAATCTGCAAAGCTAATAAAGTTTATTCTACCAAAGAGTTTTTAAAAGGTCTTGTTTCAAAAAAATCATGCAGAAGCTGATGCGTGAAAGGCTGCTATACTGAAGTCAGGATGTGTACACTGACAGTAGGAAGGGAAATGTGTAATGTCATCTCTGTAGGTTACTTCCCTCCTTCATCAGAGGAAACACCTAGAAGCATCCTCTGAAGACTGGTATGCTTATTGATGATCAACTACTTCTTGTAGCCTTTACCTAGCTCATCACATGTTTTGCTGAGAACAGCCCCAAAATGTAAATGACTGGAGATAGATAGATAGATAGATAGATAGATAGATAGATAGATAGATAGATAGATAGATAGATAGATAGATTTTAAATAGTATCCAAGTAATCAGGGTAGCAAAATATATACAAGGATTAGAAAACTCAATTATTTATAAAATTTATTTTAAAAATAACTGACTGTTCTATATAGTCATACAATACACAAAAAAATTAATAATCTTCCTAAATGTAATTAAAATCTAATTATAAGACTATATTTGCAGCTATCAAGAATACAAACAACAATAAGTGTTGGCAAGGATGTGGGGAAAAAGGCACACTCATACATTGCTGGTGGGACTGCAAATTGGTGCAGCCAATATGGAAAGCAGTATGGAGAATCCTTGGAAAACTGGGAATGGAACCATCATTTGACCCAGCTATCCCACTCCTTGGTCTATATCCAAAGGAGTTAAAAACAGCATACTACAGAGACACAGCCACATCAATGTTTATAGCAGCACAGTTCACAATAGCTAAACTGTGGAACCAACCTAGATGCCCTTCAGTATTTGAATGGATAAAGAAAATGTGGCATATATACCCAATGGAATAATATTCAGCATTAAAAGTGAATAAAATCATGGCATTTGCAGGTAAATGGATGGAGCTGGAGAATATAACGCTAAGTGGAGTTAGCCAATCCAAAAAAACAAATGCTGAATGTTTTATCTGATTTTAGGATACTGATTGGGATTGGGGTGGGGAGTTTGGGAGGATTAGATGAACTCTAGATAGAGCAAAGGGGAGGGAGGAGAAGAGAAGGGGCATGGGGATAGGAAAGATGGTGGAATGAGATGGACGTCACTATACTAAGTACATGTATGAAGACACGAATGGTGTGACTCTACTTTGTGTATAGATATGAAAAATTCTGCTGTATATGTGTAATATGAATTGTAATGCATTCTGCTGTCATAGGTAACAAATTAAAATTAAAAAAATAAGTTAAAAAAAGAAAAATGACTATGTGGAAAGACAGTCTTTTAGATAATGTCATGGGGGAAAAAAGACAAAGGTGGGGATTCTTCTATTACCTGTTATCAAAAATGCAGTAGTAGTACCACATTATTTGGGGATAAAAATAAACAAATGAGTCAGTAGAACAGAATATAAAGACCAGAAACAGGTCTGAATGTGTAGAAACAGTTGATTTCTGACAATAGAATCACTTCAAAGCAGTAGTTTTCTTAATAAATGGATCCAGGTGGTAGGACATAAAAAAAATCATAACCATATTTCACCACAATATTAATAAAAATGGATTCTAATCGATTGCAAATATGAATCAAATAGCAAGGTAATGATACTTTGTGAAGTTTACATAGAATCATATCATAATAGTGCCATAGTTTTTTTGTTTTTTTGGTACCAGGAATTGAACTCAGGGGCACTTGACCACTGGGCCAATCCCCAGTACTTTTTTGCATTTTATTAGAGACAAGGTCTCTCTGAGTTGCTAAGTGCCTCGCCATTGCTGAGGCTGGTTTTGAACTCAGATCCTCCGGCCTCAGCCTCCCAAGTACTGGGATTACAGGTATGCATCACTACACCCGGCTATAATAGTACCATAGTAAGAGACAGTTTCTTAAAATGGGAGCAAATGCACTAAACATAAATAAAACTTTATAAGTTGTATTATGTTAAAGTTGCAAATCTCATCAAAATGACCACATGAAAAAAAGTGTTAAAAAATGCAAAAAATTATTAGCTCTATTAACATATGAGAATATATAAAATTCTAAGTACTTATAAGAGATTTAAATAAGAATTTACAAGTAAAGAATACTCAAAGTCTCACAAATATATTTAAAATTAACCAATTGGATAACTAATTTAATATAAATAATTTAATATAATTAATAATTAATAATATAATTTAATATAAAAAAATGTAATGAGATGAACTTCTACCTCCAACCACATTGAATTAAATTATAAGTGATCAATTGGAAAAACAAACAAAAAAACAAAAAACCACAAAATAGATAAGTCAATAGTTTTCTGATATTTGATAAGAGAAGCAAATGATATGAGATTTATAATTTCCTAATTTTCTGATTTATATTTGATTTTCATTTATAGTCCTACTTCTGATGTTTGAACTTAAATGCTCAGCATAGCACATTGCTCCTGTTTAGTTGAGGAGATATAGAAAAATAACTTTTTAAGAAAAAGATGGTTTTAATTTATGAAGCAGAACACTGCTTTGGTGCAGAGAAAAAAGTCACCAAATCTGCATAAAAGCCCCATTTATGTAAAGGTGGAACTTCATGAAGCTAGTTACATAGAAATAAGGAAACTATAATTCGGAAAATCTCAGTGCTCCCTCAGGACTAGGAGATGCTTTATAAATGACCAGCTGAAGTAGATGTAGAATATTTAGCACTTCAGCGCAAACCTCAAGGTAACATTCTGCAGAAGTGGAGATAGGTAGAACAATGAAAAAATATACCCTATAATTGTCATTTAAAAAGAAACTTAAAAGTACATTCATATGAATCTAACTAAACCACAAGTAAATTAATGAGTATCTTAATGTAAACCCCTCAAAACTATACATTGACAATGCCTAACATCTAATCAAACTAAATACATATGAATATAACAAGGAAAATATATGATCCATAATTAAAGGAAAAATAGGTCTAGAAAAATAAACAAAGGTTGATATTATAAAAGTGGTAGAATTTTTCAAGAAGTTCTTTTAAAAGGCTATTGTAAATATTATAAAGATATTCAAGAATTTTAAAGAATACATGAACATAAAACGACAGAAGTATAAAATACATTACAAAAAACAAAACTTATATAGATGAAAATTTTAGTATTTGAAAATTTTATTTGACAGATGATTAGACACTGAAATAGAAAAGATCACTAAATTTTAAGGTATAGCAATGGAAAATACTAAAAATAAAAGATACAGAAGGAAAAGAGAACAAAATCAATGAAAAGAGCTTCAGTGGCCTTGAGATATAAATCCCAGCATATATGCAATAAGACTTAAAGGAAAATATTTTTTAAAAGGGATGAAAATTTAAATTTTGAACAAAAAATTGAAATTTGAAACATTTTATAAAAAGTCCAAATTCACTTATCTAAGTATCTCAACCAATCTCAAATGAGACAAACGCAAAGAGAACTGTATCAAGGCAATTTCAGTAAATTTTTGCTGAAAATCAATTACATAGAGATCAGCAGGATGGGGGGATAGGTAGGATATGTACAGAAACACAAATAAACAAAATAAAAAATGGTGTACTTCTTTTTTTAATTTATAATAGTAGTATGTATTACAATTCATAGTGCACATATATAGCATCTTTTTACATACAACTGTGTACTTCTTGATAGATATAGTTAAATCGAGCCGGGTGTAGTGGCACATGCCTGTAATCCCAGCACTTGGGAGGCTGAGGCAGGAGGATCTCGAGTTCAAAGCCAGCCTGAGCAATGGTGAGGCACTTAGCAACTCAGTAAGACCCTGTCTCTAATAAAATGCAAAAAAGGGCTGGGGATGTGGCCCAGTGGTCGAGTGCCCCTGAGTTCAATCCATGGTACCAAAAAAATATAGATAGACAGATAGATAGATAGATAGATAGATAGATAGATAGATAGATAGATAAAGAGGCTACAGACCAATATGAAATATTAAATTGAAAGAACACAGTTGTTATGGTTTAGATATGTGATGTCGCAAAATCTCATGTGCTAGGCAATACAAGAATCTTCAGAGGTGAAATGATTATCTGGGTAGTCACTACAGACAGGTAGGGTGTGGCTGGACAGAGTAGGTAACTGGGGACATGCTTTAGTGGTTTATATTTTGTCCCAGGTAAGTGAAGCTCCTTTTTGAATTATTCTTGGCTCTCATGTCCTGAGCTACTTTCCTCACCCACTCCTCCCTGACCAGAGCAATGGAGTCACTGACCATAAACTGAACCTCTGAAACCATGAGCCAAAATAAACTTTTCCTCCGCAAGCTGTTCTAGTCAAGTGTTTTGCTTACAACGATGCAAACCTGAATAAAATGACTGTCTATCTAGAAATATAAACTCAACTAAAATGAATATTTTTGGTGATGAATAGACTGTTTGATCATAGTAAACCATTAAATAAGGGAATTGATTATTTTTTAGATAAATGAAATATGAGATAATTCTTTTCCAGGACAAAGAAAATACCAGGTGGGAATGTAGGTCTATAGTAAAAACTGAAAAGCAATAAAAGAAAATACATGATGAAAAAAATACATTTTTCCTATTGAAATTTTCACAAAAAGTTAATTTGCTGTTTCAAAAAAGGATGAAAATGTATTATAATAATTGCAATATTTGTAGTAACAATTAGTAACCACAGGAGTGAGGGGGAAATAGACTATGATTTACTGTGTATACTCTGAGAAAAGGAATATATATTTGAAGTTATGTAAGATCATTTGATAGTAGATTGTGTTAAGTTAAGGATAGATCTTTTGAACCCTGGAACTGTTTTTAAAAATTTATCTAAAAATTTAGCTAAATAAGTAAATGACAGAGAAACATTTAAACACTAATAAAAAATTTCCTGAATTAGTATATTATTATCAATTTTTTAAAATTTCAGAATAAGAAATATATTTTAGGGATAAAGAGGAGTATTTCATTTGATAAATAAATAACAGTTCATTAAGAAGAAATAACAATCTTAAATATATGGACCTAATAACAAAGCCAAAATGAAGATACTGGCAATTTCAATATTCCTTTGTTAACCACAGAAAAATAGACAAATATGTACTGAAATATAGATCTAAACTGGATCCAAATTACAGAGCACATAAAAATAAAAACAATGCATTTCAATTGCACATAGATCATTTAACATAATTTGTTTAAATGTCTCAATGTATTTTAAATGCCTTAAATAACAAGCAGATTATCTGTACAAAATAAAACATAAATTAGATGTCCTCAAATACATAGAAATTTTTAAAATCACATTTTAATAACATTCTATTTAAATTTTAAAAAGGAAATTAGAAAATATTTTGTAAGCAAAATATTTGAAAACAGAACATACTCAAACTCTGAAAAACAACTGTGAAAGCAGTGTTTAGAGTGAAAGTTATGGCTCAATATACAATTAGAATAGAAAGGAAAAGAAGAAAAAGAACAACCAACTGCCATTACACAATTGTTTTAAAGATTGGAATTAAATTTTAAAAACTGAAAATACTAAATATGCTGAGATTGTGTAATTGTAGAACATTACATGCTTTGCTGGCATGTAACTTAAATTGTACAATAATTTTGACAATTTGACAGTTTGATCATTTTACATTATTATTAATCTTTTTGTTTTAATTAGTTAGTTATACATGACAGTAGAATGCATTTATGCACTCTGATATGTCATACATAGATGGGTTATAATTTCTCATTTTTCAAAGTGTACATGTTGCAGAATCATATTGGTCATGTAATCACATATATAATAAAGTAATAATGTCTGTTTCATTCCACTATCTTTCCCATCCCCACATCCCCTCCTTCCCCTCCCTTCACTCTCCTCTACCTAATCTAACACTATTTTGCCCTAGTGCCGAGCCCCCTGCCTTATTGTGAATTAGCATCTACATATTAGAAAGAACATTTGGCCTTTGGTTTTGTGGGATTGGCTTATTTCGCTTAGCATGATATTCTCCAGCTCCAAGCATTTACTGGCAAATGCCCTAACTTCACCCTTCTTTGAAGCTGAGTAATAATCCATTGAGTATATATACCATATTTTCTCTATCTATTCATCTATTGAGGGACACCTAGATTGGTTCCATAGCATAGCTATTGTGAATTGAGCTGCTTTAAACATTGATGTGGCTGTGTCACTATAGTATGTTGATTTTAAGTCCTTTGGGTATAAATCAAGGAGTGGGATAGCTGGGTCAAATGGTGGTTCCATTCCCAGTTTTCTGAGGAATCTCCATACTGCTTTCCATAGTGGTTGCACCAATTTGCAGTGCCACCAGCAATGTATGAGTGTACCTTTTTCCTCACATCCTCACCAACATTTATTGTGGCCTGTATTCTTAATGATTGCCATTCTGACAGAAGTGAGATGAAATCTTAGGTTCGTTTTGATTTTTATTTCTCTAAATGCTAGAGATTTTGAACACTTTTTCATATATTTGTTGATCAATTGTATTTCTTCTGTGAAATGTCTATTCAGTTCTTTAGCCCATTTATCGATTGGGTTATTTGTATTTTTGGTGTTAAGTTTTTTGAGTTCTTTATATATCCTAGAGATTAATGCTTTATCAGAGGTGCATGTGGTAAAGATTTTCTCTTGATCATTTTTTATAGTTAAAAAACTATAATTTCCGTGAACAAACAAGTCTAATCCCATGTAATTGTTTAGTAAAAATAAAGACATGTCCACACAAAACTGTACAGAAACATTTATAGCACTTTTATTCATATAGAAAAATGATAAATGCAAGTATTTGAAATGCCATAATTATATAAAAAGCAAATAAGCCCAGACTAAGGAGAAAAATGACCAGAAAGTTGAAACGAAAATGAGTCATGCATAGATTATAGAGAAAAAAAAAAAGAAAAAAAAACAACATACAATTTTGAGAATGGACTTAGTACAATTGTGAGATCTTACAGATCAAATAAGATATGGGCTAGAAAGTTGTCATTTGGGTCTGCAACTGCATGTCACCTATAACCTAGGAAAGGGGAGTTCTATTACAAGGGTCAGCACAAAGCCTATTACAGATTTCAGAAAATGCATATTAGTAATGGCATAAAGAAAAGGTATCATGACCTGGGTGATATTTACTCAGTTTCCCTGAACTAGGGCAATGAGTCTGATTAGAAATATTAAAGTATAAGAAATGTAAGAAATAAAGACAAGACAGAAATAAATGAAAAGCGGGGGCACTGTGGGATGATCCAGCCCTGGTGGAGATTAGATCTAACAACAAAATAGAGTCTGTGCATGTCAAGAGCCATATGTGGGCTGTGTGGATCATGTTGTGCACAATAGACTCTTGAGAGGGTAGACCTGGCTCTTTGAACTCCCTGTCAGGGATTGAATGCATGATGCAGATGCACCTCCTCCTCTATCTCTGCCTAAGATCCCACACAGCACCTGAGATGGGTGTGACTAGCCAAAATGTCAATCAATCTGCTCACCATGAGACATCAAAAAGCAAGACTCCACCCTGGAAACCTTATCCCCCTCTGATGTCTCCACTATAAAATAAAGGAACCATGAGCTCAGGCTCTCTTTTCCAGTGCTCTTTCCAGCATGGAAGCTGACCCTTAAGGTCTTACAGCCATCCCTCCCTCGATCTGAAAAACTTATGTCTATGTCATGTGATTTTTTACCTTTCTTAGCTTAATGTTGTACCCAGCTCTTTTAAACTCAGTTCATCTTGTCTATGTGGGTCGTTGGGGAGATATGCACTTTATTTAAATGGGTATGAACATAAATAAGACTCACAGTGGAAAATTTCCTGAGGAAAGCAAGTAGAAGATGGCAAAGAAAACTTGGTTGGTGTTTAGCAGGTTACACACACCTTCTCTACTTCTGGGCTGGTGCATTTGAACCTGGGGCAGGATATCAGCATAATCTGAGCAGTCTCCAATCAGTGGAATTTCACCGAGAGTTCTTCAGATGAATCAAATAAACCCATAATTCATTCAGGGCCCCTGACAAAAGGGTATATGACTTATTTGTTGGTGAAATCTGGAGATGAGATTATGAAAAATGAAGGCAGATATTTGTTTATGGCAAGTTTTTCTGTTTAGATTGAGATAAAAAGACGAGGGTCGAAATAGTGTCTTGTGTAAAAGAAATGTTTTCCACTACATATGGGAATGAATGAATACAAAAAAATGTAAGGATTCTAAATTTTACTTTTGCAATTCAAAAAAACTTATTTTTTCAACATTTTATGTAATAATCACATGAAAATAAAATTTGTCATGTTGAATTTTACAATCTGTAAATATAGCTTATGATAGCTACCTTCTTGAAGTAGCATTGCCATTATAACCAAGTAGTAACAACTCTAACAAAGCATCCAGTCACTGTGCATCTCTGTCTTGAGATTGTAGTTTATAGTAATGTGTGTGTCTCCTTTCTTGTTAATGAGCATTAATTTAGGCACAGATAAACTTCTAAGAAATTTTGAAAAAACAATCATTAGATGAATCGAGAAAATGTCATGATGCGTCTTTTTCTGGCATGCAGTTTTATCTTGTCAACAGGAAGACTGACAGACATAGTAGTTACACACTTCTCCTAAGGCAATGATCTGAATACCGATTGTGGATTTTTGACTGCAGATGTTAGAAGCAAACCATTTCTAACAGATGTATAATCTGATTAAATATGCAATGCAATGATATTGTCAAAACCTATTAATCACTCTTTCAGGACACATTAGTGTAGCTTTAGTGACAGCTGTGAGGACTGGAATGTCTCTGCAGTTGCAGGTACTGTTGCTCATTCACACCACCCAATGGATCTTAAAGAAAAAAATAACTACAATAGGCAAGTGTGCAGTGATCTTAAAATGTTTGATGTTTGATTTTTCCCATCATTAGAGAAAAGAAATACATATTTTTATTCCAGTAATGTCTATCCTACCTACATTTATTTGCTTCTTGCCCCTGAATTGCAGGGATTGCTTTCTGTCACGCTGGGACTAATTCAAAAATGCAGATACCAAACTGAACCTCTAGCATGCATATATTAGGAAGCAGTCCCATGACTGATTGTTGGACAATATATGTTTACAGACGAAAAGTAGCAAAGCCTTGTTTCCCACTGAGAATGCTAACAAGTATTGATTTCTCAGCCACTGATACACACCGGTGCTACAATTTATTTTAGAAAGGGTAGCACCATGATTTTATGATCATCAAATCCCAGATCTCATTTTTGTCCTTGGTTTACCCTTACTATTTGAGATTCCCAACACTGTTAATGATCTTCAGTAAAACTACACTAAAACAACTGTTTGCCAATATGTGATCCAAATGTTCTCACACTGAATTATTCTGAGTTCCAGAATTTTTACACCATAGTTTATGCAAATGGATAAGGCAAATATAATTAAAATTCACTCTTTTTCCAATTCTCTTATAATCATTTAAAAAATAAGATGTTAGTTATGACCAAAATTGTCAAAGTGTGTTCTACTTAGGTGATATGAGTTGAAGAAATGTTGCAGTCATCTTAACTGTCCTTTTGGGAAGAGGGACAAAAATGCAAAGCAGTACTTAAACTACCCATTAAAGCTTGAATTGATCAATTGGTAATTTAAGAGAGTTAGCAGTAGGAGTATGTGTCCCTTCCAAGTCTCTTGAAGTCAGGTAGCTCTTCTCCAGTTCTTTTCCCAAAGATGTGTATAATCAGTCATATATGCTGATTTGTAAATTTTCCTAAACCATGATTTGGCTATGTTGATCTCCTATCAAAAGGGTTTATGTGATGAGGAAATCTATAGTAATAAAATATTTGTTCTCAAAATGACTCCCTTAGCTGCAGAGTAGGTATTATAACACCCACAACCTGCTGATCAATATTTAATAACCTCATTTTGTTTTTCCGGAAATGCTGATATTAGGAGAGGAAAGTTCTACTTCACAGGTTCACATTCTTAATGATTATTATGGCAAAATAGAGATTATGTTTCAATGGTGAATTTCTCTTAGAAAGGCAAATTTCTTATGACTGCAAACTTGCCTTATGACAAATTGTTTATCTTATTCAAAGAAAAAGTTTAAAAGACATAAATGAAATTTTCTGTGGTCACTTCAGCAGAAATATAAAAATAGTGGTTTCTTTGAAGAATTTGAGAACAAATTTATCTATCCTTTCCTTTTCCTGAGTCAAAGTAATTAAAGTGAGAAATCTGAATCACTAAGCAGAAAGGTCAAGGAATAGCTGTTTTTAAGACTTCCATAATATTTTCTTATTTTGGAAAACTTAACAAATTGTAATGTTTCTTGTCACAAGTATTAATTCAGTAATACTAACAAATCCTTACATGATGGAATGATTTTTTTAATGTCAGTTACTATCACAAATATTAGATATCAAGCAATTTAGACAATAAAAATGTATGTAACTGATTTTCCTTCACTGTATACTTTGCTTCAAATCCTATCATCAGAGAGATAAAAAGTGCCATCTCCTTGTAGAAAAATGTTAGAATTATTTTGAAAAATAGTCTGTCCTACATATATATGGATGACTCCACGAAATTAAGTATGAAGTTTATTACAAAATAAGAAAATGACTAAATTAAGTGAAGTCTTTCTGGGAAATTTGCTAGCTTTCTTCTGGGGTACCTTAATATTTGCTATTTTAGGATTTTCTTTTCTTCTAAAAAGTAAAGAAGGGATTACCTAAATAATATTAATTTTTAACATACTACTAAATGAGGCAATTTACCAGATTTGGCTGTTGAAAAATTCAAAAATCTTTTTAATGTTTGAATAAAATTCATGATAAATATTCAAAAACCCTATAGGACACAGAAAAATATATGAATCACTTGAATTCCTATAGGCACGTACACTTAAATGATATTATGCAATTCAATTTAAGTAGAACTCAGGCCAACCACCATCATCATTGATTTTAACTTAGTGTTAAAAGGAATATTTAAATGGTAAGTAGCAAGACCAGGGTTATTTTTGTGGGCAAGCACACTAGAACAAAGATAAAACCTCTTTTCAGAGTTTGCAAATCAGAAAAATATGATGGAGTATTAATGCCAAATTAAATTAAATTGATGCTTTTATCAAAAAAAGCATGCACATATTTTAAAATGTCAAATAATTCTTCAAAGCTTAAATAAAAACAAAATTTTCTGTTCCCAAATTCCCCGCTGTCAATTCCTGTTCTTCAGAAACTTCTACCTTAAGCTGTTCTTACTTATTAATTCTGGTACTTAATTCCTTATTCTAGGTATTAATTACAACTTCCATTCTCACTTTTTGTATTGTTTTGGATACTATTTATTAATTTCCCAAAATAGAAGTTGATGGTTTCAACTTATTATAATTCTCTCCTACCAAAAGCCTATTTCCAGTCTCTATCCTCACCATAACATAGACTCAAGCTCCCAACCCTGCCTCCTTTCATATCACCGTTTTTGGGTTATATAAACAGAAGGGAAACACTACATGTGTTACATTATTTAAGTTGTATGATACTAGTTTTTAATATCAGACTGTTTCACTTTTCTTTTCCTAGGAATTTTTGTTGCTCTTGAGTTGCTAATTGCTACCAGAGTTAATATTATCTTATTTAAAATTAACAGAATTGTGATCACTCTTGTGGTGATCCTGAACCTTTACACTCCTCAACTATTTTATCATTACTTTTCTTGCTTATTTATAGCCCTCCCAAAGCACTTACCTTGCTTTTTACCCTCTAAATTCAGATAGTTTCTGAACGTTCATTCTAGCGGTTTCACAACACCATCTTTAGGATTCCACTTACAATTTCCCACTTGAATCATGTTTCCTGGATACCATATCTTCTACTTTCTTGTGGTCCTTTCTCATTCAGTGAAACATGCCTGCCAAGAGAGCATCAAAGCAGGTATATGTGAGGACATGGTGGTTAGCTACAAAAATCCATCTTCATTTGTCTATCAAAACTTTATGTGTATATTTTATAATACATATATATGTTCATTTATCTCATCTTTTCTTATTAAAAATGGTTGGATGTATATTCAAAGGTGCTAATTACGTATTCTTCAAATTTTGGAGGAATTTTTCTATTTTCAATATTTCCTTTAAAAAGTTCTCTGCTCTTCAGATTTTTATTGCTTTTTTTCTGGAAGCATTGATATCTTTATTAATACTTTTCTGATATTACATCATGTTATTCTTTGCTTACTTCATTTATTGTGTTGTATATAAATAAAATCTTAATTCTAAGAACACATGTCCTTGAATGCTAACAAAATTTTTGTTTTTTACTTGAGAGTTTCCTCTCCCCCATTTTTAATTCTTATTAATATGTTTTAGTTTCTGCACTGATCCTTTCATTAACATTTTAAATATTTTTTACCATATCATCTTTTTGTTTATCTTTTTGTTCAGCTACCTAAGTAAATTGGTTTACTTCTTCCAAAAACTCTTGTACTTTATTATGTATTTTTTTTAAGTTTTATTAATCTGTTTTTAATTTTTTTCTTTTTTTCTTTTATTTTTTAATTTAATTTAATTTGTTATACATGCTTTTAGAGTGTAATTCCTTTCATATTACATATAAAGAGTACAGATTTCCAAGTCATTGGTTTTACACAAAGTATTTTCACAAAGCACAATTTAAGGTTCTAATTATACAATTTCTTTTTTTTTTTTTCAAGTTGCTGGTTTAATATAAAGTATTTTTACAACAATTGTGTCTTCATACATATATTTAGGGTAATCATGGATAACTCAGTCTGCCATTATTCCTATCCCCTTGTCCCCCTCCCCCCCTCTCCCCTCTTTGTTCTATTTGAAGCTCTTTCATTCCTCTCATTCCCTCTCTCTTGCCTTTATAAGTTAGTATCTTCATATCAAAGAGATCATTCTGCCTTTGGTTTTTAGGGATTGGCTAACTTCACTTAGCATTATTTTCTCCAACTCCATCCATTTACCTGCAAATGCCATGATTTTATTCTCTTTTAGTGCTGAGTAGTGTTCCATTGTGTATATATACCAAAGTTTCCCTATCCATTCATCAGCTCATGGGCATAGGGGTTGATTCCACAATCTATCTATTGTGAATTGTGCTGCTATAAACATTGATGTCGCTGTGTCCTTGTAGTAATCTCTTTTTAAGACCTTTGGGAATAGACCAAGGAGTGGGATAGCTGCGTCAAATGGTGGTTCCATTCCCAGTTTTCCTAGGAATCTCCACACTACTTTCCAGATTGGATTCACCAATTTGCAATTCCACCAGCAATGTAAGAGTGTGCCTTTTTCCCCCACATCCTCACCAGCATTTATTGTTGTTGTTGTTTTTTTTTTTTTTGATAGCTGCCATTCTGACTGAAGTAAGATGAAACCATAGAGTTGTTTTGATTTGCATTTCTCTAATTGCTAGAGATGTTGAACATTTTTTCATATATTTGTTGATTGTTTGTATATCATCTTCTGAGAAGTGTCTGCTTAGTTCCTTGGCCCATTTATTGATTGGGTTATTTATTTATTTATTTATTTTGGTGTTAAGAGCTTTATAAATCCTTGAGGTTAGTGTGCTATCTGTTGTGCTTGTGGTAAAGATTTGCTCCCATTCTGTAGGTCCTCTATTCACCTCACTGATTGTTTCTTTTGCTGAGAAGAAGCTTTTTAGTTTGAGTCCACCCAATTTATTGATTCTTGTTTTGAGTTCTTGTGCTATAGGGGTCTTATTGAGGAAGTTGGAGCCTAAACCAACATGATGGAGATTTGGGCCTACTTTTTCTTCTATTAGGTGCAAGGTCTCTGGTTTAATTCCTAGTTCCTTGATCCATTTTGAGTTAAGTTTTGTGCATGGTGAGAGAAAGAGATTTAATTTCATTTTATTACATGAGGATTTCCAGTTTTCCCAACACTATTTGTAAAGAGGCTGTCTTTTCTCCAGTGAACATTTTTGGCACCTTTGTCTAATATAAGATAACTGAAGGTGTGTGGGTTCGTCTCTGAGTCTTCTATTCTGTGCCATTGGTCAACTGGTCTATTTTGATGCCAATACCATGCTGTTTTTGTTACTATTGCTTTGTAGTACAATTTAAGGTCTGGAATAGTAATACCACCAGCTTCATTCTTCTTGCTAAGAATTGCTTTGGCTATCTGGGTCCCTTATTTTTCCAGATGAATTTCATAATTTCATGATTGCTTTTTATATTTCTGTGAGGAATGATATTGGGATTTTGATTGGTATTGCATTGAATATGTATAGTTCTTTTGGGAGAATGGTCATTTTGACAATATTAGTTCTACCTATCCATGAACAAGGTAGATATTTCCTTCTTCTAAGATCTTCATTAATTTCTTTCTTTAGTGTAGTGTAGTTTTCATTGTAGAGGTCTTTTACTTCTTTTGTTAAGTTGATTCCCCATTTTTTTTTTTTTTTTTTTTTTTTTTGAGGCTATAGTAAATGGGATAGATTTCCTAGTTTCTCTTTCTGAGGATTTGTCGCTGATGTGCAGAAATGCCTTTGATTTATCCAGCTACATTGCTGAATTCATTTATTAGATTTAGAAGATTTCTGGTGGAATTTTTTGGATCTTCTATGTATAGAATCATATTGTCTACAAATAGTGATAATTTGAGTTCTTCTTTTCCTATCTGTATCCCTTTAATTTCTTTTGTCTGTCTAATTGCTCTGGCTAGGGCTTCAAGAACTATGTTAAATAGGAGTCATGAGAGAGGGCATCCCTTTCTTGTTCCAGGTTTTAGAGGGAATGCTTTCAAATTTTCTCCATTTAGGATGATGTTGGCTTGGGGCTTAGCATAAATGGCCTTTACGATGTAGAGGTATGTTCCTGTTATCCCTATTTTTTCTAGCATTTTGAACATGAAGGATGTTGTATTTTGTCATATGCTTTCTCTGCATCTATTGAGATGATCATATGATTTTTATCTTTGAGCCTGTTGATGTGATGAATTACATTTATTGATTTCCTTATATTGAACCAACCTTGCATCCCTGGAATGAAGCCCACTTAATCGTGATGCACTATCTTCTTGATGTGTCTTTGTATTCAATTTGCCAGAATTTTATTGAGAATTTTGCATCTATATTCATTAGAGATATTGGTCTGAAGTTTTCTTTCTTTGATTTGTCTCTGTCTGGTTTTGGAATCAGGGTGATATTGGCCTCATAGAATGAGTCTGGGAGTGTTCCCTCTTTTTCTATTTCATGAAATAGTTTGAGAAGTATTGGTGTTAGTTCTTCTTTAAAGGTTTTGTAGAACTCCACCCTGTATCCATCTGGTCCTGGACTTTTCTTGGTTGGTAAGTTTTTTATGGCATCCTCTATTTCTATGCTTGAAATTGACCTATTTAAATTGTGTTTATCATCTTGATTTAGTTTAGGCATATCATATGTCTCGAGAAATTTGTTGATGTCTTCGTTATTTTCTATTTTATTGGCGTATAAATTTTCAAAATAATTTCTAATTATATTCTGTATTTCTGTAGTGTCCATCATAATATTTCCTTTTTCATCATAGATATTGGTAATTTGTGTTTTCTCTCTTCTTTTCTTTGTTAGCATGAAGGTCTATCAATTTTATTTATTTTTTCAAAGAACCAACTTTTCATTCTGTCAATTTTATCAATTTTTTGTTTCAATTTCATTAATTTCAGCTCTGATTTTAATTATTTCCTGTCTTCTACTTCTTTGGGATTGATTTGTTCTTCTTTTTCTAGGGCTTTGAGATGTAATGTTAGTTCATTTATTTGTTGGCTTTTTTCTTTTTTGAAGGAATGAGCTCCATGCAATGAACTTTCCTCTTAGTACTGTCTTCAGGGTGTCCCAGAGATTTTGGTATGCTGTATCATTGTTTTCATTTACCTCTAAGAATTTCTGCAACCCATTGGTCATTCAATAGCATATTATTTAGTCTCCAGGTGTTAGTGTAGCTTTTTTTTCTTTTTTAATCATTGATTTCTAATTTCATTCCATTATGATCTGATAGAATGCAGGGTAGGTAGTATACCTACTTTTTTATATTTGCTTAGAGTTGCTTTATGGCATAATATATAGTCTATTTTTGAGAAGGATCCATGTGCTGCTGAGAAGAAAGTGTATTGGCTCATTGATAGGTGATATACTCTATATATGTCAGTTAAGTATAAGTTATTAATTGTATTATTGAGTTCTATAGTTTCTTTTTTTAACTTTTGTTTGGAAGATCTATCCAGTGGTGAAAGAGACATGTTAAAATCACCTAGAATTATTGTGTTGTGGTCTATTTGATCTTTGAACTTGAGAAGAGCTTGATTGATGAATGTAGATGCTCCATTACTTGGGGCATATATATTTATAACACTTATATCTTGTTGATCTATGATTCCCTTAAGCAGTATGAAATGTCCATCTTTATCTCTTTTGACTAACTTTGGCTTGAAGTCTACTTTATTTGATATGAGTTTGGAGACCCCTGCTTGCTTACGTAGACCGTGTGAGTGATATATTTTATCCCATCCTTGGGCGTCTTTTCCTATGAGATGTGTCTCTTGAAGGCAACAAATTGTTGGGTCTATTTTTTTAATCCAATCTATTAGCCTATGTCTTTTAATTGGTGAGTTTAGGCCATTAATATTCAGGGTTATTATTGAGACATAATTTGTATTACCAGTCATTTTTTTTTTTATTATTATTTTTGGTATTTAGTTTGACTTGGTTTTTCCTTTGGTTGGTTTTTCCATTTATTGTAGTTCTTCCCTTTGCAGACTTTCATTATTATTTTTCATTTCCTCCTCATGGAATACTTTACCAAGAATTTCTGTAGATCATGTTTCTTGTTGTAAATTCTTTTAGCTTTTGTTTATCATGGAATGTTTTTATTTCATCCTCAAATATAAAGCTTTATTTTGCTGGATATAAAATTCTTGGTTGGCATCCCTTCTCCTTTAGAGCCTGGTATATGTTGTTCCAAGCTCTCCTGGCTTTGAGGGTGTAAATTGAAAAATCTGCTGAGATGCGAATTGGTTTTGCCTTATAGGTAATCTGACTTTTCTCTCTTGCAGTTTTTAAAATTCTATCTTTATTTTGTATGTTAGGCATTTTCATTACAATGTGCTTTGGTGTGGACCTGTTGTAATTTCGTATATTCGGCATCCTATAAGCCTCTTGTATTTGATTTTCAAATTCACTTTTCCTACTTGGGAGCTGGGGATTTAAAAAAGGGGGACTGAGGTTTTTTAACCCTCCCTGACCCGTGGTGAACTTTCTCTATCCAGCACAAAAAGCTGGGAGAGTACGCCTCAGCGAAGGTGTAATCAAGAACAGTAAAAGTTGGCTGGAGGCCCACACCAGCCCTCGCAATGGGGGACACTCAGGACGCTCCAGGGAGCCTGGTCACCGGTCAGTGCAGGAACTTGTTTATTGAGTAAGGTGGACAATGCTTTATAGTGGATATCAGCCAATCAGTAGGGCGGTTTCGGTTCTCACCATACATCACAGCCATGCCCCCTGCTTAGCCTAGGTCCATAACAGGGCGTGGCAAGCAGCCAAAGCTTTCTATCCTCTCGGCTGAGAGTGTTAAGGCCTGACACTTGGGAAATTTTCTGACATTATTTCATTGGAGAGATTATTCATTCCTTTGGTTTGAACCTCTGCACCTTCCTCTATTCCAATAAATCTTATATTTGGTCTTTTGATGGTATCCCATAGTTCTTGGATATTCTGTTCATAGTTTCTTACCATCTTCACTGTGAGGTCAACTTGATTTTCAAGATTATATATTTTGTCCTCATTGTCTGAGGTCCTATCTTCCAAGTGGTCCAATCTGTTGGTGATGTTTTCTATCGAAGTTTTTAAGTGGCTTACTGTTTCTTTCATTTCAAGAATTTCTGTTTAGTTTTTTCTCAAACTCTCTATCTCTTTCTTGAAGTAATCTTTTGCTATCTGGATTTGTTCTCTTATCTCTTTGTTGGTGTGATCTATGGTTACCTGTATTTGATCTCTTATCTCTTTGTTGGAAAGATCCATTTTTGCCTGTATCTGATCACTTAGGTCATTTTTTAAATCCTTTATCATTTTAATTATGTATATCCAGAACTCCTTCTTTGACATTTCACCTACTGTGCTTTCTATGGTTTTCATTGTTGTAGTATCTTGATTTATTTGGGGCATTTTCCTCACTTGTTTTCTCATGATGTCTATGTATTTTCCTCTCCTGCAAGGTAAGCCTGAAGTATTACAGCTTCTGCCCTTTTGTCTTATAAGGTCCCTCCAGGTTACCCAGAACCTCACTTTTTAGGAAAATATCAATATTAAATCTTTCAATGTACCCATTGTGTGTCCATATATCAGTTGGTTTCTATTTTTATATTTACAGTTTTGTCGCTATAAACAGAAATGATGAGATCAGTTATCTTAAACCATATAGTCTCTATGTTTGCGTGGTGGTTTACAGTATCTAATGATAGAAGGGGGGACTTAGAGATTGGCTTAAACATTTATAAAGTAAGATGTGAGAAAATAGAGGTATTAGATTATTTGACTAGTGAGAGTATAATCATTAGGATTTGGCTGTTAGTAGAAGAAGCCAGAGTTAGACAACCCCATCTAAAGATTCCCTGTTAGTTCACAACATCATAACTGGTTGCTCCGTCTGGTGCCTCCTGGTCTCTAGGGACCTTAGTAATGTCTTACCCAGACCTTTTTGTTGTTCCTTGGTAGTAGTGTAGCTAACTCAGTTTTGTGGCAGTGGTAGCCTCAGGCCTATAAGTATATTGGTGTTGGGTTGAGTAGCTATGAGATCCCAGTTCAGTGTGTCTCTCCAGGAAGATGAGGGTTGCCTCTCCAATTTGCAGGCGTGGAGCCGGCCTCTCTCTCTGGATCACCTCCTGGACTCAGTGTGGTGGGGCAGGCAGTCTGGCTTTCTTCTCCCCACTCTCCTCCTCCTGGATCTCCTCCCCAGTCTAGTTGTTTCAGTGGGGGTTGGGCAGGTGGGCAGCAGAGCCCTTCCACAGGTGGAGCCTGCAGTTCCTGGTCCTGGTGATGTGGGCCGGTGGTCGGGCGGGCTGGTGGCTCCAGGCAGGTGGCTCCGGGCTGGTACCTCCAGGCAGGTGCCTACCTCTTATTCTGGTCGCAACTGGGCAGGTCACAGTTCCCTGGGAGTGGAGGGGGCTTTTCCTCTGATAGGGCCCTGCCTGCAGCAGGGAGCTGCTATTCCCAGTCCCGGAAGCGATGGCTGCATGAGCCGGCAGCCAGGCCAGAGCTGGTGGCCAGGCGAACTGGTGGCTGGGTCGCTTCTTCTGGTGGGTACCTACCTCTTGTTCTGGTAGCAGCTGGGCAGGTTGCAGTTTCTCCGGGAGTGGACAGAGCTTTTCTTCTGTCAGGCCCTGCCTGCAGCGGGGAGCTGCTATTCCTGGCCCTGGAGGCGATGGCTGCGTGAGCCGGCAGCCAGGCCAGAGCTGGCGGCCAGGCAAACTCTGTTTTTAATTTTTAATAGAAATTCCTAAGGGTCTAAATTTTTTCTTTACATATCACTTTTTTTTTTTTTTTCCCCAAGGATGATACAGGCTCTACCACTTGCATTGTTTCTTTTCTCCTCCGGGGTATTTTTGTTTGCTTTATTGATCTTTTCTGTTAGAGCTTTACACAGATGTGTGCTTCTTCTTGGCTATTTATTAGTTTATCAACCAGTATTTTTTTTTTAATTTTTTGGTATGGAGGCTGGTTGGTGGGGCTATGTGTACCTGTATGTGCTTTTGTCTTTAAACTGTTGGTTTGTACTAAGAAAATAATCCCAACTTCTCTTAGGTGTAAAATGGGGAATAAACCTAGCTTCTAGCATTTTCTACTTTCAGAGGGATAAGATAGTTGTACTCTTACTTTTTGTGTGGAGATAGAATTGTGGTACTTGAAAGGAACCCCACAAAAGAGAATAATTTGATAAAAATTTGGTGGAACAGTACCCAGAGACAACAGGCAAATCACATAAATTCACAAATCAAAACTATCAAAACTTTTGATAGTTGAAGTGAGAATGGAAGTTGTAATTAATACCTAGAATAAGGAATTAAGTACCAGAATTAATACAACAGGAGACTAGATCTATAGCAATTTCTAGAGATAGTATACATACTGTGCCTGATTTCATCCTATTCGTGGAGAGGACCTAAAAAGCAACAAGTGTACTCTGATTATGAATATGAGGTCTGAGTTCACTCCTGTGTATGACAATAGCTAAGTGCAAAACTTCATTCAGGTTATTTAGGCTCTGACTCAGGCTTAGCCAGTACTGGCTGGGTGTTCATTGACAAATTAGACTCCTTCTCTCAGTATGTCTGCTTCCCATATATGGCCAGTGGTGATACTAATCATGCCAAATTCAAATAGCACATAGATATTATGTAAGTAAATACCTGTGAAATGCTTAATCTGTGCTTAGTAAAAGCTCACCTAAATGATTTCTATGATCATCCCAGAAGGCAATAGAAATATATAGAACTGAAAAGAAATGAAGTTTTGGTTTAAAAAGTCTTATAAATTATCTCTCAACTTATTTTAACAAAATAATTTTCTTTATTTGAAGTTGTTGTGTATGATAGCAGAATGCATTACAATTTATAATACACATATAAAGCACATTTTTACATATCTTTGGTTGTATACAAAATATATTTATACCATTCCTGTCTTCGTACATGCACTTAGGGTAATGATGTCCCTCTCATTCTACCCCCTTACCCCCTCCTTTTCTCTCCCTCCCTATTGACCTTTCTAGTGTTCCTCTAATCATCCTATGCTCCCTGTCCCAACCCCACTGTGAATCAGCCTCCCTCTATCACAGAAAACATTCAGCATTTGGAATTTTGATATTGGCTAACTTCACTTAGCATTTATCTTTCTGAAAAACAACTATTTTTGCTTTATTTTGCACATATGAACAATTATTGTTAGTGATTTTAAAAACATTACCTTACAATTAATGGTAAATATTTTTGCAGGATGTTTTGAAACCCTTTGTTCACTAATATGAACCACAGAGTATTGTTCACTTATTTATAAAATATTTTCTCTAATATAAAATAATGTCTGTGTTTCTAAATATTGGATTATTTTCTCCCCTCCAATCTCCCACTAAATATTGGATTTATTTTCTCCCCTCCAATCCTCCACATGTGTAGTGACTTAGAGGACCATCACCCATTGTCTCCACAGATTTTCTTAGTTAATAAAAAAAGCTAAAAAAAAGTCCTTTACAATTGAGATTGTATTATTAAAATATGACAAAACCAGGGAAGAACCACAGAAGGATACTTCTGTTACCATTGTCCACTAAGTTTCCTATTGTATATTACTTCACAGGCTATTAGAAAGCTTAACTCTGTTGGTCTAGGCTGATCCAGGTCCCACCACCAACTGAGGACACCACTCTTTGTACAGCTGATGTCAGTGAAGTACTATAGTGACACTCTGCTATGGACCACAGAAGCAGGACAACATTCCCTGTGAAATGGAGGTTCAACAGAGTATGTGCTATGATGCTTCTACCAAAAGATACTTTTGACACCTCATCTGTGGGATAGTTATCATTCCCAACAACCAATTCTCTGAAGACAAATTGTTCAATGCTTTATTACAGTTCTGACTCTAACTACCTGGGGTTCATGCCAGACCTCCCTGACTAATTGTCAATGCTCCTATACACAATCCCCTCCTTAGGTGCAGTGGTTTGCTAGAACAACTCACAGAATTCAGGAAAAAAATAGTTTATTATTATTAGTGACATATAAGGGATATGATAAAGATGAAGAGGCATATAAAATGGGGTACTGAATACAGGGACTTCTGTTCCATGAAGTTAGGATTCAGTAATCCAGAAGCTCACTAAACCCCATCACTTAAGAATTTTTGGAAGTCCCATCATGTAGGCATTATTGATTAAATCATTGACCATTGGTCATTAACACAATTTTCAGCCACTTTCCATTCTCCAACGATCCAGGGGTAGGTCCAAAAGTTTCAAACCTCTAAATATGCCTTGGCCTTTCTGGGAACCAACCTCCACCTTTAAACTATCCAGAGTATTCCATCCATCAGTCATCTCATTAGCATAAAAAGACACTGTATCATGCTGTAATCCCAGGGGCTCGGAGGCTAAGGCAAGAGACCATGAGTTCAAAGCCAGCCTCAGCAAAAGCAAGGTGCTAAGCAACTCAGTAAGACCCTGTCTCTAAATAAAATACAAAATTAGGCTGGGGATGTGGCTCAGTGGTCAAGTGGCCCCGAGTTCAATCCCCAGTATCCAACAAACAAACAAACAAAAAACAACCTGGCACACTAAAAGATCGTATCATTGAGGAAATTGCAAGTGTTTAGGAATTCTGTGTTGGGAGCTAAGAATAAAGACCAAATGTATAATTCTTATTATATCATAATATCACTTTATAACATGAAGATTTAGATAATGATGATGATTCACTTTGTACTTAAGAGAAAAGGAATGACTCTTGCTTTAATCTTATGAATTTAAAGTTTTCCTTTTCTGGTAAAATGCATTAGGCTGTGTCTCATATCAACAATCTGGAAGTTGTCCTAGTCAACATCCCATTTCTCATCACCCACAATTTCAATCAAGCCACAAATTCCAGTTAATTATATCACTTACACATTTCTCAAATATATATAAATATCTCACTCACATTAGCATTAACTGAAAATGTACAACTACTTTCTTTTCCCTAGGCAATAACAATAACTTAAAATTCACTTTTGCCCCCCCCCTTTTTTTTCAAAAAAAAAAAAAAAAAAAACCTGAAGCCTTGTAAATAAGAAACTACACTCTAAATCTAAAACTCTTAAAATATCACAAAGTCCCAATTAATTAACCCCTATTTAATTTTACAGCTTTACTTCCTAACGTTCTTTTTCTGTGTTATCAACTATACCAGGTTTTATTTCCCATGAGTTTTTTGTATTCTTTTTTTTTTTTTTTTCCTCTGCTTGAAATGCTGTTCACACAACTTTTCTGCTACCTAATTCTTGTTCATTCTTCATGTCTAGGAAGAAAAGTAATTTAATTAGAAAAACATTCCGTTGCTGGCCATAAAAAGTCTGTTTCTCATTCTTATGTTTCTATTACACATGGTATTTTCCTTCATGGCATATACATTCAAATTTAAAATTTCCTCTCTTGGAAGATTGTAATCTGCTTGGCATCAAGTCATCTATTTGTATTTTTCAACAGCACAAAGTAAAATCCATGGTAGGTCCTCAAGTATTACTAAATTACATGATTAAATAATCAAATTGTCAATACAGATCATAGGAAACTAAGGTAGAAATTATCAGATGATAATAGAATATGTTTCTTTAAATACATAATTCTCTTCTCTAGAATATATGAATATAAAAATAATTGGTTATGGTTGTTTCTAAATCCACATTCTCTTAGTTTTACCCAAATAATAAAAGGGAGAATTTTAGAAAGTTTAAAAATATATTGATAAAAATTTATTAGATAAATTTTTTAAAGTAAAATATTCTTATAACTAAACACATAAAGAATTTTTCTCTAAAATGTTGTACTCATAATCCATTTTTCATCTATTTCCAGTTGTAACCAATGATAGCCCAGGAGAAAAAAAAATTAATTTATGTTTATTCCAAGAAACAAGTCAGGCACCAATATATATGTAGTATTCAGTTGAACTCTACTCTAATTTCAATATTAGTGATAGAGGATATTACAATGAGAATCACATGGGTTTTTTTTCCTACTTGACACAGAATAAATTATTGTTCAAAAAATTTTAATTAGTAACAACTGCAAAATAAGGTAGTTATTTCTAGTGCACACATATTATTTTTAAGTTGAAAAACTAATTTTTGTCTCTGTTTAAAAATATACATTTTAATATTTTAGTTTTCAAAATGTATAGATGTTTACTTGAGGCATATTGCATTTAGAAAAACAGAAATCTTCAAGATAAAAAGTTGCAGAAATATATGAAAACAAGTGCTCTCAGCAATTTCCTCAGTTAGAGCCATACTTTATAAAATCCTCATAAATCTTATAATCTTGATCATGATTTGTAAATATCAATGAACCACTCATTTAGGAGCTGACAAAGGAATTCTGCAAATATTCAAATGTAAGGTTGCTCTGTATTCCATATTTATCTTCATTGAATTTATGTAAGTGCTTCATTCCAAAAGTAGCAGAATGTGCTCTTATTCTCAAATTCTATATTTTGGGATAAATCAGAATGTGAGAAAGTATAATCAACAGGCCATTAAATAATGTTTTATGGGAACATGGCCAGGCTCATTCATTTATGTGTTGCCTATGACTAGCTAGGCACAACAATAGTGTTAAGTAGTGATGAAAGAGAACTTACATATGCCAAAAACTAAAACATTAACTATCTGACTTTGAACAGAAAAATATGCTAACCCTGGTATACATCATTGATCTTTCCTGTCCCTTGAATACAGAAGTGTTAGTCTTAACTGATTTAGGCTTTGCTGTTGAAACAATTAACACATTTTCCACAAAGGAAAAGTTACATTTCTAGATTTTAAAGAAACAAAACTACATAGATTTCTCATTACACTATATATTAGTGGACCAAAAATTATTAGCTACAATTTTATATGAAGGTAAATTTCTAAATCTAATTTCCCATAGAGTTGAAGGCTCAAAGGTAATATTACTATTTGAACAATGTTAGGCAGTGGTTTTGTTAATACAATTTCTTTTAAAATTGTATAGGTTTTCTATGTATCTAACTATAGTTTATCCCATCTTCCCAAAGTCATACAATTAGTAATTTTTGATAGTAGCTGTAATAGCTTAAGGTTAATCAATAGCTTAGACTTTTTAAGGATTATGTTTTTAGTTCTCTAGAACCACTTTTATCAAGATAAAAATACCCTTCGTTCTTTGAGAAGTCTAAATACAGGTCTTATAACTGCACTATTGGCTTGATCTTTATTCAGATAGTCTTCTTTTTAGTATCATTAGCCTCATTAGATATAAGAAATAGATTTATTTTTGTTCTAGCAAATTCTTATATCTTTGTTCCCTTATAAGTTGTTTCAAAACTTTCTGATTTTTATTTCATATATTTCTTCAAAAACAGATAAAATTAATTAATACATACTTTGAATACTTTGCTTAAATAACTCTTTCCAAATCCAAAAATTCTTTTTAAAAATTTGGCTTACTTAAGGCAACATTTTTGCCAGATTACCCGCAAGATACAAGACAGGTGAACATTTTTTTCAAATTCCCTTGGAAGACTTTTTTTGTCATTATTAATTTTTGTCATTATTTTTCATTATTTCTTGAACAATTTCCTATATTTTTAGTCTCTTGTTCCATTGCTTTATTACTTTCACTATCCTCTCCCCCTAAAAAATCAATATATTTAAGATTTCTGTTGTGGTGGTACTCCACGTGTAGAACCAATTTCTCATCAGTGACCTATTGCTGCAATAATGGTCATTATAGATCACCAGAAAAATTAATGATACAAACTGATGAGCACTTATATATCATAAGAACTGTGATTCAGCATTTAGGATGTGTAGATCTTTTAACCTTAATTTGAATTAATAATGTTGATAGATTTAGTACAACAAAAAGTGCTCCTGGGCCCCTGTGTCTCAACCTCAGCATACTAACTTGTTGCTGTGACCGGAATGGTTTCAGACAAGGGTAAGTATGGAAATGCATGCTTTCTCACATCTAGACATGTATCACATCTGCTGACATGCCCTCTGTCAGGTAGTTACTTGGCTGAAGTCAGAGTCAAAGAGCTAGGCAATATAATTTGTCTCATTGGCAATAGAAAATACAAAGTCATGTAACAGAGGCTGGAGTCATAGGGCTATTAATTCAGTTGACCTACCAGTTATCAACTTCAATGGAAACCTAGACTCTTTCACCCAGGAAATTATTGCCCTTCCACAATGATGACATAAATGCCCTGTCTTTCAGAAGTTATTTCAAGGAGAGAATTATTCCCACTTGTGCAGTTTCTTTTCCAACTATCCTATGGGCAGAAACCCGTATACAAATAGTCACTAAGTTTGATAGTAGAGGAACCAGAGAAACAATACTTGGAGACATAAAAAAGCATAAGACACATGTTCTTCACAATACATTTAATCTTAGCTCTTTGTTTTTTTATAGTTGAAGACTTTGAGTGTCTCAGCCATACCATCTCATTGTGCTCTTTACTATATTACATTTTTTCCTATGTATTTTCCCTTCTCTCTAATCTGTGACCTTTAGTAATGAGACATGTCTTTTCATCTTAGAGTTTCTATTACTTAGTAGCTTGAAAGGTATATAAAACTTTGAGTAAATGAAGTAAGGAATGGACATTTTGATTTTAACGAAGGGTTATTTGAAACAATAGGTCTCTATAATTCAGCAAAAACCCAGAAGAAATAAGGCATTTATAGAAATTGTTGGTTGGATTGTGATGGGGTCACTTGGGTGCCCCACAGAACAAAACTTTAGATACAGAACTTATTATGTACATTATCTTATTAGATAACACAGTGCTGAAGGATAAGAAAAAAGGATAAGAAAAAATGAAGCAAAAGAGGAGATGAACCTTAAAAAGATATTATCATAATGTCTGGTGCAAATAAGGTGACTGAGCTGTGGGATCATGACCCTGAGGTATTGTGTCTCACAACTCTCTCTGAGGACTCAAAAATGGAAAGTACTTATGCACTGGCTCCTATATCACATCAGTCAATGTTCGACTTTTGGGGTTTTCCACTTTCCCAACCTTTTAGGTTGATCTATGTTTGGACTCCATACAGGAGATATCCTAATATGGGTAAGGACTCAGAGCTTTGTGGACAGCATCTGCAGCATCACCCCAGCCTGGAGCGAGAGGTATGCCTAAGAGACAGGAGGAAGATGATCAGTCCATATGCCCTCCAAGCTAGAGCCAGAGGCAGCTAAAGCTAGTATGATCAGTAGTGTGTTTACATTAGGTTATTAGAAGAAAAATGTTAAACTTCTCCAAATTTCTCTCTGAATGAAGCAACTTACATTCATTATTTATTAGTTTTTTTTTTAATTAATCAAACATTCCTTGATCATCCACATTGTGCTAGAAATTATACTGGATACCAGGAAGTTGTGTTGATTTGAAATATGTCAAAGACATTTAAATTTTACCTGAAGGAGAAATTGTTTTGAAGAGTGGTAACAAGACACTTATAATCAGTGTTGAGATATGTACAAGAAGAAAATACAATACATCCTTTGTATGAAGAATGAGTGATTATACCTTTTAAAATGAGTACCAAGTACAGCAGCAAAAATAACATTCTGAATAAACTGGACATATTAGATAAGTTTCGGAAAGTTGGAATCAAAGGAAATATCAGTGATTGAACCAGAAGTATCAAATATTGTGTGGGCTTTGCATTATCAGGTGTCAAAACACAATGCCAAGAAAACAAAATCAAATGACATTTCATCCTTTTGCAATACCACTCTAGCAATAAAGCAATAGTCATGACTTCTAAGTAAGAACCAATACATAAAGCAAATATTGAAGTTCTGCATTGTATGGATACAGCATGCATTGAGAACAATTTTACAAGATGGATGCTTTATCAAAAAATTTGTTTTAAATTTATTTCTAATTGGCCTGGCCTGTCACCAATTTTGATAACTGCATTTATGTAACATTAATTTTGGAAGAAGAAAATTATCAAACCATCTCTATATTTGGAGCAGAGAGAAAGAAAACAGCTTTGTTGTATAAATACAAAGAGAAAAAGCATCAAGACTTCAAATACTTTCTCTGCAGGATGCCAAAGTTAAATAGCAGAGGGACCAAAATAGATTTGGTATACAGAGGGCACAGAATTCATCTAAATCATTCAGCTGACAGACTCTGAAGAGAAAACTGAAGTGGTAAAAATCAACCTATATATTGCACCACTGAAATGGGAGGAAACTTGGTGTGGTTCTATCTATTTCAAAGCATTTCTTACATTCTTGAATTTATTGTGTAACACTCTCAGGTGTTTCTTTCAGCTTATCATATACAAAATATTTCAGTAGGGCTTATACAAAATATTTCAATAGGGCTTATATATAAATTATCAATCTACCTACCTACCTACAAACACACACACACACACACACACACACACACACACACACGCACAAATTAGATAAATGAGTTTGTATTTATATAAGTCATTTGTATGATTTCCTGATACACCAAATTTTTTTCTCATTAAATATCTTGATCTGATAATGAGGATAATACAAGCAATGTATCTGCAAGCCAAGTTAAGATTTTCCTTTTATGTGTCTCTCTATGGTCAAATTGAGACCCTTCCTTATGTGAAATTCATGTAGTGTTCCCAGTTCAATTTCAGTAAATGAGATCCTATCATGTGGATACCACATACTACTTTAGTATAGTTTCATTTGACAGATGGTCACTGTTCAGGAACACATTTTTCCTCACTTGACAGTACCTACAAGTGGAATTTCCTCTTATATGTTAGATTTGGCATTGGCAAGATTTTATGCATATATGAAAAAATAAACAACACAAGAAAGGCCCATCTTTTTGAGATTCAAAGCACAGTATGGTAAAATGATTAAACATATATTGACACCCTGTGTGAATGTAAATTTATTTTTATTGCTCTCTTGTGAAAAATACAAGTTGCATTATATAAGATCTATTTCATTTATTCAAAAAGTGGTGGCTATTCATGACAATTTATATTGCAATGCAATATGCAGCAATAATCCAACTTGAAAACATAAATGTGATATCATGTCTTTTCAAAATAAAAAATGCATTTTATAGGCACAAAGTCATTTAGAAATTCAAGATTTGCAAATAAACATCACTATTTACTACTTGAACTTAGATGACGTATTTCATTCATATGCACTTCCTCTGCTGCAAACACGAATATTTTCCACTCCTGATTTACTACTATCTTTAAACAAAACAGCCTCCATATAATTGTGAAAATATACTTTTTTGTATAAATATATCATAACATCAGTTACCAGATTTGCCTTACAACTGATTAGAATATAAACATTCCCTAAATCTCAATAGAGTATTTTTCCCTCTACTTTTCAATTATTATACAAAGGAAATCTTGTTGTAATCTGCTCTTTGTTCTCCATGTAGTTAAGCAGGGTATTACTGATGGTTTCAGTATTGAGAATTTGAGTGCACAAAAGATTGTCAGTTCAAAGGGTTTCAACTAATGACAGAGCAATTCCACTGGTTAGAAGATAAAGTGTTATATCATTAACAAAACCTTCAGAACAAACAGATATTTCATGTAAAAAATAAGGGGGGGGCTAGGTTTCTTTAACTCAAGAAAAATGATAAAAATTGATGGTACATTATAAGGGGGAAGAGTAGGAGAGTGTGTCTCTTTTAATTTATGTATTCACGCACCTCTCTAGAACTTACTAGAAAAATTAAAAAGTAAATGAGAACAATGTTTTACAAATAATATTCTATAATCTCTAAATTATCATAATTATCAAAAATAATAACCATAATCCAGTTCATAAAAGAGAGACATTTTTGTATGGTGTAACACAAGTGTTAATCTCTCTATACCCTTAAAAGTCAACTTCTATGAATTTCTTAAATTGACTCAACAAGTTAGTAAATTTTTCTTCAGGAATTTTTGCAAGGATCTAAGTGTCTTTATGTAAAATTATACCTACACCAATACCATTAATCCTCAGAAAATATTCTTTTTCTGAGTAATGTATCTAGGTTTCTCCTGAACTAAATAAAATTAGAAAAAAATAATAGTATATTAAACCATGCAATATCTTGCATTTTTCCCATGTTCTTTAAAATGTGAAATTCTTAGTTTTGACTTCTGAATTCATCCATATCATTAATAAAAGCATATTCTACTCCACTGTCTTTCACATAATCTCCAAATTGTTGCTATGATTCCTGACTGCTTTCTGTTTAATCTCATTAACTCAAAATACTTACTCCAGTGTCATCAAAATAAACAATAATTACCTACTCTAGTTCGACCTTCAGACATTTCAAAGATTTTTTTAAAAAATAAATATGAAATAGAATAACTAAATACATGTACCAGAATCTAAACAAATGTAATATGCAAAAGAGCAGCATACTTGCTACTGGGCAAAGTAAGAGGGTTTCATTTTACTCCACCATTTGAAATACTTAAAATTCTTGACAAAATACATGAAAAGAGCAATTCTTAAGATAATAAACATCAAGCAATAAGGAACAATGATTACAAAAAGGAGGTAAGTAAAAAATGTGTATTCTATGATGACCCCAACTTAATACTGAGTGTCTAGGCAATAAGGGAAACTAGACAAAGTTTTGAGCTGAAGAGTCAAGGCTGGACATTTGAGAGAAAGTCAGAGAAACAGAGCACAAATTCTGAGGATCTTCCCAAGATCTCATTTGAACATTTAGCTGAGTACTCTAGTTACCAACTTACCTGTGGTTTCACTTTCTGCAGCTTTAGTTAATCTCAATCAACTGTAGTCTGAAAATATTGAATGAAAAATTCCAGGAATAAATAATTCATATGTTTTAGATAATTTTATAGCAGTATATAGTTTAATTATTTCATTTTATTATTAAAATGAAAATAAATCTCTGTGTTAGTCAGGTTTTCATCAAATGTAACCAAAATACATGAGAAGAAAAAATTAGAGGAACAAAAGTAAATTTTGGACTCATGTTGTTAGAGGTTTAAGGATATTTGTTTCATTGCTTTGAGTCTAAGGTGAGGCTGAACATCATGGCAGAAGAGTGCATCAAAAGAAAGCAGCTCAGCTCATGGCATCCAGGAAGAAATAGATAATAGGGACAAAACATAACCCAAAATGCATGCCCCCAATTACCTGCTTCCTTCTTTCACACCCTACCTGCCTATAGATGCCACCAAATACGGTAGTTCTTTCAAATTATTAATCCATCAAGTGGATTAATCCACCAATTGGATTATAGCTCTCATAATCTAATCATTTCACCTCTGAACATTCCTGCATTGTCTAACACATAAACTTACAGGGGACACCTTATATCCAAACCATAAAATTCTATCTTGGGCCTCCAACAGCTCATGTCCATCTCACAATGTGTTCATCTCCAAGTGTTCCAATATCTTAACAGTACCGGCATTGTCCAAAGTCTCCTTGGAGACTCAAGGCAAACTTTTGGCTGTAAAATCTTGTAAAGATCAAAAGCAAGTTACTCATAGGTAATATATAATGAAACAGAGTAAATATTTCCACTCAAAAAGGGAATAATAGGGGCATAAAAAGAATGGTACCCAAACATAACTGAAACCCAGCTTAAGAAACAAGTCCTGGAACTTCATATATGGTATCTGATGCACGTGGTGGTGACAGTGACATCCAAAGGGGACTTGTGCCCTTTTGTCCCTATTGTCTTCCCCATTGAAGCCCATATGGCCTCTCTCTTATCTATGCTCAATTCCTGTAGCTTTTATCTACAGATATTTCATGTTACTGGCATCTCTTAATCCCAAAGGTCTCCATTCCAGCTTTAGCTTTACCTCCATAGCTTTATCCATTTCCCTTTATGGCAGCATGCACTGCCACACTTTGCCTGACTTCCCCAGTATTCCTTTGAAATCTCAGTGAAGCCAGGCGCAGTGGCGCATGCCAGTAATTCCAGCACTTGGGAGGCTAAGGCAGGAGGATCATGGAGTTCAAAGCCAACCTCAGCAATGGCAAGGCACTTAGCAACTCAGTGAGACCCTGTCTCTAATAAAATACAAAAAAGGGCTGGGGAATGTTGCCCAGTGGTCAGTGCCCCTGAGTTCAATCCCTAGTACCAAAACAAAAAAGAAGAAGAAGAAGAAAGAAAGAAATCTCCATGATCCCCTAACTCTAGCATCTTGCTTTCCTGCAAAACAGCACTACGTGGATGATGCCAAGGTCTGCTTCCAGCTCAAGCAGAAGCTACTGCCCCTTGGCCTGTGAGTGCCTGGGTGGCTAGGCACCAGAGAACAAATCACAAATCATGGAGAAACAACTTCCTAGGCACCCCTGTAGGAACAGGGTGCCCCCATGTCTCTTCAGTAAGTTTTATATGCTTCAGTCTGGCCATGGTCACATTAATTGCTGAGATGTCCTCAAAGCATCATTCCTATTGTCTCTGTGCAAAATACTTAGCTTCTCTTAGTGGTGGTAACATCTTAAACAACTACATGCTTCTTGGATTCAATTTTATACATACTTTCATGGAAAACCTGAAAGTGTTTTAAATCTTCCTTCCTTGCTTTATGCTCCTGATTCCCATAGTAAACCTGGCTAACATTTACAAGAACTACCACCGATATTGTGCTGCCTTGAAATTTCCACTTTCAGATTAATTAGTCCATTACCATTAAGTGCAGAAGCACATACAGGCTCAGGACATGAAAAAAAAAAAGTAAAGTTCTTTACCAAAACATAACACAAACGGACTTTAGTCAAATTTCCAGCAGATCACTTCTTCCCCTCATAAACCTATAAGTATAGTATTTACTATGTGCATTCCTATTGCCACGCTGGTCCCCTGAACTCCCACCAAAATCTCCCATTTAAGCTCTGCTTACAACATTAGAGAGCTTCTCCATCTTGCATCTCCAAACTTTTCCAAATTTCTCCAACAAACCAATTCCAAGGGATTCTGAACCACATGGTCAGTTTAGTTATTGAATGATTTTACTTCTCAGCCCAATTTCTTTTTTAGCAAACTTTTAGTCATTGGGGTGAAATACTTGGCAAGATCAACTTAGAAAAGAAATAATAGTTTTGTGCTCATGATTGCAGAGGTTCAACTAATATTCCACCATCTCCATTCAATACAGTTGTCCTTTCAAATTATTAATCCATTAAATGACTTAAGTCACTGATTAGGTTATACTTTTTATCATCTAATCATTTCACCTCTGAACATTCCTGCATTTTCCTGTGTATAAACTTTTGGAGTACACCTAATATGCATATCATAATAATCTTTTACTGTATCTAGCTTATAAATTAAATTATGTCATAAGTATACATGTATAGTATGTATGGCTTTAGTTTTCTTTATGATTTTAAGCATCTTGGAACATTTTGGAATAATTCATCCATTGATAAGAGAGTACTAATGGGATTGGACATGTGATCCAGTGGTAAGTACATGTTTAGCATGAGTGAGGCCCTGATTTTGATCCTCAGCATTATACACACACACACACACACACACACACACACACACACACACACATGAGACTGTACTCATCAGAGCTTGTGTTTGAGGGAATTAACTGTAACTCATAAGAGATTTATTCAAAATAATGAGAGGAAGCAATGTCACACAAGTCTAGTAATATTTCCTAATCTCACTCTTCAGAATGAAAAATCCTATGATTCATGGACTATCAGGTAGGATCCATATGAGGATTATTTCTTCAGTAGTGAGAAAAATCAGTCTAAGACATATTGGGTTCTGATTGCACTAAATAAAAATTACTGAATCTGAATGTAAGAAAGGAAATAAGCCCCCAAATGAAAGCTATCAACTAATTGAAACATACCCAGAACTATCAGCAGATAGAATTGGTAGACAATGAGATCAACACAGTTGTTACAAATCCATTACATATATTCAAGAAGCTAGATGAGACATTGAACATGTTAATCAAAGACTGACAAATATTAAACGCATCTATACATGAAACTCCATAACCTGAAATTTTTTAAAAATTGCACTGGATAGAATTAAACACATTATAGACATCTAGGGGTAAATCATGTTTGAAGAGAAAAACTCTCCAAAACAAAAGTCCTGGAAAAGAAAAACAGGTGTTAGTATGTCATGAGAAGCTTTAAGTATTCCCAAAGGAGAAAACTATGGAGAACGGAAAAATAAATTAATTAAATTTTTCAAAAATCAATATATAGAGTTCTAAGGATTAAACAAATCCCCAGTTTAAAAAAAAATATCTGCACAAAGGTAGATCACAATAAAATTATTTAAAGCCAATGATAAAGAGAAAAAAATTTAAAATGACCCAGGGAAAAAAGACATACATATTCAGGAGTGAAGAGAATAATGACAGCAGACTTCTCCTCACAGTCCAATTCAAGAAATAATACTAAAAGAAAAAACAAAAACAAAAATAAAATCAGTTGCGGGGCATGGTGGCACATACCTGTAATCCCAGCGGCTCCAGAAGCTGAGACAGTAGGATCATGAATTCAAAGCAAGCCTCAGAAACTGCAAGGCACTAAATGACTCAGTGAAACCCTGTCTCTAAAAAAAAATACAAAACAGGGCTGGGGATGTGGCTTAGTGGTTGAGTGCCCCTGAGTTCAATCCCTTTAACCCCCCAAAAATAAAAAATAAATAAAATAAAAAACCAGATTATTTAGATTGTATATCCATAAAAAAAAAATTCACAAAACCAAAGTAAAATAAAGACTTATTTTGGTACACAAAGGCTAAAAACAAAAAACACCTCCAGCAGAATCTTATTACAAGAAGCATAGAAGAAAGTTTTTCATGCAGGACAAAGTGATGATTGATGCCAGTGATGAAAATTAATGAGGGCCTAATCTTGTTTCCCCAGATGTTGAAAATTGAACACCTGAGAAAGGCCAAGGCAAGTGTATAAAGCAAGTTTTATTTAAAGGATAGAATAGAGATAGACTTCACCACAGAGAAAGGGCCCCAGAGTTGGGTGTCCAACAAAGTGGAGGTGTCCTTCCCCTTTTATACATTTTAATTTCCTTTGCTCTTATGCCCTCCTTCTCCCCTTATCTTGCCTAAGTAACTAGTGACCAAAAGGTGGGAAAGAAGCTTTCCAGGCGTGACTTTCTCCATGCCTGCCCAAACAAGCAAGAAAGGAGCCTCCCAGCAGGTACTTTATTAACAACTTCTTGTAGGAAGAACAATTCCTGGAGGCAGGTTACCTTGGCAACAGTAGGAGGAGGGGGAAGTGCTCTGGAGGTATTAACATTTCATTTCCTCTTGAATCAACCCCCATCTTTCTGACCCAATCATTCATTACCTATTGACAGACTTTTTGTCCCAGGCCTCAGTGACACCAGGTAGAAATGGCAATCTATGCACTACAGCAAATGGAAACATTTTAAAAGTGGTTGATATATAATTTTTTTATCATTATTATGATTATACATGTATATACATATGAAAAAGTTTGTAGAATTGTGCACATAATGAACATGTCCATTTATATATCAGTAGGGTTTTAAATAATGGAAAGGAGCAAAGACATGTCAATTATCTTAAAATTTTTAAAAAGGAAAAATGCCCAATGTGGCAAAAATTGTTGTAGGCACACTAAGCCATAGTAGGAAACCATAGTAACCACTTTAAATACATAATACATGATGAGGGAGATACCCAGAACAAATATAAAAAAACACCATGTGGGAAACCACATCTCATTTCCTCTCTTGGAGTCAGCCAACTCCACACATCTCAGATTGTTACTTCCATTTCATTAAATAAGTTCTTTGTGCTTTTCTTTAGGAAAAATAAAAAACATATATTTAAGGAAGAAAAAAATTATTTTCTTTACTATTTTCTTCCATTTTGGCATGCCAAGGAAAGAAAAGTACATATTAAAAATTAACAGCAAGCAAATAGCTTACTGTTTAAGATACCTTTCCAAGTTTGATACCTACCAGAATATCCTTGTATAATGTACAAGGAGTACTTAATTTCCTCTTATACTTATGAGTGTATATATGTTAGCTGATCTTCATTCTAAGTAAAAAGAAATGCTATAGATATAAACAAAAGGACACAGAAAGCATGTAAATATCACAAGAATAAGTACATGCAAATATTTAATATGCCTTTAGTGTTTAGGATCAAGGTTAATGGATGAAAATATTCTTTGATAGAAGTTTACATGTCAATTTACTCTTAGGAATGCATTTTATATGAAGATTTATTTCATTTAAAATCATCTGTGTTTGAAAAATTTAGCTTTTTGTTTGTTTTTTGTTTAGGTAAAATACTCTAGAGAATGGCTCCCTAGTTAGTGCTAGAACAAAACAAAAAACTCATATCACTAGGTACAAGACTGAAAACATCTTTATATGCATGTGGTGATGTAATATGTGTTTTGGGGCTGAAAAATGAGAAATGAACAAAGAAGTGCCAATATAAGGCAATCTGGAAATTTAGGTCTGTGCTGATCTGGATTGATCTAATAATATTTACTAGAATATAGAAATGGTCATACATTAATAATATATTGTATGAGCAATGTTTGCTGAATATTTTTAGTTTACATCTCTGGAGGGACTTTCAGTGACAGTGAGATTAAGAGTTACTCCTTGATAAGCACCTAAATATTCAACGTACTCCCTATCAAAATCTCAATGTTTTCTTGAATGAATACAAAGTGTATTCTAAATTTTTTATGAAATCTCAAGGGATCCTGAATAGAAAAGAAGAAGGAGAAGGAGGAAGAAAAGGAAAAGAAAGAAAAAGAATAAAGATAAATTATCTTACTTTCTGATTTCAAAACTGGTTACAAAACTACATTAATCAAAACAGTGCAACTCTGACTTAAATTTAGGTATATAAACCAATGGAATAACAGAGAGAGCTCAGAAATAAAAACCTTTACATATATGGTCAAGTCATTTCAACAGGTACTAAGACCATTCAATAGGGAAAAGAGAGTTGTTTTTTTTTTTTTTTGTTTTTTTTTTTTTTTTTTTTTTTTTTAACAGATTGTGTTGAGACAACTTGATATCCACAAGAAGAATGGAGTTGGGTAGCTAGTGTTGTAGCTCAATAGTACAGCATGTGTTTAGCATGCATGAGGCCTTGGGTTCAAGGCCCTGGGCTCAATTTCCAGGACTCAAATAAATAAATAAAAATAGAAAGAATCAATTTGGCCTTTATTCTATGTAAAAAAAAAAAAAAAAAAAAAAAAAAAAAAAGAATTCTGATGGATCAAAACCCTAAAGATAAGACTAAAATTATAAAATTTACAAGAAGACAAAGAATATAACCTTGGAATTGAAAAGGATGTCTTAGATATAATGCCCAAACCACAGGCAACCAAAAGAGAATTGATAAATTGATGACATCAAAATTTCTAACTTTTGTGCATCAAGAACTCAATACAGAGAGTAAAATTAATCCCCAGAAAGACATAAAATATTTGCAAATTATATATCCAATAAAGGCTTTATATTCAGAATATATAGGGAATGCCTACAACTTAAAAACATAAAAATAGCTCAATTCAAAAATAAGCAAAGGAATTTAACAAATATTTTCCCAAAGGAAAAAAAATCACACATATATGTATATGAAATCTATGCAATTAAAAAATGAATAGGTATTTAAATCTATGAGCTTCTATTTTTTACAAAACTGACTGTATTAATTGTAGCCTTACCCATTACTAAGGCATCTATGTTCACTTAGGTCAAAATATTTTAATAGAATTTATCATTTAGAGCTATGACCTGTTCTGGCATATGTTCCAATAAAATATACATAGGCACATCACACATGTATGCGTGCATGTGCACACACACACACACACACACAAATGCCTATGTGCATAGACACAATGTATATTACATGAAATGTACATTAAAATAAATTTGCTGGGCACAGTAGTGCACACCTGTAATCCTAGCTTCTCAGGAGGCTGAAACAGGAAGATCACAAGTTCAAAGCCAGCCTCGGCAACAGTGAGGCACTAAACAACTCAGTGAAACCCTGTCTCTAAATAAAATAAAAAATAGGGCTGGGATGTGGCTCAGTGGTTGAGTGTGCCTGAGTTCCATTCCTGGTACCCAAATTAAATAAATAAATAAATAAGTAAGTAAATAAATAAATAAATTTAACAGGGCAGTTTGCTGAATCATTGTTTATTTTAAAAAAAAGCTAATTGTAAGGAATTATTTAGCAGTTTGGTTTTGGAAAAGAGTATATATCATTCCTTCTTTAGTTAATCTTAATATTTATTAAGTAACTATTATAAGCCAGGCATTGTACCATGAACAATATATGCATCATTTTGTCTGATTATAAGTTATCTGTATTGTCTTAATTTTGTTTGGATTTGGAAATGGATGGTTGGAGAACTTAAATAACGTTCCAATGTTTATATGACATAAAAGAGAATAAGAATTCAAACACAGGTCTTTCCTTCTTGTAGCCATTACCATCAACCAATATATTGAGCTAACTATTTTTCTCATTAATTAGTTGGAAGCACTCTGCATAGGTGAAAGGTGCATCTAGAAAGTAGAGTCAGAAGGATAACAGAGCAACCAATAAGAAATGAGTGAAAAAAATATTGAAAACTCAATAATTATCCCAAATCTATGCTCCAAATGTCACATGTAGCTTTCCTGAACCACTGTTGGTTAACATATCATACTGTTTTAATTGAATAGTAAGATTGCATTTAAAATTGATCATCATTAAAATATAAAACTTCATTACAATATGGCAAGCTATGACCTCTCTAGGCTACAAATAGGAAGGAAATGAAATATTCAGGACAGAATGGTGCAAGTAATGGCCAGAGCTTGCTGGTTTTCCTTTTTATCTGTTTTTTATTATTATATAACTTTTTATTTTTAATGATATACTTTATTGTGTTTAAATTTGATTATGACATTACTCAAAAAGTTTTTTGAGAGAATAGAACACTCAAATTTCATGATCTGTTATGGGGCTAATTTTGTGCTCTCCATACACCAGATCTGGAATTAGCTTTAATTACTTTCAGTATCTGAGGAGGAGTCATAGTTTCTAATGGTATTTTTTAAAAATATGGACACTAATGGTGCTCTTCACTACTGTGAAGTCTCTGTCCTTGTGTTCTTTCCTATGTATCAATCATGATTTCCTAGTGATAGTTTTGATTCACATTTACTATTATGATGTTTATGAATAAGTGTTCTTCATATTCTTTTGATTTTATATTTATCAGTTTTCTTACACTAGAAGTTTTGTCTTATCATTTACATGGTTGCTTCCCTACTTTACCCACAATATTATGAACATAGTTTCAAAATGACAGTAGTATTAACTAATAATAATGAGTCTGAGTAAATTCTATGATTAGATTGCTGTATGATTTTCATTATATGTATAGTAGATCTTACCAGTAGAGCTAGGTTAATTTGATTGGAACTTTTTTAATGCTTTTCTTTTTTGTTTCATTTTTTTTCACATGTAATGGATTTTAAAAAAATGTTTGGAACCATCTTTAATAAATAATGGGAGTCAATAAGCTAAAATCAACTATTCCGATGGTACTCAAAGTGTGGTCCAGCATCAGCCACATCCAGTAGGTAGATACAAATGCAGAATCTTGGCCCCGATCAAGACCTATGAATGTTTTAAAAATCTCAATGCCCCCATTGTTCACCAGATCAATTATTTCAGAATTCCCAGGGTAGGGAACTCAGAAATCTGCACATACAGCTGAGTTGAAAATTGCTTATACAAGTCCTGTTACTTCCAGCAAGAATATCTGTCCCTCTTATAAAGCAGTTAAAAAATCCAGTCCAATAAATTAGAGGTACTTTCTGGACACTGTACAATTTTTACATGTTTCTAACCATTTCTTATTGTATTTCAATTAAATGGATCTAAAAATCCCCCTCTCCTGAAGAATAAAAACTCAACTATCTACAGTACATAAGTAAGGAAGTTTTAATTAATTGTTATAAGTTAATGTTCAAGCTTATGTTGTTACTGTGCTATTACTAGATATAATTTATTGAATTATTTATTCCATAACTGTAGCCAGCAATGATATTTCATTTTAAGCCTTAGGAAAATCTGTGACATAAAAGTCAAGTATTGATATAAAAATTAAGACTCATAAGACTTGTTGTTTTTAGTTTGTTAATAATCTGCCCTCTTATAACTAGTATTGCTAGAGATGGTTACCAAAATCAAATCCATAATACTCCTAAACTCCAATCTTTGCATACTATATATAGTACTGCTTTTTATTACATTAAATGTAAATGATCTAAATATAGCTATGCAGAGAAAGACATTGGCAAAATTGATTCCAAAAAATGACCAAACTATATCCTATTTCTAATAAACTTACATCAAGTATAGTGATATATGGAAAGGATGAAAAAATATATCATGCAAATATTAATCTAAAAAATGGAAGTTTGTTTATATTTGGTTCAGATACAGTAGTTTTCAAAGCCAAGGAAATTATCTGAGACACATAGGGACACTATGTAATAATAAAATTTTCAATTTACTCAGTTAACATAGCAATCCTAAATGTGTATGCCGGCCAACAAGCAACAGAGCTGCATAATATCTACAATATATACTCATAGAATCAAAAGGAGAACAAGACAAATCCAGAGCTATATCTAGCTCTGTCTCGACAGTGAATAGAACAACTTCACATAAAATCAACAAAGATATAGAAGATACCATTAAGTTACATAATGCAAATGACATTTACAGAACACCTCCATGCAACAACAGTGGAATATGTATACTTTTGAGCATCCATGAGACATACATTTCTGAAAAGACAAACTAATAAAAATGGAAAACAGAGTAGTGGATGTTTCTGATACAAGGGTAAGGCAATGATTGGACAACAATCATTTATATATAATATATATTATATGTATACATATATAATATATATAATAATATATTTTTATTATATAATAATAAAAAATAGATAAAAAGAAAACCAGCAACGTAACATAGTTTCTGTTAAAAAACATAAGGAAACCAATGTTTTTAATTTCATGTTCATCCAAAGTGCATCTTAGTTAATCTTTTATTGTGATGCACTATAATTTTGCAAGTTGTTACTGGTGATGGAAATGGGTTAAAGATTAGGTGAAACCTCACTGTATTATTTCTTATAACTGCATTTTTGAACCAACAACTTTTTAAAAATATGTTACAAAAAGCATGAATCAAATATTTAGATAATGGAAGTTTATTAAACATTGCTTTTGAATCTAGAATGATTTATAAAAATAGAGGTAGAAGTTTTTAAAGAATAGATGTATTTGCTTTTAATTCTATATTGTGTTGGATGTTAAGGAGTATATAACCTTCAATTAAATTTTATTTGATCCATTTCTAATGAAGTACGCTTAAGTAAACAACTTGAGAATTTACCATTAAAAGAGTGCATTTATTCTCACTTCTGAAATTATCTTCAAGTTAGGAGCTTTGCTAAGAACAAATACCTAGGGATGAATCATCAATCATCTTCTAACTTAGATAAATTGGTTAAAATCAGAGAAAAATGTCTTAAATTTCAGCTTTAGGAATACATTCTTCAAAGTATAATGCTGAATAATTTTCAAGCTTACTCTTTAAGGAGGTTTGATTTGCACCTAAAAGCTTTGAAAAGCCTATCTTGATCATTACATGTTCACTGTGTTTAGTATAATTGTCCTAGAAACATTTCCTTTTCTCTTCATTTGAGCAGTATGTGCTGCCAGCATCTTTCAGCACTCTCAAGAGCTGCATTTCCATAAAAGTACTGAGCTCTGAATTTGGAATTCAGGTACATAACTGGGCACAAAGACAATGAACTGGAATATCTGTATCAGTCACACATAGAGGTCTTCCACAGTGCAAACACTTAGCTAGCTGTCAGGTTAAGTAAGAGTAAGTGCCTCAAGCATGTGACTAAATTTGGATATGATCACCTTCAATTTTTGTTACAAATGGTGCCAATAATAGCACCCCATCAAGTATTTTATATAGTAAAGCCTATCTGATTTATTTCTTTGGTTCTAATTCCTCACTTTTCTCACCCCATCCTCTACCCACACACCCATCTCTACGGAAATTAGCAAAATCACCCCGAACCAATTCAAAATGACAACTGCCACCAAAGAAACAAATGGCTACTAAGGATGTTCCAAAGAGTGAAACTGAATTCAGCATGCTGTGTGCTTTCATCCACTGCAAAAATTCATAGATATTCATATTTCCAAAATTAAAATTTTCTATTGTTCACATGTCCAAGAGATTTTAATCTGTCCCTAAAAAGGATGTGCATTAACATTTTGTGAATGCTTTTCCTGATTGCATATCTCTCTTTTTTTCTTTTTCTGTCCATTTTAAGGGTTCAAACTGCAAACCTTAATCATGAAAAACAAAACAAAACAAAAGACAAATAGTGATTTCTGTGCTGGAACTGCAATCTCTCCGCATATTTTCCCCCTAAGTGACTTGAATTTTGTGCCAAATCCTAGATAATTGACAGATTTATGCATGTGCATAGTGGCTGGCTTGGTGCCTTTTCTCTCCTGCAAGGAAGTGCTTCTAAAAAGTCTTAAGGCTCAGCCAGAAGCTTTAGCACATTTTTTTGAGCAGGAAGTTGGACTCATTGTAGTCCTAAAAGAAGCCTGCTGGTGAATGAAGTCATAACACTGTGGAAGTGAGGCCACTGCAGGTTAAAAAAGAATAAAAGTGTTGTTGCTTTGTGTCTGGCAAGCCATAGGTCATAAATGCATTGCTAAAAAACAAAGAAATAAACAATTCGACACACAGCAAGAAAAGATATAAACCTGATACTTCTATAAACTCTTCTGATTCAGTTTGCTTGCTTTCTGGATCTCATAGAAAAATTAATAATTTTTACCCTATTTACCTAGGTAAAAGAAAAATTGGTGAAGTGAACTAAATGAGTAATATCTTGCCAGACTTACATTAAAAAAAATCCAACAATAGCAATTTAGTATTTTATAGTCATTGTTCAGATGAGGCAGACTCACTTTGATCTTTTTCCTACACTCCATTTCAAGATCAATACCTTGAATAAACATACCAGAGGGCTTAGCCTTCAATCTTTACTAGGATAACCACATTTATTTATTTGACTCTAGTATTTGTATAATTTATATACATTGTTTTATTTTACTTTAAATCACTTGAAGTTTTTTGACTACCTATAATATGAGCAATATTTCGTTCTCTTAAAAGGACAAATGGAAAATTTTGATTCTATATCAAATGGACATTCTTGTATTCTAAATTTGATTATCAGAGGAATTAATCCTAACAATTGGAATATTTTCTTAAGTATTTATTACACATGCTAAATAATGGGGTACATCTGAATAAGATTCAAAATATCTAAGGTTTATTCTCAGATTTTTAGAAAGCTCACTAATCCTGACATATATAATAGCTAAATGTCTGGCAAATGTTATATTCAAAAAGAGTAGAAGAGATTCAGAAGAAAAGAAAGATTAAATGTTCAGAAAATAATAATTAAATTTAAATGTGAATTTATGAAGTTTTTTCCCCACTGGGTAGTTGTTAAATAGAAAAAAGAGTAAGACATTGACAATGTCATTATAAAGTTTACAATGTAATAGAAGAGATTGAAAATGAGACAACTTTGAAGTAGCTATGCTTGAAAGTAAATTCACTGGTAAGTAAAATACCTCATAATTTCAATACATATTATACTATGGTAGTTCAAGAAGGGAGAGGATAATTTTGGCTAAGGGAGTATTAGCGTAAACTGTTGTGTCAGATACTGAAACATGGTAGAAGGAATTCATTGAAGGAAATGACATTATAGTCAGTGGGAATATACAAATGGAGATGTGGAGGGGTGTCTCAAGCATACACAGAATTATGAGTCAAATTTAGCTAGAGAATCAGGTATATATTGTGAAGTGGTGGAGAAAAAATGCAGGGATTTACTTGGGTCATATTAGAGAATTGCTTACATTCCTGGCAAAGGATCCAGGATATTGACTGATGGAAACATTTCTGTCATCCAGTTCTCATAAAGCTATAAGGAAAATTATTTTACAACTAGACTACGCTGCAATAATACAACAGGGAAAAAAAAGTGTACTGTTTGAAACTGTATCAGAAGGAAGTGCTGAATTTATTTTACATTTTACAATTCCAATCTAATGAATTCAAGTTCACAAATTCAGGAAACAGTGCCTTACAACTTTCGAAATTTGAGAAAAAAAATGTGACATTTTTCACATCTCTTTTTGCTTAGTTACATTGGGTACGGATTTCATTTGGAGTTCACTCACAGTGAGCATGGGTAAAATGTCAAATTTTAATGTAAACCAAACCATATGGAAGAAAAAAAAATGTGAACCAATTTAATTGAATAATTCAGGCTTGGCCTTACCCTTCAAACATTTTTCCCAGGACATAAGTTTTACTTTGCTATTATTGTTATTGAAATTATTATGTCTTGTGTTCCTATGTTTAAGGTATGGATGACTAGGATATTACAAAAAGACATAACAAAATTTTTTTAAAAAAGGACTGTATAAGTCACATCTTAAAATTTAGAACTGAAGCCTGGGGCGCGGTGGCGCACGCCTGTAATCCCAGCACTTTGGGAGGCTGAGGCAGGAGGATTGCGAGTTCAAAGCCAGCCTCAGCCATGGCGAGGCACTTAGCAACTCAGTGAGACCCTGTCTCTAATAAAAATACAAAAAAGGGCTGGGGATGGGGCCCAGTGGTTGAGGGCCCCTGAGTTCAATCCCTGGTACAAAAAAAAAAAAAAAAAAAATTTTTAGAACTGAGATGACCCAAATGGAGAGCATTTAGATTCTAATTTAATTAAAGAATAAACAACTTGAAATATGCCCTAAATGAATTGACTGAAGCAATTAATGTCGTTTAAAAAAAAAAAAGTTCATTCACATCTTTTTCATGCTATTGATATTGGATATCTTCATTTTCTAGCAGATATTTTTTTCAGACTGACAAATGGGAGAGTATAACATAACAGAGGGATGGTGGAAGAATAACCGAAATCTGGAACTCTCTAAATGGAAACTGTAAATTTGGTCGTAACTCTGATCTACAATAATGGAATTGCTCATAATATTATTAGATTCTAATTCTAACATACTACTCCATAATCACATTAATATATTCCAAATTCATCAGTGATCTATAAACTTTTATATAATTAATAACTAACAAAAATATTACAGATATGTGTCAAAGTTTTTTGTCCAATATCAAAGCCAACAATATCAGAGAAATTTTATTTTGCTTTTGTATACAAGGCAAGTGTTTAATAAAATTTGTCAAGTGTGACACACAATTTTTCTTAAAAAATAGTCACTAACATGGGTCACATTGTAGGTCACAAAGTGTGATTTAACCCTAAGCTATTCATCTATTGCCACATAATTTTTTTTTCACATAAAATAGTATGTAACACAGTTCACACAGTAAGTTACAAACTGATTCACCCTGAGGCCATTCTTCTATTCACACAGTCATAGAAAAATCACTATGACCATATGTAATGCACACAAGTATGAAGAAGTGATTAAAGATAAAGTTTCATTTTTTAGTTTCTCTCTTCTTTACTAGCTCTCCCAACAGAACAGACCCTAAGATTTTACCTTTTGATTATTTCAAATAATTGAATGTTTCTGATCTTCCTGACTACTCACATCACTCTGGTTTCCATCTCTTATCGTTTTGATTTCTGTAATAATCTAATTTCAGTGTTCCCATAACTTTGAAATTTTATCTCAAAGGTAGAATTTTTACACGATGTATCAAAATCTTTGCTTCCTATTTTAAAAATGATGTAAAGAAAAACCTGAGAAAATCTAATTTCTTAGTGATTGTTTCACCAAATTTGGATGCCTCTCTCCAGTTCCCCCTTATATTAGCCCTACAAGCATGCTCTACTGTAAACACTTTTTGTATTTCAGACCCTAATTTTTTTTCACACATGTCCCTTTGTTATCACTCCATGAATTATTTTGGCAAACTTTTACTGTAACACTCCTGTTTGTTCCCAAAATCCTTATATAACTTTCCATTGTAGCACTCCTAACTTTTTCTATATTTTGTTTACTTGTTTCTCTCAACTTTTATACCATGAACTACTAATAGCATAAATCATCTTTATCTTTGTATCTGAAAAACCAAGGACAGTACATGGCAATTGAGTAAGTTCTTAATATTATTTGCAGAAGGAAAGAATAATACCTTCCAGAATCACCCAGTCATCTCATACAAATCATACTTGGATTTTTCTAACACTGGTGACTTCTTCTATTATTGAAATTGTTTATAAAATAATGAAATTGTATTGGTTAAGTGTGTGTGTGTACTCCCTACTGGACAGTGATCTTTCATAAAATTATTGTCTTCTTTACATATTTTACAAAGTACCTGGATGGGTGATTCACCCTAAACAGTGATATTCATTGATTACTAAATGATTGTTCAAGTTCTCTATTAGAGCAAGACCAGTTATAAAGAGAATTCTTATGGCATTTGCTTAACTGGTTATCTCATACAACACAAGGCTTTCTTTTTTTGCTTGTATAAATGGCAGTTTGGATTGGACATCTCTTATTTGCACACTTTCCATTACATAATCTTAAGTTGATTAATTTACTTACATGACCTGCATGTATATAGGACTCCCTACTTTCAGCAATATGCATCATTATGTTCATGATTTTATAGAACAATTATAATTTTTTCCAAATACAGTATGATCACATGCCCAAAACAAAAATATAAAATGGGAAATATCTAGGAAAAATATAATATTAATAAGCATATAACCATGTATCTATATTTACATTGTTAAATTCTGGCTTTGTGTTTTTGTGCAGTTCTGTGCCTGTGATAAATCACTCTTCTGTCCCTCACTCTTTTCAACTATACTGAGATATTCATAGAATCTAAATTCCTTAGTTGTGTGAATAGCATCATTTCACTCATATAAAAGGACCTCACAAAACTTCTTCAAAGGTAGAAAATACTGCTAAATATAAGCCATAATTAATTAGGTTGGTAACATCAACATATTATGAAACTCAATTGATTTTAATGATGCCATGTGGGAGGATGTTTGGTTTTAAATGCATTATTTCAACGTCTTCAGTGGAGTATATTTCATGTCTTCATAAATCATATTTGCCTTTATCAAACACATAAATAAATACAATAATTAAATACATAAACACATATAATAATTATTAACTAGTTAGGTCCAGCACATCTGATAATCGTAAAAAAGGCAGGTAGTATTATGTGTAAAAACTTGATTAAATTTTCACTTTGGAAAATATTTAAGTGCTTGATTATTTGTTGTTTCATAACTGACATTTCCTGAATTTGGTAAAAGCATTCCAGCAGTAATGGCCTGTATGGATTTTCAATAAACCACATAATTTAAAATTTTATTTTAAGAAAAGTTAAATACCAATATGCTATTGTTTTCATTTGACTAGACTGTATATTTCAAATGATATTTGACCTTCTTTAGACATTCACATGAACTTTAAATGGATGAGAAAAATTCTCAAACATCAAATTAGAAAAAAATGAAGCTATGCTGAATACAGTAGTAGCATTTTATCATATATAAAAAAATTATCTTAGCCATTGGCACACACCTGAACTCCCAGTGACTTAGGAGACTGAGGCAGGAAGATCACAAGATTGAGACCAGCTTCAGCAATTTACCACGACCATCACTAACTTAATCTCAAGCTTAAAAACAAATGAATAAATGAAAAATAAAGAACTGGGGGTTAGATCATTGGTAATGCACCTCTGGCTTCAAATTCCACTTTAAAAAGAAATCCTCACTGAATTGAAAATAGCATATTATTAAAATGCACTTTAAAATAATTAAACTCAACATGAGTTTATTGAATATTATGTTAAAGTTCAAACTTCGATGACCAGGGCTTTTGGTAATTTACATAAAACTGAATGCCTTCTACCAATGAAGCCAGAGTTGCCCTTAACTTGTTAATTTTTACATGGGAAAAGAAAAGTCCATTCCACAGATAACAGCAATATAACTAGTTATCGCATCTCTCTCAAAAGCATCCTTTTAATATATAAACTTAAGAACAAAAAGGCCTAGAAGAAGTCAGTATATAATATCAATATATAATTGATTAGTGATTAATCAATTTTATTAACATTTTCAAGGTACACCATACTAGTGCTACATCTATTCTGCTTTCAAGCTGACATTGGAAGAAAGAACACAACAAGATTTTTCTATTTTTGACAGGATTTCTTTGATTTCATACCCTGTTTTTCATATAATAGGTGTTCAGTAAACATTAAGTACTGACAGGCCCTGACTTAAGAATGGTTTGACTCATTGATTTTTCTTCTATAGGATGCTGTCAAAGTATTTTAGTCAGCTTTTTCATTCCTGTGATTAAAAGACCCTACAAGAACAACTATAGGGAGGAAAAATTTATTTGGAGGCCCACAGTTTCAGTGGTCTCAGTCCATAGACAGTCGGCTGCATTCCTTGGGGCATGAGGTGAGGCAGAACATCTTGGTGGATGAGTGTGATGGAGGGAAGCAGCTCACATGATAATCAGAAAGCAGACAGAGAGACCCACTCATTAGATACAAAATATATAATCCCAAAAGCATAACTCCATGACCCACCTGCTCTAGCCACAACCTACCTGCCTTCAGTGACCACTCAGTCAATCCCTTTAGGGTGATTAATTCACTGATTGGGTCAAGGACTCCATAGCCCAATCATTTCTCCTATAAACCCCCTTGAATTATCTCACACATGAGCTTTTCAGGGACTTCTCACTTTCAAACCATAATAGAAAGTGATACACATTCAGTGTATTACTGGGCCAGCAATAATGAATATGCTGTTGTAGTGCTGGACACTGGGAGCAAGCCACAGGTCCTCAGCCACATAATCACAAAGGTAAACAACTGACACTCTGTGGTTTACTGTGTTGCTAAGCTATAATATTCAGTAGGTTAGGTGTACGAAATTACAAAACTCTACAGCTTGCAATGGGTTTATTAAGACAGAACCCCATCATATTCACATGTGCATCTTTATAACATTAAGATGAAAGTGTCTAAATATTCTTTATAAACTGTGGATTCACTAGTGTTATTGTCTATTATTTTGCTCTCGTAGGCATGCATAAATGAATCTTGAGGAATTCGAATCAGGAGAATGGTTTGGGACACTAAAGAAAAATTTATGATCTGAGCTTTGGAAAAGAGATCACACTGGACTGAGCAATATATTTAAGCTGAGTTTTAAAAGCAAAGAGGAAAAGAAACACAGAAAACAATTCTATAGTAGAAAGAGGATAAGAATGAGTATATCAAGTTTCAAAGGAATTTAGAACCCATAAAAATATTTATGGAGAGCAACATAATAAAAACCAAAGAAAATAAATTTTTGTTAACATATTTTGAACTGCTATAAAGAAAATGAGTGCAAAACCTTCTGAATGATAAAATAAAAATGATTATATGAGGAACAAGACAGAAGGGACAGAAAGAAATGGATAGAGTTATACATTTGCATATGTTAAGGAATCATGGCTCTATTATGTATTCATGGTATAATGAAAGGTATTATTATTATACTAAACAGAAAATGATAATGCACTCATTAGTGAATCCTGACAAAATTCAGTGAAAACAAAAGGATCCAACTGTAACATGTAAGCAAATGTTTACAATTTATTTTAAAACCCTTTGCTTCTGGAGACTATTCAAGCCATTAATGCTAAATGACTTTATATGTTTTTGCTTAAAATTAAGAAGAATTGCACCTTTATATAAGACTCCCTAATTAAAGGAAATAAGTGAGTTGAAGGGCAGAATTAATCAATTATTCATTTTTATCACAAATGTGGCTGCCTATGACTTTTTCATTCTATATTCATTTTAATTTTTAGAATAAGTCATTTAAGGGCATCTTTCCTTTCACATGAAAAGAAAGTAGGAAGGTAGAAAAAAATGACAAATGACAGATTGTATATGAGTAAAAATTATTTACATTTCATTTTATTTTATACTTAACAAGGTTCTCAGGAATTTCCTTTAGGCTAAATCCATCCTAAATCTAGATTCTATGGTAATGTCACTTATAGAATATTTCTGTCATAGAAAATTAAAGCATGTAATTAAATAATAATCTATGATATTTTCTCTGCATTACTTTGTTAAAGATTTCGTTAATATTAAACTTCTTGGTACCTGAGGTGATCCATGAAGGCATTCATTCTTGGGTAGTCCAAAACTATCCTCATTATATCTTTCATAAAGAGAATATCCAACCCGTGTTTATACTGAAATAGACATATTTCCAAAGCAGTAATTTAATTCAGAAATGCCTCAACGTCTCCACCTCTCAACATTCTATTTGCCTCTATTAAAATAATTCATAGAAATAAGGTGTCTCAAATGAGACACTTTTTTTTTTTTTCTATTCTGAAAGGAAGCCTAATTAACCCAAAAACTAAGGACACAAAGAGTTAAAGCATGCTATAATAAAACTTATTACATATTAACAAATTTCTAGATGAAATAATTTTTTGAAATGATAACTATGAAAACATATTTTTTTTCTTTTCAGACCTGTTTTCTTCTGAATTCAATTTACTGATTTCACTCACATAACTAAAAACAAAATTTCTTGCCTAGTGGTTTGCCATGGTTATGATTTAGATATTTGATGTCCCCCAAAAGCTCATAAAATGAGTAAGTTATAAGAATTTTGACCTAATAAGTACATTAATCCCCTGATAGGGATTCATTGGGTGACAACTAACTGTAGGCAAGTAGAGTGTCATTGGAGAAGGTGGGTCCTTGGGCATGTGCTTTTGGAGTTTATGTTGGGTTTGTGCTGAGGATCTCTCTCTCTCTCTCTCTCTCTCCTCTCTCTCTCTCTCTCTCTCTCTCTCTCTCTCTCCTCCTCCCTGCTTTCTGGTGCCATGCCCCCTGCTGGTTTCCTGTGCCACACACTTCTGACATGATATTCTGCCTCACCTCAGGCCCCAAGGGTTGGAGTAGGCTATATGTGGACTGAGACCCGTAAGCCCCCAAATAAACCTTTCCCCTTCAAAATCATTCTCCACAAGTTTTGGTCAGAGCAATAAAAATGCTGACTAAAACAGCTACCAATATACTTGTCCAAACACATATATAACCATTAAACATAGAGATGCCTGAAAATATTTTTCATGATCAATATCCCTGGTTTCTGTCTTACTGATGAAAGAACTTCACTGTATTTTTCTTTTTCCATTTCTGAATACTGCATAGCAAGATGGTTGAGGTTTAATTCCATCTCCTCTAATTACTGCCTGTACAACCATGAATAAATTAACATAGTCCATAGTTTCCTCATCTGTTAAGTGGGTATAGAAACAGTATATAACTCATATGAATAAATGAGTTAATGTGTACATGTATTTACTTATATATTTTTTTTCTACAGTGAACAGAACATTTTACTTTGTAGAACATATAAAGAATAAGACAAATGTTACTGAGTCATAAGTAATATGGAGTATAATACACTAGAAAGCCCTAGCCAAGGTTGTTTGATAGAAATGAAAAACTGTTTGGATCTGATTCAATGCTGTTTCCATCAGTTTACTGTTAAATCAGAGAGTGGATAAAAACTCTTGGTGCTCTTCATAGAAGGCACCCCCAACCCTGCCACTCTATGAGTAAACTGAAGGCTAAAATCCAGAGAATTCATTTGAAAATGCACTTGGGATCTCTACCTAAAATAAAATAAGAGAATTGAGATCAAACAGAGAGATGCTAAACTGTGAAGTGCTTAATAGAAAGCTCAGATGATCCCATGGTAAGTTTTGGAAGTAGGGTAGCCTACAGTTTTCTGCAACTGAGGTAAAAAGACCAAATTTGTATAGCTTTCATAAAGCAGAGATTGGCTATGAACTTCTCCAGGAAAGGATTGTGTCCTTTAGAATGCTAGTACAGCTGTATGGCCCACACTCCTAGCAACTACAACAAAAAAGCATACTCATTCTGATGGGTGTGAGATGAAATCTTAGAGTGGTTTTGATTTGCATTTCTCTAATTGCCAGAGATGTTGAACATTTTTTCATGTATTTGTTGATTGATTGTCTATCTTCTGAGAACTGTCTGTTCAGTTCCTTGGCCCATTTACTATTGGGTTATTTGTTTTTCAGAATGGCAACTATTAAGAACACAAACAACAATAAATGTTGGTGAGGATGTGGAGAAAAAGGCACACTCATACATTGTTGGTAGGACTGCAAAATGATGCAGCCAATATGGAAAGCAGTATGGAGATACCTTGGAAAACTTGGATTGGATCTACCTTATGACCCAGCTATCCCACTCCTTGGTCTTTACCCAAAGGTCTTAAAAAGAGCATACTACAGGGACATAGCCACATCAATGTTTATAGCAGCACAATTCACAATAGCTAAACTGTGGAACCAACCCAGATGCCCTTCAGTAGATGAATGGATAAAGAAAATGTGGTATATACACACAATGGAGTATTACTCAGCAATAAGAGAGAATAAAATCATGGCATTCGCAGGTAAATGGATGGAGTTAGAGAATATAATGCTAAGTGAAGTTAGCCAATCCCAAAAAGCCAAATGCCAAATGTTTTCTCTGATATAAGGAGGCTGATTCACAGTTGGTTTGGGATGGGGAGCATAGGAAGATTAGAGGAACATTAGAATGGCCAATAGGGAGGGAGGGGAAGGGAGGGGGCAAAAGGGTCAAGAAAAAATAAGATGATAGAATGAGATGGATATCTTTACCCTAAGTGCATGTATGAAGTCACGAAGTGTGAATATACTTTGTATACAACCAGAGATATGTAAAAATGTGCTCTACAAATATAATATGAAATGTAAAAAAAAAAAAAAAAAAAGAAGAAGCATACTCAGTCCTGTAGGGAGATCTGATGAAGTTCTCTGTTCCTTGAACCCTATCAAATTTGAGTTTTATAGGGATTACAAGGAAATTACTAAGTTAGAGAAGCCAGAACATTGGTTTGCTCAACTTTATATCATATGAAGGGAGACATTCTAGTGTTACCTACTTCCAATTTCTTACTATATTATAAGGTTTGCAGGGGATCAGTGTATAAAGTATAATGTCATATTTAATTGTAGGTTTTCAAAACAAGCAGAAGAAATTTTATAAAAAAAAGATTTTCCCGCTAATTTAAGCCAATAAAAAATATGGTTATTCACATGTTCAAGAAAGTAGTTGTTTTAGCCAGCTTCTTTTGCTTCTGTGACCAAAAGACCTGAAAAAGAATAATTAGAGGAGTAAAGTTTTATTTGACAGTTCATGGTTTCAGAGGTCTCTGTCTATAGATGGCCAACTCTATTCTTCTTGGTCTGAGATGAGGCAGAAGATAAAGGTGGAAGGGTGTGGCTGAAGAAAACAGCTTGGGGACATGATTCTCAGAAGCAGAGAGAGACAGAGTAATAGAGACTCCCCTCAGCATGGACAAAATATATACCCCAAAGGCATGCCCCCAATGACCCACCACTTCCAACCATACCCTACCTGCTTCCAGTTATCCCCCAGCAACACACTGATTAGCTCTCATAACCCAATCATTTCACCTCTAAACCTTCTTGCGTTGATTCATACATGGGCTTTTGTGGGACAACTCACATCTAAACCACAACAGTAGTCAACAAGAAGACAGGAGAAAGTGAACAGGAGATTTTCTTTTTTAACCAATTACTCATTTTACCTTCCCCAGTAGAAGTACAAATGTTCCTATCACATTCTAAGTTAAGGTTGGGGTGACTTAAACAGATTTAACGCAATTTCTGCTCTCAGAAAATGACTCAAAATTCTAACAAAATTCTAATTGATTTTTATAGGGCATTAATACCTGTAGGCAGAATTTGGCTTATGTTCTCATCATTATTATGGCTCAGTATAAAGTTTACAAATAACTTGAGTGTAGTATATGATTTTAAAATATCTTCATTTTTTTTTAAAGTTGAGTAGAAGTTTTATCTTTCATGAATATCATGTAAAGCCACTTCAGTGGGTCAATCTAATACCTGGCAGAGGCTATTCAACTATAAAATTTATAGTTTCCATAAAATTGTATTAGATATAAAAATCCAACTAAAATAGTCCAGAGAGGTAAGCATGTTTAGAAATGGCTGAGAGAAAATGTAAAAGAGCAAACTTCCCTATAATTTTCAAATTCATCCATTTTGTTTCAACCTTCAGTTTACTTATGTCACTATAAAAGATCAAGAAAATTAGTAAATAAAATTTCATAAATATAATACCTCATTCCTTCAATTTTTCTTAGTGTAAAGTTGAAATCTTTTTTTTTATGTTTAAATAGTGAATTGCCTAATATATCTTCACATGAATTCTGAAAACAAGGACTGTAAGTTCAAAGAAAAATATTAAGCTTATACTTTTAGATAACAATAAAACAAATTAATTTTAAAACTAAAACAAAAATTCCCAGGAGTCAGATCAAAACAGAGGTGGAATTCAATGGTTTTAACTGAATTTAGAATTTCTTGAGTATTGCTTTGAATACTAAAATGAGGAGAAAAAAAAATCTTAAGGATGATCTCTATAGTAAACACAGGGAGCTAATATTATTGAGTTGATCACTAGCCCCAGAGAGTCTTTCGGAAACCAAATAACTGACCAAACGAACAAAAGAAGTTTCAATTAAAACATGAACTCATTTTATTTTAGAACATGATTTCTGATGTTGAATTAGGACACAACATTTCGGGACACAAAATTTCATTTTGTTCAATAAATAGTTATAATTTTATAATGTGTAAATTGTACAAATGAGAAATCTTTATAAAAAAAACAATCATTAGTGCTTACTAATTAGTATCCCCCAAATTTCTACAAGTAAGCTCAGAGACCTCTGAGAGCTTTTAAGACCCTGTCCCTAAAACTTGCCCACAGCACCACAGTTATCAAAGGAGATGGTATTGGAATCTTTAAGCAGTTGTCTTTGTTATCACAGTGATATATTATTTAAAATATAATGGTGTTTATTTTAAAATAACACATAGCAATAATATTTATTTTAAAGATAAATAATTTGGTAACATTAACTTAAACTATGAAAGGGGGGGATCTAAGGAAAGAGAGATATGTCTGGATTTAAAATGAGAAGAGACTTGGGTCAGTGAGGAATGTCCTAGGAACTCTTTTTAATAATTTTAAGTTTTGAAAACTTATTGTGTGACCTTGTGGCCATGTCATCATTTGGAAGCTACAGGAGCAGGATACCAAAGCCTCACATGAATGCTCTGAAAACTGATTAGAAAATGTTAGCAATGTACACTGAGTTCCTTAGAGAAGGGTCTCTAAATCCAGCATATAAAAACAAGTGCACTGAGGCTCCTTTGGTCCCCTAACATGGTTGATAGGAATTTAGAATACCTCACATTTACAAAGGAAAGAGAGTAGTGAGGCACTAAGGAAAAATGGAATCTAACACAGAGAGCAGTCTACATTTGCAGTTAGCTCCAGCAATCTGACAGAAAAAAAACAGCTCTTGTGAACTAATTCAGCTAACAAGATTAAGAGCAGAAGACCTAAAATACCATACACAGGAAGTGAAGGAAGAAAGAAATTGAAAGCGAAGACTTGATAGCTGATGGAAGCTGAGCCTTCCAAATCAGTGAGCTTAGGGTTTGCTTCACAGTTGTGCCCATGAGAAGGATTTATTTCTGGCTTACACTGGCTTTTGAAGTAAAAACATTCTTAAAGTAAAAGATCCAGGCAAGGTGGGATTGGGTAAGGAGAATGTGTGCCATTTATCTGCAGAATTGGAGCAACAGTCAAAATTTTTAGTAGCAGAAATAAGTCCTTAAATTACACAGATTGAAAAATATGAAAAAAAAAGTTTCTTCCATGTAGATGAGATTTTAATGCTTAAATTGCCTAAAACTATAATTGATGTGATTATTTATATATAAAATCTGATTTGCCAGTTTCAGCAAAGCACAGAACACAAATTTAAAACTTAATTTCTATTGAATAACTTTTAAGAAACATAAGTATGTCCCTAATATTGCATGGGATATACTTATGCTAAGATATTATTTTCTGTTTATCTGAAATTCAAATTTAACTGACATCCTGTATTTTATTGCCAACTGAAGAGAGGGCCTTAGCATAAAATTTGGTGAAGAGTTTTTTTCAGTATGTGGGCACACATACACACACACACACACACACACACAAACACATACACATATATGATGGGACTTCTAGAAGAAAATGATGTTTTGATATATTTATTTACTTATTAATTAATAAATATGCATCTTTAAAAAAAGAGATGTCAAAAATGCTTGATTTTTCAATTAAATTAACTGAAATTAGATCTCAAGTGTCATCCTGAAAACTAACCAGGATCATTTCTTAGGAATCTAATTGAACATAGATCCTATTTATAAAAATGATGATTCCCCCCAAATTTGTCTGTAACTCAATCTCAAACTGAATAAACACTTTAAATCACATAAATCACATAAACTCACAGTTCACATAGGTTTTCATAGATGGTAGGATAACAACATAAATCCTTAGGACGTTGATCATGGTTGGACCTAAGTGGAAAACTAGTTGAAGAATAGCCTCAAAAATGGTGTGAATGCCTAAAGAGGATCAAGGGAAGCATGATCAAGCTCCATCCCATTGGGGATGTAGACATCACTAAATAAATGCATTTGTGGAGTGTACCAACTTTAGTTAATTTATAGGGGTCCTGTGAAACCTCCCTCAGGATACCTCATTAGGAAAATAAGAAATTGGGTACCATTTCTAGAAGCAACAGATTTCTAGAGATTTTTAACAATGCTTATTGGCTATTACCTTGTGCAAATTGACCTGATCCATTTTTCATTATTTCCAACATTATTTCCAACATTTTGTGATTGTTTCAATATTGTTCTCCCTGAACTATTGGAGGTACATAAGAATTATATGTACATTTTCCCTGCTTCCCCATCTTCTTCTATGTTGAAAGAAATCAAGTACAGACTGGATTCTGCTGCACATACAAATATTTTAGTAAGCAAATACAGAAACAGTACACAGCCTGTTCTGTAATCTCAACCAAGCCTATTTTTTAACGTACTCTGAGAGTCTAGAGCCAAGTGCGTCAATATTGTTCAGGAGTCGTACCTATAAACTCTGTCAGGAGACAGAGTTCTCTGATAAAAATGTATACACGATGGGAGCATTAGCTGTAGCTTATCCCATAAACGGTAATCATTTTACCCAGTTTCTACATTTTGAATACCAATATTTAAATCTATAAAAATAATTTTTAATTTCTATTATGAACCTCCTCTTAGTCCAAAATAAAGAATGTTGTAGCCTTTTGATATCCGCCCTTCCATGTTAGTTTCTGGTTATCTTTAGGTGGCTTCATTTCTAACAAATTACTGAAAAGATACAGATGAAACATAAATGACACATATACGTCTACCAAGTATTTTAAAGCAAAGTTTAGTTACTATAATATAACTGAATCTAGCCAGAACATTCTGAGAGCAAAATCAAAAAAGATATGTCATTGAAATTCACAAAACCACAAGGTCCAAAAAGCATGTCATTAACATGACATGAGAAAGACCATTTTCTAACTTTTTCAGAACAGTGCTCAGATTTGCCATTCTGTGGCTCTTGATGATTGCTAGCAGAGAACTTTCTTCTCAAAGAAGCAGAATTATTGCCGCCTGCAGCTATTGCCGCCTGCAGCAATGATACCGCAGGAAAGAATTCGGAGGCAGACTGGAAATGAATAGGTTCTTTATTCTTCCTTCTTCTAACTTCTCTCTCAGGCTCCAACAACCTCTTCAACTCCAACCACCCCCTCTAGCCAACCTCACCCGGTTAAATACTTTTTGCCTTAACAAGTATACACGTGTTAACAGCTCAAACTTACAGGTGTGTCACATAGTGTTCACGGGCATAGAAAGATTCTTAGATAAATGCATGAATATCAGGTGAAAATACTGAAACACCTCTTGTGGCTCTCAGCTAGCCTCCATCTTAGCTATCTCCTTATTAGGGCTCTTACACAGAATGATGTTCTTTAGAATAACAATGACAGCACCCTTCATAACTGGTGGAGCAGCACCCAGCAGAAGCAGCCCCTGACTGGGCTGGTGGAGCAACAGAGCATTGGTACTGCTAAGAGGATTGACACATGCATTGTGGGATTTCCATATACAGAAGATCCCTTCAAATAATATCTCAATATTCAGGGAGTACCATCAACTACATGTATTAGTCAAAATTGCCTTTTATTTCTGATCAGATTCCTCTTCTAATCCATAAGCAAATGATGTTCTGAAAATGTTGATTATACCTATGACCATCTTCTGACTTGTCAGCAATTTAACAAATATTACCAGATCAAAAATAGAAATAAACTACTTTAAATTATTATAATGTTCTTCATTTGGAATATATGCATATTTTAAAAATATAATTTACTTATGAAGTTCTTCAAAATGTTATCTGTAAATGTTACCTTAAGTTTTGATAATAATGGTTCCACTTCTAGCAATGCAATTATCTTTTGATGTTCCACTCCTATACATACATTAGTTAACAAAGTCAATAGGGGGAAACTTACAAATAGATGTAATTCTCTTCTACAGAGTTATTTTCATATTTGATTTGTTTCCCTGATAGAAAATATATCTTTAAATGTTTACATCTTTTCTTATTTAAGCAACATTTTTTAAAAATTAATTCCTAACCTGGTCATGTTTTGGTGTTTGTCTGTGTATATATAAAACTGACTGTGATGTTATGATGTATAGAATATCATTTGACAAAAATGGGTCTGATATGAAACCTAACCAAAGAAGACCAGGAGTTAAATTTCCCAAATCATTTTGAGACAGCTCAACTTTAAATTGCCTCATATCCTATTCATGGTATAATATCACAGTTTGTCATTATATCTATGATATCATGAAAGTTTTTTAAAAACCTATTGCATCAAAACAAAACATTTCCCTTAAGTTGCTCTCAACTAAGTAATTTGGATTAACAGAAATGGATTTCCTAGCAGATCTAAGCTTTTCTCTGTAGCAAGTCAACCTGACAAACAGTGTCATAAAATATAAGAACTAGCTATAAAAAGGGTCTCAGAATCTCCACTATTTCCCTCTCCTTTAAAGAAATGAAATAATAGTTTAGTAGTTGGCTATGTAGAAAACCCACATGTGTGTACATCCTAATACACACACGCACGCACACACACACACACACACACACACACACACATACAGAGTGTTGGCATCAATCCAGAAAATATTAATACCAATGACATGTAAGAATTTATTCAATGTGAACCTAATTTGACCCTGTTAGTAAATCCATACTAATGAGCTCAAATACATATAGACACTGAAAGAAAAGGAAATCAACAAACTATCTTAAATTGCATGAAACACTTCATATGGAAACCATTCCTAATCACTCTAACATCTTTCAGGCAAAAGGGCATTTTATTTCCTATCTTATTAAAATAATGAGAGGAAGCATCAGCAATTCTTCATGTAAATGTAGCTATGATTCTTTATGATTCGCTCTAGGATTTATTCTAAGATTTATAATATTAAAATCAGCCAAAATGTTAATAGACACTGCTCAGATTTTTTTTTAAGAAAAATAACAATTTACTCTAATATAAATCTACTGTTAGAGAAAATATGCCAGGTAATCAAAAATGTTTTTAAATTTTCCTTTTATATTATCCAAAATATGCCTCCAGGAAAATCATTATAAAAAGATTTTTTTAAGCTTGTCAAACAGCATTCATTATTTTTTTACTACTATTGTCCAGAAATGGTTTAGAATATTTAAACATCTGCACTGCAGATAGTTTTAACTAAGTATTTTGGAGGCACTTGACAAAAGACGATGTTTTAATAGAGCACATTACCTAGTGGACAAAGGAAGGGAAAAGAACATTCAAAAGTAAGTGCTATTTAATGCTGTAATACCTGCAATAACAGATCATCAAATTTTACAGTCTTAATAGCCAACTCTGTAGTCATTCACTTACCTTATCCTAAAATCCCATGTGTATTCTTGAATAAAGTGTCAGTTTGTAATTAAGTATTGTATATGTAAACTTTTTAAGAAAGATAACTAGACATTCGTTTCTGTGTACTGAGAAAATTTACTCTGATAAAGAGGTGAATGCAGGAGCCCTGTTTGGGGAGATGGCTAAGATTGTGGTTGACTACGGGCCATGGAGATGTTTGGGCATTGCCGCCTTCCGTAGTCTCACGGGACTTGGCCCGGGATCTCGAGAGACTTGAGCGAGATTGCTGATCGGGTCTGGCCATTTGGTGTGTTGGTTGTTTGGTGGTGTGTGTGGTGTGTGTTAAAGTCGTTGTTAGAGCCAGAGAGAAAATTTATCAGAATAAAAAGGCTGTTTGTTTCCAGTTTGCCTCTGAACTTCTTCCCGTGGCTTTGTTGCTCCAAGCGGCCATCGCTTCAGGCGGCAACAGGTGAAGTTTTTAATTAGAAAAATGTATTTAATCCTAAGAACTTTATTATTTTTTTATTTTTACTTATTGGATAGCAATTCTTGGCCTCCACTTTTTTCCTTTTAACAAATAATTATCTTTCTTAATATTTCTATTTGCAGCCCCAGTCATAGATTTATATTCTTTGAAAACAGTAATCATATCACCTATCATATGGAGTATATATTTAAATATGATAAAAAAAAATAGTCTGTGTTTTTTAAGATGAATGCTAATTTGGGATTTTTATAAAGGAGTTTTTTTTTTTTAATATTCAGCTGTGATCTTGTACATATTTCAGAGGAAAGATATAACCTAGGTACGTCTGATGTAGTTATTTTCTGTATTTTGTTTTGTCGCTATTTCAAATTTCTAATCTTTTGATTGTCTATTAGACTAAGAAAGAATTAGAACATGGAATCCTTTTGTGAGTTGTTACCATTTTATTAATCTTTTATTTTTCTTATTACTGCATCCAAGATAAATTCAATTCACACTTCTATTGAGCCACTGGGATGTGTCAGACTGGGGTCTAGCTTCAGGGGTCACAAAAATGGAGGAGATAAGCCTGGTTTTTATGGCCCTCAAGTTAACAAGAAAGACAAATGCATAAGTTGCATTAAAATACAAGAATTGTCAGAAAAAAAGGTCACCCTTTTAACGCTTGGTAGGTGCAGGGGTAGCAAGTTTTGATTCTTGTTTGTTTATTGGTGGACACTTTTTGTAATTATTATTTTAAAGTATAAGACATAACTATTTTATAGACTAGCCATGATTAATTAACTACTTATTTAATTGTTGTTATATCTAAGGAACAAAGTAAAGTGATAAAAAAAAAGTGATCTTATTAAAAAAAAAGATAAAATTCATCACCATTGTGGTGCACATGCTCTAATGGCTATCATTCATACAGATAATCTTTAATATGACTTAATAAACAATCAAAATTCATAAAATTATCCAAATATACATAGACTTAAAATATATTTTTATGTAAACTACATAAATTTGAAAATAAAATTATTTTAGATTTTTATAAAATGTACTTTATAATGTGCACTTTCTTGCTTCAGAGAGTTTTGAAGAAATAAAACATTTTAGATGGATTTCCAACTCCATGGGTTTTTTCCATTACGATTCTTCTTTGTTAACACACTCCAAAGGTGGTAACCACTTTCTGAAATATAGTGTGGATTTCTCGTTTTTATCTATATATATATCCATACTGAATAAAATATTTTTGCTATGTTTCTTATTAACACATTTTATAAAAAATATAGTTCATTTTTATTTTGCTCCTATATTTTATTTTGCTCTTACTCTTTATTGTTATATCTACCTATTCATGAAATAACTTTATATAATTTACTATGTGAGGGTACCACTATTTATATATATTTATTCTTTTTTTTTTTCCTTTTTTTTTATATTTATTTACTTATTCATCATGCACAAGTATAGTATCTTTTTACATACAACTGCTTGTATACAAAGTATATAAGTACCATTTCAGATCTTCAATCATGCATTTTAATGATATATCTTTTTGAGATAAGTCAGTTGAAACTTGTGTGATAAATATTTCTTTTTGATAAATGTTTCTTTATGGCAGTGGTTCATACATTGTAACAATTTTGTATTACAGTAGTTCCCACATGGTCCATTAGATACCTAAAACCTGAGTACCAAATCCTATATTTACTGTTTTTTCCCTATACATGCACACTAGAACAAAGTTTAATTTATGAATAAGTTGCAGAAATAATTGATAAAAGCAGAAAAATTATGATAATGTACTATAATAAAAGTTATTTAAACTAATGAATTGTATATTTCTGGAATTTTTTAGTTAATATTTTTTAATCATAGTTGACCATTGGTAACTGAAACAGAAGAAAGTAAAATGACAGACAAGGGGGGGGGGGACTCATAATTTACTTTGAGTCTCCTGCTCAGAAAAGTTTGGAACAATATATTTTTTTAATTGAACCCCCTAGATAACATATAGGACCAAGGAAATATGAAACATGCAATTCTTATTCTTATAAGTGGATATGTTGGAACTTTGACAAAATACTAATCTTCGTCTTTATTAGCTAAAATTAGATTTGTCTCCAGAGGTTGTGCTCTGATTTTCAATCTTTGCAGAATATTTCCTCAATGAAACAAGGTTCTAGCATCTACATATTCTTCCATTTTTTTTATATTCTTCATTATTAACATATCCTAATTTCACATTCTACCCATGGCCAGTGAGGATAATCCTCCTTGCAAAATCCCTCAATTCCTTTGATCATCTCTTCTCCCACCCTACTCAAAAAATATAAACTACTGTTAAATTTAGTTCTACAGCAACTACAAGTTTGTACTTACTGAGCTCTCAACATTATTGATAATCTACTGTTATGTTTACTGGTCTTTCCTTGAATCCATGACCCCTAAAATTGAGTGAGTTGTTAGTACTCTATTCTTATTCCATTTGTTCCTCTTCTTTCTTAGATTATAATAAATATTCTTCTGTCTTTCATGTGTGCCTCAGTCTTCATTGTCCCATTACTATCTACTGACTATCAAACAACAAAAAAGGATTGCCCCTATGTTCCAAGTACCACCTTCATCTACTATCTGCATCTGTATCTATTTTGCCTTGTTAGTAGGAAACATAATTGTTCTTATTTAAAATGAATTACTCTACTTGTGAACTATGTCCTAACCTATTATACCTACTCAAGGAAATAACTCCAGTAATTACTTTCAATTTACCTGAACCATTGGTTTTTTCCTCAGTTCTGGATTTTTTCCAAGAATTTACATACATAGGCTAATAAAAGAGTTTTTTTAAATACCTATAGGTAGTTACTTAAAATTTCCAAAAACAAACTCTGATTTTTCTCTTCCAAACTGACTACCTTGCAGTATCTCCTCTTTCTGAATGCTAACTCCTTTCTTCCGTTGCAGTTGACAAATGTCTTGGATTAACACTTGACCCATTCTTTATCTTGTAGTTCACATTTAACCCATTTGCACAGCTTTTCAAATGAACCTTCAAAATAGATCTCAGGGAGCCAGGCACGATGGAGCATGCCTGTAATCCTAGCACTTGGGAGGCTGGGGCAGGAGGATTGTGAGTTCAAAGCCAGCCTCAGCAATGGCGAGGCACTTAGCAACTCAGTGAGACCCTGTCTCTAATAAAATACAAAAAGGGCTGGGGATGTGTCCTAGTGGTCAATCTCCCTGAGTTCAATCCCTGGTACCAGAAAAAAAAAAAAAAAAAAAAAAAAAAAAAAAAAGACCTCAGGGATAAACATCCTCCATGCTTTCACTTCCACTACATCATTCCAAAGTCCCATCATCCTCTACCTGGAGTTTTGTAATATTTTTCTCCCATTTCCCACTGCTCCCCATTTGAAGTTTATATTCAACCAAGAAATCAGAGTGGTCTCTTAAAACACAAGTCAGAACATGTCATGCCTATGTTATCATCTGCATAATATTCCACTTTACGTGAAGTATAATTTATTTACTCTTTTTATTAACATTGTGCATTTAGGTTATTTTGTTGTTGTTTTTACAAGTGCTGCAAAAGAGAATGTTATCATGTGTCCTATTTTATTCTAATACAATATATTTTATTAGGAAATATCTCTAGAATTTATAACACTGGGGTCAGTCACTATGTTTAATTACCTGCAAATAAGTGAAACCTCTTTAAAATAAACCAACATTTCTAAAAACAACAGTTTTAATATGTTTTTGTTAATTCAGAGCTTTGTAATTTTTGTTTGGCTCAACTAAGGTCAAGAATCTAATCAAGCTCCACCCAGCAGATGGTAATCCCAGCGGTATAGGAGGCTGAGGCAGGATGATCCCAAGTTCAAAGCCAGCCTCAGCAAAGCGAGGTGCTAAGCAATTCAGTGAGACCCTGTCTCTAGATAAAATACAAAATAGGGCTGGGTATGTGGCTCAGTGGTCAAGTGTCCAAGTTCAATTCACAGTAACCCCCCCAAAAAAAAATGTTTTCAAACTTTTCCATGATTTTTTGTATTTATCAGTGAGATTTTGCTTCAATTTTGTACACTAGAGTTATTTCTCTTTTATGAATACTGTGATTGAAATCTATGACAGATAAATGTGCTGCTGCTGATGATAATGGATATCTCATACAGACATTTTAAGAGAAAGTCTTCTATCAACTTGAATTCCCATTCTACTTTCTAAATAAATGTTTTATTGCAGAATGCTTTTAGATTTATAAAAGAAACTAAAGTTAGTACAGAGTCCCCATAGACCCCTTCCACAGTGTCCCTATTTTTAAATCTTGCAGCAATATTTTACATTTGTTACAATTAATAACTCAATATTGGTAGATTATTATTAACTAAAGTCCAATGTTTATTCAGATTTTCTTGTTTTTTACGTAATGTCCTTTTTCTCTTTCAGGATCTCATCCAAGATATCACACTACATTTAATTATCACTTCCCTCGACTCCTCCTGTGACATTTCCTCAGGCTTTCTTTGTTTTGATGAACTTAAAAGTTTTGAGGAATATTGAGGACTATTAAGTAGAAGGTTCCATGTTTGGATTAAACTCATATTTTTATTTTACTGAGCACATTGGGTATACATATTTCAAGGAGGTATTTCAAAGATATAAACTGCCATTTTCATCACATCAAAGGTACTTGGAAGCAACTGGCTTTTCAACTGTTGATGTTGCCCTTACTCACCTGCTATGGTCCTGTGGTTCTGTTTAATAGGTTAGTCCACTATAACGTTACTCTAACCCCACTCACCTCCATACTACATTCTGGAAGAAAGTCATTTGAAGTCGTCTACATTTAAACAGTGTGAGGATTTATGAGTGCAGAGTATCTACATTATTGTTTGGAATTCTTCTGCAAAAAATGTTTATTTTTTTCTATTTTCCCTCACTTATTTTTTAAATCATTATATATCTATATTATGTACTCTTAAAAAAATGTGCTTGTTAGATTTTGGGTTAAAATCCTATACTGATTTATTTATTTTGTTTCTCACATTTTTACGTCTTTGAATATTGAAAGCTCTTTCATTTTGTTCGTTGTTCCCTTCATATACATTCATCAGTGCATGCATATTTTTATTTTTTTTTAACACTTCTTTTTTTTTTTTTTTTTTTTTTTGGTACCAGGATTAAATCCAGGGACTCTTAACCACTGAGTTACATCCCCAGGCTCCTTTATTTGTTTGTTTGTTTGTTTAGAGACAGGGTCTCACTAAGTTGCTTAGGCTTCAGTCTTGATAAGTTGCTGAGGCTGGTTTTCAACTTGTGATTCTCCTGCCTCAGCCTCCCCAGCCACTGGGATTATAAGTGTGCACCACCACTCCTGACATTTCCTTTGTCTTTCTTTTTTTTTAAGAGTGTATACTTATGGTATCTTACCTTGCCTGGAAAATCACTGCATCATGATTTGTGAGTTTATTTCTTTCAACCAAAACATAATAAAAGAGAATAAAATAATGGCTTTCACTGGTAAATGGTTGAAGTTGGAGAATATAATGCTAAGTGAAATCAGTCAATCTCAAAAATCCAAATACCAAATGTTTCCTCTGATACAAGGAGGCTGGTTCACAGTATTGTTGGGTTGGGGTACATAGGAGGATTAGAGGAACACTATAATGGTCAAAGGGAAGGGAGGGGAAGGGAGGGAGCAAGAGGGGATGGAAAAAAGAAAAAGTGGTTGAATAAGATGGATATCATTATTCTAAATGCATGATTGAAGACTTGAATGCTACGAATATACTTTGTATACAAATGGTTTTGTGAAAAAAGCTGCTCTATATGTGCAGTAGGAATTGTAATACATACTACTACTATAAAAAAAAAAAATAAAAAAAAAAAAAAAAAAAGAAGAAGAAAAGAAAAGAAACAGGCAGAAGCCAGGAGATATAGATCCATCAATGGATGAGAGTGCTGTTGCTCTGCATCCTCACCAGCAATCAGGATGTCATGTGTAGAATGTTAGATATTCTAATAGGTATATGGTGGCCTCTGTGGTATTTGAATTTGCAAGTCTTAAAGGGCAAATTATGCCGGGCACTTTGGGAGGCTGAGGCAGGAGGATCGCGAGTTCAAAGCCAGCCTCAGCAATGGTGAGGCACTTAGCAACTCAGTGAGACCCTGTCTCCAAATAAAATACAAAAAAGGGCTGGGGATATGGCCCAGTGGTCAAGTGTCCCCGAGTTCAATCCCCGGTACCAAAAAAAAAAAAAAAAAAAATAAATAAATAAATAAATAAATAAATAAATAAATAAATAAATAAAAATAAGGGCAAATTATGTAGAATATCATTTTCTATGCTTATATCATCTGTATATCTTGTTTGGTGAAGTATCTATTAAGGGCATTTCCTCATTCTTTTTTTTTTTTTTAATTCAGTCATTTGTTTTCTTGTAGTTGAGTCTTAAGGGGTTTTGTACAGTTTGGATAACAGCACTAATCATGTATGTGCTTCACAAATATTTTCTCTCAGTCTATGGATTTTACTTTCTTTCTCTTGATACAGACTTTCATAATGCAAACTTTTTTGTTATTAATAAAGTCCAACTTACCAGATTTTACTTTCACAAATCATGCTTTTGGTGGTGTGTCTAAAAACCCATGACTCAACTTTTCCGTAATTTTTATTTTTTCACTAATATTCAGGTGCCTTGTTTATTGCAGGTTAATGCTAAGTCTTAAAATACCCTTTGTCTATTAAATTCATTTCCCCTGGAGAATAGGCCTTTTTAAAACAATGTAGAATACACTGAGCATATTTCCCTAAAATTATCCTCCCTCCCCACACACAAGAACCATGAGTTCTTTATTGGATCTCTGGGAGCATTTTGCTAGTCCTGGGATTAAGAGCTGATGAGAGACCCATAACCCTGATGTTCCCAGGAGTTTTGCACCTTCTCCTGGTACAACTAGGCCACCAGAATTTTTTCAAAATTATCCTCTAAGTGTTCTAGTTTTTGTTCCAGTGCTTCTGCTGCATGTAAAATCTCAGCCGTGACTTGGGTTCCATTTCCTCTCCACATGCTGGCTGATTTTGGTCCTGAAACCTTGCTTCTGTGACAGTTCTAAGCAAAGTTGTTCATTTTCATTTTGTTCATCATTTCCTTTTTATGAGAATGAAGCAATCATTTTTAAGCTCTTTACATGTCAGACCGAACACCAGAATATTTCTACAATATCCAGATCAGTGATACAGATAATCTGACTTCAAGTCCAGACGTTCTTTTTCAATTTTAAGTAAATCTCTCTCTCTTTGTCTCTATGACTCTGTATCTTTCTCCCACACACATGACAAGTTTCTCTTTTTTCATCTGAAAAGGAGAGATCAAAATCACCATTAGGATTACATTTTTCAAGGAGCCAAATATAATGTTAGTTAATCACAGCACTTTGTAAAACAAGTACTAAAGATATTGTAGCTGTGTTTATTTATTAAGCACCTCCTATACTCAAGCAATATAATCGCTGGTTTACAATCATTATTTCCTTTAATTCTCATAAAATCCTTTTATATTGATACACAAATCCATGAGCTACGTTTCAAAGACTCAGTTTCCATATATACATATCCAGCACTAAAACTTTATGCCTGACATTCTAAAACCCTGGTTGCTATTAAATTTTGTACCAATGCATTGGTATTTAATTCTGTTAAATAGTTATAGTTATTTAACTAACTATATATTAAGAAAATGTTTTAGCAAAAATAACACACAAACAGATATTCTATATCCCAGCATTTTCCATACCGAACACTGAATTTGCACTGAACATGTGATTCATTCTTTTCTTTATTTTTTTTTCCTTCAATATTTTGACAATATTGTAATTTGTGACTAACCTTTCAAGATTAAAACAACTCACTTTGGTGTTTGGACTAGTATCCAAATGTTCCCTTTTCTAAAAAATTAGATTTTTCAAGTCTTTACCCACATTCTTTAGTAACAATTGCTTGAAAACTATTTGTACTTGTTCACTAAGGCCTTAGGCTTTCTTGTTCACCATAACCCTTACCATTTCCCCATTTAATACCAAAACATGCTTCAGTTATTGGCTTAGTTTTCTATTCCAGATAAATACGGGAGTTTTTGTACCAACTTTCTACTCTTTTGAATTGAAGTTTTAATCTAAATCTATTTGAGTTGTCAATCACTATAACAATGGAAACTGTACACTGATGCATGAAATAGAACCAATAGCTGACTTTTTTGTCCCTACCTTGCTTACTAGCAATTGAAGCATCAATCATATAACATATTTAACCTGACAAATGAGCAATTGGTCATTTTGACTGGCAGCTTTCCAATTCTTTGTGAACTGGCAGAAACAGAAACCAACTAAAATTCAAGGAGTCATTCAGATTAAGGACTATAGATGCGTCTTCTGTCATTTCATCTTCAGCCTCTTAACCCCTGGTTTCTATTGCTCTGGACACAGAAAGTCACATAATCAAGGAGTAGACAATGTTTAAAGAGAATGTGGATGACAAGAGCCCTGTGGTGGTCTTCCTACCTGGTGCCTGTTGCATGACTTTTGCTATATGAGAATTCCTTTAGCTAAATATAATAATAAATACCTAACTTTTAAAGTAACACATGTTGAGATTTTTACTTTTTTAATGTCCCAAACACACAAAAATAAGGATAACAGGAAGTTGCTTAAGATTGGGACATAATTTCTTATTAGGTTGTCAATAGCTATGGGATGAAGTTACATCTGAACAAAGAATTCTAATGCCTAAACCTCAGCCAAGAACAGAAAAGAATAATATAAATGCTGCATAGTATAAATGCGTAGCCCTGAGGCTAAGCACTTCTTCCAGAATAGCCTGGCATTTATCACTTATAAAGTTACCTAAATTCTCTCAGACTCATTCACGTCACCTATGAATAAGAACTATAACCACTTATGATTGTTCTCATGGTCAAATGAAATAAAGTCTGTAACATTTAACCTTTAGTTCTTAACAAATTTTTTGAAAATCAAATTAAAAAAGTAGCAATTTGGTTTAATATATTTCACTTATTTTGATTAAATAATTTTATGGATGCATTAGGAAGTGATGTAGTGTGAGAGAGTTAGGGAAGCATACATACAGTACCACATTTCACTGTATCACTGGCAAAAAATTAGTCAGTGGGAAACAGACCAATTTCAAATTGGCCATATCAATACTTGAAAAAAATGCATTGTAGAAAAGATAAATACATGTGAAACTGTCCTAAGGGGACATCAGATGAAAAATGTAGTTTTGCAAGGTTCTAATTCAATTCAAGCCTGAATCAATAATCACGTATTTTTTAGAATGATATGTTATGGATTACTAAAATGAGATACAACTACTGCCTTTATAAAATAATTTTTTTAAAGAAAACCTATATAAAATGCAAAGGAAGCATGACTACTAAGTCTTTTTTATATCACACATCATTTATTGATCCAAATATTCATTGATCTATTTCTTTAATATTCAGTTTTGTGAATCTATTATTTGCCTCTTTTATGCTCTGGAGATAAATTAGGAAAGCAGAATGTCTGCTCAAATGGGTCCTACACACTTTTAGAGTCATTCAGAAAATAACTACATACTTAACTATATAAAATTCTTCAGGGCAATTAGAAAAAGACTGAGAGGCAGGGTTATTTTGATGGGGTGATGGTGGAAAATATGATATCTAAGTAGAAAAAAATAATGTGAGGGGAAAACAATGTAAATACCCAGGGGGAAAATATCCCAGGTAGTGAGAAGAGAAGGAAGTTGAAGGAGATTGGTGCACTTGGGCCCCATCTAGCTGCCTTAGCCATGAGATCCCAGAGGGCTATGGAGAGAATACAATGGAGGTAACACAGGATGGTAAGCAGTATCTAAATAAAGGTGGAGTTTGTATTTCCTGCTAACACATTAGGAAATAATTGGAAGTATTTAAGCATGGAAGTAGTATGAAATAATTTATTTTTAAAACATATTAAACAATTGTATGGCAAATCTAGGAGGCAGCACTGGAAACCAGCATACTGATCAAGAGGCATGCTGTTATCAATGACGATTGGAGGCAGTGTAATTCCAGTGCTGTTCTTCATCATATGAATCAGTTTACATTGTTAATGATCACTATGCCCTTGTAGAGTGTATTTCATTTTTTAATATTTCATCTCATTTGAAGTTAGTAGGAGTGGCATTGCTGTTTAATTTTATAAATTAAGAACTCACAAGTATGACTATAAGTGCCCCATTTAAAATTAATTATAATGTGAAGATTGTAGCAAAGAATATTTTATTGCTTGCTAATACTAAATATACACATACATATGTCAAGTTCTACAATAATAAACTTAATCTTCCCTTAAACTAAAACCCTCTTGTATTGGAATATTTAATTTAATCCATTTATTGAATTCTGTTTAAAATGACACCTAGTTAACACTACCTAATCCTGTGCCTTTACAGTTTTTGCAGAAATTATCTGTGAAAAAAAAATTCAAAAACATAATAACAGGACCAAACTAGAGAACCAACTGATAACAAAAATTGAAGCAATATATTCTTTATCTACAAAAGAACTAAGAATCACAACTGGTAAGTGATGCTTCTCTGCCATTCTTATATTCTATTCTATTTTCCTTGGGTCCCCTGACTTTTACCAACTTCCTCCTCACCACCACAACACTTAGATAACCAAGATGGCAATAACCCAAAGAAAAATTGAACAGCAATGTCTCTAACACAGAACTATCATTTTAATTTTCCTTTCTTTTATTCTTCTTCACATTGTCAGATGCAGTTTACAACTCAAAAGTATTAAAATCTTACTATTAAACATACACACACACACACACACACACACACACACACACATTTAAACAGTACTAAGATATGGAAAATGAAAAGTACAGTCTTCTTTCCCAGCCTGCCAAATAATGCTGTCCAGAGGTAAGAAGTGTTTATATTTTCTTATGTATTCTTCCAGGAATTGGTCCATGTATGTACTCTTTTTATTCAAGAAAGTGTCAGGAGTTCATTATTCATCCAAAGTTTAAGTTTACATTACATTCTTTATAAGAACTTCATTGTATTTTAAAATTTAAGACTGCATCTAATCTCACCAATATCGATATACAGTGAGGATACACTAGAATTTTAATTTTTAAAATGGTGCAATGAACATCCCAGTACGTATGTACTAGTGTTTTATCAAGTGGATGTGAAGGAAATGCCTTCTACAAGATAATTAATATGACAACATGCTTTTTCATTTTATATTTTATTAGATACTAGAATATTATACTTTTCCAAATTTTAATACTTCCCAAAAAAGAGAGAATATGATCATTTCTATTAAGATTAAGATTGATGATGCTGGGCGCTGTGGCACACACCTGTAATCTCAGCACTTGAGAGGCTGAGGCAGGAGGATTGCAAGTTCAAAGCTAGCCTCAGCAATGGCGAGGCACTTAGCAACTGTCTCTAATAAAATACAAAAAAAGGGCTGGGGATGTGACCCAGTGGTCTAGTGCCCCTGAGTTCAATCCCCAGTACAAAAAAAAAAATAAATAAAGAAAAGAAAAAAGAAAAAAAGATTGATGACTTGATTGAGATTGATGAATAAGAGACATTAAGAAAAATGAATGGATGATAAAGTCTAAGGGAACAATCTGTGACCTGAATTGGCAGAACTTTACATTGTTACTTTGAGAAGTTTAAATGGTGCCAGGTATGTTGCTTTCATTTTCATATCTTTGTCTTTCCATGCTTAATATTCATTTTCTTGTGAAATAGTTTTTCTGAAACTTTAAGTTTTCTATTAAGCATGTTTACCTTTTGCTCTTTGATTTGCGAGTAATCTTTTTATATTCATAGAATAAAATGTTTTTTATGCTGTATAATGAGTTATATTACCTGAGAAAGCTGACAAAGAACTGTCTCCTTTTCCCACTTGTCTAACTGACCATTCAGACATTGAAATATCTAATAAAATTAGGGGAAAAAAAAAACTTGAAGTGACATTTCATTTTAGAGTGACAGATTTGCATAAATAAAATGCTCTTTAAAGGAGAAACATCAGAGAAAACCCTTGTAGCATTTTGGACAATGTAGAATTTTTTCATTTGAACAGAACTTTAGAAAAAGCTGTCAATGTTGTAGATCCTTGTTTATCAGGCATTTACTTGATAAATATCCTCTGGACCTGGAAATTAGACTATGAACTTTTTGTCTCAGTGGAAGACTCCAAAATAACCAAGAAGAAGAATGCAGGACACACAAATGAAACTGCAGACAAATTCTGTATGTGTAGATATTTTTCCTCATTGCAAAAAGAGCAAAGAAAAAACAACTAAAGACATCAATTTTTTTGTTCCCAAAATTTTGTAATGAATGTGTACAACATATGCAAGAGTATTTTTCTTGGTGGACATCTAACTACGAAAGTGAACTAAATCCTGCATTCATGGAGTTTAAGAGTAACAATGACCAAATTGTCACAAAAATGAAAACTAAATTAGAACTGTAATTAGGTGCTGCATAACTATATGTATATAAAAGATTAAATGTTTCCCTGAGAAAGTATCAGTTGAGATCAGAAAACACCTATAATATAACTAGGTAAAAATTACAAAGAGAAATGGCATGTATGAGACACTATTATAAGATTTGCATGACCCATTTGAAAAACTAAAGGAAGATCAGTAAGATAAATGCAAAGAACTGTGGTACAATGAGAATGCCCTCTATGGGATGGCTATGAAGAAGTAGTTAGGGCACCATTTTGCCAGATATTAAAAATATGTAATAATGATATAAATTTTTATCTATGAGTGAAAGGAAGTACAGGAATGATATACTGAGATAAATTTTTGAAAATGATCACTCCCCAGTAAGAACAAATGAGGAAGGATGGAGGGGTGATGCACTGTGGTGAATGCAGGCTACCAGAAAGGAAGTCATTTCAAGAAATAAAATTTGACAGGGAAGCTGGGAAGAAATAGAAGAACAAGTCCTGATCAGAAGGTCCAGCCAACCAGAATTCATGTTGTTAGCCAGAAAGGAATGCCGGGGTTTCTAGCTCCCCCTGGCCCTGGGTTTAACCTCCTCTGGCCAGCAGAGAAGGCTGGGGGAACACGCCCCAGTGGTGAGGTGGAATCGGGAGAGGTAGAAGTCGGCTGGTGGCACATGCTCAGCCCTCACAATGGAAGACAATCAGGCATACACCAGGGAGTCCGGTCAAGTCATGAGCTCGGTTTATTGAGGAAGTTGGACGGCCTTTATAGAAGACATGGGCCAATCAGCAGAAAGATCATAGGGGCACATAGGGAGCATGAGCAGATCACATTGGCGGAGCCATTAGCCTATCCTAGTGGTGGACTGACCTCTGTCATATGTCAGGGGAACATCCCTTGGCTAGGCCAAGTTCCCATATCAGGAAGTGGGAGACAACCAGAGAGTTTCTATCTACTGGCATGTTCTTAACGTCCCCAACAGAGGAATAGAGTGCCTTGTAGGGGATGCTGGAGCAGAAGAGACTAAATGGCTAGATGTGGAGAAGTACTTATAATTTGTATTTATGTGCTAATTGTTGAAAACTGTGATAAAACACAGAGTTACTATGTCTCATAGAAGAAGATAGCATTGGCCCTAATGCCTGAGAGGCCCTCTTCCTTGGCATGGATGATAGTGCTATAGAGTTTTGGGAGAGCGAGAGCAGAAAATTCACAAAATAAGACATAAGGAAGGCCAAAGACTTCAGTTTTTTTTTTCCAAATTTTACTGTAATAGACTATGTCAAAATTAAAGCAAACACAATGTCTTCACTTAGTTATACATTTTTACAATGTTGAAAATGATTGCAAGTTCAAAAGCACATAAGATAGACTCTATCTCACTGTTTGTAACAGTAATCCTAAAATACAGCAGAAGAGCCCCGTGCTATTTAAACACAGCACAGAAAATTATAAAATCAAAATGATTCTAATTTTCTTAAACTGTATGAACAGCATGGATTACATCAACACAAGAAAAGAATATGCCTAAAACAAAAACATCTCAATCAGGGGAAATGATGATATCTACATATCTTGTTTACATTTTTCTGTGTTGCCTCAAGATCCTATAGTCTAATGAAAACACTTCAAATTTTTAAAAATGTGTAATTGTGAGTGTAAATGTATATGTAAGTGTAAAAAGAGAAATTTTACCAAATTTTGTCATATATATAAATTCCCAAAATACTTATTTTAATGAGCTGTTAGGTCGAGGGACAAACTAAGCCATTTAGGAAGAGGTTGTCAACATGTTTTCTGAACAATGCATTCCACTGAGAAAGTTTATCAATACATATATTCATTTTTGTGTTCTTTCCATATGAAGGATAGTGACATCAAGCTTATTCATCAGTGTCATTAACACAACTTCCAGAATCTACACCCCCATCCCAGATTCTGGTAATTTCCAGTTAACCAGGTCACTCAAGGCTTGCACAAGTAACAGATGGTCTCTGGCAAATGTTTGCTCCATTAAAGTGTTGAAAAAAAAAACTATAAAAGAAAAGGAAAATAATTATAACAGGTATTATACCACTCTAAATTAATTAATGATCTTGAAAAATGGTCTCCAAGTTGTTTCAAGTAAGTTGCAAGTCTGTATATGTAATTGTACATGTATACACACACACATATCTCAGATGCATATATGTATGTGTATTTATACATACAGTATACAAATGCACATAAGTATGTCTATTATATGTATGTACAAACATGCACACATATACAGAGACACTAATATGTGCATGAATGTGTGTGTATGTATATAAGTTACTATATACCTAAAAATGTTTGAAAAGTATGTACACATCTATTAACAGGTTTTATCTCTATATAGGGCATTTGGCACTGGGAACCAACTTTCAATTTATTTCTTATGTTTAATTTATCCTTTAATTGAAATTTTCCACTATTGACCCCTGACACAGTTGGTATGAAATTCCAAAGCCAGGTGTCAGAATGCCACAATTCAAAGCAATTGTCAGGCTGAGGGCCATTTTTCAAAAGTGCAATGGTGAGATTCTGTATGGATTGAACTGCTGAAAACCAGCAGCAGCCTCTAGAAGGTTACAATTGAGGGATTCCAGCAGGGAGCCTCTAAAGAACCCAGCAAAATACCCATAGAAATCTCTGCCTCAAACACCTACCAGGTTCAGAGTACAAAGCATGTTCTGCACTAAGAAACACACTATTCAAGGAAGAGCTTTATTGTTCAGCAAACTCTTCTCCCTCCTGGTTTTGGAAAACTAAGTCAAAAATATAAGAGGTGATTAAATTGAGAGAAGCAAACACAGCCTTTTCACCAATGCAAAGACATAGCGAGCTACCAGTGTGCCTTAAGTGTTCAGGAGAAGAAGAGGAAGTTTTCTTTGGAAATGAAAATATATTGAGATAGATACTCAAAAGTCTAAATAGAGACTGTCCTGTGGCACTTTAGAGTTGATTTAACCTTCTGTTACCTAAGAGAAACCAGAGAAAACATATTTTTCTGAGTTTTCTTATCCAAAGAAAGTGGGAAATTTTATCCTACTAAGCATTTGAAATGAAAAGTGGAAGACAAAAACTAAGTTGTGTTGGAACTACGTTTAAATTAAAACACATATACACTTTTTCAATGCACTGGATTTATTTTTTTCTGTGTTTCTCAAAAAAATAGTTTACCCTAAGTTTAAAGCTTAATTATTCTAATTCTAAAACAATCCCTTTAAAATGCAATCTGTACAAATAAATTGAATATATGCATCTTATGTAACATGTACAATATGTGTGTCTTTCCCATAAAAACGCAGAACGAATTAAATTGTTGAGTTTAATAAATCTTGCCTGGGAAAATCGGAAGGCATCATAGAAGATCTTTTTGATGTGGGCATTCACAGATGATCCACTGATGCCAAGAGGTGGACAAAAGCATTTTTGGCTGTGTTATGCTATACACCAAGATGAAAAGATATGGTATGTTCAAGAAAGAAAAAACAGAATAACCATATTAATGTATGAGGCATATAAAGAGGAGTTAAATGAAGGAACTGATTGGCTATGATGCTATGATGCTTAGCCAGTTGAGAGAAGACTGTGGAGTCATTGAAAGTCAAGCTAAAGATTACAGACATTCTTGTATAACTAGTGTAGAAATCAAGCATTTTTTAAATATGGAGTCACAGGATTGAGTTAATATGAATTTCAAGTTTCTCCTTAGTACATTTATTTTTTTAGCATTTTTAAAAATATTTATTTAATTGCTTTAGCTGTACACAATGGGTTTATTTGTACGTGGTGCTGAGGATCGAACCCGAGCTGCGCACATGCCAGGCGAGCGCTCTACCACTGAGCCACAACCCCAGCCCCAGTACATTTATTGTAGATTTTAAATTTACCTTTACCTTCACTTCTCATAGTACATATAAAATTATACAGTAATTATCATGTCTCTGTCTTTCCCAATGAACTGAGAAATTCCCAGCATCAGAGACTTTCTCCTCTGAAATAAGAACAGCAAGTTTTGGAGAATGGAGGAAGAAATAAAATAGGATTGGGACATTATTTGGAAGTAGAGGTGGGTCTATAAAGGAGAATATTTGAAAGTTAGAGATTTTGGGGACAGTTAATCATCATAGAATTGATCTTGATGTTACAGAATTAAGATTTTTTAGAAGCTATCTGAAAAGCAAACAAATAAATAATGGGACAATGGAACACATTCTTTAAGTTAACAAAAATATTATTTTATTTTTAAAGAACCTAATCATCCGTGTTTATTCCTAGATTTTGTAGAAAGTTAGGTAAACAGGGAATCTTACGAAATTTAAATTTGCCAATTCATTTCATGTCAGGCCAGAATTATTATATAGTGACTGAGTCTAGGATTAAATGTTTGAGTATGAAGATGAAACTTCACTTGTGCAAGGACTTGTTTTGCTTTCTTGGTTGAACATGTATGCACCACATATTTACAAACTATATGCTTTTAGCTCAAATGTGTTGTACATTTGGAAACACCTGGCACACCATGTATAGAAGGATATTTTTCTGACTTGAAATTCTCATCCTGTCTCTGTAGCTGACGTTAGAAGACACCAGTCTGCATAACAAAGGGAATGAAAGTGCAGAACAATTATTTTGGGACAGGTTGCTATATTTATCTTCTCCAAAGATAAAGAATGGAATTTACTGAGCTAAGACACAATTTTTTGGAACCATCTATAGTGCTTGCAAAGTGAAAGAGAGGGTGGGTTACCTCAGCAAGGCAGTACTAGCTGCCCAGGAAGGTGTTAATAGAGCTAGTTTAGGATTCCCAAAAGAGACTATACTGTTCTCCTTGGCACTTCCAAAGGTAGTGTAGAATCTAGTTTGTTGCAACATATAATCAAGTTTTAAAACTATTAAGCACTCTTATTTCTTATTCTTCATGTTGTTTTCCCTTATTTATTTCCTCTTACCAGACTTTATTTGTCCCTTTGATCTGTGGATATAGTAGCAACAGTGTTTATTTGCACCTAAGACAGAGAAAAAAATGCCTATTTTTAAACTAATCTGTTTTGTAAATGGGCACATTAACATGACTTTGTAATTATGCACAAAGAAGGTGGTGATATTTTTCCACATCAAAATAAAGTTATATTAATTTCTGGGAAAATTCAATCCTATTTCCCTTTCATAAATTCTTTAATCTTATCCTAAAAATGATTTATTCTACTTTTACCCACAACATAACAAAGATAGACCATTGCACCCTACAGAGTAAAGGTACTATTAAAAATAAAGTAGATAAAATAAATAGCATTTTTACTTTTATCATCAAACATTTGGATCAAAAGTTTTTAAAGGTTATTTAAAACTGCTGCATGAAAAATGCATTTTGTATTCTAATGAGAAATTTAGCGTATTTTATTAAATAGCCTTAGAAATGGTTTTACATTCAAATTTAAGAGTTATACTTACTTTCACTCATTTAAGCAAGATTTCCCAAATCTAAAGGAAAGACTCAAAAAACAAACAAACAAAAAATCCATGTCTGATTATTAACCCAAAACTAAACTAAGACAAAAAAGTTATTCATAATTTGGAAGTGAAATGTCATATCTGCAGCCAAAGTGGAACCCATATGTTATTCAAATATTGATTTATAGATGATGAAAATGTAAGTCATAATAAGCCTTTGGAAAGGAAGAAAGAAAATTGATCTGCATAAAACAAATTTAAGTTAAGGATTTTGTCTATACTCAGAAATTTTAAAATAATAAATTAAAAGAAAACAATGTGAATATTTTTTAAAAAGTTCACTTGATTTTTCTGGTTTTCAGCATTGCTTAGTTAACCGCTCTTTAGAAACTATAATGTAGCTGTCTTTGGAATTCTGTTTTTGTTCAGTGACAGGTAACTGATTGAAAATTCTAGTAAATATTGGTTTATGTGACCCCACCTTTTCCACTTGTTTGTCTACTGCGCCTAGTGAAGGAAACATCAAGATTAGGGGCCAATGGTGATAGAACTGTTGACATATTAACACTTTTACACATGTTGATTGAAGCTGTGGCAGTGACAGGCCCCTGTTAGAGCAGAGAATGGAGATGGCTCAAAGCCACCTCTCCCTTTCATCTCCTCTTCTTTTGTGGGTCTTTTCTAGATGTCAGAAATAAAGTGGGGTGGCAGGGGGATTAAAAACAGACATGACATTTTCTCTTGTACTGTTGACATTTTTAAAAAAGCATATCCAAATGTTTCCTTAGTCAAAAAGATCTCTGAAATTAAAGCAAAATATGCCACTTTCTGAGTGACTATACAAAAAATTATTGGGTCTGTTTTCTTCATATGTAAAATATCATTGAATGTTTGGTATAACTTGCTGCATTATAAAATTTTCACACTTTTACTAAAGCCAACCCCTCAGAAAATGATGAATTTTCCACTGTGAGATGCCTGGGTAAGTGCTTTGACTATTCTGAAATTCTTGATATGAAGTATGATTTCCTTTAATTTGTGTTGAGTACTTTCATCTGCCAGGCATTGTGCTAATTGGGGATACTTCATACGTAACACACAACTCATCTCCTCAAAAAAAGCTCGTTTAATGTTGGAGAGAGAAAAGAAAATGAAAAAATAATTTCATTAAAATAAGATAAGATTTAATAGATGAGTTGGTGATTCCATAGAGAAAGATGAAAAAGTTGAGAATTATTGCACTTTGCTTACTAAGCTGGTACTGTTTAAGTGAGCATGGAAGGCAGGATCTAAGATGTCCCTCTAAAATTATCAGCTTTTCGTTGTTGGGCACACACTTTCTCAGTTTTTCAATCAATTGGTAAGGATTTAGGTCCTGTCTAAGGGATTTTGCAGCAATACACCCAAACAGCAGACCATAAGATAGAGAAATTGGGTTTGTAGGTCAAGACTTGCAGGAACTGTTCAAAAGTAGGGAGTTCTTTCCATATGGTCACAGAACCATGGTCTGGCTGGCCTGGTAGAAAACAAACATCCATGTTGTGAACTGCCTATGCCAAATAATTGAAGGTGACTGCAAGCCTCTGAGAGTGTTCCCTGATTTAAAAATAGCAGAAAACTCCAGGCCTACAACTACAAGAAATTATTATTCTATGCATAACCATAAAGAATTACTTATAAACCTCGGGGAGGACCTCAAGCCCTGGATGATAACTACAGTCTAGTTCAGGATTCTGATTTCATCATGATGATACCTCAAGCAGAGAAATTAGCCATACTGTGCCTAGCTTTGAAACCTACAACAACTGTGAGGCAATACATTGGCACTGTTTTAAGAAGCCATTTCTTGCACTTTCTTACTCAACAATAGAATATGAATGCAATTAAATGTAAAGGAATAACACTTGGAGCTGACAGCAATTCTAATTTTCTTGAGGTTAAACAGTAACTCATCCATCAAATGAAACTAATTGGAATTTTTGCAGTTTTCAGTATAAACAATAGAAATTTGTATTACCTATAAAGTGTCAGTAATCTAAAACTACCTTTGTATTATGTCATTGTAATATAATATATAGCATTTTAAAGTGACAAGTATCAGCTACAATGAATCTATTTTTAACACTGTCCAGTTCGATTTTGTTTTCAAAACTATGCAATGTATTACAAATTTAAGTGATCATGCAATTCAATTTCTTTTCTTTCTACCTCATACCTCTAGCATCAGTTTTCTAATACTCTTTGAATAGAGAAATCATGTGGATTAATTGAGCACCAAATAGATGAGACAAACTTTTAGGCAATGGTGTTTCAGAGGACAGGTCATGAGTTTTGTTTCTGGAGTGATTTAAATGGTGTATTTAATGTATACGAGATCCAGATACCTTGTGTTTTAAAAAAAGAAATCTGCAAAAAAAAATATTTCCCAGTTAATTAAATAAGTTAAATGATACCTAAACTATCTCTAAGTTAATTGAATAAGTTGTGAATCCTAAAAAAAAAAAAATTTTTTTTTTTTTTTTTTTTTTTTTTTTTTTTTTTTGGTTACTGGGGATTGAACTCAAGGGCACTCAACCACTGGGCCATGTCCCCAGCCCTTTTTGTATTTTATTAGAGACAGGGTCTCAGTGGGTTGCCAAGTGCCTAGCCATTGCTGAGGCTGGTTTTGAACTCGTGATCCTCCTGCCTCAGCCTCCCAAGTGCTGGGATTACAGGCATGCACCACCGCACCTGGCTCCTAAAATTTTTGAATCCAGCACATTATTAAATTTAATTCTCATTTTATTTAGATCTGCCCTATTAATATATAGCATCTGTAACTTCCTCCAAATTTTTAGAGTATTTATATATACATATATATATATATATACACACACACACATTCAGAGAATATATACATTTATACATATATAAATGTATATATACCTTTATACATACACATATATAAATGTATATATACCTTTATACATACACATATATATGTGTATATATATATGTATATATATATATATATATCTTTCTTACATAATAATGCATAAACTCAAACTGGAAGGATGCGGTGACATGCCTGTAATCCCAGCAGCTCAGAAGGCTGAGGCAAGAGGATCTCAATTTCAAAGCCATCCTCTGTAAAAGCAAGGTGCTAAGCAACTCTGTGAGACCCTATATCTAAATAAAATTCAAAATAGGGCTGGGGATGTGGCTCAGTGATTGAGTGCCTCTGAGTTCAATCCCCAGTACCAGAAAAGAAAGAAAGAAACAAAGAAGAAAAATGACACATAAACTAAATTGAAGTTGGATCCTGTATAATCAACACAGTTTTATACACATAAGAGATACCTGGTATCTGTAGAAATAAAAAAATGGATATCCTTCCTGTTTAATCATTGCATTTGTTTGGACATGGTTTTTTAACATAAAATAAAATCTTCAAGACACACTCACTGTTCATCATTTCTTCTCTTTCAGTTCTCAGATATCATTAAGGTCCATTTCTCTTATATCTGCACATTAAAATAATCAGTGGGAAACCTGTCTGGCTAAATTTAATGATAAGTTTCCATGCATGTAGAGACATGAATTATAAAGACATCTTTGAGAAGTGGTTATCTGCATGAGATTTGGAAGGTATAGACAACCTAATGTTAAATTTTGTCTCTTCTGGTTTGTAGGTTGGTTAGTTCAAGCATGTTTTTTTGTTGTTGTTGTTGTTTTTAACAAGCATATGATTTAGTTTGTTTATCCATAGACATAGAAAAAAAGCCCACTGTATGATTTAAAGATAATGTTTGTGATGTAGACTTTATAAGCAGTAACTATTCTCCATTATTATTCGTCACTCTACATATGGATATGGAATGTTTTAAGGGAGCTCAATTTTGTTTGTTTGTGAAGAGCCTCCTCTCAAACAACACTTGTATATCAAAGAACATTTTCTTCAACAGAAATAGCTTTTCTGATTGCTTTCCAAATCCAGGGAGCTGAGAATTCTGACAGATAACTTTCATTATTACAGTATGAAGTGTTCTCATTTTAGTTATTACCACATTTGAAAGATATTGTTTGATACCCCATAATCCATCTGCATTTATCAGTTCTGTTTATTAGTTTTGGAATATATTCAAGATTGTATTCAGCTTGGCTTAAGTTTGAAGAAGATCTTGCAAACCAAATAGAGCATAGCTGTTTTGCTTAATGAAATCTCTCTGACAGATTGTACTTCCACTAGCCTTACAGACACTTTTTTTACACTGTTTTCACATTAATGTGTAAAAATCTATACCTGTAAGGAAAAACATAAGAGCCACCTGAAATGACTCTGAAATTTATTTTTTATATTTATATTTATATTTATTTATTTTTTATAAAATACTTATCTCTACATTAACGTGAAGAACATACTTATTATTAAATATTTAATTAACTGTAAGAATAGAACACCATTTAGAAAAGTGATGTTCTTGGAGTAGGTTACCATGTAATAATTTCTTTCAGATTTTGAATATTCCCAGCATGAGAAATAACAATTGCTAAAATTTAATCATAACATGTTGTACACATGTACTGAAATACCACAATATATCTATAAATATGTATAATGTGTGTTAATAAAAAAAAACTTTAAGAAGAATTTCTTTTAGATTAAGTATTGCTTCTAAATAAATATTATTTTAATTTTTGTTATTTAGAAATATTGAATAATTTTAAACTGTCAGTCACAGGATCCTTTTGGGTCACTATATTAGATAGCACCTTGAACTAAGCAGGCAGAATTTGAGTAAAAAGAGATTAAATGGGTCAGGGGCAGTGGTGCATACCTGTAATCCCAATGATTTCGGAGGCTGAGGCAGGAAGATCACAAGTTCAAGGCCAACCGCAGCAATTTAGCAAGGGCCTAAGCAATTTACCATACCCTGTCTCAATTAAAAAAAAAAAAAAAAAACAGATTAAATATTAACTAAATTTTTACAATTTTTTGAATTCTATGTTACTTTCTTTATTATTCTAATGATGTTAAGAAATATTGATATTATTTTACATAGTTTCCGAAGTGGAAATATATTTAAAGAGCCTAAACCACATGGTCAAAGCAACATATAATGCATGTGGTACAACATATAATGCAATGTGAACTCAGAATATTTAACTTGATGTCCTTCCATCAGCCCATGTTGGATATTACATAGATTTCTCTCTGGCTGGGAACTGCTTTAATTTCTATTTTATTTCATTGAATCAATGATTACCTAAAATATACGATTTAGACAAAGTCTTAAAGAACATGCTATTCATACAAAGTATAGGCAAAGGTATTATAATTAGAGTTCGAATTTAAGCTCATTAAAACACTAAATCAGACATTTGTTCTAGTAACTCCACAGAGACCAAAGTAATCTTATATTTTATCACTATCACCTTGTAAAAGATGAACATATATGTTCAGAGTTTTGAAAACAACAAATTTAAGGAGTCAAATGAGGCTTCTTTTATCTTAGGATACATATTGAAGGACCTCAAGAGTAATACTGACCAACTAGTTTTTCCTGTGTAGATTCTGATCTGGTTCATTTCTCATTCTGTATGTTTTCATTCATTTATAATATTTAACAATGAGTCTTTGAAAGAGTAATTCAAAGTGATGAAATTATATCCAATTTAGATGCATTTCCCTTTTCCTCAAATCTCACCTAGATGTTCTTTTTCTGGCCTCTACTTCTGCAAATGCTCAACTGCTAGTATTTGAAGTTGCCTTAATTGAAACCCGGAAGATACTTGTTTGCGAATGCTTAATATCTTTTGCTTTTTGGGTGGTTAGTTTCCTATGTGTATCTTCAATTTCTCATAGGAGAGTTTGGGGTGCAGAAAAAAAATCAAGAAAACTATTTGATACTCAAGAAACTTTTTGGACTTTCAATCCTTTAAAATTCAGTGCTTAAGAAACAATTAAAATTAACGATTTCTGACATACTTTTCAAAGTGTATAGTTCCCTGAAAAGAATTTGTTTTTTTAAATCTACCAAAGCTTATGGAAACATTAAACATCTAAAACACAGCTATTTTTCTGGCAAATGTTTCCTGTTCAAAACAAACCCTTGATGTCATCTTCCAAGATTTGATGTCAGTAAAAAGCTTTTTGCCTACTGATTCATCAAAAGAAATAAAATACACTGTTTTTAAAATACACTGTTGTTGTGTGGTTGTTAAAAGAGAAAATGCAATATCACTATCATTAGACATGGAGAGAAACATAAAACATTAGAGATTTGGTGTTAATAACTAAATATATTATTCCTATCATATTCTAGCAATATTATGTAATATAAAAGAAGTGATTTTGATGGTCTAATTGTGTCATTGAGTGATGGCTTCACATTTTAATCTAATATAAAAGAGAAAAGGAAAATAAAAAACTTATTTAGCTTCCAAAAGAAGGTAGGGGTAGTTTAATGTCCTTCAATGGAATTATACTAAGTGACAAGCATAGTGTGCTAACAGATTGAAAGACAAACACAACATTAAAACTGACCTTGTCCCTTTTTTCTTTTCTTTTTTTTTAATTAGAGTTTTATAGTTATACATAGTAGTTGGGTTTATCCTGACAAACATGTATGGAATTCAATTTCAGTTCATGATCATCCTTTTCCTCCCTGTCCTTCCCTCCTTTCCCATTATTCTTCCTCTACTCTACTTGACTCTTTCCTAGATATATAAGAAGACAAACTAGATTATGTGCCAATACAATATCCATCAGAGTTCATACATGTTTCAATGTCGCTTTAAGTAGCTTTCCACAAAGGTACAGGGAGTGTTGGCATCTAAAATAACTGTGAGAAACTAGTAGAAGAAAATGTTCTATTCTGACTTCTAAAATGAAGGTGGGAGGGAGGTAATGGATACTATTGAGACAGACAAACTTCTTAAGACCTCTGTTGTTATGAGATTTACTATGCATCTTCATAATGAGGGAGAGGACTGAAATAAACTGAGAGCTCAAACACTTCTCTATTCACATTCCTCTTTTGTTTGTTCCCCAAAGAACTTGTTTGCAATGTGACTTTTTTTCCCCATAGTATATAGAAATATTGGTTTTGTATTAGAAAAAACTTATAAAATCATAGATTCAAAACAGAAGGCACTTCTCTAGTATTGGAAGGGCTGTGAAGTCAAACTGGAGAGTTAACAGTATTAGCAACAGCAGAAGACACTGCAAATTCAAAGTATTAGGTGAGGCATCTAGGGAATCTTGAGTCATAGGCCACTGGGACCACTTGGGCCTATTTAGTCAATGTTGGAGCAAAGGGGGAATAATGTGAGCTGCCACAGAAAGGAAGAACGCTCTGATTTATCCTAAGTTCCACCCTCTTATTTCCCAGTACTTCTTCCTATTGGTTCAGCCCTGTCACTAAATGTGTTACCACAGAATATGAAAATATATCCTACAGCCTCGACCCACTTGTACAGAGCCCAGCACTAGGGAGACATGAAATGGACTCAAGAAAAATACACAGAAGACTGAGTCATTGTTCACATAATATGTGCTTGTTATATAACACATCTGTTATCCATTTTTTAATCTAATCTTGTTCACTTTTGAAATTTGTAGTTTTATATTTTCCAAAATCCTTTGATAATTAATTGCATAAAATGTAAATGTATTTTATTATAAAAATCATGTATGTTAACACAGACAAATGAATTTAACAAAGTTAAACAGGATCCTTCATTTTACAAATTTGAAAAACTCATTCTGAATGGTGATTCTTAATATAGAAAATTCATACTTAGTCTCACAGACCTATTTGACATTGGAATACTGTCATTGACCAAATACTTTGGAACTAGGCTCTCTACCATTCTCCTATAAACCCTATTAAATTTATATGATTTTGGTCTTTTTCTCTTATACTGATGTCACTCTTGGGATAGATCATAACTACTAATGTAGAGAGGAAATATAAGAATCAGAAATTCATTTTAAACTATATTCTGTTTCTAAATTCTCAAAGAATTCATTGATATCCAATGATAGTTGTTTCAAAAAAATAGACCAAAATAAATAAATTGTTTCTGGAATCATCATGGGTCCCAGGTTGCCAGATATTGATATGAGTATTTCCTGAGTGGCAGATTTTAAGTACAAGCTGATTTGGACATCATCTTTTCCTAGCCACAGCTATTGTCATTTCCCAGCACTCACCAGTCTTTCTTTATCTTCTTCTCCATGTTTACACAAGGATTACCCCCAACCCAGTAGTTTTGCCTACAATGATCTGTCTTTCAGAATATTCTAATATCCTTTGTACTAGCAACAATCCAACTAGAGCTTCAATTCTCTGTTCAAATGCTGCATGCTTCATAAAATCTGTCCAGATGTCCCTCCATGCAAAATTAATTACTACTTCCATTTAGTTATGATTGTACTTGTTTATGGGCCTGCTTTTATGCCAGTAATCACATTGCATCATAGTTTGATAGATACTTGTCTGTTTCCTCTGATATAGTAGAAATCCTAAAGTTGGTGTTTACATTGTACGCTTGCCTGTATCCTCAGTTCTTTGCATAGTAACTGGAGCTTTTTGTCATTCAATGAATATTTATTAAAACTTAGTTAAAGTTTGGTTTCTAAAGGTGTAAAAAAAAAAAACGAAAAACATTTTGGAAATTACTATTTTGTTCTATTATCTGAAAAAGTACCTGGGTTATTTAATTTACATAGTATGTAAAGGCATAACCTTGATCTGTACATCCTATTAAAATATGAGTTCATAGTCAAACTCATTTAGCCCTCAATCTCCACTAAGCAAATTTGTTATGCACCCCAATACTTCTATTTTGGTATTCATCTAAGTACTTTCCCTCCTGTGTACAAATGGATAACCCTCTATTTTACCCCCAAGGCATATTCAAGCTTGAAAAGGACTGTAGTAATCCAAAAAGAGAAGTATACACTGTTCATTCCAGCAAACCATGACTATCAAAGAGAATGCCAAAGGGCGTTATTCATTAAAAAATGAATTAACAAGGCTTTCTACAATTTTGCTGCAGATTTTTCTTTTACAAAAGACTAAAAGAATGCATGATGCAGTGGATTCAAAAGCAAAAAATACATTCTGGCATCTATTCAAATGCAAATTCGCCTATGCTGAGTGTTCAGGTGACAGCCCCATATTTATATATTGTCTATCACTGTAACAGTGAAGCACTCAGACAATCTAATTAGGTTATTAAAATTACCTGTTTGAGAGAGACTAGATTTCCCTGAAAAGATTCTATATAAAGCTATTTTTGAATGGCAGAGAAAGGTGTATCAGGATCTTTTATGTAAAGGCAATGCTCATGAAAACAAACACAGAAACAAACCAAAACAAATTGAAATAGAAAAAACAAACAAAAATAAAATACAAGGAGTCATTTGATGAAGAATTACTCAAATTTTGCTTATAATTATTTGATTTTTGAGTTCAGATTATTTTATCTTAGCCCATACACAGTAATATATTTCAAATTTATGAGACCCTCACAAAACAGTTACAATTTGAGCTACTCTTGCATTGCAAATGTGCTTGGTCCAGCACGTTTCTCTTTTTTATGTCTATATCATTACCCTTTGGTGATTCCTGCCTTTGCCACTACCTGTAATCCTTTGTGGCAAACATCTCTAGGAATTTTAATGGAGTCAACAGAAGGAAAAGCATTTCTATGGGTTCTGACAGAAGTATTTCTAGTGACCCTAAAATGCTCATAAGTAAACCTTAAATATTTCTGTTTTTAGTAGAGTAGAACACTAATTTAACCATTCTTAAAGATGCTTATCTTTCTCTCATCTATGAAAATTGCACAAACTGTACAAATGACAACACTGATCCACTAATACTTCTTATTTAAATATTACAGCTGAAACAGCCCAGCCTAAGCAATATGAAAATATGTACTTGTGCCACCCATCCAGGTTTAAGAAGTTGGCAATAGGTGGGAAATAATGGTATATTTTGAGTTTGATGAATTTTGAACAACAAAAACAACAACATTCCATGTTTCGTTTTTGTCCTTTGTGTGGGAATGGAAATGTTGTGACATCATTTGGGTGAAAAAATTCAAGCTTCAGGCTATTGTTTTTCAACATGAATTTCATGGCATTACCTTGGTTTAATTCCATTTAGAATGATTGGAATATTTAAAATTTACTGTGAAAACAAGTGGAGCAAATGCTTGTGGGTATAATGCACATATTATAGCAAAATGATTTTTGAGCATTCTTTATTCATTTTTTTGAATATAAAAATGTTTATTGAGTATTGTTCAACAGTATTTATTCATTTTTATTAAAAATTCATAATTTCAGTCATGCACACAGCGTAACAGAAGTAGTTATCTATCGGTTTATTAAGTGAATGAAGCTTAAGTAGCATTGACTGATAGACACATTTAACCTACTGTTGTGGTTCAGATATGGCTTGTCTCCCAAAAGCTCATTTATGATACAACGTAAGAACATCTAGAGGTGAAATGGTTGGGATTGAGAGCCTTAACCTAGTCAATGCTTTTATCCACTTGAATGGATTAGCTATAGGCAGGAATGGTATGGTTGAGGGGCATAGGTTACTGGATGTGCCTTTGAAGTGTGTATTTAGTCCCTGGTGAGTATAGCTTCTTATCTGTTTCCCTGTGGCCATGTCCTAAACTGCTTTCCTCCTCCACACAATTCCTCCATGGTCTTCTGCCTTATCTTTCAGTCAGCTGTCTGTGGACTCTGTCTATGGACTGTCTATGAGACCTCTGAAACTGTGAGTCAAATAAACTTTTCCTTCTCTACATTGTTCTTGTCAGGTCTTTTGGTCACAGTCATGAAAAAGCAAACTAAAATACCTATTTAAAAGAAGGAATGTTCTTAACCATTAGACAGTCTCCAGACTGATCATCAAAACTACACTCTACAAATGAGCCAATATGTCCAGGCTTGTCCCTAGTAGAACCCTCACACATGTCCTATACTTCCTCCAAACTGGGGCACTTGGAATTTTCAGTACACCACAGGCATCTAAGCACTTTAGCCATTTTGACTTTGACAACTGTTTTACCCAAAATGTCCTTTATGCTCTACCCTGGACATCACTGGATAGCTTTATGTTTTAAAGCATTTAGAAATTGAATGATCTCACTTTAAAGAAAAAAAAAGCTTCCATACTTCTTAAAATATAAAAAATATTTTATTTTATACTTACTATTGAAGCAGCCATGGAAAAAATATAAGGATTTCCAGTGCTCAAAATCCCTAAGAGGAGTTGAAACTACTAATTTAAATTTAGGTTTTATCCCAGGTATGCAGGGATTTTTGTATTTTTGACTGAAATAAAAAAAGGAATGTTCTTAACCAGTAGGAAAAGATGAACAAATCAATATGCTGTATTTTGTCAAGGCTTTTTTGAGATGATCATATGGTTATTGTCTTTAAGTCTATTGATGTGATTAATTATGTTTATTAATTTCCATATGTTGATCCACCTTGCATCACTGAAATGAACCCACTTGATAGTGGTACACTAACTTATTAATATGTTTTTCATGTTATTTGACAGAATTTTATTAAGAATTTTTGCATCTATGTTCCTGAAGGATATTGGTCTGAAATTTTCTTTCCTGATGTGTCCTTGGTTTTTGTACCACAGTGCTACTAGCCTCATAGAATGAGTTTTGATGGGTTCTTTACTTTTCTATTTCATGGAATGGTTTGAGAAGTATTGGTGTTAATTATTCTTTGAAGGTCTTGTAGAACTTGGTTGTGAATCCCTCTGGTCATGGGCTTTTCTTAATTGGTAAGATTTTGATGGCTTCTTCTATTTCATTGCTTGAAATTAATCAAATTATATATGTGCTCCTGATTTAGTTTGGGTGTGTCATATATCTCTAGACATTTGTCAATGTCTTCAAGGTTTTCTGTTTTATTAGAGTATAAATATTCAAAATAGTTTCTATCTTCTGTATTTCAGTAGTGTCTGTTGTGATATTTCCTTTTTCATCACAGATTTTAGTAATTTGCATTTTCTCTCTTTCTCTTCATTGGTGTAGCTCAGAGTTTATCAATTTTGTTAATTTTTTCAAAGAAAGAATTTTTTCTTTTGTCAATTTTTGAATTTTTTCTCTTGTTTCAATTTCATTGTTTTCAGCTCTGATTTTAATTATTTCCTGTCTTCTGCTTTTGGTATTGACTTGTTCATCTTTTCCTAGGACTTAGAGATATAATATTAGGTTATTTATTTGTTGACATTTTATTCTTTTAATGAATGAACTCAATGCAACAAACTTTCCTCTTATCACTGCCTTCATAGTGTCCCAAAAATTTTGATATGCTATATCACTACTCTCATTTACCTCTAAGTATTTTTATTTCATCCCTGATTTCTTCTGTTATCTATTCATCATCAATAGCATATTATTTAGTCTCCAAGTGTTATAGTAGCTTCTAGTTTTTATTCTATCATTGATTTCTAATTTCATTCAACTCTGATCTCATAGAATGCAGGGTATTATCTCTATTTTTCTTTTTATTCACTAAGAGTAGCTTTGTGGCATAAGATATAATCTATTTTAGACAAGGATCTGTGTGTTGCTGAGAAGAAAATGTATTCACTCATTGATGGATGAAATATTCTATATATGTTGTTAAATCTAAATTATTGATTATTTTGTTCTATAGATTTTTTGTTTAGCTTCTGTATGGAGGATATATCCCAGTAATGAAAAAGGTGTGTTAAAGTCACCCAATATTATTGTGTTGTGCTCTATTTGATTCTTGAAATTGAAAAGCGTTTTTTATATATATATATATATATATATATATATATATATATATATATACACATACTTAGATGTTGCATTGCTTGGAGCATAAATATTTATGATTGTTATGTCTTATTGATGTATAATTCCTTTAAGCAGTATGAAATGTCCTTCTTTTTACCTTTTGATTAATTTTGGCTTGAACTCCACTTTTTCTGATACGAGGATAGAAACCTCTGCTTGTTTACATGATCCACATGAGTGATATATTTTTTCCCATCATTTCACCTTCAGTCTGTGGATTTCTTTTCCTATGAGATGACTGTCTTCAAGACAGCATATTGTTGGATCTTGTTTTTTGATCTAATATGCCAGTCTCTGTCTTTTGATTGATGAGTTTAGGCCATTAATGTTCAAAGTTATTATTGAAATCTGATTTGTGGTCATTTTGGTGAATTTCTGGTCATTAATTTGAATTAGTTTCTCCTTTGATTAACTATTCTTTTAGTGTAGTTCCTCCCTTTGCTGGCTTTCACCTTTTTTTTTTTTTTTTTCCCATTTCATCTTCATGGGATATTTTGTTGAAAATGTTCTTTCGTGCAGGCTTTCTAGCTGTAAACTCTTTTAACTTTCATGAAAGGTTTTTATTTCATTTTCAAATTTGAAGCTTAATTTTTCTGGATATAGAATTCCTGGTTGACATCCATTTTCTTTCAGATCTTAGTATATGTTATTCCAGAGGTTCCTAGCTTTGAGGGTCTTGATTGAGAAATCAGCTGAGATACAAATTGGTTTACTTCTGCACATATTCTGATATTTTTCTCTCACTGCCTTTAAAATTTTATCTTTATTCTGTATGTTGGGCATTTTCATTATAATGTGACTTGGTGTAGGTCTGTTGTAACTTTGTACATCTGGGGTCCTGTAAACCTCTATTATTTGATTTTCTATTTCATTCTTTTGGTTTGGGAAGTTTTCTAATATTATTTCACTGAAAAGATTGTACATTTCTTTGGTTTCTTTCTCTGCACCTTCATCTATCCCAATAAATCTTAAATTTGGTCTTTTCATGTTATCCCATAATTCTTGGCAGTTCTCTTCATGGTTTCTTAATATCTTCTCTCTGTGGTCAACTTTATTTTCAAGATTATGTTTTTTTGTTTTCATTGCCTGAGGTTCTGTCTTCCAAGTGGTATAGTCTGTTTGTGATGCTGACCATTCAATTTTTAGTTTGGTCTATTGCTTCCTTCATTTTGAGGATTTCTGCTTGATTTCTTTTCAGAATCTCTATCTCTTTATTAGAGTAATCTTTCATCTCCTGAATTTTATCTCCGATTTCACTTCTTACATCATTATTTATATCACAGATCAGTTTAACAATGTACATTTTAAACTCCTTCCCTGACAAATCTTCTACCATGGTGTCAATGAATTCTATCATTGGAGCATTTTGGTTTGTTTGTGGCATTTTGTTCCCTTATATATTTTTCTTCAAGTTGTTTGTGTTTCTACCTATCTAGCAGTGTGGATCTGAGGTAGAATAATTTTTGCACTGTAGATTTATAGTGCCCCTGAAGGTCTCCAGTACCTCACCTTTAAGGGTGAGACAAATAATAACAGCACCCAATGCAAACAATATACAGCCTTAGGCCAGATAGCTTCTATTAAGACATTTAGGGGCTGGGGTTGTGGTTTAGTGGTAGAGTGCTCACCTAGGGTGTGTAAGGCACTGGGTTCAATCCTTAGAACCACATAAAATTAAATAAATAAAAATAAAGGTATTGTGTCCACCTACAACAAAAAAAAATTTTTTTTAAAAGACATCTGTAGTTTTGTCACAATAAACACAAATGATGTGTTCAATTCTTGTCTACAACATAAATAGTAAGTTTGAAAAAGGGTTTAAATTTTCAAATCTGGACAAAGAGAACAGAAATGGTGTATAATATGATGTTTATGGAGGAAGGAGGCAAGAAGATAGAAGTAAAAAATTATAAGAAAGAGTGGAAAAGGAATTAATAAAGTTGGCTGTTAGCAGGAGAAAAAAAGAGAGAGAGAGAATCCAGGGAAACAGATAAGTGAGAGGAAAATGTATATATAAAGCAAAAAAAAATTTTTTTAAAGAAAAATAAACAAAAGTAAAAATAAAAGAATATACATACAACAAAACTGTAATATAGTATTCAGAGATCACAGTCCTCAATAAAATGATGCATGAAAAATACTTGGTTTCAAAAATGGTAGAAATGTGAGAGAGGAAAAAAATCATCTTAATGAAAAATTGAACAATTGTTTCCATTGGGATTCAAAAGTTTCTCAGCTTTCCTTCTCAGCAGTTAGGTAAGGTTCCCTGGAGTTTTCTGGTAGCTCCACCCTCAGGATGGTTTGTGTTGCTAAGGTGAGAAGGTTAGGCCTGGAGGCAGAGCTCTTGGAGACAGGGTGTAGGCTTAGGCATGCTTTGGTCTTTTCACTGAGTGCCAATTGGTCTGGAGATTTTAAGTCGGCACATCTACAAGGCCCAGCAATTGCTGGTCCATGTTGGAAGACTGCACCCCAGGAATCACCTTTGGGTTCCACTCATGTCATGCAGGAGCCTGTTCTTAGCCCACTACTTCACCTGCAGCCCCCATGGTTTCTCGTCTCTGATTCAGTCTCTGAGCTTGATTTCTCCCACCCTCACCCTTTCCAATTCTGGACAGGTGCTTCTCTCCCAGCCAGTCCTACAAGCAGCCAGATTGTAGGGGGAGTGGGAAAACACATGGGTTCCCTCCACCAGCATTCTCCTGTGTACAGCTCTCTCCACACTTGATTTTCTCCTGGTCAGTTAGGCACACTTTCTGTCACACGGCACAGGTTTGCCTGGCTTGTTTTTGGGCCAGACTCAGTTCTGCCAGTAATCAGATGCTGATCCTCACATCACAACTGCAATATTATTCCTTCCACTGTCTTCTGTGCACATAGCTGAGAAAGATGGTGGATTTCTTCCCATACATAGCTACCGCATAGCACAGCTCACTGTTTTATGAGCAATGATTCTGATCTCCAAGTTTTCCATACTCTGACACAACTCAGTCTTCCTAAGAATGGGGTTTCCTTTAATTCCATTATTGCTTTACTGTATTCATGTAGGGACTATTCTGGTTTACGCTTCTTGCTACTGTTGTGGCTGTGGGGCTAGAGATTTTTCTCCCTTATTTTATTATACAAGATCTTGAGTCCCCAATATATTTTGAGTGTCCAGTATGAAATTCCAGTAAAATTCCCCCTAATTTTTGATCATTTACCCACCTTGTTTAAAATCTGCCTGTCTGCTTTACTTGGTTCATGCCACAAACTCACTAGGGAAGCGCCTCTTCATTCTTCCATCTTCATATTTGTTATTCTTGTTGGCATTTTGTCACGCACCTATTCATTTATGTTTTAAGTCATTTTCCTATATCCCCCACTTATATTGTAAACTGCTAAGAAAACATATAATTATTAAAAATGTTAATTTCAGTAAAATCTGTACTTTTCTTAAAAGGAGAAAAAAATGATATGGTATTCAGAATGGAAAATGATAAAATACAATTTAATCATAAAATAGAATTTTATATATATGGAATTATATTGAACAAACAAGATTATGGGAACCAGCATGTATGAATCTCAAAATTATTTTTAGTAACTGTGCAAATTATAAATCTATGTACCATATAATACCATACATTTAAATAACAAAAAAAACTATATGTAACAATATGATTTTATTTTTTTATTTTTTATTTTTTCTAGATACATAAGACACAAGCCTGAAGTATTCATTCAAATTCAGGATAATGGTTAGTTTGAATATTAAGGTTCTTGGAATGGACAGAAACTGGTATATTAACTCTACATACTATATTTTATATCATGAGATACACACACACACACAGATCTTAAAATCATGGAAAATTGTTAATAATTTAATCAATGCAATGGGTTTATTCTGTTATTTTGTTTTCTACTACTCTTCTGTAGTTTAACCACAATGACAAAATGAATGATCTCAGTCTCATAAAGGGTCAACAGATGTTCGTTTTATATCTTTCTATTATGAGAAGATAATAACTCTGCCATTTCCCAGGTGCAAAGGCTTCTGATAGTCAGGAATTGAGTAAGACAGGAGAAAAAGTCTAATCTCAGATAAAATCCATTTCTATGCTCCTAAAAGACCCAGAGAAAGAGAATGTTACACCAAATCTGATACTCCAGACACCTAAATTTCTCAGGGTTTCTGTTACAATGAATAACAAATCATCAAGGATGCTATGTTTGATGCAACTTTTATATCCCTTTCAAATTATGATGAGTAAAGGATAGAACTTCTTTTTTCTTTGCAGGGTTGTTTTAATATATAAATTTTGAACTTACTTGCCTATAGAATCCATTCAAAGAAAATAATTGTCAACTACGAATTTTTTTAAAATATTTTATTATTAGTTGTAGGTGGACACAATACCTTTATTTTATTTATGTGGTGCTGAGGATTGAATCCAGGGCCTCACACATGCGAGACGAGCGCTCTACCACTGAGCCATAGCTCCAGCCCCTCAGCTATGAATTTGACCTACAGATGATGTTTAGCTTCATTTCTTCTTTTTCCTCATTTATGTAATGGGCTTTAATAATGTTACCTTCCTCCAAGGTATTTTCTCTTGTTTTTACAAAAATTATATAGTTATTATTTGTAAAGAGATTGGGAAAACTCTTGGCAAACAGTCAACTCTAAATTAGAATTTGTCAAATTTAAAAAGTGGGAGGGATGGTGGGTATGTTATCAACTGTGCCTGCAAATGATGTTTGTGATTGAACATTTTAAGTAATCATGAGAAAACTGAAACACAGCAACACTTTCAAAGTTACACTTATTGATCACTTTGGGTGGTTTGTGGATTATGTTAGCCCATTTTTTTCTGCTATGACATAATACCTCAGACTGGAAAATGTATTTAAAGATAAGAAATGTATTTCTCATAGTTCAGAGGCTGGAAAATCCAAGATCAAAATTCTGTTGTTTTAATCAGCTTTTTTCACTGCTGTGACTAAAATACCAGACCAGGACAATTGTAGAGGAGGAAAAGTTTACTTGGGGGCTCACAGTTTCAGAGGTCTCAGTCCATGGGCAGCAGGCTCCATTCCTAAGGGCTCAAGGTGGGGCTGAATATCATGGTGGAAGAATATGGCAGAGGGAAACAGCTCACATGATGATCAGGAAGGAGAGAGAGAGAGAGAGAGAGAGAGAGAGAGAGAGAGAGAGAGAGAGAGAGAGAGGACCTCTACTCTCCAGGTTTAAAATATATAACCCATAAACATACCCACAATGAACCCTTTCCTCCAGCCACACCCCACCTGCTTCTACTTTCCACTCAGTTAATCCTGTCAGGGATAAATTCACACTGATTAGGTTAAGGATGTGGCCCAATCATTTCTCCTCCAAACTTTCTTGCATTGTCTCACAACTGAAATTTGGGGGGACACCATATCTAAACCATAACACCTATATCTGGTGAGGACCTTCTTGTTTTGCCATACCATAGCAAAAGGGCATACAAGAAAAAGAGAAAGGGAGGAAGCAAGAGAGAGGGGTAAGAGGAGGCTGAGTTTGTAACTAACCTTCCCTTATTAGACAATTCATGAAGGAAGAGCTCTCAGCACCCAATACCTCATAGCAGGCCCTACCTTCCTTCTTTACTTCCCTACTTTAACTTTGGGGACTAAGTTTCCAACACAAGAAATTTAGAAGACATATTCCAACCATCAAAGTGGTTATCCAGTAGCAAGGAGAAGCAAAAATTGCAACCTTTAGCCTCATGAATCTAGATTACACGAATAGTCTATATAGCATGCAGAGCTAAAATTTTGCCATATAGATAAAAGTTTCTCCATCTAAATTTCCTTCTAAATATAAATATGCATAAGACTACTTTCATTACTTATTAGTTTTTAATGTAAGGAAATTTATCTGATTGTATTCATCTATAAAATAGAGAAATCCATCATCTGTAAAATATGGATAACTGAGAAAATTATTTCAATCAAAAAGCTTCAAGTTATACACACACACACATAAAGATTTACTATGTCATATTTATGTTTTTTTTCTTTCAAAGACCCATGTGGACAAGGCCATTAGAGTGAGACACAGTATTCCAAGGTCATTAATCTAATCTATTGTTTGGTTTTCCTGGAAAAGTTCCATGACAAACACTGTGAGAGCAATGGTTGAGTAGGAACCAATGTGGGGACAAGAGTGCCAGACTCAGCTTCATCCCCACCGCAGACCAAACTGAGTTAGTGGCAGCAACAAGTTAGATAGCCTATTTTTCTACCTCTATTTTAAAACTATCTCTAAATTATAATATTTTTTTGGAATAATCAACACCACACAAAACTGATTTATGCCAAGAAAAAAGAATATCAACAAAACTGACGTATTCATTAATTCATTGGGAAGTGAAGAATAAGAATTTGGAAATAAATGGAATGTGTGCCTTTAAGCAAATTAGAATTCCTTGCAGACTTGGTTTCCTTATACATAAAATAATCAGACTGGAATAAAATCTCAGGGTCCATGTCTGCTGTGAAATTCCTTGATTGTATGAGTCATCTCCTTGTTTGCTTTCCAAGCAGGGCCCATACTGGCCCTAGAATGGTTAGAGGGTCAAGCCTCTCTTTCAAGAACAAGAGGTCACTACCATTGACATCAATGGAAATTGCCTGTGTCCTTTAAGCTTGCATTGCTCAAAGATCATGTCTTCTGAATAATTCCAAGAACAGAAGGAACAGTTTGATGTGAACAAGAGGGTAAATGCTAGTGCCATAATTCTTCAATGCTTGTCACAAAAATTGGAGAAAGAGCTCATTGCAATCAGGGATGATCTCTGAAAAGGAATAATAAAGAGAAAAGCTGTCACTGGAAGTGGTTTTGAATAAAGGAGAAATCCAGAATAAGAAAGAATTATTATTTTGAAATCTGACATCTTTTCTTCCCCCTTGAAATTCCAGTTTATATTGACTGGCTTTGTAGTTTACTTTGTTGCATGTAGGTAGAATAATGAAAGCTATAATGTCAAGGACTAAAGAGAAGTACACATAAGACTGTCACATCATCATCACCATCAATTATATTGTTGAAAGCCTACAGAATGTATGACACGTTGCTATGAAAAATGAGTTCTCTTCTCCCAGCTTAGCTTGAAATGTATTTCCCTGACTGTCTTAGAAGGAAGAAAACTCTCAGTCTACCTCCATTCTTCAGACTCTATCTCCTCAGATAATGGGGGATATTGGAAGAAACCTACCTCCCATCCTAAGAAATGTAAATACAGAAAAACAGTTTTTTTCCTCCTGCTAGGTGTCTCTTTATTTTTGCAATATGTAATTTTCACACGTATGATGTGTTGTGAATACAAAATTATGACCAAAATACAGAACAAAGTTAAATGTATTCCTCTTATTTATATGTGTATAGCCCTAAAACTAACTGGTAATATAAAAAAATAACAGTTACAAAAACACAACTAAAGCAATAGTCAAAAAGATAGTACATCAGTTTGCAGAATTGGTGAAAATAATTTTTATATATTCTGAATTTAATACCAAGTAGGATAAATACAAAGGGATTCATATTTAGATATATAGTAGTTAATATTCAAGGAAAAACAAGGAAACTACTTAAAGAGTCAAAGAATAAATTATCTAAAAATAAAATCATTTATACTAACATCCAACTCCTTATAATACAATAAGGGAAGTCAGAAATAAGTGAAATAATATTGTAAAAGTATTCAGGGAAAATAATTGTAAATCTTCAATTGTGTATTACTGAAACTCTATTTCAAAAATGATAGTTGTTTAATTTTAAACAAACACAATCTGAATTTACTATCTACAAACTCATGGAAAATATTGTAGTCCATAAAAGTGCCTTAATGAAATTAAAAGGATGGTTAGATATGTAAAAAGAAAAAGTAGAAAACAAAGTGGTGAATGTTTATTTTCAAGAATCTAAACACACATTATATAAAACAAAAGTAAAATATTTATCTCTGGACTCCAGAAAAAAATAGACATAACAAATTAGAAAATAATAATACCTAAACTAGGAAGAAGGTAAATCATTCAGAGGTTAAAAAAACAAAAACAAAAACCCTCCAAGATCTTTGTATTGTTCATGAATAATAAGATATTGATTGAGAGAGATCCCTTCTGACTAGGATATAGACTACTGGAAATAACATCACTCCAAATCTAGAAGGAAGAAAAAACTCTGAAGCCATCTGAAGGTGGCTATTATGGGAGAATCAAGTAGATTGAAACTAAGTTCCTCCAAGAAGAGATAGCCAGAGCCCTGACTGACCTATGGGGGAAATGTGCCAGAAACAATACAAGAATAAGAAGAATCCAACTTTTTCTTTTCTTTTTGCACAATTACTAGAAGGTAATTATGGGCTAGAATGAGACTAGAGAAATTATGGGAGCCATTTTATGCATTTCAAGCCAGCATAAAGGGAGTATATGTCCATTTGCAAGACCTTCACCACAGACCTCCCCATAAGTCATAAGAGATAATGGATATGGAGCAGGAGGCTGGAGAAATCTTCCTTGGTGATACAAGCCAGAAGGCTGAACACAGCCACTGAATCAATAAAGGAAGGAACACATACCCAAACTATCACCTCAGAAGAAAAAATGTCTTCTGGTGTTGGAGCAGGGCAACAAACCATATTGTCCCCAAGGGGAAGTGAAGACAGAAGACAATGGGGTCCTTTCAGAGTACTGTGAAAAATTTAGAAACTGTGAGGGAAAAAAAAATCTTTCCAAAATTAAAATGAAATTTTCTTTTTTTTAAAGAAAGCTTCAACAATCCATTTCTGGTAGATATGCACTGCAATGAATGTCAATGATCTTCAGGCAAAAGGAACATAATACTAAACAGAAACCTGATATTTCTTACTAAAAGAAATAAAAAATTCTGAAAATGATAAAAAATAAATAAATATTTTTAATTGCCCCAAAACTAATGTATAAAGCAAAAGTCATAAAAATATATTGCGTTATTTATAGTATATATAACAGAAAATGGATGATAATAATTACACAAAATACAGAAGGGAGGAACAGAGTAGAGAGTGGTAAGGTTCTACATTATGCACCGTGAGATATGTAATATTTGAAGGTGTATTGTTTATAATTGAAAGTTCACAGTTTAGCTGGGCTCAGTGCATACCTGTAATCTGAGCTACTTGAGGGACTAAGACAGTAGGATCATAACTTCAGGCCAACCTGGGCAAAAGACCTAGTCTCAAAATAAAATTAAAAAGGGCTGGGAAATGTAGCTCAGTCGGGGAACACCCTTGAGTTTAATATCCATCACAAAAATAATAAATAAATAAAAGTTAATAATTTAAGCACTAGGTAACATAAGCTAACATTGATAACATAAACTTTAAAAACAAGTTTTAGTAATAAGCCAAAAACAAGGGTAAATTGAAATAATACATAGTTAAAGGTAATGTAAATTACTTTGAATTTTGATATCTGGTAATGGAAGTCATTCAGATTTGTTATTCTCCAAGATTTTCTTGGCTAATCATTATCTCTGTATTTTCATGTGAATTTAGGAATAACCCTTTTTATTTTTATATACTTAAAATTTTATTAGGATTATGAGCCGGGCACAGTGGCTCATGCCTGTAATCCCAGCACTTGGGAGGCTGAGGCAGGAGAAACGCGAATTCAAAGTCAGCCTCAGCAATGGCAAGGCACTTAGCAACTCAGTGAGACCCTGTCTCTAATAAGATACAAAAAAGGGCTGGGGATGTGGCCCAGTGGTCGAGTGCCCCTGAGTTCAATCCCCGGTACCAAAAAAAAAAAAAAAAAAAAAAAAAAAAAAAATTATTAAGATTATGAGTTTCAGTACATATTTGGAAAATTTGACCAGCACTGACAAGTTATAATGTCAAGCCTTCCAATTCAAAAACACGAAATAATCTGCAATTATTTGGATTGATTACAAAATTTTCTCCATATTGATCTGTATTTGTATATATTTAAAAATACAAAGCTTTTTATTAGTTTTATTTTTAGGTAGTTCTAGTTTTAATAATATTTTGTTACATATTTTTGTGACTTTCATTATCTCTTTGTCTGTTTATATGTGTTAGCTTTTCATCACTTTGACAAAATACCTGAAAAAATCAAACTACAGGAGAAAGGCTTATTTTGGTTCGTGATTTCATAGATTTTAGTTCAGGACCAGCTAACTCCATTGCTCTTAGTCCTATGACGGGTCAGAAACATCATGGCATAGATCATGGTGAAGGAAAGATGCACACTTCATGGCAGCCAAGAGGCAGATGAGAGAGAAAGTGTCCAGGGCCAAGGTTTAGTTCCCAGAAGAATGACTCCAAGGACCCACTCCCTTCAACTATGTCTTACTCCTACATTTTCCATCACCTCCTAATAGTCTTTTCAGCTATAAATTCATCATGGATAAACCCATTGACGAGGATAGTGTCCTCTTGATCATATCATGTTCCAAAAGCTCCACCTCTGAACCTTTGTAGGTAGCAGACAAAATCTTCATTATATGAGACTTTGGGAGACATTCCAGATTCAACTGTGACAATATAAAAATACAATTTATTTATTTCTAGGAAACTTATCAGTTCATTTATTAAATGCAATAATGTTTAATCTATATTCTCTTTTTAGTTTTCTACATTGGTCAATTATGAACAATGACATATTTATTTATTTCTAATAGGTGTACCATTTATCTATTTGCTTTATCATATTATACTGACAGGAAATTCTGATGAAATGTTGAATCTACATGATAGCAAAAACCCACAATGAGAAAATCCTGATTTGGGGAAAAAATCTTTCAACCAGTGATGTTTGTTGTGAGTTTTGTGCTTCCTTTCTTTTTTTGCTGGCTATCCTTTATGAGGTTAACCAAATTCTATTCCTACTTTTATAAAATTTTTCATCATGACTAGCTAAATTTTATTGTGCTAAGTTTATGCCTCTACTAAGATAGTCATATAACTTTTCTCTGTCATTTTGTTAATGTAAAAAGTTATGCTGCCAGGCGCGGTGGTGCATGCCTGTAATCCCAGCACTTGGGAGGCTGAGGCAGGAGGATTGAGAGTTCAAAGCCAGCCTCAGCAATGGTGAGGTACATAGCAACTCAGTGAGACCCTGTCTCTAAATAAAATACAAAAAAGGGCCGAAGATGTGGCACAGTGGGCGAGTGCCCCTGAGTTCAATCCTTGGTACCAAAAAAAAAAAAAAAGTTATGCTGACTCATTGCCTAATGTTAATACAAATTTACATGTTTATATGTATCAGTAAATATGAAATGGCAATATTTAAGGGTCTTGCCTCAATGTTTATGCAGATTATATATTGTGTTATTCCTTTTTGTAATATGTTTGGCAACCTGGAGGATCAAAAAAAAAGTAGGATTCAAAAGTGAGTTGAGAATTATTCGTCCAATAAGGAATATGGCCAGGACAAGCAGAAAAGAAAAAATAATAATAATAATAAGGAAAAAGGAAAATTTGTCTGTGTTAAACTTAGTAGTTTCATTGTCCTAAAAGACTAAGTTGTGTTGACATTTTAAATTTTAAGATATTGTAAGCTCATTTTACATATTTTTATATTATATGAATTATATAATATAAACTACAAGAAGATGCATATTGTAACATCTGGAAAATATGGCTAAAACTATTAATAATTTGAGAAGTGAATTGGAGCATTGTGCACAATCTTGGCCAAATTTTTAATGTGTCCTTGGTGCATACTTAATTTTAGTAATGTCCTGATAAATTTCATATGCCTTTAGGGAAACATCTAAAAGACAATTGTATACATTCTTGAAACCCTGAGGTACCCATCCTATTAATCCTAGGTGTAACATAGGAATAGTGCCAAGGATAAGAAATGTGGTAATTTGAAGTTGTGGGCCTAATATTTCTCAACATGCAATCTCCTCTCCCAAGGGAAACCCATGCTTCCATCCTTATTCAGCTATTGGAGTGCAACAAGAAAAATTCCATATAGAAGAGTTGAGTGAAATACTCTAATGATGAAGAAGGGTTCAAGTCATCCTCTCCTTTCTCACTCTCACTTCCATCAAGGCCTGAATATGCTTCTTCAGAATTAGGCTTGGAAGTCACATTTACTGAGAGAGGTATGCTTCTGGCTTAGCTTGGGTGGTTGGCTTTTGGAATGGGATAATACTTTGGAATGCTTTTTGCTGATTTTCCCTTTCAGATTCTTTCTCCATTGAAGCTGTGCAGTTAGATAATCAGGAACACCCTTTGCTCCTTTTTCAATATTAACTGAATATTGGAAAATGGAATTGTGCACTGCAAAAAAGATAAATCAAAGAAAATTCTCTTTATGTTTGTTTTAAATCAGTCTCTTACTCTAAGGGACAAGAATATTTCTTGTTGCTTAATAGCAACTTACTCAAGTTCATCCAAGGATGGAATCAGATTGGGGGCTCAAAATTCACAAAATAACAAACAACTAATTTAACTGGAACACTTTCAATGCGTGTTATATACTAAGATGACCGGTAGTATTTTAGATGCCCACATTCTAGATATGTTAAGCAGATCCTTCTATTAAGCCCATAGCTAATAATTTATATTTAATTATAAAATACTGTAATATATTTAATATCATAAGAGACTCAGAAATAAAATTATCCAAGAACCTCAAGGAAGAGAAGAACACAACAAAAAACAAAAATTTTGAAAGAAAAATCTACTTTAAAAGATTGTTTTTCAATATTGTATTAACCGCATTGCAAATTCACTAATGGATCCCTCATAAAATCCAGCTTCACATAAAAGATAACTATGTTAAAATACATCATTTCTTTGTCATGATATACACACATAAACACTATCACTCATTTATACTTTTGGAACCAGATAGAATAAGCCCAACTCTTCTCTATGCCAGGAAAACAGGAGGAATGAGAGACTTGGAGGTAAGGTCAATGTCAGTACGAAAGTTATAATTTGTATAAAGTGCCTCTAGGTCTCTATATTGATTAGAACTGAACCTTTCATACTGAGAACATGCATTTATAGCTCCCAATTAATTGGTACACTTTTATCCTTGTATCTAAGAAGATATGGGAAAGAAAGGATTTAAAAAATGGTGGAAAAGGATCCTCTTTCAAATGCTCAATGGAAAAAAAAAAAAAAACTTTCCTTTGTTTATAAGACAGAACTGTATTACCATTTATATTTTCTCCAAAGTGGAGCTTCTTCTAAATAGCATTGTATCATTTATTAGTAATTGTACATCTCATAATATGAAACAAAGTACTTACAAGCACTAGGCACTCATGAAATATATTTGAATTATGCATTGGCAAAAAGAAATAAAATGAATTAATAACACAAGAAATTATGCATTATCTGTGAAGACAATGCAATTTTTGTCTATTTTTCCAGTTAATTGGAATAGCTTTGCTATCCTTTTTGTTCATTTGTAGCCTTTCTCTAGTGCTTTAATTGACTAATTCAATATTCTTTTCACAGTCTGATAATGTTTATTGCTAGTAAAAACAGATAAAAATAATACACTGAAATCTGTTACTGCTCAGAAAGGTGAAGGTATTGCTTTCTCCTAATAATTACATTGTCTTATAATTCACACTCATAGAATTGTGGCCACTGAATTTTTATTGATTTATTCTGTTTAAAAAAAACAGATGGTCACTGGAACTTTTAGTCAAATCAGTTGCCTTCCTAAATTGATGAGTCATTTCCACTAAAATGGCCATTCCATTACACAGTTAGTTATTCATAGATCTACATTTGTAACTGTACTATATCTTACAGCCAAAAAGTTATAAATTTTAATAAGTGGCAAACAAATACAAAAATGATGAGTAAGCACATTGATACAAGGGCCATTTTCTGGTTTTGGTTTTTTTTTTTTTTGTTTGTTTGTTTGGGGTATTTTTGTTTGTTTCTTTGTTTCTTTGTTTTGGGGGGCTACCAAAGATTGAACTCAGGGTCACCTGGCCATTGAGCCACACATTCCCATCCCATTTCATATTTTATTTCGAGACAGGGTCTCATTGAGTTGCTTAGCACCTTGCTTTTGCTGAGTCTGGCTTTGACCTCTTGATCCTCCTGCCTCAGCCTCCCAAGCTGCTGGGATTAGAGGCCTACACCACCAGGCCAGGCATAAGGGGAATTTTCTTAAAATAAAATGCTATACAGAGGAAAGCTTAATTAAGTACCTCAAAAAATAAGAGAAATTCAATAATGATTTAATGCATAATATACACATAGATCATAAGAATTCAATGAAATCTTAAGACATAAAGTAAAATCCCCTTTCAGAAGACTGGAAGCACCCAAGAAAAAATTAATTATAAGGACAAATGATAGATGATACATAGGTAATCAAGGTAATCAGGCAGATAGAAGATAGGTAGGCAGATAGATAGAAGATAGGTAGATGATAGATAGACAGATAGACATTTTAAAATAATAAGATGTGTATTTCCAAGGGTATATAGCCAGGAGTTCACTGGTTGTTTACTCATGAAGTGATTTTATTTACTCAAAGTCTATGTACTTTTCCCTGAGACTTAGACTCCTGTTTTTAAATGTCTTTTTTGATGGAGATATAATAGAAAAAGAAGGCATGATACTAGACAAAAAGGCCCGTATATCAGGTAAATAATTTGTACTTATCTTGTAAAATTAGAAGCTATTAGTTACCTTTATGTAATAAAATTACAGAATATTTTTTGATTACTGTAAACATGTAGGATAGTGGTAAAGGGAGCAAAACTAGTGAGGATTCTGATGGTGACAAAAAGAGCTTAAGACTTGTTGCCCTTAAAGAAAGCAGGTCATAAATTTTAGCGACTTTGCAGAGGTCCAGTTGAAAAGATTTAGACATCTGTTGAATGTGGTAGGATCAGGCAACAAAAAACAGCTCCTTGTATTTACATCCTCCCTTTTATTCACTTAGAAACCCTTAGCATCCAAGTTGTAGTTCTTCTATAAAAACATTGATGATCACTTACTCCAAACTATAAATAATTTGTCATTTCTTCTACAAAGAAATATTTTTCCTATATAGTACTTTTCCCATTATTCTTCTGACTAGTTTGTGTTTTTCTACTCCAGTCTCATACTTTAGCTTACTGCCTGGGAAATAGAATATGTTTGATTTTTTTTGTCATGTATAAAATTTATTTCAGTCAATAAAAACTTCCAAAAGTGAGTGGCTTTAAAATGAATGTGTATTACTTAAATTAAGAGGATAAACAGTTTATGAGAGATAAAAGTATTTAATCCATAAGTGATGAATTTTTTGGAAAACTAAAATAAAATTTCAAACAAACAGTTGTAAATATCACTGTGGATATTGGAAAAGATTTTTTTAAAGATGGAGAGAAACTTCCATCCATGAGGATTAAATGGAATAACCAAAGAAGAACATACAAATCAACATAATAAGAGAATGCATAGTAAGTTCTAGGTTCTTAATATAATAGCAATATATAAAGAGAAAAGAAAAAAGAGTTGGGGGCAGGAAATCCAAATACATTAAAAGGAAAAATCATCACAAATTAATTTTTAAAGCAATTTAAAATTATATATTTTCATGGACTAAATCTTAGAGACAAAGAATGAACACATTTTCTATTTTCAAAAAGCAGTAGATTAGTGGAAGACATAAACAAGTAATGAATGAAGCACAGCAAAATGTCACAAGTTTTACAAGAGTATTGTTAAATAATTAGAGTATTAAAAATTAATCAGACTGTATGGATCATGGAAGGCATGACCAAAACTACATGATCAAAAGGTTTGTGTTTTATGACCAATAGCAGTCCAGGTCAAGATGCCAGTGCAAGCAGCAGAGAACTCCTTATGGGAACCACAGGAGTAAGAGAAACAATGTTTGTTTAGGAACCCACAAGTGGGTCAGAGTAAATGGAACATGGAGTCTAAGAGTGGGAGCTGGATAGAGGTGAGAAAGAAAAAAAAAAAAAAATAAGTGGAAGCCATACCACAAACAACTCTCTATTCGTTACTAAGGAGTTTGGGCTTTGACTTAACAGTATGAAGTATGATGAAACACTGGTAGACTTTATGCAGACAATTTACATAGTATGATGATGACTACCATGTCATCATTATGAGAGTTGAAAATATTGGAGGCAGAAAGCATCTTTAGGAGGCCAGTCATTCCCTCAAGGTATGAAATTCCAAGATGCTGAAATACAGTTGTCAGCAAGTGGAAATGCTGCTTGATTGTGTAGTTCCAGAAGAGAGGGCAAATTGAAAGATTTTAGAGGATTTGTATAGCATCTCTGGCAAGTGTTAATATGTCAGAGCTCTAGAGCTTTGAGCAAAGATGTGAATCTTCTGCAAATAACTTTTATACTTTTAAGAAACAGTTTGTGGCTTGCCATTGGGCCCTGACAGTAATCTAAAGTTCTGCAAACTGGACTGTTAATGAGCTGGGTGTTATCTGATGCAGAAAGCCATAAATATGTGATATGTAGGAAGCATACCATCATTAAAAGCAACGATGTGTACAGACAGTCCCCACTTTGCATGGCTCCAATGTACACCAATTCTAGACACCACAGCTTAGTTTAAACACCAGTTGGTCTCCCTAGAGCACACTTTAAATCCAAAGTACCACAGTATATTGAACTTGAGCAATTGTATAAAGTACAAACTTTACTGCTGACTCTTCAATCCACAAATAATATGTAAATAAAAAAATGTGTATCCTGATCAGTAACCAATTATGCCACTTTTTTTTCAAAGTCTATGGATGATTAGTTATTGTAAATATGTTACTCAGTTCATGCTTTGACAGGAAATAAAATAATTAAGTTGCCTCTTCTTCTGCAGTGATAAACCTATGCAACTACTGACAATAACTGATAACTAGAAGGGAATTAGCCTAGGAAGATGAAAATTAAACAAAATAAATAAGTGATATTCATTGATATGAAATTTGAATCAAACAGAGTTTCAGAAGAAATAGTTGAATGTCAAACTGCTGCCATTAAATAGCCCTTGACATGTGGTCAGTGAAACTTTGCAGATCGAAGTCATAGAAAGAGGAAAATGATTGAAACAATGATGATATCCCTGGGAAAATTCCACATTAAACCATCTCTTGGAGATGCTCCACTGCGCTGAACATGAAACATAGAATTTTGGTAGCTGAAACAACCTCAGAAGAAAAGTATGACAATTTACCAAGAAAAGATGCTTATTCCATATTGTGAGTTATGTGGCATGGTGAAGAATGTTTAAGATACTGTTCAGACTTCTTTAGATGAGTTTTAACAATAAATAAATATTTTCAATGTTTTGGTGTATTAGAGTAAACTTAAATATTCTAATACTCTTTAAATATTGTTGCAGTGATAAGACTAGTATTATTAATCTAATACTCTTCAAATACTATTTACAGTGTAACAAATAACCTATAATTTTTACTATCTTCTTTGGTTTCCTGTACATTTATAACCAACAGTAAGAGTTTTTAATATTCTGACACAAATTTAAAGACTAAAATATAATCGATATTTTTCAAACTGAAGGGATCAGGTCTTAGTAACTTTGTAGTTCTGTACTGCCATGAAAATATCACCAAGGACTCAAAGCCTTCAGGAATGAAAATTTTATTTCTTACCTACTGAATTACCCCAAACAGCTGAAGTGCCAGCTAAGGGCAGAGGCAATATGTTAAAAGCCATGGAACAACAAAGAGCAACCACGACCAATATCATTTCACAGAAAACACATGCATACCTTAACTAATCACTTCTTCTACCTCCTTCCCCTAATTTCATGATTTAAATATTGCTGTTGACTATCTTTACCAATTTGAGTTTCAAGTTACTAAGTTTGGATTGTGACTGAACTCAGGGAAGACTTCACATCAGGGCTAAATATGCAGCCTGAGGAATCTTTATTTCTTTTCTCTTTGTAAGAGATGATGTTTCATGCAAGTAAGAGTTGCATAATTTTGGATGGAAACATAGTATGATATCGTTGTTGCATGCAATCTACAACATGAAGAAAAACCAAATGTCGTGATTAGAAATTACACGAATAGGTTCTGAGTTATTATGGTATTTTGTGAATCATAAGCCCCTTTGCTCTCAGCTCTCTGACATTGGGCTTTCTATAGAACTATCTTCCTCCCTTTTCAGCCTCATGGGCCCAGAGTAAAGAAGTTGACCCACCATGAACTGAGTCTCTGAAATCATGAGCCAAAATAAACACTTCCCTCTCTAAAAAAAAAAAAAAAAAAAAAAAAAAAAAAGCAAAAACTATCTTCCTGGAGTTGGAGGTGGGGTGGAGAATAATATTTTCATCCAAATGACTTTATCGTCTTTTGTTTTGCTCCCCACACACTTCTAACTTCTCCCAACCACTTGGACTCTTTTCTTCATGGGAAGTGGCGAGGATCACACAAAATGCATTTTTCAAGCTTTTTCCAACTGGTTTCTGGTTCTGTACTATCTATCAATGGGAGGCACAATTAAACAATCTGAAGATATAAAAATCAAAAGACAAGTTTGTCCTTTTTCCTTCTCCTGTATTTTAGAGCAGACTATGACACCTTCCAAATTTCTATTAAAGCAGAATAGTCCATAGTATCATTAGAACAAACTTAGAGCAAAACCTCCACTGAGTTCCTTGGTTCAGTAAAACTATTTATCTTTGTGCTCTCGCATTATCAATCTAACTGACATTTCTTCTTTTTTTTTTTTTTTACTTCCCCAAACTTTTGAATAATTATTATTTTAAATTTTCAATAGAAAAATGACAATGCCTTGTTTCCTGATCAAACAGGACTGCTGATTGCTTGAACACTGGGCTTTGAGAATAAGGAGAAATCAATGATTGTGATAATCTCAGTTTAACAATTGTCTAGATGGTGAATAATAGGTTTATAAGTGGTGCTGATATGTAATCAATAATCTCAATTGGTGCCAATATTTCAAGCAGAGTGAAGACTTCAATGAAAACATGGAATTTATATTTAGGGCTCACTTTCTCAGCTTTTACTTAAACCGCACTTATAGTTATTTCAGTTCCTCATTATATTAAGAGAAAACTGAAATTGAATTGGAATGCTCATTATTGTAAAACAAATCTCAGTAATATATTTTTTAAAAACATGAACAAATAGTAATAAAGAAATAAGTTATAGGCCACTGTTTCAAAATTATATGATGAAGGTAAGAGATTTATAGAATGATATCAAAATGGGATATCATTTTTGATGATGGAAGATGTAGGCAAATGTCATGATTAGATACAGAGGAAAGAGAATATACAAGAGGATGAGAATTAAAATGTCAGCAAAAAGAGAAAAAAAGTTGGTAGTATATGAGATGGATATCATTACCCTAAGTGTATGTATGAAGTCACGTATGGTGTGAGTATACTTTGCATACAACCAGAGATATGTAAAAATGTGCTCTATAAATATAATATGAAATGTAATGCATTCTGCTATCATTTTTAACAACTTAGAATACAAAATAAATAAATTAAAAATAAAATAAAATGTCAGCAAAAGTGAAAAGGAGATTAATAACAGCTTCCTAAAGGAGAAATGGATCATATACAAAGATAGATCCACCAACCTGGACAATTAATAAGAGTCATTAAATTCTAGGAGAATTCGTGAACAAAGGGAGAAAAAGGGAAGATGGTCTTGGAAAATATAAATGAACTAAACAATTTACACTTAATGAATTTAATGTCCTCACAACCAACATTTTCTGCACAAAACATGCTTCAACCCAATACTTATTGAAAAGCAAGGACAGAATAAGTTGAGGTCACCAAAACAAAAAATTACATTATTAGAGCCTGTAATCCCAGCACTGAGGAGGAGGATGCAGGAGAATCACAATCTCAAGTCTAGCCTGTTTAATTTACTGAGATCCTACCTCAAAATAAAATAAAAAGAATGGAAAATAATTTTTTAAAGGCTTGGGATATAACTCAGTACTAAAGCACTTGTTTCATATGCACAAGTCTGTGGTTTCCAACCCTGACACCATTAACACACACAAAAGATAGCAATTGGGATGAAAACCAAATTCAACAATGATGAGGAAATAGGTTTCTATGCCCATTCAGCCAATCAGCTTATATAACTAGTTATATGTTGATAAAGAATAGGACTTATGCCCGGCGCGGTGATGCACGCCTGTAATCCCAGCACTTGAGAGGCTTAGGCAGGAGGATCATGAGTTCAAAGCCAGCCTTAGCAATGGCAAGGCACTTAGCAACTCAGTGAGACCCTGTCTCTAATAAAATACAAAAAAAAAAAAAAAAATGCTGGGAATGTGGCCCAGTAGTCTAGTGCCCCTGCGTTCAATCCCCCTTACCAAAAAAAAATAAAAAGAATAGGACTTGTATTAACTGGGGTGTGTGTACTTATGTGGACCTACATGCAGTATTATGTGATTATATGTAATACATAATATCATTTCATTATTTTTCCTTAGGTTAATAGTGTTTTCAAATAAATAAGATATAAAAAATTAAGCATAATTGTTGTATATATATATTTTAAATATTTATTTATTTATTTATTTGTACACAATACCATTATTCTTATGTGGTGCTGAGGATCGAACCCGGGTCGCGCACATGCTAGGTGAGCGCTCTACTGCTGAGCCACAACCCCAGACCTGTTGTATATATAATTTTTCAGAAGAACTTTTAACTGATTTTTTTCATATTATGAATACACAATGTTTAGAGCCATTGCATTATGGTATGAGAGCATTAGCTTGGTAATCCACAGATTTGAAGTGTTGGACAGGCTTATACTATTTATAATGCTTTAGGTAAATCATTTTCTGTTTTAAGTTCCTATTGCTTCTACAAGAACTTGTCACAATTTTAATGCTATAAACCAACACAAACTTATCACTAAACATTTCTAGAGATAAGAAGTCCGAAATGGATTTACCTGGGCTAAAATCAAGATATAAACAGTCTGAATCCCTTATATACTCCAGTGGTGAAGCTGTTCCCTCCTATTTTCAGCTTCTCTGGCTGGTATGCATTTCTTGTCTAATAACCCCTTTATTCATCTTCCAAGCCAGCAATGGGCAGCAGAGTCTTTTGCACATTCTAATATTCTAATGTTTACTCTTCTGTTTCTTGCTTTCACTTCATGTTTGGCCCAACATACTAATCAAAACTAGTCTCCCCATCTGAAGTCTTTAACTTAATCACTTCACTTCAGCAAAGTTGTTTTGTGATGTGAAATAACATTTTTAGAGGTTCAAGGGATTAGCTTTTGAACTTTTTTTTTTTTTTTTTTTTTTTTTTTTTTTGGTGCAGACTTGGTGGTGAGAACTTTTCTATCTATCACAATCTTTTTTACTCATATGCAAAATAGTGTAGGCCCATAAAAAGACATTGAAAGTAAAATAATACAAAAATAAGTATGAAAACACTTACTTAACTCTAAAGCATTTTAAATCCCTAAACTCCTGCCTTTGAACCTGTGTGTGTATGTGCATACATGCACATGTGTGCGTGAAAGAGAAAGGTAGGGGAGAGAGAGACTGGAGAATGGGATCAAACCCAGGGGTGCTCTACCATTATTCTACATCCCCAAGCCTTTTATTTCATTTTGATACAGGGTATTTCCGAGTTACCCAGGCTGCCCTTGAACTTAGGATCATCCTGTCTCAACCTCTAGAGTGTGATTACAGGTGTGTTCCACCATGCATAACTCATTTAACTTTTCTTGGCTTTACTTTTCAGTGAACCAAATCATTACTTCCATCAATAACAAAATAAATCTGGGTGATGGTTTTCAAGATGACAGATCATAGGCAATAGAAGCAAGAATAGACACAAATAGAAAAGTTGCATCAATCTAAAAAGCATCTCAACAGTATCAACAGTAATATAACAATTAACATAGTGAAGAGACAGACAATCCACATCGCGGGGAAATATTAAAAAATCATAAATCTGGTAAGAAGCCACTGTCCGAAATACATAAAGAACCCAACTCAACAGCAAGAAAACAGCCCAAATTAAAATTAGGGGAAGGAAATGAATAGACATTTCTTAAAAGACAACATAAAAATGCTCAATATCACTAATCATTAGGGAAATTGAAATCATAGCAAGATGTCATCTCACATCTGGTTGAGATTTCTCATGGGGCAGATCTACTGATGGCCTGACTCCCTTAGCTTTTGTCTTTTGAGAAAGTCTTTATCTCCCTTTTATTTTCACAGAATAGGTTTCCTGGGTATAGTGTTCTTTGTTGGGCACCTTCCTTTTTTTCTTTCATTCAGTGCTTTGAATACAGGCCACTCCCTTCTGGCCTACAAGATTTCAGCTGAAAAATCTCCTGGCAATTTCACAGTGCCACCTTTGTATGTAATAAGTCACTTTTCTCATGCTACTTTGAAAATACTCATTTTGTCTGTAATTTTGAAACTTTTATTATAACACATTTTGGTATGAGTTTTTTTTAGATTTGTCTTATTTGGTATCCTTTGGACATTGTAGATCTGGATTTCCATTTTCATTTTTTTTTTTTTTTTGTACTGGGGATTGAACTCAGGGATTCAGGGGCACTCGATCTCTGGGCCACATCCCCAGCCCTTTTTTGTATTTTATTAGAGACAGGGTCTCACTGAGTTGCTAAGTGCCTCGCCATTGCTGAGGCTGGCTTTGAACTCATGATCCTCCTGCCTCAGCCTCCCAAAGTGCTGGGATTACAGGCAGTACGCCTCCGCACCTGGCTCTTGATTTCCATTTCCTTTCCAAGGCTTGGTAAGTTTTCAACTATTATTTCTTTCAACAAGTTTTTTTTGTGCCTTTTACTCATTCTTCTACTTTTGTTGTTTTGATAATTCCTTCTTCTCTGGATGGTGTAGTATAAATACCTCATACTGTCTTCACTCTTTCACTTTTTTATCCTCAAATTGGGTTATTTCCGGTGTCCTGCCCTTGAGTTCACTGATTCTTCCTAATGTTTGATCTGCTCTGTTTTTGGACCATTCTATTGAATTTTTCAGCTCAATTATTATATTCTTTTCTCTGTGATTTCTGTGTGGTTCATTTTTTAAATATTTCTCTTTGTTGAAATTTTCAGAATATCCACACATTGCTTTTCTAACAGGGAGTACCTTTGTGACTGTCCTTTTGAATTTCTTCCTGGGTAAATCTCATTTCTCCTTTTCATTAGAACCAGTTTCTAGATACTTATTTATCTGTTCTTTAATTGTAACTTATTTCTGTTTCTTTGATTCCCTTGGTTCTCTGTGTTGGTGTTTGCAAATTAGATGAGAATACTACCTTTCCCAGTCTTCTCAGACTGGCCTCATTAAGGAGATATAACTTATTACTCAGCCTTACCAGATTCTTGGGTCCTCCTCAAATAAGTGTGCTACTCTAAATAGCTGCCCTTGTTCTTAGTAGCCTCAGGAGATTAGAATATGCCAAGTTCTCAAGGCAGGAAAGATGGAAACCAATCCATTAAGATATAGCTGGAAAAGTAATATTTGTATTATATAGAATATACATATATATGTGTGTGTGTATTATGTATATCTATACATATATGCATTATGTACCTAATAAATATGTAATACAGATATACATTATATATGTATTTCAGTTGCTTCTATCCTCAGAGAAAATCTAAGAGACAGAGTTTATCTCCCATACATTTTCTACTACATCAGGAAGAGGATTTGTGGAAAATTCTTGCAATCTCACAGATTACATACTCTGAGCTTGGGACTGGGAGGGAGGAATAGTTGCTGAAAGTACACTCATTTAAAAACAATGTCTTTGTCTCTGTGGTCTAGAGATACTCAGTAATTTAGAGCCAAATCAAATCGCAGAGCTATATGATTTAGGAGCAATGCCCTTAAGTGGGAGTTTCAAAAATTGAGGTGCTTAATGTATGTAAACTTCAGGGGGAAATAAACAGACCTGGATTTATTGCTGGAACAAACTTGGGAACTCCTGAGAAGTAACCACACTACCATTCAGGTTCATGGAGGTCAATTATTTCTCTGCCCCCTCAGCTATTTCCCAGAAGCAGATAAACCAAAAGCCCAAAACTCAGGTAACAGCTGAAAAGTGTACAAACAAATATTCCAGGAAGGAACTGTAGTAGATGCAAAGTTAGAATTAGACTGGCTTCATAGGCTTCAGAGCCTTATTCTTAACAGTCTTCTTATTGTTCCATGAATAGTAGAATTAAAGAAGACCACACAACATCCAATCTTAATTTTGATTTATGATTCTTATAAGAGAGCTCTATTACTTTGTCTTGACAGCTAAGTGAAGAGGGAATAGAATTTAAGCATTGCTTTTTTTGCACACTATTAGTAGACCAAAGGATAGAATTTGTGAAACCTCTGATCTTCCTCAATTGTCTAAATGACTTCAGAATAAATTAAGCATGTATTGACTCACTGGAAGAGATCAATAGCAACTGTACAGTGGAGATTAAACCATTCAACAACCCATGCTACATCAATATCTACAGAAAGAGTTAGACAATGCTGTACACTGTCTCAGAACTGTTCTGCCCTGATCCCAGAACTGTTCTTCAACCAAATCAGTTGGGAATACACAGTCAGCAGAGAACTTCATTCATGTTTATGATTAGAAAAATAAGTAGCAGTGCTAAAATATAAATCTCATGAAATTGGATTTAAAATATAATCCAAATAAGTGTTCTTACTGGGTACGTTTGTATAATTGAACATGTATGCTTAACAAATTGTAGAAATATAATTAAGAAAAAATTATTTAAATACACGGGTTTAAGAAAAATACAAAATTAGATGACAGTAGATGAATAGTGCCAATAACATTTTTAAAAATAAAGCATCAAATTATCAGTGAAAGACTTAGTAAAGCAGAAAGTTTTATCCAATGTGTGAGTTTGGTAGTGGTAGGAATCTTGAAAAAATTCAAACTTCTGAATCTTAGGAGCTCAAAGCAATTATAGTAACCATCTTCTGAAAGTGAGACTGAGAGATTGGGCCTAAAAAAGGTGTATTACATTAAATATCTTCACAATAATAAGTTGGACACTACCTTCCTCCGTATATCAAGAGGTAATCACTTCATCTTTACCCTAGCTTGAAACAGAGAAATTAGAATGTTGGTCAGATATATCAGTGAACACGAGTTAAGTATTAAAATAACAATAGAGAAAAATGAAAATGTGCATACTTAAAATAAGACTTTTTCATTTTTTGTCCATCAGGCCCCCAGAGTATTATTAATATGCTAATATCCCTATTATTATATATTAGGTAGAAAGTGGAAGAATTCTTTTATTAGGAAAATCAATTAGCTTAGAAAAAACATATCTACAACAAATAAAAAGGAGGAGAGACACCAATGAAATGGTAGGAGTCCTAGCCATTAGATATGGTGCAAATAGTAGAAATTTTTTGTGTCTCTATTATACTCAAAAATGCCCAGATTCTGAAATTATTTAAAAAATTCTCCAATAAGAAAGTCAAATAACAGAACTTATTTTTTTAAGTAAAAACAAGACTACAGAGGTAACAAAAATATAGTATATTTGTGTGAATATTTGTATATATTCCTAAGCATATCATCAGTATATAATCTTATTAATATGTAATATTTTAAATATAAAGCTTTATATCAGAGCATGTACAGTTCTATGCATGTAGGTGGCCTTCCAGATTCTAAGGAACAAATCAGCATTTTTCAAAACACTTGTAAATATATTATTCTAGATTTTACATTTCAAACTCTTGTAGGTATCTTATTCCAGATTTTACTTTTAATCTTTTAATTTTGACTACTGTCTGTGCCAAGTATTATAAACAACCTCAAGCACTTGAAGTAAACAGCCATTTTTTTTTGGTCATGTATCCCTGGGTAAAGCATGTTTGTTCTGGAGGAGCTCTAAATCAAGTCAGATAAGGACATCTTTGTGAATGGGGTCTGCCAGTGAATCACCAGACAGATAAAAAAATGAAATTCCCTATGAATGTGGTTTTAAAGGACCTCTGACTTCATTCTGTCCCTCTGGTTACCAGACTGCTGATTTTACCTTGATTGTAGGATGTGGTAGTTTCCAAGGCTTTCAAGAGAGAAAAAGAAGTAGGATAGTTACAATGCTATAAAATTCACTGTTCTGAGATTCAACAATTTTTTTGTGGTACTGGGGATTGAACTCAGGGGCACTTGACCACTGGGTCACATCCCCAGCCCTTTTTTTTGTATTTTATTTAGAGACAGGGTCTTACTGAGTTGCTAAGTGCCTTGCCATTGCTGAGGCTGGCTTTGAACTCGCAATCCTCCTGCCTCAGCCTTCCAAGTGCTGGGATTACAGGTGTGCGCCTCCGCGCCCGGCTTCAACTGTTTTTGTTTAATGTTTGCTTTAATGTTTCCCAGATTGCTGTAAAATAGGATAACTTAGAATACTGGAAATTTTGAATGTGTTGATTTTTGCATGAGGTCTTGTTGCTTTAGTGAAGGATAAAGTTTTGAAGGCCCTTATTATTATGCTATATACTCACAACATATTGACAACCTCCTTCTCTCTCTCTCTCTCTCTCTCTACATATGTGTGTGTGAGTGTGTGAAAATAGCTTCATATATATATATATGTATATATATATATGTTAATGATTATATCAATCATCACTGTTTTTTAATATTAATGATTTTAAGGTACCTATGTTATCAAAAGCACCAAGATAAGATTGGCATATATTATATCATCTCAACCTAGAAAACACATACTTTGAAATCTAAAAGATCCTATGGAAGAGACAAAGAGTCCAGATCTATAGTTGCTATTTTACAATGATATGATATTCAAATGAAAAAAAGATGAAATATCGAATTGTTTAAATGGTAAAACTCTTGAGCAACTGAAAAAGAGGTGTAACTGAAAGAATTAAATACACTTGAAGTTTCAAATAATCAAAACAAATTTGTTCCCTTTTATGAGTGTGAAGAGTCAAAGTTTTGAGAGACAATGGAGTTTAAAAAAAAAGCTGTTATATAACTGTTGTCTTGGCAAGTAAGTTAGTTTGTGGGCAGTAATTGATTATCACATAAATTAAGAAGATAAGCTAAAGGACAGGGAGTTTATATATATATATCAACTATTATGAGGAGAAGAGCTTCTTGATTAGAATTGAATATTTTCCAGAGGAAAGATGGACTGAATGAATAGCTTCCACAGATTATTTTAGTCAGTTTGAATAAATCATATATAACAAAAAGTATTTATTGACAATTGACTATGCACTAACACTATAGTGTGATTTTATAAATATGGCCCATGTGATCCTGGGAAAATACATATGTGTATATATGTATTTATGAATGTTTGTGTGATATATGTTATATGCATTTATCTTAACTTTTTCCCTGTATTTTATTATGATTAGTACATATTAATTACACAGAATAATGGGTTTCACTGTAACAATATCATATATACACGTAATATACTTTGCTAGTATCCACATAATATACTTTGCTAGTATCCACACTCCCTTTTGTGATGCTTCAGTTTATTTGGACTTTTTATGAATGTGCCCTTCATATACAAACCAACTAATCCAGAGCCTCTCCTCTGTGCTCCCAACTTCTGGAATATTATCCCTTTACCCTAATCCTTCTAGGGTCATGTATCAGACAACTAAGAAGAGAAACTATGTTTTAGAGACTATTAAACTTATTCAGACTAGCCACTCTTAACCTTATTTATGGCTCATTCCTCCCCACAGAAAAAGATTCTTGCAGCCTCTCCCTCACTCTGCCACCTCAATAGCCACATGGGTTTCCCTAGAAGGAACTGTGTAGGGTCACATGTATACTGTTTCTAAAGAACTGTCCCTATCTTCTGACTTCATAACTGTCATTTCTGTGTCTGCATATTTTGTTATATCTGATTTGAAAAAATTCTGGATATCCTTAAAACAAATTACATACATTTACATGTATGTATGTTTGTTATATATAATTATTAATATATACATACAATAGATTTTATGATATTATGTACATAATTAGTCATGTGAATGATTTGTATATAATACTACAGGTCAATAAATAAGAAATCAAAGTTGATTTCTTTAGCTTGGGGCACATCATCTGTTCACTTGGAGTGTCCCTATTGTTTGCATCAGGTATGTTTGTCCAATGAAAAACTCATGAATGTGCTTTGTCAAAAATATTTTTTTTTAATTTAATGCTACTGATCTGCTCTTCCTTATGCAAAAGTTTAAAGTAAGATGGTAGATAATACATGACTTTTCTTATGTAATTCATTTATTTATATTTTTAAAGAAAGTGTGAAATCACCTTGCTAGAAGACTTAAGAAATGAAAGAGATGACTGTGATATAATCCCTGCCCCTGGGGATGTCATCAGGAAGTGAGGCAAGAATGTAACTTATCAGGTACAACATGGTAATTACTACAAGGGAGATCTGATGTGCTGGGAGGAATCAGATCATTTCTAACTGGAAGGAATCAGGAGAAAACAAGATTTGAACTCAACTTTGACTAAAGAGTTAAACCTTGACAGACAGAGCAATAGAAATAAGATCATTCTAACAGAGGCGATAATATGACCAAATATAAGAAGAAAAAAATGCGGACACAGGTTATGATACTGGCTGACTAGCACATGAGTCAATTTTAAAAGAGATTTATTTTGCAGACAATTTTTTAAGCAATTGTGAGGGGCAAATGAAAGAGGACCTCGAATGTCATAGCAAGCAGTTTGAAATTTTTAAAATTATTTTGATGTTACTACTGTTTAAAAGATGATCAGAATTCACCCTACTTGATTGTTGGGCTAGAAATGTGTGACAACTTGACAGCATTTCCACTCTTGAGTTCTTTACCTTGTCATCGAACCCTCATGACCTTTGCTGTGTCATTTTACATTGTGTTGCATGTTGGATTCCTTGAGAAAGAGACTTTGAGGTAGAGGTTAGGACAGGAAGTGAATTAGGGAATGTTCTTGGACTCAACCTTTGTGGAATGTAATGAAAGGAAGGAGAATTAGCAAAATAAGCTGAGTAGTAATGCGATAGGTAACCTATCCTTCAGACCTAAAGGGGAATTTAAATAGTACCTAGTAGCATTAACCACGCAGTGCCCTCTCTTCTGATTCTGGATGCAGCCATGTGATATGATTTGAACAAATAATGTTATCTGCATGTACAAATATGGCATAATGAATCCTACTATTATGTATAATTATGCATCCCAAAAATTTGTAAAATAAATAAATACATGTGACAAAAAAAAAAAAAAGAAGAAGTTTGAAAAGTGCTTGAGTGACTAATCTTCTCCTCTTCTTTCTTCTATTCTGCAATTAATGTGAAAACACCCCTGGGTTTGCGTGTTAAAGACAAGAGCAGCAGATCTAAGTGCCTCAAGCCATTCCAGATGACAGCATCTAATATCAGGATAAGGAAGATGCAGAAGGTCTTAGGCAGCCCAGAGCAAGATGTTGAGTGGACAGGTCAGGGACAAGGCCAGCACAGAGGAAAGAGTCTTCTAATGAGGTCAACTTCCTACTTGAGGAAAGTTCTTGTGAACATAAGAGGGGGATTCAATCAGAGAGATACTTCCATACCCATGCTCCTATGTGGGGTATCCAAAAGAAAAACTAAATAAAATAGACACATGGGCAGAAGGGGAACCAATCAATAATAGTGAGGAGAGCGTAGACAGGGGAGGAGATAGAGAAAAGAGGAAATACCAGAGATCATAAAAAGAACATGTTAAAACTCCCCCACTGGATTCCCAGGTCTGGGGCCTTTTCTCTTTGGAGAAGTCTGTCTCTGTAGCTTTTGCAATAAACCTGCTTCTTGTTTGCTATGTCTGTGTTCTGTTCTTCAATTCTTTGCTGAACTGAGACAATGAACCCATCACCCCTAGACAGTTATAAGGAGAGAATCCTATATCCAATGTCCAGCCCTCAGGCATGGGTGAACCAAGATTTTCACAGTACCTGCATGACCCTGTAGATAACTGCATGTGTATTGTTGTATGTCATTGAGACTTTATGTTTTTTTCTTATTGTATTTTTGATAAGCAAAGTAGAAAATACTATGGTAAAAAATTTTACACTTCAAAACACATTTTTGTTGTTAAGATTTCTCTGCAGGATAATTTTCTGCATTGCATGCCATGTTGGATTTCTTAAGGGTCTCCTTAAGAAATAATATAACTCAATAATGGATCTGTGGAGTTTGACAATAGCAGATGGAGACAAAAAGCATTATACTTCTTCAACCAGGAGGTGTGCACCATTGCAAGGCTATTCTATATTTCTGCCTTGATAAAGCTCCAGGAATATATAAAATCATCAGGCAGCCAAATATAAAAGATAGTAGGTAGGTAAAGTAAAAGAAAATAATAACATAAAATAAAGAAAAACCTAAAATGGTAGAAATGTTATTCCCCCTCTTTAGTACATCCTCAGCCCTATTGATTGATTTATAAGACAGTATCTCATAAATTTGCTTAGGGTCTCACTAAGTTGTTGAAACTAGCCTAGATCTCGTGCTCCTCCTGCTCCAGCCTTCCGAGTTGCTGGGATTACAGGCATGCACCATTGTGCCTGGCTTAAATGTTATGTCTTATGACTCTTACATCTTGTCTTGATGAGGAAATAGTAAGTTTATTCCATTAGTTTTCAGGTCATTAGTTTATACTTTACTTAAGATTTATCACTGAGTTTTCTTAAACAACTAGATTTAAGATTGCTTGTCAACTATTAAGTAGAAAAAGTAATATTATTTCAGTTATTACTCTTTTAATTAGATTTATTTATTCTAGATTAATTAAAATACATAAGAGAACTTTGAAAAGTATCACAATTTGAAAAGAAATCAGTATCGATAAGTTGGTTTCAAGCACCATATTTCACCATTCAATATATACACTAAATTAAAGAAAACTAAATGAAGACTAAAGTGTTTATCATTCTTTTTTCTTTGAATAGTAAATAATATTTTAGTATAACCATAATTATGTTACCTGTTTTCTTTTTAATGTTCATGAAAAGAAGGGGGATTTTAATTCTCTTATTAATTTCAATGCAGCAATTGAGGGGATATAGTGATCATGTGACTTATTTACCTATGAGTTCTTTTACAGAAACTGAAATTACATAACAACAATCTTGTTAATTCTTCACTTTTAATGATTTTGACAACGTAAATTTAAATCAGCCTATAGGTGCATAAATATTATTATTTAACATTTTAAGACATTATTTCTAAAATAAAAAGCAATTTATTACAGAAATATCATTCCCAAATAGAATGATGAAGAATCCTTTATAGAGTTCTCCTAGAACTGTTTTCTTTAAAACTAGCTCGCTCACCTTTACATTAGTGTATCCAATTTCTTTAAAATAATCATATGCTTGTAAACCTCAGTTGTCAATATTAAGATATAGCAGAAAGCTAAATTTCTTTAACCTAAAGATTCCATCTAACTGAAATTCTTTCAAGTTTAATAGAGTCTAAAATTGTAAACTATTTTTTGGAAACTTCTGATGATAATGATGTTGATAATGATGATGACAGTCATGATCTTTTAGCACACTGCTTAATATAATTGACAATTAGACCAAATGAGAAGCTCTCATTGCCCCATGCAAGAAAAAGAAATAGGCAGTTGCTATAGTTGCTATAATTTCTTTAAAAAAAATAAAGGACAATTGATCAGTCACATAATAGTGTCAAATATACTATTTTTTTAAAGCCATTTTTTTCTTTTTCTTTTCTTTCTTTTTTTTTTTTTTTTTTTTTTTTTTGGTACTGGGTATTGAACTAACGGGCAATCGACCACTGGGCCACATCCCCAGCCCTATTTTTTTTTTTTTTTTTTGTATTTTATTAGAGATAGGGTCTTACTGAGTTGCTAAGTGCCTCACCATTGCTGAGGCTGGCTTTGAATTCGTGATCCTCCTGCCTTAGCCTCCCAAGTGCTGGGATTACAGGCATGAGCCACCATGCCCGGCTTAAAGCCATTTATTTAAAAAAGCTGAACACTCTAGTATATCCTAAAAACGTTGTGTTTGTAGTGTTTATAAATTGTTTATAGTTTAAAAACAGCTAAAATATTGGTTTTGTGGCTTAACTTTGACATTCAGTGAGCATATTTATATTTGATAAGCAATTTTTCTTTCTTTGCTAAATAAAAAGCCTATTCTCAATAATTATAGTCATAATTAATGCCTTGTCATAAAGTATTTTTGTAATAGAAAAATATAATAAATACAAATGAACATACAGGTGTGTGTGTGTGTGTGTGTGTGTGTGTGTGTGTGTGTGTGTGTAACTTTTCCTTTGGTGATATTAAGGAAATCATGAAAATAACCATGCTTTTGTGACCTTAAAACCTTCATCTCTTGAGATGGGCGCGGTGGCGCACGCCTGTAATCCCAGCACTTTGGGAGGCTGAGGCAGGAGGATTGCGAGTTCAAAGCCAGCCTCAGCAATGGCGAGGCACTTAGCAACTCAGTGAGACCCTGTCTCTAATAAAATACAAAAAAGGGCTGGGGATGTGGCCCAGTGGTCCAGTGCCGCTGAGTTCAATCCCCGGTACCAAAAAAAAAAAAAAAAAAAAAAAAAAAACCTTCATCTCAGGGTTAAGTACTGATTATATACAGCACTGTGTTTAGGGAATTCCTAAAATAAGTAGACAATTGAAAGTACTCACAACTTGTGACAAAATGTCCCATGTCATCTGGGCCTCCTTTCCTCTCTTACCTTGTTTAAGCCAATCCAAGCTTCAGTCAGATCCTTGAGCACATTATGCTAATTGCAATCCATAGCCTTTTACATGCTGTGTATATAAGGATATTTTCATCCCTTGGGTCCTAGTTTGAGATATTATTTTGTAGATACTTCCTCTTATACCCTTGTCTAAATGATCTCTTCTACCACTGGATATTTTTCTAACTCATAGAACCATTGTTCTTCCCTGATTGCACTTTTCATAACTCGCATTTCTATACTTTCTTTTTTATGACTTGTCTCTTCCACTACATCCATAAATTTATTGCTGTATAACCAGTCACAAATACATTACAAAGTCCATAATGGATGCTCATTTAAATGTTTGGAGAAAGAATGAAGACAGGAAGGATAGAGGGAATGATTAAATGAAGGAATGAACAAAGATAAAGAATAGACAGAAAATTTTTCAAATTCAACATTAAATCAAACAACTGCTGCATTTACAAATCCTTTCTTTTCCAGAAAGTAATTCATTGAAATTTGAAGTGTGAAAGAAAAAGATTCAAACCAGTATAAGGCATTTTTCTTTAAAAGTTAAAAGGAAGAGACATAAATAACAAGCTGATCTCAGAATCATGGTACTTTGGCAATCATCCTTTTGGAAAGCCTGTTATAAAATCCCCTAATAGTGTTCACTTAGTCAAGCTCATCTATTTGAATATACCTACTTAATTAATTATATAACCACATGAAAATCACCAGTTTACTCCCAACTCATTAATCCTGACATTTTGTGACCATAAGTCATTCTACCCATGTCTTTCTATCTCTATTTGATCAATTTGAATTAACTGATCCATCATTATGAACACTCTTCACTGCACACAACTCTGTTTACTCGGTGCTTGTCCTCTGTAGCTGAATGCTGTTGGTGAAGGACCCACAACTGTATTGATAATTCTCTTTCTAACTGATGCATGGAATTTGTGGCTATGCATCTTCAAATAGTGCTCAATAATACTGCAATACTTTCCCAGTATGATTGCTTTCCCTCAAGACAAAACTCATAAGCATGAGGTAGAAATGCACAGGAACACACTGAAATCAATGTGGTTTCTTATTTTCTCTGTCCTTGGCGTCAAGGATAAACTGCAGAACCTGGAATTTTTTGTCACAGACCTAAGTATGTACATCTGGCCAGAGACACAGAAAAAGAATCTGGAGAAAAGTAGAAAAATTGCAGGCCCAGCTGCTGTTTCACACCCAGCAGGTGAGCAAGCAGAAACTAACATATGTGAACTACAAAATGATGGTTGATTCTCTTCTGCCTTTCAAATCTTTCAAGAATCTCTCTTGATGTTAACTCTAATAGAAACATCCAATAAAGAAAATCATTTCCCAGAAATTCTGGAAAGTTAGGTTGACACACTGTAAAGTCATCACAATTCCAATCCAAATTCCACACTCAACAATACTATGCCAACTAAGCTTTTCACCAGCAGTACTGTGAAGCCAGTTTCTGTTCTGATTTCACAAGATCTCTCGTAAGGTTTTTGTATAGTTATTGATTTAAGTAATTAACTACAATTGGAAAGTTGGAAGAAGTCTGGTAGTTATGTTTCTGCACAACACAAACTCCCTTCTTATGGAAGGAGAAATAACTCCAAGAGAGAACTTTTCATCCAACAGATCAAGAAATCATAATTATCAGAGAAGATGAATTAAGAAGCAATAAAGACCTTATATCATCTACCTAGGAATACACCAGGATGATAAGCAGATTCTAGAAATCTAAGACAATTAATATATCTTAATTCTTTGCTGAAATTTAAATACTATACAGTCCTCAGAATGATTCCTCGTACACATTTGTGTCTAAAGCCATAGTCACATGCTTTTCTTCAAGTCAGCACTAAAAGAAGTTGAGACTGAAATTGCCATTCAAATGTTGCTAGACATCGGCATAAAGTTACTTGTCAAATGTCTCTTAGATAATATTTCAAAATGATCAAAGAAAAATAATAAAGAGAGAAATAAAGTTAATGTGTACAAAAAGGTCTAGGCAATGAAATTATTATTCCAAAGAATTATGTTTTAAATGGAGGCAATGAAAAGCTAACAACTTCTAGATTAAATTATTCTTAACTAAGAGTATATCACTCTCATTATTATTTTTGCATCTCTTTACTCCATATTCTTGTATATTATTTAAATTGTGGATGCACATATTATTTGGACATTTAAAATGCTAATTAATTTCACTCCTAGAACCACAAGGAAGTAACAAAAATAAAAATGTGTGTGTGTGTGTGTGTGTGTGTGTGTGTGTGTAGGCTTCTCTAGCCTGTATCTCCAAACTTTTCCAAATTCTTCCTGCAAACAGGTTTCAAAGGCATTTGAATCACATGATCAGATTTATCACAACAAAGACCTCACTCTCAGTGCCAATTTCCATGTTAGCTTTTTGCTGCTGAGACCCAAATACCTGACAAGAAAATCTTCAAGGAGGAAGTATTTATTTTAGATCATGGTTTCAAAGTTATCAGTTTGCTTGGATGAGTCCATTGCTCTGAGCCTGAGGTGAGGCAGAACATCATAATAAAAGTATGTGCTGGCTCACAGCAATGAGGAATCCAAGAGAAAAAGACAGAGTCGGGGACATGGTATAATCCCCAAAGGTCCATCCTTTCCCAGTGACTCTTTTCCTGCAGCTACGCACTTGCCTGTAGCTACCAGTCAGTAGTTCATTTAAATCATTAATCTATTAAATGTATTAAACAGATGGAGTAATTACCTTATGTAGTTACAGCTGTAATCACTACCTAAAATCCCCACCTCTAAAATTTGCTGCATTGGGGATCAGCATGAGTTTTTGTGGGGACATTTCTATATCCAAACGTAACACACAGTTTTTAAGAAAGATCTTGATCTGTGTTTTCCAGTTTGGTCACATTTCTTTGTTATTTACAGAGTAGTATTCTAACCAAAAGTGCATTCATTTGTGACTCTGAGAAAAAAAAAAAAAAAAAAAAAAATCAACCCCTTAAATGTGATTGTTGGGACTGAACTAACAGAGCCAAATTGACTCCAAGTTTAATAGATAGCCAACTTGAACTTTCTCTCAGTTAAACTCCCAACATTTTTACTATCACTATCACACATGAGCCCCTTCATGAAAAAGAAAATAAAAAATACCACTATGACGTGGAGTCTGTATCTGAATGAGCTGGTGCTGAAGAATAATTGTGTCTAGTTACCCAGAAGGCACCTGTAGTCAGCAGTTTGAGGTCATCCTTAGAATTCACACCACAGCAGCTTTCAGTAACACACATTTATTATCTCACAGTTTTCTTGGGCTGGATTCCAGGTGCAGCTTAGATGAGTCCTTTGCTTAGGATCTCTGAGGGCTGCAATCAATCAAGATACTGGCCAGACGCCATTCCTTTCTGAATTTCAAGTACTTCTTTCCAGTTTATGTGGCTGTTTGCAAAATTCAGCTTCTTTTGACTTTTGGCCTGAAGTCTCTGTTTTTGGCTGGACTTTAGGCATGGGTCACTTCAGCTTCTAAAGGCCAGGTGCAGCTACTACCCGTCTGACAGACCTGTGCACAACATTGTAACTTAATTTCTCACATAATAGGCACTTAAATAACTTGTATAATCTTCATAAAACTTAATAAGGTATTTTCACAGTGTTTCGAAAAACATCCTGCATTACTGAAGTAATAGTTGCAGAGCCCACAAATATAGACCTTTCTTACTTTGGGTTCCAGTTCTCAAAATTTTCTCTGATTCACTGTGACATAATAGAAAACACATACTTGGTTTCTGACCCCAGTTCCTGACATAGAGATTCTGAAACCCTTGTAATTTCCCAGGAAGTCAGAGCATTTGTTGTTGTGTTTGTTGTTCTAGTCAAACAACTGCTTGATAGCTTCAGTATGGGAATTAGTCACCAGAAAGATCAACCTATGATAAAATGTTTGGCTCTTTCAGCCCATTCCTCCATTCTCTGGAAAAGACAGTGGGACTAGAGATTGAGTTAATAATTATTCATGCCTACATTATAAAACCTCTATAAACATCTCTTAATATGGGTTTCAGAGAGGTTCTGGGTTGTTGAACACTTCCGTATGCCAGAAGGGTCATGTAACTCAACTCCATAGGGACAGAGTTTTTGCATTAGGGACCCTTCTGGAACTTGCCTATATATAATTTCATCTGGCTATTTATCTATATCTTTATAATATCCTATATAATATACTAATAAATGCAAATATTCTTCTGAATTCTGTGAGCTATCATTACTCACAAATTACTGAACCTGAGAGGGGATCATAGAAACATCAATTTGTAACCAAATCAGACAAAAATGTGGGTAACCTTAGGACCCACTACTTGCTATTGACATCTAAGGGAAAGGTCACTCTTGTGAGCTGGGTCCTTAAGTAACTGTGGTATCTGTAAACTCCACAATATCACAACTAAATGGTAGGACACCCAGTTGATGTCCCAAGAGTTGGAGAATTAGTTGGTTTTGGAAAAATTGTATATATTTGTTGTCAGAACTGAGGTATCATGTGAGAATAAATAAAAAGCAGCGTGTTTCTCCTTTCGATTCACATAAATATGCATGAGAAAATATAGAGACATTTCTTTAGTTAAGAACTCACAAATACTGTTTGATCCGTGAATCCCTTAGATCCTCTGATATCACGTGACAACTACAGAAAGTCAATATAATTAAAGAACAGGCTTCAGTGAGATTTAAACTTCATAATATCTATGTATTTCATTAATAAGTAGGTAGGCTCATAGTGTATGTGATAAATAACCAAATAAAAGCAGGTAAAACTAACAAAGAACACATTATCCAGACTGCAATATGTACATTTCCACTGAAATAAAGGTGTTATTCATTTAAATTTCCTCCCTGCATAGTTCCTTAGAAATCCAAGTCATACCAAGAACTAATTTATTTTTTTGTGTTCCCTTGGTATATTGTATGTTTTACCTCCAATTCTTCAGTCATTTTATTATGCTATAATACCAGATAAATAATTGTAACCCATTACATTCAATCTCAGAACAGCATGAATTGCAGGAATCATGTCATCCAAGTCTTTCGTTTAATAAAAGAGAGAGAGAGAGAGAGAGTGTGTGTGAATGATAGAGTAGTTTGATAAATATTGCATATAGTGAAAAGGGAGTAAGTGGTACACTGTGTGAGGAAGCAGTAGTCTTGGGTTAAATGCACTGACATTGAGATTGAAAAGATGGGAGTTCAAACCTCAGGTCCAACATTGTTCATTTGTGCAACTTTGAACAGATAACTTTTCTTTTCCCTCAGATTCCTATTTAACTGGATTATAAAGGATTTAGAACAATGCTTTGCACATAGCGAGCATTGTATATCTGGTAACTGAGGTAAAGTATCATTGGCTTAGTTACAACTAATAGAAAGAAATTGTGCTATATTTTCACTTGACTCTCAGACTTCCTAACACACACTCTCAAGTATCAACTTTTTCCTGGTTACTCTGAGAGTATATCTAGTAATATATTTTCATAATTTTCTTTTGTTTGATTTTAACAATGATTTCTATTTTTGATCATTTGAACACTTTCTTTATATAGTTAATGAGGAATTATTGTGTGCTGGGCATTATTTTCTGGATTATGTAGACAAAAGGAGGACACAACATTGAAAATACATGCTCCTTAATTCTTTTAGGTCTCTTAGGAGGTAAAAATTTACAGAATAAAAGTAAAAGTTTATATTTATCTTGCCCTTTAATTTCTGGTTAGTTTAGCAAATAAACAGTATCAACAGCTTATCAGCAACAACCCAAGTGAAATGAGAGGTTTTGTTTCACTAGTTTCCTCTCTACTAAATTCCAAGTACCCACATTCAGTCAACTTTTTCATCTAGATATCCTTCACTCCTGTACACGAGGACAGAGCTCACTGTGCTTTTCCATCCATGTTGATTTTTATTCCACATGCCTACACATTTGATTTGGTCACGTACCTAACCTATTTGAGGATTCTGTCTGTTTTCCACTTTAACCCTGATGTATACACTTCAAAACTGAAAGATATTATCTTAGATGCCATGAGATCATTTTTGATCAGGGTTCTCTAAGATCCTAGGTCCTAGTGGGTCAGAGAAAATGAAACTATAACTAGGAACAGTTATTTTATTACCTTTCCACAGTTAATAATATATATAGAACAGTAGGTGACTGAATGGGAAATACTGGGAACAGGAATATGGGTTATTTACCTTTATATCTATACAATGCTTTTGTACTTCTAAAAGTTCTGAAGAACATTAATTGTGTTAACACGCACCACTGCAAACTTGGCTTGCCAGTGTCAGTCCCTTCCTCATGACCTTCCATCACATGTCTTCAGTGCCATTAAAGAAAATACCATTCTTCTCCTTACTCCTCTGAATATGTTGTAGCCACCTTTAATAATTTTCTCCTTTTTATTACAATAATCATTCACTTACTAGTTTTAAAATGATTAATAAACAATTCCTATGTGCTAGGATACTCTCTATTTTGTTGGATATAAGTAAAGACAAAACACAGGAGCTATATCATCATAGAAAAGGAAGCAACATGAGCAAGAGAGTTTGGATTGTTGTATTTCTAGAAAGGGAAAAATAGTGATGAAGAAGAGAAAATTATGATGATTACCATAAAGGACTTTTTTTAAAGTTGCTATGATAGAGAATAAGGTGGTGGTGCTGTGGAGCTAATGTTTGTGCCCTGCCAAATATCATATGTTGAAATCTTAAAAGCTAATATGATGGTGGCACTAGGAGGTGGGGATTTGGGGAGTTATTAGATTTAGATGAGCTCGAGAGGGTGAAGCCAATGTCTTTATTAAGAAGAGGAAGAGGGAGAACTTTCTGTCTCTACACATGCACACAATGAGGAAAGGCCCTGTGAGCATGCAGCAAGAAGGTGGCTGTCGCACTGGGTTGTAGCTCAATGGCACAGCACTTGCCTGGCATGTGTCGGGCACTGAGTTTCAATCCTTAGCACCACATAAAAATAAAGAAATAAAATAAAGGCATGCTGTCCATCTACAAGTACAAAAAAGAAAAAGAAGGAGAAGGAGGAGGAGGAGGAGGAGGAGGAGGAGGAGGAGGAGGAGGAGGATGGCTGTCTGCAAGCCAGGAAGCAGAAAGCAGGCCCTCTCCATGAACCACTTCTTTGGGCACCTTGACCTTGGAGTAAAAGCCCAGCAATATAAGAAATAAATTTGTATTTTTTTAATCTCCCCAATCTAGATTCTGGTTCACTTTTGTTTTCATTTTGCTTTGTTTCATAGCAGGCCACACTGACCAAGGTACTTAAGTAAAATCATCAGGGGAGATGACACTAACTGAAAAGTAAAGGTTGAGCCAGAGTCTGCCATGCAACAAAGCAACAAATGACTGTATTTATCCCAAGAGAGGGGCAAATGGGAAGTCACAGAAGTGGGGAAAAGATTTTGGAATTTGCAGAACAGGGAAAAAACAACAACAACAACAAAACAAAAGACAGTATGGCTAGAACACAATGAGAGAATACATAAAAGGAATTAAAGAATTACATGAATTAGATCATGTTAGGCTTTATATACACTGTAAGAAATTAGAATTTTATTGGTAATATAATGGCAAGTCATTGTTATATTTTCACTGGAGAATTATATGATTTCAGTTAAATTTTTAAAACTAGTAAAAATGAAGGGTGAAACCAGAGAAACCAACTAGGAAGTTTTACATCCAGGTGAGAAGTGCAGGTGGTACTGTCGAAGATGGAAAGCAGCAGTGTCCAGGGGTCTATTTTATGGTTTTAGAATATGGGATATAAATGAACAGGTATTGTCTAAAATGATTCACCTTCAAAAATTGTGAGAGGGTTGGAGGCATTGACTGAGATAGGGAAAATGCAGTGGTTTTGTCTTGTTCTGTAGATCCTATTTCTAAAATATTTCTGACATGTGACCACACCACAATCCATTTCTTCAGCAATATCCCTAAGTGTGTTCTTTAAGGGCATTAGCAATGATTTCTTAACACTTTTATGCAAAATGTTCAACACAGTTAAAGTGATATTTTTTGCTGAAATAGAGATCCAGAAGCTTGCCAAACCCCCAGCTAACGCTAAAAAAAATCTTTAAAGAAATATTCTGTGCCAGAGACCAAGCTTCTAGGACTGACAATCATGATTGCTGAAACTGGATCATTCCTCACCTTATAATCCATTCACTTATTTCTCTTCTTCAGGCAGTACAATATATAAGAACATGATGTTATACATATTCACCTACACTTTCTTATATGCCTCCTCTCTTTTTTTATCTTTATTTTGTTTATTTATTTTTATGTGGTGCTGAGGATCAAACCCAGTGCTTTACATGTGTGAGACAAGCGTTCTTCCACTGAGCGACAACCCCAGCCCTAAGTTTTCTCTTCTACCTCCTTACTCTGTATAAAACAAATTTCCTATAATCCCTATATTCCCATGTGCTCAAATTCCTCCTATTAGCAGAGGTCTAATGCAAATCAATATCTCCTGGAAATCATTTCCCTCTCCTCTAAATATCAACAACATTTTATTTGTCCCTTTTGAGCTCTAACTATTTATGTTTGTGATCTGATTGTGGAATATTCTCACCATAATGTATCTTCATTATCTGAAAAGTTTTGATCAAATTACCCATTCTCCATAGCATTTATCCTTAGTATTCTTTCAAAAAATGTTAAATGCCTAAAAAGGCAAAAGATTCAAAGATATTTTAAAAATCAAAATATCTGTTAAATTGAAGGAAATTTACAAATTAATTCATGAGTCAAATTAATTCATGATATCTATTAACTCAAAAATCAAAATATCTGTTAAATTGAAGGAAATTTACAAATTAATTCATGAGTCAAATTAATTCATGATATCTATTAACTCAGTCCATGAATAATGACCCATATGTTAGTCAAAATTGCATGTTCTCTGAAATTTAAACAGAATTGAATGTATCCCCCTATCTACCTTGGATGGGAAGTTTAATGACCTCAGAATTTCTGTGAATTTCTAAAGGCCTTTTGTTCATAGGGATATTTTGACTATGTGTTCCTGCTCCTGCTAAAGACTCAATTCCTTCTTCTCATCAGCTCTTTCTACAGCGGTCTTTCTTCTGCTTCCCAAGTTAAGATGTGGAACTTGAGTTCTATTTCCATGACTAAAATTAAACACATGAACAAACACAGAAAAAAAAAAGAAAAGAAAAGAAAAAAAAAAAAAACAGTAACAACAGGCATGTGTCCAAATCCCCATTTATTTGAGGGAGAATTTCTTCATCCAGCTTCCTGGTCCCTGGATCCAGACCCAGACTTCTTTCCAGCTTCCAACCCCTTTTTGTCCAGAACCCAGCATCCTTCATCTTTGGACTTCTTGCTTCCTACATTCCCCACCCACAGCAAGGAAGACAAAACTCAGTTTCACTCTTCCATTAAGCACAGCTCTTCATCTCCAACTCAGCCCCAGGCCACGTTCCTCCCAGTCAATGACTATTTAATGGTGTTCATTAAACAAAATTGACACTCTTTACTAACACATAGAAATTGGCAGGATTTTGGGGGAGTGTAAGAAGGTTATTGGGGATGGAACTCAGAGGCACCTGACTACTGAGCCACATCCCCAGCCCTATGTTATATTTTATTTAGAGACAGGGTCTCAATGAATTGCTTAGAGCCTCACTTTTGCTGAGGCTGGCTTTGAACTCACAATTCTCCTGCCTGAGCCTCCTGAGCCACTGGGATTGCAGGTGTTCATATTTTCTATTACTTCCTCTCTCATCAGTCTCTGTAAATGGACTATAAGAACAAAAAGGATTATTTTACCTAGTATGTTATGTAAAACAAACAAACGTGCAGTTGTCTGGACATACATTCTTGCTCTAATGAACATTTTTTAAAAAAAACATAACTGGTAGTTCAAATTTGAATTCAATAATATACTTTTTTTTTAAATTTTGAAGTTTAGATCTCCCAAAAATAGGAGGCTATATTATTGCTAACTATAATACAATAAAACATCTTATGAGGTAATGTTGATAAACCTACAAACAGTCCCACAATAGATTAATTTGGGAAGCATTTAATTTACATCATTTGATCATTTATTCCAACTAATGTTTAAGTGTTTACTATGTAGTGGCTTTGTTCCAAAGGAGACCTACCCAAAGGGCCAAAGTAGCCAATGGGGTCTGTAACCTCTGGTTCTTGCAATTCTACAGAAAGAATGTCAAGTGAGTTGCACAGAGTAACAAGCAGAATTTTATTATAAAAAGTGAGATTAGGATAAAATACAGCATAGGTACTGCACAGACCATCTCTGTGGAGATGAGGATGGCTCTTACTGAGTATGGGGATTTTAGGGTTTAGGTTCTTATGTTCTTGCTTTAGTTTCCCATTTCCCCCGTCCCTCTTAAGTGGTTTATCACCCTTTGTCTAGCCCTAAGAAAATTTCCCTTGTGAGGGTCCTGAAGACCTAGTCAGGATGGGTGTGACATGATCTTGAAACAATAGATTCCCTTCAGGGGTTAAAAATAACTGTGGTTGGGGAGGCTTGGCACACCAGTTCCCATTTTCCAGATGCTTTCATGTTTTGATAAGTTTCCCTGTGGTTGTCCTGTGATTTATGGATGTAAAAGTCCAGTGTCCTCCCTATAATTTACTGCCCTTAATTGTTTTTCCCTAACTTACATGTTCATGGCTGACCAGCTACCTAACAGCCTCAGGGACTGTGTACTGGGAAAGGACAGTGACACAGAGGGATGACACTACTTTCTGAAGCTTATAGTCTAGATGACAAATAGGAGCAAGTTGTTACAAAGGTTCCTGATGATAAAATGGTAGAACAATATTGGAGCATACAAAAAAAAGATTTTTACCTGGAGAACTACAGAATTGATACCGTTGGTTACAGGTGACGAGTTCTGCTCCCTCAAATGTTGAAGTATAACATTAGAGAAGCACACAGAGGCAAGCATATAAAGCAGGGTTTACTTAGAAGGTGTAACATAGACTTCTCCCAGGAGTGAAAAGGGGCCATAACTGTTATCCTGATATCCCAAAAAGCAAGGTATTCTGCCTTTTTTATATGTCCTAGGCTTCCTTTGTTCCCCTGCTCTCTTCTCCTTATCCCTCTCTTTCCTTAGTACATGAGAGGCCCAGGAGATGCTCAGGTGGGATGGCCAAAAGGTGAGAAGCAGATGGGCCAGAGGGGTCAAATTGGAGTGATTTGGGCAGGAAGGGGGCATAATTTACAACTCCCTGTATGGAGGGACAATATCTGAGACAGGTTACCTTAGCAACAGGTTGGAGTAGGAGCAGGTTATCTTGATAAGCGTAGAGGAAGGGCTGTGAAGGGATTAACATTCAATTCCTCCATTCTCTGGATGGGACTCTTGCCTATCAGCCTAATTCTGGCTTCAGAATGATTAACAATTAGTGAGACTAGTATTAACCCAAATATGTTACATGCATGGGTCAGTACATAACTTTAGGAAGATCTAAACAAGTTAATTTTATTTTCTGAATTTTATTTTGCTCATGTTACAGGCATGCTTTAGAGAAGTGTGGGTTCAGTTCCAAACCACCATAATAAACCAAATATTCCTATAAAACTAATCACATAAAACTTTTGATTTACCAGTACATATGAAACTCTAAGTTTATGCTATCCTTGCCCTATGATCTAGTCTACTAAGGGTATAATAGCATTATGTCTAAAAATCATACATGGCTTAGTTAAAAGATACTTTTTTGTCAAATAATGCTAACAATGATCTGAACTTTCCAGGAGTCTTCTTATTTTTGCAGGTGGAGGATATTACCTCAATATTGATAACTGGTAACTGGTCAGGGTGTTGTTTGCTAAAGGCTAGGGTGGTTGTGGGCAATATATTAAAATAAGCCAATTAAGTTTGCAGTGTCAATCAACTCTTCCTTTAATGAAAAAAAATTCTCTGTACCATGTAAATACGGCTTTAACTAAAGCACATCTTCCTTGAAATTGAAGGTGTTAGATTCCAGGCAGGGAGGCCACACCTCTCAGGCACCTTAAGACAAGACACATCTCCCAAGCACCTCAGGCTGGCCATGCTGCTGGCCACACCCCAGGTGCCTTGCTGAGCCAATTATGACACATGACACATGGGTTTTCCTTTTGACACCGGGCAGCCTGTGGAACTGGGGTTCCCTCTGGGGGCTCCCTCAGTCCACCGGTTCACTACTTAAGTGCTCTCCGGATTGAAACCCTCCCTTTTCTTCTTCTTCTTCTCTTCTCGCCACCCCTCTCCTCTCACCGGTTCTCACTCCCCCCTTCACGTGTCCCTTTGGCTGATTAATAAAACCCCCCGGGCTGGGGTTGTGGCTCAGCGGCAGAGTGCTCGCCTCGCACGTGCGCGGCCCGGGTACAATCCTCAGCACCACGTACAAATAAACCCATTGTGTACAGCTAAAGCAAATAAATAAATATTTTAAAAAAAATAAATAAAAAAAAAACCCTTTTTTTTTCTTTTTCTTTTTTTATTTATAATAGTAGTATGTACTACAATTCATAATGCACATATATAGCATCTTTTTACATACAACTGTTTGTATACAAAGTATACAAGTACCATTCAGATCTTCAATCATGCATTTAGGATAATGATATCCATCTCATTCAACCACCAAATTTTTTGTCCCCCCCTTGCTCCCTCCCTTCCCCTCCCTTTCCTTTGACCATTCTAGTGTTCCTCTAATCCTCCTATGTACCCCCATCCAACAACACTGTGAACTAGCTTCCTTATATCAGAGAAAACTTTCGGTATTTGGATTTTTGAGATTGACTAATTTCACTTAGCATTATATTCTCCAACTTCATCCATTTACCTGCAAATGCCATTATTTTATTCTCTTTTATTGCTGAGTAAAATTCCATTTTGCATATACACCACATTTTCTTTATCCACTCATCTACTGAAGGACATCTAGGTTGGTTCCACAACCTACCTATTGTGAATTGTGCTGCTATAAACATAGAAGTGGCTGTGTCACTGTAATATGTTGTTTTTAAGTCCTTTGGGAATAGACCTAGGAGTGGGATAGCTGGGTCATAGGGTGGTTCCATTCCCAGTTTTCCAAGAAATCTCCATACTCCTTCCATAGCGTAAAACCCCATTTTCTACATAGAAATTCCAGCATGTGTTCATCTGCCCTTCTGAAGGTAATTCTTTCAATCCCTGATTTTGCTTTATCAATTAAGTTAAAGTCATACTCAAAATCCTTCATTGTCATTTCATCAATGTTTGCAGCATTTTGACCAGGATTAATTTCCATCTCAAGAAATCATTTCCTTTGTCCACCCATAAGAAACCAATAACTCTTCACCCACTGAAGTTTGATTGTGAAATTGCAGCAATTCAGTAATATTGGCAGGCTCCAATTTTAATTCTACTTCTTTTGTTATTTACACTGCATCTGGAGTTACTTCCTCCTCTGAAGTCTTGAACTCTTCAAAGTCATCCATGAGGATTGGAATCAACATCTTCCAAACTCCTATTAATGTTGGCATGAATCAAAAATATTCTTAATGGCCTCCAGAATGTTTAATACATTTTAGAAAATTTGCAATGTACTTTGCCAAGATACATCAGAAGAATCAGTAGCTATGGCAGCCATAGCCCTATAAAATGAATTTCTTAAATAATAAGACTTGAAAGACAAAATTAATCCTTGATTCATGGGTTGCTGAATGGATATTTTGTTAGTAGGCATGAAAACAACATGAATCTTGTACATCTCCTTCAAAGCTCTTGGGGAACTAGGTAAATTGTCAGTGAACAGTAATGTTTTGAAAGGAATTTTTTTTTTTTTTTTTTTTTTTTTTTTCCCTGAGCAGTAGGTTTCAACAGTGGGTTTAAAACATTCAGGTAAGTCATGTGGTAAACAGATATGCTGCCATTGAGGCTTTGTTGTTCCATTCCTAGGCAGAATAGATATAGTGTCATTCCTAAGGGCCCTAGTATTTTCAAAATGGTAAGTGAACACTGGCTTCAAGGTAAAGTCACCAGCCACATTAGTGAACAAGAGAGTCTGCCGGTTCTTTGAAGTTCTGAAGCCAGGAATTGACTTTGTAGATCCACCTCATGCTTTGAATATAGCCCTTGCTGTTCTGCCACTGAGGTTTATTTTTAAAAGGACATGTTTTCTTTTCCTCTTCTCCCTCTAGCCCTCCTTATCTTGGGCAGAATGGGGCAGAATTACCTTTTTCTGCATCAGAAAGCACACACACCCACCACAGGAACCAAGTAACTCAAACTTCTGGAATGGCTTCAGAGTATTTTAGGAATGTCTATCTCCCAAATTAAAAGTGAATCACAACCCCCCACAGGGAAAACCTGGCTTGAATCACTTCTTTAAAAACCCTCTGTTCTCCTGGATGGGGAGAATCACAGCCTCTGTGTCTGGAGTCCCTTGTGCTTCTCCTTTGCTACCAAAGCTATACTTTCTTTTTCCTTTTCTCAAAACTGTGTTCTCATTGAACTGGCATCAGCGACAAGGACCCAGTTTTCAGTAACAACTTCTCTTCTATAGCTTTAAAAGTCCTGCATGGCATCATCTTGCACTACAAGGTTGCTTTTTGTTTGTTTTTTTTGTTTTTACATTGGAAAGCCATTGTTTAATGCATCTGCTTTCATCAATTATCATAGGCAGATCACCTAGGTAACTTGCTGCTGTAGCTTCACTTTGTATTTTTGTGTTGTGGAGACAAGGACTTGCCATAAACTTCATGAACCAACCTCTGATAAATTTAAACTTTCCCCAGGCAGCTTCCTCACCTATGTCATCTTTCATAGAATTGAAAAAATTCCTTTGGCTTAAGATAGTGTTGGGGCTGATCTGATTCTCTGGACCACTAAACTTTCATCTTATTGTTGCCGAAAATTCGGTTCTTGTCCCTGATGCCAATCCAATAACAAGAACATGGTTTGAGAAAAAGGAAAAAGACTTATTGCTTTGCTAGCAAAAGAGAAACAGAGGGGACTCCTGTCCTGAAGTCTGTGATTCTGCACAACAGCAGGAACAGGGGGCTTCTAAAGAGGATATTCAAAGACTACATTCCACATGTTTGCCTTGGGAGTTGTAATTCACTTGTTAATGTGGGTGACAGTCCTTTCTGAGTTCTTCAGGTACCATCACCAAAGTCTAGATTCCTTCATTCCTATGGTGGGTGAGTACTCAAGGACAGATAACTCTGTGTAGGAAGGGAAGGGGTGAAGGGCAAAAACCACACTGGGACCGCCTTGTAGAAAAGGGGAGTTTATTAAGGGAAGGGCTGAAAGGGAGAAAGGGGAAGAGGGAAAGGGAGAAAGGGAAAAGGGAATGGGGAAGAGGAGAGCTGGTGAAAAGATGACGGCGAAAAGAGAGTTCTGGACAAGCTGGGGCTTAAGTACAGGGGGCGGGAGCGTGACTTGTATGGTGCGGATTGGCTCAGAAAGGGAGAGCCCACCCTGGGGTGAATTCCCGCAAGAGGCCTGTAGTCCCAGGATCATGAAGGGTTGAGACTAGGAGCCCGCCAAAGGTGGATTCTCGCAAGAGATGGGCACTTCCAGGAAGGCGCCTGGGGGCATGGCCTGCCAGCCTGAATCTTACCCAACAAGGGGAAGAAAGGTAATTCTATTTCCTCTGAGATTTAGGGAGGGGAGAGATTAGGGAGAAGCAGAGAGAGAGGAAGAGACAGAAACATGTTCATTTTAAAAATAAGTTGCTGTGGCAGAGCAGCAAGGGCTATATTCAAAGCATAAAATGGACCACTGTTACAATATCAGCAATAAGGTTGTTTCTTTTTCACTCATGTTCAGTGAGTAGCACTCGTCATTTCCTTCAAGATATTTTCCTTTGCATTCACAAGTTGTGTAACCATTTGGTGCAAGAAGCCTAGCTTCCAGCCTATCTTGGGTTTCAACATGCCTTCTTTAATCATTTCTAGATTTTTATTTAAAATGAGAGATTTGTGACTTTTCTTTTAAGCAGAACGGCTTTGAGGTCATTGTACTAAATGACCTAATTTCAATATTGTCCTGTCTCTGGGAGACCTGAGGAGAAAGAGAGAGATTGGGAAATGTCAGGTTGGTAGAGCAGTCAGAATGCATGCATGATTTATTAAATTCTTTTTTTTTTTTTTAAATGGTGCTGGGGATTGAACTCAGGGCCTTGTGCATCTGCGATAAGCACTCTACCAACTGAGCTATATCCCCAGCCCGTAAGTTGTTTATCTTATATAGGCATGGTTCATACATCCCCAAATAAGCACAATAGCAGAATCAAATATGACTGATCACAGATTCACAATAACAGATATAATAATAATAATAATGATGATGATGATGATGATGTTTGAAATATTTTGAGATTTATCAAAATGTGAAATATAGACTTCTATTGAGCATATGCCAATAGAAAAATAGTGCCAATTGCCTTTACTTGATGCGGTGTTGTCACAACCCTTTAATTTGTAAAAAATGAAATAACTGTAAAGACCAGTAAAGAGAAGCACAGAAAATGGAATATGCCTATACTTTTTAAATATTTTTAATTATGGTCTTTTATTCTTATATTTTAGTCATAGGTGTTGGGTCAGTAGTCCTCCCCTCCCCTCTGTTGGATAAGATTCAGGCTGGCAGGCCATACCCCCAGGCGCCTTCCTGGATGTGCCCAACTCTCGTGAGAATTCACCTTTGGCGGGCTCTGAGTCCCCACCCTTCCTGATCCTGGGAATACTCGCCTCTCGCGGGAATTCAACCCTGGGCGGGCTCTCCCTTTCTGAGCCAATCCAGACCATACAAGTCACGCTACCACCCCTCTGTACTTAAGCCCCAGCTTGTCCAGAACTCTCTCTCTTCTCTTTTCGCCGTCATCTTCTCACCAGCTCTCCCCTTCCCATTCCCCTTTTCCCTTTCTCCCTTTCCCCATTCCCCCCTTTCTCCCCTTCCCTTAATAAACCTCCCCCTTTTTCTACAAGGCGGTCCCGGTGTGGTTCTTGCCCTTCACCCTCCCTTTCCATAGTGGCTGTGGTCAGGCCACTGGCTCAGAGGCCCTGAAATGGCCAACCAGAAGCTGATGCAACAACGGATCTCAATGACCAAGGGACCTTCCACTGGCTGATGTGACCACCCTGCCAGCTCACATCAGCCTGGACCAATCAGCAACAGATATGATGCCCCTAACTCAGCTCAAACAACCCACTGCCAGTTTAGATGGACTAGGCCCTTCTACCTCTTGCTTGCCTTATAAGCATTGTACTGGCCTTTCGGGAACCTACTTCTCTGGCCCTGACCCTTTCTTGGACTGGTGAACCTCCCACTCCCACCCCTCCAGGAGCGCCCCCCCCCCAAATAAGTCTTTTTATGGTGCCTCATTTCTTGGCCCGTGGTTCCTGGTCTTGCTCGCCTTTTCTGCCTTACAATAGGTAATGCCAACTTCATGTGTACGTTAATGATGTAAAATATACTTTAAAATACATTCAAGTGTGTTCTTTAATGCAAGTAAAGTCAAATGCAATTTTAAACTAAACACTATTATAGGTAATATGTGTTAGATAAGGCCATACCCCCTGGGTGGTGCCTTCCCAGAAGTGCTCATCTCTCCTGAGAATCCACATTTGGTGGGCTCCGAGTCCCCACCCTTCCTGATCCTGGGAATACTCACCTCTCCTGGGAATTCACCCCAGGGCGGGCTCTCCCTTTCTGAGCCAATCTGGACCATACAAGTCACGCTTCCACCCCTCTGTACTTAAGCCCCTGCCAGTTCAGAACTCCCTCTCTTTTACTGCCATCTTCTCACCAGCTCTCTCCTTTCCTCGTCCTCCTTTCTCCCCTTTCCTGTTCCCCTTTCCCTTCTTCCCTTTCCCCCTTCTCCCTTTCTTCCCTTCTTCCCTTCCCTTAATAAACCCCTTTTACTACAAGGTGGTCCCAGTGTGGTTTTTGCCCTTCAATATGTAGTTATCATAAAAATACAAATCTAAATGTGTGGTTTAAAAGAAACTGATGAGAAACAGTCTAAGAAGATGCATATGTGGATGCATAAAATTCAGAACTTCAACATTAACAAAAGATACCAGTTATTTAAGATTTATTTAATTTATTTATTTATTTTATTTATTTAATTTAAATTTGAAAATAATTTAATATTTTTATTAAATAATATACGTATGGGTAAATATGTGTATATACATATACATTTAAAACTGAGAGAATATATATCAATATTCTAATGATATATAATTCAGAATAGTGTATAGATGGGTGTAGTGATACTGATAGCACCTTTACTGGTGACAAGTTGTGCTCCCCAAAATGTTTAAGTTTGGACATTAGAGAAGCAGGCCGAGGCAAGCAAATAAAGCAGGGTTTATTTTAAAAAGGGTAATATATACTTCTCCCAAAGGGAGAAGTGGGCCATGGCTGGTATTCCATGTGACCAGGCCAGGTGGGATGGCCAAAAGGTGAGAAGCAGATGGGCTGAAGGGAGAAGGGCAGGATGGAGCAGCCCAGGACCCATTAACAACTTCAAAGCAAAAGGTTGGGACAGGGAAAGTGGGAGAAGAGGGATCTGCAGGGAAGGGCTTAGGACAAGTTGACTAGCATCTGTTTGCTGGGAGCTGCCTCATTAACATTCTCTAGGATGGGCCCTGACTTTGTGGACATTGACAGTTTAATCTCCCCTGGGGTTGTTCTGGTTTTTCCAGGACTCAGACCTACTCCATTTCCTTATGAACTCCATTTTCTTTATTAGACTCGATATTAGACCCAGTTTGCCTAACTACACTTACTACCTAGCTTTAAATCTGGCTTCAGTACATTCCTGTAATCCCCGAAGCTTGGGAGGCTTAGTTAGGCAGGAGGATCACAAATGCAAAGCTAGCCTCAACAACTTAGTAAAAACCTATCTCAAATTAAAAAGTGTTAGAGATAGATGTGGCTCAAAAGTGGCCCAATCACCAGTACCAAAAGGGGGGATATTGTAGAGTAGTAGGCTTATTAGTTTAATTTGTGTGTTTTTAAAAAAGTTTTATCTGTGTTTTCATTGGTGTTGTTTCTCTTTCTCTTGAATAATAAAAATAGCTTTAGAAAATGCAAAGTTAATTGACTCCGGTTGCTATAACAAAATATCACAAAGTTGGTGGCTTTAACGGTAGAAAGTTACTTTTTTATAGTGCTAGAAGCTGAGAAGTACAAGAGGAAGTGCCACCCCTTCCTGGTGAGGAATCTCTTCCTAGCTTGAAGACAGCCACCTTCTTCTTTACAAGATGGGAACAGATAAAGAAATATAAGCTCTGGTTTCTCTTCCTCTTCTTATAAGGCACTAATTCTATCTGGGCCACCCTACCTTTATGACCTTATTCTTACTACATTCATGCTGTTCTAACCAACTCCGGGTGCTGCAAACATCATTCTTTTTTTTTTTTCTTGGGGCTGGGAAGTCCAAGGTCATGATCCAGCAGTTTCAGTGTCTGGTGAAGCCTATTTCTCACAGATGCTGCTCCCAAGGTGTCCTCACAGGGTGGAAGGAATGAAAGAGCAAAAAGGGCAAAGAGATGAAATGCACTTCCCTCCAGCTCTTTTTTTTTTTTTTTTTTTTTTTTTTTTTTTTTTGGTACCTAGGATTGAACACTGAGCCACATCCCTAGCCCTATCATATTTTTTTAGAGACAGGATCTCACTGAGTTGCTTAGCACCTCTCTTTTGCTGAGGCTGGATTTGAACTCAGAATTCTCCAGCCTCAGTCTCTGGAGCCCCTGGGATTACAGGCATGCAACCATCTGGCTCCTCCAGCTCTTTTATAAGGCACAATTCATTCACACACTCATGAATTCCCCAAAAGTCTTACCTATTAATACCACCACAATGAAGACTAAATTTCAGCACCTGAATTTTGGAGGAACTTCAAACCATTGCATTCTACACTTGGCCCTCCAAATTTATCTCCTACATGCAAAATGTATTCATTCCTTTACAATTGCCCCAGAGTCTTAATTCTTTCCAATACCAACTCAAAAAACCAAAGTCCAGAGTCTCATCTAAATCATATACAGGGGAGATTCAAGGGCTGATTCATCCCAAGGCAAATTGCTCTCTAGCTGTGAACCTGTGAAATTAAGGATGTCATGAACTTCTGAAATACAGTCATACCATAGGCACAATGTAAATATTACCACTTCAAAAAGAAGAAATAGACTAGAAGGGCTAATGGTGTGATAAGCAGAGGCAATTCCATTTTAAGGTTGGATCCACCCCCTGTCCTCCCTTCCCCGAGAACCAGGAACAAAGAACTGGGTTACACAACACCTGCAATAGAATCCTAGGGTGGAGAGAGACTACCCCACCCTTAAACCTCCTCCACCAGAGGGTGTATTAACCCACTCTTAAACCATCTCCACCTGAGGGTGTATTAACCCTGTGCTTTATAAACCCTGCCCTTGCTATTAGAGAGCGCCATCTTCTACCACCCTGCTTCATGCTGGTCAGAGTTGGTGGCCACGGCCAGAAAAAAGGCTCCTTTGGCTCTTACGTGAGTGGCTTGTGAGACATTTTTTTCCCCTGCAAATTGGGTACAACTATGGATCCTAAGTAAGTAAATTACAATATTCATCTCTTATTATTCACCCAACAAGCCAGGTGATAGTAGATTTTGGGAATTGAGAATAATCTTTGGTTGCATGTAGCACCTTCTGGACCTACTCTGGAGAGAATTGAGTACCCAAAGCAGCTCTCAAAGGCTGCTTGTTGTATGCTGGTGTCTACAATTTTAGGATCCCAGGGGCATGTATTTTCTGGTGGCTCCACTAAGCAATGCCCTAGTTGGGGGCATAATAACCCTTCTCCCATGACTCTGCTTGGACCCTGGAACTCTGTGAGGCATTCTTTACCATCTAGATGGAGGCAGCCCTGCCTCCACTACTCTAGCACCCTGCTTCTGCAGAGGCAACACCATGTGGGTGCTGCCCATGTTTACCACTTGTGTTCTCCAGAGTAGTTTTTTAGTTACTCTCTTTACTTCATTTGTGTTCAGTGGTTGCTCCAGTGATTACAATATTCATCTTTTATTATTCACGGTGTACACTGACTAATATTATCAATCCATATATAATGGGAGAAACTTGCAACAATATGCTTCCCTTTATCTTTTTCAGTTTTTTGTATTAAGGTTCATTTAACTTTACAAACTCCATAGAAATCTCCAATGCAATATTACTATATTCAATCCAATCAATAAATTGTATCTCAAACAAACTGACAGGGGAAATAATTGTTGCATTTACCAATATATTTACTTCTTCAAGACCTCACTGTTGTACCCAATTTGCAGGAAAAAAGTCTCACAAGCCACTCACATAATAGCCAATGGAGCCTTTATTCTGGCTGGGGCCACCAACTACATCCTGCACAAAGCAGGGTTGTAGAAAATGGAGCCTGCTCATAGCAAGGGCAGGGTTTATAAAGCACAGGGTTAATACGCCCTCAGGCCCTCAGGTGGAGACAGTTTAAGGGTGGGTTAATGGGCCATCAGGTAGAGACAGTTTGAGTCTCCTTTGCTTATTACATCACCATTTAAACACATCCAGAATCCCTTATGATAACATTTTCCTTTATCATGATTAACTTATATTACCATTTTCTCTTTTTTGTAAGCTAACTTAACTGGTGACAAATTTCTAGATTTTTTTTTCTGAAAAATATTTGATTTCACCTTCATTTTAGGACAATACTTTTATTGGACACAAGATTATAGACCAGTTTGTTGGTGGTAGTTTTGGTGTTTTGTGTGTCCCACTGTGTGTGTATATGTGCATATTTTAACATTTTAAATGTCATTAATTTTCCTCTTGTTTACCTTTTTCTGAAGTCAGCAATCTTTCATTTTTTTATCCATCAGTATGCAATATTTTTCCTGTAGGTGCATTTTTTTTTTTTTTTTTTTTTTTTTTTTTTGGGTACCAGGGTTGAGCCCAGGGGCACTTAACAACTGAGCCACATACCCAGACCCCTACTTTCTAAAATGTTTTATTTAGAAATGGGTCTCACTAAATTACTTAGGGCCTTGCTAAATTGCTGAGGCTGGCTTTGAAATCACAATCCTCTTGCCTCAGCCTCCTGAGCCACTGGGATTACAGGCATGTACCACTGCATCTAGCTCTGTTAGCTGCTTTTAATTTTTGTCTTCATCTTTGTTTTGGAAGTCATTTTGTGATACATTAACCTGTGGTTATCTTTATATATTTCTTACTTGCTGTTTAATTTTATTGTTTTCATAAATTTTTAAAAATATGGGCATTATTTATTCAAATTGTTTCTGCTCCCCTTTCTCTTGTCTCCTTTGAATGTGAAATCACATTGTTCCAAGTTTCCAAATTGTCTGTCTGTTAGCGGAATTTGCAGGAAGGGACCGAGGCTCGAACTGTCGTATAGGAAAAGGAAAGGGGTTTATTGAATTACCAAAGAAACACGTGGAGGGGATGAGGACAAACCGCGGGGAACGGAGGGGAGCTGGAGCACGCGGGAACGGGAGTGGAGAGCAGGAGCAGGGAGCCGCAGGAACCAGGTGAGAGCAGGAACAAAAGGGACGATTTCAGTCCGGGGCTGGCTTAAATAGAGTAGGGGTCATAAAACCCCCTTGGAGTGAGTCCTTGTCCTATAGGCCAGCAGAGGTCATGGGGGGAGGTAGTGGTAGTGGACAAGGGTCTTGCTGGTCAGGTTTTGGTCACGCTGAGGATCTCAGGAGCCGTAGTTTTCACAAGGCACCTGGAAAGGTGTGGCCTTCTGCCTGGGAGGTGTGGCCTTCTGCCTAGAACCAACACTGTCCATAAGACAGCGAGGCCCTGTTCATGCTTTTTAAGGTGTTAAAATTCTTTTCTTCACTTTGTAGTTTGTATAATTATCTGTTTTCTATTGCAAGTATTGAATTCAGTTCTGGAAGGCAATTAGCATGTGGTGTTTCACTTGCTTTTTTTTTGTACTGGATATTGAATTCAGGGGCACTCAACCACTGAGCCACATCCCCAGCCCTATTTTGTATTTTATTAGAGACTGGGTCTCACTGAGTTGCTCAGCGCCTAGCCCATTGCTGAGGCTGGCTTTGAACTCATGATTCTCCTGCCTCAGCCTTCGGAGCCACTGGGATCACAGGCCTAAGCCACCGCACTGGCTTACCTACATTTTTCACAGAGTACTTTTTACGTTTGACTGAAAGGGTCTACAGTTGTTTCTTCTCTCAGAATAAAACAGCTTACTCCTTAGGAATTCATTTCCTAAGGTTTTGAATGAATTCAGTTTTCATTCCATCGCACAGGAAAAAAGATTTCTTTCCTCACCTATAACAGGTTCATGGCATAGACACTTGAAAAGAAAGAGACATTAATAAGAGGAAAGCATACCATTAAATTGATTTAATTGAACTTCTGCATGACACAGGAGCATTCAGAAGTGAAGACCCAATGAAACAGAGCAATCTGTGTATTTTTATGTCAACATTGATGAAGAGTAGACAGTTGTGGTTATGATTGGAAAGGGTTGTGATCTAATGATAATAAATTAGGGAAACTTACCAAGACCTATTGGTACAGACTTTCCTCATGCACATTCCCCCCAGGAATAGAGAAGAAACTCCTTGAATAAGAGTCATATGACATAATAGGGAAATGGCAAGAGGAAGGTGACAATAATCATTTGGCTTCTTCTGTTTTCTCAAATGTGAGGTGCTATATTTTGGGCTAACATGTCCTAATCCCCATAACATTTCTTTCAGGTCACAAATCTAACATCCTCTAATTTATGTGCCTTCTGGAATCTTCTTCAGTTTACACTTTGCAAATAATCTGCTTTCCGTCAAGATTAGCATCATCTTGTGCTGGGAACATGAAACATGATAATTTAGCCAAAGATTCAAAGGAGACTCAATAATAAAACTTTATGTAGCCCATTCTCGTGCATATCTCCTCTCCATTACCCTTTTGGGCAAATTCTATCAATTTCAGCAGCCATGAACTTTGTTTCTTTTGGCCAGCCAGACTGCTACTCTTTCAGCTCAACTACCATGTGCTGAGGTTTCAAATGTGTCCCATGCAAAAAGGCAGAATAAAGGTGGAATTTCCCTAATATGGTCTCCTTTTCTTAAGGACCATAGTCCTATGCTGTCATCTAATGCCATTTTAATGCCATTATACACACACACACACACACACACACACACACATACACATACACACACACATTTAATGCCATTATACACACACACACACACATATATATATATGAAATGTGTGTGTGTGTATTCCTGTTCTAACATTGTTCGGAGGCAGTATTTAAGTTTGATATCCATCACGATCTAAACCAAAACCCTAATGTTTAATGGTTCAGAAATATCTGGGATAAAATTTTAAAAGTTTGGGCTGGGGTTGTGGCTCAGCGGTAGAGCACTGGCCTAGCACATGTGAGGCCCAGGTTAGATCCTCAGCACCACATAAGAATAAGCATTGTGTACAACTAAAACAAATAAATAAGTATTTGAAAAAATGTTTTTAAGTTTTATGTAAAAAGAAAAGGACAGAGTTTTGAATATGAAAAGATATTTTTGCTCATTAGGATAAACATTGTTGCATTTAACATTTATCTCTCTATTAAAGAAGCTTTTATAAATTGTAAATTTGGTGGAATGTGACCAATTTGTAAAACATATAAATATATATAATTTTATATTCTAATGCAAATGTATTTTATGATTATTTAGTGGTATCTTTGTTACTTGCAGTAATTTTGTGCAAATGGGCATAACAATATAAATGTCATATTGATCAACACTGTCACTGCTCCCAATACACTTATAATTATGTTTTACATATTCTTATTGATTCTTGGGGAGCCACAGGGAGAATTTTAGTCAATTATAATCTCTCTAACTATTTTGGCACAATCAAGATTTTTTTTTCTGTCGAATAATATTGACCTCAGTTTTATAGAGTTTATCTCCTCACTTTGATTCCCCCCATATTCACTTTACATAAAATCTATATAGCTGAGAAACAAAGGAAAAAAAGCTAGTATAGAGAAAGTCAAACAAACATTTAATAAATATGATATGCAAGGTTAATTCTAACACTTGTTCTAATATAGATAAGCATTTGTATATCACTGTTTGATTTTAAATCTAAGAATCTGAGCACACTTGCCAATAATTTTCCTTTATTTTTAAAATGTAATTTCACATTCACTTTCATTCCTTTTTTAATATGATAAAAATGGATTTTTAATTATATAAGTAATGAAACAAAGCAATTATATGAGTTTGGTTACTAAAAGGGGTTTTATTAGTATATAGCTAGCATAGCATTGTTTTTTATAAAATTTCTAGAGAATTAAGTTTAAAGCCTTGAACAGGGAATTAATTGAGATGTACTTTTAAGGAGAATGAAATACTTTTTATAGTGCCCAAGTACTTATGCATGTATAGTAAGCACGCGAAGCTAAAATATCTGTTATTGGTCTGCCTCCATGTATATTAGTGAAGCCAGATTTAAAGCTAGGTAGTGAGTGTAGTCAGGCAAATCGGGTCTAACATCGAGTTTCATAAAGAACATGGAGTCCATAAGGAAAATGGAGTCAGCCTGAGTCCTGGAAAATCACAGAGCAACTCCAAGAGAGAGAAGATGGTTAATGTTCCCAAGTTTAGGGCTCATCTTATGGAATGATAATGAAACAACTTCCAGTAAACGGAGATGCTAGATGCTAATCAACTAGCCCTAAACCCTTCCTGTAAATCTCACACCCACCATGGGCCCTCCTTTTGACATTCCTGTCCCAGGAAGGACAGAGATAAGGAACATGGAAGGGACAAAAGAAAGATTTAGGTATAAAAGGGAGAAAGCTTCTCCTCCCTTTGGATTCCTGGTTTCCAGGTCCCCTTCTCCCTCTGGGGGAAGTCTTTTGCTATCCTTTCAATAAAGCTGTCCACTTTCCACTCTACGCTTGCCTCGGAGTGCTTCTTCGGCGTTATTCTTCAGCGTTCGGGGAGCAAGAACTCGTCACGGTAAAAAGCGGTTTCATTAGCATTGTTTTTCCAAGTAAATTATTTATTAATTCAGCAAACACTTATTGGATACTCATTTATGACAAGCATGCTAGGCAACAGATGTTTCCCTTGACTTTATGGGAACTCAGTGCAGTAAAGAAGTCAGACATAAGTAGTTGTAGATAACAGTCCTACATTACAGAAATAGATGAGTATACAGAGCAGTTTTGGGGGATAATAAAGGACATACATGCATATATTTTAGTTTTTAAGTCAGCAGTTTTAATTAAACTCACTAAATTTTAGGCAGTGCTCTAGGGATCAGATCACAATGAAACTAATGTTGAACTTAGACCTTAAAACCAAATTTGTCTGGCACGACTCTTCTGAGTAATAGAGAAATCACTCTTCCCTTTCTGAAAGTATTTTTCATCACATATGCAATGGAAATTATACCAGCTAATTTTAAGTTAATTGTGAAGATAAACTTTGATTAGTAGATTAAAATCTGTGAAAGCTATTAAACCTGAGACAAGCATATGATTACTTTATTCTGGGGCTGGTGATATAGCTCTGTGGTCAAGAGATTGCCTAACATGGGCAAGGACCTGAGTTTAATCCTCAATACAACAAAAAAGAAAAAAGATTACTGCATTTTAAGGTAACCATTTGTCCTGTTCTGCAGTTATATCATTGTTATTTTTCATACAAAATAAAACATACATAAAATGTACATGAAACAAAATTGTACAGTTCAATGACTTAACAGAATACATACATCTGTCTTATACACTTTGGATTTGAATTTATAGGAAATTGAATATTTCCTAGGTCCCAGGTGCTCTGCTTCACCCTGCATGGGCTCTCAGGCCCCTCTTTAAGTCACAGTATAATAGTGGTCCATTTTTATGCTTTCAGTATAGCCCTTGCTGCTCTGCCTCTGAGACTTATTTTTATAAGGATATGTTGGTTCTTTCTCGTCTTCTCTCCCACTCTTCCCTACACTCCTCTCTTCCCTAATCTCTGAGGAAACAGGATTACCTTTCTTCCCCATCCTAGGCAGAAGAGTTTTCTGTCCTTGAGCACAAACCCACCACAGGACCTCTTTAAAAGCCCCCTTTTCTCCCTAATGGGCAGAATCACAGCCTCTGGGACAGGAGTTCCCTGGGTTTCCTCTTTGCAAGCAAAACAATAAAACTTTATTTTTCTTTTTCTCAAAACTCTGTCCTTGTTATTGGATTGGCATTGGGGACAAGGACCAAGCTTTCAGTAACAAAAGACTCCTCTTATTAGCAGCCACCCACCTTAGTTGGCCTCATTTAATAACAAAATTTCAAGAAGAAAAGGTAAGGGAAGTGAAATAAAAAATGGAAGTAAAAGAGTAAGCTGGGGCATTAATAGATAATGTAACTACTTTAAAAGTGGCTATACCAATATTTACACCAAGCAGTACTTCTTATACTGTGTGTGTTTTTCAGCTTTTCACCACTATGACCTAAATGCCTGACCAGAACAATTTAAAGAAAAAGTTTTAGTTCAGGATTTGAAAGGTCTGTTCCATTGTATATCAACTCCATTGTTTGGACTTAATGTGGGGCAAAATGCCAGGGTATCAGGGTGTTACAGAGGGGACCTGCTCCATTCAGCCATAAAACAGAGGAGGGGGAGAAGCCTCAGGGAAGTTGAACTCTCCCAGGACACATTCCCAGTGACCTCTAGTCATGTCCCACCTGCCTGCAGTTACTACCCAGGTATAACTCTCATAATCTAGTTATGATAAGGATATAATTCACATAATCTAATTATTTTACCTCTGAATATTCCTGCATTAACACAGTAACTTTTGGAAGTCATCTCATACTTAAACCATAACATTCTACCCATGGCCCCCAAAAGCCCATGCCCAACTCACAATGAAAAATGCATATAGTTCATTGCTAAGTATCCCCAAACTCTTTTCTATGATTCCTTATAAAAATTAAAAGCAAGTTACATATATCCACTATAATGTCTGTATAACTTATATTGCAAATCAGGACACTTTTGAAACTGAAAAGGGGGATCTTTAAGAAATTATTCTGGGAGACTGTGAAGATGGCCTATGCCTGTAATCCCAACTACTCAGGAGGCTGAGGCAGAAAGATCACAAGTTCAAGGACAGCCTGGGCAACTTGGTGAACTCTGTATCAAGAAACAAAGAGTTTGTTGGGGGTGTAACTGGAATATAGTTCACTGGTAGATCATCCCAGAAGAACAAAAAGAAAAAAGTATCCTTTGATAATTGGATCTAGCCAGAATTTTGGGGGGTAAATCAGGATATTTTTGTCAATCTATACTTTAAAACTTTCAATTTCTATATATCTTCAGCCAAATTTGAAAATGGAATTGATTTTAATGATAATCTTTGATGTTGGTAGTTATCCCTCGTTATAAATTTAGTTTGCATTCTGCAATTTACCAACGAGGGTAGCCACATATGAATATGTTTATGAGGTCATTTGGATATTTTCTTTGCAAATAGCATATACAAATTCCATTTACTTTTGTAGTTGACTGTCTTTTAATCATTGATTTTAAAGAATTATTTGATATTCTGGATCATGAACATTTTACCTTTTCTTTTCAAGTAAAAATAAACTAAATTTCTGTAAATGCATGAAAGATAAGTCCCTTAACCACTTTTGGGTTTCCCATTCATCCAGAATTATTAAACATGCCAGGACTGTGGTGCCAGACATTCATTCATCCATCATACCCAAGCAGAGAGAACACACGTCATGGCTCATCAATCCACTACTGATATATCATGTTGCAGTTGAGAGCTGCCATTCTGCTTTCACACAAATACTACATCCATTATGCAGTAATTTCTCGTTGTTTTGATTCCATCCATTGGCCTGTAAGGTTTTTCCTTTTATTCCCATTCTGCTGTATCAAGTGGATACAGAACAGCTTTCAGAATTAATAAAGATACACTGAAGCATTTCTAATCTCCTTGTTTTGAGCTAGGTCATTACCCTGTGCTGCATCACCCCACATTCCATGCAGATAATTTAATCAAAGAAGATTTAATTGTCTATCTCTTCCATTGGCATTTGGTTACAGTATCTATAGATCATCCCAGTTGATGGTCCTAAAGTAATGAAAGCTGGAATGTGCCTCCTCCATATGTGTGTTTCCATTCTAGACACATTTTTGTGTTTGAGGACATTTGTTTCATAAGTGAAGGAAAGAAGATCTGTCTGCCATCACAGCACACAAGAAGTACAAGAGAATTAATACTACTGTTTTCCCTTAAGGTAGCTCTCAAGACTTGACCACCAGAAGCAAGTCTATGAATAAATATCACAGAAATCATATCCCCTGAGATGAAAAGAGAAAACCTAAACTTGATTCAATCAAATGACAGTATCACTTTATATGATAAAGAAGTTTATAATGTCAGAATGTCTGATGTGGATTAATGAGGTCAACATAAATTAGTTATACATATGAGGCATATGTAGTTCATTTCGTCATTTGAATATTTAAACTGAAAAATGATTCCTACAACTGATGCCAGGCTTATTGTAATATAATCCACAATTATCCTTCAGCTGTCACTCATTATGGGATTTTAATTTAATTTTAATATTATGTTTTATAGACTTTTATTGTCCTGTTTATTTAGTGAATCCAACAATTATTTATAACAATAAAACTGTAGGTTTAAAAAATAGCTCATTGAATAACACTTAGTTAATGAATGTGAGATTGTTGGCTATACATTATTCTTGGACCTAAGAGAGAGGATCTGGATTAGGAGAAGAGTATGCCATACATTAGAAATAATGTTAAAATTAATGAAGCATGCTGAGATTATGATTAACTTGCCAAAACCTGGCTGGAATGATGTACAACATAAGTTATAAATGATGAGGAAACATAAATTATAATTTGGTGGGTATTTTTCCTGTTGAGAAAAATGAAAATGTAATCTAATGAATGTCTGAGATAGGATTTAGCAAGCAGTGTAACTCATATATCAATTCCACATATACTGATTGGTGTGTGTTTGTGCATATACACACATACCTGCATGCCTGCGAACATAATTATTCAATTCTAGACCTAGAGCAGGTAAGACACAATAAAACAGAATTATAGAAGCTTCTTTTACCCAATACATAATGAAATAAAAATTTCCCATATGTGCCAACATTAAATAAACAAGAAGAATAAAATATCATTGGAAAAAGTAACATAGCTATCAATGAAAGAAACAAAATGTTTTGAGTCAGGACCACTGTATCTTCTTCAGCCAAAGAAAAGTGAGGAAGACAAGTTAATAGAATCAATTCTGAAATACTTACCAATGCATTCCCATCTCACAGCTGATTGGGATGGAAACAGGTGAGTTAGAATAAGCTGCTGTGGGAACTCTGGAGCAAAAACAATGAGCATAGATGGTGCTGCATACTCATGGTACAGAGAAGAGAGCAGAGTGAGTGGTTTCTTATGGCATTTTTCAGATGTGAGTGGGAACTCACAATACTGAAATTAGCCCTAAATAAATAATAAATAAATGAAATCGGGGTTTATTCTCATATATATTTGAAATATATATATATATATACACACACACACACACATATATATATATATACACACATACACACACACACACACACACACACACACACACACACACATGAAATAGCACAGAAAAGCTGGCCATGCCACCACATTACCTAGCTTCAGAAATCAGACAGTTCCATAGAATACAATGTGCACGATCCCCTGAAATTTTCAGGAACTATATTCAGCCCAAACCAATCAAGCTCTTCCTTTCTGCAACACATGTGCCTTGAGGACATAGGGCTATCAAATGGAAATAATAAATTTATTTCAGCAATATATTTGATTTACCTATTCCTTTATCCTGGAATTTTTTGTAATTTTAGAATTTGTTCATTACCATAAAACATAAAACACAACAAAAAACAGAAAGATGTATCTCTTAAGTTTTACAAAGAAATAAAATTTCTGAAAAGAATTTTATAAAATCTGTATTTCTGGACTTTTAAAAAAAATATTTATTTGTTTTAGTTGTACATAGTGCCTTTATTTTTACATGGTGCTGAAGATCGAACCCGGGCTGCGCATGTGCTAGGCGAACGCTCTACCGCTGAGCCACAACCCCAGCCCTCTGAACTTTTTAAAAGAGAGGAAGTGAGATAAGGTTTTAATTCTTACAAATAAACATAGTAACAGCAATAAAAATAGAAGTTTAAAAGAGGGATGAATAGAAAAATATATGTACTTTGTTAAATTAATTCCAAAATTTATCTTAGCACTTATTATTCATTCTTCTTTTAATCTGAATTTTATCTTTTGCTATTAGTTATGCTTCATTTCTGATACAAATGCAGAAACAAAAGATTTATGTTAAGAAGGATATGTTGGTTGCACCCCTACCTACTGGTATGTGTGTGTGTGTGTGTGCGTGTGTATGTGTGTGCAGCTATATTTCTATGTGTGAGAGAGAAAGGAAGGGACGGGACAAAAACGGTAATATAAATCAGGATACTGTTTCAAGGCATTTTGAAAACAATGGAGATTTTCAAGTACAAATCACTATCTGTCAATAAAATTATAGGTCGCAAGAAGTGAGTCATTCAGGACACATAAATTAACACTTGTTTAAAAAATTTTTATTAGCTGTCATTCTGCACCACTACCCAGAAATCCTAACAACTATCCAAAATATTAATGTTATTTTTATCTTTTTCTATGAAAAGCTATGAAGAAATTTACTTGTAACATCATTTCCAAATTCCCTTCTGACTTTAAAACTAGCCTCTAAACCAAAGTAGGATGCTACTGATATTCCATATAGCAGATATTTCAGCGGTAATGCATATGGCTCTTGAAAATGCCTATGGTCCACACGAAAAACCCACATCCCTAATCTCAAGTACTTTCAACAATAGGCTATGCCCAGAGGATACTTGTGTCAGCATGTTACATCAGTCTGTATAATCAAAGTTATATCATTAAATTCTAAACCAGCAATTTTAATAATGTGCTATTATCATGTAAGGAAGTAAATTACTATTTATTTTTTAAAATTTGAAAAAAAATCCTAAAATATTTAAAATTATCTGTCAAATGTGGTAGTAAAGTTAATAGTGCAGAATAGGCTTAAGTAGTTTTTTGTACTATAAAATTCTGTAAAACAGCCCCATTTACAGTATTGCTGAAGACATCAATTGTGTAACATTTAACTGTTAATTATTGTGTGGTTGACTCTGGACCTTCACAAGTTCCTTCAAGCATGTGTATAAAGATATTAACCCATGTGGCTTTGGTACATCTAAATTATTCCATGCCTGCTTAAGAGAAACAATAGCATTTCCTGGGGTATTAAATGCTAGTTTTAGCCAGTATTTTTCTTTGAATTTGTAGTGAAGAAAAATACAATTAATTGTTAGTTGTCACTTTTGATGAACTTAACTATCAAGAAATTTCCAACAAGCAGTAAAAAGTGTCAAAAAATGGTTTTGTGAAAATCTTTTGATGATTTGCATTTCTTGAAAGAATGGACTGCTGAAAAATGGTAAAAGATTCAGTATGATTGTGTCAACAAACCGAACTTCAGTTCTGGAAGGGAAACAGAGTTCATCACCACTCACGTTGTAGGTGTTAGAACTGAGTCTAAATGATTTTGTAAAACTTCATAGTGACAGAGTGTAGAATAGCCTCATTCTCTCATATTCCCCTTCACATTGCTGCCTCTCAGTTTTAAATTTTCCAAATCTTGAAAACCTAACAATAGCATAAACTAGACTTCAAGAAATCTACTCTGCTTTAAAGCTCAAGCTATATATGAGTCACTTATCAAAAAAAAAAAAAAAAAAAAAAAAAAAGGAACGAAAGAAAGAAAAAAGGATGAAAGGATGGGGGGAAAAAAAGATTAGAAGATTAGAACTTTGACCTGATGGTGTTGTTTTGGTTTTTGGAAATATGATTTCAAATCAAAAGAGAGACTAAGGAGGAAAATAAATGGATTGTATTAAATATGTAATAAAATACTTACAAAGTAAAAAGCACACCATTTAATGACTTGTTTGTATAGCCCATATGAATAAATCAACTTCCAAATGCAATTACTAGATAAAAATAAGACTAGAGGGCACATAAAGTATGTTCTACTAGTAAAAAGATTTTTTTCTACTTCACAAAATGGTTTTAGGTGAATTCAGTTATACTCCTTGCCAATTGCTTTGTGTTAACACTCTACATTTCACACAATTGCAAAATGACCTATGGAGTATTGTTTTACACTATGTTGTGTATAGTTTGTATTTATTTCAACTATTATATATGAGTCATTCATCCTTGGTTCTGCAAAGGATTGGTCCCACGACCCTCCTCAGACACTAAACTCTAAGGATGCTAAGGTCCCTTACACAAAAGGTGTAGTATTTGCATATAACCTATATACATCCTTCTGTATGTTCTAAAGTATCTCTAGCTTACTTATAATACCTAATACAATGCAAATACTATCTAAGTAGTTACTATACTGAATTGGTCAGGATAACAAGGGCAAGAAAAAGAAGTAGTAAATACAAACCTATTTTTCTAAGATTTTCCATTCAAATATAATTGCATCTATTTGAATCTGCATTCATGACTTATAGATATGGAGGGGTGACTATTTATTAGTTATGATATCTATTCTGAAAATAAGAAATGCCATGTAATCCAAAAGAATGCATTGATTTTTTGTTGTTGTGAGTAGAGTCCAGAAGTTTGAATATATTTCATCATTACATTTTTGTCCCATACTTTGGGCAGTTATGCAAATAAAAATCATGTGGGCAAATAAAAATTACATAAAATTAATGTGGACACAATAGCAATAATGGACTGTTCAGAGATTTTCTGAATGAAACTTCACATATTTCCAGAAAATTGATATTTTTTATTATTGTGATTTTAGACAAACATATTTGTTGTTTTATTTCATATTTAATCACTGTCTTAAAACTGGGGCCGGGCGCGGTGGCGCACGCCTGTAATCCCAGCACTTTGGGAGGCTGAGGCAGGAGGATCGAGAGTTCAAAGCCAGCCTCAGCAATGGCGAGGCACTTAGCAACTCAGTGAGACCCTGTCTCTAAATAAAATACAAAAAAGGGCTGGGGATGTGACCCAGTGGTCGAGTGCCCCTGAGTTCAATCCCCGGTACACAAAAAAAAAAAAAAAAAAAAAAAAAAAAAACTGGGATTTTCTAACTAATATACAGTGTCTTTCAGAGGAAAGTTTACTGATGACATAGAAGGACACCTATTGTAAGAATAAATACAGTACCTCTTTCTGGAGTGTCGGTTTTAGCTAGTGGTTACTTTATATACTTTTACATTAAGACTACATTATTATGGCATCTGTTTGTAAATATCTGTGTGCATTATAAGATAAAACTTGTAAGTTGAAAGCAAATATTTTTGCTCAGAAATGCTGCTAGCATATTCCTCCGGACAACTATAAGGAAGTGTTCATTAAGTCTCAGCACAAGAAATATTTTAATGAAAATATTTGAGAAACACTGTAATAAAATGATCCCAGGGCCGCAGTAGCTTTAGAATAAAATTTTCTCCCAGCATTATGAACAAAAACTCTTATATAAACATGAAGATTAGAAGTTCGGTACAAAAATCTGTGTTGTAAACTAAGAAAAACTGAAAGATATGCCATAACAATAATATTGAAAGAAATGTAAAAGCTAGCCTTTTTACTTCTCATCTCATGAATGGATAATAAGAAGGAGAGAAGTCTGAAAAGCACTGATACCCAGTAACTCCAGAGGAAGGGGGTTGAGAGAGCCTTGTCCCAGAAGAACGTGGCTTCCCTAGGGAGGAAAATCTGCCATGAGAAGTCAGAGGGGTCAGTGGGCCCTGGAATCTTTGTGAATGGCCAGGACAACAGTAGGAACATTATTTGTGCATAGAGGTAAAACTTTTTACTGTAATTGCCTGAAAAATCTGTCATCCTCCATACTCCATTTTAGCCACTCTGGAGCAGAAAATATGGTTTTCCTAAAAAGCCAAGAATAATTTTGGAAAAGGTGCCCAGGCTACATTTTAGTTTAGGTAAAGTATGCTATGACCGATGACCAATGTTTGCTCTTGGAACAAGGTCAGGCAATGACACCAAATGATCTGTATATTTTATGACTGTGACATAAAATATTAAACTTTGAAACTGATGATCTAAATTTAAAATATATTTTTTTCCATTTTATTTCTTTGACATACTTTGTGGGGGCACTTTGTTTCTCCTTGTGGTAACTTTTAGTATTTTCACTTCATTTCTAACAATTTTATGTTCAGTAAATTGTGTTGTAGATTTCTTCATTTTTTACTATTTTACTTGATGTTCATTATGGATAGTTAATTTGAGAACTGGATCACCTATTTTGAAAAAAAAAATATCAGCAATTTTCAACTTCACCCTTCCTGCTTCTCCATCCTATGTGTTCTTCTCTGTGTAAAATTTACTTGATTTTTTGAGCTTCTTAGTCTTTTCTTTAGGCTGTTAAACTATTGTTCACATTCCTTTTTGTCTCTCTGTGGTGTACTAACAGGCTCCCTCTATGCCATCTTCCCTTACTCCAATTCTTCACTCACCACTCACTTAGAAGAATCCTACGTACCTTAGAAATTTTTAAAATTTCAGTGACAATTTCTTTCCATTTCTATCATTTTTTTTTTTTTACAACTAAGATACTGTACAATGTACGCATTAGCCTTGGTAAGGTGGTTCCACCTCTTCATTCTCTTTTGACTGGCACAAAGAATACACTAAGAGGACTGCATATTTATGATGGAGAAGCTGCACATGCCTGCACGCATGTAATACAAATGTATCAAATGCTTTAAGGCAGATACATTATAACCTCACATAGTAATTCCAGAATTTGGGTTATCACATCTTTAATGTTGGAAAATTTTCACTGACCTTGGGGTTGTCCTCTTTGTCTTCCTGGCTAATCTGTATAAAAAAGCATCCGATTCTTAAGAAAATCAATTCTTTCTGACCACTTGTTTATAAACAATGCTTCTTTGATTTTCTGTTTTTTTTTCCTTTATTCTTTCTACTTTCTCTTTTTGTACCACCTTTTTACAAAATAATGTAATTGACTTAAGAGAAAAAATGTGTAATATAAGTTTGTGGATATGATATGAGGTAGTATGTTGGGATAAATCTTGAATACATTTAGATGATGAGATTATATAAACCAGTAGTCCACAGGCTTTACTTGAAGCTAAGTTTATTTCACAAAATATATTGATTTTTTTTGTTTTCTTTAATTTTTAATAAAGTGAACTGTCAAATTTTAAAAATTAAGCATACAAATGATTAAATAGTGATTTAAAATGTTCTTCTAAAGATCAGAATATCTGACAATCTTGGCACATTATTTCATCAAGTAAAAATGAACATATTGAATAAGTCTCAAATTTAGATGAGATTCTTCATTTCCAGTTCTTATCATTTATTCACATCATCTATGTTTCCCCACTAGTGTTAGGGTGCAAACCTTCACAAGAATTTATTGGGGTGATTTCCAGGATTTTTTTCTTGTTGTTGTTCTCCTTCTAAGGCTTTTTCCTAGGTTATCTATCTATTTCCATGATTTTCTGCTTCCACCTCACTTGAAACTACCAACATCTCTCACCTGATGCATTAGCTATTTAAATTATCAAACTATATTAATGTTCAGCAGCTTTCTTGTTCTCACAAAATTGACTCTAGATTCCAGCAACTCTGCCCCATGCTGCAAATTACTGCTCCTGGATGCTTTCATGTGTGGCTCCAGCATCTTAATACACAGCTTTCTTTCTCAATCACTATGATAATAAAAAGGTCACTCGAGGGATTCCAGCCAAAAATTAAATATATCAGCCTAGAAGGGATGTATCTGTTGCTGCAAACAACACATGGAGTACTAGGGGCTGAGAACATGGCCCAGGAGAGACAAAACAAATTAGTGAACAAAAATGATGTGTTCACACCTAGAAAGCTGCAATATATTCTAACTGGTCTCCTTTTAGCTTCTCTTCCCCCTCTCCAATCTATTCTTCCCACAGGAACCAGAATGATACTTGAAAAAGAAGCATGTTTAATTTCCTAATCTCCTGCTTAAAAATTCTTCGATGACTTCTCATTGCTCTTTGGATAAATTCCAGTACTTGAAACATGGATTATAATTCCCGCATGGTTGGTTTCATTTCATAACATTCTTACCACTGAATGCTATTTCCCAGCTATCCTGGCCTTTGTTTAGTTTTTGAGACATATTAAGTTCATTCCCACCTGAGAACTGCTGTTCTTTCTGATTGATAAATATTCTTCTAACTTATATCATCCTTCACTGAGTATTGTAGACATTAGATCTTAATAATTTTCTGTCTTGCTTTTTAAAATGATTCAGTGAATCTTATTGTGTATGCAGATATTTCTGTATTTCCACAATTTTCTTATGTTTAAATTCCAAGTTATAAATTTTAAAATTCTTGATGTGTATATTTTAATTACTTTTAATAAGGAAGATGTAGTGGTACTGGTCAAGGAAGGCAACTTACCAGAACTTTATTTAAATAGGATGATTAGTAAGAATCAAGAGTCCATAGAGATAATTTACTTTCCTAAATCCTAATATCACAAAAGACACATAGACTGGACTAGTAGCAAGGCAATTTGTGGAGCATAAATGTTGTGTGACAGTAGCTAGAAGTCCATTTTAAAGTAATGGATTAAAAATTGAGTCCAGCCAGGCACAATGGTACATGCCTATAATACCAGCAACTCAGGAGGCTGAGGCAGAAGGAACATAAGTTGGAAACCAGCCTCAGCAATTTAGTGAGGCCCTAAGCAACTTGGTGAGAGCCTCAAAAATTAAAAAAAAAAAAAAAAAAAAAAAAAAAAAAAAAAAGATAATAAAAAGGGTAGGATATGGTTCAAGAGTAAAGCACCCCTGGATTCAATCCCTACTACCAAACATAAAAATAAAAGGAAAGAAAAAAATTAAGTCCAAATAAAATTTAACCCTATATGTTGGTAGTGATGTAAATTATTAATTAAAATTTAAAAGAAAAGATCACAACTAATTTAATTGCATGGTTCTCACCTGATTATTCAAATAATAAAGAATGAGATGCCACTGGAAAAGTGAAAGTAGATACCACACTTTTAAAATAGGAAATATTTCCATTGAAATAGAGACTAATCCAAGTGCAATGTGCATATCAAGAATACTTTTTCTAAATTAGAGTGACACAGAGGTGAATATGACAGGGTTAGTACCTTCCAGGATCTTATAATCTAGAGAATAAAATCATCTAACAATAAGAGGACTCATAGAAATCTTATAAATTGAAATTTACTAGACATAAATATAGCTGTTCTCCACACTATAAATTTAAATATTCTATATATCATGGATCAATAAGGTATGCTCAGGAGTTATATTTTGTAAGAAAGAAAGAGGGAGGGAGACAGAGAGAGGGAAATGGATGGAGGGAGGGAAGTTTCATTGAAACATTACTATGCTCCATCATCTATGTCCTGTTGTGAGTATTCTTGTACCACAACGACAAAGTTGGGTAGTTAAAGCAGAGCATAAGAATCCTAAAATATTTACTGTTTGATTCTTTTCAGGAAAAGTTTGCCTACCTATAGTGTAGATTGGAACTATAAAAATGTAAAACAAAAATATTTAAAGTTTTTTTTCCTCCATTTTTAATAAAGATCCTATTTTCCTGTTAGAACCAGGCAAATTGATCTTATGGAATTTTAGAAGGGGCCAGAGTGATTAAATTATACTTAGTTTTATTCCCTCATTTTTTAAATTTTCCATTTTTCTTGAGATATAATTGATACATAAAATGATATGTAATACTTTATATATAATACAAATGTAATATATTAGTATTACTAGACAATGTAATATTTTGGTATATAAATACATTTTAAATTATTATCATAATCAGCTAAGTAACATCTGCTATGAGTTTGTGTGTGTTTGTTATGACAACATATGTGTTTTCTTATTGATCACATTATGTTATATGCATGTACAAATATGCCACAATGAAACACACAATTTTATATAATAATGCATGAATAAAATAATTTTAAAACCGTGAAAATATCTACTTTCTCTTTTTTAAAATTATGTTCCACTATCCTAATTGTGGGGAAAAAAGGACACCTCAGCACAATGGCTCACTTGCTGTTGAGGGAACTTGGCCAGGCCAAGAGTGTAACACCCTGATTGGCTCATGCCAGTCCCAAGAACATGATCAGCTCCTGTCCCCTCCCATGGCTTGCTGATCTGAAAGCTGATTGGCTGAATCACCCTATATATGCTGTGTGACTTCCTCAATAAAGGAGTTCCTGCTTGACTGGTCTCCCTGCTGTCTCTGTCCTCCGCTGTGAGAGCTGAGTGTAGGCCACCAGCCGACTCCTGCCTCTTCCCGACTCAGCCTCACTGCTGGGGTGTGCTCCCCCAGTCTTCTCTGCTGGCCAGCGAGGGCTGATCCCAGGTCCAGGAGAGCTAAAAACCCCAGCACCTAATCTTTCATGAAAAATGACTTTTATCATTAAATGCTTTGAGAATTATAAAAAATATAATTCCTTAGCAATTTTCAAGTATACCATACAGTATAATTAACTATAGTCAGCATGCAGTACATTAGATCTCCAGAACTTACTTGTTCTGCTTAATTGCAACTTTGTACACTTTGAACAACATCTCCCATTTCTCTACTGCTACCTGCTATCCATTACCGTTCTGCTCTTCCCTCCTATTAATTAAGTCATAACATTACTAGTGGTTTCTGTGCCTGGCTTATCTTAGTTAGCATAATATCCTCTAGGTTCATCCATGATATCACAAACAATAGGATTTACTTATTTTTAAGGATGAATAATATTCCATTGTATATATTTATACTACTTTTTTGTCCATTCATTCATTACTAGATATAGATTCATTCCATATCTTGACTATAGTGGTTTATTTGGTTTCAAATCAACATAAGCCCTCACAAGGTATTTGAAACGTAATGCAGAAAATCTAGTTTTCTACAAGTAAAGTGGAAAAAAATTGATTAGTTCCATATATTATTTTTCTGTTAAATGTAGTTCCTATTAGGAAACAATTTTGCTAGTTAATTTCAGCATGCTTCTACAAACACTCTTTTTAATATGTCACAGTTAAGTATAAAAATTAGAAGCAAAGTCAACAAACAGAAATTACTATATGACTGAATTTGCAATTTTGCAATTTTTAACAAGATGATGATCCTTAAGACAACATGATTTCTTCACATGTAGGCATGTGTATTAAAGGGAATTTTCTAAAATTAATTTATTGAACTAGAAAAGAAAATAAGTAAAAGGAAATTGAGATTGTCACTCATGAATGCCATCTCTGAGGAGTTAAAAAGGATCAGAGTGGTCCATCTTCTACAATGTGTAACAAGCTGAACAATGATTATCAGTGGCATACCAAGGTAGCAATCACTGGTGAGGTAGTAAATACTTGGTGGCAAGTTATGAACAAGGAATAAGAAATGTTGAATCTGCTTTTTGCAGCAACTCTCCCAGATTATGACATTGAAAGTGTTTCACTCCACATTTTCTATTTTTTCCTTCATACGTTTATAAATTTACCCATTTAGCAAGTATTTACTGAGTGCTTATTAAAAAGCCATACACTCTTGTAGTCACTGTGTATACAAGATACACAGAACACAATTGGAGTCAAAAAGTAGAAAATTTGATAAAATGTAATCTCTGTTAAACCCATTTTGTTTGCTTTTAGTTGCACTTCCTACTTGTATTAGAGTAGGTAAGATTTATCCTTAATGGATGCACAAAGTTCCTGAGACCTGTTCCTTAATATATGTTGCTTGTCTGACTAAATATTTATCAAGGATTTTATTTTTCTGGTACATGGAACTACTCTCTTGGTTTTCCTCTAACTATACCTGAATTGGCCAAGCCCCTTATTATGGTTTTCTTGGGGTAGAAAAGAGGCAAAAGTACCAAGAAAAGGTATGAGCAGCTGAGCCTATGTTTAATCTGCAGCCAGGTAACAATATGTGTGGCTTTTTATCTTCCTCCCTACTCCAATGTCAAAGGCACAAATTTCTTTCTAATTAAGTGCTCTGTTGTGAGTTTTCAAGTCTTTCTACATCTGCTTCTATCTGTGTTCACACCAAGCTTCCATAACTTTAGTGCTTTATATATTCAACCCCCCCTGCTTGTTTTTCTTGGAATTTCAAGATTACAGTTTTAAAATTCTCATTTATTTCATCTACCATAATGGGTAACAATACTTAGAAATATCATTTTCCACCTAATTTCAAACATGATTACAATTAACATGTATATGTTGCTTTTATCATCATAGCCTGAAGATTCATTTTTAAATGGCTTTCATTTAATATGCTTAATAGCTTCAATATGGTTGATTTTACTAGGAAGAGGGAGCACTTATTTATTTATTTATTTATTTTCCCATGTGAGCTAATTAGCATAATGGAGACAGCACATTTATTTCAGAGGTGGTTCTTTATGGACCACATTTTATTCATATGAGCAGGACTCTTTAATTGTGTGTCATACTCAAGGGTCAATATGAAAGGTTTCATGTAAAATTACAAAGCATTTTTAGCATCTTAAGATTGATTGAATCATAAATGTATGAGGATCCTCAGTTCACAGAATATCATTGGACTGTACGTTGAATCTACAAAGACTTGGCAAATATTCAAACTAACTGTATTTAAACTAACTAGCTCTGTTTGTGATAACCAAAGGTAATTCTAGCTAATTTTTAGAACTCAGGAATTTTCAACAGTACACTGAAAACATACAATTCAAATGTTTTCCTAGTAAAGTAATAATATTATAAATAGTCTATTTTTAACTTCTATAGTTCTGTAAGAATATGTATTCTAATTTTTACAAAAATCCTGGAAAGTAGACAAGGCAGGTGTTTAGAGATGTTAACACATATTCTCAAGAAAATGAAATTATCAAATCCTGATTACCTTTAGTCTAAAACTCCTTTTAATATATCAAACTTGTATTAAAATTTGATGTGTTGCAATGGCAATTTTTATATCATATCACATAAATACATTATGATGCAATATAATATAATTATAGTATGTAATAACTCAGACTATTTGAAAAATTATTTTCTAGTAGCTTTGGAAAGAAGAGCCTTCCTTACATCACTCAGAAAGAAGGCATGCCAATTGTGTGGCATTGGTCACTGTGAAGACTTCAACACTCTGCCTGCAGGGCAGAGGAGCAGGTTCTTAGTACACCCAGAAAAATGTAACTCAGTACCACTAATTTTATTGACAATGTTAGAAATCCATTACCAATATAATCCACAGAAAGTAGCTTTTGTCTGAATAATTTGAAGTTCATATTTTAATAATTTTATTGTAAATATTAGTGACTGTGGAAAAAGAATAGTTTTAGTGATGCTTGTTAATATTAAAAGAGGTTGCGTGAAATTCATTCAATAGAATAATCAAATGTATTTGTGAAATTCCCATAGCCATAGGTTCATGAATAAAAAAGAGGGTATTAGTTCAATATATCAAAACATATGACATATATAGGCATCTAAATAAATTGAAGAAATATTTCCCTTGCTGTTTCATATTATAGGTGGTATAAAAGATAAGGGTTTACAATACAGGTGGGATAGAGTATGAAGGTTTGCAACACTTCTCTCAAAATGATGATAAGTGAAAGAAGATTATTCTTGAAGTCAATCTATACCATTCAAACATGAATATGGTCTTCTTTATTGACACGTTGAATTTTCTACAATGAATAATGAGTGATACTTACAAATGTATTATTCCACTGTGCTACAATTAGATCTGAAATGTTCCCCAAAAGCTTATGCGTTGACTATTTGGTCCCCAGTTGGTCGTATTATTGTAAGGTGGTGGAAACTTTAGGACAAAGGGCCTAAATTTATCCCTAGAGGGAGTAGGTCATTGGAGGCATGCCCTTTCTCTCTCTCTGTCTCTCTCTCTGTCTCTCTCTCTCTCTCTCTCTCTCTCGTTGTTGTTGTTTTCTATTTCTCTCTGACTCCTGGCTACCATGAAGTGAGCAGCTTTATATCACTAGACCCTCCTCACCATGGTGTTCTGCTTCATCACAGGCCTAAAAGCAATGGAGCCAGCTAAACATGAGCTGAAACCTCTGAAACCATGAACCAAAATAAATCTTTCTACATTTTATGCTGTTTATGTCAGGTATTCTCTCACAGCAGCAGAAAAAAATAACTAACATGCCCTGGGAGTCTGTTTGTATGTTTGATTGTCTAAAATGTAAAACACATACATAACACACACACACACACACACATATTTAGAGAGGGATAGAGAGGTGGGGGGATCATATTCTCACATAGTGAAAACCAAAATAGTAACAGTTTGATGGAAGTGTTATTCTAGTTATTCTACAATTTACGAATATTTTCATATAGCTATACATAGATATTGTAAAATCTATAGTGCTTATATCCAATATGTCAACTTGAGAATGAGGCATTTTAAGTTACAAACTTGAAACGTACAAATGTTGAAATTTATATTTTAGTGTTTTCTTCACCAACTAAATACGTTTATCAGCTATGTGTGTATATGATTTGAAATGAAAGTAATAAAGTGTGGACAAATCTTAAATCAAATGTGTAAGTGGACCAAAGTCCAATGTTTTTAAAATCTAGTCATAGCAAGATGCCCACAAATCTTAAATCAAATGTGTAAGTTGACAAAAATCCAATGTTTTTAAAATCTAGTCATAGCAAGATGCCCGTGGGTCAATAATTCCCAACTTGCTAACTTTCTAGGTCCAATTGGTGATTCACCAGACTGTAATGAAGTTCAGCAACCAGAATATCAAGTTATTCTGGTATATTTTGTCATCAGATCAAACTTTTAGTGGAAAAAAAACTACCATTGTTAATATAGTATCATAGAATAATGTTCATTTAAGTACACGTCTATAAGCAATACTATTCAGATGATTTTTTTCCTGCCATTGTTTAAAAGAACCAGGAGTAGTATCTTCATTAGGTCCCATCAAGTTTACAGTTGAGGTTAAATCCAGTGAGGTCTTCATCCTGCTTGAAAGATCTATTTGCCTTAAAGATCTTACTTTCCCTTAAAGAAAAAGGAGCAGAATTACTAAAGTGCCTCCTTTCCACAAAAAAATGAATCAGAAAATACTAAGAGAAACAAGAATATCCAAACAAAATAATATAAAGCAAACAAGGAAAAACAAGGCACTTATCAACAAAACCAGAAGCCAACCAGTGTCTTGAGCAGGAATAGTTTTATGCAAGTGTCCAGTGTATCACTGGTCCATCGTCAAAGCCAGAAAAAAGACAATATACTTTCCTTGAAGCCAGCTCAGAAGACACCAAAGTGGCAAGTTACAATTCCTCAGAAACAATTTCAATGATCAGATTTCAAAAAGTATAAGAAAGTTAGGATTGACTTTTCTCAGTCTACCTTAACTTTATCAAATAGAGTCTAAACTTGAACTTAGGCTCTGCTGACCATATAATCAACCTGTAGAAGCAAGAGTGGAGGGCTTGTGAGTCAGATCCCCAGCTGGGTTATGTGATGTTTTCCAGGGATAGAACTCTTCCAAAGATGAGGAGGTCAAGGCACAGAAGCTTTAGTCAAGGTGACAGGTTCATGCTGGAAGGGGCACACTAAGTGCTTGGAGCACACTGAGTTTATGGTAGAGTCAGATAATATTCCAAGGGAACACCATGGAATTCATCCATTTAGGCTTATTTGTTTAGGAAATTTTCACTGCATATGCTGCCCATGTCAGGCATGGCTTTTGCTTACTAATTTAAATCCACTGACTTGTGGTCTAAAATTATTTTTGCTACTACCACTAAAATAATACTCAAAATTAAATTTACTAAGTATTTTACCCATTTTTGTACCAATCCCTCCTTCTATCTTTAATTTTCTTTCTGCTGATAGACATCTTTCTTTTAGTTTTTCATTCAGTAAGGATCTGTTATATTCCTCTTTGTAAATATAAATATTCAGTCTTTCTTTCAATAAAAATTTGGTTCATTGTATTATATGAATTGGCTCATTATAACCTCAGACATTTCTGCTTCTATTGCTCATGGAAAGCCTGTAACCTGTAAGTGCATGAGAGGATCCTTTATAGGGAGTCGGTTTTCCCATCCTTGATATGTGTGTATGTTGTGTGTACATGTGTGTGTGCATACACAGGCATATGTTAAACTATATATTTTGAGATTTATAACAATGTATTCAGTTAGGAGTTTTATTTTCTTTCCCTTGGTTTGGATTTAGACATGATTTTTCAATCTGAGAGTTCATATCTTTTCTCTACTAATAAATACTTTTAGTCATTATATTTTGTACCTCTTTTCCATTTTGTGTCTTTTTCTGGAATTCCAATTAAACATCAGCTAGTGCTTCTCTTTATGATTGTGTTGCCCTCTTATGTTATATCTGGTAGTTTCTCCAGACCTTTATGGTTAATAATTCTTTATTCTGCAAAGGTAGTTCATTCTTTCACCTGTCCAATTTTTTTATGATTATGATTTTTCACAGCTGAGTTCTACAAGACCTTTAAAGAAGAACTAACACCAATACTTCTCAAACTATTTAATGAAATAGAATTTGGATTTCGTCCAAATATGTTTTTTTCCTCAGATCATTTTATTTTTTGTTAAATTGATTCACTTTTTATTTTTACAAATTATTTTAAGGTGTATTCTCTATTTTGTAAACTCTTCTTGTTTAATGAGTATTTCTTCTCTTGTTTGCAATTTTTAATCATGAGCTTATCCTCAGCAGCTACTTATTTCCTGGGAGTATCACAGATCTTGAGTTCTGCAGGCATTTTTAGGAGAAGGTTTATATTTTATTTTGTTAGAGTAGTGTCACTTTGGAAAGATTCCACATGTCCAGCTGAGACTTAAGTTCTGCTTGCTTGGAGGTTGTCTTTGTCAGAGTTCTCCAGAGAGATAGAACCAAGAGTAAATGGTAGGTAAGTAGATAGGTGGGTGGGTAGGTAGGTAGAGATATGAGGGAATTGATTAAGATAATTGGTTCATGTGATTATACAGACTAAGCCCCACAGAAAGTCATCTGCAAGCCGGAGATCCTGGGATGCCAGTACTTCAGTTTGTGTCTGTAAGCTTTAGAATCAGGGAAGCCCATGGTTTAACTGTCTGAGGCTTAAGGTCTGAGCAATAAGGATACAGGTACAAGTGTTAGAGTTCAAAGGCCTTTCCTCTGCCTTTCTGTTATTGCCAGACCACAGCTGACTGAATGATTCCTGTTCATATTAAGGGTGGATCTTCTTTCCTCGGCACACTCATGTACAAGTCAATCTCTTTTAGAAATGCCTTTACAGACATACCCAGAGATAATGCTTTATCAATTTTCTGTGAATTCCTTAATCCAGTCAAGATAACAATTAAAATTAACCACCACAGAGGGAATCCCACCTAGGCTCACTTTATAATATTGACTAAGGTCTCCTGTCTTTCCTTCACTAACATGAACTCCTGTTATAAGAGAATTTTCTTTTTCAATTTCTTACTGTTTCTTACCTGTCATAGACATTAAAGAAGTATAATTATTCAACTAAATTGATTAGTTAGCAATTAAATTTCATGCAAAATGCATGCAAAAGAAATTTTTACTTCAAAACTAAAAAAGTTATGAGAAACCACGGTTTATGTAGTAAATTTTATCAATTAAATAATTTTTAACAATTGAAAAATAGAAATCCAATCTCTCCAATGTTCTAATTTGTTTTTATTTTATGCAAGAAAATAATGCAAAATACACTTGCACAAATCTTCAAAGCTAAGCTGTTTGTCAGGCATTAGGTTCTGTTCTTCCAAACCCTCATGCAAATATTTGTTTCCCAAGAAAGTCATTATAGCATACTACTACTCTCTAATAACAAAATGCTAACCTTATACTGAGGGTAAAATAAAATTCCTAAAGGAGCAGGTAGATTCTAAGTATATTAACTATGAAAACAGTTTTAACTATTAATCTATGTACAAAACAATTTTCAAAAATAAACCCCTTGTTACATTTGCACTGCAGTGAAATAATACAAGATGTTAGGAGGAAATCAAGCTGTGTCCTTCATACCCTGAATAAAGGATCGTAGTTCTATAGCTCAGGTCATCTTAGAGCACTTACCATAAAATAAAAGACACAGATACATTTTTAAAATAATGTTATGTTCTCCTATAGAAAATGAATAGGCTATTTTGGCACATTTCAATCACATAGTCAAGTCTTTGCTAAATTTTCTTACAAAGGAGCCGGGCGTGGTGGCCCATGCCTGTAATCCCAGCACTTGGGAGGCTGAGGCAGGAGGATCGCGAGTTCAAAGCCAGCCTCAGCAATGGCGAGGCACTTAGCAACTCAGTGAGACCCTGTCTCTAATAAAATACAAAAAAGGGCTGGGGATGTGGCCCAGTGGTCGAGAGCCCCTGAGTTCAATCCCCAGTACCAAAAAAAAAAAAAAAAAAAAAAAAAAAATTCTTACAAAGAATTTGTTGATCCAGAGAAGGACTTTTTAAAAAATGTAAAAATTTGGGGGCTGGGATTGTGGATCAGTTTGATCCTCAGCACCACATAAAAATAAATAAATAAAATAAAGGTATCGTGTCCAACTACAACTAAAAAGTAAGTATAAAATTTTTTAAAAATGTAAAAATTTAACACATAGGCATTTTTTTTCCCATCAAAATAATTTCAGAGCAATTGGAAAATAAAATTTTATTTTATTGGCTACCTGGAAGTTTGAAATAAGTAGGTTCCATCTTAGACCCAATCTACAGAAGTAAGTTTAATTACAAAATTACTAGAGGTGATCTAAATGTGAAATGGCTATTGCCTAAAAGTATACCTTTTGGATTATAATCAGTGGAGTTTTTCATTTTATTTAGAATGAAACTCTCTCAAATCCCTACCCTGCCATTCTCTCTCTTATAACTAGAAAATTATAGTCCTCATAAGAGATAAGTAGAGGGTATTTGCATAAAACCTGGAACCATCTCAATTCTAGGCAAAGTAAATAAATTTTGTTTGTGGTTCTCAAGAAAAACCATGGGAGTGGCAGGGGCAGGGGGGACGGAGGGAGAAGAAAATAAAAGAAAAAGCATAGAATGTACTAGGAATGGAATAAACCAACCGAGGCAGGTAGGCCAAACAACTCAGATCTGTTCCAAGAAACAGGATGTACATCAGTATTTGAACCTAGCACATCATGTTGCCTCTGGGTGGAAGGGGTATGGGGGAGGGGGATGCTTTCTGGGATCCCTCAGCTGTGGTCTAAGTGCAGCATGTACAGACAAGACCCATATGTGTGTCCCCTGGGCAGCTTTCCTGAACCTTGGGAGATCAGTTCATCATGAATTCTAGACTTCTGTTGTCCCTCTTGCCTGTCTGTAAGTAATAAATCTGCTTCATGTAACTGGTGTGTGGGTGTTCTGTCTCACTAGATTTAGGCAAATAGTAGTCAGTGCATGGATGAACCTGTTTTGCTAAATTGGAATGGAGAGTAGGGTCCAGTCTGACATAGCCATGGCTTATTGGCAAAGCAGGTCCTGCCCAATACCCAGTCCAGAGTGAAGATATCAACCAGGATGTGCAGGAGTTGGCCATGGACTATGCATGATTTCTGAATATGGGGAACTTACATAATTGCTCATTCCCCCCACTGAACAGCTTAAGAAAAGAGTACTCAGATCAACCTTTAGGCATCTGAGAGGGAAGCAACACACAAAATGCAGACCTTCACAGAAAGGGAGACTCACTGTCCACAGGACAGATGAAGGAAAAAAAACAGGGAAATCTTATACAGCTTGGTTGCTGTGTTTGTTTAATAAAGCAGCAGTGTGGATTCAAATATCTAAGACCTAACTGTGCAGTTAGGAATGGGACCCCACTGGAAGCCAGTGGCCCTATACTCCTTCCAAGATAAAAGGAGAAAAGAGGTAAATTCAAAAATTTTTTTAGGGGGGGAGGCAATTAGTCTGATGACATGAGGAGGTTTGGAAACAAATGGGTGACCCATACTGCTTCTCTTTGTGGTACTTGTCTGCTCAGGGTAGGGCCCTTTGGACATTTCAGTTATTGATGACCATGGTTCCCATAGATGAACTTCATTATAAGCACTGACATTGTGGATGCTGATGACACAGAGCATCACTGCCATCTGAAGGGGCATGCCACTTGCAACTAACAGTTCAAACTGTAAGAGTGGGGTATATTTGTTCTACAGGCCACTAAGCTACCCAAGTCCCAAGGGGTTATTCAACAAAAGCCACAATGCATAGTGAGTGGAGAAAAGAATGTTATTTGTTGATGCAGGACTTGTTATAGAGAAAAATGTTCCATCCCATTTTTTCACAATGTAACCACCTAATTTGGTTGGTCAAAAAGGCTTCAGGGAATTGGAATAACAATGGACTCTGACTGGCTGAATGCCAAGACCACTTAGGCAGGAAGCCAAAGTATTACAAATACTATCAAGCAAGAATTTTTGGCTCCAGCAGAAACCTACCACCACTTACCCCCCCTGGGCAGGTTTCCTGAAAAGTAGGAGATCAGTTCTAAGCAAGCTTGTGTCCCACTTGGGTGTGCTCTTGATTTCCTTCATGCAAGTGACTGACAGAGCTGCCAACATTAAAAGAGGCCCTTTGTAACACATGCTCTTGGAAGCCATTCAAAAGTCATGGCCCAGATGCTGCATTTGGAACTTATAGAATCTGTTAACCCAATAAAAGTACAGATGTTCTTGGTCTTCACATATGTTCCTTGGAATTTGTAGAAGCCCAAAATTGCCACTTAGGTGCACCAGCCTATCAGAATTTGGACACCTAAATTGACCACCACAGTCTCCAAAAATAACTATTTTGAATGGCACCTCCTTGTCTTGTTATTGGGCATTGATGGAAACTGTTTTACAGATGGAGGACCCCAGATCACACTCCACACAGTTAATTCTCACTTAGGCACTCAAAATCCTCACTAATAAAATTGGACTGGCTCAACGAGACTTAAATGAGCAAAGAGAAATGGTACATTTAAGAACTTGCCCAAACGGTACCCCAAGGGACGAATAAGTTCGATGAAAAGTGACTAACTTACCAGAAAGAACAAACAACACTTAGGGAAAGGTTTGGTTCCTATTGTGGCTAGCCTAGAGCCTAAGACTTAAAGACATGCCTATCGATGGTGTGGCAGGATTTACTGATAGCTCTACAAACAACAAGCAGACAGGATCTATTGGGCTATGGCTGCCACCTGGCCAGTGGATGATTATATTTTGACAGACTAAACATGGGTGTTCTTCTCAAGGGGCCACACCACATGCAGTGTTGCTAACCATTTATGCTACCCTTACTGTCATATTTCACTACATTGTCACTGACTCATGATCATTTTCAACAGTCTATCCATCTGCTTAGGAGAATGGCAACTGAGAGATGGGACTACTCACCCATTCTGTCCCATGATCTCAGATGTGGAACACCTATAAAAACCTAAATAAATATATAATATAATTATGTAATTTATAATGTAGTAACATAATAATGTAATTAATTTATGGTATGATTGTGGTATGACAATATCAACTGATGTAATAACACCTATAGCTCTAGATTATGGTTTTCAACCTGTCTCAATTTCATTGAAATACTAACAGAATCGAAAACTTTGAACATAATGGGTTAAAGGACCCTCTCTGTGTGGGCACAAAGACTATGGCATCAACCTGCAAGGGATAAATATGCTGCTCATGTGGAAGCAAGGACTACCATAGCTACCCTGCAGGAGCCCTGTTTGGGGAGATAGCTAAGATTGCGGTTGACTATTGGGCCATAGACATTTTTGGGCATTTCCGGCTTCCGTAGTCTCACGAGACTTGGTCTGGGATCTCGCGGGACTTGGTTGAGGATCTCGAGAGATTTGAACGGTGACTCAGCAGATCGAGCGAGCGCCATTGCTGCTCGGGCGCATGGGAAGAGACCAGAGAGAGAAAAGACAGGGTTATCGCTATTGTATAGATATATTGTAGTTTCTTGTAAGATTAAAGAATATTTTCGTCTCCATCCTGTCTCCGGACACCTTCCCGCGGCGCTGCCATTCCAGGCTGCAATCCCTTTCCGGCGGCAACACTACCCTTGAGAGGAACTTAGGTCAAATTCTTTGATAACTCATAAGCATTCACTCTGACCAAAAGAACATCCTTTACTTCCTATGCAAAACCCCAATGGGAACTTTCTCAGAAATACAAAGTGGGGCTGGGGCTACGGCTCAACGGTAGAGCACTCGTCTCACATGTGTGAGGCCCTGGGTTCAATGTTCAGCACCATATAAATAAAATAAAGGTATTATGTCCACCTACAACTAAAAAAATGAAAGAAAGAAAGAAAGAAAGAAAGAAAGAAAGAAAGAAAGAAAGAAAGAAAGAAAGAAAGAAAGAAAGAAAGAAAGAGAAATACAAAGGACTTCCATCATACCCCATCTGATTAAGGGCAATATGGACCCTAAACCCTACACTCCAACACAAGGAGAAAATGACACAGCAGTGCATGTTCAGAAATGTTGTGCCTGCTGGGGCTCAGTAGCAATAAACTTGGGGAAATTTCACTTTGTGCTCAGTTCACTGATTTCTGTAATGGTGATCATAGGCATTTAGATACATTAATTTGAAAGAAATTTAAGAGAAAAATGCAAACAAAACCATTTTATCAATAGTGCTTGATAACAAATTCATTAAATATTTCATATCTCTGCTAATTTTCTTCTAATTATTGTTATCATTTTGTTACTGTTTGCACCATTATGTAATAAAAATTAAGGCACTAGCAGATCCAGCATTGTGGAGTAAATGCTGTACATTGAAGGTCCAATTTAAATGTTTTTATTTTTCATAAGGAAAATAATCCATTAACAAACAATACTAATTGTCCTGTAAGTTTGGCTAACTAACTTATTTCAACAATAGGGGATTAGTCATACCTTTAGTCATTCTTTGTTCAAATTTCTTTCAGGGAAAAAAATATGTCAAAGGAAAAGAGAAGAGTAATCAAAAAGGCAAATTCCTTTAAACTGATACTTTGTTAACCATTGTCTAAGAAACTGAGAATCTTAACTAAGGACTTCAGGATTTTATTCATGCAGGTAAAAATTCATCACACCTTAAGCCTGCTAACAGCTCTAAATTATGAAAGTGCCTCCTAACTCCTGTTTCTTCATGCTAATTAAGCAACTTTCTGACTGTAAATTGGCTTATAACAGATGTTTGCTGGTATATTTTTCTCCTGATATGAGTGTATGATTTATGTTATTTTTTATATTTCTCATTAATATATTGTCATTTGGGATTTTATCTATTTCTGAGCTTGAATCATCTGAATATATCCTGAAAAATATTTCTATTCTCACATACATCAGGATATTCAGATGTTCAATATTGAGATCTATGTCAAGAACTCAGGTAAAACAGTCCTTTCTGAGGCTTTCTGAGTCACTTCCAGGAGACTTTCCAGGTTGTTAGAATTATTTCTTTACTAGTCTTCAGACTTACTTTCTCCCTTTTGCCTATCTATGCCAAAACATACAATATCTGGAAGTTGAAATCTTATCGATTGTTCCAGTCCTTTAAAATCATGTTACAACAACTTTCCCTGAAACCTCTGGCAGGAACAGAATTTTTTTTTTTTTTTTCTCCCATGATACTTGGAACACTTTTATTTTATTTTATATATAAATATGTTTTGTATCAGTGATTGAACTCAAAAACATTTAACCACTGAACCATATTATCAGCCATTTTTTTAATATTTTATTTAAATACAGGGTTTTGCTAAGTTGCTTTATGGTCATGCTAAGTTGCTGAGGCTGGTTTTGAAATCTCGATCCTCCTACTTCAGCCTCCCAAGTCACTGGGATTACAGGTGTGTGCCACCACTTCTGGCTTCCCACGATACTTGGTATCTCTGTGTAATATACACATATACATGTGTGTAAACATTTATAATCATGTTATTTTCTCTTTGTGTTGTATATTTATTCTCTTTTATAAATGATTATAAGCTACTTTTAAAGAACCATGAGATATTATTATGATATGCAGTTTGAGAAATTTCATGAATCCATTTTAAAAGCATAGAAAATGTCCTTTTCAGAGGTTGGGGGTTCTGGGAATTGAATCCAGGTCTTCATACATACTAACTAAGCCAGTGTTTTCCCACTGAATTACATCTCTACTTCCAAAACTTGAAAAATATTGAGCTAAAGGCATTTAATGTATCAAAGATTCTTTAAATATTGCATATAGACACAAGTACTTCATTTTGATAGCTATACAACTATATCCTAGTACTGCTTTTCACAGAAAAAACCCCAATATTCTCTCTTCATATTTTATCATTTCAAATAATAGTAATTTACAATAATAATGTATTATTCTGAAGAGACAAACTATCCCATTAGCAGGAGTAGTCTACCTGGAAAGGAGGATAATCTCTTCAAAGCATATAGAAGGCCTGGATCATTCTCCTTTTATTTCTTCCTGTCTGATTGTACCCAACTATATCATTTGTTTATCACAGAAGTACCAAAGGTACTAGAGGAAAATAAGTATGGGAGTTTTTTTTTTTTTTTTTTTTTTTTCTGGTCGGGCATAGTCTTATTTATTTAAGTCCAGAAAACTACCACTTCTGAGCACAAAATGATGATATCATTGAGCATTTCTAATGTTCTGTGCTGCTGCTTAACCCTGGATGGAAAGTAAATAAGTAATCCTTAGGAAACCCTATGAGGTGTGTTAGCCCAGCTTTATAGGTGAAGTCCAGCACAGAGGAGGAACTGAATGGTCGAAGGCCACATTAAGAGTCTGCACCAGAACTGTCAGCAGAACTAATGAACATCTGCCAACAAGCCTGTGCCCAAAACAAAGACAGCGAGTCAGTCTTAATTGCTGCAGAGTGACACTAACCAACTACAAAAGACACTTTTAACTAAAGGGATTTCTAGTCTACTACCAGCATCCAAGTTAAAGAAAAAGCATATTCCTGGTGAAAAGGAAAGCATAAATTGTGTACAAAGCTAACACTTTGAAATTCTGTTAGAATTACTTATTAAGAAAATTATTTCCAGTTAGAATTTAAGCCATGAGAAAAGATAAACATATTTTTGTTTTACCAAGTCAAAAGGCATTGTATATTTTCTGTAATAATTATAATAAATGAGAGTTCTAGTCTAAGTCTACATGGTAAAGTTTTTCTAGGAATGGGTGGGACAGGTTTAAGAGAAGTGAGTGAGGAAGATTCTGGAACATTCCATCCTAACTGAAAAAGGAGCCAGCCTCAAGGAGCTAACCTCAAATGTAGCCAGCATTTACTCAAAGAGCTGGTGATTTTGGAATATTAAACCCTCTGATGTGCCCTCCATCCCAGTGCTGATGAGTTCTCTGAAGACACAGATAATAAGTTAAAAAGACAAAAAGTGAATTCCTTGAAAGATTTATAGTCTGGCTTCCTCTTTACTTTGACATAATGTGAATCTGAGAATAGCAACACATTCTCTCCCAGTTCCTTCCAAATCACCTTCATTTGGCTCTAAGACTCTTGTACACATACAAGGACATTAGGCAGCGTGACAGCAGCCCATCTTAGAAGAGAGCAGTACCTGGGAGTACCCAGCAAATCAGCAATACAGGCCTGGAACCTCAAATGGGGAAGGTAAAGATGAGAGGGTGGGGCCAGTGCTCAGAGGGAGACAGCTGCAGTGGTGGTAGCAGCTGGTGAGAGCAGTCTTGTTTGCAAGAAAATGTGAGGCACTCTGAAATACCAGGCAGAGACTGTTGAGTGGGATCGTTTTTTCCATCTGCTCTAGGGGTATGCTGCCAGGGTGATTCCTTATCTATGTAAAGGCTGGTGAAATTTAGGGAAATAAGTTAAAGGTAGATTTAGTGTAACACTTCTGGCTTCTGTACACCTATGGTATAATATATGGGAGTTAACTGATTTTTATGTATGTGATAGTAACAGCTTCTGACTTCAACTTTATTAAATATACATAGAGATATGAGGATTCTGATGAAATAATATTAAGAGTTCTATAGAAGCAGGCAGGAAAATCTTTTTTTTTTTTTTTTTTGCTTGGGATTGAACCTAAGACCTACAGCATGGTAGGCAAGCACTTTACCACCACACTGTATTTCTCAGCCCTCTTTTTCTTCTTTCTTTTGTTTTCTTTTTTTGTCATCCTTTTCTTTTTGTTTCAGTGACATTTATTTATTGTTTTGGTCAACGTAGTGAATAAGCTTATTTGAAAGTACAGTTGGCTGAGTGCGGTGGTGCACACCTGTAATCCCAGTGGCTCAGGAGGCTGAGGCAGAAGGATTACAAATTCAAAGACAGCCTCAGCAATGGTAAGGTTCTAAGCAACTTGGTAACACCCTGTCTGTAAATAAAATAAAAAATAGGACTGGAGATGTTGCTCAGTGGCCAAGTGGTCCTAAATTCAATCTGGGTACAAAAAAAAAAAAAAAAAAAGTTTAGTTGAAGGGTTGAAGGTTAAGTTACAATAATTAAAAGATTGGACAGTTTTAATGACCACCTTGATTTTCATAAAGGAAGTGATTTTCTATGAGAGTGTCAATTTTTGTTGGGTAGGGGAACTGAAGGCAACTGTTTTGAATTTATTGCTTTCTATGACTATTTTTCATTCTTCGTCATTAACAAAAATGTTAGTTATTAGAAAAAAAATTAAGACTAAGCAGATATTCAATGTGTGTGGGGGGAAATTGGTAAATTAGGACAGCAGTTTCCTCAGTGGCTGTTTTATACGTGGTATAACATGGCTTGCGACCTGAAATGCCTTCAGGGGAGAGGCAAGAAATGCAAATGAGTGAAGTATCCCTGCACTTTCTTATTTCATTTGAGACAGGCTTTTCCTAAACTGCAAGACTGGCCTTGAATTTGCCATCCTCCTGCCCCAGCTTCCAAAATTGCTGGGATTACAGGTATGTGCCATTGCACCTGGGTGGGAAAACATTTTAAATATCTCAAGAAGTCAAAAAACTCTGCAAAACCTACTGAACAGTGGTGACAATTACATACAAGTTATAAATACTTGAAGGATGATGACACATGTAAATAATGTCAGAAGAACTAGTTGATAATGTGGCTTATACTAAGAAATCTGGGCTGAGAAAAAAATGAAACCCTATTTCTGAAATGTAGGAAGACCCTGCTGTTGTCCCTAACATAGGACTTGAAATGTTTCATAGATATGAAGACCAAACATTTCAGATTGTGCCCACACCAGGGAACTCTTTAGTTAATAGAAACCTCAGGATACTAACTTACTTAAATGACATAATCACTTGAAACCTATCTATGTTCATAACTTTGCATGATAAGAAGTTTATCTATTTTATATGCCCAGAGCATTGTTACATACTCTGGGAGAGAATGGTAAACAACAAAGTTATACCCTCACAGTGTTTATAATCTGGAGGCAAAGAGAGAGAGTAATCAAATAATCACATGCAAATTGTGATACTGTACTCCATCAAATTTATAATATCAATTGCATGATGAGATTTTTTATATCATTAAGAAAAAAACCCATTTTATGATGCCATGATTTCCAATAACTTAGGCTTTTTTAAAAATATTTTTTAAGATTTACTTAGACATAGTCTCATCAAATATTACTCTTGATCAAACAGTTAAGTAACACCTAAGTGAAACCAACTGGATAATGTTTTCTTAAAACTTTTTTTCTATCACAATCAAGCTCCTCTCAATAGTGTTGATGTCACCCCTCCCATAAATACACACACTATCATTTACTGTGTTACTGGAAATTTTAGCACTATAGGATTTCTTTACAATGCAGTCCATTTTTGCTTCCAATTTTTTTCAAGTCACTGAATTCCTTTTTCCGCAATTTTGCAGCCAGTAATTTCCAGCTTAGCATGTGAAAGACAATCCTTCTGCACATAGCTCAGTAACAAAATTCCACCTATCCTCATCTATTCTTATCTTTCTTTTTCAAGTACCACAAAGAAATGTATTGTTCCTTTGCACATAAATATGGAGATGCAGTCATCCCTCCATTGATCTGTATTCACTGCATTACCAAATTCAAGCCATACTATTCCATGCATTTCGGCTTCTATAATGTACATATTATTTTACTACCAAACCATTATGATTTTATAATATTTAAAAAAATTAAACTTAACAGATATAATGGAAAAATGCACATAATTCCATTCCATAATTTACCAGTTTGTTTTACCGTGATAAGTCCCCTCTTCATAAAAGTAGTTAAGTACAACAGAACAACACCCGTTTACCCAAAACAGCAAAAGACTACTGTATAAAAATTACTAAGATGACAAGTTCAAAAGGGTTTTAAAAATCTCATCACAATCAATGACAAAAGGTTAATAAGGAACTTAAAAGTAAAATCTTTGGGAAGAGTTGTGGATATACTGTATATATTTTAGCAAGGTGGGATAAATAACTCTAACCCAACAGGGTTGATAAATATAGGAAAGCCTCTTAATGAGTTTGGTTCTAATAGAAATTTTAGGGATATGGCACACTTAGCTCTAGGGGTCAAACGGATGGAAGGATTATATTTTTTAAATGTGGGAGCCTTGGACATAGCTAAATGCCAATCAGACACATTTCAAAAAATGGGAAAGTATCAGGCAAAAAAAAATAAAAATTGAAAAACAAAAGTGATAATACTGTAAAGTACCTGAGAAAGCTGTAGGTGAGAGGCTAACTAGCCACTGTGAGAACTATTCTTTCACTTGAGATTAGGCATGGGATATTATTTGAGATCACAGATTCTAGAAGCAGGAAACCTTTGTAAAAAATACCACTGCTTACTTCTGGATGGTCTTGATCAAGTTAGTTAACCACTCTGTGGCTTAGTTTCCTCATCTAAAACGTGAAGACAGATAATGGTACAAATTTCACTGGATTGTTGTAAGGATCACATGAATAAATGTTTTTAAATTTCTAAGAATCATGTATAACAAATGTATAGCATTTTAAGTCTTTGTTGTTATTATCATTTTATTAAGCGTTTCAGTTACTCATACTGAGAGCATTTGCTACTTCAAGTTAAAGATTGCTATTTATTGGGCACTGGTTCAAACTCATGATGTCAGTGATTTGATACTTGTGGCACATAGGCTTATTGGTATTTTAAGCTGAATTTTGTCTTCTTTCACCCTTACAAATCAATTATAGAGCAGAAAAGAAGAAATGTAGTTTAATAAACCAGCAAGCAACTCCAGCCCTCATTTTGGACTTTACCTTTTACAAATGAAGATCTTCAGATGCTATATTATTTGTGATTCATGAAGATGATTTTCTCATACCAATATGAAAATTTGGAAATGTATAATATATTACATTTACTTTCTTTCTTTTTTTTTTTTTTTTTTTTTTTTTTTTTTTTTTGTACCAGGGATCGAACTCAGGGGCACTTAACCACTGGGCCACATCCCCGGTCCTTTTTTGTATTTTATTTAGAGACAGGGTCTCACTAAGTTGCTAAGTGCTTCACCATTGCTGAGGCTGGCTTTGAATTTGCGATCCTCCTGCCTCAGCCTCCCAAGTGCTGGGATTACAGGCGTGAGCCACCACGCCTGGTCTACATTTACTTTTCTTTGAAGGAGATTGCAGTAACAGTATAAACATCTATTTGGCATGCAACAGACCTAGGTTTCAATAAAGATCTATTTACTTGCTACCTATGTAACACTGAACAAGTTTCTATTTTTTCATTTAAACAGCTAATGTAAAAAAGCATAATCTCAGAAAACTCTGATGAGCTCTACTTAAGAAAATACATGTAAAATCCTTAATAGAGAGCCTAGCACTTTAAAAGTACTCAATTATACTCATGAGGTTGTTGGTTTTTTAAAAAATTATTGGCATTTTCAATGTAAAAAAATGTGACAATGTGAAATATAACAAGTTGCAACTTCCATTTTCTGTATAGAACAAAATCTCCATTTTTTATATAGAAAGAAGTAAAATAGTATACTATTGGCAAATAAGAGGTACATAGGACTTGTGGAATAAATGAAACCAGAAATTATATAATAATGTAGAAATGTCCCAGTAGCCTTCTGCAACCTAATAGACATACTTGAAAAGAAAAAAAAAAATAGAAATAAAAATGTTACTGAATAACTTCAAAGAAGTTTATCTATTCTTGTTATAAGTATAATTTAAGTTAATTATGCAATAAACAACAGTCAAAATTGTGAAATATAATGTACTTGTTTATCTTTTCTCATCTTCAAAGAGATTGTGAAATTTGCCCTTGCAGTATCTTCCCCAATTCAAATATTTTATATGTAAATATGGCAAAATCTAAATAGTAAGATTTTGTGCCGGGTGCGGTGGTGCACGCCTGTAATCCCAGCACTTTGGGAGGCTGAGGCAGGAGGATCGCGAGTTCAAAGCCAGCCTCAGCAATGGTGAGGCACTTAGCAACTCAGTGAGACCCTGTCTCTAAATAAAATACAAAAAAGGGCTGGGGATGTGACCCAGTGGACGAGTGCCCCTGAGTTCAATCCCCAGTACCACACACACACACAAAAAAAAGATTTTGTATTTTTATTATCTTAGTAACATAATGCTATTTAAAACTTTTACCGTATTTTATCTCAAAGTAAAAGCAATCTTAAAATTTTGCTAAATGAATTATAGATTAAAATATGACTTTTAAAAATAAAGGTGAAATTTCAAAATATATGATCTCAAGTTTCCTACCAAAATTAAAAGTTGATCATTTTTATAATAATGTACAATAGATATTGTAATTAATTATATCATGTAATATATTGAAAACACTATAGTATTTCTTCAGTTTCACATTTATTCATTGACTGTTTTTTAAATATCTGGTACTAGATAACCTCAAAATTCAGGTTAAAAAATTAATATTGGCTAGTTTTAGCACTAGCCTAAGAGATAAGCTAATATCTCTTTTATTATCTCTTTCTGCTCTAAGATTTAGGTATATTTACATATTATCAGCAGCTTTAATTTTGTCAATTCTACTCTGAAATATTTCTCGAGTGAATCTACTTATTCCAGTTTTGGTCTCACTATTGCCATCCTGGTTCTTTCCATATAACTTCTCAAAATAAGAATAACATCAATAGCAAACAAACCAACAAACAAGATAAAACAAAGAACAGTAAATGTATTGGAAACACACAAGTATATAACATTGTATCCAAAAGAATGCAGCCAGATGTTGAGAAAGATGGATGTGAAAAGGTAGGAGAACTAAGGCAGAAAGTACCTCTTCTTTTGCCTATTTGTTTGCCATATTCATATTCATATTCCCTATTCCCACCACTTTCTCTTTTTTCCTGTCAATTTGTTTTGCTCTCCAGACTACAAAATGGAATGTATTCATCATCAGTTCCCAAGTTTTCATGTATAGTTCCATCTGCACAAAGGAGGATTCTAAGACCTAAAACATTTACAAGAAGAAAAGTTGTTGTGGGTTCAGTTATTCTTGGTCAGGGCATAAAATTACTTGTATCATTTGTCAATGCACTCTCTGGGGCCTATACAAGTAACCATGGACTTCCATGGAGGAAAGTTTCTTTACGAATAAAATAACACCAAAATGTCTTTCCTTGCATCTGTATCCAAAAATATTCATATTAATGTGGGAGCACAATTTTCTAACCTGATTTTTTTAAGGTTTAAAAACTCTAGGAAGCTTTCTTAAAACTATTCTAGCACTCCTGATCTTGAAGTCAATATAGAATTGTGGAGCTGGGAGACAATGCTTAAAAAAGAGAACAAAAGAGGCAAAAATATTTTTCTCCAAGTTATCCTGATTCTGCAGTGGATGTATGATTTTATTTGACTTTTTGCATTCTCACTGTTATGGTTGGGGTAAATGGTATTCCCCAAAGGCTCATATGAGGCAGTGTAACTCATATTTAAGGCACACATACATTCCATACACAACACATATGAGCAAAAACAAATAAAATGAAACTAACAAAACAAAACAAAATACAACTTCATATCTATGTTGCACTTTATCACAATTAGATGTGGAAGAAAGGGTGATAGGATATTTATTTAATTGTCTCTAATGTATTTTAAAATGCTCACTTTTTACTTATACTTAGCTTTGAAACAACTGGTTTGCTCACCATTCTAAAAGTACCTCAAACTGTTTTCAAACGTTTGACTTTTTGTTAATGTTTCAGCTACTAAAGACATGTTATTTAAAGGAATTTAAACATGAAAATATATTGCCTGTAATCTCAAAATGTTCACAATTAGTAACAGCTAATCAAAAATATAACCAAGAGAAAAACCCAAGGCCCAGTTGGCTTCACTGGTAAATTCTATCAAGCATTTAAGGAAGAAATAAGACCACTTCTTCACAAACTATTGAGAAAGAGCGAATATTTTCCAACTCATTAGATAAAACCAGTTTTAGATTGACACAAAAGTAAGACAAAGATATTTTAAAAAATAACAAAGAAAGAAAACTACATCAATATCTTCCCTGAATAGAGATGTGGAAAGCAAGAAAATAATAGGAAATCAAACCTAAGGATAAGAGGGAGACCATGGTGACCAAGTGAGATTTACTCTAAGGAATCAACGTTGATTTAATTTTTGAAAATTGGTAATTGTAATATACCATGTTACCTTTTGAGAAGACTCTCAAAGATTATTTGACAAAAATCTGACACCAGTTCATGATTCCTCAGCAAATTAAAAAATAAGGGAGTTTAATCAACTTCATAAAGGATGTCTATGAAAAGCTACAGCTAATATCATGGTTGATGAACGCCCTCTTCCTTCTTAGATGGGGGAGAAAAGTAAGATGCCTGTTCACATTACTTCTTTCTCATACTGTATAGAGATTCTAATAATTATTGAATTGTACATTTATATTGAGCCAAATTTATGATACATAGATTTTCCCCTAATAAACCTCTTAAAATACTCAGGACAAGGAACAAAAATTTTCCCTTTCCCCACTATTTTTTATCTCCTGTACAGTTCAAAAAATATATAGAAAAAATTGAAATTTTTTATTTTGGGTTGTGAGCTGATTAAAAATGCAGGAGATTTTAACTTTGTTCTGCATCTCAACTATAGCATTCCTGTATTTTCTGATTAATTGATTATTCATTACAGAGTTCCATTTTCATTAGAGCAATGGACTAAATATCAATCCCCCCCACCCACATGTTTGGCAAAATCCTAACACCCTAGGCAATGATATTAGCAGACCCGAGACCTCACTAACAGGATTGGTGTACTTATAAGAGACCCCAAGGGGTTTCTTGCCCCTCCACCACATGAAGATACAATGAGAAAATGGATGTTCATGAAGAAGGAGACCCTCTGCAGATGCTGATTCTGTCAACACCTTAATATTAGACTTCCCCATGTCCAGAACTATGAGAAATAAACATGTGTTGTTTATAAGTTACCTAGTTTACACTATTATGTTGTAGTAACCTGAACAAACTTAAGAAGTAGATAATTGTATTATGGGGAAATTTAAGCATACATCATGTAAAGCATTATAAATTTATACTATGAAACTTTTTCATGTTGTAAAAAGCAATAAAAATATATTTTTAGAGATTGATAAGCCAACCATGTTTTTTACATGTTAGAGTTTCTGTTCTGAAAAGGAATGGCTAAATAAGGAATCAGTACTGCTATATATTTATTGCAGAAGATAAAATAGAGATTATTATTTAAACTGTTACAAGCGATAGAACAAATTATGCATGTGCTACAATATTATCATTCTTACAAATTTAAGGCATCTACCCAACTTAATCCTAAATGATAGCTCAGAAACCATTGTCCTTATGCGCTGCTTTGATAACATTACTTAACCTCAGAATTGCAGACTTCAGAAGCACCCAGAAAAATTCCTTCACTCTGGGATTCGAGTTTTGTTAAATATGCTCAATCACATAAATCTCCTTAAATTACAAATAACTTGACTGCTTCTGTTCTAGTTAATCTATTGGAAACATTGTGCTTGCAAATATTTTCTGTGATTCCTCAGATATACTGCTCCAAGAACTGACATAAAGTATATTCTTGCCTTACTTGTTGGTGAAAGAAAGCTTTATTCATCTCTTCAAAATTACAAATGCATAATTACAAATATACAATCCTTGGTTCTCATAAAGTTATAAAAATCAGTTTCTCAATTAAAAACTCTTTAAATGGTCCAGTCATTGGAATTTCTTTTCCAGTCTAGATTGCAACTAGATCACAGAATAACAAAGCAGCAAAAATAAGCCTTTTTGTAGCACTTATATTGTGCTTAGTAATAAATGTAACTAAAATTTGTTTAGTACTAAATAATATGAAGCAATATTATTTAAGGAGTTTTATCTAGAATATTTTCTTTAATCCTATAATATAATTATTTTATTTCACAGCAGAGGAAAATTTTGACCAAAAGCTGCACAGCTAACAAAGTGTTTTCTACAATAAAGAGAGAGCCCCAGTTGGAGGGTTACTCAATTTTTTTTCTTTCCATCATTTTAATCTTATTTATTTTCAAACTTTATTTTCCAAGACTAAAAACATATACAGTCTAATTCACATAATTTAATTGTCCTATTTTTTTTTTAATAACTTAAGAAGTCAGGGCATGGAGCTAAATGGTGGGCTAGGAAAAGAAGAAAACAAACTTTCCTTTAATATGTGCTCAATTTCATGCAATGTACAATCTCGTTACAAGAAGCTAAAATTGCCAAATTTTCCATGTCACCTTCTGAGGTAGAGATAATTAATCTCATTTTAGAGTTGAATAAACTGAAGCTCAGAAAGGTTAATTGCTTTGCACAAAGTAACAAAGCTAATAAAGAAGAACAAAAATGCAAACATGGGTCTCTCTAATATATAAATCTGCCTCCTTACTCGCACATTGATGTTTTTCCTGATTAACATCATGTATTAATAATAATAACTAATCACTCCCCCCCCCGAGTTTCTAGTTTTATTCTTTATAAAGGTACCTTATCCTTGATTTTCTGCAATAATTATCACTGGTAAACATGCTCTTCATTATGGTATTGGTATGCTGTAATGTTTTTAAGCATTTTAACCTTGAAAATGCCAAGATGCATACAAAATTAAAGAGAATAATGAAACTTCATGCCTCCATCACCCAGCTCCTAAAAGAATCAACATTCATGATCAACATTACTGTTTAGTTTTTACTTCCACACACTCCTGTCTCACTCAATTTTTCAGATAAAGTTTGTTTCAATTAAAATGCACAGATATTAAATGAATAATTTTGGTAATAATTCATGTATAGTCCACATTTCCTACCCAAATATAGACCATTTACACCACCCCAGACACTTGATCCTGTGCTTGGTTTGGCAAGGGCTGTCCTTCCCTTAAATAACCACAGTTCTGATATTTTTCAACCACCTTCTTTTTTTCTAGAACTTCATATACATGTAAATCATAAAAAATTATTTTAGTGTCCAGATTCTTTGTCTTACTTTAAAATCTGAGTTTCATCCATGTTGTTGTGTATAATTTGTTGTGTTCCATTTTGTGAAATGGGGGTTTCTGCAATGTATTAGTTTATTATCTAAGTCCACCATGCAGCATTTATCCATTCTTCTGGTGATTGACATTCAGGTTATTTATAGTTTAGGGTTGTTATTAATAAAGTTTCTGAGAAAATTTATATACAAGTATTTCTGTGCACAGATGTATTTGTTTTTCTTGAAGACAATTGAGACTGCTAGATCAAATATTTATCTTTGTAAGATTTTTTAAACCTCTATTTCCAGAATGATTATACTATTTTCACTCCCATCAGCAATGAAAGACAGTTTTTGATTGCTCCATATCATCACTGACATTTGAGTTGTTAGCCTTTATAATTTTATCCTTTCTTGGGGGTGTGTCTAGTGGTATCTCATTGTGATTGTACTTGGTGGTTTTTTCATGACTAATATAGTAAACCATGAAGATATTGTTGTAGTATTCTTATAGAAGCTTTTGGTTTTAACAGTTAGGTCTAATATCCATCTTGAATTAACTTTTATATACTGTATAAAGTAAAGATTATAGTGCATTTTGTTTCCATATGGGCAGAACCAATTCAAAAGAAAAAAAATAAGCACCACTTTTACTAAGAAATAAGTGTGAGTAGCTTTCTGAATTCTTATATTGGTCTCTCTGTGTGCTCTTGAGACAATATCACACTCTTTTATTTGGTATTTTCACTATATCATCTTGCATAATTTTTTGCTCACTCCTTTAATAATTTTAATATATATATTTACATATCACAGAATACATATTGAATTAAAATTATAGTATAATGAATGAAATATAGGAATATACAAATGTATGGTTCTTTTGCACCTTTTATTCTTATTTATATAAGATATATTATTCCTATACATTTTGTAAAGATAATGATAATTTCATACATTTATTTGTTTTTACTTAAAGCTATTGTATGCTTTTAAGGAAATTTTTAAAATATAATCTTAGTCTTTAACCACCTTTATTGAGAATTAATGACATAGAATAAACTACATATTTAAAGTGCACAGTTTGATAGGCTTTGTCATATCCATATACCCATTTGATGTTAAAACAAGATAATGAAAATGTTTATCACTTTGACAAGTTTCCTTTTTTCTCTTTGTAATTGTGCCCTCATACTTGGTGTTATTCCAACACAGGCAACCATTGGTCTGATTCCTGATGCAGATTACTGTAAATTTTTAAATTTTGGGTAAATACATTCATATAGTATCTGCTATAGTCTCTGGCTTTTCTCTGAGAAAAATTATTTTTATACTCATCCATGGCATTCTATATCAGCAACTGGTTGTTTATTATGGAGTAGTATTCCAAAAAATTGTTCAAGTCTTTAACTTTTGGTGAGCATTTGAATTGTGTTGGGTTTTGGCTTATTACAAAAAAATGATACCATGAATACTAATGTAGAATTATGTGTATGCATATAACATATAATTTTGTATATATGTACATAGGAATGGAATGGCTGGGTCTTATGGTAGCTACATGTTCAATAGGTTAAGAAACTACCAAGCTGTTTTTCAACAGACATGCCACTTTATATTCTTCTCAGCAATGGATGAAGTTCCTGTCACTCCACATCTTCCATATCTTCAATAACACTTGCTAAGTACAGTCTTTTTCTTTGTCTTTCTTTCTCTCTCTCTCTCTCTTTTAAAATTTAGAGATTTCAATGGGGGGGGCATCAGTATTGTGACTTCCTTAATGAATAATAATGTTAATTATCATTTCATGTGCTTATTGGCAATTTCTTTTATTTCAATGAAGTAGTTATTCAAATTTTTTGCAACTTAAAAAATATCTTTTGCTTATTTCTCTTTATTGAATTTTAAGAATACTTTATGTATAATGGTAAGTCACCAGTATGTGACTTAAAAATGTTTCCGCACAAGCTGTGTTTTCTTGGTTTAATCTCTTAACTGCATTTCAAAGAGCAGAATTTCTTAATTTTGGTGATGTACAGTTTATTTTATAAGTGTGCTTCTCTTTCAGTTTCCTAAAGATATTTGACAAACTTAGGATCACATAAATTTCCCTATTTTCTTATATAAGTTTATATTTTTATATTTTGGCTGTTATTTCCTTTGACATAATTTTATTATAAAATACATAAAATTAACTCAAAATAAAAATTTTATATATAACATGGGGAACATGTAGGTATCCATGTTTCCAGCATCATTTGTAAAATACCACCTTTCTTTGCTTAATTGGTTTTGAACTTTTGTCAAAAATCAATACATATTGAATACATATTTCAGTCAATTTCTGGATTCTATCTTCTGTTCAATTCATTTGATTGTCCATCTTGATACCAGTAACCATACAGTTTTGATTAATGTAGCTTTTCAGTAAATCTGAAAGTCAGATATTATGTCTTCCAAATTTTCTGTTCTCTTATATGGTTATTTTTGCTATTCTAGGTTCTTTACATTTCTGTATGAGTTTTAGAATCACTTTGTAAATACAGTATATATGGCCATTTATCTGGGCGTTTAAGTTCAGTCAGAAATGTTTTCAAATTTTCAGTGTCCATGTTTTAGAAATGTTTTGTCATATTTATCCTTAATTTGTTTATATGCTAATTTATTTTAAAATTTTCATTTGCTGAGACTAAAATTATGGCATCTGCAGGTAAATGGATGGAGTTGGAGAATATTATGATAAGCAATGTAAGCCAATCCCAAAAAACTAAAGGCCAAATGTTTCCTCTGATTAGTGGATGCTGATCTATGATGGGGAGGGGGGCATGGGAAGAATGGAGGAAATTTGGATTAGGCAAAGGGGAGGGTTGGGAGAGTTTACAGGGGTAGGAAAGATGGTAGAATGAGATGGACATCATTACCTTAGATACATGTATGATTGCATGAATGGTTCCTCTCTACATCATGTACAACCAGAGAACTGAAATGTTGCTCTCCATTTGTGCAGGATGAATTGAAATGCATTTTGCTGTAATGTATAACTAAGTAGAACAAATAAAAATAACAAAAAAAATTAATTTGCTTATTATTCATTCTCTAATTCATTTTCATATTTTGAGCTTATACTATGGCTTTAATAAACTGATCTATTCTAGAAGTTTTTTGGAGGTTCCAGAGATTATTTCTGTAGTTAGTTAATCATATCATCAGTAAATATAATTTCCATTCTTCCTTTCTAACATGAATGTTTTTTATTTTTGTCTTCTTGATTTATTGAACTGTCTAACATCTATAATACAGTGGACATTCTTGCATTCTTCAATGTTTTACTAGGAAACACTGGGTCTTTGACAATTAGATACACTGTTAGCTCTGGGTATTGATATATACTTTCTATCCAGTTGAGAAAGTTTCCTTCTAATCCACTGAGATTTTTCTTTTCAGGGATATATATGTTAAATTTTATCAAATGTCCCTGTTTGTTATGGACAGTTTTTTGTGTTCCTATTAGTATTATTTAGCTTTTTTTTTTTCCTAGGGTACAACCGATTTACTTGGAAATCATTCAACATGGTGGATATTGTCTTAAACTTTATTAGATGGAAGTAGGTCAGGGACTAGTGCTAAGTTGAGAAACTGCTAGGGAATGCCTTGCTTTGTACTCCAGATGTTTCTCTAGTATTCCACTTTGGCTTCTGAGAATAGACATATTCCTCACTCTGATCTTTATGTATTATTATTTCTAATATTTTTTTCACGTATCCTTTTCTTGTCTCAGCTATTTCTACACATGCACTGATCAGTATTCCTCAAATATTTCTAAATACCATGTATATGCCAGGCATGAGGGGTACTCTTCTCTGTAACACTGCACTGTGAAATTCATCTGCCTTAGCCTCTCTGGAATCTCAGATCCATCTCACTCACTCAGAGAGATAACCTAGCTCTGAGTTACAGTGTGCATGTAGTAAGCTCAGGCAATTCTGTAGTTAGTCTCCTTTCTTCACCAGCTCTCAAGGATCACTTTTTCATTTGGTGATATGATTCATTGTGGGTTTTTTTTAGTTATTTCAGGTTGGAGAATAAGTCTGTTCCCTTTTGCTCCATCTTGGCTAGAAGAAAAATTGGTCTTTTATGTTTATGCACATTTTACATCTGTGTCCCTTCATGTGTATTCAAGTTATAGTTTCTTATTTTCTATCATCTGAATGGGTTTTTTTTAACATTTTTTAATAAAAATCTGAATTCAAAATAATTTTCTTGATTTTGCTAGACTTAAAATATCCTTTACTTCCATCATTTTTAAAACATACATTTCTCTAGACACAGTTTACAGTTTAATAATTTTTTTCCAGCGCATCCTGATGTTGTTGCATTGTGGTTGAAAATCTTTTTATTTTTAAATTTTTATTTTAAACTAATGAGAATTTAGTTGTTATTTTAATTCCCATTCCTGTGTTTGTAATGTGTCATTTATCTCTGGGCTTTGTAGGTGTTTATCTTTTGAAATCTACAGTCTCACAAATGACATGGGCTGTTGAGTTCTTGGATCTGTATAATTGGTGCTCCTGTTTTTGTTTTTTTGTTTTCAAATTTGTGAAGTTTTTGCACTAATGTATATTCACATAATTTTCTGTATAGTTTTTTTTTTTCTACTTTTTTTCCTATTTAATTCCAATTATGCAAATGCTATAGTGCTTAATATTTCTATTATTCGGATTCAATAATTTTAATTGGTCTGTGTTTAAATTCACTTTCTTTTTTTTTTGTCTCCTAACTCTTATCAATTTACTTATTTTAAAATTTTATCAATTTAATAAAATTTTCATTTTGGTTAATTGTACTATTTAACTTCAATGCTCTTGTTTGGTTCTTATTTTAAAATAAATCTATCTGTTAATATTTAATATTTATTTAATCAGTGTAAATATATTTTCCTTTTAATTCATTAACTATATCTTAATAGCTACTATAAGGTATTTGATTGCTACTTACAATATCAGGATAATTTCAGGAAAGTTTTTGTTGACTGCATTTTTTTCTCTGTATAAATGTGGTCTTTTATTGTTTGGGTTTTGTTTTTGTTTTGCTTTTTGATGATTGTAGATTGAACATTATAATATAATATTCTAGAGACTCTAGATTCATAGGGTTGATTTTTATTTAAGGAGGATTTTTTTTATTCAAAGTTGTATTTATAATAGTAGTATGCATTATAATTAATAATAAACATATAGAGCATCTTTTTACAAAACTCTGTATACATGTATATTATACCATTCAAATCTTCAATCATGCATTTAGGATAATGACATCCATCTTATTCAACCACCTTTTCTTTTTTCCCCTCCATACTCCCTTGCTCCCTTCCTTCCCCTCCCTCCCCTTTGACCTTTCTAGCATTCCTCTAATCCTCCTATGTACCCCGACCCAACACCACTGTGAATCAGCCTTAAGGAGGATTTTTATTTGACTGAACTTCTACTGTGTTTCTTCTTCGTGTTTAGCAACTTAAATCTCCATGTGGATATTCCAGGGTTTTTTTTTTCCCTCCAGTGATAAGGACTGAACCTCTGGTCTTGAGCATGCAAGATGAGTGCACTACCACAGAGCCCTATATCCCCAGCTGTTCCTTGTAGACATCTCAGGTTTGAGCTGCTACATTTTGGTTGGAAAAATGTAACTTCCTTTCATACATTTAAAAACATTTCACTGCTATAAACATTGATGTGGCTGCATCACTGTAGTATCCTGTTTTTAAGTCCTTTGGATATAAACCAAGCAGTGGGATAGGTGGGTCAAATGGTAGTTCCATTCCAAGTTTTCCAAGGAATCTCCATACTGCTTTCCAGATTGGTTGCATCAACTTGCAATCCCATCAGCAATGTATGAGTGGGCCTTTTCCCCCACATATCCTAACCAATACTTATTGTTGTTTGTATTTTTTTTTTTTCTTTCTTTTTTGGTACCAGGGATTTAACTCAGGGGCACTCGACCACTGGGCCACATCCCCAGCCCTTTTTTGTATTTTATATAGAGACAGGGTCTCACTGAGTTGCTAAGTGCCTCGCCATTGCTGAGGCTGGCTTTGAACTCGAAATTCTCCTGCCTCAACCTCCCAAGTGCTGGGATTACAAGCATGAGCCACCGTGCCCAGCATGTTGTTTGTATTCTTAATGGCTGCCATTTTGACTGAAGTGAGATGAAATCTTAGAGTAGTTTTGATTTGCATTTCTCTAATTGCTAGAGATGTTGAATACTTTTTTCATATATTTGTTGATTGATTGCATATTGTCTTCTGAGAAGTGTCTGTTTAGTTCCTTACCCATTTATTGATTGGGTTATTTGTTGTTGTTTTTTTTTTGGTGTTGTTTGAGTTCTTTATATATCTTAGAGATTAGTGCTCTATCTGGTGTGTGTTTGAATAGGGTAAAGGAGAGGGAGGGAAAGGAAGAGAGTGTGAGGGTAGTAAAGATGGTGGAATGAGATGCACATCATTACCCTACCTAAGTACATGTATGAAGACATGAATGGTGTGACTCTACTTTGTGTACAACCAGAGAAATGAAAAATTGTGCTTTATATGTGTACTATGAATCGAAATGTGTTCTGCTGTCATATATAACAAATTAGAATAAATAAATAAATTTAAAATAAAAAATTCACTGTTTTGTCAAGATGTTCATTTTTAATTTTTTATTATTATTATTATTTTTTTGCTGTTGTTTATTTAAGTTTTATTTACCACTGGACTCCCTCTTTTCCACAATTTCTTCCATAAATTTCCCAAAGTTTCTCTAGCACCTAACTCTGACCTCCACTTTCAAACAAAGAAAGTCATGGTTTCTACTGCAGGAACAGTTCTCAATTCAAGGGCAACTTCAGACAAAAAGAAAATAAAAAGTTGGCAAGCCACATATTTCACATTTTCTAATTTCTATTTAAGAGCATACTCCCTCCAGTTTCTTTCTTTCATCACTTTATGTTGCAAAAAATCTTTATTCTAGCTAAACTGAAAAAGCTTGAATTCCATCAATCTATTAAAATATTTATTTCCATACAAACCACCCTACATAATTTTATGAAGTAAGCAGAGTAAAAGTAAGAAATAAGTAACTATCTTATTTTTTCACTAATTTCTTATAATCATTCCCTCCTACATCTCTTGACTGTCCTCATTTTTTTTATTTGAGAAAAAAGAAAAAGAAGATTTATTGCTTCGTTAGCAAAGGAGAAACATAGAGGACTCCTATCCCAAAGGCTGTGATTCTCCCTCATTTTATGAAGGTCAAAATCAATATTATTTATCATAAAACTTTTTCCCAAATTGAAGGAAAGAAGGCCTACCTATCAACTTTTACTATGAAACATATTTACATATTTAACAGATTATTTTGTAGATCTATGTAAGTATAGCTGCATTTAATTAAAAAACATTTTTTTTTTCCATATTGAATGGAATTTTTTGCCTTACTTATTTGCCCAAATGAGTGTCATTTACTCTTTAATACTTTCATTTCGTTGATTTCTTTAGGAATTTTCCCCCCAAACTATCCTACTCCTATGATATGCTAAGTTTGGAGAACTTCTTTCATGGACCTTTAACTTATTCCTCATTTCCTCTAGGAAATTTATCACACTGCCTTGATATATCTGGTTCAACTTGTCTATTTTCCCAGTACACTGTGGATTCCTTAAGGACAGGCATGTAGTCACTTACTTCTATATACCCATCAATAAGCACAATATCTTTCAAAGTAAGTATGTAAATAAATGTATTTAAATAAAATGATCTCCTAGTAGGTAGAATTGTGTGATTTGTTCTGTAATTTCTTCTTATATTTGTAACTCAGTTTGCAGGAACTTGATAATGAATATTTGAACACTTTAAGGATTGTCCTGATAAATACCTTTCTTTTGTCTATTCTTTATTTCAAAAATAGTGAAGCACTACACGGTAATGTTTCATACTTTTAGCTCATTTAAATCCTTACCTCATTCTAGTGGAATTGGTATGAATAATAAAGCCTACCCACACAGTTTTATTTTTAAAGTTGTAAGTGAATAACATCCTACTCAGCACAATCTGTCAACAAATTTATTTCCTTGAAGATAAATGGATCTTCATAATTGTTTAGTTCTTATAAAATACTTGACCATAATCTTCATTTATTCCCCTTCTACTATAGAGAAAAATTCAAAATGTTATCATAGTTTTCATTTTGTTTCAAAGGTTTCCTTTTGCTCTCTCATAATCAGAAATTTTATCTTCCATTGAAGTATGGAATATGAAGTACACATGTCAATAATTCAGAAAAGCATTATTTTCTCCAGCTCCATCCATTTACCTGCAAATGCCATGATTTTATTCTCTTTTAGTGCTGAGTAGTGTTCCATTGTGTATATATACCAAAGTTTCCCTATCCATTCATCAGCTGATGGGCATTGGGGTTGGTTCCACAATCTAGCTATTGTGAATTGTGCTGATATAAACATTGATGTGGCTGTGTCCTTGTAGTAGTCTGTTGTTAACTCCTTTGGGAATAGGCCAAGAAGTGGGATAGCTGGATCAAATGGTGGTTCCATTCCGAGTTTTCCTAAGAATCTACATATTACTTTCCAGATTGGCTTCACCAATTTGCAGTGCTAAGTGAAGTTAGCCAATCCCAAAAAAACAAAGGTCGAATGATCTCTTTGATATGAGATACTAACTTATAAAGGCAAGAGAGAGGGAATGAGAGGAATGAAAGAACTTTAAATAGAACAATGAGGAGGGAGGGAAGGGAGGGGACAAGGGAATAGGAATAAGGGCAGACTGAGTTATCCATGATTACCCTAAATACATGTATGAAGACACATACAAAAAAAAAATTTTCAGAAAAAAATAAATATATTTTTGTACCAAAAAGACATTCTAAATGTACTGTTTAAAATGTCATTCAGGTACTCCAAATTTGTTTTTACAGAATCATTATTAAGTATTTGTTGTTTTTACTCTTTGAAAAATTTTTACATAACATTAAAATTTCTTACAACTGTTTCAAGGTTTCACCAGGAGAAAAAAATATGATTAATATTGAGAAGGACTTTCTACCAGGAAAGAAGAACATTTGTTCACTGGAGGAAAAAATAATTAGAAAGCAGGCACCATAAAATAATGTCGAAATATAATAGTTAATTTCTTCAGGGCAGAAAACTGCTTCTACAAATATATATCATTAAAGATTAACTGGAAAAAAGTACTTAGATGTGTTACATTCAGCTATTTTAAAAATCTATTCTCTTCTATCTACACATATATACCTCAGATAGGTTATTCAATTATTTTTTCAACCCAATGTTTAAATATTAAAGAAGAAAAGAGGAATTATAAAGAAGAAATAAAAAACATGTATCGTGGTCTTAAAGGTTGTATTTTATTGTAAGCCATCTGAGTTTTCACCATTGTGGAGGAGGCTGTGCTGTCTTCTGAGAACACTGCTGCTCTGTTGCTAGCAGGTGGTGAATATGAGAAAAAGACAGAATATGAACATGTGCCCTGTAAGAAAGAATAGCTTGCTCTAGCTAGTTATAAAACAAAAATCACAAGGCAATTCTCTAATACGTTGTGTTAGAAAAATGGGTAGCAAACTCTACACTATTCTAAGAAAGTTAAAGTACATTAAACAAGAGCCTATAAATATTGGCATTTATATTCTCTAGAGCATGAAGTTAGTAACATGTAATAGTAATTAAGGTTATTACTCAAGCCTTTCACTTTCAAAAGATGTACAATCTGACAAAGTTGGATGAGTGACATATTTTATTTTTGTTATATTGATAATCTATAAAGTGACATATTCAATTCTTGCCTGAGTTGACTCACCTCTTCTTTTTTCTTTTTCTTTCTTTATTTTTATTATATATAAACTGCTTATTCTAATATTTACTGACAGTTCTCCTTAGAATGATTCTTTACATATTCAATTGCTGTATAATATCATGGGATTTTTTTTCCCTCCTCAGATTTCCTTCAACAGTTCTGACTGATTTCTACCCTGAATAGAGGCCTTTTTAAAGTAGAAGATAATCAATCTGCTGTTTCGTAGAGGATGATCTTAAAATGTCTGCAAAGGAAGTAATAGGAAGAGATCAAAAATCAAATTTCATTTTATGTACTAATATGACTACATGGCCAATGTGATTCTACAACATGTACAGTCAGAAAAATGAAAAATTATACTGCATGTATGTATGATATATCTAAGTGCATAAATGTATTCTATAGCTAATAGAAAAAATTTTAACAAAGCAAATTTCATTGTTCACCACTTTTCATAATGTCAATCCATAGCCAATTTGTCTATGTCCTTCCTCATCTAGAATAATTTCTACAACTGTAATTCTTACCCTTAGAATTAAAATTTAAATTTAAAAATATGAAGTCAAATATGAATTAAAGAATTAAAGGATGTTACAGTAAGACTTGTATCAGCAAAATCTTAGATATGCTATAAGAATAAGTGCTAGGAAAACTACAATATTAATTCATTAACTTCTACTAGAATCTTCTTTAATAGTTGTCAGGTGCTAGATACTCAAGGAATAATCATTAAGTGCCTATTTTGGTCCAGGCGCAGTTATATGTATTCTGAGGATACAAGAACAAAACAATTATGGGCTTTTAACTTTAAAAAAATTGCAAAGGCTCAGCACTACCCAGTTCTTTAACTAGTTTCTGAGCAGGCATATTTTGATTAAAATATGGTTCTAGCTCCAAGTGGGATTTGAAATAAACCCTCCTTCCCCACATGAGCAGTTGAACTCAGTGTGTTCTAGTGAGTTTAGAGTCTGTTTTATGCATTCCTGATATGGACTTTCTATTTGAAGTATTTTGTCCCCACTGAGAATGCAGTGTGACCACAAATCCTAACCTCCTCCTTTCATCCAGAAGTATGACATCAGATCTGCCTGATTGTGTCAACACGGCCTAGGCAATTTTGACCACCTTACCACAGTTGTTCACTCACCTTTTTGGCTCTCACTGTATTCCAATACAGCTCATACCCATTTGAATCACTAAAAGCAAACAAGTCTGAAGCCCAAGCCTGAAGCTTCCCCTGCTTTTGTAAATACAGTTTCTGGAACACAGCCACACCCATTCATTCACATGCAGTCTACTGCTGTTTCCATGCCATGATGGCAGAGTAGTTTCAGTGCACAGCATATGGACCATGAAAGCAGAGATATTTACTGTCTGGATTTTTACAGAAAAGTTTCTGATCCTTGCTTTAAGTGTCATTTGGAAGGGTGGTTGACTATAGACATGAGACCAGTGGTGTGGAATATTTACCAGCAATCTAAACATGTTCATTGTTTTTCCTGCCAAGTGTCTTCCTATTGTTCCTGCATATCACCTCAGGAAAGCTCACCTAATATAAAAAATTAAATTCCTTCTTTATTATTCACTGTGTAGTGTTTCCTGATAGGTGCTTTCAGCCACAATGGTAATAACAACAGTGAGACTCACAGAATGGAAGCTCTTTGTGATAGGCACAAATCTTACCTCTTGCATTGCTTTGTGAAACACAGAGACAATCAAAGTCAATTAATCCCTCATGTTAGATTGATAAATCCTCTAACAGAAATAACCTTGGGTATTTTATTAGTCTCTCTACTTGAGTTTCTGTTTTGCTCTTTTCTTGAACAAAGCTGATTTAAAATGAAGATTGTTTAACTTTCAGCTGAGAAATCACTATTTAAGAACTCAGGTTTGCACATCAGTGGGACTGAATTTAAGCTCCAGTCCTCTGTAATATCTGTAAATATATTTTCACATTACACTCTGAAATTGTAAATTACTAAATTAAGTTCAAAATAAATAAATTAGATTTTATATGTTTGACCAATAACACTGACATCAATAATATTGTTCAGTTATTGAGTTTACATTTTCCAAAGCTTGTTTGGGTCATGTGGCTTTATACTTTGAATAGAAACATATGTAGATTTCATGTAGGCGTGAGTGTACAGGACATTTCAAAGGCTGTACATCATTAGTATGCATTTGCCATGATCAGTATCATCATTAATAATGAGCACCCCCAAAGGGCCTGGCACATAAAAAAGAGCTATGTGGATGAATCAGGTAACTGGAGTGTTCTTTCCATGCGTGAACCATGCCAGCTTTACTGTCAGTAGTGCTTAGGTAGAGTGTATAAGAGAACTTTTGAAATGTTGATCACATTCTGTGTTGGCTTTAACTAGAAAAATTAGAACTCTTTCCATCAACTACCCTCAGAGTGACCAAGTGTAGCCCATTAAACGTTTCTGAAGCTTCATACACTTTATAAAACCTCTACATTTGATAAGTATTTTAGAAGTAATTACACAGAAAAGCAATTCCATTTGCAAGTATAATGACTCTGTAATTAGATATTCAATAGGATGCTAAAATTTAAAAATGTAACAGTGCAGATATTCAAAAAGAAAATTTCAAAAGCAAATGTCCTTAAAACAAAAAAGGAAAGAAAAAATAAACAAAGAGAAACAAGCAAAGGAAATAAAATAAAACTTCAGTACCATTTCAAACATGTATCATGTTCCTTGGTAAAATCATTGTAGTAGTAATAATGAGGAACTGCAGATCCTTACAGTACATATATCTTCTACTTCCCAAATTGTATGTAAATTATGTAAAGTAAATATAATATTTATGATGTAAATATATAACATCATACATATTGCATATTTCTTTACTTTGATATTTACAGTATAACACATACGAGTATTTGGTTATAAAAACACATATTTTCCTATGGTTTAAAAGTGGTATGCCCTCCAAAGGTGCACGTGCTGGGAACTTAGTCCCAAGTGTAGTGATATTGAAAAGAGAAATACCCTCTGAGATATGGAATGTAGATGTGGAACCTTCTTGAAGAAATTAACCCTGGGGTGGGTTGGGTCTTCAAAGAGTAGATTAGTTCCCACTATCACAAGTTGTTATAAAATAATGAGTTTGGTCCCTCCCCCATCCCTTGCTTCTCCTCTTACCATGTGATTTCTTCTGCAACACTGCTTGCTGCTCTTGCTTATGCTTCCACCAGGTGATGCCATCTGCCATGTTGTGACCCAGCCCCTAGTAAGAGGAAAGTATCATGCTGCTTGGACATTCTAGCCACCATGAGCATAAACCCAATAAACATCTTTTCCTTCTAAAGTACTCAGTCTCATGTATTCTGCTATAGCAACACAAAACAGACTAAGGCACTTTTACCTTTGTGCATTAAGAGGGAAGTTCTGCAGGATTAAATAGATAGGGAGCATTTATGTATACATATGTATCTGTGTTGCTTGCACAGTGAAAGGTTGGGAAGCATAGTTCTCAAATTAATAAAAATAATTTTAGATAGTTTTAATTTTTCTTCATAATTTTATATATCATTCAAAATATTCTATTGAGAAAGTGTTATTTTATTGAGAATGTATTATTTTTATAACCACGAGATTATCTTTGCTAAAAATGTATTTAATCTGTTTGATTCTTATCCTATCAATAATCACATATTGCTTAAAAGTATAAAGTTCAATTCTTTCGTATGTGTAAACTTTTTCCTGATGTAATGCTGCTTACCCACCATCATTTTCAGACTCATCCACTGTCATACTACATGTGTCAATAAAACCAAAATACTTTTCCAGAGAGGGCATTTCTTTCATATGTCCATGCATTCATGGGGGCTTTTCCTTATTTGCTTCTCCAATTCCTTATCCGTCAAGCCAGTGCTCAAAAAATATTTTCTGCCCCACAACTTAGGTGAGAACAAATCCAGAGCCCAGATAATCTAAACAGGCCAAATATAGAAAATCATATTGACTCTTCACCTTCCACATGTGTCCTGTCCTTTATTGCTGCATCTCTGATTCCCCAGAGTAAACTTTTTACTCTGTCTTTGATCTCATATCTCTGTGAAGGGATAGCTAAGAAGACGAAATATAGAAGCAAACAATCAAACAAACAAAAGCAAGCTGTTCTGGTCAAGGCTTGATAACATCCAGTCCCATAAGAAAAACTGAACAATCTCCTTTCCTGTTAAACCGCACTGATTTTCTCACTTCAACTAATTGGAGCACTTACCTTGTCAAACAGCAATACACAATATGCAGAACCACCACATTTCATCTATACCAGAAAGCCCTATTTTCTTACTATGGTGTCTCTGGAATTGGGGACACTTCTTAAAATGAATGGAATGACATTTTAATGTTATGGCATAGTTTGATTACTAAATGTATTAGCCACCTTCTTGATACTATAATGAAATACCTTGACAGGTAACATTATTTTTTTAAAAAAGGAAGTTTGGGAGGTTAACAGCATAGTGCTGGCACCAGCTCAGTTGTTGTGAGAGCCCTCTGGGCCGTGTCACAGCACCTCAGATGCCAATGGCCAAAGCGATTACATTCTGGAAGTCAGAGGGAGAGACTGGGTGGAGTCCAGCTTCAGCTTTTATATCAGTCTTCTCAGGGAACTAGCAAGGGTCCCAAGAGAAATATGTTAATTGTGTACCCAATTGACCTAGAACCTGTCATGAAACATTGCCTCTTAGATATCTGTCCTACAAAATGCCACTATACTGCAGATCAAGCTTTCAACACATGGGGTCCTGTGCAACAAGTCACATCTAAACTATAGCAATAATGCCTAATTTTATAGAAATTATAAAAAATATGGCCAGGCACAGTGGTGTACACTTATAATCCCAGCAGCTCTGGAGGCTGAAGCAGGAGGATCTCGATTCAAAGCCAGCCTCAGCAATTTAGTGCGGTGCTAAGCAACTCAGTGAGACCCTGTCTCTAAATAAAATACAAAATAGAGTTGGGGATGTGGATCAGTGGTGGAGTGCCCTTGAGTTCAGTTCCCAGTACGCCCCCCAAAAAATTATGTTGTAGCATACAATAACTTAGAATGTGTGTGTGTGTGTGTGTGTGTGTGTGTGTGTGTGTGTATTCCACAGTTTTTGGTCAAGTCTTTATATTAAGAATACAGACTTCTTAATGAGAGTGAATACAGTGTTTCTGGTATACTTGGCACTTACTAGCCATTCAATGATCATTAATAAATGATTAGATAATATAACATATGTGGACACATGTGGTTTCATTGGAATATCCATGCTGATACTTGAGTAGTTTAGTACAACCTGGAACAGGTTCCAAGATTTTTACCTCAGAAGTGCAGGCAAGTCTCCAAAGTGGAGTGTGAGCCATCATCCTGTAATTTCTGAGTAATCCCAGCAGCTCTGGAGGCTGAAGCAGGAGGATCTCGATTCAAAGCCAGCCTCAGCAATTTAGTGCGGTGCTAAGCAACTCAGTGAGACCCTGTCTCTAAATAAAATACAAAATAGAGTTGGGGATGTGGATCAGTGGTGGAGTGCCCTTGAGTTCAGTTCCCAGTACGCCCCCAAAAAATTATGTTGTAGCATACAATAACTTAGAATGTGTGTGTGTGTGTGTGTGTGTGTGTGTGTGTGTGTGTGTATTCCACAGTTTTTGGTCAAGTCTTTATATTAAGAATACAGACTTCTTAATGAGAGTGAATACAGTGTTTCTGGTATACTTGGCACTTACTAGCCATTCAATGATCATTAATAAATGATTAGATAATATAACATATGTGGACACATGTGGTTTCATTGGAATATCCATGCTGATACTTGAGTAGTTTAGTACAACCTGGAACAGGTTCCAAGATTTTTACCTCAGAAGTGCAGGCAAGTCTCCAAAGTGGAGTGTGAGCCATCATCCTGTAATTTCTGAGAAATGCTAGTGAAAATAAGAAAACATGGGGCAAACTAAGTCCATGTCTGCCAAGAGTTTTGCAAAGAAGCATGAACAGTATTATCAGGAAGCATATTGTATCAAGTCTTAATTAAAGTGCTGTAGAAAGTGCTCTGTTGGGAAGTTACCACTGTTGGTTAAACTGGCAACAGTGTCATGTTTTGTTTTTCTTCTTCTCTATTTTACTTGCTCCTCTTCATCAAATTTCACAAAAAAAAAAAAAAAAAAAAAAAAAAAAATTCTTCTCCCAGGAGTTCAAGTATATATGAAGTAGGTAGAATGATGTCTTGCCAATGATGTCCATGTTGAATCCCCAGAATCTGCAAATATATTACCTTATATAGCAAAGTGGAATTTGCAAATGCAATGAAGGATAAGTATTTTGAGATGAAGAGATTATCCTGAATTACCTCAAACAGTCCATTGTAATCACATAGGTCCTTATTGGGAGATAAAGTGGCATCTGAGGACAGAAGAGGAGAATCAGAGAGAGTAGGGGCAAGATGATGAGGCAGGCAGAGATTGGAGGGATGTAGACCCAGCCAAGGAATTTAGGTAGCCTTGTTGGAATCTCCAGAAAGAATTAGCACCTCAGACAACTGACTTCAGCCCTGTAATACTTGCTTCAGACTTTAGACTTCCAAAACTCAAAGGAAATAAAATTGTACTGTTTCAAAACACAAAATTTGTCATAAATTTAATATAGCAGTAATACAAAAACTAATAAGATAAACTATGAAGTTCTGGCTTTGGCCTTCTTCTAACCCTGTTCTTCTCAAGAAGATTTCATTTGTCTGGAACTGGAGTGACTATCTGTTGATGTTTAATTCTGTCTCTGAGGTGAGTTGTTTCTATGTTGTTGTCACACAGGCTATTTTGATACAAAGGTCCCAAACTGAAACTATCTTTTACTCTGACCATGACACCATCTATATTTTCTATCCTGGTGACTGTCACAATTCAGGGTAGATTCTAGTGTGTTTGATTCACATTAATCAATCACCAAGTCTAAGATTCCACACCTTAATATTCTTAATTTACACTTAAGATAAGCCCTGCAAGCCGGGCGTGGTGGCGCACGCCTGTAATCCCAGCACTTTGGGAGGCTGAGGCAGGAGGATCGCGAGTTCAAAGCCAGCCTCAGCAATGGCGAGGCACTTAGCAACTCAGTGAGACCCTGTCTCTAAATAAAATACAAAAAAGGGCTGGGGATGTGACCCAGTGGTCGAGTGCCCCTGAGTTCAATCCCCGGTACCACAAAAAAAAAGAGATAAGCCCTGCACTTCAGTTAAAGTACTACTGCAGTTAAATTTATCATTATTCTAAGAATATTTCTGAAAAAGTATATTTGTATCAATGCTATGTTCCAAATTACTAAAAATTCTATTGTTAATAATACAAAATTTTATTTAATAGGAGACTTATAATTCTTTCTTTTTGTTTTGTCATGACATAGAGCAGTCTTCCCCACTCCCCAACACACACTTTTTTAATGATATTAACTGTTTTAGATTGGTTATCTTGTAAAATGTTCTATATTCTGGATAGTTGTGATTGTTACCTCATGGTGATGTTATACTTGTTATTTTGTTCCTTATATTTCCTACAAGTGAACACTAGGCCTTGAGGCTACACGAAATTTAGATTAAACATTACATTGCAGTATACAGGTAGAACTGGTGTAAGCCTATGTCTCCATGGGTTGCCCTTAGTTCAAGCACTCTTTTAAGGTGTTGGTTTGTTTTTAAATTTACCATTAATAATTAATGTATGGAGTGTTAAAGGAGCACTGCATTTGTACCTTATTCTCCAATGTATTTTCATATAAGGGTTTCAGAATATACTGATTATATAAGCTTTAAGGTTTATTACAGAAAAAAAGTAAAAATAGCAGTCTTTAAATGCCACTGTTTGTTTTCATTCTTTAGTAAAGAGATTTCTTTCATTATCTTTAGTTTTACTTTTACTATTGACTATGGGTATTTATTTATTCAATTACTACAATCAAGGTGATATATTCCTTTACTTCTTAAATCAATTTCTTCTATTTGTCACTGAAATCAGACTGTCTTCACTTAAGAGCACTTTTGGAATTCTAAGATTTTTTTCATAAGATATAATAAAATCTGTGATGTTATGAAAAAATGATGTTTGCCTGTTCCATACCATAGAGGAAAGAGCACTCTTTCCTTAGCACTTTCTGTCTGAAATCACTGTTCAAGAAATTCTCATGTGTGTACTGCTTTTTTCCAGTCAGTTCTCACAGCCTATTATGACTAATAGCATTTATTCCCATTCTTTTCTACATTTTTATTTTATAGATGAGGCCACTAATATTATGTTAAGGCTAAAATAATGACATTAAACTGTTCAAAGGCATAATTAGTCAAAGATGAGCAGAATTCAAACTCAGGTCTGTTGCTCTTTCCCTTCCCTATAATACCTTTCTGAAGTTATTTTACCATCATCATACTTAATGGTGATAATATTAGTCAGGGTTCTCCAGAGAAGAATAACCAGTGGGAGATATAATATAAATGAGAGAGAGATAAATGAATAACTTGCATGATTATAGTGATTGTCAAGTCAGAAATCCATGTCAGTAGCCTAAAAACCCAGGGAGGGGTTGATGTTGCAGTTTATGTCTGAAGGTACTCTAGAGACAAAATTCATTCTTTGAGGGACTTCAGTCTTTTTATTTTAGCTTTTTAATTGATTAAATGAAGCTTATTCACATTATGAGGAATAATCTGCTTTAATCAAAGTCTAATGACTTAAATATTCATCACAATAAAAATTACTTTTCTAGAAACTTTAAGACTACATTTGATCAAACCATGGTCTAGTACACCATGGTCTAGTCAAGCAGACACCTAACTTTCACAATGACATGTAGTAGATGTGGTAATTTCCATTTTTTTTGTGTGTGTGTATTTTAAATGCCAGACTTCACATATTCAATAACCTAAAAGTTTCTGTTTTTCTCATTGCAATACATTTCTACATTTAGGTTTATTAAAGGTTTTTTGTTTCTTCGATGTAGGTGTTGTCTACAGATTTATTAAACTATTTTTTATTTGCCTATTTCTCAGTGACATGTTTGGGATTTATTAAGAATTATTATAGGTCATATTTTAAAACAGAAGTTAAGAAAACTATAATGGCATAGGTTATAGTTCATAACCTATCAATAAAATGGTCTTTGCTTCTCTTGTGAAGACTCTACAGTTTAGAAACAATTTTACAGTAAAAAACTATGAGCAGAGCCTGTGTTCTTCCATAAGAATAATAATGATATCGTACGGCAGAAAAATACTTTGCTAATCCCATTCTGTAGGAGGAACACTGGGCCCAGATTGCAAATATCAGAGTGGCACAAAATCCCATGGAGTCTTCATTTTCAGGCAAGATTTTTAAGAGATACATACAGGAATGCAATGTGGGTTTTTAGAAAAGCATTTAAAGCATGATTTTCCAATGATAGAGAGTCCCTGGATATGAAACAATTTTTTGCATCAATTAACTCATTGAGTTTATAAATGATAAATGCTATCAAATTCCTAAAATCCCCATACATTTAGTGTGTATGTGTTTGACTTTTGGAATCTCCCAAATTTTCTACCCTTTATTCTCCTGTTACTTTAAATTAAGGTGATGAATCAACATATTAATTTACTGGAAAAAGCAGGCAATAGATCCTGTTTTTTTTTTTTTTTTTTTTTTGGCTATGGTTCAGGTGTCACATCAGTTTAATCCTGTTCTATTCTAATTATTTAGTAATTTTTCTCATTTTTTTTAGATCTGCTACTTCCTGGAGGAATTTGTATTGGTAGTTTAATTCTGTAACTTTGACCCTAGGACTATGACTCAAACTCAGCTCTTTAACTGCTACTTTACATAGAAAATCTAGCTCTTGGAGGTTTAATTCCTAGTCCCAATTACATGGCTGCCATTACACTCAGATCTCTTCCAATTCCTTGCTTGTTTTAAATATAGTATAACACTCTATGGGAGGAACAGGAAAGGGCTCTTCTGGACACATACACCATATCCAGGACAGGGACTCATACATCTGATGTATTTTTAGGCACCACCAATAATTCTATAAAAATTTTATAAATATTGATCAGTTGATTAGAAGCCTTGGTATTCTTTAGAAAAAGTGATTATCCTATTGATTGTGAGCATAGGAAGGGGATGGTAACTTTTTAAAATGAATTATTTTTATTTAAAGAAAGAAGATATAAAGAAAGTCTTACAGCTCATAGGAAATTTGTAACCATTATTGGAAAGAACCTAGTGCCATTACCTGTTTACCTTTGCCTCTGACCTTCAATATATCCTAGAGTTTCAGAAAATAGACTTAGTACAAATGAATGAAACTGAAGCAGAGAATTTCAAGGAAGAGCTTGAGGCCTCAAGGGATAGGCTGTACACAGATTAGCATGACTGGAAGTTGAACAAAGGGGAACCACATGCTTTCTCCTGACCTTTTCCCTTTGCTCAGTGGCATTTATATGAGCTTAGACTGAAAGTATTCCAGAGATGGCAGGAAGCAGATCTGGATTCAGCTCAAGCTATACTTATTGTGTTTTGCTCCAAAGAAATGTAGCAAGTTATTATTTTTTTCTCTATGTCCTCTGACATAATAAAAAAAAAAAAAAAAGAAGAAGAAGAAGAAGAAAGGAAGAGGAAAACAATGAGCACAAAGACCTAGCAATATGTACTAAATTTTATATTAGTAAATAAAAATTTAGTTTTTGATATTAAAAAATAACTTATTTAATAGGAATATTGTCATGTTCATCTTTGTGGTGAAGAAATTCTTCATGTTAATTTTCAAAAGATTTAGGTAGCATCAAGGCAGAAACAATGAAAACCACCTTTATATTCATTCAGTAATGACATTTCCAATAACTTTGTTTTCAAAAGCCCTTCCTACACAAGTATTGTACTCCTATAATAAAAACAAATATTATTAGGTGAAAAATTTGTTTGTCCAAAGCTATTCTCATATGTTACCATTTGATTGAACTCATTAATTTCCAAAAACTGTACAAAAAGCGATGATATTTAAGTTTTCAAGAAATGATTGAAAGCAAAATTATAGTATACACACATACTCAGAACATTTACTACACATGCATACATATCCGACACCTGCAGTCACGTTGATGTGTTATAAAAAAACAAAACCAAATGTAGCACATTGTGTTAATGACCAAGCCTGTACCTTCAACTGAATCCATCAGCAGTTTCAGTTGGCTGTCTCTAGCACACCCTCAACTTTTCATCTCTGCCCCTGATTCCCTCTTGTTTGTCTGAAAACTTAATTGGGACATGAAAACTTGCATAAAAGCAATTAATAACAATATGTTTTAGAGAGATAATATCCGTTGGTCACCTTCTAACAATGAAGAGTGAGGTCACTAATAAATAAATGCAATCCCTTCCTTCTTGTGTTAGATTTTCTGACTATGAAGGATTCCTTCCTTACTATGACCAAAACAACTGTCAATAATAACTTAAAAAAGGAAGGTTTATTTTGGTTCATAATTTCAGAGACTTTAGTCCATGGTTGACTGACTCCATTGCTTTGGGTCTGAGGTGAGGCAGAGCATCATGGTAGAAGGGCATGGAGAAAAAAAGTTTCTTAACTCATGGCAGCAGAGAAGCAGAGAGAGAAGACAAACCTGGAACAGATATAGCCCTCAGTATGAAACCTTTTGTCATTTACTTTCTCCAGTCATGCCCCATAGGCCTACAGTTTCCACCACCTTCCAGTAGTCTTCCTCTATCAATAGATTTATCCATTTGATGAAGTCAGAGCTCACATGATCCAGTTGTTTCTCCAAAGCCCCACCAGTGCACATTGCTTCAATGGTGACCAAGTCTCTAATACAAGCCTTTGGGAAACATTCCAGGTCCAAAATACAACATTTCCTTTGGAGAAATTATTCTAAATCCTATTCTACTTATCTTCTGAGCGGGTCAATAGAGGACTGAACCCCAGTAGCCTGTAGCCATAATCCCATTAACAAACTTCTTCTCTGCCTCACTTTCCCTGCTTTCTTATATTTCCAGAGATCACTTCTCACATACATTACCTGGAATAAAGTTTTCATCTCTATGTCTATATTAAAAACCACACACTTTGGGCATGGTAGTACAAAGCAAATAGAATTTGTTCATTTGAATTATTTCTGTTGGCAAATAATCAATAGAGAGAGAAAAATTGGCCAAACTGAATCCTGACAAACTGTTAAATGACCAAAACATACAAACTGATACTACTTAATATATTTATTTCAGTTATAGTAAGGCAAAGTTGACAGAAAAAAATTGTGTGTATTTACAAAGTATAACATGTTTGGGTGTATGTAGACATTTGGAAATGATTAAATCAAATTAATTAACATATTTATCACTGTATATATTTCTCAGTTTTTTTTGTGATGAGAATATGTATGATCTATGGTATTAGCAATTTTCATGTATTAAATATGTTATATAGCCATAATAACTAAATATAGTTATAGTTACTAATACTATATTGATTAATTTCCAATTGGATTATTTTAAAAATACATTTAAAAACCTTTTTATGATAAAAAACACTACAGTAAAACTAAATGAAATAATATTTTATGTAAAATAAGTAACTTTTAGTGGTGTAGAACATACTAATTTAATAATAACAAAATAACTGGAAGTTGTCTTTCATTTATTGTAATAGAAATTCAACTGTGCATCTTCATTATTCACACACACAAAAATAAAAAGAAACAGTTTTAGTAAATACGATTATCACTATCAAAACTACCATCTTCTTACTTGGAAGTTTTGTGCTTGGTTTCAAAGGTACTAGACCATCTTCAATGAATTCTGTTCACAGTAAATTTTATTTGTCTTCAGATTCTCTCTCATTTTCTTAGAGATTCAAGTACTTTCCTAAGATAAAACCTAAGAAGGGGTGATTCATTCTACTGCCTTAAAATAAATTTGCCTTTATTCTTCATTTCATTTTAAATTCACTTGTGATATTTATTATATCCATAATACAAGATCACTTACAATACGTAAAAATGAGATTGTTGCACTTGAGGTTGCCCTCAGCCCAGTTCATTTCTAGTAATTGTAAATAGTAATACCCATCCTTTTTTCCTTTTTTTCTTTTTCTTTTTGGCTAATGCTAGAAGGTGGCATCTGTCATCAGCATCCTCATATAAACTCACTCTTGCTACAGCATCTGTTCCATCACACAATGTTCTATTTCTGTGTCTTGCACATTTAACTAGGAAGGAACAAATAGACTATTTTAAGATAAGTTGCCAGTGTTTCTATATCAGAATTCAAAGTATCTTTGCCAGAAATGTATAAGACAGAGCAAGAATAAGCATGACTTTTGATTTTAAATAAAATAAGTAGTTTCATTAACATTTAAATATTAATATAGTGTTATTAAATAATTTGAAGATAATTATGCATTAAACAGTTCTATTTTTAAAAATCACATTTTCTAATATGTGTACTGTTAAGTTTTTGTTTGGGATTTGAAATCTATTAACAAAAATAGCAAAACAAAGTGTCATAAATATTTCTAATTTAGCATAGCTAATTTCTATGCCAAATGCTTCTGGGAAATAAAGAATTAGAATTGAAATATGAGTTTGGCTACCTATTTAGTCATCCATTCATTCATAAAATAAATAATGATTGATAACACCATGTTCCAGGAAATAAGAATAAAATAATTAAAAAGCAATGAGAAAAGTGGTTTCATGGAGTTTAGCCTCATAGAAGAGGAAAACAGAAAATACAAAAATAAAATATTTAAAATGTGTAGGTAGAACAAATGCTGTGAAGAGGGGATAAAAAAAGGAAGACATGTGAGAGAAAATGGAAAAAAAGGTGTTACTCTAGAAAAAGCAATCTGGGAATAAGTTTCTGATTAAGGGGAAAATGCCTTACATGAAATTAATTTGCAATAAAAATCAAGAAAATATACAAGTAGTCATTTTTTTTTTCCGTTTTAAAAAAGTGGATTAGAAAAAAAAAAAACTCAAATGGTTAAAATATATGAATGCACTTATGACAAAAGCTAGTTAGGAGAGCCATTCCAAAGCAGGATCAAGAACATTGATTCCACATACACATTTTTCCAGCCACAACTGCAATCCAAAAACAAAGTATAAAAATCTGTAAGAAAATCTTAAATAGGCCAGTCCCTTAGTGTGGCTCATGCTTGTGCTTCAATGCAAGCATTATATTTTGATGCAAACCCTACATAGCTTACATGACATAGTGGAGGAAAGACTGGTGTCTTTGTTTAAGAAGAAATGCAGCATAAATTACTACCATGATGTTAAATTATTCTTTTTACTGCTTTACAACTTTTTGAGAGCATTTTGCTTGAGAAAAAATATGTCCAAATATAAATGAAGGCCACCAAATGTGTGAAAGGTAGCAGCATTTTGTGGCACATGGTGTGTTGCTCAAGGAAAAAAAAAGTTATGACAAAAATAATTTTAGTCATTTATTCAATTAATTTATTCAAACAGCTTTCACTGTAGACTAAGGAGATATGTCACACACACACAAAAAAAAAAAAAAAAAAAAAAAAAAAAACAAGAGCTGTCCATTGAGCATAAAACATTGCCATTATGTCACTGTATGTGTCAAACAAAAACTAGAAAATAGTGCTTGATTCATACAAGCATGTAAGCATGAAATCATATCAAATTTAAAGTAAAATTTTAAGTGATACTTCAATAAACTAGGTAGAATTTGTTTTCTGAACAAATAAATCAATAGGTAACTAAATCAATGGTAATATATAAGCATACAGACTCTTACTAAATGTTAGGATATGACTTTTTTCCAAAACATTTGTAATCAAGTTATAACAATTGCAAATATTAAAATATTTGTGAAATACTAAAGACCTAGTCATTAGGTATTATAATCAAGACTGAATTGAAAAACTGTCTATTGCTATGTGTCTATTGTTATGTATATTATTGTGTGTCTATTGCTATGGTAATGATACAGGCTCAGGAGTGAAAAGACATGGATTACATTTCTGCCTTTGCAATTTCATAAGAGGATAACTTTGAGCAACAATGTCTACATCTCTAAAATGTCAAATATGTGGGGCTGTGTAGCTAAGTAGTAGATCTCTTGACTAGGAGGGATATAGGGAGAAAAAGAAAGAGAGAGAGAGAGAGACTCAAAGGAGGTCATATATCATATATGTAAAGATACATAAAACTCTTTTGGCTTTTGTTTTATTCACCATGAACATAAAATTTCAGAAGGGTAGACTTACTGGTTCATTGATCTTTTATTGAATGAAATTTATTTCTTGCCAGTTATAAGGCATGGGTAGCATATATGTGGCATAGAACATATGAGTCCCATGTTCTAGATAAGCTTACTTACTGGAAAAAGGAACATAAAATGAACAAATAAACAGACTTTTGAAATATGAGATAGTGGGAACCATTGGGAATAAACAATAATGCAAAATAAGGAGATGCAGAATAACAGTTTGTGGAGACCTATTTTAAACAGGGCAATCAAGGAATTTCTTTCAAAGAAATGATATCAAATAAGGTATCTGAATCACATGAGGGTACAGTCTAAGAGGGATATTAAGGTAACAATGTTTTAGGAAAATGGATAAATACTTGTGTATATCCTAGGGAAAATGAGCATAGTATGTTGCACAAAGAGTAGCATGATAATGTGAATGAGGAGCTGATGGAAATTGGGGTGCATGGAAGAGGGCCCTGTATATAAAGAGGATGGGGATAGTCTGAGAAGGCTTTGAAAGAATACAGAATGTCACCAGGATCTGAAAGAAAGTTGAGATCTCAAAGCAAGGGAAACATGAAGAAGGAAATGAGAAAAACTTACTAAAACTTCAAAAGAATCAAGGTCAGAATAGAACTGTAATAGAGATACTGAACCAAAGGAAATTTAGAAATAAAGATCCATTAAATGCTGTTTGATGTGAGAATTATCCTGGCAATGATAAGAAAGAGGGTTTGAAAAGATGAGCACCTTAGGTAATGTCCTGTTCATCAAGGTATGGATCAGAAATACCCACATGATAGTTCATTAGCCAAAGTAGGCTGATTTAATGTATTGATTACTAATCTCCCTGGGTTAACACAATCACTTTATTGTTTACGTCACAGAGGAGCTTAGAAAATGTAGTCCATTTGTATGACCAGAAAGAACAACAAAACAGAAAACAGTGAGAGATAGGCACACACATCAGATATAAATATGTCTATATATATATGTGTGTGTGTGTGTGTATTAAGTAATTAGTAGCATATAGAAAAAAGTAATACAAAGAAAAAAGTATCCAATATTATAGACACTTTCTAACTTTCATTTCTCTATTATAATAAATATGAAACATTGTCATTATAAAAAAGCTTTATAAACTGTTTCTAGGTTGCTAAATAATTTATTTTTCTACTGTATATGATATAAACAAAGCATCAAACTATATTTACTTTTTTCCTAAAAAGCCTGATGATTTCTATTGGAAGTAGGCTGAAAAGAATTTTCAGAACTGTTCCCGTCTGGTTCATTCTATCACAACTTGCTATTGTAACATGTGAATATCAGTTTATTTAAGTTCTTTTATTTTATACTGTGTTAATTTAACAATCATCTGTATTTAGTATCATTTTTATTATTAAAATTAGCATTTACCATTTTTCATATGAACTCCCTTACACCTTTCCCAAATCTCATCTCTACTTTTCTATGCATTTCTATTGTCAATTTGACTCACTTCATAATGAGTCATTTTAAATATTCTACATTTGGTTCAATCAACCAGTAGGTTACAGATGTTGAAAATTAAAGTACAGTTTAAAGCTCAGTCTGTTTATAAAAAAAAACAAAAGCTTTGGAGTAAACATCATTGGAACAAAGTATGGAAAAATGTCCTAGGTTTCATTAAAATTTTATCTTTTGATGTGAATTTCATGTTTTCTGTTTTCTTACCAACTCAGAGAGGACATCAATGCAGATCATAGCATTTGAATATGGGATTTTTTTTTTTTAGTCCTTTATTTTCTCAGTGTTCTCTAAGTGAATAATGCTGGTTCATTATGTCCTCATTCTAAAATGCAGTATGTATATGTATCTGTGTGATTTTTATCTATTAAAAAACTTTTTTCTCACCAATTAGTAGCTAATAAAGCTTAAAGTGAGATCTTCCTCTTAATTTAAGGCAAAGATATTATGAAAACAACAATTTGTTATATAGAAATAATAAAAATATTGAAGAAAGCAAGATTTTTAAATATAAAATAATATTATTTCAAATAATGCAATAGTGATCAGTCTGGAAAAGGCATTAAAATCATGTATGACCTTCTAAACCTGACCAATAGATTTAGACTATGATTCATGAAAATTTGGTTAAGTTCCTTAAGCCCTAAACATAATTCATCTGTGTAGTGCATTACTAGTAGTAATAACACTTTACCAAAAAAAAATTACTTTGATGCAGAAGACTGTTCTCAAACACATTACCTGTTAGATAGCAATTCTTCTAATCTAGAAGACACCTCAGAGATTGCTGATACATCCAGGAATACCAGTAACTAGACCTATATCTGTAAAATAATTATTGCTTTTACATTAGAACTAAAAATCTCCTGTCAGTCTCACATATTCTCTCTTGCTCATTTTTTCCTCCTTCTCTTTTCCTCCCTCCTTTCTACAAGATACGTGGACACCTTTATCAGGTAGCTAAAATATCTCTGGATCTCATCATTATTAACTTCAATGTCAACTTATGTTTTGATTATTCTCATGTAAAGCAGTATTTTTAAAAAATTATTTATTTGCTCATATACCCCCATAAAAATTTAGAAAAAAACAAGTGTTTTCATTGGAGTTTTCAGGTTAGTGAAGAAATTATAAGTTTAAAAATGACTAAATGTGGAAATTATGCCTCTTTTAAGTACTAGAATTTAAAAATGGACAGGTTATGTCAGTCTTTTAATTATATCCCATGAGGTCTAAATATCATGATGATTTGAAACTCAGCATCACTGATTTTAAAGAAATACATGGACAAGTAGCATATAGCATAGGTCCTACTTCCTTATATCACACAATTCCACTTCTTCCATAGGATTTTACTTAATTGTATACAAACCACTGCAGGCTTTTGTTGAAAGTTTTGTATTGTTTCTCTACAATAAGAAATACATGTTTATTACTTTTTAAGTGTTTGATTAATATATATTAATTGTATATGTTAATGTTTTAGAGTGCTTATTACTTGCATTGATTAAATCCAACCTCTCTTCATCCATCTTTGAATTTAAACTCATTTTTGAAATTTTCTTTGAGTATAAGATAGTAAATGTTTTAAAAAATTATTCTAACTTGAAACTTTTTACTATTTTGTGTAAATGTAATAAACAACTAATCAAGGAACATATGCTAGGTATTCATTCATGAGTATTTATTTATTATGAGAATGATGGAGATTTCAACATTCATTCCATTCTTTTATTTTAAAAAATATGTCTAAAACTGGGAGCAGAGGTACAAGCCTGTAGTCCTAGCTACTTGGGAGACTGAGGCAGGAGGATCACAAGGTCAAAGCCAGTCTGGGTGATTTAAAGAGACCCTGTCTCTAAATAAACAATAAAATAAGCTGGAATGTAGCTCAGAGGTAGAGCACTCCTGAGGTCAATCCCTAGTACGAAAAAAAAATTCATTCTGAGCATGAAGAAATTATCATTGTATGTAAACAGGTACAGTTACAATTGTTAGGTGTTCAATTTTTGGACTTCTGAGTTCTGTGTCAAAAAATCACAGATTTCTCATTTAAAATATGTTGAACAACTATAGTTTTTCAATTTTGTTAAAAAATTATATTGGAAACCATCTGAAAAAGCATTTTTATTTTAGTCATTATAGTCACTCATTTCTTCAACTCTAACATCAATATCTAGTTTATCCTCTGTATGTGTAAAAACTCTGAAGAATTTTTATATCCTGGCACATTATAATTAGCCTTGAGTTGGGTGAGAAGTATTCCTGTTTAGTATAAAGTGTGAATACATGTAATTTAGAAAGGAGAAGTAGGAAAGGAACTGCTTGACTCAGGATCTTATCGGTGTTAGGAAAGAAAACATAAAGAATTGAGGATCAAGAAATTCATTTCCTTAAAAGCATAGTGCTTGTGTCTTATAAATCTAGGGTGCTTATACCACATTTGGGAGACAGCTGGTCTAAAGAGACTAACTGCAAAGTTGGGACAATTTTTTGGAGGATTTAAGTATCTGAGAGTTCCTTGCTCAGCCCTTTATAAGTGGTCACAAGTAACTAATGTAATGTGTCCTGTGTAAAAGTAAAAGTTACACATCCTGGAGGGATCTACAGGGTCACATTTAATCTTTTCTTTGCCTGAGCATATTTTGACTTCCTGAAGTTTGTATGTGCAAAGGTAAGTGGACTGACATTCTGTGTTTTAGTTAACGGTACTCACAAAATGGACAAGTGACTTACAAAGATCTGTGCCTGTTATGGTTTGCTATCAGGTGTCCTCCAAAAGTTCCTGTTAATGCTGGAATACTCTTAAGGTGAAATGATTAGATTATAAGAGCTGTAACCTAATTAGTCCAGCCTAGTTTGAATGGACCAGCTGAGTGGTAACTGTAGGTAGGCAGGGTATGGCTGAAAGATGTGGGTCCCTGGAGGTGTGTCCTGGAAAGATGCTTCTTTCCTGCAGTCCTTTCCCCTCTCAATCCCATTCTGTCTCTGTTTCCTGACTCCTCCATGAGCTGACCAGCTTTCTTTTGTTGTGCCCTTCTGCCATGCTGTTCTGCCACACCTTGGGCCCAGGGCAACAATTCAGCCATCTATGGAGTAAGAGCCCCAAATACAATTTACCTCTTCTAAGTTGTTCTTGTTGGGTGTTTTGGTCACAGTGACAAAAAGGTTAAAAAAAAATAAATGCCAAAATGTCAATGTATTAAATGTAATATAGGATTAAAAATGCAAACACGAGCAAATATCAAAAAATAGCAGCTCTGCTATTTACTTACCAAGTTCAGTTTTTTTGGTAGACCACAACACCAAATAAAAGCATCAATGAGCTCAATTAAAATGACAGGAGGTCAGCAAAAGTTTCCTAGATCATCAAAAATTATCTTAAACTCCCCTGTACTTTGAGATAGTTTATAATGTAGATAATGTATTAGTAAAGAAGAGGTGCATAACTTATAAATAACCATGTTTGGGGAAATTTGTTCAAAAATATTTTAATGATGAAAGTTGTTATGAAAAATCTTTTGGGTCATTGGTGTAGAGAAGGAGGTAGTATTCACTTTTCTAGATGATAGAACAACAGAAAATCAGAAATGACATTTTATACCTGAAATAAAGTTTGTACATTATTTTATATGAATAAGAAATTAAAATATAATAAAACTCAGTCCATAAAAAAAGAACAATAGCTCACTAGCTGCAATCTAGAAATTTTAACAGCTTTCTTTTTTCTATATTTAACACTGGATTGGAATAAAGAGAGTATCAGGAAGATACTGAGATAGTCTATTACCAATAATATAAAATTTTGCTATCCTATGCTATTCAACATATATAAATAGAATGAATGATATTATGATTTTCATAATAATTTATATGTATATAATTTAAAATATGATTTATTAAGTAACAGAATATAAAGAATGGTAAAATATATACTTATATATTAAATAAGTATATGTAAATATCCATTTATGTATATATATATTTAAGGATGAATGATTTCCCACAAACATTCTTAGTCAATATTTATTCCATTGGAAATTCCAAAATTTTCATCATGGGCTGAACACATCTTTGTACCAAGCTGGCATGCCTACCATAGGGAAGCAGAGAACTCAGCAAAAACAAATGCACAAATCTTCCCCAATTCAAAAGTATCCATGGATTTCTTCATCAATCCCTTCAATTGAATGTATAGATTTTTTATTTAAGATCGTATATGTGTCCTATGGAGCCAGGCAGGCAGTTTATTTAGTGATAACTTTGCCAGTATTTTATATGCTTCAGTGAATAAGTACTAAGCAATTAATATTTTTTCTTTCACTGCTGGCCAAATTATAGATACTCAGTTCCTGGAAAATGCACGTCTGAAAATACCACTGTGTTCTAATACAAAGAATAAAAACCAAAAATGGCTTCCAATGAATTCTTTATTTTAAATCTGAGAACTACAATCCAGACAGGAAAAGTACAAAGAAAGTACTATCCATCTCAAAGCAAAATCCATACACTTAGATCACCTAAACACCTGAAAAAGAAGCAGAGTGAGTAAATGAATTTGTCTGTTCTAATTAGTAATTCTCAAGCTAGGAAAGGTTTGAGGAGAATGGATTTTGAGGTTGAGGTTGAGGTTAACTGGAAAACAATATAAAAAACATCCATTTCTACAAATGGTTATAGAAAGAATTGTGAAAAACTGTTCTTCATCAGACATTGAGAATTATCACTACCCTTGAAAACACAATTTCAGCAGTTTTAACAGTTCTTGTGTATAAATTTCAATAGCAATTACACACATGAATACAATTTCCCTAGAAATTTGATGCACACCTTTCTAAGATATGATATTAACTAAAAGCTATATTTTTACTTTAATGCTGAAATTGATTTCAGTAACTCATAAATAAAACAGGTTTGTTTTTGCTATTTGAGACTTCTACTCAAAATTGATCTTGAAGATATAATTTAACATTTCCATTAAGACAGAAGGAAAAACTTAATTCAACTAAAAATTACAAAAAAAAAAAAAAAAAAAAAAAAAAAAGATGTAAAGAAAAGCCCAACATAAAATCAGGTTCAAATCTCCCTATCATACTAACTGATGTGATTTCTTAAGGTGATGCTAAAAAATTTAAAGGGGTTCACTTCAAATTATGTTTTTGTTTTCAGTTATGCTGCTATTGGAAAGTAGAATTCATAAAAATTTTTTACTAAGAAGATAGGAAAGAGCAGAAAATGGGGGAAATGCATTAGTGTATGTATTTATATAAAGATACAATTTTTAAAAATGTTTTTCTGTTGCTACACTGAAAAGCTGTATGTCTTCTAAGCACAAATGCTCAAAAATCAGCTTTTTGAGTATTTTTTAAGTTAATATGCAATAATCTTAGAACTTGAAAATATTCTTAATATCTTCAGGGATGTATGAATTAGCCGTAATTCTAATATGTACTGGAAAATGCATGAAAAGTTCTGACCCTTGGAGTATGAGGCAGAGGACATTGAGAAAACCAATTTAATGCAAATCATTAATATGTTTTAAATGCATATGCTTCCCAGATTATTCTAGACATTGTCAATGAAAATGATTAGCTCATTTCTGCCACCAACGACTCCATATATATATTTAAAAAAGAATTATAAAGGGTGACTTCATGATAATAGAAGAACAATGAAATAGAGGAAGGTGATCAAAATTGGTCAAAATGTGCTATGAGCATATATGACTATATGGCAATGAATCCCACATTTATTGTTAATTACAATGTACCAATTAAAAAATAAATAGAAGGGAGACAAATAAAGTAGAGGAAGAGGTTAAGGGGAAGAGAAGAGAAAAGAGAACTACTGGGGAGTGAAATGGAGCAGATTATGTTATGTGCATGTATGGATATGGGAAAGGAATCCCACCCACCATTGTGCATTATTAGAATGCACAAAAAACATAAAAAAGATTCCATGCAATGAAGTCATCATTGGTACTAGCAAATATAAATGCTATCTCAAAAGTAGTACAGAAGTGCCAGGGCAAAATGTCAGTCACTCACTTTTTATTTATTAAGGTAATTTGATAAATAAAAAATGTATATTTTATGGTATATAGCATGATGTTTTAATAAATATATACCTTGTGAAATGATTAAGTCAAGCTCCTTAACAATTCTGTCACCTCACATAGTCAATATTTTTGTGAGAATATTTAAGATCTACTCTCTTAACTATATTCAAATATACATTATTAGTATTATTAACAATAGTCACCATGCTGTACAATAGATCTTCTGAACTTATTTATCCTATAACTGAAACTTCATACTCTAAGCAACATCTCATTGTTTAAGGTCATGACCTATTGATAAATACTGGAACATGTGATATTTAAATAGATCATTATTTGAATGAGAAGGAATTCACAGAGAAGTGAAAAGAACACTGCACTCCCTCTCATTGCTAACACTTTCCTATAATTTTCTTTCCATCAATTCAAATATTATCCAAATCATTCTCAAATTTTCTTATCCATTAGGTTTTGTTTAAAAGGGCATCTTCTAGGGGAGAGCATCTATGAACCAACAATATTAAATAGATGTTCCCTATTATTCAGCTTGAGTACTTACCTTTTAATCAAGAAGTTTAAGCTGTTCATATTTATTTCCATGATATTAAATTGGGTCCAATGCATTGTTTTATTTTTTATCTTTTTTTTAGTGACTTTTGTTCCATATTTTACTTTACTGATGCATTTCCTTCTGTAGTGATTTTAAAAAATAAAGTGCTTATTTCAACTGAAAAGATTTTGACAAGTTTATTTCAAAACATCTAGATTGTGTTAATATTAAAATTAAACTACTTATTTTTAGACTGATACTTCTTTTCCTTACATTATTTCCCTAATGTTTTTCTCTATTCATATTTAAACCATCTTGAGGTCGTAAGTTCTATATTTAAAGAAATAAATGCATCTTTCAAGATTGCTTGGTCACTGTATTTTGGAGTTACAATTACAAGTTATTTACACTCATAAATATCCCACACCTCCCCATACATTTTATAGCTTTCCTGTTTTTTATGATTTTCTAGCTGCTAATAGTTTATAGTCATTCTTTAGCCCAAGCTTTGTTGATGTCTTGGTAATATGGAAAGAAAATTTCCAGAAAAAATTTCAAGGAAAACATTTGGGTTTTGTTGTTTTGAAGTCATACCAGGCTTAGAATGGTTCCTCAAACACGAACATTTTTGAGCATAACATTTTAATTGCAATTATTATTTTTTTTACTAAATCTCTGTTGACTTTGCTTCACTACCTTCATGCATTTATTATTCCTCCTCTGCTGTGAAGTTCTGTGTATTCCTTATAGAAAACACAGCATGGAAATTTAACAATAGTGTAAATGTACAGTTACTAAGAAACATTTTGTCAACCATGTCATGCTTTGGGCAAGAGAAGGGCAAAACTATTCATCCTTTCCCAAACTTAATGTTTCAATAGAAAGAACATTTGGTGAACAATTTGTCAGTATCTAGTTAAGGTTAAAATGTTCACACTTAAATTCATTCCATTTCAAAATTTACAAGGATAAAGGTATGCTAAGGAAACATGTTTAAGAGTCTTCATTGAATTTTCAAAAGTAGTAGAAAAAAGGGGAATTAAGTTATGCATTAATCTATATATCAGAATACTGCATGATTAATTGAAAGATATGCATACTTATTGCTATGTGTAGAAGTTGCAAATATAATGCTGACATTAAAAAAAACATATTGTAGACCGGGGATGTAGAGCACTTGCCTAGCATGTGTGAGGCCCTGAGGTCAATCTCGAAAACTGCAAAATGAATAAACAAATAAATAAATTGAAGGCTGCATTATGTATGTTAAATACTTTTGAAATATTTTAAAATGCACAACCTATATCATTTTTATTTTTTATTTTGACCAATGTTATTACATATACATATCATTTAACAATTCCTGTGGTCCTATACGACTTCTCTTATAGTGGTTCATTATCCCTTCTCTTGAATCAGCTACCTCCAAAATCAACCATTTCAACTCTTTCAGATGATTGTCTTTGTATGTAACAATATATCTCTAGATAACATATCCTTGAGCACCTTGTTTTTTAAATAAAGTTAATTCACTATTGATTTTGTAATAATAAAGACAAAGATTTGATCCACTTTCACTACTTTCTTTTTTATCCAGTCCTTCCCATCCTCTCATCACTCATATTTACCAAACTTTAAAATTATATCTACACTATTCATGTTTCTTATTTTTATGTGAATATAACTGACAGGTAAGTCAAGATGTATCTTATGATTGCTTGTCCCTTCCTTCCTTAAAACTATGTTTTCCCTGAATAACTGTCTTGTTCCTTTGTCAATTTTATTAAACTCTTCCTTGCATTAAGTTACATCAGATATTCTGTCAATTTTATCTATGTAAAGAAAATTTTCCAACAGCCTCTGATCTCTCCAATCAGGAATGATTGGTCTTCTTACCTGCATTCTTGACCATATTCTCAGAATTAAATTCTTTATCTCGGTGATACAGGCATATTTTTCTCAATGCAATGTGTTATTGTTTTTCTTGGTTATAACATAGTTTGATAGTGAATGTCATCTACTACCTTCCTAAGAAAGGTTGAATGGGCAGTGACAAAAATATAAACTATGCGATCCTTGCACATATTGATATGCAGCTGGATGTAGAACTCAAAGTTGAAAATACTTTTATTCTGAATTTTGAAGACATCATTGCATTTTGTTCTATTATCCAGTGTTTCTGTCATACACTTAAAGGAGTATGCATGTGCACATTTTTATACATTTTACTGATCCTATGGTGTGAATAAACTTTCAATATGCAGACTCATGCCCATTATTTATAAATGCTTTACTTTAATTATTTCTTACTTTTGTTTTTTTCTAAATTATTTTTTTGCTTCTGAAATTATTAGAATATTTGGTCTTCTGATAAGTTCTCTGAATCTCTTATATTTGCTGTTTCCCAGGTTTTTGCCTCTTTGATCATTTTCTTCAAGCATAATCAATAATTTTATTGAGTTTTTATATCGGTTACATATGTTTAATTCTCATAAGCTCATTTTTGATACTTTTCCATTTTTATGTCTGATTTCATGGATTTAAAACTGAGTGGGCAAGGGATGCTGGCCCATCAGGAGTTTGGTGCACAAAGATCATGTGTGGTAGGCACACTTTATAAAATGTCCTCCATGACCTCATCTCTTGATATCAATATTCATGTTTAGTCCCCTCCTTTTGAGTGTGGCTTGACTCGGTGCCTGGCTTCTAATGAGTTGAAGGCATTTAATTGATAGAATACCACTTCTGAAGTTAAATTATAAAAGATTAAACTCTCTTCTTGCTTGTACACTCTTTCATCTTTGATACTTGTCCTCTTTAGTAAACCAGGAAGCAATATGAAAAGATCCATATGGCAGGGACTTGAGAACAGTCTTTTTCTAAGGGCCTACAAGGAACTGAATCTAGCCAATAACAAAGCAAGTGATCTTGGAAGTAGATCTTTCACCACTTGTGTCTTAAATGATTATAATCGCACTCAACCCTTGATATTAATCTAGAAGAGATCAGAGCCCATTTATATCTATAAAATTATGAAGTGATAGAGTGAAATGTTGGCATATTTGTTTCACAGGAATAAACAACTAATATAGCATATCACATTCAGGATGCTAATCTTATCTTTATTCCGCCTGATATAAACTAGAACAGAAGCCGTCTTTTGTACTTTTTCCAGAGAATAAAATTGCATTGAGGGGTAGGGGTATTAGGGATTGAGCTCAAGGGCACTCAACCATGGAGCTACATCCCCAGCCCTATTTTCTATTTTATTTGAGACATGGTCTCACTGAGTTGCTTAGTGCCTCGCTTTGGCTAAGACTGGCTTTGAATTTGTGATCCTCCTGCCTCAGCCTCTTGAACCCCTGGGATTACAGGTGTATGTCACCCTGTTTAGCTAAAATTGAATTTTTAAGAGGGCATTTTACTTACTACATAAGATGGGGAACAGAATATAAGAATTCTTTTTAGAACACATTCTCAGACCAAATTTGTGTTTTTATTCCATTATTCCACTATTAGAGTTATCTAATGCCATAAAATTCAGAGCCTTCTAGGGGCTTGTGCTAGAAGTCATGTTGGTGTTTCATTTTTCTGCCTGTTTCTTTGAGATTCCAATTTTCAGATTTCTTGGGCAAATTATTTACCATTCATCCATTTGCTGTCCATCTTCCATATTATTTTTGTTTCTTCTTGTTTTTTTGCTCTTTGTGGTTTTGTTAAAAAAAAACTATATTTGTAATTTTAGTAAATATTCAGTGACCATCTAAAATGAAGTCAATCTAATATTTTATAGTATGCACAAGTTCATCAGTATTTCTGATGATTTTAAACATATACGGAAGTTATCACTTATTAGTATGAAATAAGGGTACATAAATATTTTTATTTGGCTCTTTTTAATATTTCATTTTTAATAGTTTTATATCAAGCTTAGTGTTCAGATATCCTATTAAAATATTTGGTCTTGGGGCTGGGGTTGTGGCTCAACGGTAGAGCACTCGCCTAGTGAGTGCACAGCCCAGGTTTGATCCTCAGCACCACATAAAAAAAAATAAAGACATTGTATACAACTAAAACAAATAAATAAATATTTAAAAAAAAATTTGGTCTTGACCATAAAGTTTGGGATTTTCATAGTCCAACATTATTGCATAATAATAAATTAAATGTTTTAACTCTTTTAAAAACATGGGGAAATTCAAAATTGAAAGGTATTAAAAGGAGACTTGAAGTAAAATTCATGATACAAAATAATTAAGATAGTTAATGTTTGCTTTGCAAGTACTTTTTTTTTTCTTTTTTAGGAAGAAAACAAATTGCACATGAATAAACATACTTTTCCCACTGTGTGGTTGGAGAAACCAAGTCATAATCCTCTGCCAACATGTGTGATGATGTTTAAAAAAGAGATCTGTTTCCATTTTCTTCAGACTAGCTGCCTGACATTTCAAAAGATAAGAAGTACTGCTCAGCTTGAATGAACTCAAAAATATCTCTGCAAATGTATTTGAACTCATCTTTTGAAATGTCAGTTTGGTACCAAGTGATATAAGTTACTCATTGAAATACTAGAATATAAGTGTTAAGAGCCTAAAACCATTTTTTTAAGAAATAAAATGAGATTGAAGAATATATTTTGGGTAAATCAAGAAACTGAGAGTTTATGTGGCTATTCATTAAGATAATTAGTTCTCTACAATTACTTACAGTTTAAATATATAAATATGTTGTTGAATTTACATGACAAGATATTTGATTTTTTATATTCTTTCCTCATTTAAATTTTATTTTTTATTTATTCAATATCTAGCAGCAATTTTACTTTCCTGTTTTGTCTATATGTTATGTATATTTTTTTGTGTTCAAATATATGTGCTTTTAAAAGAATATTATATACTTGGGTCTGTTTTATCTATGTCTACTGGACAAGTTAGAGGTGTTATGGGTGTGGCAATAACCACAGACATTAACAACCAATGATGAAAACTTGCCACACAGCCTAGCAATTGTACTCTTGTGGATTTAGTTACCCAACGGATATGAAGAGTTATTTTCACACAGGAACTAGTACGTGAATGTGCATAGCAACTTTATCTGGAAACTACACAGATGTCCTTCAATGAGAGAATGCTTAAAGAAACTGTTTTCCATCCATACAAGGAACACTAGTTAGCAATAAATGAGTGAACTATTGGTATACAAATAATTTGGATGAATCTGAAAGAAATAATGATGGATGCAAAAAGTTAATTTCAAAAGGATACATACTACATCATTCCATTTATGTAGCATTTGTGAAATAGCATAACAATTTAATTTGAAATTGATTAGTGCTTTATAGGGAATAAAGGGAGGGTAGTAGTTATGTGGGTATAAACTGGTAACTTGAAGGAATATTGTGGCGATGGTACAACTAGAACGCCTGATATTCCTGGGGGTTATACAAGGCCAAAAGTGTGATACAAATGCATAGACCAATGTACACAACCTCACAAATGACTCCATGTATAACTGTTGAAACTGAATAAACTTTATAAAATGTGCCAATGTCAATTTCTTGGTTTTGATTTTGTATTATGAATGTGTATTATGTTAATGTTGGGAGAGATTTGGGGAAGGAGATATGGGACTTCTTTATATATTTTTTGCAACATCCTGTGAATCTGTAATTATCTCAAAACAAAATGTTTACCAAAAACTCACTTGAGGTAAAATTATTTTGACAAGCAAAACCTTCAGAGAAAATGTGATGTCACACAATTTTACAAGGTGAAGTGCCAGCACATTTTGCAGACACTGATGCTCACTTCTGATTACCTCTGTTGGGTGTCCTGCAAAACCTGCTGTGGACATATGCAGGAATGCTTCATTTAGATGCCATGAGCAACAGCTTGGAAATAGTTTTTTAAAGTCAGAAAGCATTTCTATTCTGCCTTTTTTACATCTTCATTACTTTTCATAAACATGAGATGAAAGTTGGTTTTAGGGCATAAATACATAAGAATTAAATTTTGTAAAGGTAAAGAAGAGGAATAATTTTTTTCTCAAACTTTTTGTGCTCTGGAAAAATACCTGTATTATATTTTAAACATATATTTTATGAAATAATGTACATCCATTTTCACATATTACTGTTTCATTTAATAAACAAATTGAGATTTAACACTAAGAACAATAGGTGGATTCCAAATGTAGACTGTAGAATGTAGAATGTAGAATGTAGAATGTAGACTCAATTTGTGCTTTTTGATTCATGTTTGGGCTCTTTTTTGATTGAAGTTTTTCCTCAGAAAGCATCAGTAGTGATGATTAAGTATTTTGTAAAATTATCAACCAAAAGGCCTGATAGTATTTTTAATGGAATTGATATGTTTTACTATAACCATTACAAACATTTTCTTGTTAATCTTATGTCCTTTATCACTCTAAAATAATGATACATATTTATCCTTTTCATAAGACTTTTCATGGTTTTATAAAAGTTTATAAATTTAACAAAAGGAAGCATAAGGCTGAGAGGTTATTTCAGAAGCTGGATCCATGCTGACCCAGTAGAACTAGAGAAAAGTTCTTCATGAATTTTTTTGAATTTTGTCTGTTGACCATCTGTGGGCAGAGCACCCATAAAAGACATTAGGCAAATAAGAGTTCACTAAATAATTGACTTATGAAATCTTCTATCTTATTGAGAAGTAAAATTTTAAGTGCTTGAAGAACGAAAGGATGAAGAATGGTTTTCAAAGAGGGAGGAAAACAGGAGGATGGAGTTTAATGAAAAATGAATTCTCTGTGATATTTAGACCATAAAAACCTTAGACTTAAAATTTTAGGAAGCCAGGTATTGATATTTACTAATTCTGTGATGGAGTATTTCTTTCTGTTCACATATTTTATGAAAATTAGCTATTCACAACCTACATGTTAGCAAAGGAGGAAGGGTGTTGTCACTTATGAAATAAGCTAGTATAGAAAGAAAACAAGATCAGAAATGCAATCAACAAAGTTAATGTGCTAGAGGATTTGGCAGGGAAATGAATTGAAACATAAAGTACAAATAGAACTTACACATTCCAGAATTTCTGGAATAGTTAGAGATGTGGATATGCCACAGAAAATGATTACGTCAAACAAATATGTGCCCCTGTATTTAGATTAGGATCAGAGGCTAAATAAAATAATTATTTTACTAATTTATGGCAACAAAAAGTACCCATCAGTTTCTTTCTACTGTGTTCTGTCCCTCTCTCCTTTCTTCTTTGAATTCATTATTACCATTTTTTGGCTCTGTGGGGGTGTGTGTGTATGTGTTGTGTGTCCATGCCTGCATGCACACACATGTGTCCATAAGTATATATACATTTTCCTGTAGGATATTTTTATTTCTATTTTTCTATTAATATAATGCAATAAATAAATGCTAAATTGTAGAAAATGTAAAAGTTAAAAGAAATCCAAATTATCTCACTAATCACATGCAGATGTTATTAATAGCACATATCTTTATAAACTTAAAAGTCTGCATCTTATTAAGCTTTTGCAATTTGCTATTTTAGAGCTATCTTTTTGTGTAGATATGCATCTGAGTATTTAAATGGCTCTGTAATATTGCATTACATTTACTATTTCTATATTTACTACTTCTAATTGAACATTTGAGTATTTTTTTTTTTACTTTTACCTATTATATATACCCATATGTTATGTTGGCCCATATTAATTAATTAATTAATTAGGTTAAATTGAAAAAAATAATTGCGAAATATAAAACTATTTTAAAATCACATTTTAAAATCACTTGATAATACTAAGAAGGGCACCCTGCAAAAGACATTCTAGATTAACAGCCTACTATCAGAGTACATGAGCTTATCATTGCTAACTTTTATGTAAAATTCTCTTCAATAAGACAGTGAACAGTGATATCAAAAGACTGGTCATTTGTGTACCCCTTTTGTTTTCTGTCATTGAGCAAATTGATCAGTTTTTTTCCCCTGACAAACTGTATCTAGTTATGTTATAAAGCATGTTCTTGTATGAGTGGATTAGTTATTAAATTCTTGAGTGTTGTCTAGTACAGCATAGTACTGAATTTAAAAAACTGTCCTCTGAATATGAAAAATATTCTAGCTTATTTCACATGTAATACCAAATATTTCTGGGATCTAGACGATGGGTTAGAATTAAGTGGAATTTTAACTCTCACAGTTAAGTCACATCATCTTATGATTCTTCTGTGCAGTTTTCTTAATTCATCAGCCTCAAGAACCCTTATAATTTCAGTGTCAACATTCTTATATGATGCACTTGTCCAAGATGTTGGAGGCAAGCAACCATCAAAAACATTCCTGGTAAGTCAATTTGCCTGACCATAAACTACAGCAGCCTTGGTCTCACACTATGCTGTGATATCTGCGATCTTGGTACAGTGCTACAGGGACGATTAAAGACCAGACTACCAACACTGACCAGTGTTGTTCTTTGTCTCACTGTAATTTATTTGAATATCTTGTCCTTTTTCTTTTTTTTTTTTTTTTTTTTTTTTTTTTTTTTGCCACAGAACTCCTATTAAGAACCATAGATAGTATAAGGACTTTACTGGTTTCTCAATAGTCATATATAGAAAATGAGTGCTTATTCTGATATAAATATATCTAATAAATGATGACTCTGATAAGTAATACTTCAATTTATTTTTAAGTAATAAAATAGTTGACATATTTAAACTCTTATTAATTTGTTAAAATGTTATTATTCATTATTTTTAAAGTTAAAATTACCCAACTGATAAAATTAACTTGAAATAAAATTTAATCTCACATAAATTGGTGGAGATAAAATTGGTGGTGGAGATAAAAAATACTTAAAGATCAGAATAACACTGAACAAAAATGAAATGTTTTCTTTTATGATCATTAAATTAAAATTCAATATATAAAGATGATAAGTATAATATTATCTTGGTCGTGAGCTTCAAGGGCTATTGATTGCTTAAATATAATATGAACATTTACCTTTGAGATTAAAATAATTAACATCAACATACATCTATCCTCTTCAGCAATTCATGGGTCTGAAAAATTAACTTCATTAGGATATTATAGTTTCATAGGATATTATAGTTTCATAGGATTTCTTTTACTTTGCTTTTGTTTTTCATCAAATTATTCCTACAAGAAAATGCAGCTAACAGACAAAAACATTTAAAATAAAAGATTGTAAAGACTGTTGCTTAGATTTTCTTCCAAGGTTTATACACAGGCTTTGGGCCGCCTGTTTGTACTAATATTATCTGACTGCAATCCTTAACCCTGTTATTTTCTTGATTTGGTCCATGATCTCCCCTATACATGTTTCTTCTATGGGCATGCTTCTGTGTACCTCAGACTGTCTTTTTCTCCAAATAATGCTTGCTTATGATCCTTAGTTTCTCATTTTCTTCTATTAATTTATCTGATCTGTATTATATACTTGCTTATTTGCTTTTGGATTTAAATCAAACTGAATTTGAATATTTTTATCTATTAATTGTTATCATTAATGTAAACATTTTAAGTAGTCTCCTTTGTCTTTTTCTGATCAACAGGTTATCAATTCTATCCTTTACTTCCATTACATTAGCATTTTCTTGGATAGAGTAAGCACCAAGGGCTAAAGTTCTTATGTCTCATTAGCTGTGTGTATACTCAGATCACCTAACCTCATTTCCTCAGTTTTCTCATCATTAACATGGGAGTGATAATTACACTCACATCATGGTTGAAGTGTCAGCATTATGTAAAATGATTAATGCAAAAACATCACATAATGCTTCACACATGGCAAACCTTTAGTAAATAGTAATAAGTCTTTCATCAAGATTGTTGTTCTATTTTGAATGTGAAGGAGATATATTCAGGTTTATTAATATAATGAACTTAATCATATAGCAAAACTTTTTATAAGGGTAGTAAACATTCATGGTACCTTATCAAGGTTACTCTGATTATCACTCATTCTTGAAACTTAGTACTGAAGTCAAGTACAAGCAGAGATCCAGCAAGACACTAGTGACTTTTACCTTTTGAGCCATTGTGGTCAACTGCAAACATAAGAAATGCAAACAATAGGACATCCAAACCAATACTGATGTCATAGCCTTTTGCTGTGAAAAGCAATAAGCATAAAAGGGAAAAAAAAAGTTCTAGTTTTCATGCAATGCCATGGTCCTATGTATGTGTGGTAGGAGTACTGCATGCCAACAGATCAACACATGGATAACTCTTTGAAATTGAGACCCAAGCCAAATATTAACATTGCCTTCTCTGATTAACCCTCTCTAGATAAAAAATAACTGATTATTGCCATTGGGCTTCATTCTACAGTGTTCCTGTTCCTCATATTAAACAACTATAAGAAGCAGCTACTTAAGGTGGAGAATAAAAAGGATTTTGCATTCTGTATTCTCAGTCATTGAATTAGCCCATCTTGGGTAGCAGATCACACAATTATGACTGTAATGACCAGGGTCCCAGGTTTACTTTGACACCCCTATTTTAAATTCTCTTTGTCCCTTTATATTCAACCTCCAGATGGATAATTACTTCCAACTTCACATTCAGAAAATATTGGTATTGTGTTGATTGACATAAATCACAAGCTACATATACTTCCAAGAAAAGAACCAAGTCATTTCTTGTCTGGAAAAGAATCAGGCTTCAATGCCTGACTCTCCTTGAATAATGGGTAGGATTTAGATGAAAGTCATGTGTATCTTGGGTGGTTTAAATAATTGTTAGGGAGTTAAATTTCTGTAGAATGGAGGGGCAGATATAAAATTCAGAGACACATGAGGTAATTTAGAGAAACACTGAGATTAAAATTTTAGTAAAAAACAGAATAGAAATTTTCTCTAAGCCTTTTTTTGGGGGCTTTAAATTCTAGGTTGAATGAATTTTTATTTTTTTTGTTTTGTAGTCAATAGCAAATAATCAGAGATTGATGAGCAGGGGAGTAACACAGAACTGCAAAGAATATGGACGTGAGCTTGAAGATCATCTTCTCTTCATCCCTGATCTTATTGATGAGCATATTGAGGCCTATAAAAGTAAAGCAACTAGCTCAAAACCCCATTAAACAGCGTATGTCTTATATTAGCTTTATTATGTATTCCTCGGCTTTAGATATCTTATTATTCTCTTCAGAGATTCTTAAGTAACTCAACTAAAATGGGTGTAGGGAGAGATGCTTACATTTTGAATGGTCTTCAAATAGAAACATACATTTTAACTTTCCATCTCACTGTGAAGCTTTTAGCCAAACTGAAAGACTGATTTGTTGCCATTCCTCTAAATTTGCTTCATGCATTTGAAGCACATTATAATAGAATGAAGCTGATTTCAGACTTCTGGTGCCAAAATATTTCAGGGGAAAAAAATCAAAGATGACTTTCCACCTCTTTACAAAATTGCATAACTGCTGCTTTATCCTTCCATCTTTATTACAAATATTTAATCAAGAAACAAAGGTCATCAGCTAAAGATTGTGATAGATTTATTGTGAAGGCAAACATGAGTGTAGATAAGTCAAAGCTGGTGAGCAGGTTCATCTTTATTAGGTGTGAATACAAGTCCAATCTTGACAGTTGTTACTAGACCCCAAATTAAATGAGAAACCTTTCTTTTAAAATCACTTTTTTTTTTTTTGGTGGATGCATTTTTATTTGCAGTTTTTTTCTTAAAAATGCCAGTTTACTAAAACTGCCCTTCAGATGTATCTCTTTCAAAGAATGTATGAGTAAATTGATGGAATATATTAAAGCAAAGGAAGACAACGGAAGTGAAGCACAGAACATTGTCTTAAACTGTTTTTCTCCTGGTTATTTGTAAGCCTCTCAATGTAAGAGAACACAAGCAATTAAAATAATTAACCCCTGAAATTATTTGACCCATGATAATATCACTGGAATTAATTGCATATATCTGCACATTATATACTTTCTAAAATACTTAAACATTCTATTAATTAAATAAATGAATTAAATCACGACATCTTAAAGTACTTGACAGTACAAATCTCAGTTCCCAAATTCTTTAACTCCCTGAAATCTCAGACCTACCACCTGAATAGAATTTAGATGTTCTACAATTTACTTCTGAAGAAAATGTTCCATAATTCTCTCCTTCAAGCCGCCAAACTATGGGAAGGACAGAAAGGGTCAATAGCAGTGAGTGATATGGTTGTTTAAGAAACTAGCCACGGACCAGCAGAGCCTGTGAATGCGCGGCTATGTGACGACAAGGTTGTTGATGCCACAAGCCTGTGAGTGGCAGCAGGCAATATGCCAAACCAAGGGACCCGCTTCTCCAAGGGCTGACGACTGAGCTAAGGCTGATTTCCCTTCCGCCTCTAGGGAACTCTGGTCCTCGCAGGCGTCGTCAGGAGGATTCTTTGCCCTAATTATCTAGGGAGGAAGACGCGCCTTTCCCGTAGACCGCTAGGCAACACTCACCACGGCAGCCTGCAGATTACTTCCCTCCGTGGGTGTGTGACTTCGTCTAAGCAACTCACACTTAGAGTAGAATCTCACTGGCGAGGCTGTGAGCACAGAGGGGCGGGGGCGCTGGGAAGAGGAGGAGGGAAGGAGGGTGGGAGGCGCAGAGCAGTGAGGCAGAGGAGACGCCGGAGCTCCAGACACAGCAGGAGCGCGCCGTGGCGGTGCAGTTTCAAGCTCGCCTTCGCAGCCGCGCACACACCGCCTCCTCGCTGAGCAGCGGGAACCGCAGCAGCTCCGTGCCGCCGCAGCCCAGCTCCGCGCTCCAGCCCGCTCACGGCCGTCAGTACCGCCCCTCGTCAGCACTCAGCCCGCAGCTATTTCCTTCTGCCAGCCTCTTTGAACTCTTTGGATCTTTGCCTTTGCTCGCCTTTCTCTCTCTCTTTTTTTCCTCACCCCATATTTTCTCAACTCCTCTCTCTTTATCCTTTACCTCCCTGCTTTTCTCTCTTTTTATTGGAAATTTCATCTTGACTTAAGATGACTTGCCTTCCTTACCCTCGTCTATTTCAACACTGAAGACTGAAAAGGAACCTTTCCCTTTCCCCCCAGTGGCATTTAAAAATTGCAATTCTTCATAAGTCTTAAGCGGCAAAGGATCAGTACGCAAGACCCTCTCGGCACCCTTGATTGAGCCCAGCCAAGAACAGTTCTAGCAATCAGAACTAGTATTTCACTGAATCCCACTGAAGGGGAGGCGAAAGAAGCCAGAAGCAAACTTCAGCTGTGTCCGCGGATCTGTGGTTCCCGCATTTAGAAGAGCCGCGTGCCAGAAGGCGTAGGAACCCACGGGGGACGAGGAGGAGCCGCGAGTCTCCCTCGCCCATTCCTCCAGGTCAGAGCCGTGGACTGAGGTGCGCGGGACAACAGCGGCAGAAGAGGGTAGGAGAAGATGCGGGGCTCCCGGCCCCGGGGTGCGGGACGCCGAAGGCCCCCGGGCGGCTGCGGCAGCGACACCCTCCGCACTCCTGCGTCTCTGGCCGGCTGCTACTCCGCACCTCGCAGGGCCCCACTCTGGACGTGCCTTCTCCTGTGCGCCGCGCTTCGGACCCTCCTGGCCAGCCCCAGCAACGAAGGTAAGGAAATGGGGGTGGGGACCGCAGCCACCTGGGGTGGAGGGGTGAGGCGGGGCCTGGGGGGAGCGGGTCATGGAGCTTTAGAAGCTGCGGCCGCGGACTAAATCCTTCCCCTCATGTTGATTTTGTATTTGTCGTCCGGTTTCGTTGGCCTTTTCACTTCCTCTCCGCTGTCTTTGGTTGCATTGTTTGACATTAACTGACGAGTGCCGGGGAGGAACCTGACTGTGAACCGAGACTGATTGGGGGCTGGGAAGTTGAAAGCCAGGAGGATAGAGGGGTCTGAGACCCGCGCTGGGAGGTTGGGTGCGGCTAGATATCAGGGCGCCTGGAGAAGTGTCATTTCATTTAGTGAGAAAAGCCACGACAAGGATCTCAGGACAGGTGGAGCTTTTTTAGAAACCGTTATTAGATGTGATGGGAAACGTTGTGGGGGTGGCTTTTGCTTTTAATTTGGGGGAAAGTGCCTTCTGGGAGCTGTTATTTAGGGCATCACCAGATGCTATTCTGGGGTGGGTAGCAAGAGCTTTTATTTCTTGAAAGGAGGATGGCAAAGGACAAAAGGCACCCCCCACTTTGGGGCATCCTTCTCGGAGGGGGGGGGGTCTCACTGTCACACTCAAGCGAAGGTATAAGAAGGCGGGAAGGTGGGATGCCGCGGTAGAAAGGCGGAGAGGAGTATAGCTGCTAGAAGTTGCTTCTGGAACCCCACCGTGGCTTGTCTCATAGAGGGAAAAATACTTGCTTCAGCAGGCACCAGGTCCTGGAGTGCCCAGGTCTCCTCACCTACCCTCATTTCTGTGCTTGGGACCAGAAGATTGTCCCCGCCTTCTTCTGAGAGAGTAAGGCCAGGCGCGGAAGCAACACATGTGTCGCTGTGGATGCTCCAGGAGCAGTGCTCAGCCCACTCAGTGCCAGTCTCTTTACCCTCAGCCCTCCGCCCTCTTGTCGCTTCCAGCTGGGCTCGCTCCTCTTTCATACCAGTACTGCTCTTGGGTCTCAGCTCAAGGGCGCATTCCGCGCGTTGGGGGATGTGAGAGAGCAGCGAGCGTCTCAGATCCGGATCGGGGATACCAGGATCGTCACCACGTAAATTTAAAAAATAAATAAAATAAAATTTCAAATAAAATAGAAAACTCTGTCCCTTCTTTGGAATGCTGGGGTTTTGGTTTGGAGCTGTGGATGTGAAGCATGACGTGCAGAACCTTAAAGAAATTCTTTCCACTCCTGGGGCAGAAGCTGGACCAGAAAGATGAAGCAGCAGCCGCGAGTCGTGTGTGTCCTCGTGACTTGCACGGGTTCAGTCTTGGCTGTAGGAAACATGCTGAGCTAGTATCCGATTGCTACCAGCTTCCAAGGAACCAAGCGAGAGCGTGGCAGATCGAGACCCCCACCTCCCACCCCGTGAACTTTCTGTCTCCTTAACCCTACGCTTAGTTTTTTTTTTTTTTTTTAATATATGATCAAAAGAGTATGTATATCCTTCGATAGATATCGACACATACATATGTAATCTCCCATGATTAAACCAAGCAATATGTATTTTCCTGATAAAGTTGAAAAGTGTTTTCTGAAGTCTTGTAGACCTTTTATTAACATTTTATGCTAGATTCATTCGGCTAAAAGTGCTAAGGATTCTAGCAGCGTTAGAGGTCTTTCTAACTGCCTTATTCCACGAAAAGGAGCATCCTGATTAGACCTAAAAGAGATTTAACCTTTCGTTTTTCCATTTTAATTTCAAGCCTTTTTCTGCATGTGTGTTGGGGGAGGGAACTGAGGTAGAGTACAGGTAGTCACTGTTAGAGAACAGAAAGAAGTGAATTCACAGGAAGAGTGATGTTGAGTGGGATCAAGGACTAAGATTATGGGGAGAGGGGGAAAAAGGCAGAAGGAAATGGAAGGAAGCAAGAAGTAGCACCAGTTTCCTAAGGTAGTGTAATGTCATGGATTGGAGACTGACTCACATTAGATTTCACGTCCAAAGGTTGTACAGTCTTACCCAAGTAGAACACACACAGCAAACTTGAGCTACAGTGAGAGAGGGTTGGAGAGAGGCCATCCAAAACTAAGCGGTACTTTCCTGTCCAGTGCTCTGAGGACACCAAGAATAAAAGTGTGCCTGCTGTTTGGGACACATTTTGTGACATATACACAATTATATGTTTTAGAAACAAAATTCTATTGCCAGCTATGGCTTTATCTCATTTATCCCATCTTTGCCAGTTTTCCACCATTCCTTCAGTATCATCTCAGACCTTTATTTTGCTTCTGTGAAATCTAGTCTTCTCTTTTGGCTTTCCATGTTAGTGTTATTATAAATACAGCGTATTAAAATATTTGTAACATCAGACTGCTTGTTTTATTTAATAGGTGAGTCAGATTAGAGTTTTTCAGTTTGCTTTAGTTTCAGGATGAAGTTTGAAAGGCTAAGGACAGAAAGAATTGATGTACACCCTAAATTTATTAATAACTTGCTTTCATATAATTTGCTTTTACAACATAATACAGATGTTTAGTGATTTCAAGAACTGTTGTGTATGAGAGTGAATATATATATATAAATATGTATACATATATAAATATGTGAGTATATTTTTAAAGATTTCATTATGTAAAAAAACATGATTCAAGGTGGAAAGAAATAAATGTGAGTTTACCTTCACAATTGGTGTTTTTATTATTATTAGAATTCAACTTTGATAGCTATAAATAAGCAGGCTTGGACAGAAAAAGCCAAAATTGTATTTAGAATCTTGGATTGAAATTAAATTTATTTATTTACAATGTGTTGATTAGTAGACAATAGGAGGGAAATCTATTCGTTATCAAAATTCTAAGCAATTTACAAGGTAATTATATCTTTAGTTATCTTTTTATATAGGTATAAACTGTAAGTTCAATCTATAGTAAAATATAAAAACTTTTTATCATAAAATAGTTCAGAGACATATTTACCAAGAGTCTTGCCTCAGATTGATCAAGCAGGACACTATTATAACCAAGTGTATCAACAAGAGCAAATTTTAATAAATTTAATAAGTAAAGTGGGAAGTCCATGCTTATAAATTTTTGGAGGTGGCCCTGAACTTATTCAGTAACTGCCATTTTTTGCTGTCTGGAGATATATTTGTAAACAAGCATTATTTGACAAGTGCTTTTCTCAGCAGGGATTCTTGGCCAATTACTGCTGAACAGCTCTGCATTGAAAATGATTCACCCGCAGTGAATCAAGCTTAATTCATTGAAGCTACAGTCAGTAATGTCCCAGTAAAGTGCTTCTGACAGTTGTTAGCAGTTTGTATTTGAAAAGTCCAGTTTCTTGTCTCCAAATGTTTTGTATGTTTGAGAAAGTGGGATGGAGGTGTTCTGGGAAAAGAAACACATAAGGAGGTGGGAGGCTAAACTGCTTGAGAGACAATCAGAAAATTGTAAATGTTTTCACTAGAAAGAGACAGGAGGAAAAGTTTGTTTTAGACTCTTTCTTGGTTTATAATAGGACCAGGCCCATAAAACAGATTGGAGGACATAATAGATTTGTAAAACTAAATGGCTTTATTTTGTGGCCTTGTCCTTCTGTTGTAATTCATTTCCTTTTAGATAAACCGGCAGGACCCCACAGAAAAAGGACAGTAAAATCACTCCCTCACCAGGACACTACTGAACAAGAAAAGAGAGCCATTACCCCTATTTGAATCATAGATTGTTGGAACCAGAAGGGACCATGAAAAGTTTGGGCTTTTCACTTAATAAACCATGAAAAGGAGGAGAGGGGGAGGCTGGGTCTTGACATTTTAAGCTCTTTCTTGGAGGCCAGGGTGACAGGTGAGAGGATTTCATTTCTTCATGTGAAAGAGAAGAGGGTGCACAATTCCTGAATTTACAATGGAGATTTCTTCTTGATTGGAAATTTCCTTGTAATTTTATCACCAGTAAAGATTATTAATTCTTTATTCTAATTAACATAGGATATAGCTGCTATGGGAAAATAGTTCACTTTCTAATATTTCGAAATGCACTATTTACCATTTTTATATTATTACTACACTCTACAAAATGTGACCATTTACACTGTGTGGTATCTTTACATAAAATATCAAAATAAACTGTGTAGCTAATTATAGATAAACATTCCCAAATTATTTAATTAAATATTTATTCAGTATTACCCACTGGCAAAAATGAATGTGCTTTTGTTATTTCCATTACACTTTTGCTGTTTGACACCACCACTTGAATCTCCTTTGTTTGGAGAACATTTTATGTATTTTGAAGCTTGAATAGCTAAATAATTTCTCTCATTTGGAAAAATCCCTCTACCTTTGACTGTAAAAATACAGTAAAATGTGAATGAGTACATTAGCCTTAACTATAGCTATTTTTCCTTTTAACAGTCAAATTTAATGTTCTTTTTAAGAATAAAAATATGCTGTTTATTTTGAAGAAATATACTTTAAAAGGTATTTATGACTTCTTATAAAATGTCTTTTCAGTTTAAATTAGCAGGTATTATTATACTTTAATAGTGAATAGCTTGAATTTAAGTTAGTGAAGGTACTTAATTATTTGGAAGTTGTTACAGCAGTTTGGAGAATCCTAACATAGTTTTACAATGATTTTCATAAAGCATCAGAATTAACTGAATATCAAACTGAACATCAGAGTATGAATATCAAACATTACTTATTGTTAACATTTGATTGCAGTATTTACCTTTACTTTTTCTTTTCAGGAAGAGTGAATTATGGTTTTAAAAGTAGTATGAGAGTTAAGAATGTAAATTATTGCCTTTGAGATTCAGAATGATTTTAATGATCACAGTGTGTCTAGTGAGTATATCCATCTTAGGGATGGAATGGCTCCTACAGATATGTCTACTTGGTATATATATATTTAGTAATTTCTTTCAAAATTTATGTAATAAATAGGATAGGTAGAATTTCTCAAAAGGAGTTATTTTATACATATACACACTTAGTGACAGTTAATTTATATTAAAGAGTTTCTCATATGTTCTACCCCAGTCAAATGTAATTAAATATAGTACACATTTATAGCAATTATGGGTATAATGTAAAGGTAGGTTATAGAAAGGAAGATGGATTCTAAAGGCTTTGTAAACACAGATTGAAGTGGTTCATATGTTTTCAAAAAAGATTAATAATACCTTTAACATAACCAACAAAATATATTTATTTACTGAGATGCATTAAACATAGAAATCAATAAATAATGGGAGATTTTCTGATGTATTCATAATAATTCTTAAAGTACTATATAGCTTTAGTGCTATGAGAAACATTCTTTAAAGCACTATATATCTTTAGTGCTTTTAGAAAACTGGAAAGTTTGACAGTTATTTGCTGTGAACATCTTTTCTGAATTATTGTTTTCATTGAAAATGTTTATTTCAAAACACAAATTTTCCTAATTTATGTATTTTTAAGTTTTCTTAATTTTAAATTCCCAAAACAACACAAAGTATGAATACTTCAGAGAATCTTTTTTTATTTTGCATTTACTTTTCTCTTTTTAGTTTTTGATTTTCCAGACATTCATTTACTCAGATAATAATGAGTACATTTAGAATTGTTGAACAAGGCTAAAATGAATTGCAGGGCTAGAGGTGTATCTGTATGTGTGTATGTATTTGAATATGTATGTGTTGAATCCCTAGTGCCCCCATTACAGACCCCCACAAAAAAAGAGAGATTGCAGTATAAGCATTTTAAATATAAATTTTGAATAAGAAAGAGCTCACTTTAAATAATTCATTTATTAACATAAACAAAGTATCATTTTAATGAAGTTTTTTTTCCTCAAAAAGTACAGTAGCATTTACTGATGTCATAGGTGACGCTGTGAAATAGCTATGGTGCAAATGAAACTATAAATGGTACAGGTATTCCTGAATATTAACATATGATTGGAATTTGCATCTTTCTTTTGACACCAGAGATTTCAGATATAAAGAATTTATTCATTCCAGTTATTCTTGTCACATAAAACAAAATATATGGCTCCAATTTAACATTCATATTTTAATAATAGAAAATGTCTAAGTGAATGGTTTAAAACATAATTCTGACTTATGAATTTCATGAGAAATAAAGATTTTAAATTCACATTTAACTTCTTTCACTATAATCTGAAAAAAATCCTTACCCGATGTAATCTTTTAGTGTAAAAATTTAAATTAATAACCAGTGCTATAAGAGATACAATTTTAATAATTACTGGCAAAATGTTTAGTAAATTACAGTCTCGCTTCCCCCCCCATAAAACCTCAGAATTTTCATGTAGTATCCCTAATAAGAATCCTAGATGTAAAAAGTCATAAATGAATCAATAATTTAATAGGTTGGAGATTTGCAGATTTAAAAAAATGTGGTTTAGTATGATGGCATTTATTAACTGCCATTTAATGTTAGTTTGGCTTTTTGAAATGATTTTTTAGCTTTATCAACTTAAAGAAACCATAAAGAATAATGTCTGATGTTTAAAAATTGTGCGAAAATCCTCTAAAAATTGTGTGAATTTGGCCTTTGAAGTACAATTTGTTCTATTACATTTAAAGAAAAGCTGCTAAGGTCTGTTTCTAATTAAACTTTTCTGTAGCTCTTCTTTTCCTATAGGGCCCACAGCCTTTTTAGTCTCTTATCACTCTATGAGTTACTTTATTGATATTATTTAAATGATTCCTTAAAAAATGAGAAAGCATGTAGAAATTTTCTCACTGAAAGTAGTATACAGGTCATACTCCCCGTAACTCAGTGTCCATGCCTTTAACTATTATGCACTTCTTAAGTATAGTTTGATAGCTTGTCTAGGATATGGGTATGTTCCCATGAATGTGTTTGGGGTGTATGGAAGGGTTATTGTAAGACTGGAGAAGGGATTGGGAGGGATGTCAATGTTAAATATAAATCAATGTTTGGCTTTTTAAAAAATTTTATATAAAGAGAATACAACACACACACCTATTCTAATTTTATATTAGTTTCATCATGACTCTGAAGATACAAACCACCACCTAATTAAAAACAAAATGGAATAACAAACAAATAAGAAAACTTATTTAGTTCAAAAACTTCTTTAGTTCAAATTCAGATATTTAGTGTTTTTATTCTATTTATTTTTTTTTAATTGGTGCTTTATAGTTATATGTAAAGATAGAATTCATTGTGGTATATTCTTGTAAGTACATGGCATAATTTTGTCAAATTTGTTGTTTTCTATATCCTCCTCCCTTTTCCCAACCCTTGTCCCTCTTCTCCAATCTCCTTCCTCTTCTGATCTGCCTTCTATTATCCTGAGATCTGCCTTCCTTCTTTTTTGTCCTTACTTTGCTCTCGCTTCCAATAAATGGTTAAATACCCAAATAGATATTTCTTCTATTTTTTTTGAAAGATCTGTTTTGTTGAGACATGCCAAATACTTATGGCATTAGACACCCCATGAATTAAATAATTGGGATTAAAGTGTCTGTAATAATTCTAATTATGTTTCAGTTGCTGGACTATTGCCCAGGTCATCTTCTCCATCCATCAAGTTTGTCTCCAGTTCTAAATAATCTGGACCCACAGCTCTAAATAAATAATTCTGATTTAAAAAAAAAAAAAATCAAGAGCCAAAACCTGAAGGTTAAAATATTTTGCATATGCTTTGTGAGAAAATGTTCCTACTTAGAAACATGTTTCAGGCTAAGTATTGGAAGGTTTAGGGAAAATACAGTCTGTTCTTTTGCTCAAAGATGGAAAATGTCTTTTTTCTCTCATAATTTCACACTCTTATTTTCATCTGTCACATCTCTTTCTCTCTTTTCTTCCTTCCCCCACAAAGGCAGCATAAGAGGGTAAAGAGCCCATGCTTGATATGTTCCAAATCCCCCCAGGAAACCATGATTTTAAACAGGCATTAAGAAGATAACATATATATTCTTCTTCTTCTTCCTCCTCCTCCTCTTCTTCTTCTTCTTCTTCTTTGTCTTCTTTTTTATAAGTAAATTGGGGACCTTTATCTAAAAGCAAAGAATTGACAGTATCCAACTCAGTCATACTTTTTTTGAGTTTAAGATGTCTTTGTCAGCTTTGCCTCTCTTAAAAGATTCACTAATTTACTTTGGACTGGCTGAAACTTCCTGTTCCAGGATGCTTGTTAATGTCTTTTCTATGGAAAGACAAACTCAGCAGGTAGATCTGGCTGGCACCAGAAAAGCCCAGCAGTCCCCAGCAGGAGCTGCTCCTTGAGCCAAGTTTAGCTTTCACTCAAAGCCCTCCCCTCCTGTATTAGCTGGAAAGGTGAGGCAAACTGCCTGGTCCTGAGGAAGATGACAGTGAGCTCTCATCTCACTGAAGGGTTTCACTCTAAGCAGTTTAGTGATGCATAATGAGTCTCCTAGAAAAGTCTACAGCCAGCCTTTTGGGGTAGGGAATACTTGAAAATTGCTATGTCCAAAGGATCTTAACTATGTCTAGTCCCTAACCACCATATTTGATTTTTTGTTAAGGGAGGGAGGGATAATAACAACAGCAATAAAAGTAAAGAACCACTTTGAATATGCAGATTTGGAAGCACTGGTTTTGAGTTAAGCCTCTGAAACACAGTAGAAAAAAAATTAGGTGCTATGGAATCAGAAAAATCAAATTAAACTTTGGCTTTGGAATTCCAAATCAAACACTTTTTTTTTGTTTGTTTGTTTGTGCTAGTCTCCATCACTTACCAACTTTAAATTCTGCATCTATTTTTTTAATCCAGTTCATTTATCTGTAATATGCTAAGAATGACATACCTATAACTGTTGTGGAAAACAAATGGAATAAAATAATTTTCTAATTGGTAGAGCTCTACATGAATATAAGTTGTATAGGGACAGAGAAAGCCTAAATGTAAAATGATTAAATGCTCCAAATAGCCCATGTATCTTAATTCTTTGTTTGCTGGGTAAAGATAAAGGTAAAAGCTTATATTATTTGAGGTAATTTCCTTAAAAATAAAAGAATATCTTACTTTTGCAAATACAACCGAAACACAGGTCCATGAACGCTTAGTGGCATGAAAGTGGCCCGTGTCATTGAGAGCCCTCTAGCGCTTCATTTAATTAACCTCAGAGTAAGGCTGCGTCTTATGGAAGAACCTGAGAATTAAGAGATGTAAAGACCAGGAAATCATCTCTGCCATGTATTAGGTATATGGTCTTCACCTATCCACCTCATATTGCACATAGTTTAAGTGATGTGTTAACTCATGAAGTTGCTATGAAAAATAAAATAATAATTTTACATAGGTCACCCTGTAAAATTCTTAGAACTACATGAATACCCCAAAAATGTGAGCCCCTGTTTTTTCTTCACTACTATGTATGGGGTATGTGAGCCACGACTTTACAGTCACAGGTCATCATCTTCCTTGAACTGGATATTTAATAGGAATATGGGCTGGGAAAACAATCTTACAAAGGGAATTGCACAGAACAGGACAAGATAAAAACCACCCACGTGACATTGTCCTAATTTTCTATTGGTTTTCCTCATTATTTGATGTTGAATATTGAGGTTTGACTGGTAAACAAAGAAAAAATCATAAGTATAAGGATCATGGATTATAAATGTGACATTTAACCTCATTTTCCCCCAGGAAGATGGAGGTACATGTTTTTGATTAGTCATAGAACATATCAAGAGATATAATCAAGCATTTAGTCTTAGCATAGAATGTTATTAGTTTTACCTTAAAAATATATATGCATTATGTATGTGTATGTATATATATCATATGTGTATGACATATATAACATATATGTATGTATTATATGTGTATAACATGTGAGGTATACATGTATATATATGTACATCATATTTATAACATAATTTATGTATAACAATATATATTATATACACACGATATATACATATACACATTCATATATGATATGACTCCATATATATAGAGAAAGTCATTAAAATGACCTGGCAGATAATGCTAAAAATTGGAAAGTTGGGAGCATTAAATTCTTAGAAGTTTCTTGAAACAAATGTCTGACACTATAACTTGACACCTCTGTTTTTGATTTGAAATACACAATTTACTAACCTGTTCAGTGATATGCTGAGTTTAAAATATTACTTAGTGGGGCTGGGTCTGTGGCTCAGTGGAAGAGCACCTGCCTTGCATGTGTGAGGCACTGGGTTCCATCCTTAGCACCACATAAAAAATAAATAAATAAAGATATTGTGGTCATCTACAACTAAAAAAATATTTTAAAAAATTTTAGTAACATAATTGGGATTTTATATTTTCAGAAATGTTTTAATTTAATTCTCTGAGGACTTTTCTTTTTCACATGGGTGGACATAAACAGATATAAGGAAGTATGAAATGTATTGTGTTTAGATTTGCTTGTAAAATATTCAGGTTTGTGTGCTTATGAAGGCACATACTCTATGCAACAGTCATAGCTAATATTTATTACTGACTTACTGTGTGACCAACATTGCTCTAAGTGTTTTATATACAAATTTTCTTCCTATAAAGGAGCCTAGGAAACAAGCATTATTACTACTATTATCATCCTCATCACCCTTGTGTTTTATACATGAGGAAGGGAAGGCAGGGAATAGTTTAATAATTTGCCCAGTTGAAAGGTGGTGGAAGTTGCATTCAAACCCAGGCAGTCTGACCACAGTAATGCTTTTACCAACTCTTCTTTAAGGGGAGATTGTTGTCCTCCAGACTTCCATAGTCACTCTGACCTTTGTCCTCTAAAATAAAGGTTTATTCCTCAAACAGTGAGAAGTACAGTAAATGTATGTTCAAAAATTCATGTGGTGTTCAGGAGGCATTTCCTCTTATGCTTACTCATAACTCCATTAAACACTTGGATCAACTGCTGGTCATCTCACTTGTGGACACTGATTTGGCCCATGCTACTTGGCCCACCTTCTCTTGGTTGTCTAGACCTCCATTAGCACAGGCCATATCTCTTCTCATACATTTGCTTCTTTCCATTTCAAGGCATGTATTCTTTGCTACTTCATTTGTCCTCTGTTATTTTATTGCATAAACAACTCAATTCCCAATTCCTAATGCACACTAGATTCTAGATCTAGATTTCAGTACATAAAATCCCATTTAAGAAACTATCCTCCAAACAATGCTATCTATTGCTGATCACTACTCCTTGCTCTCTTAAGAAGGGATTCTGAAAGTATACTTTTACTCTAACTTTCAACAAAATATATTTTTTCAGTCAGTACTAGTTCTCACAACAAGAGAGGGCATTACAGAAAAGGTATTCAACTTTTTTACTTCAAGCCAAGCCCTGGGCGTTTTATCATTATATACAGAGTTACAGTAAACATTTTATAATTACTTTTATATGGTTTATATTATGGAAGTACATCATTCCATTTGAATTTGATAAAAATGTCTATAGGATAGATTAGAACAATTCATTGTTCTAAATGAAGGAACTGAAACCAGAAAGTTTGAGCTATTAAAAAGTCAGGGGCTAGGGATATAGCTCGGTTGGTAGAGTGCTTGCCTTACATGCACAAGGACCTGGCTTTAATTCCCAGCACCACCAAAAAAACCAAAAATTTCAAATTATATAAAAACCACCAATGTCTTATTACTGTAGAATCAGTGCCATATTTGTGGAAGTGAACCTTGGGTTATCTAGAAAACCTTTCAGTCTCTGTTTTTCTCATCTGTAAAATGGGAATATTATTAAAATATAGTTTAGGATTGTAAAGATTAAGTGACTTCACATCATTAAAAAGTTCTGGCATATAGCTAACAATATATAAATGTTAAGTATTACATATGCTAAAAAATAGTGTGGGTTGACACTCTGACATTTAACAAGGTCTAATTTTCTGCATTAGTCAGCGAGTACTGTCTAATATTTATTGTAAATGGAAATACCAGAAGAAAAGCACTTGACTTCATTCAGTTCAATAGCTGGAGCAGCTCTTATTTACTCCCTGGGTAAAACCTTTCAATGGTCCTCCAGTGCCCTTAGGATAAAATCTAAACTCCTTGAGCCTAAGTACAAAGTTCTCAGTGATTTGCTTCTGCTCACCTCTCCTGCGGTTGCACACTCAGCTGGAAAGCTCCTGTGGTGGAGAACTGCTGTCAGTGTGGATGGATTCTCTGAGTTCAGTTAGAAACATCATTTTTCCCCCCTTTACCTGGATGGTTTGATCTTGCTGCCTAGGTCTATGAAAGATGATTTCCCCAAGTTTGTGTGCCTGTTTTTATTCCAGGTCTAACTTATCACACTAAAATGGAATTGTATTTATGTTTATTTTTACATTTCTGATAGTTGATTTGTATAGAAATCCCTGTAAAAATTAAATGTTAACCAGAGAAAACAGTTCTTGTTTGAAACAAGAATTCACCACTAAAAGATAGTATGATTTGCCAACCAAGGCAAGTTAATTCCAATGAAACTGGCAGTATAATATCTTTTTTACATTTATCAAATGCATCAATTTGAAGAAAGCATTGCCTGTCTGCAAACTCACTAAAAGCCAGCTTCAAAATTTAATTCTCCATATGGAACATCAGTGAAGTATGTTATATTTGATAAATTTATGCTTAATGAATGAATAGTGTTAAGTAAATTCTTCAAGTGACTTTAAAGTCCCTGCTTTTAACCACACTGTCTTACCTTATTACTATATTGCTGGTGGACCTCATATAGGTTCTTTCATAAATCCATACTAATAGAGTTAGAATTTCTAGTTTTATGAAGTCTCTTATAAATTGAGAAGTTGCCAGGTCAGAATCGTATGATTTCTCAACCAGGGAAAGTTAATACCAAGAAATCTGTCTGTAGAATACTATATTTTTTTTATTAAGATTATTTATTTACTTATTCATAATGCACAAGTATATCACCTTTTTACATACAACTGCTTGTATACAAAGTATATAAGTACCATTCAGATCTTTAATCATGCATTTAGGATAATGATATCCATCTCATTCAACCACCATTTTTCCCCCTTTTCCCCCCCTGCTCCCTCCCTTGCCCTCCCTTTCCTTTGACCATTCTAGTGTTCCTCTAATCCTATGTACCCCCATCCAATCTCACACTGTGAACTAACCTCCTTATATCAGAGAAAACATTTGGTGTTTGGATTTTTGAGATTGACTAATTTCACTTAGCATTATATTCTCCAACTTCATCCATTTACCTGCAAATGCCATTATTTTATTCTCTCTTATTGCTGAGTAAAATTCCATTTTGTATATATACCACATTTTCTTTATCCACTCATCTACTGAGGGACATCTAGGTTCGTTCCACAACCTAGCTATTATGAATTGTGCTGCTATAAACATTGAAGTGGCTGTGTCACTGTAATATGCTGTTTTTAAGTCTTTTGGGAACAGACCCAGGAGTGGGATGGCTGGGTCATAGGGTGGTTCCATTCCCATTTTCCCAAGAAATCTCCATACTGCTTTCCATAGCGGTTGCACCATTTTGCAATCCCACCAGCAATGTATGAGTGTGCCTTTTTCCCCACATCCTCTCCAACATTTATTGTTGTTTGTGTTCTTGATAGCTGCCATTCTGACGGGAGTGAAGTGAAATCTTAGAGTAGTTTTGATTTGCATTTTTCTAATTGCCAGAGAGTTTGAGCATTTTTTCATGTATTTGTTGATTGATTGTATATCTTCTTCTGAGAAGTGTCTTTTCAGTTCCTTAGCCCATTTATTGATTGGGTTATTTTCTTTTTTGGTGTAAAGTTTTTTAATACCTGGGAATCAACTTAACAAAAGACGTGAAAGACCTCTATAAAGAAAATTATAGAACACTAAAGAAAGAAATCATAGAAGAACTCAGAAGATGGAAAGACCTACCTTGCTCTTGGATAGGTAGAATCAATATTGTCAAAATGTCCATACTACCAAAGGCATTATACAGATTTAATGCAATTCCAATCAAAATCCCAATGTCATTTTTCAAAGAAATAGAAAAATCAATCATGAAATTCATCTGGAAAAATAAGAGACCCAGAATAGCCAAAGCAATCCTGAGCAAGAAAAGTGAAGCAGGGGGCATCACCATACCGGACTTTAAATTGTACTATAGAGCAATAGTAACTAAAACAGCATGGTATTGGCACCAAAACAGATGGGTGGACCAATGGTACAGAACTGAGGATACAGAGACTAATACATATAATTTCAGTTATCTTATATTAGACAAAGGTGCAAAAAATGTACAGTGGAGAAAGGATAGCCTCTTCAACAAATGGTGCTGGGAAAACTGGAAATCCATATGCAACAAAATTAAATTAAACTTGTATCTCTCACCATGCACAAAACTCAATTCAAAGTGAATCAAGGACCTCGGAATTAGATCTGAGACAATATGCCTAATAGAAAAAGTAAGCTCCAATTTCCAACATGTCGGATTAGGCCCCAAGTTCCTTAATAAGAATCCTGTAGCGCAAGAACTATTACCAAGAATTAATGAATGGGATAGATTTAAGCTAAAAAGCTTCTTCTCAGCAAAAGAGACAATCAGTGAGGTGAATAGAGAGCCAACTAACTGGGAACAAATATTTAATACATGCACATCGGATAGAGCACTAATTTCTAGAATATATGTAGAATACTATATTTTATACTTATCAAAATCTTTTAGATTTACCAAAAGAATCACTGGGAATAAAGTTCGACTGGGATTTGCATGTCCCCAGAAAACAATTAGTGATATCTTGTACCCATTATCTTTTAAAAATTTAATCAACTACTGATTTTCCCCTCCACTTTCTTAAGATAAACTCTCACAGAATTTATTTAACTTGAACCTTTATCAGCCAACATTAAAAACATTTTTCTACTTTAAACATGACTTAATTTTACCTACAGGAAAAATATTATAAAACATCTGCTTCTTAATGGTTTAAATTTCTTGGGAGTGGATGGATTTACTCTTTCATTTGTTCTAGATTTCCTGGATTATTTTCACTGTCACATACTTTATGAAGCACTTTAGATTTACAATGTGGTAGGAATTCTTAATATTGCAAGGGAAAAAAACACAGAAAATGTGTACCATCCATTATGTGAACAGAATGTCATTGAAACAGTTTTATATGAAAAAAGTTCTTTTTTTAAAGTATAGTTTGGTCTGTTTCTGGTTAGTGTGTTTAATTAACTCTCCCTCTAGGAAAAAAAAATTCATTTGATATAAAGTAGTAGAAAATATATAAACAGTATCAGTGGTTAGTTAATTTTGGACTACTCAGCTATAAGAATTCTTCAACTTGAACTTTTCTCTAGATAGGAGGGGTGAAAACGATAATTGCCACATAATCTTTATCACATAGTCTTTAATTCTCACAATAACTCTTTGAGATTGATACATTTTTTTTCAGTACATTGAAGGACGCTGTATTTGTGAAAAGTTCAGCAAGTTCTACTGTGTCACATGATGCATAATATGATAGGCTGGGAATGAGGTGTGTATGATGCTGGAGGTCGTGGCAGTACCCATTCTGCTAGAGATTGCGTTGATCTAAATGTGCTTAGCATTATGATTTGAATTTTATTTGTGCATATCATCTTTCAAGGAAAGAATCATGTTTTATAAAACTCATCTGCTTCAAAAGAAAATCAATTAACATAAGAATAAGATGTGTAAAGAAACCTCATATTAGGAAGATATCTATCATGAATGCTAACACAATTGAATAGAAAACTTTAGCATAAATTTCAGTTACATGGTTCTCATTCCCTGCTAAATACCTGTCAATTCATCAGGAAACTGACATTTTTTTTTTCTGAATCTAGCATTTGAGTGAAGATATAACTACAATAGTGTTTTGTTTGAGATATTGAATAGATGATGTCATGAATAAAATTCTTGATTTTAAATAAAATATGCAAAACTGATTTTCACCTGATGGGTTCTTATAGATTGTGGAGAGCTTAGGATATAACATTATCAGTGGTTTCCAAAGACCTTTTTTTCCATGTAGCAGAAACTTTCATTGAAAATAAATAACTGTGGAAGCCCAATGCCTAAAGCAGGTTAGGAGAGAGCTATTGGGTTTTCATGGCTATGTCTGTGCCTCCTGCTTCCTTCCCTTTATTAGCTTGTAATTCTGAGACTTCTCTTTTGGAACTTGAGGGGCCATTGTGAGCTCAGTTTGAAAACCACACTGTGTTAAGATACAAAAGCAATGCTATGTGGAAGATCAGTGTGATATCATATTGACTTCTAGCTTTCTAAACATCTAGCTGAAAGCAAATGATGATGTGCACTATAGTTTACTTTGAACCAGTTTCCTAACCTGGAGGTGCTCATAAGACTTACATTGAAAACATTGTTAAAAGATATAAAAATTTATTAAAACAATTTCTGCAGAAATCTATAATTTCAGAACCTGAGAATATGTAGTTTTAGAACATATGCAGATAATTTTGTTTGCCTTTATTGCCTTTATAACCCTTGTTTAGATCAGAGGGACTAAAGATAGATACATATTTTCTATGTACAGGACTGGAGCCAGTCTACAATGATATCAATGAAAAGATCAAAAGTTAATTATTAGAGGCTCCTACTACAATTTGATATCACCAAAACAATTCAACTGTATGATAGGTAGATTCACCCTATTGAATTAGGGGATATCCTAGTTCTAATGTTGCCTAATTCTAATTGAATATAAGAATCACTCGGGTGAGTGATGGGGAGAAATTGTCTCAAATGTAGACTCTTAGGCCCCACCTAATATCCTCAGGTTGGAAGTTTAAAAGGAGCCAATGTATTTACAAGTTTAAAAAGTACTTCAGATAATTTAAATGTGGATGATAGAAGCACACTTAAAACAAACAAAAACGAGATTCTGTGTTAGTCAGCTTTGCATCACTGTAACAAATACCTGAATAGTCAACTTACAAAGAGAAAGGTACATTATGGCTCACAGCTTTGGAGACCTTAATCCATGATTGATTGGCCCTGTTGTTTTGGGCCTCTGGTGAGGCAGTGCATGATGGCAGTAGTACATTGGTGGAGCAAGCCAGTCACTTCATGGCAGTGAAATGAAAGATAGAAAGTAAAAGGGGTTGGAGTCCCACTGTTACTTTCAAGGTCATGCCCTATGACTTTAGGATTCCCATTTGGCCCCACCTCAAATGTTTCCAACACCTTCTCATAATGCATTGCTGGGGACTTGGGCTTTAATACATGAACTTTTGGGAGACGTGTGTGTGCGTGTGTGTGTGTGTGTGTGTGTGTGTGTGTGTGTGTAAAATAAAGCTTATATATGGCTAATACTCAGAAAATGCTGTGTAAATGTTTTCTATTATTAATTTGTAAAAGTAAAATATGAAAATATTCTAAGGCTGAAGGTGATATAGATGATTCTCAGATTACACTATGTACAATAGAGAAATACAGGATGTTAGAGGTTAGAAAAGCAAGTATCCAAGTACAAAAAAAAAAAAAAAAAAAAAAAACACATTCTAAGTGTAATTTGAGATATAATCAATCATATAGCCATTGATTTCAAAACTGATCCTCAAGGCATATGCTTTGATTAATATTTCTTTAGATAATTATACCCTAAGTCAGTCTGAATTGGTGGAGGGGTATTGATGGATTATTTCATAGGTAATATAAATTCAAACAAGTAGTCACAGGGACAAACATTCAGAAGGACGGTTGAGAAACCAGAAAAATACTCCTGTTTTATTCACTGGTGTGTCATGGGGTTTAGAAATATTTTTGATACCTGAAAAGATACTCAATAAACATTTGTTGAATGAATGAAACTTCATTGTTGGTGTTGTTGTGTTCCATAGCAGTTGAAAAAAAGTTCCTCAGTTGTTTATATATTGTCTGTATTATGTAGGATTATAGTAAGTTACATATAATAGAAAAGCTACTCAAAAGTGACTTAATAAACAATTTAAAAACATGTTTGAGAAAGACATTTGTGGGTAGATGTTTGATGCCTTGTTCAGGAACTTAATGACATTAGGACAGGAATCTTTAGGATTTTCTTATTCTTGCTCTATTCTCATGGCCTATGGTTGCAAGAAAGCTGATAGATCTTTAAGGATCACATCTAATTTAGAGAAAAAGATGAAGGGAAAGAGAAGAGCCAAGAACCAGGTCAGGTGTGTTATTTCTTTAGTTAATACAACAAAACTTTCCCAGAAACTGGCAGGTGGATTTTTGCTTCTTTCTCATTAGACAGAACTATAGTACAGATTCACTAGATTTGATGGAGGGTAAAATAACAGAAACATGGTTATTATCATTTGCAAAGGCCAGTCATGATTCATTTTACACTGCCATTCTAACCACAAGTGAGATTTTGGTACAAGGAAGGAGAAAAGTTGTGAATATTTCATAATTATGTACAAAACAGTATCTGACACACTATTATATAAATGAGAGTATTTTATTTTACTTTGTTGCCTTTATTTGGTAACTTTTGTAAAAGCAAAGATAGCCAATTATTTAGCTATATTTTGACCAAAAATAGATTATAGGCATGAGGCTCAGTAACCCAAAATGATTACTCCTACCTTGTTCTTGCATGAGTCATTGTATTTTAATAGACTGATAATATTTTCATTAAAATTTTTTCTCACTATCTTGAATTCTGGTAGCTTTTTTGAGATGAATGATTAGAACTGTTAGTAAAATGCTTATAAGAGCACCTAAAATTATCTGACTCAATATTTATTGTACATTATTAGTACTTCTACCTGTATGGCTTTATATTTTCAATAGTTTTGAATGACAGATATTATCCAAAGATCCCTTGTACTATATTTTTCTATTTTAGGTAATAAAGAATTATTATGTAGGGTTTGCACCACAATTAAATTTTAACTAAGCTGGAAGATTAACATGAAAAATGACTAACATGAAAATACTAATTCAGAAAAAATTTCGGTTACTTCTCATTTTATAAAAAGGACCACTGGATCATCCCATTGCTTTCTCATCCTTGGTAAATGCTATTACTTTAAAATAAAAGCTATAAGTTTGTGGAAGCTTCTGTCTGTTTTAGTTCATATTCCGATCCAATCATCATTTATCCTACCCTCAAGGCTGGAAAGCTAACGATTACACAGATTGTTGTGAAGTTCAATATATTTCAATCAAACATTAGGGGTAATTAGGGAATGGGGCAAAGATTCATTCAAAACAAAGAATCAATTTTGCACACATTTTACATTATATTTTAATAGCTTTTTGTTTGATATTTGACTTTTAAGGAGACAGTATATTTAGACAAATAGATGCCCTACTTTGCCTCAATTCATGTCCCTAGAGCATATTGAATAGCAAAATCAAACAGTTAAGGAAAGAGAATTCATCACTACTTTCTTGTATACCTGTCTGCTTTCTGAAACTTGTACTTGCTATTGAAAATGTGATAATAAATTGTGATTCCCCTAGGAAAAACTAGTGTCTGTTCTGCTAAGATTAATATATCTGAGAATTTCCATCTTATATACAATATGATTAGAGCATTATAAAAGATGTTGACTTCTCTAATATACTATGCACAATTCACTAATTTAATAATAAAATTTACTAATAGAAGAGTTAGAGTTTCAAAGGAGTGAACCTTTGTATTCAGCAAGCTAGACATAAAAGTGTGATATAGAAGCAAGTGTGATATAGAAGCAAGAAAAAGAGCTTTGGAGTCAGATCGACTTGGATTTAGGTTCCAGCTAAGTGCTTATTAGTTCTGGGACCTTGGGCCATTGGCCTATTTAACTTTTCTCAACTTCAATTTCCTTATCTGTAAAATGAGAAACATAACATACTAAAGGATCATTGTTAGGATTAAGGGACATAATATAAAAGTTCAGATACACATAATTTTATTACTCTCAATCACTGATGTTACAGATATGAGAATTGAGGGCTTCAAAGTAAAATCATTTCCTCAAGGTCACAAGTTAGCAAACCCAATGTCACAGGAATAATGAGTATTATCTGTTCCATAAATTATATTTAAAGTCAGTTGTGAATAAGCACATTTATTTCAAGTGTTGGGGAATTATGATATTTTATTTTCAAAAGGAATAGCATTATATAATAGCTATATAAGTGGTGGTATGGAACTACGCAAGTATGAAGTCAGAGTCTTCTGTGATGTGAAGATTTTTTAATTCTCTTATGTCATATAATGTTGAATTTTCTCTTTAGAATAAAAACAATTCATAAGATTTGACAAGTTAATATACTTGACAAGGTAGGCCCTGAAAACCATATGCTATTGCTCTTTTCATGCGATATGTCCTATGAGTGTAGCAGACTGCTCATTAGTCATAATATAGCTCAGTGGATTTCTGTGTTACCTTTCCTTAAACACTTTGTTCAGACTAATGGGTGGATACTAACTCTGAACTCCTTGTTGCCATCTCTCTGGTTATGCTCTTAGAGTGTATTAACAATTCAAAATCTTTAGTATACATTTTTGGCTGATTTTTTTATCTTTTTCCTTTTAAATTTTAGAGACAGGGTCTTGCTGAGTAGTTGCTTAGGGCCTCACTAAGTTGCTGAGGCTGACTTTGAACACATGGTCCTTATGCCTCAGCCACTTTGAACACATGGTCCTTATGCCTCAGCCTCCCGTGCCGTGAGGATTAAGGGGTGCACAACTGCACCTGGCTTAGTTGATTATTTTTTTTTGTTATGACCTTTCTACTATCTAATTTTTGAAGAATGGTAACTAAAGCTTCTACATGATGGTATAAATATTTTGGAACAAAACAAAAAGAAAGAAAAAGGAACAGAGATAAAACTATTTTGAAACAAATAATTGAAGGCACTGAGTGTTCTTAGTAGTGTATATTTAAGTGTAACATTACAATCCAAAGAGTCCGCAAAATCATCTCTTTTAGAAGTCACTTGAACAAGACAAATAATCAGTTCAAGTAGCTCATTTGTGAATGTCATTGGAATTCTGTGAATAGAATTTTGGAGTTATCAAGACAGAATGGAAGAAAACAGAAATTCTTGCCAATTTAGAAGTTATTTCCGTTAGATTGTCTTTGTCTGCCCAGAACAGCAAGTCACTTCTCCACTGGATTAAGCAACAAAATTGATTTTTCCCACGTGATAGTAAGTCCTAGGAGAGGAAGTTTCAAGTTTAGAAGGATTAGCAGCTCTGTGATATAATTTGGCATAAGATACTTTCCATCCCTTCACTCTGCCAACCTTCATCAGCAGGCTTTGCTTTCCCACTGATTCTCCTCATTTTTTTTCTTGACAATTGTATCAGTTCCAGGAAGTACATCCATATTTAGTAACTTCCAAAGAAATCAGGAGTTATTCTTTAATAATTCTTTATACCAAAATTTTTCTTCCATTGCAGAACCTCTTCACAACTCATTGGAAAGTTCTGAATTAACAGTGGGACCACATAACTGGAACTAAAAGAAATTCCTTGTTGCTGAAATGTGGAAATAGAAGGGAAAATGATTGAATGAAATGAGAAGAAAATAGGAACTAATCTTAGAAGGACTTACTTTAAAACAAAAAGACACAATTACAAGGTTTGAAATATGGACTTGGTGGCTTGAAAAGATCTTTCTGGATGTAAAATTTTGGATAAGTTTTCAGAGGTCATGCCTCTCCACTGACAAACCACTTAGGAGATTTTTTTAAGTGAAAATTGATGACAAAATGTTGGTTGGACTGGTGATACTGTAGAATGAAACAGAGCAGGCATTTTAGAGAGTTATAGATAGGATATACCTAGAATCAGTGGAATTTTTTCAGTGATTCAATATGGGGATAAAGGTAATGGAAGACAAGGGTGACTGATTTCTGGATTGCACAACTAATTTACGGCAATGCATTCATCAAAGAAAGGAACATAGGAGAAGGAATTTTTTCTTATATAGGGAAGACACTTTTGAGATAGGCTGAATTTGGGATCATTTCATGCCATAAATTTGGTCATAAATAGTAGGAAGTTTTATAAATTGATAGGAATTTTAGAAGTGAGGAATGGTGTATGGATATGGGGAGGTTCATTAACATTTAGATTATAATAACTGAGACTTGGGAATTCATGGTGCCTCCATAAAGGTCCTTCCTTACAGTTATAGGTTATATGCTTATATCATCTTTGAAGCCATTCACCCAACCAACCAACAAAAAATAAATAGACTAGCCATTCTTTTCTTAGATAGAAAAATCATGAGATTTATTGAAAAGTTATTATTTTTTTATTTGTTCTAATTAGTTATACATGACTGCAGAATGCATTTCAACTCATTGTATACAAATGGAACACAACTTCTCATTTCTCTGGCTGTATGCAATGCAGAGTCACACCGTTCATGCAATTATACATGTACATAGGGTAATAATGTCTGTCACATTCCACCATCATTCCCATCCCCACACCCCCTTCCCTTTTCTCACTCCCTTCTGCCCAATCCAAAGTTTCTCCTTTCTTCCCTAGTGCCCCCTCCATCATTATTGTGAATTATCATCTGCATATCAAAGGAAAATATTTGTCCTTTGGTTTTTTGGGATTGGCTTATTTCACTTAGCATGATATACTCCAACTCCACCCATTTACTTGTAAATGCCATAATTTCATTCTTCTTTAAGGCTGAGTAATATTCCATTGTTTATATGGACCACATTGTCTTTATTCATTCATCTGTTGAAGGGCATCTAGGTTGGTTTCATAGTTTAGCTATTATGAACTGAACTGCTATAGACTAGCCATTCTTCATCTTTAATAGCATGTATGGACAGACACTAAGAATTTTGTTCTTTCCAAAAGCTCCTTTTTTTTATGTTTTTCAAGTCCTAATCAAGAATTATTGTCATAGTGTAAGAAGTGGAGACAGTCTACAGAAATATTGATTATTATCAAGTTTTGAAGTATTGGTACAGGAAGAGTAACTTATTTTTTTTTTTTTTTTTTTAGTACTGGAGATTGAGCGCAGGGGCGCTTAACCACTGAACCACATCCCCAGCCATTTTTATATTTTATTTAGAAACAGGTTCTCACTAAGTTCCTTAGGGCCTTTCTAAATTGCTGAGGCTGGCTTTGAACTCATAATCCTCTTGCCTCAGCCTCCCAAGCCACTGGGATTACAGGTGTGAACCACTATGCACGCCAGGAAAAGTAACTTCTAGAGGGAAGAGAGACAGAAGAATATCACAGAAATATGTTGCATTGGAGATGAAAAGTGGGTATGTTTGTTCATATTGGTCATGGCCAAATGCTACCACATGATAAGGCAAAATTGTAGCTCAGAACTACATGATTATTGCTCATGAACTTGGTAACAAAAGTTTGGGTAAAATAGTGGGGATTGTATAGGCAGATGAAATGAGTTAGATAAGAAATGAGAGGGATGTGAAGGAATAGACAGGGGGTGTTGACAGCTCATTTGATAATTAGATTTATAAAGAAAGCAGAGAGGACCTTTGCTGAAAGGAGATATGAGGCTTAATTTATATATACTTTAACTAAAATCTTTACAAATCATCTTATGGTTAATGTGCAAGAGAACAAATTACTCAAATATAGGTTTGTTGGGTAATGTTAACAGCCACTTTGAGGCTACTGCTAATTTGGAATAGAACCAGTCTTTTTGATTATGCTGTGCTTTTCAAGTAGTGTTTACCAGCCAGAGTTTATGTACATTGTTTATGCATAATTAGGACTTAGTTCTGGCCTTTGTATGTCCAGGGAGAAAGAAAGCTATAATAAATTGGTTTATATTCAAGTCCTAAGTGGGAAATGAGGCTACAGGACATAACACACAGGACTTAATAACTGAACAAGGTCTCAGTTATTGCTTATAATTTCTTTTTTCTTGATTCCTCTACTGGGTCTCTGAACAGGACTGTGACATGTCAGTGTTCTTGCTGAACCTGCTGTAGATTTGATAATATGATTAGAAAAAGATATATACAAATTGTGTAGTAGATTCCCTGACACACAGTAAACACACAATGAGTTCTTTCCCCATATTCTTTCTTCTTTTTTTCTAAAAAAGGCTATGTACATCAGTTGCATAAAATGTGTAGAAATGAATATGTACCCATTCATTGTCCATGGAACTACAGTGGGCTATGGATTTATACCTTAAAGCCAAGATAAGCCAGAAGTCTACATAGCACCCTTAAACCCTTAAACCTGTAGCAGAATTTTTACCAAATTTATAAACTTAGTTTTCCAATGAAAAACACATGTCCTCTTTCTCAACATTTGTTTAGTCAACTGTTCTTTGTTCCCTAAAGCCGTTGTCAAATTATAAAATTTAGCCTTGGAGCAACAAATCACATCTGTGCTAAATGGGACCATGGAGAGAGGATAGACAGCTATATAGCTGGGGTTTATTCCCACAGATTAGTAAAATGTGAATTGTAATTAAATCCAGTAGCTTTTCTGCTATTGTTAAATAAAAATCAAAATCAACAAGCCAGCTTCCATCAAAAGTCCACTGTATGCAATGGGACTTTAATTCCATGTCTTTAGTGAAAGAGAATGCTATCCTATCTGCTACTAATCCAGATTGTTTTTTCCTCATTTTCTGGTTGAGACCTAACTGCCTGTTTGTTAAATGGGAAGATCTTAGGGAACAAAAAGAAGAAGAAGAAAACAATGTAAGAATAAGTATATATTTTTTGGCACCCTGCTGCTCCTTCATTCCCCTCAAGGATCACACATTCTCTCCTGGCCTAGAGCTCATCTACACTGGTGGACAATGATGTCATCAGATATCCTTGAAATGTCTTCTGACTCTAGAAGTGTGAAAACATTCATTCTGGTGTGTCTGTCCTGGAGAATCCAATATGTTTTCCAGTTCTTAGTGACTAATGTTAGCAAAATGTTAAGAGAAAAGCACTGTGATCGCAGTGTTATGCAACAATTATGAATGTTTGAGTTATAATCATGAAGAGCATATTTGTACCATTAACTGAAATTATCCTCTTTTCTAATCATTGGAATGAGTAAAGTTGAGTCCATTGTGCTCATTTGTCTGCTCCTTGTTTCCATTGAATCCCATCAAAGACTGCTAGCAATCCTTTGCCTATTCTGAAAGCAAATTCTTTAAAAGCTTTTCTTGTCTGAGAAAGAATTGAAATTAATAATGTACAGTATTAAATTAAAACATACTAATGATTAGTTAGAATTAGTTTCTATTACAATTTATTATTAGTTTGTGTCCACAGTTAAATGAGTTTTACTTATTAACATAATTCCTATGTGAGTTTTTCACCCTTATATATAAACTTTAAGAATTTGCAATAGAACCCATACTCACTGACCTCTGTAGAGTTATTTTTCCTGGAGAATGAATCTTCTTAATTACTGATTAGAATACCAACCAATACATCCATCTCCATCATGATTATAAGATAGCTGAGGGAAAATGACCTTGAAGGCTGCCACTCATTTTAATCATGTGGCTCCATTTTAAAATATAAATAATAGAATAAAAACATTTTCCATAAAATTTCTGGTATCTAATTAATGTCTTCCAGAGTAACTGTGGTATCAAACATTTCCTCTAATTATATTCATTAGCTGCTTTGCCTGGACAAGTTTTAATTAAGTTGTACAATGAAGATCAATACTCATTGTGTATTCATTGCAATTTACAACAAGCATATATACTGTTCAGAACAATTTAATTACTGTAATTGTAGCAAAGAAGACACTTAGTGGTTGTACTCTATTAGTGCCAATTCCCTTTTTTATAAAAATAAATTTGGTAGTACAATTTGGAAATAAAGCTCTGAAAATTCACATTTAAATATACCTTGTAATTTCTTCTTTTGTCAAAACTGCATTTTTATATTTTTTATCTTATATTTATTTTCTATTTTTATTATGTAATTAGTAGGGGAAGTGGAGGCATTAATGATATCGGTGACAGACTGTTTTTCCTATACACCCTCATGAATGTTGAGAAGCATAAATGTTGATGAATAAATAAGAACACCTATAATAATTGCACTGGTATTGTGAAAATATATGATTATGTGCTTAGAATACCTTTTTATTTCCCTAAAGATAATATCTTTTTATTTCCCTAAATAAAGCTAAGATTATTTTATTACGTTTTTATTAAATAAAAATTGGTTTATTACTTTTATTTCCTTAAATATATTTGGGGTCTTTTTTTTTTTTTTTTTTTTTTTTTTTGGTACCAGGGATTGAACTCAGGGGCACTCGACCACTGGGTCGCATCCCCAGCCCTTTTTTGTATTTTATTAGAGACAGGGTCTCACTGAGTTGCTAAGTGCCTCGCCATTGCTGAGGCTGGCTTTGAACTCGCGATCCTCCTGCCTCAGCCTCCCAAAGTGCTGGGATTACAGGCGTGCGCCACCGCGCCCGGCTTATATTTGGGGTCTTAAGGAATATTTCCAACATGGTCCGTTTTGTTAATGAAGATCCTGCTAGTGTTATTACTGTAAAAAAAATGTGAAAGTATAGCTGTTTTTTTTTTTTTTTTTTTTTTTGTAGCATTAATAGATATATATACTAGGGCTTCTAAATTTTGGCACTAGCGAAATCTGGGTCAGATAATTGTTTCCTGATAAATTTGTGGTGTATTACAGAATGTTTGGCTTTGTGCCTGGCTTTTTCCCATTAAATGCTAATAGGGAAATAAATACCCTTTCCTCTCCCCAAAGTTGTTGTAGTCCTCTCTAGATGTTATCAAATATCAATGTCAAAAAAGACTGGTGCATGTTGAATCAGCCACACCCTCTTGATCTGCCCACTACCCAGATGATTCATTCATAAGGCAAATAGCCATTCAGTTCTTGGAGCTTAAAGTAAGATCACGGACATGTGTCAAACCTGGAGTTCTTTTAAGGAGATGGTACAATTCATGTTTTTTAGAGTCAAGAACTCTAATAGAGTATTCAGTAGTAATACCTAGCTTATAGTAGGAAACGGAGGATCAATGATGGCTTCCTGAATAGGGTGAATCCTGAAATTAACTTTTCACTTGCCCTTCAAGTTTATCAATTCAAGAAGGGAGAAGGTCATTTGAGAAAGCTTAAGAGTGTTGTTCAAAGCCCAGAGGTAAAATAAGCAAATAGATAAATAAACACATTTATTTAAATATATTTTATGTGATATACAGCAAGTTATGAATATATATTTAAATTTATATATAAATTTTAGTTTCTCTCTGAGATGAATGAGGAACTATTCCAGATCTAAAGCATTTATTCTGCAGTATAGGAACAAAAATATAATATATTTATCTCAAGAAAGCATTTTAATAAAATCACAAGATTGCATGTAATTCTATTGTAGTTATTTTCATGTATTTTATAGTATATTCTGTTATTGATTTACTTCCCTGTCTGTTGAGCCAAAAAATATTTAAAAATAACATGTAGATTAAAAGCTAATTCAAGTGATGACAATAAAATAATTTTGAAAAGACATTTGGAATTTTGTTTGTAATACGGAGTATTTCAAATTCACATATTATTAAGAGACTTACAAGTAATGTAGTTTCACCAGCTGGCCAGTTACAAATTCCTAGAATTCCTATGCACATCAATTTTCCACCACAGGATTAAGTTTGATTTGACTACTGTCACAGTAACACCCTTAGTTTGCTGATTTGCTCTACTTTATCTAATCTACACTGATATACTGCTACTTAGTATCAAAGATGAATCAAATGAATCATTAAAATGAATAAACATAACAATTTAGGTTCTGCACTCCCTTGGTACTTAGTCATGTCTAGACACAGCCCTAGTGTCCCAGAAAAACTAAAATGAGGACAAGGACATTGTGTTTAATGTAGCCTATTCCCACAGAAAGCTGAAAAACCAACAATAGAACAAAAAGAAAAAAGTATGGATCTCACTTAAAAATTAAAAGAAGTGACCTGACTCATAGATTCTGCAATTTCAGAGAGTAGTAGAATAATTTTGGTTGATTTGCTTTAGTTTTTGTGGTAATAAACAGTGGTTTTTCAGTTGGGGCATCTTTCTTTTAAGGAATTAGTAATTCCACAAATGATTTTATTGTTCCATGAAGGCAATATGTTGTGCGTATACAAAAGATGATACAAACATTATATAGTATGTATTTTTGTAGTTGAAGAACTCAAAAGTAGTGACAGAGGTAAACAAATATATTGAGCAATAATAACAGTCCCCCAACATACTAGCACATTTTGTGTGTTCTAGAATTCTACATTACTGATTTATTTTAATGTTAGTAGTAGTATTATGGAATTTTAACTTAGTTTATAAGATATATATTCACAAATGTACTGCTTTGCCCACTAATTTTGTGCTATTGTGAAATAAAATGATAATAAATACTAAATATTTGCATTTACATTTTATAGCATGTACAAAATTTCAGTTTTAATTTTGATCATGAAATTCTCAGTCATGATTTTGTCTTATATTCTTTTATAAATTGTGACAACAAATTTTCCAGTCTATCAACTGTAATTTCTTTTGTTCCCCAGGCTTGTATTGGCAGATAGATTTTTTTTTTTTTTCCTTTTAAATCAATGTTTTCAAAATTCTGGCTCTTGAATGTGGTTTATGAAACTACCTCAGTACTTCTTCAGGAAACCAGGAATAACCCATGTGTTTCCTTTTGGATTCATATGTCATGTTCATGCAAAGTGATTCAGTTGTACAATGGGCCAAGTGCATCCATGTGAGTTAAATATAATAACTGAGACAATGAATTATGACCCAAGTCTAAAGCATTTGATTATATAGTTCCCTTTAAACTGGTATGATTTCCCAGGAACAGTATGCAAGGACCATGTGTATATGTATATATGTATGTGTGTATGTTTCTCTGTGTGTGAGTTTGTGTGCATGTCTGCATATATACTTATCCATGGCTTCCTTTATAATGATGATACTAGATTGCCACTCTGGAATTCTTAAGTATCCTAGATTTTCCACATGTAACAGATTTGAGAATTCTATATGAAGCACATTTTAGACTCTAGTCACATCTAAGTAGAAGATATTTTTAGGGATGCAATGGACTCTTAACTATAGCAGCAACCCCAAGAACTGCTATAGTTTTCTTGTTTAAGGGTGTGTAGATTTATTTCTTAATTAAACTTGCAATTTGGATTACAGATTTTGGTTAATATCACAAACAATGTTACAAGCTTGGGAATAGTTTATTGCTGTATAATGTAAATTATTTGCTAATTGCTTCATAACCACTTTCCAGAAGAAAATAAAGTGCATTTAGCTGAAATTTTATGGTAGTGGCTTAATCCCCAAATGTTGTGCTTTTAAAACCGAGCTACATGGTTCTATGGTTTTTGTGGGCATTTCTTTTATTTTTTTTTCTTATTATTTGATCTTCTCCTTTATGCTTCTTTGGCAAAAAAAAAAAAAAAAAAAAAAAAAAAAAAAATCCACCACCACCACCACCAAAAAGCAAAATCTATATCTATATCTATATCTATATCTATATCTATATCTATATCTAATCTATATCTAGGGTAATGGTGTCTTTTTATATTTTTGTTGTAATTGTTCTCTGTTTATTGAAAATCAGTTGTTCTCTTGGATTCCAATAACATTTTCTACATACTGTACTCCTTGTAGTCATCACAATGGAAGCTCAATCTAATTTCAGTTATACAAACAATATGTACTTTTTTTCTGTCCTTTTTCACATTTTTTAAAATTGGTACATTTTAGGTGTACATAATGTTGGGATTTTTTTTTTTTTTTTACATACTCACATGTGCACACAATGTAACAATATACTCTGGCCAATATCACTCCCCAGGACTTCCTCCTCCCTCCCCGATTTTCACCTCTTGGTCCCTTTACTCTACTTATCTCCCTTTGAATTCTTTTTCTCTTTCCTCTCTAGCTTCTGCATATGAGAGAAAACATATGACCCTTAACCTTCTGAATTTGACTTATTCCTTAACATAATGGTCTCTAGTTCCATTCATTTTCTTGCAAATGACATCATTTCATTTTTCTTTAAGGTTGAATAAAACTCCATTGTGTATATATACCACATTTTCTTTATCCATTCATCCGTTGATGGTTGATGAACACCTAGGCTGGTTCCACAGTTTGGCTATTGTGAATTGTGCTGCTGTAATCTTGGGTATGAGTGTATCACCATACTAACACTATCAAAATAGAGATACGTTGTTATATATTTCACTCATATTTTTGTTATTTCTCTTTCAGTGAATTTATTGGATTCACGCACTGTTATGGGGGACCTGGGATGGATTGCTTTTCCAAAAAATGGGGTAAGATCTTATTAAATTTTCCAAAAAACTTAAATTAAATGCATATGTATCATTGCTAAAAGTCACATGGGGTTGATAATTTACTAGATGTATTCATTAAGAGAGAAGGGGATTGTGACAGGAAGAGAGCATTTAAATCAATGAATATCAGTTATATTATTTTCCTCTTTTAGTATTTTTCTCCATAAAAAGAAAAATAGTTAAGCATGCAGGAAATTTTAAGATTGAAGCAACCAACAAATTTTTATAATTAATTCATATATAAAAAAAAGTACTTAATTTTCTGCTGATTTGCCATTATAATAATTATATTGTACAGGAAATAAAATTTAATATGTCTAAAATCATTGTTAATTCAAAGCTGGGACCTTTTTTCATTTATAGAATTTACAGAATTATGGAATGAAAATTTTATAGGAAATTTATTTAAATTCCATTGAGATTAAAATATTTTTTCAGATTATCAGCTTGGTTAGCATTCAAAGGTTGTTTTCCAATTTTGAATTTTTCTTCACTGGAAACTTTTTAGTAAAAATGGTTTCATTGGAAGATTATTATAGTTAACAATGCTTTCTATTTTATTGGTGCACATTACAAATTAATCTCTTGGGTAAAAGAAATTAGATAAGTCTTTTTAAATCTCAAAGTTTTTTTTCTTGGTATCTAAATGCTTTTAATTCTTAACATGATCAGATAGAGTATGTTAGATCTGACAGATTTACTCTGTAAAACTGGGAAATACAAAATTTTAATTGGAAAATTAAATTTTCTTCTTCCTTTTTTTGGTGCATATAAATTATATAGCATAGTGAATATCAATATGACCATATTGTACATGCATATAGCATTTTTAATATTAACACTCTTTCTGCATAGATTATATTAAGTACTTCGTTTTTTTCTGCTTAATTAAATACATATTCATATTATCAGGTAGAAAATGAAAACATAAGAAAAATATTATGATATGAAATCATATTGTGCTGAAAATATAAAATCTATTTTATGAATATTATATTAAAAACTATTGTTCAACATCTCTGGAAATAAGAGAAATGCAAATCAAAACAACTCTAGGATTTCATCTCACACCAGTCAGAATGGCAGCTATTAAGAACACAAACAATGTATACAAACAGTTGTATGTAAAAAGATACTAAATATATGCACTATGAGTTGTACATATTAAAAATTATAAAAATAAAATTAAAAAAAAAGAACACAAACAAAAATAAATGTTGGACAGGATGTGGGGTAAAAGGCATGCTCATACCTTGCTGGTGGGATTGTAAAATGGTGCAGCCAATCTGGAAAGCAGTATGGAGTTTCCTTGGAAAACTGGGAATGGAACCACCTTATGACCTAGCTACCCCACTCCTTGGTCTATACCCAAAGGACTTAAAAAGAACATATTACAGGGACACAGCCACATCAATATTTGTAGCAGCACAATTCAAAATAGCTAAACTGTGGAACCAACCTACATGCCCTTCAGTAAATGAATGGATAAAGAAAATGTGGTATATATATACACAATGGTATATTACTCAGCAATAAGAGAGAATAAAATCATGGCATTCGCAGGTAAATGGATGAAGTTGGAGAATATAATGCTAAGTGAAGTTATCCAATCCCCAAAAGCCAAATTTCGAATGTTTTCTCTGAAATAAGGAGGCTGATTCACAGTGGGGTTGGGACAGGAGCATAGGAGGATTAGAGGAACACTAGATTGGCCAATGGGGAGGGAAGGGAAGAGAGGGGGCAAAGGGTAAAGAAGAAAAAAAAAAAGATGGTAGAATGAGATGGATATTATTATCCTAAGTGCATGTATGAAGTCATGAATGCTGTGAAAATACTTTATATACAACCAGAGATATGTAAAAGTGTGCTCTATAAGTATAATATGAAATGTAATACATTCTGATGTCATTTCTAACAACTTAGAATAAAGAATAAATAAATTAAAAATAAATAATAAATAAATAAAGCCCATGCAACCAGTAAAAACAAAACAAAACAAAACAAAAACAAACTATTTAGACCTGAGAACTTTGTATTAACTAATAACTAAATATTTTAATATTTTCTAATTTGCCATCTAAAGTTACAATCTTATCAAACTCTATTTTCACAAAGACAAATAACATTTTAATCCTCCATTTAAAGAAAAATGTTTAAATGATTTGAACATTTAAAACTTTTAATATAATATATATTCAATCAGCTGGAAAAATTATGTACACTAACATTATTTTACCATGCAAAAGGCCCTGAGTTCAATCCCCAGCACCACAAAGAAAAAATAAAATAAATAAAATTACTTTACATGATGTGGAAAGTTAATTTTAATTTAAGTAAGGGAATGTAACTAACCTTGTAATATCAATACCAATAGCCCAAACTATTCACTTTTGTTTTTCAAATTACCGAGAAAATCAGGTATACTAATCAGTCCTAATGTATATTTATCAGTACTAAGAAAGTTTTTATGGAAGTAAAGCAAGTAGTATTAATAATTTTAATTCATAATTATATGTTAACATCTAATCAATATGTGTTCTTTTTATTTAACTAATTTGGAATTTCTTTTCCTTTGTTAAAAATTATAGTTGCGTGCTGGGGATGTTAGTTCAGTGTGTATAGGGCTTGCCTAACATGTTCAGTGTCTTGGGTTCAATTTCTACTACTGCAACAACAAAGTTATGGTTGCATTTAGAGTTGTGATGTAAAAAGTTAATACTAGTAGAGTGTTGAGGTATAAGAACTTAAAAGTATAACTAAAGAAAAAAAATGTGTCATCCAGATATAGTCAGTGTCAACTTAATGGTATATGTTACTTTATGGATCTTTCTTTTTTTTAACTTTATTGTAGTCTTTCCTTTTTTCCTTATTGCCTGTTCTGAGTTCTTACTTTCTTTTTTTTCATTTATCATCACCCCTATAGAAAGAGATGGCTGGCTAACACTAATCTATAAGTAACTAAACATGTATTTTTGTACTCCATACCTACATATATCAAAATTATTTTATTGACTATGCATTTTAAATGCTTTTTCTGATAAGATGGCTGACATGTTGAAATTAAATGTTTTAGAATTCTGTGAAAATATGAGATATTCTCTTTGAATTCAATTTTCTGTTTTTCTCATGTTTCCACTCAGAAGTTACTCAAAAAAGCTTTGATAGACTGTACCTGTGAGTGTTAAAGTATGTTGGTATGGTTGCACTTGCAACTAGGAATTTGTGGGGACATTATGCAATTTTGTAAATGATCTGCTTATAAAAATAAAACCCCTTTGATAAGTGCTCAGTTCTTCCAAACATTACAATAATTGTGTGTTTTGTTTTTCTTTCTTTCTTTTTTTTTTTTCTTTTAAATAATTGTTGGCATGGTGCTGTTTTTGTTTTTCAGTCTTTTAAATAATATGTATCTTTTTAAAGATTGTTGTAACTTTCTATGCATGATGTTTCCTTTGAAATAGCTGTATATGATGTCAATAGTAAAGAAAGACAAGTTAATTTAGAAGAATTGAATGAATATACATTTTTCAAACTGTGAGGAAGACGTGTGGTATCTACACATTGTAGTTTTTAAATTTTTTTTTTGGTTGTTTATAAACCTTTATTTATTTATTTATCAAATGTGAGATAATGGAAATTTATTATAAAGAAAATGAGTGTTTGCAGTATATACAATTATAATTAACAATATGTAAACTTTTAACATAATTTGAATAGCTTGTGTCAAATATGATTAGATAAGCAACATAATTCTAGTGAATGATATTTTAAAAACTGTGGAATAAGAGCTTCCAAGCTCTTTTCCTCAGCAAAAGTCACGAGATAATTAAAAACCATACTCTGGCAAAGATGAGGACACTTATTTGTCTAAGGTTTTAGTTTTTGTTTTGTTCTCAATATCTGTCCAACTATTAACTGCTAATAAAATTACACAACAACTTTGATGGCTGTACATCTAAAGAATGCAGGATGTAAAGAATTAGTTTAGTAACATTATTAAATAAACAAACAAAAATGAACCCTGGAATAAGGGGAGAATATGATTTGCAGAATTGGCACATTGTATTATTTGATATACTTGGTTTTCAGTACAAAATCATAAGACATGAAAAGAAATAAGAAAATGTTATCAATACATAGTATAAAATCCTTCAATATAATTATAATGAGAATTTCCAGATGTTTGACATATTAGATAAGGGCTTTAATTAGCAATTTAAAATATGTTCAAAGAACTAAAATAGAATGTGTCCAAAGAACTGAACAAAGTATAACATTGATGTCTCTTCTAATTCAACATGTCAATAAAGAGAAAATACTTAAAAAAAAAGAAATTAGAGTTGAAAAGTATCAAAACTGAAATGAAAAATATACTATAGGGGCTTAAGAACAAATTAAGCCTCAGTAAATTTAAAGATGGAACCATTGAAATCCAATTGGAGAAAGTGAAAGGAAAAATAATGAGGAAAAGTAAAAAATTAGATACTTGGAGGAACAACACAGATATAATGGAAGCTGCAGGAAAAGAAAAATATGTACATATGTATATTTATGTACTAATGTACATAAATTTGAAAATACATTAATACGCATATTTAGGAAGCTCAACAAACATAAGTAGAAGAAACTCAAACAAATCCATCACTAAACTATGGTTAAACTGTCCAAAGCCAAAGAGAAAGAATTTTAAAAGCAGCAAGAGGGAAGCTTATCATCATACAAAAATAAATGGTCAATACTATTAACAACTATTTTTCATTACAAACAGTGAGGTCCAGAGGGTGGTGGAATGACATGTTCAAAATGCTGATAAGCTGTCAAAGCAAAATTCTATATTCAGAAAAGTTGTCTCTCTAAATGAGGAGGGAATCAAGACTTTCTCAAATAAATAAAATCTACAAGAGTATAAATTATCAAAAATAAATACTTTTTTTTCCTACTGGAAATATAATCTTAGAAATAGATTATTCTCTTATGGAACCCAACCATATTTCAAAGAGAACTGTATATTTATCTTTATATTTTTTTCTTTAATCCTCTTCACTTTCAGAAACATAATCTTAAAAAAAATATATATATATATATGTGTACATATATATATTCTCTTAAGTTTGATGTATGCATTTAATTAACAGTTGGTTTTAGAATAGTTTATTCATAATATAGTTTTATGATTTGATGTAGTTTAATGATGGAGGTACAATCTGAGAGATGTGTCATTTTGTGATTTCATCATTTAGCTAACAGAGTGTGTACTTGTACAAACTAAACTGGCTATTATGTCACTGGGCAATATAAAGTTATGGAACCACCATCATATGTGTGATCCATCTTTCACTGAAACCTGGGTATAGGGCATGTAACTGTATTTCAGTAAAAACAACACAGTGGTCCTATTTGATTTATGCTTTCATAGACGAGACTTTTGCAATCATTTCATCTCAAATTCAAATAGTATCAATTTCATGTTAACATAGTTTTAAAGAAATAAAGTATTTTTTTTTATTCAACAGGTGGCCTTTAATGTTAGTTTTGTGTAAGATATTATGTCAATTCTATAATTCATATAAAATTGAACAAGGCAAGGGTCATGTCCTTGAGTAAGGCTGATATAACTTAATATCATTTATTTATTAATTCAAGAAATATTTGCTCTGTACTAAGTGATGAAGTCTATTCTAGAGACACTGTTAATTATTCTTTTGTGTTTTAATAAAAAGCTTATTAAGGTTTGTAATATTCTATGAATTTTCTTCCTCTAAATAGTATTCTTGGTCTAAGCTGAACTGGTCTTTTTGTTTGTTTTTCTAATTAGATATACATGACAGTAGAATGCATTTGACATATCATACATAAGTGGGGTATAATTTCTCATTCTTCTAGTTGTACATGATGTAGAGTTATACAGGTCATGCAATCATATATATGCATAGGGTAATAATTTCTGATTCATTCTATTACCCTTTTTACCTCCATACACATACACACATAAATTGAATTAATGTTGTGGGAATTTAAAACCATACAAAGTAAAGAAGTGAATATGTGAATGTTTGATGGAAAGTACTATACTTTTTCACTTTTTCAGATTATTCTCCTGAATGTCAGTTCTTAGGGATTGTGTTAGTCAACTTTCCATTGCTATGACCAAAATACATGACTTTAAAAACTTGGAAGAAGAAAACTCATGGTTTTCTTGAGCTCACAGTTTCAGAGGATCAGCCAATTGTCTGCAAACTCCATTGTTGTGGGGCAAAACATCATGGCAAAGAGGCATGGTGGAGGAAAATGGCTCAGCTTATGGTGTCCAGAAATCAGAGAGGAGAAATGGGATGCAGAAAATGTTAACCTTTTCAGGGAACACCCCAAATGACCCACCTCTTCCAACCATACCCTACCTGCCTATAGTTTCCACCCAGTCAGTTGATTCAAACTATGATGCACTGATTATGCTATAGCTCTCAAAATCTGATAATTTCATCTCTGAATATTCCTGTATTAACATAGGAGTTTTGGGGGTACACTTTATATCTTAAATCATAACATTCGTCCCCTGGCTCCTAAAAGCTTATGCCCATTTCACAATGTAAAATGCATTTAGTCCATTCCCAAGAGTCCCCAATCTTAACAGTTCCAGCATTGCCCAGAATTCCAAATTCAAAGTCTCCTTGGAGACTCAAGGCAAAGTCTTGCTTGTGAGAACCTTTAAAAATCAAAAGCAACTTGCCTGAATCCAATATACAGTCCCAAAAGGGGAGGGATAGGGGTATAGAATGAATGGATTGGACTAAGACTAGACTGAAAACCAGGTAGACAAACATTTTCTGCATCTCCACATTTGCCATCTGTAGCATTTAGTGGCAAGATCTGATCTCCAAAGGACTTTGTCAGCCCCATACCTTTCCTCTTGCTGGTTGTAGACCATGTGCCCTCCTTCAGATTGGCATTGTTCTCACACAGCTCCTTTCTTAGTGTATGATCATACCAATGACATCTCTTTATCACAGGGGTTTCTGTTACAGCATTGGATTCATGTTCACAGCTTCTCACATCACTCTTTCAGAGATGGCATGCAGGAATGCTGATCCTGCTACACTTTGCCTGGCCTTTCAGCCCTTCTTTGAAATTTCAGTTGAATCCTTCCCACACTCCTAAATTCAGCATCTTGCATTCCTACAAAACCAGCACCATGTGGATAATGCCTATGTCTATCAACAGACTGAGTATTAATTATGCCACATGGGAACACAGCTGCAGTGGCCTGAGTACCCTAGCAGCTGAGTATGGTAAAATGACTTCAAAGGCCTCCCTGTGCAAATAGGGTGCCCCATGGTCTTTTAAATGTGTTTTTAATTCTATACTTTTGAGCCTGCTACAGGTGTATTCTTGCTGATTTCTGAGATGCCCTCAAGTTATATTTCCTTTTGTTCCTATGCATAGTACTTAACATTTCTTTAGTGGCCATATTCTCTTTCACAACCATACCTTCCTTAGCTCCAGTTTTACACTCTTCTGTCCAAACTGCAAGTTTTAAAAATCTTCCTTCTTTAATTTGTGGTTCTGATTCCCACAGTAAACCTGGCTAAATTCTGCCAACAATATTTATGCCACAGTCTGAATGCTGTGTTGTCTTGAAATTTTCTCCTCCAGATTAACTAGTCCATCATCTTTAAATTTGGCCTTGCAGAAAGTCTCAGAACATGGGTAAATATAAACAACTTCTTTGTGAAAATGGCCTCTAGTTTAATCCCCAGTAGAGCCCTTGTTCTCTCTCAAACCTCATGAGCACAAGTCATATTTTCTGCATTGTTCTTGGTATTCTGGTCTTCTGAGCTCCTATAAGAACTGCCTATTAATATCTTTTTACAACATTCTAAGGCTTCTCCAAGCTTTTCCAAACTCCTCTGACAAACCAGTTCCAAAATTGTCTGACCCACATTTTCAGATTTGTCACAGCAAGGACCCCCCGACTTCTTGGTACCAATTTTTACTTTAGTCAGCTTTTGGTTACTGTGATCAAAATACTTGACCAGAACAACTCAGAGAAGGAACAGTTTATTTTGGTTCACAGTTTCAGAGATTCAGTCCATGGTTTGCCAGCTCCATTGCTCTGGGCCTGAGATGAGGCATTATGATGGAAGGACATGACAGAGGGAAGCTGCTCAGTTTATGGCAGCCAAGAATTACTGAGAGAGTGGAGAGGGGCTGCAGGGAGGGAAAATGTACCCTTCCAGGGCACACCCCTGGTGATCCATCTACAGCCATATATTACCTGTATACAATTACCTCCCTGTCAGTCAATTCACTAATCAATTCACTGACTGACTGGGATATAGCTCTCATAACCTAATAATTTGATCTCTGAATATTCCTGCATTAAAACAGGGGCTTTGGGAGGGGGGCACCTTATATCCAGACTATAACAGGGATGAATACTTTATTTCTCAGAGTGATTACAAATATAAACACTTCTTCAAGTCTAGGTCAAAGAATTAGGCATGGATGTAAAGGAAGCACTGTTATTATTTCCTCATAGTCATCCACATGTGCCATACACATGTTAGAAACAATCATTTCACCATATACTTTTTTGTGTTAATCCTCTTTATTGCATTTTAAGCTTCTCAGCTTCTTGTAGCTATTTCATATTTACCATTCTACTGTGTTTCTAAACTTGGCTTAGTTCCTGACTTGTAATATAACTTCAATAAATATTTATTGCAAGGGTAACTTTTTTCTTAGTTATAAAATGGAGCATAAATTACTAAGGTGTAGTTTTACAATAAAGACTAAATAAGTGTGATCCAGGAGAGATTGGCAGATTGGCACATTTGGCAGCCAATAAATGTTCTTCTTCTTTTTTTTTTTTTTACATTTGTTTTGTGTTTTTATTCGCTTCATACCAAGAATTCCACCAGACCATAAGGCATTTAGTTTGTTAATTTGTTTTTGCATATAAGTGTGCATTTATGAATTTATTGTTAGTGCTTAAAGATTGGAGGATTCCATATAGATTTGAATTTGCAGTTTCTCTGTTTATTCAGATGTTTTAGAAAGCCATATCAAAAAAGATTTCCATGGCCTCAATAGTCATAATTGTAGTGAAGACTACATTTTAAAGAAATTAAGAAAATTCTCATGTATGACTCTCTTTTCACCTAACACTCTCAGTTATTTAAATTAACCATATGTGCCCTTTGTAACTGTTGAAGAGTTATTATTTTGATTTTGCACAGGCATCCAGATTTCCTTTGTTTTAGAAAGGACTTTAATTTTTTTTCTCTGGTGAGTAACATGCTGAAATTGTTTTCTTCTAGTCTGTGTTTGAGTATTTACCTTAACTAGGACATAACACTTGAATTTGGTCTTTAGCATGTTTTTTTCCTAGCCATTGTATATGGGATCCATGGTTTGTGTGTGTGTATGCCTGCTTCATGGTAGTAAATTTAACTCTCCTTTCCTTTTTCATTCCAGACATACCTAGAAGTACTAGGTTACAACAGATTTTATGTAAATTTTCTGCATTTATTCATTCAACAGACTTTTATTGGGCACTGAGTATATAACTATTACTCTTGTACAAAATCCCTGACTTCCTGGAGCCTGAGTGAGCTCATGATTCTGTGAATGAGTAATGAGAGAACAAGGAGGTAAATAAAATGTTTACTATTCTTGTCTTTTCTCTCCATATAAGTGCAAAAGTGTTAAAGAGGTGACAATATTTGTTCAAGGTCACTAAAGCAGTTTGTAATATATTTAGGAAAAGCATGTCTTCTGTATTCACACATGCACTGTCATATGGTTTTGTCATGTCCTGCCATGAAATGTATACACACACACACACACACACACACACACACACACACACTTCAAGGACATGAATATATGTGATTAACATATATTCCCAATTCAGTCTTGCCATGAAAAAAACTCTGCATTTTCTATAGGTGTATATATGTGATTAACATTTAATCCTAACAAGGGCAATGCACAAAGAGGTAATTAGTATTATTTTTGTAGATGAGGATAATGAGGCTAGTAAATGTGAGTAGCCTACCCAAGTTTATGCACTTAGTAAGAGACTGAGTCTGGTTCAATCCCAGATTTCCCAAGATTGGTTATTTGAAACTGGAAGTGAGCTTTGGTAAAAGGTAAGAGACATGAGAAGGTTTTGTACAGTATTTGACATAAAGGAGGAATTGATGCTAGAGAAGAAATTCACCTCAGAGAAGATTTTAAGGGACAGAGCAGAAGGCATTCATTCTTTTCTAATTCATTATAACTTAATGGGCTTTTCTGAATCTCAACTTTCCTATCTGTTAAGCAGGGAGGGTGGCTACTATGTCATATATCTCATAGTGTTATTTTTAGGACAAATAAGATAATGTATTTAATGTACCATATGATCCCTAAACCATTCAAGAAATAGAAAGGCTAATGTCTTATTGTAAAAAGAAAAACAAGCAAAACTCAGACTGACTTCAGGCTCATTTTATATAAATTATCATAGTTCAACTTTCATTTCTAAATTTCATTGTTTATTTGAGTAAACACATTTTTTTTCTTCCAGGTCAAGCCTTTAAAAACAATTATGTTGGAATTCACAAACTTTTTCAGCCTTAACCAATTAGAAAACAGTTCTAACAATAAAAATGAGTCTATTACTAGATTATAGTGATGGGGCTACAAGATAAGGAGGACTTGAGATTCATTCCTTCATTACTTAGGTTTTCACCAAATTTTATTTTAAAGTATTTATAAACTTCAGGGTCATTTTATTTTAAGTTAATAGGCTTTATTTTTTAAATGTGCAGAAAAGTCAACAGAAGGCATAAAGAGTTCCAGTATACCATCTCAGCTTCCTCCTCGCTCTGTTTTTACTATTAACATACTGCTTTTATGGAGTATATTTGTTACAAATGATGAGCCAACATTGATACTCAGCTGTTACCTAACTTACATAGTTTACATTAACATTCACTCCTGTTGTACATTCTGTGGATTTTGACAAATATCTAATGACACTTGTTCAATAATATAGAATCACCCAGAAAAGTTTTATTGCCCTAAAAGCATTCTGTGCTCCACCCATTCATCCCTTCTCTCCATCCAGCCCTGAAAAATACTATTATTTTTATGTCTCCATAGTTTTGCATTTTCTAGAATGTTATACAGATGGAATCACATGGTATGTAGCATTTTTTATTTTGGCATCCTTTATCTTACAATATGTATTTCAAACTGCTCTGTCTTTTCTGGATTGATGATGCATTTATTTTCATCATGGAATATCTTACTATTTTGTTTTATACCATTAAAAAAATCGGATTAACTCTGTTTATAAACTTAAGAACTCCATTTCTGAAAGCCCCACTTTCTCAAATATATCATAGCAAATTATAAGTCCAGACTATAGGGAAAAAATGAAAAATTTAAATATATAAATATTTTTATTTAAAGGAAATTTATATTTCATATAAAATTAATCACAGTTAAAATTATGAAAGTATTTAGAATAGATTAACAAACCTCACAGCAATATGTTGGTCTCAAATTTCTGTTATAATCGTTTTGCTGAATAACAGGTAACCCAAAGACTCTTTCTGAAATAAATATTTTATCATGTAAGACTTTTCTCTCATTTTGTTTCTACCCTTAAACTGACAATCTCATATTCACAGCTTTACCAACTGACATGTACACACCCTACTGATATATTTTGCTTTCTACAAATTACACTAAAGTTATTTCAGTCACCCTCTGGAGCATTTGATCTTGATTAATCTATTTTGGAAATTCTTAGCAAGTGCTTCAAAACTTATTCTTAGGAGAATAAAATTAATGTGTATAGTTTTTGTTTAGAACAGGTTATGCACTTAGGTCTTTGAAATTCCACTGCTGCTTTTTCTTTCCATGTGCTGTTGTTACAGATGGCACAAGGTACACCTGCCTCCTTTGATTTGGTGGAAACAGTTTTCCCCACTGGGCTTTCTGTACTTCCTGGAGCACACAGTGGGGAAGCCTCTACACTCCCCAGAGCATCTCCTCTGAGTTGTATTGCAAGCTCTATTTTTGTTATTGCTATAATTTCATCTCCCAGTCAAATAAAAAGAATAAACATTATTTTTAACCTTTTCTTATGTGATCTGAGAGGCTATTAGAGTCATTTACAGTAATTTATTCATTTGAGAAAGACTTCAGAATATTGACTTAAGTCATATTTGTTCTAAAGTGAAATAGAATAACTTCATCTTTGCCCCAAATAGAAAAAGAATAGCCCTACATAGTTGTTTGTCAAAGCAGGTGTTTAGGGATTTTCTTGTTTCATTGTCACTTTGTTCTATATTCTGAATTCTTTGAGATAAAAAAAACCTGTGCACTTATTTTAAAGTTGAAGATAGCCCAGATTTTAGATTACTCAAAATGGACAGTGAACACATCATTAATGTCTTTTGTAGGTTCTTCTGAATCAAGATAAATTAAACTGAATTTTCCATTCTGATGCTCAGATTTTGGCTGTGTGTGTGATTTCATAACCCCATAATTAAATACAAAGAACTAGGAGAAATATGAATCAACACTGCTCCTCTCTTATATTTTGCTTATGATCAGAGTGACTTGCTGGAACTACATTTTGGCTTTGCACCTACTGAAGGAGAATAAAGATAATGATGAGCACTGAGGCCCACACCAAGCATGGAGAGGCTAATAAAGATTAAAGTAATGCTGAAGTGGGTAAAAAAGAACACATTAGTGGATATGGAAAAGCTCTTTTCTTGGACAGTGATAGAAAAGAATTCTAAAGGGAGTGGATATTATAATATATAATGCAACTGCTACTGTAATGAAAACCATGCCCGATCCAAAGTAGCTTTATATTCATTAAAAAAAAAAAAAAAAGAAAGAAAAGAAACAACAAAAAAGCACATCCAATCTGTATGGTGATTAAGATAAATAATTTAAGGAATTCAACATAGTCATTAAGCCTATACTGACATTTAGAAGACACAAAATTTTGCATTTAGATTTCCCACATGGAAACTTAGCAATTATGAAGGAAGTTCTTTAAAATGTCCAGCTTTGTCTCAGTGTATGAGGCAAATGTTATATTTGGTTTTTCATATATGACAATATGTGGAATGAATTAGCAGTAGTCACAGTATATTTTTGCAAAACAGGATTGACATGTATTTGTTCACTAGGTTCAGTCTAATTATGTATTTAAAGTCATTGTGAAATAATGTGAATATTTATTTATTTAGCAGCTCCCAAAACACTTTTTCCACATTATAGGGCAACTTATATGCATAAGCTGGAAAACGAACCCTTCTCTTTAGCCCAGCTGCAATTGGATAGCTAAATGTTCCATTTTGATTCTAAATTGCATTCTACTTCTTGTAGAAAATATAGCTCAGAGATGAGCTCTCTTCCTCTCTGTTAGCAGATCATTTTGTGAAATCTTCTTCTTCCCTCTGTCCAAACCTCCATCAATTTTTTCCCCCCTGGGTGTTGCAGTATATACAGATTCAGTACTCATTACTTTGCCTAAGTTTACATCCAGCTCTTCTGATTTGTTTCTTCTTTGAATTGCTTTCTCCAGTTTTGTAGGCATAAATGTGAACAGATTCCAGGTCATTTCTGAAGAATAATGTACATGTAACTATTACTTCACCTCTGATGTGAGGCACCTGTGCATATGCATTTACCAAATGACCATTTCCCAGTATAATTTCCACCTCTTTTATATTGGATTCTAATATTTTCTTTTTCCCCATTATGTAGTATAAGAGGATTTCATGTGAAAAAAATTTCATTGATATTTGCATCACTTTCCATATGTGAATATAATGATTTTCTTTTGCTCTCATCTTCCCATTCATTAATGAAGATGTTAAATAAATCTGGGCCTTGCAGAGGTCCCTGGGGCCCAAGCACCAGGTATTTTTCCAAGTGGTTTGATTGCTGTTTATCATGATCTTTTTTTTTTTTTTTTAACCATCCTTCAGCTGTTTTCAATTCATAGGACAGTGCTCCCATGCAAGTCAATTTGAATTAATTTTGCAAGCAAATGCTTTATGGTTCTGAGTACATAATCTCCTTCTCCCACAGAGAAAAAATATACTGTAATCATCCAGCATTCCTGTTGATTATTTCCATTAAAGGCAGCAGGGGGAGAGAGAATGCTCAAGACTCCTCTCGTGTTTGAAGTTTTCTGAGGCTTTTACTATTCATTGCCTTGTTCTCCATCTTTTTCCCCTTTATGCTATTCAGTGCTTGCACTAATGTAGAAAATGATGGTCCAAACTGTTCACCCTGGAATTTTAGTCCTTTGGAGCCAAGCCACTGCTGTCTTTGTGATCTTATATCCCATCACACTTTCTCCCAAATGAACTGATTCCTCTAGTCTAATCTCCTCAAAATATTCATATAAATTTTTACCTCTAGTGTTTTGCACAAATTGCTTTGAATATTCTTTCTCACTCTCCATGCAGCCCATCTTAATGCTAATTGTTTTCAAGGCCTAGCTTAAAGTATACAACATGAAACCTTTCATTATTACCTAGAAGGGTGACCACTTCCTAGGCTGAATCGATGTAGCTCTTATTATGTATTGAACACACTGAAAATTATATATTTGTAGTGCTATTCATTGTTTGTGTGAATACTGTGAGCTGCTATCAAGATATTTTTAATTTAACTTTAGTTTTAAATATGCAACTTGCACTAACATACATACAAATTTTCCATGAAGTTTATATCAAATTACTATGCCTCAAATATAAATTGACATTAAAATATATCTGTTGCTGGTTGATACACAATAGTTGTCTAACTCTTTAAACAGTTGTTGATACTTTATGGATGTATGTATGTTTGTATTTATTTATTTTTCTACTGGGGATTGACCCCAGGGGTGCTTAACCACTGAAGAACATCCTTAACCTGTATTTTACTTTTTATTTTGAGACAGGGTCTTGCTAAATTGCTTGGGGCCAGCAAATGCTAAGTTACTAAAGCTGGCTTTGAACTTGAGATTCTCTTGCCTCAGCCTCCCAAGCTACTGGGATTACAGGTGTGCTAATTATTATTTTTATCCAAAAGGATGCATGATTATTTTAGCTAAAAATGAAATAGTATAATAATGCCAAAATTTAAGCTGGGCGTGGTGGTGCACGCCTATAATCCCAGCAGTTGGGAGGCTGAGGCAGGAGGATCCCTAGTTCAAAGCCAGCTTTGGCAATGGTGAGGCACTTAGCAACTCAGTGAGATCCTGTCTCTAATAAAATACAAAAAAGGTCTGGGGATGTGGCCCAGTTGTTGAGTGCCCCTGGGTTCAATCCCCGGTACCAAGAAAAAAAAGCAAAAATTTAGCCAGGCACAGTGGTGCACAACTGTAATCTTAGCAATTTGGGAGATTAAGGGAGGAGGCTTATAAATTCAAGACCAGTCTCAGCAATTTAGCGGAAATCTGTGTCAAAATTCAAAAAAAAAAAAAAAAAAAAAAAAAAAAAGAGAAGTATTGGGGATGTAATTCTGTGGTAAAGCAACCCTGGATTCAATACTCAGTATCCAAACAAAATATCAAAATTCTAATTGAGAGATTTCTGTTCATTTGGTGTCATATAAGGCTGTGCCAAGATTACTTTATTGAATTATACAACTTATTTTATCAAAAGTTTGTCTTTTTTTAAGCACTGAAATTACAGTTGTAAACTGGACTCAGTTCCTTTCCTTAACTATTAAAATAGATAAATTTTGATTGTTGTTTCCTAGAGTTTTAAATATGCAGCTTGCACAAACATACACACAGATTTTCCATTAAGTTTAATCCAAATTACTAAGATATAAATATTTGTCTCCTAAGAGGCAGTATAATTAACGCAGAGAAATTGAAATAAACTAATCCAGATCCAAACTCTTGTTTTCAACTCTTACTATCTGACATATAACAATCTAGTTTATCTGTTTCTCCATTTGTGTATCTATATATTATGTATAATACTACCTACTGAACAAGTTATTTTAAGGATTAGAATGAGATAAACATGGAGTGTTTATTTAGCACAATGCCTGGACATGGTAAGCACTGAATGTGTGATGTTGCTGTTCTTCCTCTTGGTTTCTGTTTTTTTGATTTTGATATTTATTCAATGCATCAGGTACTTACCATTTGAAAACTATTTTGTACCCTGACCTAGAGCAGGGGTACAATGATGGACATATACTCAATAAGCTTGACCTTTAAAACAATTTTTGTTCCTATTTTAATCCTAAAGAGTCTTGGTATGGGGGAGATACTTAATTAAAATGTTATTTAAATAAAATATTATAGTTTGCAAGAGGTATGTAAGTTGTCCACTTAAGTACAGTTTATTATTTATTATTCTGTCAAATTTCAATTGGTTGCAAGTAACATAAACTGAGTAGCTTAAGGCAAAAAAAGAGACTCACTGTTAACTCAGAGAAATCAAGTCAAGTTAACTCAGGTCAATTGAATTTTTAATATAATGGTACCAATGGATCAAGCAAGTTCCTGTGGTGAACCACACAGTGGTTTTCTTTACTCTTGGGTTTCTGCTTTTGTCCGGTTATTTCTTTATTTTTCTGTCTGCAAAAAGGATTTCTTTGCTTCACTTTGCCCATGGCTTCTGTACAGGTCAAAATTTGACATCTTATATTAATATTAATATTAAGTAGACCAGTTTATGCTGACTGGGAATACTTCAGATTGCACATAGAAAGATTATGATGATTCTACCTGGTTAAACTGTCTATCACTGGTGTACCAACTCTGCATAGGTGTGGGGAGAGGACAGAATCATGCACAGTAAGTGTTCCTGAGGCTGTTGATAGACAGCTCTGCAGTAAGATCAATTTTTAAAAAAAGAAAAGAAAAGTACCTAGGCTTCGTTCCAATTAGTGTCTTTTAGGAATTCTGATGAGTAAGCATTTCACGTATAAAGTTGTTTTCCCATGTCAATTTGGTTTAGTTATAAAAATGGTTACCAATATAAAGTATTTTATTGTGAAAACTTGCAATGAAATGGTTGTTAAAGTATATATTTTTCACCATTTCTCCAAATTCTGATCTATATAATACATATGAATTTTATACAGCATTCAATTTTGTTTGACTGACCTATTTGATTTGTTTAAAATCATAATAATACTTGTTCCACTATTTGTACGTTTTGCCTTTTGTGATAGTCACTGATTCTCTCTTACTTATCATTGTTCTTTTCTATAACAGAAATACCTTGTTTCTCTGCTATTTTGCCAGAAAAATGATCTTATACTCCTGTCTATAACCAATTATTGCAAGTAGGAATAAAACTAATAACATCCTATTAGCTCACTGTTTCCTTAGAGCCTGAGAAAATCACCCTTGTGATTGCTGACCTGGTTCTGCAAGTCCCTATGCTGCATCTAAAGTTGTCTCCTGCTTAGAAGCAAGCTAAATACAAAAATACAGAGACAAAAGAGGACAGCAATTTTTACTCTCTGTTTATGTTGCTTTTCTTTTGTGGAATTAACTTACATGATGTTAACATTCCCAAAACATTATTATGAATATTTAACAATGTAGCTTATGAATCTAAACTCACTGAAAAATATATTCCAATTCAGCCTTATTTCTTAATATTTGCTGTACGAAACAGATAATGGAAATGGTATGTACATTCTTTATGTCTGATTTAATCATTCATGTTATTCTACACTGTGTACAACAGGACAGGGCAGCCGACAAGGCTATAGGGAAAATTTTTATTTTAAACAAAGTTTTGTAGTATAGTTAGGTGTGCATGGACTTCAGTTGATTATAACATGCAAATGTGTGATAAGCTGATGAATCACAGGGTGTGCTGTGATCACAAATTATTCAAATAATGCAAGATAATTCAGTTTGTGTCACAAATCGTTCCAATCTGCACAATTAAAAGCATAACCATGAGCATAATCCTGAAAGATTCACTTCATTAAGCAGGCATCTCTGGCTAACTGTTTGCCTTATTTTAATACCAGTTTGAAAAATGAAAAACTTAAAGGCAATTTGCAGTAGTGACAGTATACTGCATTTATGTCCTCTTATAATTTTCGAGTTCATTTATATTCTTAAAATATAAAGATTAAGGCTATTATGATCAAAATACCATATATAATTTCAATGCTAGTATCAGCAAACTTAATGTGGTTCCAAAATGAGGTATTGCAGTGTCATTAACCTGGAAGGTTAAAAGCAGCTATCATATCATCAGATGTTGACAGTGCCTTCTACCAGTCATAAGTAATTTTTATGGTAGCATTATTCATTAACGTACTGAAGTTCATTCCTGACATGTACATTTATTGTGTTGTCTTTTGAAAGTAGGAATGAGAATGAAGATACAATATCATGTATGCAATCAGTAAAATATTGAAATGAAGCTTTTCATAAGCAGCCTCCCCACATCCTTCATATTAGACAGATAGGGCCAATATCAGGTAATGTGAAACTAAGAAAATCATATCACAAAAACAGTAGGATCAATGAAAGGAAACAATATCAACAACTTGAGTCCATGCTGAGTTAAATTTGTGAGTTATCAAAAACTATAGTTATCTCAGTTTGCTTGTCTATTAAAAGAGTTGTTAATAATTTTTAAGATTCTTAAGAATGCATAAAGTTTGTGCTTATACTGCTGTGACTTTGATTTATAATCTGACATGATAACCAATTATAATATCTCCCAAATTATTAACACTAGAAATAATTCATCATTAAAATTAAGAAATCATGTTTGCAGTCCTGTGTGGGCTGCTAAAGTTGTAGCATTCAGGTGCGGATTTGGTGAGTTTACAAAGTTAGGTGCTGAATTGCTGATTTCTGTTTTCCAAAGGGATAATAACATGTAATGTGGTTATTTTATTTCCCAATGATTTTTTTTTTTGCCAAAAATTCTCTAAAACAGGAATTAAGCATTCCAGAGGTGTTCTATACTACATAAGCTTGGAAAATATTAAATTAAATGGAATTAAACAGTTTTCTTTACCTGTTGTATTTTACTGATTCTTTAATATATTAATGGGCTGCAGATTCTCTCAAATTATTTATTCAGAAATATTCTTTAGCACTATATTTGCAAATGTGACCATGCAAAAATATTCAGCATAATGCAGGTTAGGAAATATTTTAATTAAAAAAAGAGCTTGTGTTTCTTGTAAAACCTATCTGAATGCTGTGATATAGAAAGATAGGAATACAGAAATATCTTTTAAAATTTAATTTTAATGGCATATGGAGCAATAACTAAGAATCACTTTCCTACACATGCCTGAAAATCTAAGGTACCATAATAACAGCTAGCTAGCCTGTCCCTGAGAATTACATCCTAGAGTTTCTAATATATTGAATGGGCCAGATCAGGCTTGTTCTGCATTTTCATTACAGAGATGTAGTGACCTAGACTTAGTTATGGTTGGAGAGGAGTTCAGATCTACTTCTTACAAGGGGGCCAATAAAATAAATTCACTTTTAATTTACCTAGGTGAGAAACTAAATAATTTATAAGCTTATACTCTAAATAGACATCTATATGATCTCATATATTGCTCCATGTAAGACAGAGAAGGCAACTATGTAAAATCCAGTTCTTTTCCCTAAATCTACTGCATCACACATGAGCAAGTAGGTTTTCTAAATATAATTTGGATTTAATTTATGTAAGTTTGCATATAATAGCAGAATCATGCTTTTGTACTTCATTTCTTATTATAGTTGTATATTAATTTGTTCATACATTCATTCAACAAGTAATTGTCAGGTAAACCAAATGCTAGACTTTTGCTAAAGATTCAGGATAAAAAAACGAAACAAGCATTCATTGACTTGTTTAAACAAATTGTAGAACTGATGATCATACAATTACACAATTAAATACATAAGACAATGAAAGTACTGTGAAGTTTTATAACAAAATTAACTTCAAACTCTGAATTCTAAATATTTAAATAATTGATTTAAATAGGGAGTCAGCTAATAGGCATATTTTCTATGGACTCTTGGAAATAATGAACAGGGCTTATATTCTGTGATATCACAGATTTTATTACAATAATTATAACTCAAATTTTCAAAAGTAGTATTGATATTATTTTTAATTAATATATTTTTTCTTCCATCGCCAGTGGAAATTTTAAATATTAAACCATGTTTTACATAATGCCTCTTTTCTAAATGCAAAGTTGTTACTCAAAGTGTGACTTAGCCATATTAACATTTACAGAAATACATTCTTTGAATACATATTAAAATAATTTCTCAAAAAACTATATCCTGGGACCTAGAAGTTGGTTGTATTGATTGAATAATACTGAAATTAGTTTTATCTATTTTAAACTATGAAGTGAATCAATAAATCTTATATTGTGGGGAATTTCAGCTGAGTGACAAGGAAATTTTTAAGGTTAGCTCATTTTTTTTTGCAATGGCCTCATTTTGTGAATTATGTCAAGTAGGTCAATTACTAAATCTTTGTACAGATGAGAATGTTGACTTATCTCATAGGAGAATAGGAAAGAAATATTAAGCACTGTTTAAATGTTTGATGTCTTAATATTCTTGAACATGACAGCTTAACCTCTTGTATTACATGAGTAGTATGATTGAATTTACACATGAAAGAGGTACATATGTAGTGTGAAAAAACTTGATAGATGAGTTTTCATTATACTCATGTGAAAATCTGACAAGTACTCATGGTATATATTTTATGTGATAAACCAGCAATATAAGAACAAAGCAAAACAAAAGCAGATCCCTGAGGCACAGCGAGTCTCTTCATATGGACTTCTCTTCTATTATCTTAATTTTCTAATACATTTAGAAGACTTTTCTAAACAAAATTCCATATTTTTTGTATTCAATAATTTGTGTACTATTAAAATTTAATATGTTCTATCATAAGAGATAAAAATTTGTTTCTGTAAGTCTTAGATTTTATTGGTGATATAATGTAAACAATCATAGAATAAACACTGAAATATCAGGTTGTCATTTCTTCTGTGTCAATGATTATATTTATTAAATAACAATAGTTTTTAAATGACATGTAGGCCATTGAATCTGTAGTTCCTCTATTTATGAAGTTGTTTTAAATTGCTGGTACCCTTAAGAATATCCGCTTTAAATTTATTAAAATATTATGAGAGATACGACAAATGGGACTTATTTTGTTATGATTTCAAAAGAAAATACACTGTTTAATAGCTGTAAAGGGGAGTTCTTGTCCCTGTGTATAGGCAACATGTTGCATATCTATCAATGTGTGGCAATCACAGTCTCAAATGTTTGTGAAACACTGATATGAAAGACCTTGAAAAATGACAAGGAAACATAAAAGTGTTTACATTTTGTCCTGTATCTAACATATTTGTTCTGTAGTTAACATTTTTGTATTTGAAATAACTACAAAGTTTTTTATTCAAGATAATTCAATAAAATTTTGTTACATTTTATCTACTAACTTTGTAAAGTATAGATGTCTTTTCCACTTTACTCTTATATTGTCATAAATCTCAGAAATATAAAACTTGTTCCCTTTTTCATTCAATTTTTAAAAAAGTATCTGACATACAGCATAATTGGTAATAGTGGAATGTAATGTTACCAATTAGATTATGGATTCTACCTTAATTTCTTACTAATGAGTTGCTAATAGTACAGCTATATGAATTTTTAGCAGTTTCTGAAGGTTTGCATGAGCCTTAGTAATTTTGTCAAACAAAAACATAACGTTTTATTTGTTAATTATAATATTTTCCATAGTATTGTCAGAACACATAAGTCATTGTTAAACTGCTTGGTTCATTTATTTGTAAGAATAAGATAAATATTCTGTGTCAGCAGCTTTTTTGTTGCTGCAACCAAACGACCTAACAAAAACAATTAGAAGAGAAAAAGGTTATTTTGGGGCTCACAGTTTCAGAGGTCTCAGTCCATGCATAGCCATCTCCATTCCTCTGGGCCCAAGAAGAGGCAGAATGTCATGACAGAGAGGTGTGACAGAGGAAAAGCATCTGGGAACATGGTACCAGGAAGCAGAGAGAGAAAGACTTCACCGATCAGGGATATAACATATAATTCAAAGGCAAGCTCCCAATGACCCACCTGCTTCAGCCACACCCTACCTGCCTACAGTCACTACTCACCTAATCTCTACCAGGGTGTTAACACATTGGTTGTGTTAAGGCTCTCATAACCCAATCATTTCACCTCTAAATCTTCTTTCATTGTCTCCTGTGTGAGCTTTTAGGGGACACCTCACTTCTGAACTATAATAATGTGATTTCATCATGAAATTTTACTTATTGTTGTATTATACTCATAAAAATATATGTGATCTGCTACCATTATATCAAGAGGCAGAAATATTTCCATTCAGGCAGTCATTATGAAGTCACAAATGTCAAAGATTTTATGCCAAAGTCTCCATTAAGTAGTCATTCTGATATACCCAGAATTCTAACCCCAAGGATTTCCTGTCTCATATAGCCATTTTGTAAAGCTGAAAGGGAGACTTTGTAGTACTTATTGCAAATCAACATTGTATTTTATATTATATTGTCACCAACATATGCTTCCTATTAAAATAATTCCTGAAATCAGTTAAATATAATAAAGTTTACTTGAGTAAGAAAAAAAAATTTCGACAACTGGGCAACATTCCAAATAAATGATAATTCTGAATGCCCCATCCTACCAGGCATAGATTGTATTTACAGTCAGGGAAAAGGAAGTGAAGTGTACAATAGCTTGATTGGCTATGGTAAGCATTTGCTTATATTGTCTTCTTTTGGTAGCTTCCAGCTTCTAGCTAGCTAGAGATTCAGCTACTATGAATACCTGAGATTCAGTTGCTTGGTGACAAGGGTATAGTCTAAGGTTACTATTTGCTTATTATATGTGTTGCCAGAGCACAGTGCAGTATGTAAAGAGTCCTCTTTGGGCCAAACTTGTCAGTCAAGTCCAGAGGCTCATTTAGGATAAATGTCATTCCATTCAACATTATGATAGCATGTTAAGTACATGATAAGTACAGTACAAGAAAAGTGCAGTGTTCTTTCTTCTCTGTGGTGTCTCAGTGGCATAATAGATAATCACCATAGTTGTTGAATAAAAGAATAAATAAGTGAATGTAAAGTTGAAGTTGGAAGGAATATTTTCACATTGATAAGAATATGAGGTTCAGGTTCCTAGGATTGTTACTAAAGATTTATAAGCACTAGACATTCTCAGTTATAACTCTGAATGTGATTTTCATAGAAAAGGGTTAATTTAGTATTATATATGTTCATATCCTTTTATAAAATTTGTGGACTAAAAACTGTCTTCTGTTAAAAAAAAAACCTATTCTATTGTTGTGATACTTTTTCCAAGTTCCAACTAGATTATTTAAAATTATATAAGAATTCTGCCTTTTTATAAACAAATGGCCTAAACCCATGTTATTCAAATTAGTTGGTAAAAATTTTTAAATTTAACAATTAATATATGTTTTTAAATATTAACACACATTTTGACCGTTCTTAGTCTTGTGGAACTTCTACATGATGTGCCAGCCACTCTGCTCTTATTAATAATTAAAGTTACATGGACATAAAGTTTAAATTCTCTGCAATTTAACTCAGCAGCTAAATCAAGCCCATTTATTCCCTTTCCCCCATAAGCAAAAAAGAATCAGGCAACAAGAATTTCCTAGAATTATAGAGGAGATTATGTCATACTGTTCATAAACCCATGACTCAAAAATTAAACTCAAAGCACTCCATGAATTAAATGCCATAAACAACATGATAATTATTATTTCATTAAAAGAGAGAATTCTAATACCAAAATAAGCATATAATCCTAAAATAATGAAAAAAATCCATCAAATTGAGAAGTTTTGTTTTATGAAATACCTACTTTTTTTTTTTCTTATTTCCTTAAGAATTTGTGAAGACTTTGTCATGGTCTATGGGCAAGCATTTGGGGATGGTGCAAAATTCTCATCTTCATTTATTAATGGGAACATTTAATATTTTTCAAGGTTTTATGGAATCTTTCATATTGCCTTCACCTTGAACATACATTGTTGAACCTACTTAGGTCCATATGTGAACAATTAAACTAAATTAAAGAGGAGGTTTTTTTTTTTTTTCTCTAAAAACAACTTTCTTTTTTTATTCTAATTTGTTATATATATGACAGCAGAATGCATTACAATTCATATTACACTTATAGAGTACAATTTTTCATATCTTTGGTTGTATACAAAGTATATTCACACCATTCACGTCTTCATACATGTACTGTGGATAATGATGTCCATCTCATTCTACCATCATTTCTAACCCTATGCCCCTCACTTGACCTCCCACTATTTTCCTCTCATGCTCCCTCCCTACCCCACTATGAATCAGCTTCCTCATATCAGAGAAAATATTCGGCATTGGGTTTTTTGGGACTGACTAACTTCACTTAGCATTATATTCTCCAACTCCATCCATTTACCTGCAAATGCCATGATTTTATTCTCTTTTATTGCTGTGTAATATTCCATTGTGCATATATATAATTTTTTTAATCCATTCATCTACTGAAAAGTATCTAGGTTGGTTCCACAATTTAGCTACTGTGAATTGTGCTGCAATAAACATTGATGTGGCTGTGTCCCTGTAGTATGCTGTTTTTAAGTCCCTTGGGTATAGTCCAAGGAGAGGGATAGCTAGGTTAAATGGTGGTTCCATTCCCAGTTTTCCAAGGAATTTTCATACCGCTTTCCATATTGGCTGCACTGATTTGTAGTCCCACCAGCAATGTATGAGCGTACCATTTTCCCCACATTCTCACTAACACTAATTGTTGTTTGTATTCTTGATGACTGTTATTCTACCAGAGTGAGATGAAATCTTAGAGTAGTTTTGATTTGCATTTCTCTAATTGCTAAAGATGTTTAACATTTTTTCATATATTTGTTGATTGATTGTATATTATCTTCTGAGAAGTGTCTGTTCAGGTCCTTGGCCCATTCATTTATTGATTAGGTTATTTGTTTTTTTGGTGTTTAGGTTTTTGTTTGTTTGTTTGTTTGTTTTGACTTCTTTATATACCCTAGAGATTAGTGCTCTATTTGATGTGTGAGGGGTAAAAATTTGCCCCCAAGATGTAGGCTCTCTGTTCACATTGCTGATTGTTTCTTTTGCTGAGAAGAAATTTTTTTAGTTTGAATCCATCCCATTTATTGATTCTTGATTTTAATTATTGTGCTATAGGAGTCTTAAGGAAGTTGGGGCCTAATCTGTCATGAGGGAGATTAGGGCCTACTTTCTCTTCTATTAGATGCAGGGTTTCTGGTTCAGTTCCTAGGTTCTTGGTCCACTTTGAGTTGAGTTTTGTGCATGGTGAGAGAGAGGGGTTTAATTTCATTTTGTTGCATATGGATTTCCAGTTTTCCCAGCACTATTTGTTGAAGAGGCTATCTTTTCTCCAATGTATGTTTTTGGTGTCTTTGTCTAATATAAGATAATTGTAATTTTGTGGGTTAGTCTCTGTGTTCTCTGTTCTGTAGCATTGGTCTACTAGTTTATTTTGGCTAAAAACATCTTTCATAGTTCTATGATATGTAACATTATTACTAGTTCAGTGATTTTACTTAGACACTAGTTGGTAGAGTTAATAAAAAACTGTAGTAAGTCTGGAGTTCGTCTTTGAGGAGTATGCCAAACAAATACTGTTGAGAGCTGATTCTAAACAAAAGAAAGTTACTTTCCCATAAGCTTAAGCAAGCAGAACAGAATATAATTACACAGGACTAGTATAATGATGCCTATAGCAAGTTGGGCCTGACTGAATCATTTTAACCTTACGACACTCATCTAAGGTTTTAATCATACTCCCTAGGCTTCAGGAAAACAGAATCTAAGTGAAACTCTAATCTGAGAACTTAATGTACTGTAGCCTCTTCTTTGAAGTAAGATACTGATGGTGATGATCATGCCCAATGACCTTCCACTTCCTCCACCCTTTAAATCTTGAATACACTCAGAAACACATCCATGTACAAACACATCCATGCACACACACACACAAGCTGGTGTTACATAAAAGCACTAGAAGATGCTTAGAATTAAATTTGTAAAATGCCAGAAGGCTTTATAAAAATAGCACATGATAGAACACTGTAATAGAATTTTCTGGAAATAATCTCACATTTGATTTCTTATTTTGCACCCTGGGCACTTGACTGTATTTCTGGTTCTGGGTATTAATTTTTCTCCTGGGTTATTTTTTATAAACACTTTTCAACTTGTTTTTATTCATTTTGTTCATATGTTCCATAACATAACACTAAACAGCAAATCTTGTTTTGTACTAATTATTGAACACATTATAAATGGAGAGTTGGAAGCAAACTTCCTGCTTCTCAAGGTCTAATTCAAAGGTCTAAATTCAAAACTTTATCATTCACTAACTATATGTGCCCATGACTCTACTTGACTCTGGAACATCTAATACGAATATGTTATTGCCCCCAATTTAAAAAAAATGCTTATAGTCCAATTAAAGTAACTTTTCCAGTACATTTGTTGCTGTATCCCATGTCTGGCCACTGTGACATTTGCTACTTCTGGGTTTAGGTGTCCTTCAGGTTGGTGTATATTTTTATAGCAGCCATATGCTAAGAACCAAGTAATTTGTGTGAAGAAGTGGTTTCCTCACATTACACTTTTGTTATCATTTTGTTTAACCTTACCAAACATCACAGCAATATTCTTTAGTCAAACCAACCTATATCCTGATTAAGGGGAGAGTTGTTTCTCCAAGACTAGTATCTGAGGTTGGCAAGTAGTCCGTTATTTCCTAATAAGCTTCAATGTGTCATTGGAAAAAATGATGACTTGGTTCATGCAGAAATATTTGAATGCCTGATAATGCATGTGGAGGTTTGAATCATGCTCCTCCCTCCTGAGTCCTTATTTCCTTCTCTTTCTCCTGACTTGGTTTGAGAAGGAAAAAGCACACAACCCTGTGTTTTTTTTTCACTTTCCTCTCATGTAGGGGGAAAGTATGTGGGAAAATACAGAAGTTCATGCAAATCCAATATCTGACCCTGCAAATTACCCGGATCCACTTTTTGAATACATTTACTTAATTTTTCTTTGTTCCAGAAAATTCTAATTTCTATTCAGTTCAAGCAGACCATTAACTAAAGAAAACTTCAGTAGAGAGCCCAATCTGTTTTCATTTCACAGCAAAAAAAAAAAAAAAAAAAAAAAAAAAAAAAATGTAAAAACTTTTCAAGAACTGAAATAACTCTGGACATGGTGACATATGCCTATAATACCAACAATTTGAGAGGCTGAGACAGGAGGATCATAAGTTCTAATAGACAGCTTCAGTAATTTAGCTAGACCCTAAAGAACTTAGTAAGACTCTGTTTCAGAATAAAAAATTTAAAAAAGGGCTAGGGATGTGGTTTATTGTTAAGTGACCCTGGGTTCAAGCCTCAGTAACAAAAAGAAAAATTTTTTAAAGCTGAAATATCATTTTGAATTTGATTCTTTTAAGAGAAAATGATTAAATTTACTTAAAGATAAATGATTTTTGAATGAATATCCATAATGTGCAACTGTCTTAAGTAAAATATAAAGACTAAAGAGGAGGCAGATATAAAAGCTAAAAAGTAACAATAATTAAAAAGTAATCTTAATTTCTGTGAGTAGCTAAAAGAATGACAGTTATTTGACTACAAAGAAACAATGTGATTCAAATATCTTGAAGGAATATTGTATTAATTAACTTTATTTTTAATATATGTATTTTAACTTGAAGAAAGGGAAGCATTCTAGCATTCTTCTCATAATTTTTTTTTTTTATTTTGATTTTGGTACCAGTGTTTGAACACAGGTGTGCTTAACCACTGAACTACATCTCTACTCCCATCCCTTTTTTTTTTTTGAAACAGGGTCTCACTTAGTTGCTGAGGCTGACCTCAAACTTGCTATCCTCCTGCTTCAGCTTCCTGAGACACTAGGTTTATAGGCGCGGGCTACTGTGCCAGCAACAATAGGGTCCATTTAACTCAACTCTGTCTTTCTTTATATTTCCAGTTCAGAAACCTGAGTCTAATCTGGGCTTCATGCCAAGAAGAGGTATAGTTTTGCCCTTTGCATTTAGTTAGCCAAAGGCTATCTCAAATAGTGAGCGAAAGAACTTAAATATATTCAACGTCCCATAGTAAAAGGAAAGAGTATATAACTAATAATGATAACAGTTGTTCCTCATAAAAACTGAGTTTAGACTCTTTAAGTAATGTACTTGGGATGTAGGAGAATGTATTAAGACAGAAAATAGAAGAATAGAAATTTTTGCTGTATGTTTGCTATGTGTCAGAAATTTTTGCTATATGTTTCTTTTGTGTGAATGGTTTTGATGCATTTCTATTTGTAGGAGTGAACAGAAGAATCAACTTTATAAGTATCTACTGAAAAGTTAAGTAGTTTGATGAAAGATCCAAAATATATATGTTTTGCATATGTATGCATATATATTCATTTACATGCAAAAATCTTCCTTCCTTCTCTCAAGGAACTTTTCATTTAGTTTAAGAGACTGTCACACTAAAAATACGTGTGATTCAGTGTACTGTACCTTTCACATTTATTGGTTTAGTGTTATAAGATAATTTATAGAAATCTGACTGGATATCAGACCCAGAGTCAGTTCTGATACAAGTGATGAGGTGAGGCACTAAGCAACTCAGTGAGACCCTGTCTCTAAATAAAATACAAAAGAGGGCTGGGGATGTGGCTCAGTGGTTGAGTGTTCCTGAGTTCAATCCCTAGTACCTCCCTGGTCAAAAACCAAATATTAGAAACCTCTGCTCTGGCTCATCAGTTTGAGCATTGACATAAAAGAAATAGGAATTTTACAACGTTATTATCAATTAAAATGGAAATGTTGAAGAAATACTACTATGAACAAGTATTTTAGAAGAAAATAAAAAAGAGAAAAATGTAATAGGTTACGTGTATAGTAGAAGTTAGCTATTATTTTCTGGATATGTGTATATATATATATATTAGGTGAGCTTGACCCCATTTAATTATATGGAAATTCTGTGCACATAGATATTTATGAATATCTGGCCTATATATATATATTAATGAGACTCATTCAGTGCATTTCTTGCTGAATGTTCAATTCTGGATATCATTTTAGTTGAGAGAATAAATGAGCTAAGGTGGTTAAAAGAGAAAAAATATTACCTCAGTCATGACTCATTTTTTCAATGAGATACATTTTAAAAACAGTGCTGCATAAATCAAATTCAAATATTGAATATCAATATACAGTTTTGTAGGTATATATTCTCTGTTACTGATTCTAAATTAAGTTTTATGTTCTATTATCAAATAGCAGGACTCTTCAATTAGTGTCTTTCATTTAATAAAATTAGTTATTATTTTCAAATGCTTAAATGTGTGTGTGTGTGTGTGTGTGTGTGTGTGTGTATGTGTGTATCTTTTTTCTTCAATAATGAGAATTGAACCCAAGGTGCTCTACCACTGAATAACACTCCCAGTCCTTTTTTTTTTTTTTTTTTTTTTTTTTTTTTTTGGTAACAGGGATTGAACTCAGAGGTACTCAACCACTGAGCTACATCCCCAGCCCTATTTGTATTTTCTTTAGAGCCAGGGTCTCACTGAATTGCTTAGAGCCTTGCTTTTGCTGAGGCTGGCTTTGAACTTGTGATCCTCCTGCCTCTGCTTCCTGAGCCGCTGGGATTACAGGTATGTGCCACCATGCCCAGCTTCCAAGTCCTTTTTATTTTGAGATAGAATCTTGCTAACTTGTCAGAGCTGGCCTAGAATTTGTGATTCTCCTTACTCATCCTTGCAAATCACTGAGATTACAAATGTGCACCAAGACTCCTGGATTATATGTGGATTATATATAATTGGATTGTGAAAGTTTGAAGACCCTTAATTTCTCAAATATAACTCATAGCCCCTGTTGAAAAGAAATTGTTTCAGGTATATAGAACACATTAAAATATTTATTATGGATTGGTGTGAATGCCTATGAAGTAGTATGAATGCTTCAAATGGAATGCTTTAAATGGAATCTCAGGCTAGGCACCATGGTGTAGTCCTGTACTCCCAGTGACTTGGGAAATTGAAGAAGAAGATCACCAAGTTTAAAGCCACACTCCACAATTCAGTGAGACTCTGTCTTAAAATAAAACATATTAAAATAAAAAAGCATTGAGGATAGATTTCAGTGATAGAGCAACCCTGGATGAATTTAATCCTTAGTACCACAAAAGGAAGAAAAAAAGACAGAAACACAATTATAAATAGAATCATTTTCTAATTAATTTAGCTGTATGCTTTGTCACCAAACATAAGAAAAATGTAAAACTAGAACATTTGGGGCATATTCATTTTTTCTATAAAAATCATTGCAGAAACGAATTCTATCATCAATAAGGCTGTGTGAAGCCAAAAAAATAACTACTTAAAGATTGTCAGGAAAGTGTTTATGCGCTGGGGTTGTCAGTTCAAAGAAACAGCTCTGAATTCTTGTGAAAATTAATGAATTAAAATTAAGTATGACTCTTGGCATATATAAGACATTTTTGTTATTTTCCTAAAATATTTCCAATAATAATTTAGTTACTTCTTGTAATAATAAAATTCATTTTCCTTTGATACGATTTACTTTTATTGAAACACTTTAAATTGAAATTTAAATTTTTTTTATTTATTATAATCCAAAAATTCATGACTTTTTGCTGCTTATGAGCTATATATCAGTGTTATTTTACTATTTAATATTATAATTTTTCTTCTTCATTGGAATCAAGTGAACTTGCAGGTCACTTAAACTAAAGTCAGTGGGACTCATGGTCTTCTTTTGGGGAGTAAGTGAAAGGAACTCTGTCCCAATGCTTGAACCCAACCAATCAGATCTTATTCCCTGGCATGATAGGAATTTCAGATATCATTACATAACTTTAAATCTTTTATATGAGGAGAAGGAGGAAATAAATTTTGGTTAGAGCAAGCCTTGACATCATAAGATATAAACTCTGCTTTTATTTACATAAATCAGTGAAACTTTTAAATGTTATGTTTTGAAAATTTAATAAAATTTAAGCCTTCTGAATTCTCCATAGCTTGCCAACTGTCACTTTGTACTGATAATTAGAAACCAGATATACAAAGATAAATGAAATTCACAGTGATTCAAATAGCAAGTACCCTTTCCACAAGATTCAATTCTTTCCACTACAAAACCTTTCTTGGATCTGCCAACTCTTAACAACATGTGGCAGAATTGAGTTTAAACTTTTTTTTTTTTTCTTTCCTTGCTATTTTTTTATTTTTATTTTTATTTTTTGTAGGGGTTATTGCAGAGAGGAAAAAGTAGTGGCATGAGCAAAAGACTGGCAACAGTTCAGAGTTGACATGCCAAGAGTTCTTTGACTAAAGTGCTTATATCAAAAGGAGGGAGAAAAACAGAAAAACTGCCATTCAAAAGTTTTGTTTCCCCTGATGCAGATCCCAGTGCATCACTGAGCAAAACAGTTAGAGTAAAACATATTGCTCTTGTATTTTCATTCATTCATTCATTCATTCATTCTTACATACAACATTCAATGTATATTGAATTTTTATAGTATGAGTCTTAACACAGGGGGTGAACTCGTGTTCACAAACAATTGATAGGTTGCTTTGTAATTGAGTAAGTGAAATTAGTCCCTTGCGGGATATAGATATGTAAACTAACAATGGGCTATAGATTAGGCACTATGAAAAACGTGTGCAGGGGAAGTAATCAGAATGTAGGCCATTATGATATGATAGTCCACTAAGTGGCCACAACCTATGCAATTATCAGCCAATACCATAACTTAGCATTTCCCAAATATGGGACCATTCAACAGAGTGCTTATGTCTGTTTTGAATGAAATAGTTATCCAAGTGTGAGAAATCACACATAAATCTAAACAGGTAAAAATACTGTGAAGCTTTACTGTACATATGTGCATACTACACAGTTTTACTTTACAGATGAGTGCAGAATTCTTAAAAATTTCAATTTATTATCTTCCATACAGAGAAAACAGAAAAAGCTCCTTACTTGTCTTTCTAAAGAATACTTTTGTTTTCCATGAAATATTTAGTGGGATTCTAGTTACATGAAAAATATTTTGAACAATGTTACTTTACTAACTGCTTAAGCTTTACTACAAGTTAAAGAGAAAAATTAAGCAGAATAGAATTTTGTATCTTTGGAGGAATGCCAGAGAGATTTCTTTGATTCCACACTTTCCTGTTTGCCTAGAAATGATTGTTTTCCTATATTTTTCTCTTATTTTGCCAAGCATCATGGTGTAATAAGATAAAATGGAATCTTTGAAATCAAATAAATATGAATTCCAACTTTCGTTTATGTTGATCATTGATTGTGCAACAACCTGTCCTGGCCTTTCCTCCACTTCAATCTCACTTCTCTCCTTTCCTCTCTTCTGTGTTTGCGTGTGTTGTGTGTGTATATGCATTAAGCACTATAAAAATTCACCACCTCTAGGATTCCAGAGATATCACCACAAGATCTAACACCATGAGATTCTTCATGCCCCTCTTATGATAGTAATCATACCGTTCTTTGGCTTCCATGGTCCCTTTCCCTAAGCTGCAACAATCACTAAGCTCTTCACTTTAAAATTTTGTTATTTCAAAAATATTATATAAATTCAGGGGCTGGGGGTTGTGGCTCAGCGGCAGAGCGCTTGCCTCACATGTGTGCGGCCTGGGTTCGATCCTCAGCACCATGTAAACATAAAATGCATTGCATTGTGTACAACTAAAGTAAATAAATAAATATTAAAAAAAAAACCAAAAATATTATATAAATTCAGTCAAAAAGCATTCAGTGCTTTAGAGATCTGTTTTTTTACTCATCATAATTCTCTAGAGAATCATTAAGTTGTTTCTTATATCAACATTTTCTTTTTAATGCTTAGTAGTATATTGTACCATACCTTGTTTCACCATTCATCTATTGAAGGTCACTTGGGCTGATTCTAGTTTTGGACTACTAGAAATAAAACTGCTATGAACATCCATGTACATATAGTTGTGTAAACATATGTATTTTTTTACTTGGGATAAATGTTAAAGTATAAAATTTATGTGTTAAGTGGTAATTACATACTTAATTTTGTAAGAAACTGCCTGTTTTCCAGATTGGTTCTACCATTTTACCTTCCTACTAGCAATGCATGACCAATTCAACTTCTCCACATCTTGATCAGCATTTGATATTGTCACTATTTAAAAAGATTTTCTTCAAGGTGGGGGTGTAGTTAAGGTAGAGCTTGCCTCACATACATGCATCACAACCTTAGTTCAATGCTAAGCACTGCAGAAAAAAAAAAGTATTTGGTTGTTTCAAATATTTGTGTAGTCATTATGATTTTAATGTCAATTTCCTTGATGGCTAATGACATTGAATATTTTTTTATGCTTATTTGCCATCTGTGCATTTCCTTCTCTTCAGTAAGTTGTATGTTCTTTTGCTCACATTTAATTGGTTGGTTTATTTTTTACTAGTAAGATTTGAGTTACCTTTACATTTGCACATTAAGTTTTGCAAGGTATATTAGTATTGGCTGACAATTTTTGTTCTTTCAACTCTTTGAATTTGCCATCTATTTTCTCTTGACCTCTACTGTTTCTGCTGAGGAACTGTATTATGATACTCTAGTTTGTCTATATGCGATGAGTTATTTTTCTCTAGCCACTTTCAGAATTTTTTAATGTCATAACTTTCGGCAGTATGTTTAGGTAGGGAGTTTGTATGTACACTAATTGGATTCAGTGGGCCTTTTGGATTTGTGGATCAATGGTTTTATCAAATTTTGGAAATTTTTGATATTTATTCAACTGTTTATGTTTTTTTTTCCCCCTTAATCATTTGTGGACACACTCTCACTACAGATATGCTGATATACTTTTTTGTCCTAGAATTCTCTGAGGATCTCTTCATGGACTTAGTGTACTTTTCCTCTTCATTTTGAGCTTTTATAATTATATGTGTATGTGAATATAATAAAACATAATAATAATGAATATAATAAAAGTATTTTGCCTAATAGTTTTATCTTTTTGGAATTTTACATTTTTTTTCTCAAAATTATACATTTGTAGCCTTCACGTAAGTGAGTTATTTGTTACCTTGTTGATTTATAATGTGAATATAAAATATACTTTTCATTCTTACTGAAGGTAGGACATTGCAATCTTGGCTCATGTATCCTTGGTCACACAAAAATTCTGGGTTTAAAAGATTTAAAAATTTACCATGAATTGCTCCTCAGTGTTGGCTGTAAATACATTTACCCAGCTGCATCACAGGAGAGTCTCTGTTTTCTATAGCCTTTACAACCCTTGATTCTATAACTGCCAGTTTTTCTCCTAATAAACATACTTTTAAATGTGTGGAGCTTTATAGTGCATCCAGTGCAACCAACCAAAATGAAATAGGGAATTTATGAAGAATACAATACTAAGGAGCTTGAGAGGTCCACCAGCCCTGTGAGTTACCTTTGCTAACGATGATGAGTTACATAGCAGACAAACGATCAGTTACACCCCAGAGGGCAGTAAATGGAGGTCAGAGACACTTACATGTTGTGATAGTAGATATCTCCTTTACCATCTCAAGGGTCCTGTTTGCTCATACACTAATAGATGTGGAGGTAACAAATATATCTAAGATAAATTAAACTAAAAAATTCTGAATTTCTGTACCAAAACTGATTTATTTGTTTTCTACATTTTTGTTTCCCATTATCAGAATATATTGGTGGAAGAAATTCTCCTGGGAAGCAGAGAAAAAGGGAGTTAAGAGGTTGTTTTAATAATTAGATTGAAATCATTGTAAAATTAATTTCTATTGCCACTACTACCCCTGTGTTTACTAACCCAAGCAAAGGGTCTCAAAATTACTAAGAGACAACATAAGGAGGAAAGGAATAAATATAGGCAGAAGACCCCCATGGGAAATATAAAGGTAAAGACTTCTGCTTAACTTTTCATAATTCTACTTTTACTGTAAACATTTTGTCTTTGCCAAGAGTTTTTAACATTCTTTTTTTTTTTTTTTTTTTTTTTTTTTTTGGTACCAGGGATTGAACTCAGGGGCACTCAACCACTGGGCCACATCCCCAGTCCTTTTTTGTATTTTATTAGAGACAGGGTCTCACTGAGTTGCTAAGTGCCTCGCCATTGCTGAGGCTGGCTTTGAACTCGCGATCCTCCTGCCTCAGCCTCCCAAGTGCTAGGATTACAGGCGTGCGCCACCGCGCCCGGCTAACATTCTTGAAAACATCAATTTTGCTAGGTGTGGTGGTGCACACTTGTAATCCCAGTGGCTCGGGCAGCTGAGGCAGGAGGATTGTGAGTTCAAAGCCAGCCTCAGCAACTTGTTGAGGTGTTAAGCATCCGAGTGAGACCCTGTCTCTAAATAAAATACAAAATAGGGATGGGGATGTGGCTCAGTGGTCAAGTGACCCTGAGTTCAATCTCTGATACAAAAAATTTTTTAAAAAATCAATTTCCACAGTAACTTCAAAATCAAATAATAATTAAGAAGAACAATAAAATATATCGATTGAATTGATAGACAACAAAGTTCTTGCTGGTTGCTGTGGTGTACACCTGTAATCCCAGCATCTTGGGAGGCTGAGATAGGAGGATCACAAGTTCGAGACTAGCTTCAGTAACTTAGTGAGACCCTAACCAATTTAATGAGAACCTGACTCAAAATAAAAATTAAAAAAAGAAAAAGAAAAATAGTTTTAAAAGGCTTGGAATATAACTCAGGAGTAAAGGCCCCTGGGTTCAATCCTTCAGAACACACACACACACTCAAAAAAAAAAAAAAAAAAAAAAAAGGAAAAGAAAAATTTCCATAAATATCAATTGATCAGTGAAGTGTCTTTAAATAGTATGTTCTGTTATGAAATTATTTAATCTAACATTGGTCAAAATTAATTTGTGTTAAACTAATGATCAAAAATACATGAATAAATACAATGAATTAGAAATTTGGTATTATTATTGTAGAACTATCACTAAATATGAAAAACTTTGATATTTCACTCTTAGTAAGAAAGGTGTACATTTTTTCAGAGAAAATTTTTGTTGAGATTAGTATTTTGGTCAGACACAGGCTTAACAAAGAATTTCAGGAGGAGATATTTGAAATAGACCTATGACTCTTCCTTCCTTTACTTCCATCCCAATGAAAGAAACCCTGGAACACTTAAAAATAAAGCTGTTCTCTCTGGGAGTTCATCTGCCAATGGACAACACACTGACAGTAGACAGCCTCCATTTCTGTATATTTCATCAGGACTGCTATGGTAAGAGGACGGAGTGGACCATACTCTATGTTACTGTCACTGTCATCACTTAAACCTGAATAAGCTCACAGCTCAATGTGGCTGTTTCCCCAACAAAAGAATGAGATGAAAATTTGAGTTGAATAGCCACTGATTACAAGAACATGATTAATGTGAGGTATGGAAATGATTTATGGATGCTGTTGTCAAGGCCTACTCTACACAGTATAGTATAATAGTATTATCCACTAAAGGATGAGGGCAGAATAAAAGACAGCAGAGGCAGCATTATATTTTTAAATATATATTTTATAGACTGAATATATCATCACAAGTTGCAAATGGTTTACCTAAACTGTTTTTTTTTTTTTTTTTTTGTGTGTGTGTGTGTGTGTGTGTGTGTGCGTGCGCGCATGCATATATATGTGTTTTGGGTAGGATAGCAAGGGTATAATTGTATTTATTTTGCCTGAAATATTAAGTACACCAGAGGTTAATTTATTTTAATTAAATTGAACCCCAAGTGAAAGAGCTAATTTTTTTTTCTTTCTCATTTACTGAAACTTTCATGCAGCTTTGGAAAGAAAGCTTCCTGAAGAATATGTAGCTATCTACAAAGGGATAGTATTTATTAAAGAATGCAATAATATTACTTTAAAATTTTATATGTTATTGAGAATATACACCTTGAAATAGTGCTAAGAGGACAATCTTCAATACTTTACAATGACTATAAAGAAGGAATTTTTTATGATATGTGTGTATGTGTTCTGTGTGTGTTCATGTGAAATTGTGAAACATGAGAAAAATATTAAACTCTCCCTAAAATCTCCATGATACATATTTATGCTACCTTAAGTTAGTGTATAAAGTTGAGATCATAATCATTCTATAGAAAGATATAGCTAAGTATGTAAGCTGTTGTTATAGTATACAAATGATTATTTATATTATCTGAGTTCTGCATGATATCAAAGGTTGAACTGACCATCTTTGGTTTAACTTGATGTAAATCCCTGGGGAGAAGCTGCTATAACATGCAAGGAGGTATATGGATATGCAGTGGTGCTATGATGAACTAAACTAGATCAGCATTTTATAAACCTATTTGATTTTAGTGCTTCTTGTAAAATTACAACTCATGACACAAAATCATTGTGAAATTAGTTCATATGTACTGTAGGAAATAGGGCTTGTTTTGATCAAACACTAATGAGATCATTTAAAATTTTATTCAGTTTATTAATTTGTTAATTTCAGGCATGCCTGCCCACTTAGCCCATTCTGTCTTTTAGAATTATTATTGACTTGGTGATAAGTTTGAATTTGTATTCATTAGTAAAATTTCAAGGAAGAATGCCAGATTTTAAACCTTGAAATATTCGTGACAAACTCTATAAATTTTATCTAATATGGAACTATTTAATATCTCTCTTCTTAAAAGTAGAATAACAGTAAATATAAGCATACTTTTGATATGTATATTTTCTCTTTTGGATTTTAGATTACATTCATCACACTATTTAAATAAGATATATATCTATATATTTTCTGTAGTTCCAGTGGCTTTAGAAGCTGAGAAAGGAGGATCATGAGTTCAAAGCCAGCCTCAGCAACTTGTTGAGGTGTTAAGCATCCAAGTGAGACCCTGTCTCTAAATAAGTGGTTGAGTGCCCAAAGATCAATCCCTGGTTAACCCCCCTTAAAAAAAAAAAGAAAAAAATAATAAACTTCTCTAGTTGTACATATTTTATCTCATGTGCTGCTTTTTGAGGTTTCCAACCTCCAATTCATTTCTTGTGACCTTGGATAATTTTTTGTTTAAGAATAAATCAAGCAAGAAATGATCCATTTTATTGAAAATATATTGGTAACTGCAACCTTGGATAAAAGTTTGAATTTTTTTTCTCCCAGGTGGAAAGTTTCCCTCTTGGCCAGTCACACTTAGTACTGTATATAGATGCTCAATTGTTTATGAATTTCCCTGTGAAAATATTCATATGAACTTGAAAGTCTAAATCTGCCTTTTACAAGTAATTTTATTTGTATCATGAATTGAATTTAGCTCATAAATATCTGTACTATTCCATGGGTAATAAAGTAATCAACTTCAGTTTTATTTCATACACAGAAAATTAATTGAGTCATTTCAAGCAGTATTGCCACATCATACTCATGAATTTTAAAGATGTTTTAAGCAACTCAAACTCCTACTTGATGCAAGTCTTTTTTTTTTTTTCCCCACTAACATATTATTGAGGAAATGTAACCAGATTTCAATTCAAATGATTTCTGCTGGAAGCTGATACCTTTTGTCATATTTGTTTTACTAAAGAACCATAGCTACTAGAGAGATTGAATTTGTAAAACAAACTCTGTTATATATTTTATTTTTTATATATTTTTTCCTTGGGTTTATACATAAAATCAGAGATGCTTCTATTGCCCAATGGATTGTCCCTGGTCTTGATCCAGAAGTCTGGAAACTAAACAAGGAAGGAAAGGCATTAAAATTCTACAACAAAAGGCAACAGTTTTATCTTTTGCAACAAATTTATCTTTTGAAACACCTATACCGTTAGGTAATGAAATATTTCCTCTTTGGTTGGTCAAAATGATCTCATGTGCTCCTATATATCATGCATTATAATTTTAGCCTTTATAAAGGAGAAAATATTCATTATAATCAGAGTTCTAATTATAGACATTAATTGGTATGTCAATTGCATCTTATGCTACTAGTACAGCGACGTTTTAAAAAGAGCAATAACTCTTCATGATCTTAGGAAATGCCTGGGAACAGTGTGATATGCATTAAAATTTGGAAGACTGGCATTTTACCCATTTTAAAATGTTGATATACTAGTAGCTTAATATGGGGATATCTTCAATGAAGTTAGGGAAACATACTGTAATACAACATGGAAAAATACACTGAATACAATAAATGATATCTAAAATATTTGGAGTAAAATTTGAAGCATATCAGTTATTTTGTTTTAGAGCATTTTAAAAGACATTATATAAAATATTTTGATATAAAAGGATAATGAAAAAAAAAGCCTTTAAGCAATAAGCAAAGTCTTCTTAGAAAGTTACATTTTTGTCATGTCAGAGAAATGCTAGAGACAATTGATTTTCTTTGCCCAATTTTCACATCACTCTGAAACAAACAAACAACAAACAAACAAACAAACAAAAAAAAAACAGCCCACTGAGATTGTCTTAATATAATTTGACTGAAATATGAGTTTAGGTACAGGCTACTCTATGATGTGCTATCTTCTGAGATTTTAATTTGTACAGAATAGTGTAGAAGGCTAATAAGTGACGAAATAAAAATGTAGTACTCTTAAAACATTTTCAAGAATACAATATCTAAATTAAGCTATAAATTATAATTGGTAATATGTAATGATAATGAAAATAGTTAGATAGGATTAATATGCCAAACTAAACTCATAATAATTAGAATGAGAAAATATATTTAAATAAATGCCTAGAGATTTTTAATAGAAAATTACTGAAAAAGAACTTCCAAAAAATCTGAATTAATAAACATTTTAATTTATAAAATTTAGAAAAGTTGCAGAGAAGAAAGTCTGTTCTTTTTAAGAGAATGTCAGCCATATAATCATTTATTTGCCATGTTTGAATTATTTGAAATTTAAAATTAATTGGATTTCTGGACTAAGGAGGAATGCATGAATATTTGGCATGAGTTCACTCAGTATAAAATATCTATTGAGCACCCTCCTCTGTGTCCTGTGGTGTCAGACCCTGAGCTACAGTTTATAATAAGACATGCATGTCCACCTACATATAGGTTTCTGAATGTTAAGATACATAAAGAAAGACAGAAAGATTTTTTATAGTTACATGATGACTGAAAATAGGATATTTAGTTTTAACACTGTGTGGTAACAATTAATGCAGTAAATCAAGAAATCTAGGTTTCTTTTTAGGCAAGAAATCTAAAAGGGCAATGCAAGGCAGGCAGGGAGCAATTAGTTCTTAATGGGTTGGATAGGAAGATGGTAATTCCATGATACACATATGAAAATAAGTTCCTTCCCCACTTTTCTGATGAATGAAGCTTACAAGAGTAGCCTAACCAGGCATGCATTTGGAATGCAACTGACTTGAAGAGAAGTCAAGCCAACTCAAGCTGACTATGTAATCAGTTTTCCAATTTTAAGGCAGAATACAGGAAATAAGGAGGAAAAAAAAAAAATACACAGAAAAGCATGGGCTCAAAGGCTGGGCCTTGGGGAGCTGCCAGACCTAAAGAGCAGAGCTATTGCTCCTACTGCATTCAGTGATTTGTGCTTCCCTAGTACCCCTGTTCATCAGTAATCAAAGGGATTAGCAAATATTTTGTTAAACTGCGGAATCTTTGGAAAGGCAACAAAATTGAACAGAAAAACATTGTTTTCTATCTGTGCCCTTCATTAAATTACTGTAACCTCCTTGTCATGACATTTTAAAGTATCTAGGAATTTGCCTACTACGTTCATACTTCTTGGTGTTATTTTCTCTTTACCCATCTCCCAGCCCCCCTTTCTTTCTCATAGCTGATTTTTGCTGAGGAGAGCAAGAGGACCTCTTCATATTAAAAGGGAAGAAACTACAGAGGAATTCCAATTTTTCATTTAGATAACCTGTAATAACTGAAAAAATAGTTTTTTCCCTTTCTTAATGTATTTGTTTAAATGTGGGTATATTTAGAAAATGTATATTTTACCTGTTTGATTCTCTGAATAGCTTATTGCCACAATTATTTAAATTAAGGTCTTCCTGTTTGTTAATTAGAAATATAAAACGTGAGCCATCATTTGTATTTTGAATGCTTGGAAATAAAAATAAATAAAATCTCACCACAACAGATTTTAAATTTGAAGAAAATTACAGTTTTTCTCTCCTTAATTGAGAATATTCAGAGGAACAAGATGCTTATGCACATACTTTTAAATTATCACCTGAAGCAGTAACTATTAAGCTGTCTTGTCAAGTGCTGCTTGGCTTGCATATTTAATAATATTTGTGCTACCTTGGACTTCGTACACAAAAAGACTGAATTGCTTGGCTTGTAGTCTTAGAACATGCTGCTATTTTGCTTGCTTTTATTTGCTACCACGATCCTATTGGAATATATGATGCTGAAATAGGTCTTCTATAAGTGATTTAAGGCAAACAATTTAAAATCTATTTGTATTTTGTTTTGGATGACTATCATAACATAAAATAAATATTTAAAAAGTAATACTGTAGCATTTTGGTTTTCTTTTTTAAAAAAGGAGAAGAGCTTTAATTCTCTTTTCCTTTTGTTAACATAAAGACTATGTATTTAATTTGTCACAGTAGATGGATAATTTTCAGTTTTCATTTGGTTGAGGTGCTTATTTGAATGAAGTATTAATTGTTACATACAGGAACCATTTCTAATGTAGAGATGTATACTTCAATCATTCATAAATGGTTTTAATGACATAGTGATAACATAGAAGTTTGGTTTAGAAAATCAGAGGCTAAGTAGAGTTTATATACATTTTGAGAGGAGACAAAAATAAGATTAAATAAAAGAATGAATGCTTCTCATAACACCAGAATGTGAAACTTGTTAGGCAAGATAAAATCTTGAAGTCTCTCTCTTGTGAATTTAAGGAACTCAGCAGTTTTATCTCATTAGCACCTTTTACTTGTCTGTCTGATGACAGCTAGAATTTTGAGGAGGGCCATCTGAGTTATGAGATTTATTTTCACCCTTTGTGCCTCCACATACTACCCATCTTTTCCAGTTGGAAAAAATGAAGAAATAATGCTATACTTAATATGATGTCTAAAAGAAAGTTTCATAAAATTTATCTAAAATATTTAGTGTTCAAAGTCACACATTCTTATTGGAAGTTAGTATGGGTTCTTTTCTCTGTGTTTCAGGGACTTCTTAAAGATTTAAAATAAAACCATATATAGTTTTGTGAATATACATTCTATAAGGCTTAAAGAAAATTGTTAGGTTATCATGACATCTTTATCAGGAATAAACCTTTGGTGCTAATGCTGTTCTGGAAGTGCTCATATTACACTGGGATTCTCAAAACTGGTGTATTTTACCAGGAAAAAAATAAGCTTATACCTATTCTTTGAACCCATCATATTTTGAAAGCTGTAAAAATCATACTTAATTATTTTTATATCCTGTACATCTCCAGAAATCTTAAGGTAATTATTTATAAAATAATGCATTGATCAGAAGGAATTAATTCATTCACAGAATATAACATTTCAATTAATGTTCAAAATGACAAGAATGTCCATATCATAATCCCATAATTTATGTTATATCTATCTCTATATTTGTGGATAAATCCATGAATACATATTTAGCTATCCAATTAGTGAAAAAGTTCTGAGTTGCTAGGATCAATGAAATAAAGATCTACTATTAATTTTAAACTAATGTATTTTTTTTTCAAATTATAGTACATCAATATGCTATTTGTCATGTGACAGAATTAAATGACTTTCAAATTACATTATTCATGTTCTTTTTCACATTTGCTGTTCTCTTTTCTCATTTTACTTTTTAAAATTAGACCTTTTTTCATTCAAACTTTATCTTCTGTGTTAGCTTTCTATTACTATAACAAACCTTTATTTAATCAAATTTTAAAGATAAAGGGTATATTTTGGCTTAGTTTTTGAGGTTTCAGTCTATGATCAATTTACCCATTGTTTTTAGACCTATGATGAGGCAGTGCACTATAGCCCGAGTTTGTAGCAGAGCAATACCACTTATCTCATGGCCAGATAAAAAACTGGAGGAACAGGAGGGGACCAAGGACCTAACATCCCTTTGAGGGCGTGTCCCCAATGACCTAAAGACCTCCTTCTGTGGCACACCTTTTAAAGATTCTACCACCTCTCAATAGTTTCATGGGATGGGGACAAAAACCTTCAGCATGTGGACCTTTGGGAAATATTATTCAAACCATAACATCTATCCTATTTGTTTATATACTTACCTTTTCTCCAAATGTACATACATATTTTGCTTTACTTCGTATTTCCCTTAACCACATTCATTATTATTTTATTTTTACTCTGAAGTACATGTCCCCTCCCCACAGGATATTGGAACGTATCATTCATATTTGTTCATCTTTGAGTAAATCCAAAGAGCATGTAAGTGCTTAATTTCTTTAATTTAAAAAAGGAGGGGCTAGGGGTGTTGCTCAGTGGTAGAGTGTATAGTTGTGGAGTTCAATCCCCATCAGAGAGAGAGAGAGAGAGAGAGAGAGAGAGAGAGAATAAAATTTATTGTTAATCTTTTCTCCCAAATTTGTAGGGCTCTTTCTCTCAATACTATATATTGAGTTTATGAAGATTTCTATACATGAATGAGTTTTCTTTCATGATTTTTTTCTATTTTTCCTGGTAGTTTTCTATTTCAAAATTTCTTTTATCTTTTTTTTTTTCCATATTGTACAGTGGGAAGAGATTGGTGAAGTTGATGAAAATTATGCCCCTATCCACACATACCAAGTATGCAAAGTTATGGAACAGAATCAGAATAACTGGCTTTTGACCAGTTGGATCTCCAATGAAGGTGCTTCCAGAATCTTCATAGAACTCAAGTTCACTCTGCGAGACTGTAACAGCCTTCCTGGAGGACTGGGAACCTGTAAGGAAACTTTTAACATGTATTATTTTGAGTCAGATGATGAGAATGGGAGAAACATCAAGGAAAACCAGTACATCAAAATTGATACCATTGCTGCTGATGAGAGCTTTACAGAACTTGATCTTGGTGACCGTGTCATGAAACTGAATACAGAGGTCAGAGATGTAGGACCTCTAAGCAAAAAGGGTTTTTATCTTGCTTTCCAAGATGTCGGTGCTTGCATTGCTCTAGTTTCTGTGCGTGTGTACTATAAAAAATGCCCCTCTGTGGTACGGCACTTGGCTGTCTTCCCTGACACCATCACTGGAGCAGATTCTTCACAGTTGCTTGAGGTGTCAGGCTCCTGTGTCAACCATTCTGTGACAGATGAACCTCCCAAAATGCACTGCAGCGCTGAAGGGGAGTGGCTGGTGCCCATTGGGAAATGCATGTGCAAGGCAGGATATGAAGAGAAAAATGGCACCTGTCAAGGTAAGAGTTGCCTGTGGATCTACAGGGGCTTTCTGCTTCAGTTGGATCATGTATATGTATTTCCTCCAATGATTATGAGCAAGTGACCTTTTACTTTGCTAATTTATGGAGATTCTTTCTCTTCAAGTTTGATTTCTCTCTTCTCTGAATTTTAAAATTTCTGGCAACGATGAAAGATTTAATGTAATATTTTATTGGGTATACATAATTAATACTCAGAGAGTGTCTGACTGGCCGTGCAATATTTCATATTCACTTTGCTTTCAGAAGTTTTACTTTTGAACAACACAAGCCAAGAGATTAGTAACTTTCATTGTATGATTATGGTCTGATGTTGCTGTTTTCTTTCCATACTTTACTTGCTGCTGTATGAAAGTCAAATGCAAAATCTTACGGGAGGCTTGTGTTGGTATGCTTTAAACTGCCTTTTAAAATTTCTTCAGAAATAAGTTCAGCCATATGAGTTTCACAGCAAAACATTTGTAAACGAACAGGACTTGGTTTAGTTTGTTGTTTACATATGGTTGCTATTACATGCTTGCTTTTTAAAATTTACAGATCAATTTTAAATGCATAATAAGCAATGCCCCATGAAAATAACTGTTTGGAGATAAAGCCAATACATATAAAAGGTCATTTTGAAGCAATTTGCACTTGGAGATTTTTTTCTGTTTTAATTTTTCTTTTAAATTGAAACTTGATCATGCATGCTTCCTTGTTCATTTGAAAATGCTTTCATTTTGCCTGCATTGTGGTAAGTTGCCCTTTCAAACTTGGATAATTATCAATGGCTTTTTGGAACAGGATAGTACTTTATGGCAAAGTGAAGACATTGGGAGAAGCTTAGGGTTAAAAAACACATTTTTTTCCTTTAAATATTATTTGTCCTAATGAACTTGAACTTGTTTTCACTGTGATGTGCGCATGCTAACTAAGTAGTGGGAGTTCATGTTTTATTAACTGAGAAGAAAACAAAATGCTGAGCAGTCCCTCAGTCCCATCTGGTACCTTCAGGTGTATTTTTATTTCCTAAGTTCATTGTATGCATTATGTGTATCAAACTTGTAAGTTTGCTCAGGCTGGCCTGTAAGATGGGTAGACATCAGGAAATAAACTAGCAAATTATCTGGAAGTCATAATGACTTTGGTTAATTCATTCCATTCAGAAACACATGGCATATACTTAAGTTTATTATTTTGTAGTGTTTACAATATTATCTACAATTAATTCCACGGTTGTTTTTCCGTGTGAGCTATAACTCACCACACTTAATTTATACCTACATACACATGGACACCTAAAAGTTTTGTTAATTCAAAATTATGTTTTTGAAATATTTATTTGTTGGTTAGGGAAATGTATCATGGTTTGTTCAGAATTGGATTTAAAACAAAGTGCTAATTTTCATTTTGAGCAGTTTTACTGGTTCACAACGAGGTCATAGGTAATTGTAGAATCAGAAGCACGAATTAAATTTAATCTCCTGACTATAATGCAACCTAACATATTATAATATGTCTTACTGATTATATCTAAAATTTTGTTTATTAATATTTTAAAGCAGCATGGGCTACTTGATTGATTACATTATTTTAGAGAATATATGGTGGTTTAAGTTCAAACCACACTGAGTTTTATCTTCATTCTCATTGGCAGAGGCTATAAGAGGCCTCTGCATTTTTAGAGGATAAATTTTGATTATTGATAGGATTAAGTATTCTGCTGGTACTTATGAAAATATCTTGAGGGACTAGTATCTCTGACAGAATGTTTCTTAATGGAAACATTTAACACACATTTTTCTTCTTTTTCCTTTCACACTGCTAATAATTGAGTACAGGCAGGAGAGACATAGCGGGTGGGGAGGTGAGCTGCGGAGGTTGCACTGTAGAAATCTTTATGAAGCAGACTCTCTTAATTCCTGCATTTAGCTCCCCACCCTACTAGCCTAGTAGGAACAAAGGCTTCAGGGGCCAGGTGCAAGAGCTCTAGACTACAACAGCCAGAGACTGTTCTAAACTATGTGGTCTATATGAATAATGCCTCTTGGTGTTTTACAATGTGCAAATGATGTACAATTCCAATCTAGCAAGATGTTTTTAAAAATTTGTTCTTTTTAGTTATGCATGAGAGTAGAGTCTATTTTGACATTATTATACAAACATGGAATATATCTTATTCTCATTAGGATCCCAGTCTTGTGGATGTACTGTGGTGTATTCATATGTGTACCTAGGAAAAGTTGTCAGATTCATTCCACTGTCTTTTCAATTCTTATTCCTCTCTCGTCCCTTCATTCCCTTTTGTCTAATCCACTGAACTTCTATTCTCCCCTCCTTCTTGTGGGTTAGCATCCACATATCAGAGAGAAACTTCTACCTTTGGTTTTGAAGATTAGCTTATTTCACTTAGAACAATAGTCTTCAGATCCATCCATTTCCTGGAAAATGTGTTATAAAGTAATTCTTCCTTATGGCTGAGTAATATTCCATTGTGTATATAAACCACTTTTCTTTATCCATTCATCTGTTGAAGGGTGCCAAGGTTGGTTCTATAGCTTAGCAATTGTGAATTATGCTGCTTATAAATATTGATGTGTCTACATCACTGTGGTATGCTGATTTTAACTCCTTTGGGTATATACTGAGGAGTGGCATAACTAGGTCAAATGTTGTTTTCCTTCCTATTTTTTTGAGGAATCTCCACACCACTTTCCACAGTGGTTGCACCAATTTGCAGTACCACCAGCAACATATAGTGTACCTTTTCCCCCACATTCTTGCCAATATTTATTGTTACTTGTATTCTTGATAACTGTCATTCTGAGTGGAGGGAGGTGAAATCTCAGTGTAGTTTTAATCTGCATTTCTCTAATTGCTAGAGATGTTTTTCTTATATACTTGTTGACTCTACTTCTTTTTTTAAATTTATTTATTTATTTTAATTAGGTATATATGACAGCAGAATGCATTTTAATTCATCGTACACAACTGCAGCACAACTTTCCATTTTTCGGATTGTACACGATGTAGCATTGCAGCATATGTGCAGTAATACATGTACCTAGGGTAATAATGTCTATCATATTCCACCATCTTTCCTGTCCCCATATGCTCTCCCTTCCCCTACCTGCCATTTGCCCAAAGTTCCTCTATTTTTCCCATATCCTCCCCTATTATGGATCAGCATCTACTTATCAGAGAAAACATTCAGCCTTTGGATTTTGGGGATTGGCTTACTTCGCTTAGCATGATATTCTCTAAATCCATTCATTTACCTGCAAATGCCATAATTTTATTCTCTTATTTTAATGCTGAGTAATATTTCATATATATATATATATATACACACATACACTCACACACACCATATTCTTTTGAGAAGTGTCAATTTAGTTCCTTTGCCCTTTTATTGAGTGAGTTTTTTTTTTTTTTTTTTTTTTTTTTTGGTGTTAAGCTTTTTGAGTTCTTTGTATATCCTGTAAATTAACCCTTTATCTGGAGTGCAGATGGCAAAGATTTTCTCCCATTCTGTAGGCTCTCTGTTCACACTCTTGATTGTTTTCTTTGCTGTGAAGAAGCTTTTTAGTTTGATTCCATCCCATTTATTGATTTTTTAATTTTACTTCTTACGCTTTAGAAGTCTTGTTTAGGAATTCTGTTCCTAAGCCAACATGATGGGAAGTTGGGCCTATGTTTTCTTTTATTTGGTACAGGGTTTCTAGTCTAATACCTTGGTCTTTGATCCATTTTGAGTTGCGTTCTGTGCAGGATGATAAGGATTCAATTCCATTCTAGTACATCTGAATTTCCAGTTTTGCCAGCACCATTTGGTGAAGAGACTATTTTTTCTACAATGCCTGTTTTTGGTGCCTTTGTCTAGTATGAGATAACTGTATTTTTGTGGTTACGACTCTGTGTGTTCTATCTGTTCCATTGTTTAGGAAGAATTTTGAATGTTTGTTCTATAAATAACTTCTCTTATTGGATGACTTACTCATTGAATGAATAAACAAATTTTGAAAGTTTGCTTTGGTTATTTCAGAAATCACAGCTATTCTTGAGGCATTTTATATCTATACATAATGTGTATATATAAATGTAAATATGTGTGCTGATGGGTGTGATATAAAATGCCACCAATATTTTCAATCATTCTATGATCGTAACACCCTATCCTCAATTCTTAAAATGGAAAATTGATATTTGGAAATTATCCTTGATAGGAAAAAATTCTAGAGATCTGACACCTCTTTCCTAATCTTTAACCATTACAAAGTGTTTACAGAATTTAGCAACCTGCTATCTCTTGAAATCATCCACTTCTATTTTCATTTTCCTCAAATCCAAAAGTGCACCTTGGAGGAAGGAACTTCATTTTTGAGTATGCTAAATGATATTATACGTAGTTTTGATTTTGAACAATATAAATATATCACTTATATAAAAATGCAAATCTTGTGGTTTTGCAAACTCATTACATCCCACCACTTTACACACTTCTTTGGAGTCCTTTAAGTTCAAACTTTTATAACACCCTAAAACTCTCCATGGGTTTTCTCCTTCTTATCTGTGCAGACTCAAAAGGTACTTCCTCCCCTCCCCAACTACATTAGCTCCTCTTAGTTCTCAAAGAGAGTTTACTTACCTTCCCTATTTGCTTTTTAGAATCCTGTTCTCATCCCCTAGAATATTCGTCAACCTTATTTATGCCTGTTAAGTAATTCATGCTAATCCTTCAGATCTGTAGTCCAGTATGCCTTCTTAAGGGAAGTAGTCCCTGACTTCTCAAGACTAGGTCAAATCTCATTGTTATTTACTCATATATTTTCCTTTCAAATAACGACTTTCCCTACTTTGATTACACTATATATCTCCTGATGGAAGAGGTGGTTGAGCTGATGAATGAGAAAGAAATCAAAAGGCAAAAGGAAGGGAAAGTGTATTCCAAAGAGAGGAAAGAAAAAATGTACAAGGGCATAAAAGAAGATTGTATTTTTAAAATATTGACTTTTTTTGTTTGTTTTGTTTTTTCTACCAGGTATTAAACCCAGACATGCTTAACTAATGAGCCACATCCCCAGCACTTTCTTATTTATTATTTTGAGACAGGGCCTTGCTAAGTTGCTGAGGCTGGCCTGGAACTTGTGATCCTCTTTCTTCAATCTCCAACATGCAGGTGTGCACCACTGCACCCAACTAAATATTGTGTTCTGTTGATTTATTTTACCTTTGTATTTATCTGTAGAACATATCTTTTCTTTGACTGAATATTTACAAATATGTCTTTAAAATGATCATTTCTTAGTCTTAAAACTCTCGGGCCAAAATCTAAATTTTCAGGTATTAAACCATATGTGATTGACACTTTATATATTAATTATTATAGATGTCATCTTAGTGAATTTTGCAGAGCCTCATATATCACATATTAAAATATATTTATAGAATGATCTTATTGCATAATGACATTTAATTATACCGTTTCTTTAATACTAAATTATGTAAGGATATAATTAAGGATGTAATTATATTAAAAACTGAAGTTTGAATATATCTGTTATAATGATTATCATATATTAACATTTACAGAATCTGTACTGGGAGATGACATGGTAGTCACTGTCAGATCATGCCCATGTGACTTGTTATACTTACACTCATGATGGAGTTGACCAAAGGACTTTTAGAGACTAAATCTTCAGGGTTCATAGTACTGGGCCACATGAACCACATGACTTAAACCCAGATGACAACTAAGCAGTGATTCAGGCATTCTGGCCAGTTTAGCAATCTGTCATCATCATCATCTAACTCCCTTTAAGAAAAATTGACTTCCTTACTCATAATAATCTGGTTTAGGTGAGGTAACAAAATACTCTGGTTTCTATTGTATTAACTTAAAATATAGTGTATATTATTTTTTTGTGAGGCAACTTACATATAGCCTAAATTTTCAATAATAATTTTAAGTATATAAATTCATTTGTCTGAAATGTTTTGTACTTTCAGAAATAAATAATGTTCCCAAATCCATTTATCCAAGTGTGTTTCCCTACTTGTTATTTATTATTATTTCTGATCAAATTCATGCTATGTTTTTCCTCTAAGAGTCATGTAAAAAATTTTTTTTGAGTACAAAATGGTTAGCAAAAACCCATTTTGGAAGTTTCTGCTTTTTATTGAAGTGAATGTGTTTGACAGAAGTAATTGAGTTCACATGAATCAAATGTTGCCTGCTGAGTTCTCTTGTGATTATGTTGCTGACTTACTCAAATGCAAGGCAAGACCACTAATCTTCATCAGTTGCTGGTGGAATGAAGTAGTAATTTGAAATTAGCCCTGGATAATTATAGTTTCACTTTTATCAAATGGAGGAAAGAGATTTAGATTGTGGGTCACTGCCAAAACCAGTCAGAGTGAAGAAGGTATGTAGTGCATGCTAAAATACAGGGTAAGGGAGGTTACACGTCAAGGGCTGTGGAGAAAAAGCACTTATTAATTGTCCAACTGGGAGATGATTGCACAGCAAGGAAAATGTAGTGAAAATACCGGACTCAAAAAAGAGCCTTGATTCAGAAACAGTACAGATACAGCAGGGAGCAGTATGTCGATCATTCATACTTCTGGTGCATATTTATGATTGAAGCAAAATTGGCTGGAAGTATAGTTTATTAGATGTTCCTGTAATTATACATTGGAGAGCCTAGTTATTTTTAATTAGGCATATTACCAAAAACATCAAAGGGGTTGAACTTTTGGTTCTATTTGGTATGTTATTTTATGCAACAAAGGAAAACTAATTTTAATTTCAAAATTTGGACAATGGGTGGTGATTGTGGAAGTACAAAGTAGCACTGGGTGTGGTGTGTGTATGTGTGATATATGTGTGTGTGTCTGTGTGTGTGTGTGTGTCCTGCTGCTGAGATAAACTACCAAGACTATTAAACAACTAATTCCTTTCATCCATTTGTGGGTATGATGCATGAGTATAATAAAATAGATGATTCTTTTTTTCTTTTCTTCAATTTAAACAGGTTCCTGGCATACTTTTTGGATTTAGTTCTGTGAAAGTTTTAGAGAATATTCTGCATTTGATTTTGGTTTTCTTTCTAAATCAATTTCTATTTAAGTCAGATACTCTTTTTAGTGGGGTAGAAGGGCAGGGTGATGGCCTGTTTCTTATGCAGGATATTTAGTGGCTTCCTTGAGTCTACCCAGTAAATGCCCTAGGAATCCCACATGGTTCTAGATATGGCCAAATATTCTCTGAGGACAGTGTTGCTCTCAGTTGAGAGAACTACTAATCCAACTATTCTCCCTCCTCAAATGAACATATGTGCCAATAAAATGTTTATAGATATGTTTGTGAGCTGTTGCTTTTGTAAAAGTTAACAGTTTTCTTTAGATTTTTAAAAAACATTTTTTTGAGATGTGACTGATTTAACTTCAATATGGCAAGAAATATACTTCTTTTGAGAGACAACATACTCTATTTATTTAAGCCCATTCATTCTGAGTCAGAACACCTGGGCTCATATTCTACCTTTGCAGTTCACCAGCTATCTATCCCTCTTGCAAGTTTCTGAATCTCCCCATTCCTTGCTTTCCTTATCTCTACCTACCTCTTAGCAATCTCATGAGATAGTTTATGAAAAGTGCTTAACACAATATCTAGCACATTATACTTATTCAGTGAAAATGAGCTATTTCTTATATTTTCTATTAAAAGTAACATGTATTTACATGTCTTCTATTATAAAAATCATTTTATCTACATAGGTAGTATATTCTTGAGCAATTTCACTTATCAAAGGATATTTCCACAGCTTTATTTATTGAGTAAAAACGTCAAGTAAATATCAAAAAACTTCCTTTATAAATATTGTTATAGAGATGCAGCATCGAAAGATTTGCTATTTGATTAAATATTACTATTCATTCTTTATTATTGTACTATATCTGGCCTGTACAATTCCTGTATCCTAGGAATACAGACCTACATGCATACAAACAAGCATATGGGGTCTTATCCAGTTACAATTCATGAGAATTTCTAAGAGTGGTGCTAAGACCTGGAGTTGAATACGCTAATTTTATGTAGTGCCACAAGAAAAAGTTTTTTCTAAGGAAGTTATTTTTAATACCCATGGGGGGAACCAACAATGCAAAAATTACAGGGAACAGCATAGTAAGCTGAGAGAACTTCCACTGTAGAGATCTATCTTAATTAGGGCTGGGGATATAGTTCAGTTGGTATAGTGTGGTACAGTGCTTGCCTCACATGCATGAAGCCCTGGGTTCAATCCCTAGTGCCACCAAAATAAATAAATAAATAAAAGTATTTTAATATATTAATTTTGTGTTTTTTCTTTTCTTTCTAATATTCTTATATTAAAATCAGAGAAATGATATTCCTGAATTTATAAGCCAAGTGAAGCTGTTCTAATGCATGCTATATTATCTTAAAGATAGAGGATATCTAATAAATATCTGTGGTCAAATACATTTGTATCAAACTTGAAACAAACCAATTTATTCATGAGTAGAATTGTTGGCTAGTAATATGTACATGAAGCCCATTGAAGGAATGAAAGTCTTTTAAAACAAAAAAAGAATGAAACTAATGGTTAATTGGTCCAACATTAACATTAGTTTATTGGTTAGTAACTACTGAATCTTCTGGTGTGTGGACGAAGGGGACCTGCAATCCAAGAAATGTAACAGAACAACAAACATGCCATGATGTATTCTGGTCAAACTTTTAGCTTTGATGTGCACATGGTTTTGAGGGTGTATAATATTTAGTTTAGAATGAATCTAACAGGTAAATGCTATACCTCACCTTTGCAATAATAATAATAATAACTACTTTATAAAATGTACTTTAGGCAAGTCACTAGGATATTTTGTGATGATGACATGTTCCATATTGTTAAGGTTTTTTTTTTAATATTAGTAGATTTGAATTCTATCATGATTATGTGGCTGAAGAATTACTGATCATATTTTATGCTCAAATATTCTTTAAGATAATATAACATGCATTGGAATAGTCTGATACTTTTGCAAAACACCACTTAAAATAAATGTTTAAAATGAGCTGTACAAGATAATCTCCTTTTATTTTAATAAGTTACTATAGAAAGATAATCAGAAAAACATTTTAATGACTAAGATCTCACAAACATCTTTACATATACTACATATGAAGAATCCAATACTTGAATAAAGTCATTAATAGACTTCAGAACTTAAAATGAATTTGTGAGAAATACCAGGAGATATTTGGGTAGGTGGTAAATTAAGGCATTGGCTTTACAGTGATGCAAAAGACAATTCACATCTCACTCTTCTGTTTGTTAGATGTGTGAACAAGGCCAAATTACAAAACTGGTAGGCTTATTTTCCTTCTTTGCAAAATATTAAGTGCTATGATATGTAAGGTAGGCATGTAAAATGACAGTTAAAAAAAACACTGAATATAAATTTGCATTTTACTGAGATCCTTTGGTGATTTTGATATATATTCAAATTTAAGAAGCACTGATATAAAGGATTCTTGGACTGAGCACTCTTTTCTTCTTTATTTTACAGATTAGGAAACTGAAGTACAGATAAATTAGGACCATATAGCTACAGAAGTAAAAATCAGAAAACATTTGTCCTAATCCCTTTGAATATATGTCAAAATTTTTTACTATTCATTTTTTCAGAACTTTTATGCTTTAAAAAGATATTTAGCTTTTCTTCAAAACGTTCCTTAGTGAAGTTTCAACTTATAGATCAATTATATAACTTAACAGTATTAGATCCTGTAGATATCTTTTTAAATGTCTTCTAATTTCTTCTTAAGAATCATATTTTTACTCTCAGTTCTCTCTATCATAATCATTAACAGTAAATATTCAGTAAACTAGGGGGAAATCAAACCACAGGAAAAGAAGAGAAAAGTAGAGAATAAAGGGCAAATAACCCCTATGCCTAATCACTCTGTTCATGAATTTACTGATGATTTACTTTACCTCTTGGGGAATGCTTGCATTTTTCTTATTGGTTCATAGGAGTTCCTCACATGATTTAGCATTTCCTCATACTGATGTGTAGGATCAGAAACAAATTTTATCTAATTATTCTGTTTTCAACGTTTGCAGAACAAATTCATTTTAAATGATATTCTTTCTGGACACACAGAAGGGATTCTGATTCCATTTTTAGTACAAGCTAGGGTGTTAGTACCTTTTTTTTTTTTTTTCCTCCAAAGCTTCCTAGGTGATTGTAACATGCAGCTAGAATTGTGATATTTGCGATAGTTCAGTGCTACCTAGTTTTGGGTGATTGTGTAAATGTATACCACAAAACATCACCTAGGAAAGGCCACTGATTTTAATTCCTGAAGAATACAATTTCTTTCCCCCATCAAAATGTTACCAGGACATAAGCCTCTTTGTACTCTTTCTATGCACGTGGACAGATTGCTTTATTCAGTATCCTCTCAAAGATGTATGTAGTTCCTCCAGGTTTCAAGCTCTCTGAAGGCTCCCCACCTGGTACAAGGATATGGTCCTTCCTCCTGGATCCTGGGGCATTAAAATCTAATCCTCCCACTTTCTTGGGGACCACCTCACCCACCCAGCCTGCAGATCAGCCAAGGATCTGTTCTGCATGCAGCACACCAGGCTTTAGCTCTTTGTTTCTCGACTCTTTCTAGACACTTCTAGGATTGTCCTTCCTAGACATATAACAGTTATCGTTTGGTGATTCCCTTGCATTTAAAAAAATTATAACAAAAGAATCCCAAATTTGTTTTATTTAATTTCTATGTGATTGTAACTGGAACATTTTCAGTTTTCTTAGATTTTTCCATTATTAGAACTGGAAATCTTCTGCTAACTAATTAATTCTAAATTTCACTCTACAGTTCCTTAGGTAAATAAATAAAAAATATACAATTTTTAATTTTGAAAAATTACTGTGAACATCTAGGAATATAAAATTAGTAAAGAATATAATTTCCTCATTTGAAACTTTCTCATTACTAAATAAAAAGGTATTTATTATTTCAAAAGTTAAGAATGGTTTATTTTCTCAAAGATATTTTATTTATGTTTTATTCAACATTCACTTAATTTTACTATATAATTTAATACCTAAAATATTAGTTAAGTTATTTAAAAATTTTGGCAAATAAATTAATTTTTTAAACATTGTAATGGACAGAAAAGTCTCAAGTTTTCTTTTTCTTCTTCTGCAAGTATCATTAGAATTAAAATGGTTTATAATAATTGGGAGGGAAATCCCTCTATTTCTTTTATATTCTCTGATCATAATCTCACATTTATCAAAAAACAGTATTTCTAACAATTAACCAAGGGGAAAAAATACCGGTTTTGAGGAAGCAATACAAAAGAAATATATTTATGAAATGTGGAAACAAAAAACTAGTAAGAAGACTATTTTGTTTAAAATAATTTAGCATAAAGAATTCCAAGTGATACCACATGATTAAATTTTATTTCACTAGGCAACTCAGAAATTATTATTAAGTCATGTCATCCATATAAAAGAAGGTAGAAGACACGAGTTTGGAGGCATTATGGTAATACTGTTTATTGCAATAAAATTAATAATATTTCTCCATGGTACTAAAATTGTAAATATAATACAGATGGAAATCTTGCTGTGTTCCATAAGCCATGTATTACAATAAAATGAGCAAAACATAATTATTATTCTTTGCAGAATAAAGAAAATTTTAGTTTGGGAGGTGGGATCATATATTTAATTTGTTGGAATACCATGTTTTATTGCCTTTATAATAATTTAACATGATTTAGAAATTATGATGGTAAATAATTTAATAGGGAAAACTAAGTCTGGAGTGAGGAGTGAGGGACGGAATTAACCTGCTCAATATCACACAGTTACCATAGCTTATACTTATCATTAGAACAATTTATTTACTTTTACTCTTTTATTTCTATACTTGTACAATATACAATCACACATAATCACAATGATAATGTTGTTTGTAATTATATGTAGTACCAATGATAAACCAGATTAAAAAGTACTGCCTTTTTTTAGGCTTACATTAGGATTAAGAGGTTAAATGTTTTGGGCTTCATCTGTATGTATTTATTTAGTACACTTCCTGTATGGATTGGCCTTGAAAAAAATCTATTTTACCAGTTTTGAAATTGCATATAACCTTCCAACAATTCATTAGAATCTAGTATCAAATGTATCTTTCTTTCTTCTTTCTTTCTTTCTTTCTTTCTTTCTTTCTTTCTTTCTTTCTTTCTTTCTCTTTTTCTCATCTACCTACATAGCTTAAGTTGCTCATAGAAAATTGAGTGTATCTTACATATTGAAAGTATACAACTTATTGCTTTGAACTTTTATTTGTATATTAGTCCAGAAAGACATACCAGTTATTAGAAAGCAGGAAATCATCAGCATAGCTCTTTCTAGAAATCATGTCAAGTTATAGCAACAACAACAACAAAGTTGTTTCTCAGCCATCTGTGATCTCTTAACTGGTTTTCATTACAGGGAAATGCTTTCTGTTCTTTCTTACTTCTAGTAGTGGGTGTGGCTCATATATTTCTTCCAGCATTTGATTCTCTTAGTGTTTAAATGCTTTGTCTACATTTCTGTAGGGTTTTATGTAAGAACCAAAATCAAGGATTTGTTGATAAGCTTTAATTGTTTTGGAGCTTGAATGTAACTTGTTCATTTGAGTGCCGTTAAGGTGAAGTTTAAGAAAGAAAAGAAAGAAGAACCCAGTTTGGAGGAAGTAACAATTAGAGCAAATGATAATTTGACTGATGGATAACTCCATTTCTTTGATGGAATTATTAGCAGGAATCAGATTTGAAGAATGAGTGCTCCCAAGTTCCTGCTGTGTGATTGTAAAGGAGAATAATAATACACTACTCCATATGCATAAGGGCTTTTCCTCTGATGAATTCAAAGCGCTTTGAAATGATTCCAATAGGACATTTTGAGAATAAAGAATCAAAATTTTATTTTTCATATCATGAATTTTAAAATTCATGTGATCTGATTTCATCAGTTTCCCAGTGTTAACCCTCATCCTTCTTTTCCCCATTCTAACCAATTTTATGCCTCACAATCTGAAAGTGACATAATCATTGGTCCTGTGAACTGTTCCCCTGATTTGATTTCACCTATTCTCAATATTTTCTAATGCTAAAAGCTTCTTTTTTTTAGAACCAGACTGACCTGTATTATTTATTTATTTAAAGTTCTCTTTAGAAGGTTTTGTGTGTCATCTGTTTTTGCTCTTTTGGTTCAAGCATGATTTAATATGTCAACATTGGTTAGCTTAACTGCATTTGATTGTCTTCCATACTTTACTTACAAGGAGGCAGTTGCCTTTCAAGCATGCTGCTGCCCAGATAAATGAAATGTCACAACAATGAGGACCCTTGTTTTGTGACAGCAGTAGCTTTCTTTGACATAGTCAGTGGTTAGAAAAGAGGGTGGGAAGAGAATTTAAACAGTAATAATTGAGTAGACTGAAGTCAGGTTGGTGTTCTTCAGATCCACATACATAAGAGCCAATAAAATTATGTACATAAACTTGGGGGAACTTCACTCTTCATGAAGGTGAAAAGAAATTTAAAACTGGAATAAGAAAATAATTTCCACTATAGAGGAAAAAATATGTTGAAAGTTTCACCAAAAATAATGCTCAGAGATAACACCTTATATTTTTAGTCTGATTTCTTCCATACCTTATTTCCAGGTGCTTGGTTGTTATTGCTGTCAGTATATAACATTAGAAACCAATCCATATAAAAAAAAATTCTACTGTCTCCCACCATAAAAATTATTTATGATTTAAAAACCTGGGTTAGATTTTAAACACTGGAGCCTCATGAAGCTTAGTACTTGGCACAAAGAAAATGCTTAGTACATGTGCCAACCTAAAAGGCTAGTTGAGGCACAATGAATGTGAGAACAGAGTTTATTTGAGCCAAAATGAGAATGTCCACCTGGAGTAAATACACAGTAAATTTATTTATCTGCCCAGAATAAATGTTACCAAAATGACATCAAGAGGAGTCTGGTTTAATAGAAGAAGAAGAAACAAAAATTAACAAGAAGAAGGTTAAGGGCAAATAGGCTACTAGAATTGCTGTGGTTAACAAGAATGGCACAGGTGACTGACTGGTCATCAGTTACTTATGTTCTACATTCAAGGTAAGAATTGAATTAAGTAGGGACAACATGCTTTCCAATTATTTATCATACTAATGGCATCCCTATGTCTACAGGGAACTAAGTTGAAGCAGTTAGAGAGGTTCAATTAACCAGATCATAAGGCTTCAAAATAAAAGAGAATGTGAAGATTGTCCCACAAGCCATGTCTATCCACCAGGCCTGATGAGAGTTTGCAGATTCCCCTCTATTTTATTGATTTATTCATATTCTTTAAAAATCTTAAAGCAAACTGGACAACAGGAGCTTGCTTAGTTGACCCAGTTTGTACCAGGGTGTTGTCAAAGCCTTTAAATGACTAAGTGGTTGAATGTTGTTTATATTAGTGGAATCATCAAAACTTGAATTTGATTTAAGGAATAAATAAAGTAGACCAACCAGGCATGTTGCAGATGATTAAATGTGTATTACAGTACTAGTGAGATGATTAATAAGAAGCCTTAATCAGGAACTGAAGGAAGAAGAAATTAAGCATTCAGAAAACACAAGAGTTGGGTGAAATCTCTGAGTTTTAAAAATTATGATGAAGGTGAGTCTTAGCCAAGGGCAGCCTGTCATCATCAAGGGAAAGACTGGCCAGAGCATTCCCATGATCAGACCTCAGGAGGGCATAAGTTATTTTCATTTGAAGTTAGAAAGGAATGGAATTAAAGCTGAGGAGAAAAGGACCTTGTTCCTAGAAAATACATAAATGGGCCAAAGGGAATAGTTTAACTTTCAAGTGGAGTGTAAAATGCAATAATATACTAGAAATAATGGGAATTTTAAGACATAAGACCTAAGATTTTGAATAGCAGAATTGTCAGGATATTTTAACTGAGGTGGTAAGTCAGGAAGAAGGGTTGACACATATGCAAAGAACTGCTAGTAGGCCGGGCATGGTGGCGCATGCCTGTAATCCCAGCACTTGGGAGGCTGAGACAGGAGGATCGAGAGTTCAAAGCCAGCATCAGCAATGGCGAGGCACTTAGCAACTCAGTGAGACCCTGTCTCTAATAAAATACAACAAAGGACTGGGGATGTGGCCCAGTGGTCGAGTGCCCCTGAGTTCAATCCCTGGTACCAAAAAAAAAAAAAAAAAAAAAAAAAAAAAAGAACTGCTAGTGCCTGTATTGTTAAGTTTTATTCATATTCTCTTTTAAGCTTGACAACATCCTGTGAGCCAGTTTCTGGGGCAACTAAAGCTTAGAACATTAATTTTACTAAGATCACACAAACTAAAGCCATAAAGTAGCAAAATGATGGGCTGGGGTTGAGGATCATTGGCCGAAGGATTTGCCTAGCATGTGTGAAGCACTGGGTTTGATTCTCAGCATCATATATAAGTAAATAAAATAAAGGTCCATTGACAACTAAAAAAAAATGTAGCAAATGACATTTGAACCCAGATATGTTTGTTTAATATTCTATGCCTTTCTATTATTTTGTGCATTTTTCCTTAAAATGCAGTTGAGTCAATTATGTCATCTGGCCTCAAGTCAGTTGTGAGCTTTATGGGTTATCTGTGTGAGCAGTACTGCAGATCAAATGAGGGAGAGAGGCACCCCTAAAAGACCTGGGAACAAGAGCATTTTTGGTGGGGAGGTTCTGCCCACGTGTGCTCATACTGAGTGAAAAGACTGCTGAAGGTGGCTCAAAAGGAGGAATAGTGCAGTGGCTGGGAACGGAACAAATAAGCAAAGTAAGGCCAAGTGAGCACAGCAAAGCACCACAATAAAGGACATGCAGGGTGCTGAGGCCCCTCCCCTGATCCATTGAGGCACCACAATTAGGCAATACAAATAGGAACAAGATGTCTTACATCTTTTTTCTGAGAACTTCCAAACCTGGGGACGAGGAACTTTTGGCATATGCCCAATATACATGTTGTATTGAAGAGAGAAGTTGTGTCAATGTGTTAAGAATTCTCTATCTGGTTCCCACCTTTCTGTTTTTTACATTTCATGGGCATATAAGTTGCTTTGAGTTACTTGCCTGTTGCCATAAATACCACAGGAAAACTTAAACAATATATATTTTGGCTTCTGAATATTGAAGTATCATTTTATTCAAGTATTGTGTTGTATATTTTGTTTTGTTTCACATGGAGGGTGTGGTATGGAAGCAATTAAACAAAACTTTCTTGTAATATGAGTGGGGAGCCTCTGTCAGGATTCTGACTTGGGAGTTTCTGCTGCACCTTGTGGCCAAGACCAAATCTTGAGATTGGTCCTCTGGACAATGAAAAACCTAAAGGATTTACCTCTCCCCACCAATTCTGAAGATTTTGAAATCACCCAGCAGGTCCAAAGTTTCCTACTTGAGGAGACTTCTATTTTGAAGTATGTTCATGTCATTCTTGATGGTGGGAAGTGGAAAAGGAATAAGAATCCAAAACTAAAGCAATAGGAAAGCCAAAAATATCAGCAAATGTAACTTTATAAGCAAGACAGTTCAGTTAAAATAATTGTTATTTCTCTGTTGACTAATCTAAATTTAAAAATCACCCTAATAAGAAAGGCAGATGTTCTTATGTTCTAATGAGGAAAATGAGATCTATTACAGGATTAAAAAAAAAGTTATTCATGCATTATTAGACACAACTGTATGCTAGATATGTAGAAAACTATGTAATCTTTTTTTTTTTTTTTTTTTTTTGTGGTACCAGGGATTGAACTCAGGGGCACTCGACCACTGGGTCACATCCCCAGCCCTTTTTTTTTTTTTGTATTTTATTAGAGACAGAGTCTCACTGAGTTGCTAAGTGCCTCGCCATTGCTGAGGCTGGCTTTGAACTCTCGATCCTCCTGCCTCGGCCTCCCAAAGTGCTGGGATTACAGGCGTGTGCCACCGCGCCCGGCGAAAACTATGTAATCTTGACAATAGCACAGCCAGACCAATACTATTGTTTCTATATTACATTTGAGGAAATTGAGGCTGATGTAGATTAAATATGATTCTGAGGAATTCTCATTTAGTAGTTAAATTCAAATACAGTTCAGTTAGGCTTTAATGGATATTAACCTTACGTTTCTAAATTCTCAGAATTTTAATTTAAAAATAATTAGTTTAATTATTAGATTTATGTGTTGGGTTAAATGTATACACAAAGGACAAGTATGGGAAAGATTGTAGTACTGTTGTGAAAGAAAATAACTGCCACTTACTTTAAAAAATTCAAAGATCAACATTTGCAATTGCAGGATAAAGCATAAAGTAACAAATTCTAGATATGTGTATAGTCAGTAATGTTAAAGAATCACAACTGAACTCAAGATTGTACAATTATTATATAACTTGAATACATAACTTATATTGAAAAAATTACATAAAATGTGGTACAATTATAAGGAATTGGTAATCGGTAACCACTTTGAAAGTACAAAAGATTATAGTTTCATATGATACAAATAAATATATCTGCAATCAAACACTAATAATATTAAGTGATATTTCCTCTTCATATATATAATGAAAATTGTGTAGGAATTGAGAAAATTTGACTGCAAATCTAATTTCCCCAAGGCCAGTCTATGTGTGTGTCTGTCTCTCTCTTGCCTGCTTTCTCTTTGTCTCCTTCATTCCTTCCCTATCTTTTCCTGCTTCCTTTATCCTTCTTTCCTTTCCTTGTTTTTCTTTTATAACACATTATTTTCCTCACTCTGAAGATTTTATTTTTTTTATTTTTTGTATTTTTCAGTGTATTTGAAGTAAGAAAAAAAAAAAAGAAAAGGTTGGTGGTCTTTCTCAGTTTTAGAATGACAAATATTACCACCAATTTTTACATTATAAAACCCTGTTACAGGAAAATGTTTCTTGCTTCTATTTTATTAAACCAGTTTTCAATTTGTAACAAAATTTTTAATGCTTCTTAGAGCTTATAGGTTTATAACCACTGATTATATCAACATTTCAGGAGAGTTATACAGTTCAGTGTGACTGTTTCTAATAATCTTCAGATTTCCTTTCTCTCTTCTAAGAACTCTTTCTTTTTGCAGTCCTGGAGACAGAAAAGATTTCCTTTTAAATCTATTCCGTCATTTCAGCTTCTCTACTACCAAAATGAATATATCCTGCTTAAAACTCAGAAAAGCACCAACTACTTTACCTCTCAGGTTAATTAAAAGACAGTTGGGAAATATTTTTCCTTTCTAAAGTAGTTATTTGACCTTGAAAAACTCTGAGGCCTAATTCCCAGAAAAGATTTAAAAGTAGATTGTTGTTTCAATTTTTTCTTTTTTGCAGTTCTTAATATTCTTTTCTAAACCTACTTCATTATTTTATTGTTTTGATTACTTCAACTTATATTCTCTTAATTTTTTTTGTTTTCCTTTCATTTTAAATTTTCTCTGCTATGTATTAATTCCCTTCATTTCAGTACCTTGCTTGACTCCTTGAGATAATCTTAAATTGATTCCTAAAGAGAAACTGTCTTGGCAATTGTTGCCTCTTTCTTCCACAAGAAGACACTCTCTTATGTTAACTCAGAACCAGGAAAGAAGGTGGAACTATTGCAGTATATCAAAACATAGCCTGGCTCATAACTATTTTACTAAATGTACTTAGGAATTTTTCTTTACAACAAATCAATCCTTTCTGTTCAAATAAAAAACAAGGATAAGTAAGTTGATGATTTAAATCATACTAATAATTCCTGCCCAACACTTTTACAGCAAAGTCTATGTGCCACACACTATTCCAAGCAGGTGCTATATTTTAAGTTTGATTAAAAAAAAATAGAGAACGGTAACAAGGATAGCAGTTAAGTAGTTGAGTTGAACAAAACCATGGGTCAGAGTCTCTGCTGTTAACTACTACACTGCTCCAGAATTGGAGAGACCAGTATGATGTGTTTTATTAGAATTGATTTTACCCTCTCTCCAAGTTTTTCCTTGATTTTCCTAACAAAGCTTTTGGAAAACAGTTAAAAAGAAAGGAAGGAAAAAGGGAAGAAGAAAGGAAGAAAGGAAAGAATGAAGGAAGGAAGAAAGGAAGGGAAAGAAAGAAATCCCAATCCCAATCCCATATGACTGTATATGTAAAAATTATATGAGTGATAAATATTTAAATAGAAAGCCTTTGTAACAGTATTCTCCTAAAATGTTCTTTTGGGTATAATCTCACAAACACTTAGGTACTTGAAACTATTTTTCTCCTAAAGAGGAAATAATTCATATAGCAATAATTTCCATTAACATGCCATTGATGTACATTCAAACTGTCTAAAATAAACACACATTATTACAAACCAGATACAATTAGTTTTATTTAAAAATATTAATATTGAAGTAATGTATACCCATTTCCTTTAGGTATTAAGTTTTTGTTTTATCAGTTTCATTCACTGCTACTTCGCAATGCACAGTTGAGAAAAGATCGATGTATGTAAGTGTACTTTGTCCCACTTGAGCACTTTTTGTAGGGCAAGATATCTGTGTCGTCCCACCCCAAAATGATCTTTATTATCAAACTCTTACAAGGGATTTTATAAAATAGAAATTTGTGAAATATTTTTATTTTAAATATACACCTAAATGATAGTTTAAATTCTATAATTGAAACAGTAAAGTTTGATACTTTCAGTTGAAGATAATTCTCTCCTCTGGCTTTGCTTTTAGTGTTTAACCAACAGTCAAGGGGAAGTTCTGGATTTGAACACATTGAGTTCATGATTGAAGAAAATTTTCTCATCTGCAGGTTTTTGTTATATCTTATCTATTTAATTCATTTTATTATTTTAAGAGGAGGGAAAAAGCCTTGCATAATAGAATGGAAAGACTGGATATAAACTGTAGGGATTTATTGTGTTAGTTGGATTGTTTATGTATTGATTATTTTAGTGATATTTACCAAACTAAATATCTTAATATGTATGAAGAGATGACATTATTTATACACAAACACACACACACACATACATTTATGTGTGTGTATACATATGTATGGGTATACATATATATGTATATGTATATTTATATTTATGTATTTAACCTACCTTTGGAAAAAATTTTTATAATCAATTTATTTTATGTGAAAACCAATACAATTTGTATTTAACCACCTTTTGGAAAAATTTTTTTCTTTCTCATTTTAAAAAAATCAAATTTTATGTGTTCTGAAGGGTGATAACCACAAGCCATAGGGAAAAGTGCTGGACCACATTCAAATTAGCCTTATTGTTCTATGATATCATCCTGGAGTACAAGGTTAATTAGTACCATAGGCAATATGCATTATTCATTTCTGCAATCAGGCTTTTATTCTGCTGGGTCTTTATCAACTGCAAATTGTTGTTCTTCTCATAACAAAACCTTGATAAACTATTGTCATTTTTAATTTTACTGAATTATATTGGTAATATATACATTAGTTCATACACTTTAAGCATTCTGAAGGTGCCATTCCAATCCTGAGAAACTGACAGTATAAGATTAAAAATGAATGTCCTAGTCTGTAGGACAGAAATGTTCAAACAATAAATTATTGTTGCTTATTGTAGATTCTTTTTTCCTTTCTTTCTTTCTTTCTTTCTTTCTTTCTTTCTTTCTTTCTTTCTTTCTTCCTTTCTCTTTCTTAATTTTTAACTCATTATCTTTCTATCCTATAGAAAATGTTTTGTAATATTGTGCTTAGTGGCAACACTTTATCCTTAAATAATTGTTTTTCAAATATTTTTGTCATTAATTTTCTCTCTCTCTCTTTAGAATAGATTCCCTGATAGCAGAACTTTCATAAATTTTGTCCTGTTGTTTATCAGTAGCAGACAGAAATGGCCTATAGTTTAAACATATTTTTCAATGAATTTAATAAATATCCTTATACATTTACAAATAAGAATATATGTCTATTGACCAACAGTTTATTGCAGGATTAAAAACCAGGAAAGAATTGTCTTGTTTTAAGAATAAATTTTATATTTTACATCTTATGTAGAAAAGACAAAGAAAGGAAAGATGTAAATAATGTCAAAGGTAATACAGAAATGAGTTATTTATTAAGTACATAATTCAAATTTGTAGACTCTGAAGGTTGACGAGGCAGCAGCAATCGATAGTGATTTTTCTTGATTCACCATCACTGTGGACTTTTTAGTAAATAGAGGCAAGTTGGTAAATTTCTACCTTACCTATTTTTTTCCCCAGAAACCAGATTATGATTACCCACAAACAACACAGCTATGAGCCAATTAGAAGAGATATTGAGATTTAGTTTTAGCTTTTCCTCTTTTCCTAGGGACTATATTTTCCATATCTACAGATATTTCAGTAGCTTTCATTTATCTGGCACCAGTTATCAGAAAATTTCAATTGCCACAAAGTATTTCAGCTTAATGCTTTTTGATAATTTGCCCACATTTTTTTTCCCTTATAGGGTAAGATAAGAAAAACTTTAGGGTTGTTGTTGTTGTTTTTCTTTTTCCCCAGTCACTACTCCCTTCTGATATTCACAAAGGTGGAATCTTTGCCTTCCTATGGAAAAGAAAATAATAGAAATATTTTATAAGCAAGAAATACCTGCTCTTGCTTCTGTGATACATAGTTTTTGATTTAATTTTTTTTGTTTTAATTTAGTTTAAATCTAAAATCTGAAATGTTATTCAAGGTGTAGTTAAAAATACACTCTACACTGTGTCAGCCTAAGAATAGAATTGTGGCATCCATAAAATCAGTCATAGCTTATCTTATGGAAAATTTTAAGCATATCTAAGGAATCACAAAATCAATGTTGGTTTCAAGCTATTAAATTTTTATTTTCCCCTCAGAGTACATTAAAAAATTCCTTTTATGATTTATTTCATTTTATAATTAATTCAGAAATGTAATCAAGTGGAAGAACATTTCTATATGCTTCATAGTGTGTGCATCAAAAGAAAAAAAATTGGAGATACATTTACATAAACATTTCCCTATTATCAAAACATGAACACTTTCTATGTTTTCAATTAATCTTTATTAACTCAAATGATTTTTCCAGAATTTCAAATGTCTATTTGTAAGAATTGTAAACAATTGTTGAAACTCTTGATTATTTATCTCATGATTTTAGCTTTCTAAAAAATGATGTGATTCCTCATTGAATCACACCAGCTTGAACTATTAGGCACTATTGTTCTGAATCCAACAAACCTGAAGACTGTATTGAATGTGAGGAAAACAAATGTAACAAGTAACAATTAGGAATTTTCTTTTTAATTATTCTTAACTTCCTTTCTAATTTTGCAAGTAGGAAATATTTTGAAACCATTATAAAGCATTAATTATCATGGCAAAATATTCTGAATGTAGGGACTTTTTTTATATTCATGTGTCTCACATTGAAATGTTAGTAACTACACCTAACACATTCCTAAATCCTGAGATGGTATATGGCTGTTTAAGAAACTAAGCAAAACTGCCCACCCAATTATTTTTAGTTCTACACAGAACAACTCCTCCTGCCTTTTATTATTCATTTATACCTAGGAAACACTGACAACATAATGAACACTATGGAACAGTAGAAATAATGTATTCTCATGCCAAATTGCTTATTTAGTTATTTTGTAATTAAAAACAATATAATTCCCTCAAGAATTTTGAATAATCTTTAAATTTTTAAAAAATATCAAAAAAGTACTGCACCTGTTATCCATACAAATAAGCCTTTATATAGCAAATTATATCATAAATTAACATATTGAAACACCAAGTAAAATAATTGTTTCCTACTTTAAGCTACCTTTCCTATTTTAAAGACTAATTGAGACCAAATTACTATAGTATTCGATTATTTCCAAAAATGCAATCTTACTGCTTTTAATAGCAAGCTTTAACATTTACATCAATGGAATTCTTCATATAAGAAAGTTATTATTATAGACCTGGGAAACATGTTAGAATGGGCTATAGGCAGTATTAAGGGTGAATTTTCTAATTCTTCTGTTTTCTTAAGTTTGTTGCCAAATTATTTTCTAAAATTTGGTGCTAAACATTGTGTACATATTTGTTTGTGAATCTTAAAGACATGTTTTCTAATGTGTCCTTCCTTCCCCTCCTTTAAAAAAATAGCATATACACGTTTACTTGCATAAACTGAAATATTTTACTTCATGAAACTTTAATTTTCATGCATTCATTACATATTGGAAGTTTGTACCAGTGTTCAGTATAGTAGTTACTATCAATATTTTGCACTGCTCATGTATCAAGGGCTCAGATGATTGAGAGCATGTGCAAATGGAATAGTTGAATGACCTGTGTATATGTGTCCCTCTGATTACCAGGACTGCCCAGGCCCAACACTCCCTGGTTCCTGTCCCAGGCTGAGTTCCAGGGCTAGCTGTACCTGTCCAGAATTCTAATCCTCCACCTGTGCTGTTACTAACTTTTTCATGGGAGAGAAGAAGAAAGGAGAGAAAACCACTGCTATCATTTTATCTGAGTAAAACTCTGGGAAGAACTTTAGAAGTAGCAAAAGTTACCTGGGCTGTGAGGAATTTTTTTTTTTTTTTTTTTTTTTTTTTTGGCAGAGGGAGTGTGGTACCAGGGATTGAACAAAGGGGCACTCAACCACTGAGCCACATCCCCAGCTCTTTTTGTATTTTATTTAGAGACAGGGTTTCACTGAATTGTTTAGCCCTTGCCATTGCTGAGGCTGCTTATGAACTCGAGATCCTCCTGCTGGAATTATAGGCCTACGCCAAGGAGCCCAGTGTGAGGGGTTTTTTTAATTTATTTTTTTTTAATATCCTGCCCTCCAAAACAAAACAGCTGGGGGATGGGGATGGAGATGGTTTTATATAAGAAACTCTGCATATAATCTGAAAGAACTGGAATCACATACTAAAGGAGGGTGAGGAAATCAGAGCTGAGTTAAGACATTAGATGTAGACATTCATATATTATGACTATATAGGTACGTAGAGATATCATAAGTAACTCATTTTTGTTTATAAAGTTATTTATAATTGGAATTATTTAATTATTCAGCAAACATTAATTAATTCAATTAGGTGCTATATGGTCTTCTAATTTTTGTTGATACAAATGTGATCAAAGAACAAATGATTTACCCCTAAGCCTGGCATAGTGGAACACACCTATAATCCCAGTGACTCAGAAAACTAAGGCCAGAGGATTCCAAGTTCAAGGCCATTCTCAACAACTAGCAAGGCTGTTGTTGAGAACCTGTCTCAAAACAAAAAATAAAATGGGTCGGGGATGGTAAAGTACTCTTGGGTTTTAATAACCATTAAAAAAAAAAAAAAAATCAATTCCCCAGTTGGTTACATTCCAGTCTTGTGTGATGGAAACATGACAGGACTTGTAAAATGGATTTCAGATTTGATGCTCAGCACATACAATCCATATGACATGTTTTTTTTCTTTAAAGTGATTTCTAGAAACTGTGGCTATATATCTACTGATATTTTAGAATATAGGGTGTGTGTTGCATTTTTTCATTTATTTATGTTTTTGTGTACTGAAATTTGTGTTGTGTGTAATGTATTTCAAATTAAAGCCTGAATAATAACAAACTTACAAAATTTGGTTAAAATTTTATTATAGGCAAGGGAATAATAAATAAATTGAGCCTAAATTATAATTCTCTAAATAAACAGATTGAGAACGTATTTCCTGTGTTACTCTCTAGCAGCCATATCAATCACTTCTGAGACTCCATAAATGCATAGCAACTTGTTTCACATGCTACTGTTATTACACAGCAGATTTTTTTTAATCACATAAAATGAAAATATTGTCAATGATTTATAAATGTCTTTGCAGCGAACCACCTAATTTTCACAGGAATGAACATAGCTTAAAGTATTACTTTAAAAAGATAACCTTAGAAATGCTTTGGTCCAACAGATAAAACTTACCTTTAAATTAGAGATTTTTCATACAAATTTTGGAAATTAATATATATTTAGTTAATATAATGTTCACTCTTAGGAGTTTGAAATTATACCAACAACAAATTAAGCCTAATTCTATGTTCAGATATGAAAACAACAACAACAACAACAATAATAATAATAATAACAAGAAGCAAAAACCTCACCTTAAGAAATGATTCCTAACAAATCCTTCTTTTTTTAGTTGGAAAGAAACTGCCCATGAAAACATTCCATCAGGAACAGTGATAGGAGCTTTTTAACTGGTCAAGTGCAGAGTTTTGTTTCGCCATTTCTATGGAGTATAAAATGCATCTATTTCTAAATGTAGAGAGGTTGTCATTTCCAGCTGACGGACATGGTGCGGGTGGCAAGGGACCAGGCATTTGCATAGAGTATCAAGTCACAGCCTGAACTCCCAGTGGTGCTACTCCAAATGCCTGCCTGTCCTAACTTCTTGAACTTTTCATATGTGTCCAGGGTGAGAGATTTCCCAAGTGAATAGAGTTAAAAAATAAATGACAACCCATAGTGGGATATAAGAAAAATATAGCAAAATATGTAGTGAGTAGCAGGAAATTTTAGTATTTCATTTTCATGTTTCACCCTGAAATACAAGCATAATACCAGGATGGCACTTAAATGATGTAGTACAAATTTGCCTTAGTTAGATAATTCAGTGGTTGGTCTGAATATAGGTGCTACCCATTCTAAATTTCTATATTTAAGCACTAGCTTTTTGGAGCTTGACAGATAGTTTTACTGTGTTTGAATTCTTTATTGTGCTACATTCTACAGAGCATACCATCCTTTTACCTATCACTTGCTTTCTAAATGCCTGATATATTACATGAATTAAAGTTGAGAGAAATGCTTGTGACAATGCTATAAATGATAATTGCACATTCCACATACTTTGTAGTTGTTAAATTATTTCACCTTGCCAATTTTCCCTCATAGATGGAGAGTTCTGTACTGGGGATGTTTCTAGAGGCTAAAGGTTTTGGTCAAAACTGGCAAATGTCATGTCCTTGATTAATTTTATGTAATTATTTCTAATAGAGTTCTCACTGTCTCAGGGTGGTGGAGGTGAGATTGCTATTAGGTTTATTAATAGGCTTTTAAAATGTTTTTTTAGAACTAAATCTCATTATAACTTGGCCTTTTCATAAGGTGAGGGGAAGGAGTGACAGAGTTTATATGTGGAAATAAACCAGCATAATATTTCCATCATTTTTCAGTGTTGGGAGGAAAAATGTTGAAACCTGAATGGGGAGTCCTAGTAGGTAGTATTCAGGCAAACTAAGATCTCCTTGTTGAGGTAGGGCAGTAAAGGGGAGAAAGGATGGGTGAGTTCTATTATAACATAGCTTAGGGGTGTGGTTTGGTTATCATGAGAAAGTACATATAGGGCTATTCAAGTTGTTGGAGGCTCAGCTATTTGGATAACTGGCCATCCAAGTTTTGGGGCAGCAGAGATGCTGCAAAATGGGTCAAGTTTCAGAGGGGAAGGGAAGGATTATTGTAATCGTTTATTTTGATCTTTTCTCTGATCTACTCACTTCATGTCCTTGTTCATACTTCCTATCAATCGTTACCATCTAATATTGCACAGTTCTTTATATCATTTTCCTGGATTTATTCTTTTCTATGCCTTGCAAAACTTTTGCCCATAATTTAAGACTTACTTGCTCTTTGTGGGATAGTGTTTATTGAAATTCCATCCCTGTACTAGCCTCTCCACCTTTTGTCTACAAAGAAAGGACTGCCCAGTAAAACCAGATTTTTAAAGTATTACAATTTCTCTAACTCTGATCGTCAGCTGCACATCAGATACCAGAAACCCCATTTGAATTTTCAGGGATTTTTATAGGAAAAGTCAGTTAATAATAGGACTTTGCAGAAGCACATTATTTCTGGAGCAACACTGAATCATTTTGTCATGGCATTTAATATTCTGAAAAAATGATAATATTTCACTGTATTTATATTACTAGCAATTTATCTAATAATTTGCCCTTTATTGGACATTTAAATTATTTTATCTTCCTTGTGGATTGATGTTTAAATAAATTTTAACCATATTCATTAAATATTTCTTATAGAAACATAAGGATATGAGGTATGTATTTGGGAATTTTTTAGAATTTTTGAATGATATTTGTGTATGATAAAAGTTGTTTGCATAACTATTAGCAGACAAATAATAAACAATCATGAATAACATGTCTTCTTAATTTAATTTTTAAATTTTTAGGTCTCTTCTAACACATTTGTCAGATGGCATGTACATAACCTGAAATCCGTTGCCAGAGACCTAGATTTTCAACCACAATTGCTATGCAAACTTTTTAGCTAACATATGGCTCATTATACTATTAAAGGTGACAGAAATTGATGTGTGTCTTTTGCACTATCTGAATTCTTTCCCTTCATTTCACATATAACTGGGATGAATCATGCTTGGAAGCTTTTAGATGTTATTGGGGTTTAAGTTTAAATATCATGCCTCCATCCTATTCCTAGGCCATATGTTTAATTCCATAATGCTTGCATTAAAGTGTAGGAATATATTAAAGTGAATAAAATAATAAAAAATAATTGGGATGATATTAACATAAAAATAAAATTATTATATCTGTAAGCATTATATATTTGAAAACTAATTGCAAAATGGTTTTAAACAATTCTGTGTATTCTTGGCTTGAGCCTGGAAAATAGCTTCATTATGTAGGGGGAAAAGATTGAGAGGAATATGAGAAATCCATGATCTGTTTCTAAAATGGTTATCAATGAGTAAAAACAAACAAACAAACAAATTAAAAAACACAATGCAAGATGCAGAAGTAAGCTTCATAGTTACCATTATTGCATGATTAAGTTATTTTTTCCTTATTCCTTAAGCACTTATTTTTATTTTCTTCGGAGCTCTTTAGGAGACATTTGACTCATGAGAAAATGATTCATATATATATAATTTCATTGCTTTAGGAACAAAATGTTCACTACAGTCAGGAATTATTTCTAAAAATATTTTCAGCTATATCATCAGAAAAAAAATGGAGACAAATAATCTCCTAACTCTTTCACCTTAATATTTACTTCATTATAACATTTTTATTAATTCAGAAATTACTTTAAATGAGCTAGCACAGAAATTGATATAAAATTAAAAAGTATATGATTTGTTTTGGAGAATTACTTTTCTAATATAGAATACATAAGATGATTTTGAGATGTTTGCTCTAATTTATTAATTTTACAATATACATATAATATTTTAAAATCTAATTAACTTGGAACAAAAATATTGAAGTGCTATTAAACAATTGTAAGAACCAGAATTTTGGCAACATAGAAAACAAAAATAAAAGAGAACAAAACAAAATCTGAAAAACATCCTTTAAAAAATATGTGCCCTTTTTACCAAAATATACATTTGTATAAAAAGGTATTTAGGACATCAGAAATCAAATTAAGTTAAAAAATAAGTTTTGTGGGTGCCACAGCTAACAATCTAGAAAACAAAGATTGGAAAACATGAATATAAATGATATATTATTTGAGAAATAAATCTGTCCTCTCTCAATTCCTTGAACTTATTCGTTTTTTGGTCTCATTTAAGTGTTGCTGTTTAATAAGAAAACACTGAAAAATTGATGTATTGACATTTTCTTTTACGACCTAAAGCACTTTGATGTTATTTCAAAAAAAAAATACCGTAATAGTCCTGTTTTAAATTTTATGGTATTCTGTTGTCTATTTTAATACTTATTGACTTAGAACATTTTTGGAATATAAATTTTTAGAACTTTTTAATGAGCCATACTATGCATTTTACTCATAGGTGGGTCATATTTTTTGTAAGTGGGCCACATTGAGGAGGAGGAGGACAAAGAGGATAAGGAGGAGGAGCTGGCTAGAAGACATGGTCTTCATGCTCTTCCTGGGGATTTGAACCCAGGGCCTTGTGCATGCAAGGTGAGCACTCTACCAACTGAGCTATATCCCCAGCCCTCTTCTGGTTCTATCATGCAGTCTTTCTGGAGAAAACATGACATTATATCACTGATTGTTTTACCTCTACTGCTTTATCCTAATATATATCATCATGTAAATTTATTATTAAAGTATGATAAATTCCTTGTATATTAAGATTTTAAAAATTGATTTTGATTGGTGAAGTATAGTCAGAGATTGAAAATAAAAATCATGTTAATCACTTAAAATATAACACAGACAAAGCAATCTTGCCTGGGAATACTATGATTTTTTTATGTGTGTTATAATAGTATTGGATATCCATAATAATCTGTGTTTTCATCTTAGAAGGTGATGGCTCCTCTTTCGTTGGTCTTCATCCTAAAAACAGGACCTTTTCTTTGTCATACAGCAGTGAAACTTAAATGGTAGATAAAAGAAAGGAGAGCTGACTAGGGTATTAAGTTTATTTCAAGATTCAAACAAAGGAAGACCAGAAGATCATTTGGGTATGACATGTATGAAACTAGAATAAAGGGGAGATGGTTAAAAAAAAGGCCAAGGCCACCACCCAAGTGAACTATAGCCAACTGACCAACATTGAGACTGTCTGACTAGACTCAGAAAGCAGATGCTACTATCTTTTAACTTGGAAATGACTTTCTTTTTCTTTCTTTCTTTTCTTTTCTTTTTTTTTTTTTTGGTGGGGTGGCAGTGGTGGTACCAGGGATTGAACTCAGGGACACTCAACCACTGAGCCACATCCCCAGCCCTGTTTTATATCTTATTTAGAGACAGGGTCTCACTGAGTTTCTTAGTCCCTGGCTTTTGCTGAGGCTGGCTTTGAACTTGCAATCCTCCTGCCTCAGCTTCTGGAGCCACTGGGATTACAGGCATGCACCACCATGCTCGACTGGAAATGATTTTCTTAATGCTGCACTGAGATTGAATGAAACAGTCTGATGATAGCAGATTTTAATTAACACTTTATGAATTGCCTAAGGCACCAACACTGGTATAGTTTGGAATTAAGAGAGTACTTAAGGGCTCAGGTTTTTTTCTTCCTTTATTAGGGAAAGAAATATATCTTCAAGGTGAAAAAAAAGAAATCTCTCTGAACTCAATAGAGTACCTAAACTACCTGATTGCTCAGTGGTCTAGATTCCATTATGGTCTGTGGTATATACCTGGGGTCCTTCTATAATAAATGGAGATCACACACACCTATATACACAGACACACACACTAACATACTCACATACATTCATGTAGTAGATATTTTGTTGCTTACTTGAAAATTTGGGGCTATAGATATTTTTGTTGTTTACAGAAATCATCGCTACAGCAAGTGTATTTTGAACTTTTGCTAAGTGTTTGATTAAACCTAGGTGACTTTTATAGCCAGCCATGGAAGATGTTAATATGCTAAACCCTGGACTGGGGAACATTGCTTCAAGCTCAATATGCCTTACTAAGTTCCAGATACTAAATTTTGAGATGAAATGGCAAAGCTTGTACTCATATTAAAGATATATATATATTTAAAAATTACTAATATATGTCTATAACAAGTGAAGGATATCTAGTCACCTTTTTTTTTTTTTTTTTCATTCATATTTGAATTATATTCTCAAATTTTCATGTATATTTTGGGTAAAAGAAAATAACGTGTATCTTTAATCAACAAAATCAGTATTTTAATGGCTTTTAATTTATCTGGTTCCAATTCAGGCTAGCTCAAAAATACTTGTCTTCTATAAATAAATGAATTTTAACCCTCAAAACATTTCCTTAGTAACTTTAGGGAAGGGATAGATCTGTTATTCTGTTATCATGAGGGGATTTTTCTCTTATAATAGTTGATCTAACTACTTCTGAAATGTGCTTTTCTTTCCCCTCTCAAGTTTAAATTCATCTTTAAAAGGAACACTTAGAAAATAGTAGGGCTAATTCATATAAAAGAAAAATAGCTATTTAAATTAGTAGTGCACCACTTAACTTCACTTGCTCTTGTTATTTTTTTGAATTTGTAAATGTATTAGCATTAAAAACAAAATTATTTATTCAAATATGGTAACTCTATCCTGAATATTTTTGTTTTATGACCTTTAAAATTATGATAATGCTGTTATTTATAGCTTCACTGGCTATTAATCTATCTTCAAAGTGGAGGTTCATGATATAAATTTATGACACCTGCATGCTAAATTTATTATAGTCTATGAAATAATATTGGCAAGTTGAATGTTGCATTCAAACATGTTTTCTCTCATGTTTAGAAAAAAAATCAAGCATTTTTTTTGAAATCACTATCATGATAAAAAGTCAGATTTAGTGTTCAAATATAAACTGATATTTAATGATTGATTAAAAAATAGGTTAAACCTGAAGATCACTAGAGATACTATGACATTAAAAGTAATACAATACTTGTAACATTGAAAAATTCATTGAAGGCAGATTCATTTTATTTTTTGTTGGAAAGTATTTTCTCTAAACCACTTCAATGGTAATGTTTTTAAAAAGTATAAAAGCATTTTTTAGGATATTGTTCATATTGTTAGACTATTCCTGTCTTTCAAAAAATTATTTTATGAAAATAAATCATTCTTTGTAAATTGAATAGAGTAATTTTGCTATACTTGTTCATGTTTTTTTCTTAATATGGTACAATAAAACAAAAAAAAAATGAATGCAATGACATATATTACTAAGAAAGACAGATTTAGTGTTGTTTATTGATAAATTTTTAAATTTGAGCCCAGGGCCTTGTATATGCTCAGCAAGTACTCTACCACAGCTCTACATATCCATCCCTGTTTTATGGATGATGTTCAAAATGGAATTGTGAGTATATCTAACTTTTACATTCCAGGACAGAATTTTCCATGAATAGGGATATTAAAATCAAATGCAACAATAGTTTGGAAGATAGAATTGTATTAGGTATCCAAAAAACTCTACGTATTTAATTCTCAAATTCATTACTCAAGCAAAATAAGTATGTTTTCATGGTTTTTGTTCAGTTACTGTGTTGGAATAACATGTCAGTGAACTATAAGCCTTTGAGAAAAATTGAAAGTTGTTTGAAGAAAGATGCACAGACATTTCTCTAGAGCATAGAAAACTTGGAGTCATGGCCATAAATTTAACCCATGACAATAAAGAGCTTTTTAATGAAGTAAAACATGTTTTTTACTAAAAATAGACATCTTTATTTTACTGTCAGTTATTCATGACTGTAAGTATTAAACTGTTCCTGCACAAAGATTTTGAATAGGAGAATAAGCTAATCATACATTATATCTGTGAAAAACAGTCAAAGAAGGGGATTCATAGCTCGGAAGGCACCGGAAGGTCAGAATAAAGGATGAATAGAGTGGGACAATGTCAATTAAGACAGGACACAAATTATACAAGATTTACCTATTCTTCCTAAATTAGAAAGGCCCACTGATCCATACTTTGAGTTTCACTGAGTCAGTAGAACAAACAACTCAAGCCCTTTGGTTGATAGGTGTAGTCATTTTCTTTATTTTTAGTGCTTCTTGGAAAATATGCTTTTGGATATACACATTTAATGTGTATCTTTTAATGAAATACTTCAAGAATGAAATGCTTTGAAGAAATTTCTATTATATCAATTTATGAAATGTGATTTTTTAAAAATTTTACACTCATAGCATGGAAATAAATATTTTCAATCATCTGCTAATTCTCAAAGTTTGATAATTACACAAATAGATAAGAGTGAAATATTTATAGATGAGTGTATATGGCCAGTATATAGTTCCTTCAAATGTGTTTGTGAGACCTATAAGAGTTTGACCATGTGTGAATGAATATCCATTCATCAAACTTCCATGAAAAAAATATTTACATTATGAAACAAAAGGAACTATCTAAAAACTAAAAAGAAGTATAAAAATTCATTTTCTGAACAAACCATTATACATTTTAAGTGCTCTTGAGTTTGATGAGAAAAACAGTTTATAATAATTAGCATGCTGTCAGTTGCATTTCACTCCTGTTTAGAATATGAGTAGAGCAATACAGACAAGCCCTGAAACTAAAAAGAACAGGCAGGCATTGCTAACCAGCAGATGTTTCTATCCACCTCAGTGCTTTAGGACTCATACTTTCAGTGCCTGTACTGTGAATTAAATTGAATAGCACTTTTCTGCCTCTCTGGATTGCCATCAAAAAATATAAAGAATGAAATAAAGAATTAATGAAAGAAAAAAAAAGTAGGTAGAATTGAAGAAAGGGCATGAACTTGATTTAGCAAATGATTCACCATTGACATTGCAGCTTATTTCCTAAAGAAGTTTGTTAGGAAAAGATATCTCAGAAGAGTACTCTTTTCTGAGAGTGGATTTTTAAGGGACCCTGCAAGGTGTCACTTTGTACATTGCAATTGGATATGAAGAGTGTTAAGTGGTGCCCTGCAAAATATCTATATACATCTGCCAGAGCGAATTGTGTGTTTAATACACACTACAATTTAATCCATTTAGACTGTTATTATATTGTGACATGTAAACTGAACATCTTTGTTGCATGAATGGAATTGCTAAACAGAAAGAGGAGACCCCATTGTTTTCTGCCTTATAGACATGAGAAAATAGGGACAAAAAGCTCTTAATTACCATATTTTCATGTTGTCAAAGTAGGGCCCCCACAGAGGTTTCTTTGTAATGCAAAGGATAGTGGAATTATAAAAGACAAGTTTGAAAGATATTTTGAAGGAATTGGAGAATTCAAGGTTATAACCTAAGAATTGTCTACATTAAACACTGTAGTATTTCTAACATACTGTATTTGAAGAAAAGATCATCAAGTAGAAAAAAGAATAGAAATAGTCTCTCCATTATGTTTCCAAAGGAGAATAGGAATTTTAAAATAGTTTTTACTGTAATTGAAATTATAAGTTTTCAGGCAATTTTAAATTTAGATTAAAATTTTATTTGTTTTATTCCATTTTTTTCTTATACAAATCAGTCATTATAGAATGTTCTGGGTTGTATTTTTATTGCCTTTTGTGTATTTACTATTAGTTATAGTGCATAATATATAGTGTAATAAATATCGTTCAGAATTCCCTTAATTTTAAAGATTGTCTTGCTCTTTGAAAGCTATCGCTGTCTGGTAATGTATTTATTTTTCTTACATATATAGAAGTTTTATAATGTAATGAAAGCATAATGTTATTTGAAGTATTGGTTATAAAAATACAGTAATAAATAGAATCTTACATTTTTAGAAATAGAGATTGAACAAAAAATATTGAAGTAGAATACAATGAATTGGAATATGAGCAAAGTGAAAATAACTAAAGGCCATATTAGAAGTCTCTTTTTAAATTTTCTCTGGAAAATGTTGAAAACATCTTTTTTTAAAATTTTTAAATTTTTTTATTATTCTAATTTGTTATACATGATTGCAGAGTATATTTCATTTCATATTACTTATAAAGAGCACAATTTTTCAAGTTGCTGGTTTTATATCAAGTATTTTTACAACAATTGTGTCTTCATACATGTATTTAGGGTAATCATGGATAACGCAGTCTGCCATTATTCCTATCTCCTTGCTCCCCCCCTCTTTGTTCTATTTAAAGCTCTTTCATTCCTCTCATGTATCTTCATATCAAAGAGATCATTCGACCTTTGGTTTTTTTGGATTGGCAAACTTCACTTAGCATTATTTTCTCCAATGGAACACTACTCAGCACTAAAAGAGAATAAAATCATGGAATTTGCAGGTAAATGGATGGAGTTGAAAACATTTTTTCTAATTGTAAATTCCCCAATCTCTTTTTCTTATAGATATGAGTAGGAGTTTAGAACTTAAAAACACTTTGTGAAGGCTAAAAAGAGACTTGTTGAAGTGAAATTGGGTTCAACATAGTAGGCAACAAAGTTGAAGTGTTCTTTCCACAAGATTACATAATGATAAAATTTAGTTAGCTAGAGTTCTATTAACTTTGATCCATTTAGCAAATGCGTCACCATTGACACTGAAACTTATTTCCAAACTAATATGATTATGGGAAGCTAGGGATTTTGGAAGAGTTTTAGTTAATTTCAGTTAATTTTTAAGGAACCTATGGGGTGTCAGTATACTACAGTTAGATATGAAGAGCTTTAAGAGGCTTTCTGCAAAATATCTACTTCTTCCAGGCCTCCATCTCATAATTTTAATTAGCTGTATAACATTTGATGATGGGCTGTGTAATGAATAGGGGAAAATTATAGGCTACAATATGATTTGTTTCTGGATGCAACTGTGCAAAATTGGATCATAAATAAACAATGAGTGTATTTTAAAGTCAGTTTCAATAGACAACATTGTGTGTTAGAAATACTGGTAATAAGAAATAGAGACAACTGATAAGTAATGTTGTGCCCTTGCATTGTTAATTGTTTTTGTAAGTGTATATGTCCATCAACCTAAATGTAAAAATAGTTCTCTATCCTCATAATACTTCATCTCCCCCATAAAAGTAGATATTTGTCTATTCTTATAAGGATAGCAACTTCTTAGATACAGCTTTGGAGAAGAAGACATTACTCTGCTGATTGAATTTTTAATGACAGTACATCTAGCTAGGACGTATTTAAAATTTTTCGTAATGGGATTGGTGTTAATAGGAGCTTAAATCAGCTATATGTGTCTAAAAGGATATGATAAAAACAAGCTCAGTATACATGTCCAGGCTAGACAGCAAAATATATGGAAGTCTGTTCTGGATTCACAAAGTCAAAAATCATAACGAAATGAAGAAGAAGGGGATTAGTGATCTTGACCATCCTCTGATGTGATATGCAAATTTCAAGCAATTGGAACTTAAGCAATCACCCAGAATTTAACAGGAGATATACTTTAGGAGGGTTATTTGCAGTGATTGTAACATTTTAGTAAAAGTCTCTCTCTTGGGCTGAAGAACTTCTTTGGGCTCTTGGATTTTGAAGCTAATGTTCCTGTCTATGTTTCTATGAACAGCTTCAATTAATACAGGAGGAAAGCAGTTCTCTTTGAGTTATTTGAGGTAGTGAAATCAAAAAGTAAAATATGAATGCCAAGGTAAAAACCAGGCAGAAAGAAATCTTTTTGCTTGTTTATTTAAATATTTACAAAGCACTACCAAGAGTCAAGTTGGGTGAGTAATAAGTGATAAATTGGTTCAACACTTAACACTAGGCTCTTTAATTAGGGATCTATAACAAAAAATAAATGGTTTGAGAGGAAATTTTCTGGTAATTGTGGAGCATGTACTATAGTTATTTTGGTTTATTATCCTTGGATTTTTCTAAACAGATGGAAGAGTTCTGAATACATTCTATTGGTATTATTTAGTTCCTACAACTCTGTATATAAAAATTATTACATAAGATTTTTCAATAGGACAGAAAGAGGCGAATGGCTTTATTTTCCTCCAATTAAAAACTAACCATGTTTTCTTGTGCTAATTTCTAAATATTTTTATCAAAAGTGCTTGCCTCAAATCTTTAGTTTTCACACTGATTAAAAACAAGACAACAAGATGTGGTTTTGGTATTTTCTGCAGCACATGGTTTTCTGCTGATTCTTGTGTTCCCATAAGAGAGATATCTTGATATTTTTGCCAACAAATCTTTCTCTGACTCCCTTGCATAATGAACAGTATATCTGTCCCATGCATGGATATACAGTTGCAAAATTCCCTTATGAATTTTTTATATGAACTTTCTATGAAAATCAGTCCAGGGATTTGGGGGTATATCGCAGTTGTAGAGCACTTGCCTGTCATGCACAAGGCCTGTTTTTGATCTTCATCATGCATGTGTCGCGTGTGCGTGCGCGTGAGCACGTGCACACACACACACGCACACACACACACATAGGTACACATAGAAAACAAATTAAAGTATCTACAGTATCTCTTCTTGTGTTAATAGGAAATCTAGTTCCAAAAAAGACCAAATGCATTTTTCCTTCAAATTCAAGAGAATTTAAGTAGAACTTGAAAGTTGAGCATTATTCACAAGCATTGAAGAGAACATTAAAGCTCTCCCATGTGTTCAAATAAAGCAACTGTAGCATGACCTTAGGAGTTAAAATCTAAACTCTGGTCAGTTAATGTCAGTAAAATCCTATATACTGGTTGAAATGTGGGTACTCCTCAGTAGGAAGAAAATGTACAACTGAGATACATAAATTTCTTTGTCTTTGAAATAAAGCCTCAAAGTAAAAAAAGAAAAATTGAAATAAAAATTAAGGATCTACAAGTATGTGTGGATCGGTGTTCAGAAATCAGACCCAACTATGTATGTCACATAAATGCAATGCCTAGTGAGCCTAATTGTTTCAGGAAATGACAGCCAGTGACCTTCAAATGACTCAAAATTCCAAATCATTTGAAGAAACAAAGCTCTCTGGTATTCAGTTGAAGGTAGTTGACTTTCTGATAACCAGAATTAATTCAATTGCAGATATTGATTAGGTTATTTCTGAATATTTTCATACCAGATGGTTGCCAGAAATGTCTTGTGATATTACACCCCAGTGGGAAGTCTGAAGAAATTCTGCTGTATTGAGAGCAGGAAAGCAATTCTTTCTAGGCACTTATGTTATTTTCAATTTTCTGACATATCAATCTTGCTTAAAAATTATTTCCTAGAATGCCCCCCCTGCAACCTTTTGTGGTTCATTCCACCCTATGGTTTCCAAGAAATATACCACAGATCAATATATATATTTGGCTTTTAGTATAATGGAGGTACGTGGACTTGGTGATGAGTTGAGGCAGTGAAAGAGTTTAAATCAATACAATTTATCTTAATTCAATGGTCTAATGCTCTTGTTGCTCTCCCTTTCTGATTTTACTCAATCCATGCATTTATACAGTTGTGAGAAATAAGAAAGTGACGCTAAGATCAATGAACAACTTGGAGTCAAAAACACACTTTCCAGCTAAGTCATGCTATACTCTAACACTTTATACTTAGTCTACCCACTGCCTGCCTGTGTTTGCAAAGGATGGATTCAACCAGAGGGACATTGGGACTCTAACCTGTGTGTGTGCCTGTTACTTTGGATAACATCAGAATTTTGTACTTGCTACTGGAAGATTGTCTAACAAAATGGCATTTCAACAGTGCTGCTATAGGCATTAAGACATTTGAGAAGTTTTCCTCATTTTTGGTAAGGAAAAATTTAAAAGCTCATTTGATTTTTGAACAGGAAAATTAAATTTTTAATTTTTAACTCTTTTATTTTTGTCTTTTAATAAGAAAATTATTTGCCTATCATTCCAAATCTTCAAAAAAATCTAGCATAAAATCAGTTTGAATTTCCAATATTTAATCAGTATCAATTAATGTCTTATACTTATTAATGAAACAGCTTTAAAGTTACATTATCTTCAATAGGAGATGTTTCTTCCTGTCAAATTAGTTTGCAAATTAGTGATTTAAACACTATGGATGGACAAAGGATTCCCTAGGGGTTACTTGACCAATCAACATTGAGCTGTTTAACCAAATTCAAAGCAATGCCTTTTACTTAGGAACATGTTTTCCAAGCATGGAAATATTATCTGTATTCTGTATTAGTTCATTTATTCTTAGAATACCTTTTGAGTCACTTAACAAACAGGAAGTTTGTTAGGATACTTACGTGAATATAAAGATTGGGGGTTTACCTAGGGATCATTATATTACTTTTGTGATTTCTCAACTCCAGTGACTTAAAACAGCTTTGCAATTGGATGAGGGCAAGTTGACATGGATTGAAGTAAAAAGAAACACCACTGGCTTCCCCTATCACTTCCCAAATGGCCAGGCAACTGGAGTGTAAAAATAAGGCTATTTACAATAACAGTGATAAACACTTCTGTGCAATGATTTCACTATTCATGTCATCAGGGGAAGATGGTATAATTACAGAATAAAATTATTTGTAGGGGCTGGGATTGTGGCTCAGCTGTAGAGCGCTAGCCTAACAAGTGCACGGCCCGGGTTCGATCCTCAGCACCACGTAAAAATAAATGCATTGTGTACAACTAAAGCAAATAAATAAATATTAAAAAAAATATTTGTAAAGGTCTTCAGAATAATATACGGAAGGGAAAAATCATCTTCTTCATGGAATGAAAATTAAGTGGTGGTAAAAACAATAACAATATATTATTTCATAAAGGGAAACTAGCCTTCAGAAAATAGCATTACTAAGCTGTGCACAGAAGACTGTTCAAATGCAAAACAGGTATCTGGATAACTGTGTCAATTTTCCTTAAGATATTCCTTATTTGAAAAGGCTTATGTGATTATGGCAATAGCCAAATGATCATTTTATATTCCAGCTAGGATTGGGGAGACATGTTAGAAACAATCAATTAATGCGTTGTAGATTCCAAGGTGTAATAAATCATAATACTTCACACTTGCCCAGAATGTCAAGGTATAGAAATCAACCTTCCTCATTAACCTGCCAACCCTTTTCTGGGAATGGGAGGTTAAATTTGGACATTATTCCATTAGTTGTTTATGGAGTTAGGTGATATGCTTATGCACCAATACTGGAATTGAATATACATAGGAAATTTTAAAACAGTGCCCTCACATAAAACATATACCTTTTCAATCAAGACATTTCATCTTGTCAGAAATCAACCATGTAAAAGAAACTGCCAGCAACTGCAAAATCAGTTCAAAATTGTTTTGCAGCTATAGGAAATGAATAAATTCAGTCTAAAAGTCACTGAAATTGTTGGCGCTATTTTTTCTTTCTTTCTTTCTTTTTTTTTTTTTTTTTCCTGGAAAACATTCTAAAGCATTCTAATACCCACAATACTCCCCACACCCATAGAGGTTTGCACATAAGCTCAGAGGTCTTAAAAAATGTTCACCACACTAGGGAACCTGCTCAAGGAGCCTGCTAGTTAATAACTTCTAAAACCAAAGAGCTGGTAAAAATCTCTGTGAAAACACTGTTTTGTGGAGAGACCCCAGAGAACCCTCAAGGTTGCTGTTGAGAGAAGGAATGGCAGAAACCCTTAAAACAAATGATTTCCTGTCCAAGAGGAGCTTACTCACTGGTAGAGTGCGCCCTCAGATGGGGATGGGGAGCCTCCACTGCCCACTGCTGGTGTAACAGCTGTTGGAATTGAGAAATTCAGTGCTTTTGTTCAAATCCTTCCAGGTTTACTTTTGAAATCATTGTTGAATTTGTGAAAATGGTCTCTGTATTGTGTGTGTGCTTTATATTCTTTTATGATGAGCATCTGTGAAAGCTCAGCATTCTAAAGTTAAAAATGTTTTTTTCATCAATAACTAAATGAATAAACAAGACAATAAAAGAAAAACAAATGGGTAAAACATACCACAAAAACCCTTATCTTAGAAAACCATTATTTAATAAAAGAAAAATAAGCTGATCTCATATAGTTATTACAGTTTTAAAAATAATCTTTGTCTTTTATTTTTAAAAATTTGTCTAAAGGGAAACTTGCTTTGGCCAAGTTTTGGCAACCTGAATAAAATATTAGGTCTCCAGGCAAATCAAAACAAAACAACATAACGCTGGGTTTAAATTCTAGTAACAAATACTCTACAGTTCTTTTCTTTTCTTGTTCAATGGAAATAAAATAGATTTCTGAAATGATCAATTGCATTTGCATTAGATTCTATTATACTATGATTAGTGTACTTTTTAAATTATTTTTTTATTCTAAGTTGTTAGAAATGACAGCAGAATGCATTACACTTCATATTATACTTACAGAGCACATTTTTACTTATTTCTGGTTGTATACAAAGTATATTCACACTATTTGTGACTTCATACATGCACTTAGGGTAATGATATCCATCTCATTCTACCATCTTTTTTTTTTCCCTTTATACCCCCTTCTCCCCACCCTTCCCCTCCCTCCTCATTGACCTTTCTAGTGTTCTTCTAATCCTCCTATGCTCTCCATCCCAACCCCACTGTGAATCGGCCTCCTTATATCAGAGAAAACATTCAGCATTTGGCTTATTGGGATTGGCTAACTTCACTTTGCATTACATTCTCCAACTTCATCCATTTGCCTGTGAATGCCATGATTTTATTCTCTTCTATTGCTGAGTAATGCTCCAACAGAACACTAAAGAAAGAAATTGTAGAAGACCTTAGAAGATGGAAAGATCTACCTTGCTCTTGGATAGGCAGAATTAATATTGTCAAAATGACCATACTACCAAAAGTGCTATACAGATTTAATGCAATTCCAATCAAAATCCCAATGACATTCCTCATAGAAATAGAAAAAGCAGTCATTGAAATTCATCTGGAAAAATAAGAGACCCAGAATAGCTAAAGCAATCCTTAGCAAGAAGAGTGAAGCAGGTGGCATCACTATATAAGACTTTAAATTATACTACAGAGCAATAGTAACAAAAACAGCATGGTACTGGCACCAAAATAGACTGGTAGACCAATGGTACAGAATAGAGGACACAGAGACTAAGGCATATAATTTCAGTTATATTAGACAAAGGTGCCAAAAATTTGCATTGGAGAAAAGATAGCTTCTTCAACAAATGGTGCTGGGAAAACTGGAAATGATTAGTGTATTAAAGTGTTCAAAAAATAGTACACATGCATACATAATGCAAACACACATACACATCTAAAAGGAAAACCCATAAAATAATCAAGTGAGAGACAAGATATAAATGAAATATCCTAATGACCCTCTATTTTACTTTTTCTAAACAATTCCAGTGTGCATTTTAGGCTTAACTTTTATCTATCAGCTGTGGGAACATTAAGTATACATCAAGTGATCTGTTATCATTATCAACAGTAATAAATGTACTTCTCACTCTGCTTACACACACATAGTGGAGAAAAAGGGACATAAATTTTCTGAGTACTGCATATAAAGACTTTTGACTTGGAATCCTTAGAGCAAGCAATAAATGACATGGGGATATTGCTATTATTTTATTTTTAAATTCACATTACTCCAGCCCTGTACAGGTCCTTCCCTGTTCATCCACTCCTGAGGTCCCAGATGGCTGTTGGAATGTTGCTGCATCTGTTCCTTCTTTCTCAAACTGCTTAACTGGCTCTGCCTTTCACTTCCTCATCAAATTTTCTTATTTATTGTGGATTTCTCTTGTTTTAGACCAACATCTGCATGCACATTTGTCAATCTCTGCTTGAATTAATTTAGTGAAATGATCTTCATGAATTTAGTTCTGATTTTATTTATTTATTTATTTTTTCTGTTCTCTTTACTGGTGTGGCCTCAGTGCCTAGATAGATCAAAGACTTTCATATCATAAATACTTGATAAGTATTTGCTGAATGAGTGCTGATAGTAGTAACAACAAAATTAATATTTATTACATTATTATGGGAGAGAGTGGGAAAGAGCACTTAGCTAACTTTAATTTTTCAATGACAATTATATAGGTTATCATTTCTGCATCATAATGATTTTCAATCTGTTTGTAAGCATACATTGTTAAACTAATGAGATAGGATGTGAATGACAAAATGAGCGAAAATCACATACATACCCCAAACATACACATGTAGAAGATATATTCAGTCATAACCATTACTACCATGTTCTTTCCCCAAATCTGGTTTCATTTTTTTAGTTTTAATAGTTAAGCCCAGAATTTCCTATGTAGAATTTAATTAATTTGTACATCAATCCTATTTTTAAAAATTTGTTACTAACCTTTAATACCCCTAACCTAAAAGGAAACTAGAAAAAATCAGACAGACTGTGGTCCACATAAAGGGCAAACAGAATTTATCAGAACTTTTTTGATAAAGGAAGTAAAGGAAAACTCTATATGGAATTGGAACACATTATTGAAAGATTCTTTTAGACCATGGGATGCTCAATTGTTTGTTAGTCAATAAATCTGTATTTAGCTCTAGGCCAATGCAAAGGAGCAAAGATGAATCTAGTTCTTTTCTTTGGCCAGACATATCACAGGGCAATTAATTGTATGTGGCTAAAATAAAATTTAGCTAAGTGCTAAAGCTAATGGCCCATTTGCCCAATTTTACTCATACCCTGAAAACAACATTAGAAATAGAACTTAAAATTGATACAATCACACTAATTTTTAAAATCCTTACAATCCCCCAAATTCTATGAAATTATTCCCCATGTGACTTGGATTACATGATAAGGTTGGATAATTTTTTTTTAAACAAATACAAATTTATTGTTAGTTGAAGAGACATTGCTTAGTTCTCCTAATTCCACACATCACTTTGGCCCACACTGGTGACATACTTGTTTTCATGGAGAGGAGAAATTATATTGGTCATGCTGAGGCTATTTCTAATCCTACAGTGTGTTCCTCTCAGTGTTCTCAGCATGGGCTGAACTTCTACCAGTGAGAGGGTGAATTGTCCCTGGCTGAGCCCTGCCACTCACAGAACAACATTTTATTGACATCATAATAGTACTTGCAGGACCTCTTGAGGCTGTTCCATTTAATCCGACTTGTGGTGAAATAACATATCCACACTTGCCATCAAATTGGTGTTATGCTTTTTCAAAAGCTGATATATTTGCAGAAGAATGTGCTGTCTGTATGAGAACTAGATATTGATATTTTATCCAGGGTATAGGTCTTTCTAACATCATACAGTATTAGTGAGATTTGGTAAAGTCTACATATATTCATCTTTATCAGAGTATTTTCTTTGTTCTATGTTTGAAAATGGAGTTGTGATTGGATTTAAAAAGATTACTAGTAGGAGAATAAATTTCTGAATATTTTGGAAAACTGTTTCATATTTTCCATAGTTCCCCCCCCATTTAGATTGTTTAGGAACTACTTATAAAAAATAGTTTCTAAATAGAAACAGGTTGAAATGCCAAATTAAATATATTAACTTCAGGTTGTTTTCCTAGTACTATGAGTTGACAGTCTGAATACAGCAACTATCTTTTGATAGCCTTAGCTTGACCTCTTGATTTGGGGTATAAAAAATTCACTCTAATCAATTAATCACTTGTTAGATTATTCCAGTGATCTCTGAAAAACCTGACAAAGTAGGCAAGCTTTGAAAAATGTGTTCAAGTATGTAACATGTAAAATTAAAAATAATGCTATCTTAATTACTGGTGAGCAAACAATTGATATAGTTTTACTTAACATTTTGCTTTATGCTGATAGCCGTATGCAGATAGGTGGACATTTTTCTTTTTAGATTGAATTCAATGTCTGAGATAGGGAGTATGTATTTAGACCACAATTTTCAAATCAATGTTTGATTCAGAGTAGTGAGTTCAAATAAGGCCTCAGATATTTTTTTCCCCAGTAAATTCCACATTTTCCCCCAATCTTTGTCTGCTATATAAAAACACATATCCATTGCTGTTGGATATACACCTAGGAGTAAAAAGTTTGGGGCACAGAGTATGTTCAGCATTTTAGAAGACAACTTAGAAACACTTTAGGGTTAATGGGAGTGAACTCATGTTAAAATATCAATAGAGAAAGTATAAAAACAACCTGTATAGAAAATACGAGTTCCCTGAAACAGACAAAAACAGTGTCAAACAAAACAAAAAAATCTATATATGTTTATAGGGAATAATTGTAATATTTTCTATCCAGAGGTGAGCTTTTCCCATTGCTGAAGCATGACCACTGAGTGGTAGAACAAAGAAATTTTATGGATTATGAATCCAGGAAATCCAGTCCAAGCATGTTTACCTCTCAAGAATTGTTGATAGTAAATTCTCAGTAAGAATTGTCTATATGAAAAATAATCAGCTAATTTATAACATTATATTTAGAATAAGAAAATCATATAGAATAAAAATAAAATTTAACACAGATACGCAATAATGGAGGCATCTATTAACCACACATTAGGGAATAGTGCATTAATAAAATACAGATTAATTATTACCATTATCTGAAAAACTAGAAGAACAGAGATTTAGGAAAAATTCTATCTAGAGTATATTTTATTATTGCTTTTGTTTCCCTAATCAATTATTATATTTTAGTCAGGTCCAATTTCTTTTTCATTTGTGTTTCCTATACCATGTTATTCACTTTTAATAAAATTTAATTTTGTAAAAAATTAAATAAGATTACTTGGTAAATAAAATAGTGTTGAATTTTGTTATTATAATAAGCAGTATAACCATAGGTATACCCATCTTAGTAATAAAGTCATAGAAATTTAATGAAAACAGTAAATAAAAAGGAAATAAAGTAGAAGGTATATTTTTATTATATATATGAAAATTATATGAGCTTTCAAGTGAAGTTATGTATATCTTAGATTTGCAGAAGTGCATAGTCTTGTGTGTGTGTGTGTGTGTGTGTGTGTGTGTGTGTGTGTATTTTCTTTACTTGACTGGCATCTTCAAAGGTATATGAAATTAAAAGCACAAGGATAAAAGAGGTACCTTTTGAAGTAAGCATTGAATAATAATTTTTCTTTTGTACGAGAGACAACATCTTTTGCTAAAAGACATATTTTTCTTCAAAGTATAATGAAATTCACTGTTTTTTTTTTTTTAAAAATTATGCTTGCTTTGCATAGCTGCCCAGGAAAATACCTAATATATAAAATGAAATCAAACTTCACTAGACTTTCCTATTAGGATGGTGCAAATTGCCCTATTGCTGAAAGATTTTCCATTTTGTTGGAAAAATGTTATTTAAATTTTTAGGCATCTGTGAATCTGTTCATATATAATTCATTTCAAAATATTTGAGTTTCTACATCTGAACACTTGATATATGCACTGTAATATTTATACAGTCAGAGAGATTAAGGAGTTAGCCCAGTCTTTCACAAATATTTGTTTAGCACTTTTTGAAAACTATTGTAATCCATATTTCTTTACTTACAACATTTTAGGAATGAACTTGAACTTATTATTTTACCAGGTGTTTAGCTTGAATCCTGAATTATCTGGTAACAAATAAGAAGCAAAATGTATCAAAAGAGTATTTGAGGACAAATAAACATTCATTTTGATTTATCAAGAACCTAATGATATAAAATGTCATGCAATAATAATTAGTGTGGATGGAACTAGTAAGAATAAGGCATTTATATAGAAACAAGGCAGCAGATGGAGAAATTAACATGAAGTAACAATCACTCTAAGCCAGTTTATCCTTAAGGATATAGTTCTTCCCCCAGATTTTCATACTCAAATCAGTGTTCAAATCTGCCTTCCAGTGTTGGACAGGTCTCTGAAGGCAATAAGGTGGATTGGATTATTCATTGATCCGTTTAGTTGTTTAAATTCTCATGTTAATATATTCAGTTAAATTTCTTCTTACAATGAGCTTATTGTAAATTTGTGTAGGATATGAACTTCAAAATGCTGATATATTCCTAAACTCATCATTGAGAATTTAAACTTACCCTACTCAGAGAACAAAATCCAGAAAATAATAGTAATTGTGAAGCATCGGACAGCTAGTTTTTTTTTCTCTAACCACCCATTTGTCATCCTATCTAAAATGAATGAATCACCCCCCAAAGCAGAAAATATGTGGAAACTGTACAACCCACTAAACATTCCATCCCAAGATAACAGAACAGATTGACCTTAAATTAACATGTACTGGAAAATGTAGCTATTTTGGTGTCACATGAGTTATTTCCTAAAATAAAACCTGATTTTTTTTTTGCTATTAATTATAGAAGATATATAATCAGATAAAAATTCATTTTTGCTTTGTGCTTCACAGTTTAGCACACCTAGAAATATAATTTGAAAAGGAAACAAAACTATATAGAGAAAACCCCTTGAACATGATTGGTATTTTTAAAGAATCTTAAATAATGTTGTGACCTGACACTAAGGGACTCTTTATACTTTTACAAGTATTTCTGTCTCACAGTGTGAATTAATCACTAATTGCCTTTGTGTGATGAGTTGAAATTGGTGCTTTCTTCCTCATCGCTGGCTAAGACATCTCACCTCCCACTTCTTAAAGAGGTCGGGGCTCAGGCCTCTCCTTGAATTCTAAATGAGGTTTGTCAGTCAAGCGTAGCAAAATCTAATCTTATCCAAAGAAAAAGAAGAAAACGGACCAGAAAATGATCTGATTTTCCGATTTCATGGCCAAGGTTACCCTGGGAAGTGATGAAAGTGGCATTTAAAGCCCGTAACTAAGGTGGTGTGCCAAACTTAGCAGTAATAACGGATAAACCGTGTGGAAAGATATCGCTTTAACAATTTTACAGTTGCTAAGTGTGAAAATTGTAATGTGGTCAAGCTCCAGGAATCCATGGCAGTCAGTTCAAAGAACTGGAACAATGCTCAACTAGAAAACATTCTCGGCTCCTGTAACTCCTAAATACTGATGAACTCAGCGTCGGCTTTAGCTGTTCAGACATCAGGCCACTGGGTGAAGAACAGCTTCATTAGTGATGGTGTCTTTTCTCCCTCTGCTGTGAATGAACATGTAGCATCACTGAGGAGACAGGTAGAAGTGTACTGAGGACTAAATCATCACTTGGCATGATGAGCACCATTTATGGAGTTTTGTGTTATAGTTCCACCACTTCTTAGGAGGAAAAGAAAATTACCTACACTTGCCAATGCAGACATGATAAATATCTTATGAAAAATTATAGCACATAATTCATTAACCATTAGCTTCTGGTGGTCTGAAAATTTTTACTATTTATACAGGAATATCTACTTTGCTGGAGTCTGAAAGCAAAATGAGTTTAATCAACTTTTCTGTTCATAATGCTGAACAGTATAACCAATGTAAGTAAGAATGAGAAAGACCATTTTAGTTATTTACTTTGGTACTTGATACTGTTTATTCAGTAAAAAATTATGAAAATTTTAAGCATTTAAAATGCTAATTAGAAATATCCCGTAATACATACCTGACATACTATAATAAAAATATAAATTCTGTATATGACAGACACACATTCAGCAGTTAAGAAAAGTAGGGATAATTTACTACATTTAGACTTCCACCAATAGAAAATCACGAAGAAAAGGAGTATGTTGCTTATGTTCTGCTCTTTTCTCCTACATTTTCTTTAAGTTAAGGAAAGTCACTTTATATAGTGTAAATATGCATCCTGGTTTCCCTAGAACTGTCCTGTTTTACACTCTTGCCTAGAGTAATTATGAAATTACCAGTAGAAATTAGGAAAGCCAGAAGATTGTCATCAAAAACTGCAAGAAAATAACTGGCTACTTAGAATTCTTTAAAATCAGTTTGTTTGGATAACAAATTATACTCCCTCTCTCTCTCCGTGTGTGTGTGTGTGTGTGTGTGTGTGTGTGTGTGTGTGTAAAACATATGAATAAAACATCCAGGTATGTATAACAGTTACCTTTTCTGAGAAAATACATGTGTCTATAACTTAATGAGAATCTTTAAATCTTGATTGTGAATGCCTTTTGTTTTCAGCATTGATGAGTCAGGAGAGATTGCCCTAGTTGTTTCTTTCTTTCTTTTTTTTTTTTTTTTTTGTAGTTGTAGATGGACAGAATGCCTTTATTTTATTTGTCTATTTTTATGTGGTGCTGAGGATCCAACCCAGTGCCTCACACATGCTAGACAAGTGTTCTACCACTGGGCTATATAGTCCCAGCCCTAGTAGTTTCTTTTAACAGGAACTTAAAAACTATTGTGTGCAAGTGTCAAAAACTATATTTATTTTGATCATCATACCTCACAGAATTTCCACTAAGGACATAACAGTATTTTGTAATATTATTAAATACTTATCACATGAAATAGTCATTTTCACATGTCAAAAATGGAGGTATCTCAGCAATTGAGATTCAACCTGTTTTCACATTGACTTACTGACTAGAATCAAGAGAACTCTGAGCACCAGGCTCCCATTTCCCATCACTCATGAAATTAAAGGTATCAAACCTAAGACCTTGTCCCTACTAAACTACTGCTCTAGCATTCATCTATACCACTACCTGAAGCAAAAGTTTTAAACAATTAATAGTCTGCACCTATAAACAATCTTTACTTAATTATTTTCTCTTTTTTATGTTTTATTCATTTCAGCAAAGCAAATAAACAGTAATTTAATGACAATAATTGTAGTTACTATTATTTATAAAAGCTTTACAAAATTTGTTAACACTACTATGTAAGGAAGCTCTAAGGATTTTTATGGATGTGTTTCTTTCAAATGTCAAATATTTTTGAATTATGAAATATAAAAAATAATAATACATATAGTAATGTGGAGGATTCTAAAATGCTATAATAGATTAAGTTTTGTTAACATGTATTAAGTGGGTTTGTAGAGTTTCTAAGTGGCACAGTTCAAAGATACTGAAGGGGATTATTTTCAAGCCTACCATGATAGGAACTTAGTTTAATTTTAACAAATATCTCTGTATATCAAAGTCTGGGTATATGTAGTATGTTTTTAGAACTTTCATAAATAATATTTTGATGTTAAAATTAAAAAATATTGCAGCTCTTGACCTAGTTTAAGACTGTTTGTCTCTTCTATATTAAGATGTAATTGAAATAGGAATTTAAATTCAGTTTTTGTCTTTCATCTTTTAAGCAAATAATCAATTTAAGCATCACTCCACAGATTCAGTTATATACTTTTCATATTTTAAAAAATTGTTTCAATAACCTTCTTTCCAGAATGAAAGATCACCTTATAATATTTTAATACCAGTCATTCCCAAACACTATGAAATTGCATTCTTTTATTTTAGTTGGCTCTATATTTCAAACAGTACACATTTCTAATGTTGTATAAATATTAATTATGTTTTGCATGTATTTATATTTATGATTTTTAATCATTTTTTGTCTAGATTCTTCTGTGTATAATCATTTATTTGAATATCTTTTAGAAATCATTACTTCTATGCCTGTTTGTAATAAATTTTCTCAGATTTGTTTGTCTGAAAGCTATATTGAATCCTGAGAATGATTTTACTGACTACAGAATTCTAGGTAGCCAGTTATTTTCTTGGAGTATTTGATGACAATCTTCTGGCTTTCCTGATTTCTACTGGAAATTATTTGTTAGTCCACTTTTTTTGTTTTTATTATTATTTATAGCTATAAATAATGTTGGGGTTCATCTTGACCTAATCATTCAAGCTTGGAATATAATTTGTTCACCTTCAATCACCAGTACTTCTCTTCCCCCTCCCCTGTTTTCCTTCCTCTACTTTTTCTCATTTGAACATAATCTGACAATATTCTTTCATTGGTTTTCTTTCTGCCTTCTGAGTGTGTCCATATTTGAAAGACCTGCTGTTTTTACTACACTTGCACACTAGTAGAGTTCTCTTGCCACATTTCATGGATGTTGGCAGAACACAGGATATTCCTTGATTAGAGACATTCTATTTTTCGCAGCATTTGCACTAGTCAGGTAGTTAGTATCTGTGCAAGTTCTCTTAGCCTGAATTTTTACATCATGGTGAAAGGGGGACCAGGTGACACTTGCAAAGTCAGTAGGTGGCATTTCATCGGAGAGATTTTGAGTGGAAAACACTTATTTTAATTGTTTTAGTGGAACATACAAACACCTGTACTTTACTCCAGAGCAAGGCACTGTCCCTGTCATCCAGCTCCCTGTGCTACACAACTATCCATGCAAACCTTGTCCAGATCAAAACCAGTCAATGCCTCTGCTTATAAAATATGCAAACATGAAACATGTCGCAAACATCCTTTCCTTCTCTGACTGCATTTAGAGGCATATAAGTTTTCTAAGTGCATTTTCTTTGTCTCATGCCTTGTTTTATACATTTTTCATTTCTTTTTCTATATTCCAACCTGGAATTTTTTCCCCTCTTATATTCTTTTGCACGAATTCTTGCTTTGACTTTATCTAATTTGGAGTAATCCTATTCATTGCAATTTTAATTTTATTGTACTATTAATTTTTTAAAATAAATTTTTAAAAGTATATGAAATTTGTAAAAATTGCATTGTATTTTGTAAAATGTATTATTTTTCACAATGAACAATGTGTTTATATTGGTATTTAAAATAGTTGTAGCTTATGGTTATTTAATATTCATGTAAATACCATGGGTCAGTTGATATCTCTTCTTATTTTCTGCTGAGCAGTCTTGTAATCTTGTTTTTTCTGTTTATGCATTTTGTATTTTATTTGCAAAACTATGATTATTTGACTTAAAGGAATATTTTCCTTTGTGAAGAATGCTTTTGGCTCAGGATTTAGGTACTAGTAATATGGGATCATCTCAATCCAGTTTCAGGAATCAAGTTAAGCTGATGCTGAGTAGAATTCCATGCATGATGGCCTTCTGGTTTTATCTAGAGTACAGTCTTTCAGGGTTTCTTTCTATAGCAAGTAGTATATAATTGGAATCCCTCAGCATGACTTTGGATAGTCTTATAATCCAACCTCTCTGTTTCTAATGCTACAAGGCTGTCAAAAGGCCAGTTAAATTGTCAGCTTGGGAATCAACAATGGTGTCCCAAAATACCAAATAGGTATTTTAAAATTTTTATTCTGTTTTTCTAATTTCCCTCAGAGGTTGAGTTAGTCTGAATTATCTATTGCATCAATATTAAAAGAGGAAGTTCATGGGTGTTTTTAAGTCTTTTTCTTCTATAAAAGATACATGAAATGGATTAATCAGACTACTGCCTTTAGTAGAGCAACAGGAAGGAAAGTAAAATTAATGAGTTTTCTGAATCATTTTAACATGAAATATGTCAGAGTCCAGACAATGTATATTGAGTAACCTTTTTAAAAACATCTTCCCTGCCTCATTTGCTCATTTTTATTACCTATTTTTCTTTTCTTCTCATCACCAAAGTGATAGCAATAAAGTCATTTTTTTCTTTTCCTTTTTACTTGCTCTTGAATTGTCATTATCTTGTCTATTTGATCCATAGGCAACTGTAGGCAGCAGAGAGACCACAGGGTGTAAAAAGCAAGGCTCATGCCAGAATGTCTCTGTCATTGCCATCCATTTATTTATGTGTTTGCAAAATACTCTTCTTCTCCCACTTCACACAAGCACCCACACAGACCTATTTCTCTCCTTTCTTTGCATTGATTCATCACACTAGGCTTTTGGGAGTATCTGTTATTACAGTTTTCACAGTGGTGAACACTATATTTAAGGTTGCAATGACACTTCCATTACAGAATTGTTGCTTCCAGTCACATGGGGACTTATGAATAATTATTGTTGTAGGAAAGAGGTTGAAATTTTCAATGAATGTATTATGTATATAGTTTACTTTGCAAGTTGGTTAAAAGATGGGTTATGTTGTCTTGAGTTAGTAAAAATTTTAAAAAGGAGTGTTAGCTCTTTGAAAACATTTAGTGATTGATAAAGTGCAATGTTGCTTAAAATATTAATGTGCCAACATACAATTTTTATATCAGTAGACTTTAGAGATCTTGAAGTTCACAGACATTTTATTTTTATTATCTTGGTGCGATTTAGAAAGTTAAGAGTTAACTGAAAGAGTTAAGAATTGAGAGTTTCACCTGCTCACTTTGAACAAATGGAATAATGGCATTATAAATAACTTTCAAGAATCAGTGACAAGTTGCTAAAATATCTGTATTTCTTGCTCATAAGGTATTGAATTGCAGAGAAAACTAAGTATTTGAAAACAATCAATAATCATTAGAAAAACAGACTAACAATCAGAAATCTAGAACAAAAAGTATTTACAAAATGAAAAGAGCAGTATTGCTTTGGAAAGACGTACTGAGTACACATTCCCTTTTTTTTTTTTTTTTTTTTTTTTTTTGTACCAGGGATTGAGCCCAGGGGTGCTTTACCACTGAGCCACATGTCCAGCTCTATTTTATGTTTTATTTAGAGTCTGAGCTGCTTAGTGTCTCAATGTTGCTGAGGCTGGCTTTGGACTTGTGAGCTGCTGAGATTATACAGGAATTCACTACCATATCCAGCTTTAGTATACCTTTTTAAATACAACTCTCAAACATCACCATAGCTTGTCCTGATGTTTGATATAATATCCAAAAGAGAATAAACAATTGATTATAGGACATATAAATATTTATTTAAGTTAGTGTACAATATAGCTACATCTTTATTATTATATTTTCTTAATTCTCATGAACTTGGTGTATGAAATGCAACACTCAGAGGTGAAGATCTCAGTGCTACCACTCTTGCTGATTTACCATGTATTCATAAAATAAAAGTTTGAAAAATCACAACAAACTAAAATGTTTATTGATGTGTGGTTCTTGGGATTGGGGTCATTAAATACAGACACCTGTGTCAAATCTGACCCAGACCCTGTTTATTTACATGATTGTTCATTGCTACCTTAAAGTTACCACTCAGAGCTGTATAGTTGTGACAGGGATCATATGACCTGGGAAGCTGTAAATATTTGTTATGTAGTCCTTACAGCTCCCTGCTTTAAGATATTGTTAGTTATGCTAAATAGTGCATGGTATCTTTCCAGCATTTCTCTAAAAGTGACTTATGTTGATGTGTCAAATTGGCACCAATGGCCAGCTGTCACTGGAACACTTATCTATTGCTGCCCACTGGGTATCCTTCCAGAATATGGCCGTTGGTCCTAGTGAAGGAAACACTGGCTCTATATGCAAGCTCCTTTTGAATCTAAAAGGAATAGTAACATTTGTGCTGCTCATGTACATCTTTTGCCACTTAGAAAATCACCCCCTGTTTAAAATAAGCAGCTTTTCCCCCATTATCAGCTTGGTCTTTACTGATATTCCCTTAGTCTGCTACAGAATTCCAAATTTTATGTTTTATATTTCATTCATATGAAATTCATCAATTTATTTTTGTGTCAGTATTTAAGTTCTTATACTTGTTTTCCTATCTAGACTTCTTGGTCTAAGAAAATGACTGATAATAATTAATTTCTTTTTTTATATGTACCATTCAAACCTTGGCATCATATTTTGCCTGCATCTTTCAGCTTTGAGATATATTAGTCCACATAGCAATGTACTATCTTCCTAGTTATCTGATCAAGTATGATATTACCTTGGAAGGAGATCCCATCTGCTTAGAGATTTCCAAATTCAAAGTGGCTACCTTCAGCAAATGATTTCATTTGGAATCCCATCCACACTTTGTATAAGCAGGGAGAAGAGAAATGAAACAAATTAACTGACAAGAACATAGCAGAAATTTTACTTATTAGGGGAAAAATACAACCTGATTCTTTGACATCATATTACTTTCAATAAGCAGTAGCAAAGTTACTATGGTAGAAAAAATTGAGCCTCGGTAAAATGGTACTTCTTTGAATCAAATATATTAACAAAATTAATTGCATCTGCAGTAGTTTTTTAACCACAAAATAGTTTCCCACCATGATTGAACTCTCTTTGTTTACATGTAGTTTAGAAAAGGAAGGGATTTGAGACTTAGAAGGAAATAAAACTTAATGGCATTTTTTCTTAAAAGTAGAAAAATATAGAGATAAAGGATAGGTAATGAGGGAGGGAGGGTGAGAGAGAGAGAGAGTGGGAGAGAGAGAGAGAAAGAGAGATACAGTTGTATTTTCATAATTGTTAACTGCCCTCTCATTAATAGAAGGCAGCCGCTAGACCTGACTAACATGAGAAAAAATGGTTTTTTGTTAAAAAGTGATTGATTCTGGGGTGAGTGTACTTGAAACTCACACTGTTATAGGGGAGTGGTAGGTGGAGGAGAAAAAGATGTAGCCTGGTGCAGTGGTGCACGCAGGTAATCCCAGGACTGGTGATGCTGAAACAGGAGGATTGCAAGTTTGAGGACAGCCTCAGCAATTTAGTGAGGCCCTATCTCAAATTAAAATGTAAAAAGGGCTGGGATATTCAATCCCTAGTACTGAAAAAAAAAAAAAAAAAAAAAAAAAAAAGAAGAAGAAGAAGAAGAAGAAGAAGTCAAAAAGTCAAACAACAAAGAAAACCAGGTTAAATACTTGTGACTTCAGTCCTGTGACTTGGTAATCTTAGAATTTAGAAATTAGGTGAAACCAGCCAGGTGTTAAATAAATTCCACAGTATTTTAATCATTGCATGATTACTGGTGTAATAGAATCTGCAATCTAAGATTCATGTTTGTGGGACTCTTTTGAAGTGTTTCTTCTCCTATACCACATACAAAAAATTCATCTTCTGTATTGCTTTTTGTTTTCCTATAATTTTTCTGATTGTCAACATATAAAGTATTTTTCAAACATTTACTGAAAAGACATCCTCTGGGCACCAAACTTAGGGGAGAATAAACAGTTCAGAGAGCTGAAAACGCTGATTGCGTATTGAACTATAACATTGCCAGTGACAAAGTTAGGCTGGTGTCAGATCCCATTGTTCATTTAAAACATGTGGTTCAAGACACAACTTGATTCTTTTGAAAAGAAATGTCTGTGCTCATATTTCTTCCACATGGAAAACATTACTTTTAAAAAATACTCTTTAGGCTTTAAGAATATATCTTTTGGTATGTATGAGGAAATTTATTATTGACACCTTTCTTGTTGCTACTGGTTTATTTATGACATTCATGATAAGCTTTTGTATATTTCTGACATTGTCTTACTGTGTTGAGTTTCATGCAAGGTGCTGACTGTCAGTATCTTATTCCTGACAGTAGAAGATCTTTGTAAAGGATCACAGTACATAATTGCCTAATTCCTCATAGGTTTTAACTTAAAAAAAAATGCCTCAGAATAGAATAGCCTTTTCAAATCATTCATTGGAGAAATACAGTAGATGCATGCAAATTGTAGAGAATAAGATTAAAAGATACTTATGATCATTTTATATATTTTATGTAATGTACTATATGATTAAAAAACAGAATAAAAGGTGTTGCCATCACTAATATGATTCATAATAACTGCAATAACAATGACAAGAAAGGAAGCATTAGCTTCATTTTTCATTTTTAAAAATAATTTAATTTTTAATTTGTTCTTTAGCTGACACAAAAAAGAAAAATTGAACAAATTTATGGGTTATCATGTGATACTTTGAAATATATATATATATATATATACATACATAGGAGTAATGTTTAAATGAGGTTAGACATATGTATCTACTCAAACATTTATCATTTCTTTATAGTGAAAATGTTCAAATTCTCTCTTCTAACTTTTTGAACTATATAGTACATTGTCATTGTCTACAGTGCTACTGCTGTGCAAAAGCACACCAGAACTTCCTGATTCCATCTAACTCTAATAGTACCCACTGATCAGCCTCTCTCCAGCCCTTTCTCTCCTCTATTCTCCCAGCTGCTGGTAACTGACTTTCTACTCTCAACTTCTATGAAATTACCTTTTTATACTCTGCAACTGAGTAAGATCACGTACTACTTCATCTTTCATGCCTGGCTTATTTCTCTTAACATAATAATCTACATTTTCATCCATATTGTCATCTCATTCCAGTATGAATGGCTCTTCTCCTAAAGACAAAAGATAATAAATGTTGGCAAGGAGATGGAAAAAAAGGGAGCCCATAAGCTATTATGGAAATAATTGTGGTGGTTCCTCAAATATTTTAAATAAAATACCGTATTATCTAGCAGTCCCACTACTGAGTATATATCCAGAGGAAATCAAACCATTTTTTCAAAGAGACACCTTCACTCTCAAGTTAATCACAATTCTTGTTTCACAAATTTTTGTTTCACAATAGCCAATTAAATGGAAACAACCTAAGTGTCAATCAACTCATAAATGGATCAATAAATGTGGTGTCATGTTTTAAAAACATTATGCCTTTAAGAATCTTTCTCTTGACCTAATTTAAAATCTTATTTCTTAAAAAGTTCTTTCCTTATATCGTTCATTTTTTCCTGCCCTCATAACTTTGTTATTGCTAATTGAAAGTAATATAATGTTAAAAAAATCAGACATGTATTTTCCTCTAATAAGTAAATATTTCTTCTATAAATTTTTCAGTTATTTTGTTTCACTTCTCTTCCTGCTTATACAAAGTCTGGATGAGATTTTAAATGAAATCATCCTGGGTCTGGCAACCCCTAAGTAGATGGGATCTCCATTTTCCAAAGCAACATCACATGTGTGAAAATGACTAGGAAAATCATACACTGGTGTCTTGAATAACACAGCTCAAAGTTGAAAGAAGGGGTGAATATGATGTCAAGGTGTGAATAGTATTTAGAGAAAATGAAGCAAATTTTTATCCACAAACTTATGGATGGTTTCTCTTAATAGATCTATCATTGATATACTTATCTAAATTTCTTTTGACACTATTAGTTATGTATTCAGTGTATATCATCTCTTGAGACAAAGATCTCTATGAGATTTCAGTTTGCTTAAAAGTAGGTTTTCCAGAAGCAGGGTTTTCTCCCAGGTTTCCTGTCTTGTATTTCCATGTAATAGAATTCTTTCATCCTTGCTGAAGTAAAAGAGGATTTAGTATGTGGATTTGAACTGTCACAATCCAAGCAAAAATGGAGGAGCCTGGCCTTAGGAAGAGTGAGAGCAGAGAACTTCCAAGAGCAGGTTTTGGAAAATCATTTTCCTCTCTTCATCATAGCAAGTGCTAATATGCTTTGGGCATCTGTTTCTTGGTGGTAAACAGCATTTTGCAGGCATTAATTTTTAAAACTCAGATCTTCTGGGAAAAACATGTCATCATTTTCATCTTATAACTACAGAATATGTGGCAAGAGATCAATTTATCAGTGTCCCCAGAAGGTGAATGGGACAGTTGGGTTCCAATCCAGTCAGTTTATATTCAGAACCTCTTTCTCCCTTCGTTATGTTATAAAGGCCATGTATCTCCAGTTGGTTTATTTTTAATTCTAACATTGTGCTATTATCACTTAGCCTTTATATTCCAAAAGGTGCAGAGTGCCCTCTGTACCACAAAAAATATAAACACAGCAGCCCAAGTAGGAAATCAATATTCTTTCCTCTTAGGGAGCAATGTAGAATAGTTAAGATGGCTACTCTCCATGAGGTTATCAAGGGATCATGGTTGAAAGAATGGCTCTTCAGTCATCAACATGAGATGTCTTTCATTGGCTTGAAAGGAGTTGCTACATTTCTTAAGTACTTTTAGTCAGAGAAAAAACAATAGGAGAAATCCAGAGTAGTGGCTTCAGCTCTATGCAGATATACTTGAGAAAGTATATATTACATTTCTTTTCATATCCAGTCTATCTGAATATGGTCACATGGTCAATGTACCCAAAAGTCATACTGAGCAATGTATGGAAATTTTCTGGGTGTTTGCATGCTTGACTAGCTATGCGTCCAGCTAAAACGTAGAAGACTCATCTGGAGGTGAGTTGTCTGTCTCTCTTCTTGACTTCATATGCCAATCTAATTTTTTTTACATTTTTCTTTACAAATTCTATACATGACTATAGACGAGCCACTGGATTAGTTTTCCCATTTTGGGGAACTTCTAGATGCTATATCAATAGGATAAAGGACAGGATATTTCTCAGGGAACAGAGTGCTATATTAAATTAGAACTCTGAACTTACCTGCTGAATTTGTTTCTACCAAAGCCACTTTTATTGGTTTACATATAACTTTTCTAATATTTCTTAACATTAGTGAGTTGGACAAAATTGTTAATACTTTTGGAATAAGAGTTTAAGTTAAAGTTACTATATATATACACACATGTATACATATACATGTGTGTATATGGATACACACATATATGTGTGTATATACATATATAGTGCATATGTGTGTATATATTCATATCCTAAATCTCCTTTGTGATTCACTGTTTCACATGTTGCCCTGAAAAATTTTTGTTGTTGTTGTTCTTCAGAAACAAGGAAATTAAAGGGCTTATTGAGCAACAGTAAATCAAAGTAAGGACTTCTCAGCAAATAAAACTCCTCTTTTTTGGTTATGTTATTTATTTTGTAAATATGTGAAAAGTATAGACTGAGAGCAATATTTTAATAAACCATTCCATTGTAGGTGAATGTATGTATTTGTGAAAAAGACTTTTTTGTGTGTGGCTTTCTTATTCTCAAAGTGCTCATGGAAAAAAAATCTTTGGGGATTATTATTTTTTTAAATGTGTGTTATTGTGATTATTGAAAGGCAGAAGAAAAATGCTTGTAAAACGTAGTCTTCCATTTCCAACATGCACATATGGTAGCAGAAATTTTGTAGTCATTGTCAGTGTGTCAGTCAGCTTTTCATCAGTGTGGCCAAAGTGCCTGATGCAGAGAACTTAAAGGAGGTAAGATTTTTTTTGGCTCATGGTTTTCAAAGTTTCAGTCTATAGTTGGTCAGCTACATTACTCTGGGCCTGAGGTGAGGAAGACCATCATGTTTGAAGGGCATAGCAGAGGAAAGCTGCTCAGCTCATGGCAGCTGGGAAGCAGAAGAGAGAGGGAGAAAAAAAGAGAAAAGAGGGAGGGGGGGAAGGGTCAGAGGGAATATCCAATATAGACCCAAAGTCACATTCCAGGGACTAAAGTCTGCCAGCCACACCTTACCTGTCTGTAGTTACCTTCCATTCAATTATTTATCCATCAAATGGATTAATCCACTGATTAAGTCAGATGCCTCATTACCTAAGTTTCCTAAAAATTAAGTCAGATGCCTCATTCTCCAAGTTTCCTAAAAATCCCAACTCTGTACTTTGCTGTATTCCCTTCAATATATGAGATTTTTGGCAAAGTTACAGGTCCAGACCATAAATTTCTCTCGGATAATTCTGTTTAATTTTTTCTCTGTGATTTTTTAGAACTGAACTTTTTGTGTATATTCTCATAAATTTGGCTATTTAATAAAAAGTTAGAAATTGGTTATTAGTAATACTAAGAAAATTCGCTAGCCTCAGAACTAACACAGAAGTTCTCAGTACTATTCTGTAAGATAAATTGAGAATTATCTTGCTGGTTTGGGCTAAAATCACTTGGGGGCTTTTAAGTATTCCAAATATGTAAAAAAGTCTATGTTTATGATATTACAATTAGAAAACGGTTCTAAACTTAAGAATGAACGGAGCCCATATGAAAATTCTGGACATGAACCTATTTTGCAGATATTTATTTTTAGGCATTTTATTTATTTAGGGATATATCTTATAGAGTAGGTAAGAATTTTCTTGCAAGATTGCTACAGTTGCAGGGGACAAATGTCACAATAGAAAGAGGCAATTTAATTTTTTCCCTGAAAATTTGGATTTTTCTATGTCCTATATTTTCATACATCTCTCACTTATCACACAGTTATATAGTAACCACACACTTAATGATGCATATTAGTTTTATTCCTTGACTTTAAGGTGATAATGTTCCAATTTAGATTTGAAGACATGCTCAGTTGAGCTACAAAGAATCCATTGGAAAATAAGTGGCCCATATCCCATTTTCTTATAACCGAAAATGAATTTTGGCTCAGTACCTTCTTTATTTCCACCACAGGGAAAATACAGATATTCACTATCTCTCCTGTGAGAAATATGTTCTAATTTTTGGATCCCAAGAGTTTTATGGAAAATTTGTCCCTTTAAGTCATAGTCTGACCCAATTAAAATATGAAAATGATTAACTCACTACCATTTAAAGGATATGAAACTGGGTTGTCATTATGGTAACACCTTTTTAAGATATGCAAAACTTCTATATATCATGATAAATCAAGTATCAAATACTTATAACCAAACTTTGTTTTTATTTCTATTTGGTTCCTTGTATCTGCTTTGATTGGAGATCTAAATGTATAGATTTTTTTTATAGCTTTGCATTTTTAAAACTTACATGAACAAGGAATTACACTGTTTTTTGTATTTTACATTTCCTTTTATTCAAATTGAAAGAGTATAATCATCACATTCTAAATGGATGAAATTGTTAAATTTGCAAGCTTATACACTTTGGTAGATTTGTTATTTTATTCAAAACTTGAATTCATTCATTTCAGTAATACCTTTAAAAATGTATTTAGAATTCAACTACCTTGCAAAGTTTGAAGAAAAAAAATATCAATGCAGTAAAATCAACAGCTTAAATATCTGTTGAGTTAACGTTTGAGAAAGTATAGTCAAATTCTATTTTGTCTAGCACAATTAATAAAATGTATGAAATATCACTTAAAATATACCCCTTATATTATGAAGATGGAAAGGTATTTTCTCATAGTACATTGTTAAATGTAGTGACTTCCCTGCCATTCAGTAAGGAGCCAATTATAAGAGATTTTGATGTCTGTTGTACTTCAAGAAAGTTAAGTGAGCTGAAAGAAGTCAGAAAACAGTGATAAATGGCTTATCTATTTGCTTCAAAATAGATTAGGATGGGGCAGTAGTCTGCTCAATACATTGTGGGGCAGATATAGATCTATGCTTTCTGAGTCATAGAAGTATATTATTTCACTAAACAGAAGTATCAAATGCAAGTAATAATTCATATACTAATACATTGATCAAAATGTGAAGTATGCTCAAACAATGAAAGTGTAATACTTTATTTCTATAGCAAATGTTACTTCTTGTTAGTATTTTTATTGTTTTATTCAGTGCATTATAGCTGTACATAATAGTGGAGTTCACTGAAATAATCACACATACATGGAAAATAATTTACTCCATTGAAGTCCCTTATACCTTTTCTTTCCCTCCCACTTTCCCCTCCTCCAATCTCCCTCATCTACTCTACTGGCCTTCCTCCCATCATTTTGCAGTTTTTGTAAACTGGTAGTTTATAGACATATGTAAAGATGGAATTAACTGTGGTACATGCACACTTATTAGTATTTTTAAAGTTCTTATAAAGCAATGTGTCTATTAACTTTCACAGTTCTTTAAAAATTTAAAAAGACAAAATAGAGTTTCCTTTAAAAATATTATGCTGTAAAACCATAATTCCTCAATGAGTAACTTTAATCTCCAGATAAATAATAATTTTAATTAGGATTATTCCCAATTAGATTGTATCCCTGTGAGATCATCTGCAAATGTTAAGTCTTCACTTCCAAATCAATTTTCATAAGTCAGTTCTACTGTTTTCCTTTCATTGGACCCTTTTTGTCCTCTCTTGTGTACAACATACATTTTAATACCATGGCATTATTTAACATTCTCTCCTCAGTATTAAGCAGTGGAATATTTAGCATACTTCTTTGACATTGTATTGAATTTGCCTACAAATTTAAAGAAGAGAAATTTAATAATTTGACAAAATTATAAAATTTCTAAGAGTAGTGGATTATATAGTCTAAGAAAAATTGTAATTTCAGCTTTTATGGGCTAAGAAATAGGCAAATATATGTGTTCTAAATTGATAAGGTCCACAAATAAGATTATTTTCTCCTTTGTCATTCAAAATTGAGTTTACTTGGAAATCTTGATTTTTGGGACATAAAAGTTTCCAAGAGTGTCCAGCAGTGGGAATCCAGCCAGCTTTCTGTTCACTGTTCTCCTTTCACCTTGCTGCTTCATCCATCTGTGTCCTTTGACTCAGCATTTTCTCTCATGTCCCCACATTGCCACAGACATGGGGAATCTTTAATCATGACAAGTGGAGCAGAGCAAGTTATCCAAGATTATCATAGTCTCATTAGCAATTAAGTGATCTTAATAAGTTATAAGACGGTCCCACAGTGAATAATAAGGAAGAAGGATAAAATAACTCATAATTTGGTTTTAGTTCAGATATGGACATTTATGCTTAATAGTACTATTTACCCTGAGACTGTTTGGAGCATATGGACAGAGTGCAGCACCTAGGAAAAACTGCTCTTTTGGCACTACACAAAGGAACATATGTAAATTAATTGAGGATTTAAGAAATTTCCAAAAATACATCATAAGAAATATGACCATAGACTTTTGGCTGGATGTCCACTTTCCACTGAAAGCAGAACTAAGGACAAGCATTCTTTCACAATAATTAGAATTAATATTAGCACTACTTATAAAGATCAGTATTCCATGGGCGTGGTGTTGCACACCTGTAATCCCAGAGGCTCAGGAGGCAGAGGCAGGAGGATAACAAGTTCAAAACAAGCCTCAGCAACTTAGTGAGGCCCTAAGAAACTCAGTGAGACCCTGTCTCTAAATAAAATACAAAATAGGGCTGGGGATGTGGCTCAGTGGTTAAGCACTCCTGGGATCAATCCCTTGTATAAAACAAACAAACAAACAAACAAACAAAACAAAAAAAACTAGCATTCTAGGGAAACTATATACATTTAAGCAGGCTACATTTTATTGAATCCATTGTCTCTCTCATCTAGAATGATCACAACTCAAAGATATGAACATTTCTACTGGCATGTATAACTAATTAGAACAATTTTTTACAAAACCATATGAACATTGATCTGTAATATAAAAATGCTGATCTCCATAACTCTCAGGGTCTGAGTCAACATGAGTGATTTCTCTGAGTAAATGTTTGAGAATTTGACAGAAATCATCTGCAAGATAAGTACTAAGCATGTATGTGGGATATCAATGACATGTTTACTTTAATGATGTCTTTATCTGCTTGATTATCTTATGATGTATAAACAATATGAAAATATTAGAAGAAAGATCAAATCTTAGGCATCTGGGCAATATAGATATGAATATTGAGGTTTCACTTTGATTTTTTAAAATATAAATAAATACTTTAAATTTTATAAATGTAAACAAAATATAACTTTCAATTTCACCCCAAATACACAACTACTTCTATCACATAAATTTAATGGAATATCACATAAATTTAATGGAAAATATGATATGCAATTGGGCATTTGAGACATTTATGATTGTTGAGTAAATTAAACATGTTTGGGCATAGACAAAAGAAATACTAATGGAAAACTTGACTACCTTGACTGCATTTTGAAGCCAGGCAAAGGAGAGTCAAAGTGTACTTTTCCTTCTTCCTTTGTTTTCTCCTCTCCTCTCCCCTCTCCTCCCCTTCACTCCCTTTTTTCCTTCCCTCTTCCTTCCTCCCTCCCTTCCTCCCTTCCTCCCTTCCTTCCCTCTTTTTATTTTTTTTTGGTGGTACTGGGGATTGAACTCAAGGGCACTCATCCACTGGGTCACATCCCCAGCCAATTTTTGTGTTTTATTTAGAGACAGGGTCTCACTGAGTTGCTAAGTGCCTCGCCATTGCCGGGGCTGGCTTTGAACTCGCGATCCTCCTGCCTCAGCCTCCCAAAGTGCTGGGATTACAGGCGTGCACCACACGCCCGACCTTTTTTCCCTCTTTCCCACCTTACCTCTATCTTTCTTTCTTCCTTTCTCTCTTTCTTTGAGCTTACAGAGATGGTAGTGTGGTAGTGCTATTGGGCAATGAGATGTACCGAAGGAAAAGAATACTTGGACTTTGAGAGAGTGAATTGTGTTTGACAAGTGGATATTTACATGGTGGCAATAAAATGTGACTTGTAAGAGTCCATTAAGCAAGCATTTCCATGGCTGGATAAGAGCTCAGATTGAAAAAAGTGTGAATCTGGGAATCATGTGTGTGGAGATTGTTTTATGAAGTAGGTGGAATTACTAGGTAGGAAGTATAAGAAAAAGGAGGACATATAGTCAAGGGAAATAAAAGGAGTTTAGAGGTAAAAGAGATATGTAGAAGAAGCCCTAAATGATCTAAAAAGGATGGGACTAAATGCAGAAGACAAGGAAGAGAAAGTTGTTTCAAATGCTGGTGTTAATGGAAAGGCTAAAATTTAAAAATAGCATCAAGCTACTCAGAATTGCTACCTCTATGAAACTGAAACTTCCGTAGTTATAAAATCCTGGTAAAAGAATTTTATCTCACTGAGTTGGTAATAATAACATTACTAAGATATCATTACTTGAATAAGATATTTAAATAAACACCTTTAAAACAGAGAATAATGATAGTTTAAATGTTCTTGAGGAGCATTCATCCCTTTGTGGGCAATTAAAAAGAAAACCTTAAGTTCCACCGCTAATTGATAATAAATCAAGAACAAGTGAAAACTTTTCTACTTTATAAAGTGTACTCAATTGTGGGAAATATGATTTAATTTATGCAGAGTTTTTAAGAAAACCATCAATAACTTTCTTCTATCAATTTATTTATTTGCTTATATAACAAGTTTGTTAATCACTACTGTCAATATTTGGATTTATTTGTTGTCTTACTCTCTTATAAAGTACAATGAAAAGAAACAGAAAAGCAAACCTCTGTGTGTTTGTGTGTGTGTGTGTGTTTGTGTGTGTGTGTGTGTGTGTGTGTGTGTGTATTTATATACATGCTTGTGAATTGTTTTGTGTGCTGTGAAGGAAAAGGAAAACAGGAGGAATTATTTCATGTTGAGCCATCAAGGCAAACCTCTTTGAAGGAACAATATGTAAGATCAGACCTCAAGTGTGAAGCAGATTTATTTGAAGAGGTAGAGGAACTTTAAGCCCCACATATATATGACTTCATTGAAACAATAATCCTGTGAGATAGGGTTCATGTGCCCATTTAGGATTAGCTTTTGATGAATCTAAGTGAAAGGCCAAAGACTTAAGTGAGTTTTACCGCCTAAATAAGTGAAATTGTTTTCTCCCATGTAAAAGAAGACTAGAGGTAATCAGAAAAGAGCTTAAATGCTACCTCTTTATCATCACATTTCTGGATCCTTCTCACAATGCAAAGTCATCTTAGGTGTATCCTTTCCATTTTTGAAGAACCTCCTGGTATACATTGAGATGATCTGTGGATAACCAACAGTAAATTTCACATTCTAGGAAGGAAGGAGAAAAAGGCAAAAATGACAGCATGCTTTGCAGTTAAATCAGTGCACTTTAGAGCACTTTCCTGGATACACCCTGCAACTTCCATTTACCTTTCATTGAATTCGCCTCACTTTATCTCCACAGAGAGAGCTGATAAGTGTAGTTTATAATCAGGCACACTGTCACACTCAATGTATAGATTCTGTTCCTGAAGGGGGAAAAATAAGAGAATGCATAGTTGACAGGCAGCTGGCTGTCTTTATGATAGAATTATCCTTCACTGAAATTAATAACATAAATTAGAAAGGTGAGACTTAGGATATTCATATAAAATCAAATATTTAAGAAAATGATACAAAGTCTGTTATTCATTAATTTCCTTATACCTGTTTCATTTCTCTGTCAAGGTTAACTATTATCTTATTATATTTTCTAAATTTATTCAGGATTTCTATATTTTATTCAATTTCTAAAATTTACACTAGATTTTGAAGTGGTCACCACCCATTATAAAACCCTTAATTCTCTATTAGCCATATTATTCCTTTGGTATACTCTACAAATTTACACATACTACAAACACACACTTTTACATACAGAAGTGTAAAATGGCTCCGGGTTTTCCACCAATTGAATTTTGAAGTTTTTGCATTTTTTTAAATGCTAATAATAGCAACCATTACATCTGTACTCTATTAGTCTGTTTCTTTACTCTGAGCTAAAATTATACTTTTTTTTTCCTAATACTTGTCAAAACTTAAAAATCCCAACAAATACATTCAGTTTTTTCTACATAAGTCATTATACTAATTATATTAATTTTCTTTTTGAAAAGAATCTCTGGGGGCTGGGTCCATGGCTCAACAGTAGAGCGCTCCTCTCACTTGTGTAAGGCCCTGGGTTAGATACTCAGCACAACGTAAATAAAATAAAGGTATTTAAAAAAAGAATGTCTGATGTATTTTGTGTTTTGTATAAATTGTATGAAATTTGGGTTAATTATGCATATCTGTATTTACCTGGCACAGGCCACAAGAAAGAATACTTATTATTAAGTTTTAAAATCATTGATAGATATTTTAGTTGCTTTCTGAGAAATTTTATTTATATATATTAGTGTTAAGTTTGTGTATCAACATTTCTAATTTGTACAATTTTATGTCATGTTGAATTAGAAACTAGTGCTTTAAACTGATAGACTTTAATCCATTAGTTACACATAACAGAACTCCATAAGAATGGATAGTTTATTTTCTTTGAAGATATTTATTATAATTGCCATCACTACATCAATTTAATTTATTGATTTTCAACTAGATATACTGCAGTAGGGTAAATGTTATGTGTTTTGATATATACTTCTGGTTTCATATATGGTTGCACATTGTATAATTCCAAAGTTGGAAACCTGTCATGTCAACAAAGATTCATTAAACCATGACATCTATTAAAAAATATACATTCATTATGTAGCTACTATATACATAATAAAAATTCAATTAATTATATATCCATGGTGAAAAGACCAGGTGTAGATGTCCTTATAATGATTCTCTCTTATTTATTCTCTCTCTAATGAATATTTGAAACATGATATATTTGCATATGCATATCTATGCATTATATGCATATGTATATCCATTTTTATGAATTTATAAAGGAAACAATACATTTATTAACACTGATATGAGTAAATCATTACAGTTATTATTTCATATGAACAGGATCTTGTAAAAATATGTTTTGAGTAACCATTTTAAGCATTGGATAATTTTACTTATTAGAAAATTTGTATTTTCAGCATGGTGGCACACACCTATAAACCCAGCAGGTTGGGAGGTTGAGGCAAGAGGATCACATATTCAAAGCAAGTCTGAAATATTTAGCAAGACCCTAATCAATTTAGTGAGACCCTGTCTCAAAATGAAAAAGTTCCAGGACTGTGGTTCAGTGGTTAAGCACCCCTGGGTTCAATCCCTGGTTCCAAAAATAAAAAAGAAGAAAATTTGTATTTTCATAAACATTTCCTGAGCACGTATTATGTGTCAAACATTTTTCTATTTCCTTTCATTATGTCATATACTATAGCTATTTGTAATAGAAAAAAAAAAAAAAAACCTTACATTTAATCTCTAACCAGGTTTTTAAAGCTTGAAATAATTTAGTTGAAAATAGTTTTTGAAGACTCTAAAACCTCAGAAATCACTTTTGTTTTACCCTGAGTGCTTTGCTAGAACCATCACTTGCATAACTGTTTATCACTGACACTATGGGCAGCAGGTTAATTGTAATTGCACAGTCACCTGGACTATGCTATAATTTGAAGTAGAGTCCCTCTGCTGTGCTGGGCTCGACAGTATATTATTTCCAAGCATTAATGCCAGGGTGCTCTTTAAATTGGCTATGGAACTGGGGAAGGAGTGATTTACGTGCTCGATTTAGTGCTCTCCCTTTGCTGCCTGCTTCAGGCCAGGTTCCTAGGAAGCAGGATGTGAACAGAATTAAAATTCAGATGTAACCAAAGATGGAAAAAATAAGAAGAAATAAAAGGAAATGAAAGAAATTCCTGCCCTGCATATTTGTTGACAAGCATGTTGTATGCAAATCACTGAGTACTCTGAATTACTTATTTCCCACTTGGGAATTACTGAATTAAACATTAAAAGGTGGATTTTAATGAATAAGTGCCTCTTCAGATTGAACTCTCTACAGATTTTTTTTTTTAAGCAACAATGTGAACCAAAAAGCATATTTCCCCATAAGGATAAGAGGAGGATAGAGGAAGAAGTGACTCACCCACATTTTTATCATTCTAATTTTTGTCATTCTTGCTTATAATAACACAATAAGCATCTTAATACATGGCTATTAACCCAATCTGAATTCCACTTTATGAAATATATAGAAAGATGCAATTTAGATAGTTACTGGCAAATTATTCTGCAGAGTGTGGTCATACTTAGCACCACGTCCATATTCTTTTGGCTACTTCATCAACTCTCAGTAATAGGATTATTTTGAACAGTATGGTCTGATATCTATGAAATGGGACTAAATTGTGTACTTCCCCACAAGATTATGTACAATGTACTTTGGCAGGAATATTAAGATTCTTCAAAAGACAAAAAAAGTATTTTATCTTTGAAAAAATTAATGAGCAGATTAAAGGAAACTATCCTGGTGTTTATCAGATTTTGGATTAATTAGGCTAACTTTGGAAGCCACTCAGTCCTTCTCTGATGTTTTGGCTCATAACACCTAATATTTTTTCAATGTGTGATGCTTAGCTACATCTCCTTTTTATAGTTACATTTGAAAACATCCACATCAGGCTTATTATGTCTCATTATGTAAGAAAAACTTAGGAAACATTCTGAGGCCTGCCATTTCCTAATCAAATGATTTTCTTTGAAGCTGACCATACCTAAAATCTCCACAGTAAAATAAAATGAATCAGCTGATAGTAGTAAACCCTTGAACATTTACTTATTTAATTAAAATGTTTAAAATTAAAGATGCCCAAATTTTAAATTCTCAGAACTTTCCTTTTTTTTTCTAGCAGAGTTATTACTCTTAGATTTTTTAATTGTAGGATTTATCAGTTGAAATTGCTTAAATTTTGTTGTTGTTATTATTCTTTCTTTTAAAAAATCAAGTTGAGTTTCTACTCCTTATCCTGATTCTTAAACTCTATGAAGTTGAAGTTTAGCTCTACAAAGGTAGGCATTATCTTGAAGTTATTCCAATGTCCAATATGTAATAGAGCTTTGCTTATTTCACACAATGTATGCAGTTGGCAATTGATGAATATAGATCTAACTAATTTCTTTGCAGTGTAGTATTCTGTAGGTGGCTTCTAATTTTTGTCATTCTTGCTTATAATAACACAATAAGCATCTTAATACATGGCTATTAACCCAATCCGAATTTTACTTAACAAAATATACAGAAAGAATCAATTTAGATAGTTACCGGCAAATTATTCTGCAAAGTGTGCTCGTACTTAGCACCACATCCAAATTCTTTTGGCCACTTCATCAACTCTTGGTAATAGGATTATTTTAAACAGTATGCTCTGATATTTATGAAATGGTAGTGAATTGTGTACTTCCCCAATACAGTTAAGAATGACCATCTTTTTTATGTTTAATAGCAACAGGGGCTCTTCCTTCTTTCTTCTCTGAAATTTCTGTTAATATAATTTGGAAGTTTATCATTTGGATCAATAGCCTTTCTTTCTTATTAAAGATAAAGAATAAAATATGAAAAAATGTGGGAAATATTGTAGTTTTCTAAGAAAGCAGAAATGAGCCAGTAGCAAGCTTGCAGTTCTTCCATGCAGTTGAATATGGGTGACATGATCTGCACATGTTCAAAGTATACCATCATGGCATTTTGGTGACCTTAAATTGTTATCATAGATCAGCCTAGTATTATTTTCCTAAATGATTTTGAGTTGTTTTGGATACCTATTGTAAAAAAACTGAAAATACATGAAAGAGCGAATGGCTTTGCTATTAACTTATTTTACACTCTGATATATTCTAAACTTTAAGACAACACAGGAAACAAAATTATCTTAAGGCCATTAAAATTTTATGAAATTTAATTATAATTACAATACTTAACATTGCTTTAATGTTTTTGCCCTTCTTTTAATTTAGTTATAGTCACCACAAAAAGGCACTAAATGCCTGAATGAGTCAGGATTCTTGCTTGTCTTGCAACTCTTGGTGTTTTGGGCACTGAGCATAGTCATGTGGTGTTAGCCAGGTGCCCTGGTTTGGCTGACAGTGACAGCCCTCTCCCTTTATATCCCTGTGAAAATAACAATGCCCCATGTCTCTTTCAAGATTGTACCAATTATGACAAAAACATCTGATGACAAATGACTTTTGATAAATGAAAAAAAAAAGTACCTATGACCAGATGAATACTTACCATGCACCAGGTATTGAACCAAATACTGACATGATTCATTTCATCTATATGATTAAATAGTATCATTGCACCATTTTATATAAGGAAACAAATTCAGAGAGGGTAACCTACCCAACTAACAGGCAGAGTCAGTTAAAGGAAATCTTGACTGCCTTTTTATCATTAGTGTGGGTGGCTATTATCAAAACAAATATCTTTGTTCAGTAACTGATAGAAAGTCATAGAAAAACAGATTCTGAACAATCCCATTGTACTTTTTTGGAAAAAAGATGAAGAAATTTCAAAAGCTATAACTTTGATTATTCTTATATCATTCCTAGATCAATATATTCATGGTTTATTTATACCAGGGGACATCTATTTGAGAAAATGATGAGTTTGTGTTTCTAGGAAGGTCCTTGTGTTTTTATTTCTTTATGTTTTCATTTTGAGAAAGTCTGTATGTTTAAACATGAACACTCTAAGGCAGAAATCACTGCTCTTTAGAGTATAGTAAATAGCTTTTCCAATGGTTCCAACGGGTGCAGTAGGTTACTTAAATGGGCTGCAGATGTGTGTCGGTACAGTTTAAGAGCAGGAAGAGACTTGTAGCAAACAGATTGCTAACCACTATAGACAGAACAAAATACAGTGTACAAAAATGTTCTAGTCTAATATGTCAAAAACTATATATGAGGTTCATGATAAAATTTAAAACTGTCCTTTTTAATCATATTATTATCATTTCATAGTCCTGGGACAAAATAATCATATGCTTGTGAATGAGTGAATGAAATTGTATTAAAGTTTTTCTCTGTTACAGCCACAGTCCTAAAGGGGATATTTAAAATAAATCATAACATTTCCTGCCAAACGCCACTCTATTAATACAGCAACTTCAAGAGATATCTATTTAATATCATTTTAGTAGATGAGAAATTGCAGAATTATAAGCTCCAAACTATTTTCTACTATGTTCAAATACAAGGTTTCTTTTTAAAATTTTTTATTCTAAGTTGTTATAAATGACAGCAGAATGCATTACATTTCATATTACACATATAGAGCACATTTTTACATATCTCTGGTTGTATGCAAAGTATATTCACATCATTCGTGACTTCATACATGCACTTAGGGTAATGATATTCATCCCATTCTATCAAATACAAGCTTTCTTTAAGGCACAGGATCTAGCACATAGGACTTTTTTTGTGAAATTTATGAGATGATGAAGTATGTCTGACCAGGTCAAGAAAAGATCTTATGTTTTTGGTGATATATACCATTATGGAGTACAGCAGATCTTTATTGAAAGGAATAGATTTTTAAAATTGGGAGTGTCTCCTTCGGTTTGTTGAAACAGTTAGTAGATTTATAACATTTACTTATATACTCAGAGTTTGAGGTCTTATAAAATCTGTGCCTCTTCTTGGGAAAATACTGGTGTGAGTATTTTAAAAACCTCCACATCTTTATGAATAATTGCCAGGATTTTATTCAATATTTAAGCATATTGAAATTGCACAGCTTTTTAAAATCAGAAATCAGACAGCTTTTGAAAATCAGCTATGTGTGCACCTGCAAATATTAACCTTCCTTTATCTATTGTTCAAATAACCCATTTGGATAACTCACATGACATTTCACTGTTTCCACACAGATATTTTGGAAAACATATAACCCAGCTCTGCTCTTTTAGGAATTCATGATTAGGAGAAAAATAATATGGACACAGATAATTAACACAGGAATATAATAAGTGGTATGTAAATGTATTGACTACAAATAGCATAAGAATGCATGTTTGTTAGAATATAAAAATATTTTAAGAAACCTGTAAAGGATATCACATGCTAGCAATTTGAAAGAAGTATGTCTTTACCTCCCCAATCATCTCTAGCTAGGGAGACAAAATATCACATTCTTTTTACTTTCTAGACTTTGTCCTACTGAGCCTTTCTTCTTCATTGAGTCACTTCAGAGTATCTTACCTTAAGAACTTTAACCATATATATATTATTTCATTATTCTGAATTCACTGTTAAAATTCCTTTTTCATGGCTTTAATCATGTAATCACTTGTTTAATGGGCCAAAGTAGAGTGAAAGAAAAACATATAGTATAAACAACATGGACATTGGTAAGATTTTTTACATGTACTTAGCAACTTTGGAAAGATAGAATGCACTGTGCTTCTAGTCAATTGTTTAGAATTATGTCTGGACCATTTCATGATTTTATGGACCTAGGCTTATAAACTTCACCCCTTGTGATGTGAGAATGGAACACCTACTCTTTCACCCCCCCCCCTTTTTTTTTTTTAGATTGGGAAAGGGAATCCTTAGAAACTGAAATTTTGCCTTTTGGCATCCTATGTTTTTCAAATATCCTAGTGAGTAGTTTTCTTTTACTCAGGGAGAACAAAAAACAAAAACAACAAATAAATAAATAAACTAAAAACTCAAGAGGAATCTACAAATTCACCAAAGCTTTTTGGTACATACTTTTTTTTTAATTGGTGCATTATAGTTATACACAGTAGTGGAGCTCATTTTGACATATTAATACATGTATGTAACATAGTTTACTCCTAAGAGGAAGAACTGGGGATTGAAATGAAATGTACATTTTAAAAATTGACACATAACAATTGCATATTTGATAGAATGTACCATTTATTATCTATGTAAAACCCTCATTGCACATTGTTAGCACCTGGTTTCTTATATCTGAACAATTTCATAAAGAAGCATGTGCACAGAGCAGCAGATTTCTGAACTCAATTTAAAACCGATTTTTTCCTATTTGCACTTTTGGTTATAAAGTATTTTTCATCCCGTGGTAAAATGACTTTGTTTCTCTCAGAACCTTTTATTGCAGCTCTTTAGAAATCCTGTCACATGCAGTTTACAAAGGCTGACAGCAAAAGAACTTTAGGAAAATTAACTAGATTCTCTCCATTACAATAGCGAAGAGAGATAAAATATCAGACTAAGTGAAGAAGTACTAGTGATCTTTGCTGCTTCAAAGCTCAAGCACTTTGTCACTGTTAAAGAGATTGTTTTACATGAAGAACCAAGGAATGAAGGAAAAATACTCAAAGTTGTTGCCTGCAATATTTGCCATTATCATGGACTTCTGGAAGTATGTAATATAGCATAAAACCATATATTGTATTAAATGTCATCCTATACAAAACATGATACATTATATTAAATTTGTGTGTCTTTTTCATTAGTTTAACTACCAGAGCTGTGAGACTGAGCATAAAGAATGGAGATGACAGAGGATGAGAAAAATTAGATTCACCAAGTGATTCTAAATTATCAGACACTTAATAATATTTTTCCTTTGTACCTTTTTCCTCTTTTTTGATCATGCTGTTTAGACTCCCTTGATACACTCTCTATTCCCATGGCATCACTTATAGTGAGTGATTTAAAATAAAATGTGGAATGTTTAGACTGTTGTTTAAATGATATGAAATCATTTTAGCTGCAGTGATTTGGATGGATAAGAAATAGAATTGAAGAGTTAATGAAAGACAGGTCACATGAAAGCCCAGCCTCATGGGTGAATGATTTTGGTGTGATGTAAACAGCTATAAATCAATCAGGAAATCAAAGTCCCTCTGCACTTTCTATTATACTCAACCTCTATGTGATTTGTCCATTTACATGAAGAATCCATAGAGGTGTCTGTCATCTAAATACTGGATGAGGCTTTCAACTTATTTTTCGCTACTAAATATAGAGTCCAGATCATATATTATTAAAAATTGACTTGCAAGTTCAAGTGATACTTAATTATGATGGCTGTCTGGGTTTAGAGAAGGGTCATGATTGCTTTTTAATTATATTTAATGAGAAGTATTTTGCTTGCCTGTACAAAAGATAGATGACAATGATGAGAAAAGCAAAACAGGTGTTGTCTTTGGTTAAGTCTTATGCAACTTCTTCTTCTTCTTCTTCTTCTTCTTCTTCTTCTTCTTCTTCTTCTTCTTCTTCTTCTTCTTTTCTGGTACTGGGAATTGAACTCAGGGGCACTTAACCATTGACCTATATTCCCAGCACTGTTTTATTTTGAGACTGAGTCTCACTAAGTTGCTTGGGGACTAGCTAAGTTGCTAAGGCCAGCCTCAAACTTGTGATCCTCTTGCCTCAGCCTTCCTAGTTGCTGGGATTACAGGTGTGCAACACTACACCTGGGTATGCAATCCTTGATATTTAAATAATTATTTTACAAGGATCAGTTGCCTGGAAGAATTGAACAGAAAAGGGAGAAAGCAGAAAATATCCATCCTATAATATTCAAAGAATTACGACACAACAGATCAGAGCCTCCTTGGAAGACATAGAACACAGGCAGAATGGGTTTAGACTTCAAGGTTTCCCATAGTTTAATCAGTTATTGAGATCCTAGAGATTTTCCCATTGGTTTGCATTCCAAAGTTGTGTTTTTGAGAGTCATAAATATTTGTTAACTAAAAAGAGTTTTTAGAGGGACTATGAAATTTAAAGTGAAGAGAAAGGTTTCATAATGATTTTCAGAATAAGAACTTCACAAATCTAGCTCTGGCAGCTCTAAATCTGAGAAGTTCTAACAGTGGGTTGAACAGCTGCTGTGGAGCTTGCTGCAGGTTAGTACTTTATAACACGTCTAAGTCAGGCAATGGGAAATGGATTTGTCAGAGTGGGAATGGTAGCGGCATTACACAAAGAAGAGGAAAGGAAATGTTTACTTTTGCTTCTTTATTGGGTAGACTTCAGCAACACCGACTCCCAAATGATAAAGACCAAAATAGTTTAGGTTAGAGGTTTCTATAAAGCTTATTTCACACATTGTCTTTCTTAAAATCAGATAGAAGTTTAGATACAAAGAAGTAAAATTAAATATAAATGTTGGAAGAAAACGTTGTATAAGTACTAACACATTACATCGAACTTTTACACATTAGATTTAATCATTTGCTTTTAGTCTCAAAAATATTCAAAGCATAGCTTCTCTTCAGAAGCTTTGCCAGTCCACCCATTTAAAGGGCTTGCAGGCATACCTCCTGCCCCGTTACACGTCTAACACGAGAACACAATGATAGAGCTCATTCACACGGTGCAAACTAGTCTGCTTTAAGCCACGTGTGTGAGAGTGCCATCAACTTTCCAGTTTCCTGGGAGAAAAAAGGGAGATGTGCATAAAAATGTGTTATATTCCTGGACACCAATGAAATGTACATTTAAATTTAATTAAATTAAAAATTGTGTCAGTCAACATATATTCTTTTCACAGCTATATTTTTTTCACAAGTTTGGGGTCAAATGAACAGATAAATTAGTTGAATTTGGTTTGGACATTAACATATGAAGTGACAAAGTTGAAAATGAGTTAAATATGTTTCATGAAGCCCTCTAGGGTGGAAAAAGACAGTGAGGGGACAGAATCAGGGCATCTGTGTGGCTGAAGACTGATGGAGTCAGGGCACCAGAGAAAATAATGTGGGATTATATGAAGGTGGATGTTGAAGAATGGTGTGTTTGAAATTGATAGAGAGTTTTTATCTATTATCACAGGGTTATTTAGATGATTAGAATTACTGTTTGATTATGATAAATATTGGGCAAGGTAGGTAAAAGAAGATTATTATTGAATATTGAATTATTATTGAATATGCAGTCAAGGAATTAGGGGTTTTGGATGTCTGGTGTATGTGGAATTTCTGTTCGTGTGTGGTACTGGGGATTCAATCCAGGGGTGTCCTACACTGAGCTAAATCACAGCTTTCCGATTATTATTATTATTATTATTATTATTATTATTATTATTATTTGTGACAGAGTCTTGTTAATTTTCCCAAGCACTAACCTCCAACTAGTGATCCTTTTCCCTTAGCCTCCCAAATAGCTGACATTACAGGTGACAAGCAATTGGGTATTTTAATTACCAAGAATTACTACAGGAATTATTTTGAAAATAATGGTGATATAAAAAACACTAAAACCTTCAAAGAGCAAAAGGGAGTCTCAAGGAAGTGAATTGGTTATATAGTTTGTGACATGTGATTTGAATATGAGTTTGGGGAAAGAAAATGGGAGAGTCCTGTCATTGAAGTATAACAAATCCTCTAAAACTAAGTTGACCAAAATAATGGTAACCAACTGCTTTGCTAAATCTCCACCTTTGATAGGGAGTAATATGGAGAAGGCATGGTAAGAATTGCTCATTTCTGTTTCACATGGTGCAGGATGCTGTCTGTATTTCAAGAACAAGCATCACAAGAAACTTAGGGAGAAATTACATTACTTTTTATGCTTCGTGTGGAAGTTATATACCGTTATTTCTGCACTAATCACAGGCCTGCCCAGATTCAGTGGGTAGGGATGTAGATAGATCCCATTGTCAATGGGAAGGATGTCAGCATCACATTGTAAAAATAGAATGTGAAATGGAAGATTGGCAGCAGCCCTTGTGGAAAATAAATTCTGCCACAGAGAAATTGGTCCAGAAAAGTGCAATGAAGAGCAAAGGGAAGCTACCCTTTACAAAGCCCACCAATGGGTGGGCATGTGAGAGAGAAAACAGCTACTACTGGATAATTTGTGTCTTCAGGAGAAAAGCATGTATTTTTAGGGAAAAAAGACAAAGTAAATATGAAAGGAAAAAAATTCTGAAGACACAGGAAAGTGTGTTTGTCATTTGAAATATTCCAATATGCCAACAATACAATACATTTTAGGATTTATGTGAGGAAGATGTGACTTAAAAAAAAAAGCAGGAATACATAATTACACATAATTACATAGGGAGAACAGTAAAAGGTGAAAGATGACCTGATATGCAAGGTAAAGTCTGATAATATGTGTAAACCCTTATGACAAAGCTGGTATGTAGTAGGCACCCAATAGATATGGAGTATTGAATTTTATTATATGGATAAATATAAAAAGTGGTAGAACCTCAGGCACTTTTAAATATTATAAAAATATGAGAGATTTCAAAGTGCATCAAAAATGTTTTAAATTGTCCACTATAAAATATGATTCATTGGGATTAGCAAATCATGTCACTTTTATATTTAGATAATATAGTTGAGAAATAATATATAAAATATGAGAATTGCCCCTATTATTTGTGTACTTACATAAATGAAAATTGATCAAAAATATTTGGTTGCTTCTTAAGAACCTTATTTGTAGTTTCTTATTACTTTGAACTAGGGCCCTAAAATGTGGGTAGAGAAAACACACATGATATAAATCATCAAAGTAAGTTGTCCTAAATGTCATATTTTCTAACTACAAAATACTCCAATTATTCAAACCAAGTGATAATTTTAGATTCTCTTTTTCTCAACAGGCTTAGAGCCAAATCTGTATGGCATATTTAATCATAGGACTAAAATCTTTCCATTTTAGTAATACATGATACACACATACACATACATACACACACCCCACACATGGCTTTTGAAACCCAGTTATTTTTTCCATATTTTTTCACCAAATTAATTTCTAATGCTTGCATACAAGATAGACTTAGAAAAAGTCACGTGTGTGTATGTATTTTATGCTTCATGTTCATGATATTTTGGTCAATGTTTAATGATTCATTGTAAGATTAGTATAAAGCACTGTAGCTGGGCACAGTGGCTCACACCTATAATTCCAGCAGCTCTGGAAGCTGAGACAGGACGATCAATCCCAAGTTTGAAGCCAGCAACCTAAGGATGCTCTGAACAACTTAGGGAGAACTTGCTTCAAAATAAAAAATAAAAAGGCCTGGGGATTTTGCTCAGTTATTTAGCACCCCTGGGTTCAGTTCTCCTGAAAATAAAACAAAACAACAAACAAAAATCACAACAAAACATTATAACCTTTGTGGTGGAACCACAATTTTATGTTTCCATAAAATTAATATTATTCTTGACAGATTTATTTGCTTAATTTTTGTAGGCTCTTCTACCATCAGCTATATCATGATTAATAGTATGTTAAATATTCTCAGTAGTAACTTCTATTAACAATAGATTTAGTATGTTTTTACCCAAACTGTCTGTTCTTCATTTCTATGTTATCATTTTTTGCTCACATTTGAAAAGAAATCAGTCAGACTGTCATAAACCCTCATCCTCTAACACCATTTGATATTCTTATATTTTGTTCTCATAAATACTTCTGATAGCATCTGCCTTCCCCTAGCCCCTCCTTATAAATACCTTTAACTAGCACAGGCCTGGCACCTAGCACTCGATAAACTGTAAATTTTCCAGATAATGCTTACACATTTTCATTTCTCTACCATTTATTTTCTTATACACATCTCTTCCCCAAAGTGCTTCAGCCATGTATCCATATGTGCATGGAACTCTGTGTGTTTATCAAGGATAGAGAAATCATTTCACACGACAGGCATTACTTAAAATCCAAAATATTAGTCTGAGGCACCAAGTAATGTTCTATATAATTAGAATAACTGATTACCTGAAAAATGTTATGCTAATTGTACATGGTGTCAGATAAGATTTATCCAAGTTTTCTGATTGAATTAATAATTAACTCTTTCATTGTGTTCTAAGATTGTAAGTTTCTGAAGAATTGGGTAGAGTGGGCACATAATAAATGATCCTAAGTGTTGTATTGAGACATATATCTACAAACTAAAATACTCTGTTTAGAACTAAATGTTTTTAAAAACTCATTTGCATAGTCTCATTGATGAAGTCATCTCATTACCACACAGACATCTCTAAGAGATAAAAATGATCATCATGTGGCTAGGTTTGTGGCTCTGTGGTAGAGTGCCTGCCTCGCATGTGTGAGGCACTGGGTTTGATTCTCAGCACCACATAAAAAATAAATAAAGTTTAAAAAATTTATTTTTTTTAAAAAAAGATCATCACAACTACATCACAAAAACATCATTCATTCATTTTTTTTTAAAATTTTTTAACACTGATGATGTGTTAATCTATGCTTAAGAGAAGTTCTTGATATGTTGGATTAAGAGCTCAAACATCTTTTAAAAAGATAATTCTTGAAAATATAGAATTTAATCAATGCCAACCCAGGCAAATAAATCCTACCCTTACCTTTTCCTCCCTACCCCTTGTTTCTGCATAATGCTTCTTTAGTCAACTTTATCTTCAGTAAGGTATTCTCTTAGAATTTTAAATTCTAACAGGCTCAAGATTTTGAATTTGCTTGTACAAGTTCTAGACTTATTTTCAGAAATGCCCATCGTGTAGGGGACTGAATCCACAACAGATGACATTATGGAACTCTCTTGTGAGCCTGAGGTAACAGTAACAGTGGAAGAAGTAAAAGCTGCCAGGAAAATGCTTTCAATGCCATGTGGTCCTATGGGGCCTATTTTAGTCTTAAAAATAAGTCACTATCCTTCTGAGAATAATTTAATGCTGTATTTGATTGAGCATAGTATTGGAGTCAGGGGTCAGAATTCTAGTCTTGAATTTCTGTATGACCTTAGGCAGTGTGTTTACATGTGTTTGTGCCTCTACTAAATAGTTAAAAGTCCTGAAAATGTTTTTCTTAGTTAGATTTTAAACTACCTTTATGAAACTTTTCCATGTACTCTCACCTAAGTATTAGTATGGTTCTTTGAATGGCAACAAAAGTCAGGGGGCAGGGTGGAGGAATGGGAGAAATCACTGCTAAGATTTATATCCAACCCCAGTATGTGTGTTGATTACGTCAGACACGTGATAGTCACTTTCAAGATCATATGTAGTTCTGTGGTCCTGTGATTTTGAAATATAATCTGTTTGTAATGAAAGTGAACAAGTACCATAGAGACTAAAACTCAATGACTACTGGTATATTATTCAAAGTAATCATTATGATAATTTTAAAGAGCTATCATTTATTAAGCCCTTTAGTCTCTGCCAGGCATTTCATTCCAAATATTTATAAGGAATATGTATTTACATTTAACCCTTGCAAATAATGCATTAGAAAGGTATAATTTCTAGATACACAATTTTGTCTCCAGGTAAAATGTACAGTTATTAAGATTTGAATTCAGGTTCATGTGATCTGAAAGTCCATGACCCTACTATAGCCAACAAGAAGATAGTGTTCAGCTACATGAACTGTGAAAGATAGGAACAGGTATGGTGGAGAACACAGCAATGAGGAAACAAGTAACAAATTGAGAGCCTGCTAAAAGGAGACTGGGGAATCATTTGAACACTTGGAAGTGTTCTCCATAACATTCCATCCTCAAGAATGGTCAGTGGCAGCAGAACACTGTAGAGAAAGGCAGTTGTATTAGCAGATACACCTATGGGGAACTTCAGGTTCTCCACTTAATTGGTTTTCAGAATGTAGACATGTTGCTTAGCTTTGTACCTATAAAACAGAATATCAATGCTGTTGACTTCAGATTATTCTTTTGCTAATGAAGTAATCTGAATCTATGCAGAGTTTTACTCACTGACTAGCTATAGTGAACATGCCAAATAAGTATCAGTTTGTTTTATTAGTGTGCCTAACCATTATTATTATGTCTTTGTCATTTGGTCACAAAAGAGGAGGGAATGTTTTGAGAAATGATAGTATAATGTTAAGCATAAAATACAATGCAAAAGGAAGATGCTTTAAGACCTAATCTAATTTGGGTTAAGACTATAACATTAGAGTCTAAATTTCCATATAAAAAATCAGGAATCTGCTTTCTAATCATCTGCTTTTTCCAAGTTATTTTGTCCCCTAAGATTAACTTTTTCAAGTTATTACTTATTGGCTTTTTTTTCCCTTCCTGCTCTGGTTTCTGGGGGAAAAAAAGGTTTCAAAAACATTCTGTTTTTTAAATTGAGATTACCGGATACCTAAGTTATAAGAATAAATTCTGGGAGTGATTGAATAATTCTATATCACTTGATCATATCAAAAAATTTTTAAAAGTTAACAAAGCATCATTAAATGCAAATAATGTAAAGTGTAGTGCTATGAAATATATTCTAGAGTGTGCCTGGGTGACACTTTTGGAAAGAAGGTATATTATTAAAGAACAGTGTTCATTAAGTTATGTTGGGTATGAATTTCCCATTCTGTGAACAAAGAATTAAGCTCCTAAATATTGACATGTGAATTTGTTTGAGGCCCAGTAGTACACTTGCATGCTGAAAATTAATAGCAAATATATGACTGCTTTTACCAAATGAACTACATTATTCATATGCTTTAGCTTATTTACACATTTTAAAATAAAAAGAATAGCCATTCATAGATATGGATTGAATATTTTCAAGTGATTGAAATATTTTCATCTTGATTCATTTTTAATATCATTATATAACTTAAAGGAAACTCATTTAGAACAACTGTAAGTCCTATGTGTACTGTATACTTGTTGAGTTGTACTTATATTCATGTCCACAAATATGCTACATTCTTTAAAGCAAGTAGACTTTCTCAAAATAAGGAGCAAGTTTTTCAACTTGTTTTTAAGAAAAATTATAGTGTTATACTTTATTTATATTTATTTATGCTTTTAAAATAACTTCTGTTTTGATATTTTAATTAAACTCAAGGTAAATAATAGTCTAGGCACTAATTATCTGCCTTGACTGAAGAATAAGTTTTCCTATTGTTCTAGTCATTGTTTGATTTTTTTGAAGGAGAAGACATAGTCACTACTGCATTTATAATACCTATAGTGTCTTATTCTTAATTTTATATTAATACAATTTCAATCCATAATTTTTCATCTGAACAAAGAAGGTATAATTTTGTTATGTCAGCAAGATTGTCTTTTGGGGCAATGGACTAAGAGGTATTGTACAATAGTACAAGGAGAAACGTTTGTAACAGAAAACAGTCTTTCTACCTTAACTCTCAAGGCCAAAACACTGAGTTAGACTATGTATATCTTCCATAACAATTGTTTTATTTTTGGAAGCTTTTGTCCAACATGAGTATTTGATGGTATTAATAAGAACATATGCACTTCATGATTCAGAACTGGAGTTATTTTATGGTAACACAAACATGAATTAACCAAACCAGGTTTCACTACCTGATTCTAGAAATAATGGATAGTTCAAATGCTATACACAGGCAATTAAGCTTTTTTAATTCAATTATGGGACAAATCATCCGGCTTAATATTCACATTATACCTACCATAACAGCAAGCATTCATGTTAACGTGAAAGTTGCATTACGTCCTATCAATCCTCTGTAAAATCTTCTATCATACTCATATAAAAGCCTATGAAGTTTTATAAGACACCTGTAAAATTGCTAAATTTTAATTTTTTTCATGTATGTTGTATATGCAGGACAGTGGGACATACATAATGGATTAAACCATCCAATAATGAGGAAAAAGAAAAGAAACTCTAAAGGCAGACAAAATATTATGATGTTATATGAATATGTAGTTTTTATTCTTCATCATATTCAATATGAAATAGTAAAAAAACTAGATGTCATCAAATTTAATCAACTTATACACAAAATTATATTTGTCTATGATAAAAGAAAACTAAACGTGGGATATTTGGGTGTCTTTTGACTTAGAAAAAATATAACTTTTATTTAAAATAAATAAATTGTTTTCATGGTTTCAAATGAGATGGCATTCATTCACAGATTTCTCCTTTCATGCAATTTCCCATAGTAAATTCATACTAAAAAACATAGTTTTCTGGTTTTGCTCTAAGGTTACTAAATTAGTGTAAGCATTAATTGTGCTTGTGACAGTATGAAAGAAGTATGAGTTTATAACTAATGACCCATGACATTATGTTGAAAGACTTCAAGGCATAGTGCTAAAGTTTAGGTGCTCTGAAACAATGTAACAGATGGTTTTCTCCATGTTTTATGATATGCCCATTTCTTAGAATTTTACAAAATACTTTCATGAATTTAAAGTGTAGTAAAAAGAAGGTAACAGAACTTTATCACTTAAAATTAACAGGTCATTCAATTTGAGTAAACTTAATTTGCATTTTCTCTTTTCTAAAGTACAAATTTTCAGAGAACTGGATTGATCAGACACATTTGATAACTGATAATTTCTTTCTTATAAAGAATTTAAATTGTGAAAAACTTCAAAAACAATTTGTTCACAGGACCAATGATGTAATAAAACAGCCACACATAGCATCTTTTGAGGTTGAGGTAGACTATTCTTCAGATTGTCACATTTTATTGAAATGTTTGAAATCGGATAAAATTTTGAGGGTAGAATAGCTAAGCTACGGAACCAACCTAGATGCCCATCAACAGATGATGGATAAAGAAATTATGGTATATATATATATATATATATATATATATATATATATATATATAGTGAAATACTACTCAGCCATAAAGAAGAATGCCTCTATGTCATTTGCCAGTAAGTGGATGTATCTGGAGACTAGCATGCTAGGTGAAATAAACCAATCCAAAAAACGAAAGGTAGAATGTTTTTGCTGATATGTAGAGGGAAAAGTACAATGGGGTGGGGAGAGAAGTTCAGTAGAAAAAGGGGAACGAAAGAAAAAGAGTGGGATAGGAATAGGAAAGACATAGACTAAATGTAACAAAATTTTCCTATGTACACCTATGAATATACATATGTAAATCCCACCATCATGTCCACCAACAACAATGGGGTTCTCATTAGAATAAGCTATATGCCATGCTTGTAAAACTTTATCAAAATGGATTCTATTGTCATGTATAACTAAGAAGAACCAATTAAAGAAAAAAGAAAACTAAACAGGCTATACTATGTTCTTTTCATATCTATTTGTTTCAACAACAAAATACCTCTTAGCATCTCCCAAATATTTTGTCTACTTAAAAATTTTCATAGCTGGACGTGGTGGCACATGCCTGTAATCCCAGCACTTGGGAGGCTGAGGCAGGAGGATCGCGAGTTCAAAGCCAGCCTCAGCAATGGCTAAGGCACTTAGCAACTCAATGAGACCCTGTCTCTAATAAAATACAAAAAAGGGCTGGGGATGTGGCCCAGTGGTCGAGTGCCCCTGAGTTCAATCCCTGGTACCAAAAAAAAAAAAAAAAAAAAAAATTTTTTTTTCATAAAGTAGGAAATATATAATCAGATATTAAAACTGTTTTTTCACATACATACTTTCATACATATTCTACACATGCTAATGTTAAAGTATCATATCTGAATTGGTTCACTTATGTTTGGAAGACTAAAATTGCTAAACATCTTCAGTTCATATTGAAAGTTTATATTGAAAGTATGGATATGAAAAAATCCAATGAAACTAATGATTAAAAATAACAGCTCAGTGCTGTCAGTTGTATTGCCACTGTTTTCATCTTCTGTTTTATCAGTGTCTTTTGTCTCTCTTCCTCTAGCAAGAGTATTTGAGTCTTGTTTATCTTTTTGAAGAACCAGCTTTTCACTTTGTTGATCTTTTACATTTCATTTTACTCTATGTTTTACTTATTTCTGTGAATATCAGTGTAATTGAATAAATTCAATAATGTTTCTGAAGGTTAATTATTTCCTAATTACTATAGAGAGAAGTCTGTAAATTTTTGTTTCCATATCCTTTGATTATATGTGTGTGTGTGTGTATTTACATGTATATAATGTAATGTGAAATATACATTGTATACATTAAGTGGTCTGTGTGTTTTTATTCTAATGGGGTGAATTATGATATTTTAAATTAATGAATTAGTAATTATTTTTTTATATTACTTAATAGTTTTTCAGAGGTTATATTCCTGGAACGTTGGCTTTGAATCATAAAGTGAGTACACTTAGGTACATCAAGGTTGATGACTCTTTAAGTTTAGAATCTGTTGGAGATATTAAAAGTAATTTATTTGAGAATAAGTAGTGTAAAAAATCAATCTAGATTGTCAGTTCCATAATTAGTGTTAATTTTGAAGATCCTTAAAAATTCCTAATCAAATTATGCAGCACCTTTTCCCAATTGTAACAATTTAAATCCTGTATTCATTTAAATATTGATGACAAGGTTTTTGTTTGGTTTAAGAACATTTATTTTAATAAATATGAACATCCTTATTTTTGAAATGATAAATATGAAAGATGGAGTTTTATGCTTTGTATAAAACTTCTAAAATAATGTGTTTAGGTTGCAATACATATTATTTTCTATTCCTAGGACTTAATATTTAAATAAATCAGTTTATCCAGATTGCATTAAGTTCTTACTTTATCATTTGGGCCTGAGAAGGACACAAAAGTACTATTTACACCAATAGATACTGATGAATATTTGCTCAGTGTAGGAAATGTGCCACATGTGATAAAAATCAAATGAAATGTTTTTGTTCTCCAGAAGATTTATATAAGTTGGCAGAGGATAAGAATGCATACAAATAAAGGCATGGCAAAAATTTGCTCATGTCATAAGAGAGATGCTAAATAAATTGTTCAAAATTATGAGGCATGAATGGGCAAGGAACATGCAATCATGGGGATTGATTGTCTCATGGATCATTAAAAAGATAGCTTTCAAAAAAAGCTTGGATGGACAGAACTAGTTATTTAAAATATTTTCTTTCTTTCCTACAAATTGCTGAAAGAGTCTCTCATAAAATATTAACATAGGGTGCAGGTTTTCTCTCCCATTCCTTGATCATCTTACAAAGAATTTGAATACTGTACTCCAAATAATATCTAGGTAATATACAGACTTCATTGTATGAAACAACTGTGCTCCAGTATCTTCCAATATTTTTGAAAAAAATGTATTGAATTAGAATTTAGAGAAATTTTACTACTTATTTGTTAAACATTGTCTTCATTAAAATGTAAAATGTGAGCTTTGCTTTTATTGAATATTATTTGTTTATTTTCTGTTTTTCCCAATACTTTGTAGCTTCACAGGTGTGAAAAACAATTTTTATTTTCTCATCACAGTCCAAACACACCTGGCCACAGTGCTGACAAGAAGTGTGCCCTATAAAAGTAAACAATTCCAAATGTGTTCAGATTAAATCCAAATCCTTTATTATGGGCTTCAAGCCTTTAAAAAAAAAAAAAAAAAAAAAAAAAAAAAAAAAAAAGATCAGCTTGTGTATTTTTCTTGCTTTGGACCTGGAATATTTTTCCTGAGTTGAGAGGCAGAGAAGTCCCTTAGGTGAAGGTTAGAGTGAATGGAGACAGTGAGTGTGAATGGAGATGACATTTGACGGATTTTTTTAAATATTGCATGGAAAGTTGAGGGTTATGTTGGAATTTTGTAATGAAAATAACTGAAGCTTCCCAAAAGAAAACATTTTCAAATGCTGGTGAGGAATGAGTGTGGCAACAAGGTATTGTAATTTTTACAACAGTAATTTCAGTGGATAGCATCAATCTGTGATTTATAATTTTATATATATGTACATATATATATATGTATTATATGCACACACATAAATGCATACGCACATAATTGTGGAAAAATGTTTTTAAGGATTTGTGTTTGAAGGGAGATCAAAACCATTGAATAGGTACTGGGAGGTAGGAATCAAGTGAAGATGATGGTTTGTTATGTTTTCATTTCAGTGAAAATGTTTGTAGACACTTGAGATATTAAATCAGCAGAGAGGGGATCTTAAGTCAAAATTTTCCTTGATATGAAGTAGGACACATTTTCATTATAATAGGAAGAAAGGTAGAGAGGATGGGCACAACTGCATGTAAGTTTGGTTATTTGATGGTAGGAAAATTAGAAATTTTCTTTTTTCTTCTCTAATGACTTCCCTTTAGAGAAAATGGAGTCATTAAGCTGTAACAAAGGAAAATAACATGTAGAGAATTTGAGGAGAAGATGCTCAATATAATCACATTATATATTAGGAAATAAAGTAAACTAAGAAAATAATAATAATGATTGTCTAACACAGTTGCATGTACCATTGGGATTTGGAGTTGTGAATCTAAAGGCAATGAATAATTAGTTCATGATATTTTTCTCAGATAATATTCAATCATGCCATTTTCCTTCTTTACATCTACTTAGCTTTCATTAGCTCCTTTAAATTAAATAATACGGTACTACTCAATATGTTCCCTAAAATATATTTTATGTCTCGTGTTCTTGAATCTGAGAAAATGGCACCAGCATTTTCTGTATGGTTTAATCCAAACACTTTACTGTGATTATTATAATTTCTTATTCATTCTACTATTAAATATGCTATGAAATCTAGTTGATTTTGCCTCATTTCCTTTTTTTGAATTTACCTACTCTTATCTACTAACATTGAGACCCCTCTGGTTAAGCAGCATTGTCTCTTGACCAATATAATAAAAACAAAAGTGTCAGTTGCCTCTCTTCTTGCTTTCTCCAGTCTATTTCCATGAAGCCCTGAAATGATCTCCTAAACACTACTTTGATCTCATTAATCCCCTACTTAAAAATATGCAGTTACTTTAAATATATGAACTTTTAGTTTGTCAAGCTTTTATAATGACTTACTTTCATTGTAAAATAAAGTCTATAATACATATGTTTCTTACAATGGGGTTGTATCCTGATTTATCCATTGTAACTGGAAAATATCATAAGTCAAAAATACAGTTAAAACATCTCACCTGACAAACATCAGAACTTAGTCTAGTCCTCTTTAAATGTGCTCAGAATGCTTGCATTAGCATACAGTTAGGCAAAATTATCTAATACAAAGCCTATTTTATATATGGTTTTAAGGTCCATGTGACTAATTGTGAACTGCCCATACTGTGAAGAATTTCTACTGCTTAATATTAGCCCCAAAATGATCAAAATTAAAATTTTGAAATACAGATTCTGCTGAATGCATACTTTTTTACACTGTTGTAAAACGGAAAATTGTTAAGTTAAATCATTGCAGGCTGCGTTTTGTGAACTGGTGCCAACTTTGATGTATAAATTTGTCTCTTCCTCTTTATGCCAACCGCCTTCCTTATCATTTTTACTTTCTCCCCTGTTCTCTATGTGTTCTCTACCTCATAAGGTCCTTTGGAAGGAGTTCTCCCCAAACACACTGCTAAGCTTGGACTTAAATGGATGATTTCCTAATTTCAAATTTCATCAGAGACTCTGTTTCCTACGGGAAGTCTTCTTTGATATTCCTGTTTAAATGGGGTGGTCTATATTCACTTCCACCTTTCTTTCTCTTTCCTAGCATAGTCATATTTGTAATTATTAATGCAATACTTTTAAGACTCACAAAGGTTGGGCTTTACCTATCTTGTTTACCATTGCAGTCTATTACTAAGCAGAGTTTCTGGCTCAGCACACTCGTTGAAAAAGATTTGTTAGACTACGGGGTAGAATAGTACATTCATCTACATTTTACTTACATTTATATTATTTCTTGTTTCCAAAGCTCCCATGCAGGGGTTGAACAATAGTGTTGTATATGATTTTGCATGAAGTTTTTAGTTTGAAAGGCATTCATGATAAAACAAAGAATGTTTCATTAGTGATAAATGGATTTCAAAATGCAGAAAGTGCAGATTGACATTTCATACCTTTGAAAGCAAATAGAATTTAATGTGAGAATGGTTGTACTAAAAGGATAAAAGAAGAAAAATTTGGATAACTTAGCTAAGTATGGCATTGGGTGCTATAGCAGTCCTATTATAAGAAAAATAATATTTTAAATCTTCCCTTAATCATTTTACTACAAGAATGTCCTTAATACTATGAAAAAGCTCTTCTTATCTTTCAAATACCTTCACATTTTCTGTGAATTTATAAGAGTATTAAGGCTTTACTATCACCATAATTAGATCTACTGGAAAAAGTACCTTCTTATTTTTGCCAATTCCCGATTATTCATGGAGATGGCAGAAAGCCTTAGCATGGATTACTAAAACCCAAGATCATTTATAGCATATGAAAATTAGCTCAAATTCATTATGTCTACCAGAAATTTCTATTGAAATACAAGTTCACCTTTGAGTTTCAGCAAATGTGCATTGATGCTTGAATAAATAAATACTCTTAAGTATACATAATGAATTCTGAAAATAGAAAAAAATGCAGTTTATTAGCTTTATATAAAATAAGCTCTAAAAAGTATTCTAACCATCAGTTTGGCAGTCTTCAATTGGCCCAGACTAACTAATAGGAACATTGAAGTTTGACTCTATTAGCCTTTGAGAAGAAAGAAGGATATGAAAATCTCTGGAAGTCACAGAATAAAGAGATTGGCTTCATGACCACCAACTACTTACATGTCCACCAACTGAGAAAAGTTAACAGAAGTATCAGCAGACATCTCCTTCCTGTGATTCTAAACTGTTCAGTAATATTCTTCATTCATTCAGTCATGCATTTTATGTCACTTTCTAAAACCCTATTGTAGTCAAACACTAGAATAAGTACTGTAAATGCAAAACTGAATAAGACATAGTTTTTATTTTTTTATAATCATTACAGTATTTATGGTATAAAGTATTACTGATCTCAGAATATATAAATGTTGAATTAGTAAGAAACTAAAGAAAAACTTTTAAAAATGGAGAAAATCTAAAACAAAATTTTAAACTGTGACTTCTGAAGTTAATAGCATTTGGATGATAGACCAACTCATTTCTGCAGTTATCTCCAACATAACAGAACTTGTGATAATTTTAGCTTCTGCAGATTAATTGGTCTATTTAATATAAAAATTTTAGTACCTATGCTCTACCATACATTTGTAGGATTATATAGTATAATTTGAAGCTCTCAAAGTTGCAGCAATAGTAAGTAAAATTGTACTCAGCACTGTTTTAAATACATATAAGCATTTGTCTACATAAATATAATTTCTTATAAGCTCCTGTGGCATAAAATTATTGATATATGTACATACCATACATTTTTAATTTTAATACTTTAGATAAACATTTGATTATTTGAATGAATAGTCTGATATTTATGATCCAGAAGCTTATGAAAAATTCTTGAAATTCATGCCAAGATTGTATTACCTGTAATCTGTGTATACTATTCCAAATGATACATTATTCACAAAACAAACACTGCATCTGTTCCTGAGAAAAGCTTAGTCTCTTATTTCTTTTGACAGTGTGCAGACCTGGGTTCTTCAAAGCCTCACCTCACAGCCAGAGCTGCAGCAAATGTCCACCTCACAGTTACACCCATGAGGAAGCTTCAACCTCTTGTGTCTGTGAAAAGGATTATTTCAGGAGGGACTCTGATCCACCCACAATGGCATGCACAAGTAAGGAAACCCATCGATATTTGGTGATGCTAACTTTCACCAGTTGAAGAAACAGCATGATGCAGCCTGTTATGTTCTATTAACATTTCCCCCGAAAACAGGCGTAATGTTAAATCTTCTCAACATAGTTTTCATCAAATTTTAATCTCTTTGAGTTAGCATTGTAAAACTTGAGTCTGGTTTTTTAATTGCTCATTGTTAGAAGCATCCTTCTTCCCCTAATTTCAAAATCAATATCAGAGGCACAAAAATACAGTTTTTCCTTTGATTTTGTTTGTTTTAATGTTCTCCGTTGCCAAACCTGACTTCTGGTGAATCCATGGTCCTTTTCACATTGAACCTTTTTTTAATCCGCTTCTTTCTAAGCCAGTTTTTTGATCATATAAAAAGTGTAGTAAACCTTCACTTGTCTTAACCTGCCTCACTAAGCTGCAATGCCATTGAGAAGGTCACTTTCAAAAGAAGACCAGAAACATAAAGAACACAGAACACCTGGGGAGGCAAATTAGACTTGAATCATATACAACATGTTTTTCAGTTAGGGCTTTCCTGCAGCTGCTGTGTTTCTTGTTAGTGAGTGTGCTTAACTATTACTAATAACAGATTTTCTGATCATATAATTAGTGGAGATAGATACTAAGCACTTCATTCCATATTTGTAGTGGATTCAACCACATCTATCAATGCATTTGGGTGCTTTGGTTTGTGTAAGTTTTCTCAATATTTCTGGAATACAACACCTTTATGCATTTATGTGCTTGGTGGTAGTATATCCACATTTTTTTCCACAAGCAAAGTCTGTATAACAAATGAAACAAAAATAGAAAATAAAAACGAAGAAATGCTATTCCATCCCTCTTCACAATATACACCTTCCATAACTTGACTTGTTTTACTTTATTAAGTCTTAGTAAGTTGGAGCTCTCTAAAACGTTGTCAGACTTTTGAATTTTGAGTATACATCTGGAAACATAAATAGTACAGATTTCTTATCAAATCATCATAAATGAAGGTTTATCTGAATTTCATAATGTTGGAATTTTATAGTCATTCAAATATTTCAGAATTTCTCAAATCATTGATATTAGTTTCTTGTTTCTAAGAATCATTCTTTTTAACCCCAAGATTGATGATTTTATGGGTTAGATGATTACTAGTGATGAAGAATTTCTCTTCAACTGAGTAAATGACATTATGATGTACACTTCTGGGAGGATATATTTGATTGGATGTGATGGGATTTGGTTGCCATAGAGATTAAACAATTATTTAGATTAGTAAGAGCAAAAGTAAGTCCAAATAGCAGGAAAATGCTGGCCGGACAATATAGTGGTCAATTAAGGGGAAAAAAACTGTATTTAATCATCATCTTTCTCAATTTCATTAATTTTCTAGTTAGTATTTTTCTGTGGCCCAGCCTGAGCTATCTCCTTTGTGGCATAATGTGCGCCTCCCTTTCTGTAGATTTGTTTTGTTTGGGAATGGGGGAGAGGCTGTGCTTTGGTGGCAAGGACTGCTTATCACTCTTAGGACCAAAGCCCACGGGTAGGCTTCACATTTTCTCTATCTCCATTGTGAATTTCTAATATTGTGTTTCAAAAGGGCATTACTTTGCTTGCACTTCTCAAAAAAAGATTATTGTGTGTGTGTCTGTTTTTTGTTGCACTCAGAGTTTCGCAGATAATACATATGATCCCCTCATGGCTTGACTGATGTTCAAACCAGGATCTTGAACTTCACTTTGCCTTTGGCTCTTTGGAATTGAATTTATGATTATGACTCATTTTAACATTTTTTTCTGAAATATATATATATATGTACACACACGCATATATATAAATGTTTATATATATGTGTGTATGTGTATATATAAATGTATATATATAAAATCTGGAAATGAGAAATTTATTTTAATCTAAAGAGCAAAATTCTAAAAATAAGAACCAAAATTCTGACAAGTTGACTTAAATCAAGGGTCCTTCTCACAGCTTCACTTTCGGTTACACATCATATCTATGATTGGGGCACTAGAATTTTTAGGAGTATGTGGAGATAGATACTAAGCACTTTATTCTATATTTGTAGTGGATTCAACCATATCTATCAATGCCTCTATTCTTTAGCTCTACTTCACTTGAGTTTTTTCTTTTTAGCTTTGGAGGCATATGTGTCCCATCTAAGTTGTGAGTGAGGTGGTAGCCCTCAGAAGCACAGAGTCAGACTGATAAATTTGATAGATGTAAAGCAATGGTTTTTACATGATTTTATTTCAATTGGCAAGGAAAAAATAGCTAAAAGTTTGACATCTTTTAAAACTAGACATATTTTGGCTACATTTTATTTTTTTCTCAGGAATTAAGTTAAGCATGTAACATTTTTATCCCAAATTTTAAAAATTTCCATATGTTTAATATTTACATTTCTATCTTAACTAATTGCTGCAATTTTAAAATGATTGTCATGCAAAAAATAAAATAAAGTCAACTCTTTAGTCATGGTTTTCTCTAATTTACGTGGAATCTTTTTACAGCTAACTCCCTGAATACTAGGATGCTTTTTTATCATTTTAAAATTTGTTCCTCAGTAGTCATGGCTTGAAATGTTAGGTAGAAATTATTGCTCATTTTTATATTTAGAACAAATAGCACATATAGGATAATTTCACTAAATCCTCATAAGTAGTTTAATGCATGCTTTTGAACCATTTAAATATCACCATACTCCATTCTATTTCCTGAGGGAAAGAAGTACGAATTTGTTCTCAGAAACCAATATAAATATATTTGCTTTTTGAAGATATCTGATTATAAACTTTTATAACTGAGGTTTTAACGCTATCTAAAAATTGAGTTTTAGACATCATGCTATCAATTTTAATTCTCTTTAGTGTGCAATTATTAGATTCACAAATAATTAAAATAATATTCAAATAGAATATTGCTACCCTTGAGAAATTCTGTAAGTTATCCGAAGTGTGAATTTTATTACTAATATTTTAGTGAAATATTCTGTATTGATGAAATAAGATGATTATGAATATAAGATGTTTTTAAAATTACATCCAATTTTTATTAACATGTAGATAAATAAAGCATCTAAGAATTAACTGCCTGAAGTTAGAAAAGTTATATTAGTACCAGTCTAAAACATTATGATTCTATGAAAATATTTTAGTTAAATGCATTTTTTTTCTTATTGTGGTAGGCTTTGGAGATTGAAATATGTTCTACTGATTCTTCAAAATTGAACCCATTTAACTTTGTCTATTATAAGGCCTTTGAGGATAAGCCTTAAAATGATTTTAGACTTTCTATTAAGTAAAATTCACATTACATGACCAAATATAAAAGAATAGTAAGTAAAAAGAGGTTTTGCCACAGATTGTGATGTGTCCCACCACTTAAATCCCAGTGCTTTCTTGACTTAAGAGAGAGGGTTTTTAATTCCATTGGTGATTTATAAAAGAAGTCTATAATGTCTCCTGAGAGAAGCTAAAATTACCTTTTTACTTACTATAGAACTATTGTCAAGAATGACACTGAAAAATCATATTTTATCCTGTGCTCATTACATGGTAGATTCTTCATGTTTACCTACCTCTTGATATGAGTGAGGAAATAATCAGTTCAGTCTCCACAGAGATCAATTTACCACATCTTAAGTGTAACATTTTATCTAACATTATTTGAGGATACATAATTTTAATCCATAATTATTTGTATATGTACTAAGCAAAACATCTGCTTTTACCTAAACTAGTGCTATAACAAAGCCAAGTTAAATCATTTCTCCAGGTCATAAACCCTACTACCTTTCTACAAAAATGCAATAGACTTTTAAAAAATAATTACAAATTGTAACCTCAAAGATGAATTTTAAATCTATTTTTTCCTTCAGATAAGGGATTAGTGTAGTAAATGATGCCTAATTAATATCATCTTAAAATATGTTTTTCTCACTTTACTTTGCAAACCAGGACCCCCCTCAGCTCCTCGGAATGCCATCTCAAATGTTAATGAAACTAGTGTCTTTCTGGAATGGATTCCTCCTGCTGACACTGGTGGAAGGAAAGATGTGTCATATTATATTGCATGCAAGAAGTGCAACTCCCATGCAGGGGTTTGTGAGGAGTGTGGCGGTCATGTCAGGTACCTCCCCCAGCAAATCGGCCTGAAAAACACCTCTGTCATGATGGTGGATCTGCTCGCTCACACAAACTATACCTTTGAGATTGAGGCAGTGAATGGAGTGTCCGACTTGAGCCCAGGAGCCCGGCAGTATGTGTCTGTAAATGTAACCACAAATCAAGCAGGTAAGTGCCATGCCCAACAAAACTGTATATTTTAGGCCTCACTCTGTCCATTATCTTCACAGCTAAGGGCAAAGTTGACTGATAACTCTGAAAAAACTTCCCCATAAACTAGAAGGTCAGGATATAAAGTATAACACAGCTCAAAACACCTTTCTAGCTTTAAACTGAAAGTGAAGGCTTTCTTTAACAGACACATCTATAGTCCAAAAGTAAATGTTTTTATTTGTTTTCTTTTTTTTTTTCCCACAAAAAATACATTTCTGGAGCAAATTAATTTTTAACAAAAGTATTATATAATTTTACATACTTTATCTTTGTAGCACAAATCTTTATTTTAGTTGTTTTGTTTCATCATGTGTGTGTGTGTGTGTGTGTGTGTGTGTGTGTGTGTGTTTAATTCATTTATTTAACATGTGATCAGACAGGTTTTATTTGCTTGCTTGTTGATTGTTTGGTATCACAGCAGCATTTTCTTTGCAGATTTCTTCATTATTTCCATGATTATTACTAAAAATGCATGAAATAAATTTTTCTTCACTCAATTCATTTATTAAAATTAAAATAACTACTAATAACTACTACAGCACTACTACACAATGACATGAAAACATATCTGTGTTCCATGTGGAGAACTTGGAATTATTTTGGAGTAGTTACTGGAGAGTAGGAAATACACTTTACTTTGAACTTTACTTTTCTCTTAAATAGTCACTTTTAAGCAAGTCGAGGTGGAAGACTTCTTTTCTGGTAAAGTGAAAGAAAGATATACCATAGCTGATATGATAATTCAACACAGTAGATGACAAGAAACTTCCCAAGCCTAAAAGCAACTTAGAACTGGTTTTTGTCTGACAACAGGTATCTGGCAGGGGAAGATACAGGCACTGAAGGCCACACAGTTGTAACTTCCCATTACCAGAACTCTGTCCCAGTATACAGTAAGCTCCCTGTTACCACAACTCTTAGTGCCAGTGTATGGTGAGTTTTGATTTACAACAGCTCTCCATCCCAGTGTACTTTAAGTTTGTCTCCTCATTCCTACCTCATGTGGGCTTTGGTCAGTGAGCATGTCCTTGTCACCAGTACTCATAAAAAATAGGTTATGTTTGAATGAATCAAATGGGACTTAGTTCATATATTAAGTTTGGAGGTTGTGGAATACAGGAGTTTATGAGGGAATACTGCTGATGATCAAACTTCAACCAAAATAATTAATTTGAAATGTTGGATACTTCAGTTAAATCAAGAGGGTATCTCTGAAAAATAAGAAAATAGGGCTTGGGATGTAGATCAGTGGTAGAGCACTTACCTTGTAGAAGTGAGGCACTGTATTCAATACCCAGTACTGGAAACAAAAAATCAAGAATAACAAAATGTGTGCAGTTGGGTCCCAAGTTGGTTCTGATTGATAAAACTAAAAGAAACATTCAAGAGGTGCTCAAATAATTTGTTATCTGAGCAATGCAGTACATCACTCTGAATACCCTATATGCTTTTATCCACATTAAATGCATGTCCATAGCTATTTTTTTTTCACAAGAAAACAATGCACATATATATGTGACACTTCCTTCAGTTAATCCATTATATATTTCTTCATTCACTCCCTAACCTAAGAGGAAAGTAAAAGATATGCGAAAGAGTTGGATAGGAATAAGAAAAAAATATTTTCCCTTAGTATACATTCAGATGAAAGAAATGATAACACATGTAAACTGTTACAGTAGACATCACAAGAATTCAGTAAATGTGAATCAGAAAAAGTATCAGAAAAATATGGGCTTTAATCCTGTGGCTTCAGGCTTTCTATGCAACAGCTTTCAACCTGACTTGATTCTACTATGAATTTTCCATTGTCCTGTAGAAAGCATATTGAGCATTCACTAAGCATTATGTTCCTTTGGGAGAAAACTCTGGGAGGTAGCTAGCATAACCTATCTTGCATTATGTCTTTGAAAGATATTTCTTTGATGAACTAAATATATGAATTGACTGTTTATTGTTTCAGTGGTATGCTCAATAAATAAACATGTGCTCTAGATGTCTTTGACTCGCTGGCTTGTTCAAACTCCAAAGTGTATTACGAAGACCTTGGACACCTTATATACCAAGAAAGATTAATTTTCATTCATCTAGTCATGGCAGAGTTACAGTGAAAAACAAACGTTTGTAATCAGAGCAGACACTGTGTTGACTTTTGGTTAATGCTTTTATTCACATTTTCATGGTGCACACTGTAAAATTCTTGTAAACCTATTCAAAAGATCAAAATAAGATTTTTTTTCTCGGTATCAGCATTCCAGATCAAATAAATCTGAATTTCCACAAAAATTGTTAACTTTAAGTAAAGCCTTAAAGTCTTAGATTTAATGCCATCATAGCTGAATGCTTATTAAATAATGGTATTACAGAAAGTGGGTTATAGTTTTCAATGTTTGCATTTTTATGGCATTAATTTGAGAAAGGTTGTCTGCATTACATGTAGTTTTTTTTTTTTTTTTTTTTTTTTTGTGTACCGGGGATTGAACTCAGGGGCACTCGACCACTGGGTCACATCCCCAGCCCATTTTTGTATTTTATTAGAGACAGGGTCTCACTGAGTTGCTAAGTGCCTCGCCATGGCTGAGGCTGGCTTTGAACTCTCGATCCTCCTGCCTCAGCCTCCCAAGTACTGGGATTACAGGCATGCACCACCGCGCCCAGCTTACATGTAGTTTTTATGTAAAACTTCTTTTAGGAAAATTTAACATTTGTTTCAACTTCCTCTAATATTGTTTTCTAAATAAATATTTCTTTCTTGAGTAATTTATTTCATATTTGTAATTGGCCTCAGCAGATATTTTGAGGTTTTAATTGATATGATTTTTTGTGTGTATTACATCAAAAAAAAAAAAGAATGAACGTCCAAATTTTAAAAATTTAAGAACAAAAGTAGTTTTTTTGTTCAAGATGAAAATTTTGCAATCATCTAGGATAGTCTTTGGCCCTGGCTAATAGTCTTTGAAAAGCGAGTGATTAAATGATTAAGTATGGTTATTTATACAGTATTTAAAACCTTTTCCCAAGCATTGCAGAATTACAGAATCTAGCATCTCACTCTTGAGAGAATCTATATAACTTAAAATGATAATTATTTTCCATGTAATTAACAGACAAGTAAAAAATATAAAGTTTTAGGGAAAAACCAAATACTAGAATTAGTTGGAACTTATGGTTCTTATAAAATGCAGTTATAATTCTCAGATTGATAAGGAAAGAATTCTCAATTTTTTGTGAGAATTTTCTTGACCAATAAACATATAAAAGAGGGAAAAAATCAAACAAATGAGAAAAATTTACATGTGACAAAAAAGTTAAAGAAAGCTGGCAGTGGGAAAGGGGAAATGATAGGAAAGCAGAATGTGTAATAAATATATAATTACTGTATAATAAACTGAACAATAATAAAATTATGAAAGGGATATAATCAGGGATAAGCAAACTATATTTTACTAGACTCAAATTCAGAAAAGGGATAAAATTTCATTCATTTCCTCACTAGTTCTGGTAAATTTATGTTTTTCTTATGAGATATATTCATTGAAAAATTTGATTTATATACAACAATCTTTCTTTGCCAAAATTATGCTCAAAATATTTACTTATTTTACAACAGTTATTCTGTTATTCTCTTTTATTCTTTTAAGGTATATAATACATGTATATGTATGAATATACATGTGTATATATATATATATACACACACATATATAGACATAATGAAAATACAAAAAATTCTATTGAAAGCACTTACTTTGAAAGTTTATCATCTATTACGATACTCACAAATAGTGTGCATTTATCATATTTTTCTATGAATTTTTTAAAAGTTTTTGTTTTAACATAATTTTGCAGTGGGTATAGTTAAGCTCAAGTTAAATTTAATCCAAAAGAAAAATAAGCTCATTCTTACCACAAAAATAAAATTACTAAAAATTAACTTGTAGGAGTGCCTACTTCTAATTATGGACTGAAACTGATCACATTTAATTGTTTTGGATTTAGTCTTCAACTTTTGGACTCTTTCCCCTAGAAGGCTATGTTGACATGACATAAGTGGCAAAATGTGACAAACTTGCTTTTAACTTGGGAGGCAATGTTCCAATGATTCCCAGACTACTAGAAATGCCACTGAAGTATATGGTTCTTATATTTAGATGAGTTTTATTTCTTGGTTCTTACTTAAGTGCCTGAAGCACATTATAATCCCAGTTCATTAGGTCCTTTCAGTTTAATTCCCTTCTCGTACTTGACCAGCATGGTGTTTCATAGGATACTCAGATTATCAGGGTTTTGGAAAATTATATTAGGCTGTAGATCTAGAAATTTCAGAGAATAGTGAAAGAAGAAAGAAAAAGTACACAGTTGTTACCTGTAAAGGACAGCAATCATCTTGTGGTCTCTATTTCGTCAGATGTTAATAAAAGAAAAAGTCATTGTCACTTGTTAGACCATTATTATAATACAGAGACCCACGGTCTTTGTCGATTCAATGTGAAACCACATTGAATGTATTTCTAATAACTGCCTTGTTAAGCCTATTTTTGTTTACCAATTTCAATTTGTCATATAAGACCAACAAACAATGTAAATCTGTTAATATGTTCATAACTGTTACTTTTTCTTCTATGTTTTTCATGATAGATGGCACTAATCACAATATTCCCAAGGAAATGTATTTATTCTTTTAGTAAGAGGGAGATGCTCAAATGGTTTTAGTTTGGTCCTTACTGTAGTTTTTCCTTCATGATTTATTGAGATAAAAGAAATTTCTTTCAGTTACAAAGTAAATCTTCCACATACATACCAAAAATCTGGATAAACAATCAAAATAATCAGCTGTGATATGGACTAAGGCCAAAATCCCATTCATCAAATAAACCTCACAGTCTACTTAGGACAATGCCTCTTAGTGATACTTGGAATCCAAAATGGCCAGTGTTATAATGTCTGAAAGGTCTTTATATTTATCTTCACCCTTTTTTTCTATATGAGAAATCATCAGAAAATCATCACATGTGCCTTTAGGAAAACCTAGATGTATCTTATAGACATATGATGCTATTTCAGGTCCTTCTTCAAAAGTAACTATCTACTTTTTTCTTCATTTAAGAAGCTATGGAGTAGATTAGCTAACTCAGGTATGGAAGTTATTGAGAAGTCATTACTAACTAGATAACTAAATAGAGATTTCTTTTTCCAAGACCTTGATGTCATTCATGGTGCAGATACTATTGCCTATTACTTCATTCTGTACATACAAGATTAATGCATTTTTTTTTACCATTCAAATTCTACTGCATATTGTAACATTCATACCCCACATTCCTTCCAGTGAAAAAGCACTACTACTTCTTTTGCTGCTCCTGAACCCTAAAGTAATCAATAAAACTATAGATTCAAATTCTGTGTCCTCAAGTATATAGAACAGAAATTATGGAGATTTAAAAAGTCACATTACCATTATTTTTTTTTCATTAATATGATGAAGAAAGTGTTTTCTACTCCCTTTCTAAAGTTAAAATCAGTAGGTAATTCATATGTCTTAAACAGTAACTCCACTCTAACATCAGTTTCAGTAGATCATTGAATGCCGTCTTCTACACTAAAAGAAAGAATTCCAATAACTGAACTTCATATAATGTAGGCCATCTTTCACTCCAAATTTTAGTCAACCAATTGAAAGAGAATTTAGCACCTGTGCCAACTACCAGGAGTAACACAGACTCTCCAACAGAGAGATTTATGTCATCTTGGATGAAATTCTTCCTTCGTTTTTTCTAGGAATCATAAAATTTATTTCCAAAACTACTCCCCCATGATTTTTCAAATTTAAGCTAGAATCTTTTGAATGTCATGTTCAAGAAGCTTCCGTTCCCCCAGTATTGACTAGATAATTGGCTTTTAAGAGAATGTTAGGATCTTGAGTTCATGTGGAATAAAAAGTTTGGGCAGAAAGAAAATTGCCATCTGTAATTAGTTAACTACCATAGACAATGTATGAACTTGGTGGAAAATAAATGAAGGGACATCTTCCTTAGTCAGGTGCAGAACAGCTGGACTTGTAAGCAAAAGTGGCACCGTAAATTTTAGAAGTGGAAAATATGTTGAGTAACTTAAATTCTCCCAATTATCTAAGCATTTGAATGCTCAGGATTTCACATTTCTTTGCCCACAACAGTCTCATTTTCTCAAAAGGCAAGACAATGGATTCAATCACCTTTGTAATTCAAGAATTCTGGGGGAAGACACTTGGATTTTGATGTGTAGACATGTAACCCTCATCATGCCATGCCTCATCTCTCATCATACTCATTAATGTAGAAAACCAGATGAGGGGTGATGAGGAATTGAGAAAAGACAAACAGACACATATACAGAAAGCTGGGGCCAGGTGGGACACTGAACTCTGATGCAGAAGCAGGGAACCAGAGCTAGTACAGCATGTTTATTATATAGGTTTTATCATCAAAAGGTTATATGTGGGAAAGTTTCTGCAAAGCAGGGAATCTGAAGGATGCAGAATTGGTGAGACATTAAGGTTATCCTGTTAGGCTTAGAATTCTCTAACCCCAGGAGTTGGTGCCTGAGCTCAAATTCCAGACTGATATAGCTCTGCACAATTGCTTGGAGCCTCCTCAGGCCAGGTGTCACCATAGCAACTGAGCCATCTTGATCTGCAGGTTTGCATAGGAAGTTCCCAGCACAAGTGCAGCCACAAGGCAGTCAGAGATCATAATTCAAATCACTGCTGTCCTTAAAACATCCTAGAGACTCCCTGGTCATCTTGACCTAGGAACTTAAACTTTGAACTCTTTTTTGTCTTTTATTTCTTGACACTCTTTATTGCATTTAGCATAACCAATCCTTCCCATATTTATTATATTTCTAATGTCTTTATAGTACTAAAAAAGGTGGAATTTAATTATCAAAAACTCTGTCTTAAACAAGTAATATATTGGAAGTGAGCACAAGTGCTGAGAAACATGGTCCTCTGTATAGAAATTGTCCAATTGCCAACCTCTAATATTAAATAGATCCTTGCTACAGAGAAATACTGCCTGGGAGAGGTTCTCTGTCCTCCCTCCCTTAAAACACTATTGTGTACAATATTTCTTTTCTGGGAACAATTTGTTGTTCTGAATGTCCATTTACTTAGTTGAAAACAAAATCTAATGTATCTTATTGAAGCAGGAAAAGGTATTAATAAAGGAAATTGTCTCTTAGAATCATTGAAAATAATATATTCAAAGAGTACAATCTAAGTTTCCAGCAGCAATGACCTAAACACCACCATAGATCTGGCCTGATGACACTAAACATTAACAATACCATTATAGTTTTCAAGCAATAAATGGCAGGGACTTGATTTAATTGCAATTGGTCTTGCCACTATTAGCATTTCTATTTATGGATCTCATACTTGAAACTACAGAAAAATCATAAGTATTTCCACCATGAAAATTTTCATGTTCTACCTCCATCGTCACTAACAGAAATCAGAAATGAAGAAATCATGAAGAACCTGGTTGTGTTTGGTATTTCTTAAAGCTACATGCCTTTATTTTAGCAGAAAGAGAAACAGATTTCTGTTGAAGCTGATATCTGTTGGCAAAACAGGGTTCACAATTAGTTCTATATATATTTTTTATATATAAATATACATATATGTTGTCATTCAAAAGGAATATATATTCCTATGAATTTGGCAAATTTTCCTGCATAATTATTCAAATTTCAATGAAACTTTTTATAGGCAATTTTTAAAATAAGGTATCCTTACTATTTTGGGAAAATGTGGATTTTGAATAATGAGATTTTTTTGTCTCTCTTCCACTCTTTCATTTTCTCTCTCCTCTTCCTTCCCCCACTGGACACATCCCTCACATTCTCCATGCTTTCTTTCCTTCTTTCTATATTTTTAAAGCTTAATGTATTGAGGGTGAATTAATTATATCCCTTAATTCATGATACTTTTTCATCTTTGAATCACACAAAGCCTCCTTCTAATACATATATTTTCTTATTTACCTGATTTCACTTATATACCAAATCCATTCCCCTACATTAAAGAGCACTTTTTGTATATTATTCATTTTTCTAATTATGTTAAAAGTTGTTAAATATTAATGCATGTGTTTTTAAATGCAATTTAATGGTTATATTATATATTTTATTTTAAAATTATTTTCACCAAAATTGATATATTGTAGATCAGGATTGATTTGTCTATTATGATTATTTTATTCTTCCATATGAATTTTAGGACTATTTTTTCTAGTTCTGTGAAGAATGTCATTGTTATTTTGATCAGGACTTCATTGAATCTATCAATCACTTTTAGTAGAATGGTCATTTTGACAATATTAATTCTGCCTCTCCAATAACACTGCATCTTTTAACAGTATTTATGTTTGAAATTTCTTTTTTCAGTGTTCTATAGTTTTCAGTTGTAGAGGTCTTCCACATTCTCAGTTAAGTTTATTCCTGGTATTTTCTTTATTCACTCTTTGATACTATTGTGAATGAATAGTTTTCCTGATTTCTTTCTTTCCAGCAGGTTTATAATCGAAGTAATGGAAATCTATTGATTTTTGTATGTTGATCTTGTATCCTTCTATTTTCTGAATTCATTTATCTGTTCTGGAAGTTTTCTGGTGGATTTTTTTGGAATTCTATAATGCCATCAACAAACATAAATAATTTTACTTTATTCCTATTTGTATCACTTTAATTTCCTTTCTTGCAGGAAATTAATTGTACAAGGTAGAGTTTCAAGCAATAAATTGAATAAGGGTGGTTAAAGTGGACCTCCTTGTCTTGCTATTGATTTTAGAGGAAATGCTTTGAGGTTTTCTTCATTCGGTATAATTTTGGCTTTTGGCTTCTCATATAACCTTTATTATGTAAAGGTAATTTGCTTCCATCCTGGTTTCTTCAGTGTTTCTAACATGAATTAGTGCTGGACTTTACCAAAGGAATTTTTTTTTTTTTTTTTTTTTTTTTGCTTCAATAGAGATAAACATGTGAGTTTTGTCCCTAATTCTATTCATGTGGTGGGTAGTATTTATTTATTTGCATGTATTGAAACAATCTTGCATCCTTGGGATGAAACTTACTTGATCATGGTGTGTTCTGTTCTCCATGTGTTTTGAATGTAATATGCTAATATATTTATTTTTAATTTTAGATTATTTATTTACTTATTCATAATGCACAAGTATATCATCTTTTTACATACAACTGCTTGTATACAAAGTATATAAGTACCATTCAGATCTTTAATCATGCATTTAGGATAGTGATAAAATATGCTAATATTTTATTATGGATTTTTGCATCTATGCTCATCATGGGTTTTTGTCTGTAGTTTTTGTTGTTGTTTTCCCTGATATATCTTTACCTGGTTTTGGATCAGAGTGATGCTGGCTTAATAGAATGAATTTGGGAGTTTTCCTTCCCTTTCTACTTCATAAACAATTTGAGGAGGATTAGCATTGTTCATTTTTTAAAGGTCTAGTAGAACTCAGCTGAGAAGCCACCTGGTTCTTGAATTTACTTTGTTGGATGCTTTTTATTGCTGCTTCAGTCTGGTTTCTTAATATTGGTTTATTTAGTTTTTCAACATACTCTTGTTTCAATATGGGTACGTCATATATGTCTAGAAGTATGTCAATATCTTCTATATTTTCTAATTTATTGGAATGTAAAATTTCAAAATATTCCCTAAGGATCCTCGTTATTTCAGAAATGTCTGTGATGATATCTTTGTTTTCATCTCTAACTTCCTTGATTTGAGTCTTCTCTTTCTTTTTAATCATTGGTTTGGCTAAGGGTTTATCAATCTTGTTTATCTCTTCAAAGAATCAACTTCTTGTTACATTGATTTTTCTTTTTGTAATTTTTTATTCCTTATTTTCTTAATTTGGACTCTGATTTTAGTTATTACTTGTCTTCTGCAGGTTTTGCCATTAGTTGTTTTTTTTTTTTTTCCTTCTTCAAAAAATACCTGCTTTTCTAGGGCCATGCAATCTAACATTAAATTCTCTATTTTTTCATTTTTAAAATGTAGGCAATTTTTGAAAATGAGCTTTTTTTCCTTAAGTATGTTCTATTTCAGAGAAGACACTTTTTTTTATTTTCCGAATTAATGATCCAGAGTGCCCACATTTTAATTCGTAGGTTTAAGTTTTCTAGAAGCCACTGAAAACAACCCATTCTAGAAAGAAATTTGAATGAACCCATTCTAGAAAGAAATTTCATAATGATTACTTTGCTATTCAATGACAACTGAGAGTATGGTGCTTTCTGTCACTATAACAAAATTCCTTAAAAAAATTAACTTATAAGATAAAAGGTTTATTTGACTCACACACACACTTTTAGTAGTTACAGTCCATGATTAAGTGAACCCTATGCTTTTAGGCCTCTGGTGGGCATTTCATACCTGGTAGCAATGGCAGGGATCACATGGTGGATGCTTTTAAATTCCTGTCATTTGCCTGTCATTTGGAACAAAGAGGCAGGTGAAAAGACAGAGTCCTACTGTCCTTTTGGGTGTACATGCCAGATTACTGCAGGGTCTCCTACAGGACCCCACTTTTTAAAGGTTACAGCACTTCCACTAGCACCACCTTAGGAACGAAGCTGACGTATTTCTTTGGGAGACATTCAATATCCAAACTGTAGAACACAGACTTTCAGTCATTTTTGAGTTTAAGAATTGCTTTTGTTTGTTAAAAGGTATTTTCATGAAATCCACAACCTAAAATTTTTATTGACAGTATCCAAGAGAAGGGCAAAGCAGTAAGAATATGCATATTTTAACCCACACACACACACACACACACACACACACACACACACACAGTGATTCTGATGCAGGGAGTGTTTGGCTCTCATTCTCATTTTGAGAAACATACTTGTGGGAAGTTCTGATATTTATCTTCTATCTCATTTTTAAGGCAAAGACGATAGCCCTCAATCAGGTATTCTTGATTTACTTTGCCCAGATCTCTATGAAATACCTATTTTTACACCAACAATGACTTTGCTTAATATTCTCCCCTTAATACACTTCTCTCTGGGTGCTGTATTCTACCCTCAGATCACCTGGAAGCTAGTTGTAAAATCTACTCCTTTATGCCCATTCTGGCTGGAAACTTGTTTGTCATTCAACATAAACATGGTCAATGATGCATTTCCTGGTGAACCACCAAACATTCCTGTGGCTCAGCTCAGAATCAGAGCAGCTCAGTTATTTAACTATTCATTCATTCATCTCATTGGCATGCATGCCATCAACTTGTTTGTGTGAAGATGCATATGTAAATTGATATGCATAGAATATCAATTTCTTTAAAACTTCACTCTAAAATGCCTTGCCTTTTATTGCTAGTTCTTGAGAACATAGTTCTTAAGAGCATTCCCAATGGCCTGACATCATGTAAATCATACTAGTATGCTATGTAGATGTATAGTATAATAGTGAACACACAGATGCAAAACCATGCTTAAATCAAGCACATGCATGAGTCATTTAATAGAGTCTAAGAAACTTTATTTAAACTGCAGATACATTTTATGCACTGCATTTTGAAATAACTTGCTCATATAGTTTCCCCAAAATTGATTGCCATGAATTTCAAATACCAAGTATTTATTCAGCACCTCCTGCATTCATTATATTCTACTGAGCCTTTTGAAAGATAGTGAATTAGTCAAAACCTGCTGTGTCTTTAGAGCATTTTATTTTCCTACTGAAGAATTAAAGAACTGAAGAGTAAATACTAATGAAATTAAAACAATTGGAAGGGAACTAATAGTAAGTGGGCATTAAATTCAACAGCAATAACATCCAATTCATTATTTTTCAGTGATATGATGGATTGATTTGGTTTCACATTGTGGTTTTCTTTTTTTTTTTTTTTTCTGTCTATTGTTCCTCCTTTAGTACATGTACATGTCTATGGAGGAATTAATTTAAGTCCACTTAGTTATGATATACTGTTGCATTTATTAAAAATAGATGAAATATCATGTTGCAACTGCTCTTATTAAGTTTACTTAAATGGTCATGCCTTATTTGGAAACATCAGTGCCAGCATCATCAATCTTTACTGATGATGAACTACTTTCAATTAAATATTAACACAAAATGAAATGATTAAAGAAATTTCTTCAGATTGACCATTGGGAGCACTTTCATTTACCCTGTTATACTTAATTTTATTAATAATTGACAGTATATTTGATACATTATTGAAATACAGTCTCAAACTTTTACCTATTTTAAATATCTGCACAAGACATCACCATCTTCTGTGTGAGAAAAGCATGTAGATGAAGAGGATTATTTGAAGATGTGCATATTGAGTGCCAACTTTTTGATCTTAGTTTTACAAATTTTTCTCCATTAGTAAGAAATGAGAGGATAAACTAATTTAATTGTCAAGCTAGCAGGTCTGAGGATATGACCTGTTCTGCAAATTGATTCTTAAATTATTACTCTAGCAATGATTTCCTCTAGATTTCTAGTATGCACTATGAAGACAATGGCATTATAATACTGAAGTTTTTCTGCTTTGGTTTTGTCTAAAGTATATTTACTTACAGGTCTTATATCTACTTTTTATATTGTCTCTGTTTTTTCTCTAACAAAACAAGGAATGACATTTGAAGATGAAAATTCTTATTATTGTATGAACTATTAATCTTTCATGTATTTTTTCTGTCATCAGTGATGTATTAAAATTAAAAAGATTTTCCAGGCATGGTGGTATATGCCTGTAATCTCAGCAGCTCAGGAAGCTGATACAGGATAGTGAGTTCAAAGCCAGCCTTAGCAGAAGCAAGGAGCTGTCTTGTATTTTAGTTAAAGACAGTGAGGCCCTGTCTCTAAATAAAATACAAAATAGACTGGCTCAGTAGTCGAGTGCCCCTGAGTTCAATCCCTGGTGTCAATAAATAAATAAATAAATAAATAAATAAATAAATAAAATAGAAGATTTTGATTGTTATTACCTGTACTGAGTTAACATTTTTAGTTGTTGATGGGCCTTTGTTTTATTCATTTATTTTTATGCAGTGCTGAGAATTGAACCCAATGCCTCACACATGCCAGGCAAATGCTCTACCACTGAGCCACAATCCCAGTCCCTGAATTAACTCTTTATATGCTATATATCTATAAAAGGAAATATTCTATTTCAAAAAAAAAATCTGTGGTTTGGAAGAGTAAGTAGATAAAATTTTAAAGTGATTATTAGTATTGATAGGTGTTTATGACAGTTTTTTTTTTTTGGGGGGGGGTTAGTTTTTAAACATTTTAAACAATATTTATGAAAATAAAAAGATTCAAAGATTGTATAAAGAACTAGCATTTGCAATATCCTGTTGACATCAGTATCCTTCACAAGGAAATTAGGCACTCAGTAGCTCTTGGGATTTATGTCTGTTTTTCTAGGGATGAGGCCTGGAAACATCAGTGACTTGTCCCTCAAAACTGCAAAATCACATACTTCATGTAATAGATAGGGACCTTAAATATCATGTAGCCTTGCTCTCTGTTCTGCTTTTAAAACTACTATTACAATTTCTATCCCTACTATTTCTTTACCTCTTTTGAAGAAGAAATTTAAAACTTTATTGCTGTCTTCAAATCAAGAGATATAATATTGATAGACTTGCTCACCATAGTCAAAAGAGAAAATAAATGTCTATTGTGTATACAGGGAATTCTTTATAGTCTTTTTTTTATTTGCTTCCACATGAGGTAATAATCTTGGCTCAAAATTGAGACCGGAGATCATACTGATGTTGAGAATGTGGATCTGGGTCCCCATTCCCCTGGTATTAAAGATTGAACACCCAAGATATAGCAAGGCAAGAGCAAAAAGATTCACTTAAAGGCTAGAATAGAGAGAGAGAGAGAGAGAGAGAGAGAGAGAGAGAGAGAGAGACTCCTCTGTAAAGGAGTGGTCTAAAACTGGTGCCCAAGGGAGTAGGGTTGTCCTGACCCCTTTATCCTTTCTTCTCATGCCCCCTTCTCCTCTAATCTTGCCTATGTGACCAAAAGGTGGAGTGATCCAAGGGCAGAACAAAACTGTCTGTGGGTACAAGCAGGAAGAGAGTCACCCAGGGGATACTCATTAACAACTCCTGTTGGGAGGAACAGTTCCCTGGAGGTAAGAAATCTTGGCAACAGGTTGGAGGAGAGGGAAGTGCTATGGAGGTATTGGCATTTTATTTCCTTTGTAATCAGCCCCCATCTTCCTGACCTAGTCATTCCTTGTGTATGTGGACTATCTGTCCTTTTGTCCCCTGATGTCAGTTCCCACCTGTGATTAAGGGAAGCCTTACTCCTGTAAGGGAAAATGGGTGATGACTGCTCTGGCTGCTTTGTGTTGAGAGGGGACGAGATGGGTAAAGCAGTTTGGGTTTTGCTTCTTAGGAATGTTTTGGGTCAGAGCAGTTTGTGTTTAAAAAATTCATAGTAAAGTTACCTGGGAAGTGGGTGCTTCTATGAGAGAAACAAAAAGACACGAGTACTGGAAAGAGATTAATACAAAATAAATATCATAGCATCTGGAACATGTCAATGAATATTATGATGATGATGATAGAAACCAGTAATCTCTCACCAGAAGGTAAAAGAGCTAAGAAGTTGTTCCCACAACAAGGTCAGTAAGGATGTGGACTCTATTGGGGAATATAAATCTTTAAGGATATTAGTTACATTGCCAGAGTAATCAGGAGTGTAAACACAGAATTTAGTTTTTATAATGTCACAGATGCTTTCCTAAGATGTGTTTAAGATATCTAATGTCATCTGATTTTTGTGAAATATCTTTTTGTTAGCATAATTTCTGTGTTTAGTAGAGATCCCTTTATTTCTGTCACTTAGGTAATCAAGTTAGCAAACAGACCAAACCTGTGTATTTTAGAGGTTAGGAAGATTTGTAGGCCTTAAATTGATTAATGATTAAAAAAACCTTCTAACTCTAACAGTCTCTTGATAGTTATCAAGCACTCCTGTCAAAGAATCCCTCCAGTCTTATTTACTCTTGGCAGGGCTAACATAAGTGTATAGCTTATGTTACATTAAAATAACTATTCTCTTTTCTTTTAAATGCCCAGGTATGGATGCCTTTAGTTGTAATTTGTTTTGCTAGGTGTTTAAAACCAAGTTGGTCAAATTGACCTTCTTTCTATCTTTTGTTAAGAGTCAGCTGAGTTTCCTCAAGGGGTCACTTTTGGGAACTTGAGAGAAACCTCTAAGCTCTTCTAGTTCCATCTTCCAAGATGGGTCAGAGTCTTATTCCCTAAATGACGTCCCTTGGAAGCATCAGGGATGTCTTCTCCAGTGACCCTCCCCTTTGTAGCATGTGCACTGGTCATATTTCTGTTCTCCAAGGTCGCATTGATACCCCTGGTCTGGAGGTCATATGGCCCAGAGTTGCAAAGCCCTTAGGGAACTCCCCTTGTACCCTGGGTTCAAGCTGACTCAGAAGGCAAGAGGCAAATATTAGCTATTTTTCCTTGTTCCTTTTATTTTCTTAATTTTAGTCTCTAAGTTTTTCTTTTAAACATTTATCAAGCCAGATTTACTTAAAGTAAGACTTAAAGTAAGAGTAATGGGTTTTAACTTTTATTTCTATAATGTTGCAGTTATTTGCCCCTTCCATTTAATTGGGGTCAGTATTAGTACTGGAAGTTAGCCTTACATCCTGTCTGTCCTCTGTAGATGATGGTGTATTATCTCAAATTAACCTAGGTTGTTTTATTAGAAGTTGTATTTCTGTAAGGCACTAACAGATAACAGTTATAAAGTTCACAAGGAAAATAAAAAATGAAATTAACAAGAGTAAAAACATATTGAGTTTGTATAACAGCTATAAACAAGAAACATATTTTTTATAATCCCAAATTTTTTACTTCAAACTAAAGTTTTAAGAACACCAGTTAGTAAAATGTTCTTCTAAACCATATATTTTAAGAATTGCAAATATGGAAGATACGAATATATCTAGTATACAAAGAAACCAGTAAAATTATCATGATTATACTGATGTTTTTACATTAAACAAGTTTAGCTTTTAAAGTTCAGAATCTGTAATGTAATGTAATTCTCTAAAATAACAGTTGTTGTTTGACCAGAGTTGGACAAACCATAATTTCTTTAAGCCTAGTTTCTCTAAATTGTAAAACTGAAGAGAAACAAGAAATTATCTTGAAAGATAAGAGCAGATTAATGTTTTAAGAAATCTTTGTTACTTCAACCCATAGAGGATTAAACTTTGGTTTATATCAGTACATTAATATTTGACTTTAGGGAAAAACCTTGAATAACTTTAACTCTGCTAATTATATATCCAATTTAGTTAGACACAAGCTTTTTGAAATTTACCCTCTACAAACATCCTACAATTTACTTAGACATTCTACAAGTTTTTACTTTACCACACAAAAGACTTTCTCATCCAGAAATGTTTCTTTTTTCTTCTACTTTCCATATTAAAATATATTTTCTTATCTAGAACCCTATTATATTTCTTTTGTAGCTGTTGACCCCTTTTTAAATTCATATTTTGAAATAATCCTTATGAAATTTCTGAATTTAGACAAGTCACTCCACTTTAATAAGAAGAAATACTTTTCTGTTTTCATAGTGCTTTAATTTAAACTCAATTGAAATATCTTGTACCTTTGTATGTAGAATTACACATGATAGAATCTTAGCTCTTAGTAACTGGTTTTAGTGAAGGCACAGAAACAAAGCAATTCCGAACTTTTTGTTAATTTACCCATTTATGAAAACACACATAATGTTTAAGTATATTACCTTATGGAATTTGAGAAGTCAGGAGTACTTGATTTTATTTTTAGCTATTGATGTTTTAGACTTTAACTGCAAATTTATCAGATGTTTCTTCAAACAAAGACATTTTTTATTAATCCCACTTATGTTAAATCTACTTTACTTATTTTTAATTGTAAAAAACCAAGATATCAGACAAAAATAGTTAACAGTATTAGTCATCACTTCCCTGTTGAAGAAAAATTCCCAAAGCACTGAATATTACATTTTAGACATTTTATAGAAACCAACACTCTGTTAATTGTCTGACCACCTAGAAAAACTTGTGAGTTAGTAATTTTAAAGACATCTTTATTCTCATCTGTTATACCTAATTTAATTCAACTTTTTAAAGTCACATGAACTAAAAAGTATTTGGGTCCATTTTTATTTTAAATGTGGATTTATGAGCACTCATTTATCTATATGCTAATTTTGATAATCTGTACATTATATACGGAGATAAGCACATATGTAGACACAATATAATATGCAGGTGTGCACACAGACATGAAACAGGAAACAGAGATCTTATAGCTGTTTGTAGGTAGATCTTTACAAGTAGGAGGCAACACTACAGATGTTTATTAAAGCCTCTATTAGATTTAACTTGTTAGAAATTAAAAAGGCCTATCTGACTTTTACATTGTGATTTAAACATAGGGCAGGGCTGGACAGTTGTAAATGCTAGGTGTAAATTCTGACAGCCATGGTGGACACTAAAATCAAAGGTTCAGGTGGCTACTTGTTCTCAATGGCTATCAGATTCATTCCAAATATCATCAATTGCTGTTTTTATTAGTTTTTTGTAAATGAGAATTTACAGTGGATTTGAAAGGTAATTCTTGAAAAATTGGCCTGTGAACAAACACAGAGTGTAAAGACTGATGAGAAAAATATTTTAATTCAGATGCACAGGATCTAATGTTAATTTGCCATTAAACCACGAGCTCAAAATTATATATATATATTTTTTAAAAAAAGTAGTCCTAAAAAAATGACATAGCCATAATTACTCTAGTAAAGTAGGATGCAGAATATCTTTATCGGATCACAGTTCACTTTTGGGCTTAGATTACAGTCAGTTCAGATATTCAAAGAGTGAGAGAGCCCTGAAATCCTGAGGTAAAGATTCTCAAGGAAAAGAAGACATATATATGAGATCATTCCATTTTTTTTCTCCCTGTACTGCAGTCTTTATGGAGGAACTTGTTAAGAATGTAGGGTGGTAGAGTGCAAGAGCAGTTATGATAGTTAGCCTTTTAGGTCCCACAGTGACTTGCATTTAAAAGTGACATTTTTAAAAACTTTGTTCTCAAACCAGTTCTCTGCAAGCCTTGTAAGTCTTGCAAGCTCTGCAGCTTCTGCAATTTACATTTCAAATGCAAGCTTGGAGAGATAGAGATCTGGCAGAAGCTAAGTAAGGGAAGCTACGTTTTGGAGCAAAACATCATGCATAGGGCATCTTAACCATTTTTTAATTACAGCAGTTAGTAATTAGGCCAGGTTTAGATGCAGAAAATTTTGAGACATCATCTCCTGTCAATACTTTCGAGGATGAGGCCCCCCTCTGAATAATAACATGAAAACAAACAACATGAAAAGAAGAGACGCACTGAGGAACTGTCTCTGGCTAGGGGATGTCTCCCAGATATTGGAGCCTCTAGCTCCTGGAGCATCTAGCTGTCAGAATTTTCTGCTCCTTCTTCCATACATGACATCTGGATTTAACTGCTACCTTACTAGTCTAGTCATATGCTTTTTCATGGGTGGCCATGACAATGATGCAAGCCTCCACCCTTACTATGTGATTTGTAATTTCCTGGGAGAACATGAGACCTCTGTTTGTAATGAATCTTGATCTGTCTGTGTTGAGCCTCCTATTAGTTAATGAACTTTTTTTTTTTTTTTGGGGGGGGGTGTTTGGGCCTCACTCAGAATGGAGGATTATAGTTGAATCTAATTTACATTTTTGGTACAATTTGTGTTTTTAAAATAAGGTCTGAGAAGTCCTTAGGCCTGCACATAGGAACCTCAGACTATTTCATGCCTTTTTTACAGAACAGGCTAAGTTGTAGAATGGTATTAAAATTTATATTTTCCTCTGATGGCCATGTTTCTCTATCAAGTAGAAAGTTGGTATTGAAACCATGTTTGGCAGCAAAAGAACACTAGGAGTAAAGGCTGGAATAAAGAGCTTACACTTGCTGTGGGCCAAAGGAATCTTCAGAGGGCTGTGGGAATAAAATGTAGCCAAAAAACTCATGGAGCACACAAGAACACAGAAACAACAGTGGGAATCTCCACAGGCTTATAAAGGCTTAATATGAGAACAAAGGGATCACAGACATTTCCTTACTAACCGCTCCTGTCATATGTCCTTCTCTCAATGGCTAGAGTCTTATGTGTGTTGGGAGGGAGTGCTTGGGAGGAGCCAGCATGTGAGAGTGCAGTGTGACTCATTCCAAGGTGCTTGTGTTATTGAGGCTTTTACTCAGTGCCACTAGATTTACCAGTCAAAACAGGATAATCCATAGGTTTGGTTGGGAGGGAAGTCAGGGGAGAAGCCTTTGAGATTTACCAGAAAGTGGGCCTGGCTAGAATCACATAGTTGTTCCGACCCTTTGTCCATATCCATGCATCTAAAGGCAGACAGGGATTAGAGACACTGTGAGCTCATGCCAGAAGGCCTCTAAGCCTGGATAGGAGAGTGAGAAATTGGCTTTGGCAGAACCCAACATGCCTGACCTGCAGGACAAGTGATTAGAAGCCACCGAGGCTATAAATCCTGTCACCTGAGTCTTAAAGAATGGCAGCTTGCAGTAACTGCATTTAATCAGCCAATATGTGCCCATTATTGTCCCCCAGGAAGAAAGAAAGAGACAGAAAGATGTACCTCAGAAAGATGTGGGTTACCTTGGTGATAGTCCCAGCTGAGCCCCCATCTGAGACTAGAGATGATATCAGTGTTGAGAATCAGGATCAGGTTCCTACTTTCCTGGTGTTGAAGACTGAACACCCAAGAAATGCTGATGCAAGGGCAAAACATTTCATTTAGAGAACAGGAGAGAGAGAGAGAGAGAGAGAGAGAGAGAGAGAGAGAGAGAGAGAGAGAGAGAGAATCCAGAATCCTCTATAGAGGAGGGGTCCAAATCTGGTGCCTGAGGTAGTAGGGGTGTCCTGCCCCTTTCATCCATTCTTCTCATGCCCTCTCCTCCTCTCATCTTGCCTAGGTGACCAAAAGGTGGAGTGATCCAAGGGCAGAAGGAAGCCACCTGGGGGTACAGGCAGGAAGAGAGTCACCCAGGGGGTACTCCTTAACAACTCCTCTTGGGAGGAATAATCCCCTGAAGGCAGATAGCTTTGGCAACAGGTTAAAGGAGCAGGAAGTGCTCTAAGGCATTCACGCTTTATGTCCTTTTGAATCAGACCCCATTTTCCTGATGTAGTCATTCACTATGTACGCAGACTATCTGTCCTTTTGCTCCCCTCCCTCAAAATATATGAGCTTTTATAAATACTAACCAATACTATTTTAAAACTACTACTGTTTATTTTTTAAAAATCACATCAATGATGCCAGTAGACTCCAGCAGCAATCTAGATTAGCAATCTAATCTCCCTTTATTATTTTTTTTGTTGTTTTATTAAGCAAATAGTATTTTTCACATTCAATCAGGGCTTATCTTAAAATTCTTGATTCTGTGTATTGTTTAAACTTGTTTTAAGTATGCTGACAACAATGATGATTACAACCAAAATGTATATGACAAGTTCTAAATTTTATACATATATGTTAACTAATTTTCTTAACAAAGTATCTTAAATATTTTTTGGTAAAATTAGAAATAAGGAAAAAATCTGCTTTTTGCCCTGGAATGTGGTCCTCTTACCAAGGAGCTATTCAACAGCTCTTACACTCCTCAGTGGCACCAGCAAACCTTTTGCCTTTAGGAAATAAAAGTGTTAGATTACTTTTAATCCAAACTTGGCTTTGTTCTTAATCCATTTGCAAAAGGGTCATTTTTTTATCAAATAATATTTTCTGAAATGAAAACCATCATCCATTCAATTCTTGCTCCTCACATCAACTTTTCGAAATATGTAGATTGGATTCCTATGTTATACACAGTTAATGGGCGAGACTTAAAGTCATAGTTCTCTGACTCTGTAGCAGCCAAAAAGCTGCAAGTAGCAAGCACCATAAATTAAACTGGAGTATTCTTAAACAATACAGAGAATATATATGTGTGTGTGTATGTATATGTATATATACACACATATGTGTGTGTATTATATATTCCAGGAATATATTATTCCATTATTTCTAGATTTATACAGTTTGATCTTAGTCTAATTTATATCAAACTGAAATTCTTCTATCATAGCAAAATGGCAATAGTAATCCCAGACCTCACATATGCATACTACATCATCTACAATGGAAGAAAACTTTTCTTCCTCTCTTTCTAAACTAAAAGTCCTAGATTTCATTTTCACAGGCCAGTGTAAGAGAGTGTGTGCCACTGAACCCATCATTGTGATAAGAGATTAGGAATAATTCAGCTGTCTCATTTCCCACAGACTGTCCCATGGAACTTGACATGGACCCAGATGTAAAGTCAATGCTATCAAAACTCTGTCATTGTGGCACAATACAGGGTAGATAGAATGGATTTGGGAATTAGAACTCAGCATGTTTTGTTGCCTATGTGCAGTATCATAGTATTCCTTGTTATAATTAATAGATATTCTATGAAAGTTTTCTTATTAGTATTCCAGGATTCTTTATGAGTAAACTACTTGGCTCACTGGAGTGACCAGTCCTTCTTGATTATGTATCTATGTATCTATCTATACAGCTATCTCCATTTATATGAAATTAATAATATGTAAAATATTAATACACAAAATACATATTATATAAAATGTATAATATATGTATATTATGTATACATATATTTTTATATAATATATGTGTTATATTGGCCATTTTTGAAGTTTCTTTTGTAAATTATTTGATACTTCCCCTGAATTTGTATATTTTATACCTCTAAGCTATGCCCAAGAATTCTTTCTCTTCTCACTTTAAAAAAAATTTATGGTGTGGTATTCCAAAAAGCATGCTTTCACTGTATGCTATATAATAAACTATCCTAAAGCACTAATCATTCACTTTAAATCACGAGTCTACATGTCTGTTAGGTGTTCCTTCATCCCTTAGCTTGCCTTATCATCCATACACAGTGAGCTGCAGGCTAGATGGGTAGGTATATTATGTGCATGTGCATAATTTCTTATGGAAGCAGCAACAAATTACTACAAGCTTAGTGACTTAAATTTATCACCATAAATTATGGAATTTAGAAGTCCAGTAGAGGTTCTTGGTGCCCTAAAATTAAGTTTTCTACAGAGCTGTATTCTCTTTTGAAGGTGCTATAAAGCACTTCATTCCAGCTTCTAGGTGATATCTGCATTCTTTGGTCTACAAAGCCCCCTTCATTTACCTTCCAAGAAAGAAATTGTGGCTTGTGGCTTCTATTACTCACACTACTGACCTCTTCTTCTACATTTTCACTTTGAGGCATCCTTGTGATTACATTAGACCCACTTAGATAACTCAAGATACTTTATCTGATGATCAGCAACATTTATTCCATCTGCAGCATTAATTCCCTTTGCCATGTTAAGTCATGTATTCACAGGTTGTGTGGATTAGGTCACAGATGTATTTGGAGGGTCATCACTCTGCATACTACAGTGACTCTCTTGAGCATATCCACAAATTTTATGCATCTGAAGAGCAGCAGTCTGGATGATTTTGGATGGTTTTAGGGATATAACAAGGTTTTTACTTTTGTGATTTCTCAGCCACAAAGCATTAGTATGCTGACCTAGGTTTGCCTCTAAAGCAGGCTTCTAAGAGAAATAGCATATCATCCCATTCCTTACTTTTCACTGGCTCAAGCAAATCTGAAGCTCAATCTATATGGATATCATTATCCTAAATTCATGATTGAAGATCTGAATGGTACTTATATACTTTGTATACAAACAGTTGTATGTAAAAAGATGCTATATATGTGCATTATGAATTGTAATACATACTACTATTATAATTAAAAAAAAAGAAAAAGAATTAATTAGAGGGGAAAAGTTTATTTGGGACTCACAATTTCATAGGTTCAGTCCTTGGTTAGCTAACTCCATTTCTCTGGGCCCAAGGTGAAGCAGAACACCATGGCAGAAGGGAAGGTTAGAGGAAAACTGCTTACATTAAGACAGCCAGGAAGCAGAGGAAAAAGAAGAGAAGGTGCAGCAGGGAAGACAAACTCTTTTTGAGCATGATTCCGATTATGACCTACCTCCTTCAACCATTCCCCACCTGCCTATGGTCCATTCAAACCAGGATGGACTGATTAGGTCACAGCTCTCATAATCTAATAATTTCATCCTGAATGTTCCAGTGTTAACACAGAAGTTTTGCAGGAACTCTTCATATCCAAGGCATAATATACATACACATGTGCACGTGCACACACGCACGTACACACACAAATATAACCTCTCTCCCCCTAGCATTTCTTATCCCAATTATCAGTGCTATTTTTTCCCACAGCACATATAACTTCTATCACTATATAATTAATTAGTTTCCATATCATTTTGGTCTATCCCTGAGAGTTTTAATTCCCTTAGAACAGAATTTTTAGCATAACGTGCTTGCTAAAGTAACTTCACATGCCAAGAAACATGGCAGCACATAGAAAGTACTTGCTAATTATTTAGAATGGAAGACTGAATGAATGTATAGATTTACAGAAAAGTATCTTTTTAAAAATAGATATTTTTCTTAGGAATTTCCAAGTTATACTGTTTTATCAAGTAAAATATGGACCTTTTTCTAATTCTCAAATAATTTTTTGATGTCACATTGAAAGATGCTATTGTACATACTCTGATTATATGGGGTCTTACATAGGGTATTATCCATTAAAAAGAATTCAGCATCTAATCTAATCTAAATGAGCTCTTTTTAAAATGACATGATTTTATTAACGAAAAATTGATCTCCTGTAAATATCAGTAACTCCTGTCATTCTCATCTTTTGTTTGATTACCTTATATTAATCCTTTACTGCCACCTTATTGATATAACTTCTTGAACACTGCCTGGTAGCATCAATCCTGAGATTGGTGCCTCACTTCACTTTTCTGGAAATTTTACCATGCATATATAAATGTGTTATAATAATTTTCTTTCTTATTTAGTTCTCCCACTATGCTATAAGCTCTTTGAGAGAAAGATTATGCATTTTGAGTAGTAACTGAATCCTCAGCATAATTTTAAAATATAATAAATACTCAAAAATATTTTCAATAAGTAAATAAATTAATGTAATTTATTGAAATTTTATTAATCTAAAATTCAGGAAAAACAGTATATAATCATTAATTATTTTTAAAATATTGTTTTTTATTAATAGAAAACTAATTTACATTAAATAGTGATACCAATTCTTAATGACTATTCAGTAAAGCAGAAGAACTTGATATTTCACATGGGATTTTTCAAATTTTGTCAATATTCTCCCTTCCCCTTGTTTATAATTTCTTCATTTTAAAATGATCTTGGTTAATTTCCTCTTAAAATGCTTAAAATTTATTTCATCATGTGTAATTTTTTTAACCTTGCCATTAAATTATTTCCTAAGTTGTTACATCAAAGTCAATTATAGGTAAAACTATCACAGCTCTTGGCTTTTCAGTGTTTTGTATGATAGTGTAAATTATTATCTATTTAGGTTAGGTTAGGTTAATTGAGTGACTTAAAATAAAAGTGCCTATTTTTCCTTTTTGTTGCTTTATCAGTTCCATAAAGCAGATTTCACGTCTTCTTTCTCTTTTTTTAATTTCTAGGCATGCCCATCATTTTAAATTGGTTCTGAAAAGAACAACTATATTATGTGAAAAATAATCTAGAGTTTTAAAAATTATTTGTAATGAATAAAATTGAGTCTCAGTTAATTCACATTTGCAAATCTCCTAGTGTACGTTTATAAGAAGTTATATTTTAGTATGTGCTTAGAGGTTTTTTTTAAACATATATTTTATGATACTAGGTTACTATATATTTTTGTTTGTAGAATGGGTGAAAGACAAAGCTCTACCAGGTCTCAAACTAAAACTGCATTTTGTATTGTAGTTGTAGCATCTATGTGTTTTCTTTTTATTTTCTTTTTTAATATAGTAAAACAAAATAGAATAACAAGTTATTTGTTCAAATTTAATTGTTGAAAGAGAAATGTTTAGATGGATTTTAAATTTAAGAGTCATGACTCATTTACATCAATTTGCTAAATTGCTTTGGTGTACATGAAGGATATTTGACTAGTATGTTTATTAATCTCTCTTAGAATTGCTGAAACATAACCATTCATTGGCTGGCAGAACATTATATCCCAAAGTAATCCACCTCTCAAGAAAAATATTGTTATGCAAAAGAAATAAATATCAAGAAAAGTTTCCACATATTTTCATTTATGATTTACCTTGCATACAGAAGCTTTTTGAAATATCTGAATGTATTTTTATTAAAATGAGGATGGGGGAAAATGAAGTACTTGGAAAAGGCTACACAATCATTGGAAGGGCCAATGTTGCAATACAACTGTCTGTAATTCCTATCCAGTGCTCTTTGCATTTTACCTCATGTATTTCTTCTGGTTTCTTTTCCTATAATACTGTGATACTGATTTAAAAGACTTCCCATTACTCTGAAGAGACTTTATAAATAGCAGTGATATTTTTCATAACTTTTATAGCATCATTTTAAAGAATCATATGACTGTGACATTTTAAGCAACTGAAATCCAGTTTAGGCAGAATGATTTATATCACTGTTTTTTTCTCTTGAATGTCACTATTAAACACCCAAGTAAAGATTCATCTGTGTTGCATGGCTTTCTAGATAGAGAGCTGCTTGGGTATAGAGTGGACACACCTTCATCAAATAAAAATGCATGCATTGTAAGTGGCAGAGATATTCCATGCTCATTTAAAAAGAAGATGTTATTTATATCATTTTCATATAAACTGATACATCTTTGTACTGCATACTGACCATTTGGGAAAAGATTACAAAACCATTTTATTATAGATATGTTATTAAGTATGATTTTTATATTCTATAGATTGTGTTTGTCAATCATGAATTTCTTTAGAGACGTGGGTAGAGTTTTATTCTTTGTTTATTCAGACATAGTAATTTCTATTTAAGCATCTAGTTCAGAAAAGCCTAGCATTCAACTCTTCTGCTTCATGCATACATTTCTGTGAATAAATCTCATCAAGACCAGCAGAAGTGTCACCCAGCCAATGCTTAAAATTGTTGAAATAGTAATCATTGATTTTCTAAATCATAAATTTGGGGGCAGTTTCTTAATAGCAGTTAGTTGTTGAAAAATAGCCAAAATTATGTTGCAATTGGAAAATACCTAGTTCTGCCCTGAGAATAAAGTGAAAATTACTTCATCAGTTTTACAATTTCTTATCTACTAAGGAGAAACTGACATAGAAGGAATCTGAGTCATTTACACAAAGCTTTTAAGTAGAAAAATCATGATTTGAGCCTGGCATAGTGGCACATGCTTGTAATCCCAGCAGCTCTGAACATGAGGCAGGAGAATCACAAGTTCAAAGCCATCATCAATTTAATCATGTGGCTCAGTGGTTGAGTGCCCCTGAGTTCAAACCTGATACAAAAAAAAAAAAAAAAAAATCAGGATTTGAACCCAGGGGATTTTACTAGAGATGGTCACATTAATCACTATTACTATATTAGTTCTCAACAGAGAATTCAGAAATCAACACAGTGATTTATTCTTAATATGTAATAGATTAAATTTCTCCAATAGCCCTCTATTATAATGAATATGTATGCATGGGCTTTTATATCTGTATATCAACCTTTCCAGCTATCTCTCATATTTTCTGTGCATCTTCTTGATTCCTTCAGTAGAAGATATGTTCTGTTTGGTTAACTGTGTAATTATCCTGTATCAATTATAGTCTCTGTAGACCTGACCTGAGTTTCTTTATGATTATATTTTTTCATTAGCTTTTGTTCTAATTTTGTTTCTTTTTATATTTCACAACATTTTTATGTCCATATTTTAAAGCTTAAGAGACTAGTTTGCTGGACACATCACGTTTTAAATGTGACCCGTTTTTGTAGCTGTCAATGAAGTTTTGCTGTACTTAGTGTTATTTTGTATCTGAGGTTACAAAGTTTGTTTACATTATATGAAAATCATGACATAGCTTTACAGGCTTGATAGTTTGATAGCCATTCTTTTTTATGTCCTCTCCTACTCTTTAAAAATGTTAAGATTCAGTCATATAGTATAGATTGTGGAAACATTTGTAAATTATATGAAAGTGTAGTGACCATGTAGAAATTAATTTGTAAATTTGTATGTTTATTTCCAGTGTCTGTGGATATTTCATCATATTTATCATCTATGACACTGATAGAAAACTGGTGACTTTCCATACTATAATTTTTGTGAAATAGTTAAATCTGTAATCTGAGAGAAAAAAAATCATGAAGAACAATAACTCAATCTCTCCTATTTGACCTCAAACAACTATAAGCATCCACACACGTATATGCACACACACACTTTTCCATTTTTAGGATCTCAAGTAACTACAACAATAACAGTAACAACAAATTTAGTTTAACTTAGTACTAAATATCAAATAATTAGAATTATTTGAAAAGTTACTGTAAATACCTAGAAGTTCTCATTAATATTATATTACATTTGATTGCCTGCATATTATATAAAACATTTAAATATACTTATGTCTTGTATCTTCACTTTGGCTGTTAGACTTGAAAAATCATTACTTATAACTAATTGTTTCTAAATATTCAGCTATATTCCAGGCACAAGGCTAAGTAATTTACATTTGGTTCTCATTTAATTCTTTAGTATTCATATGATAAGTCTTTATATGAAGCTAAGAAAATTAAATATTTTTGCAATAGCATAGTTAAAAGTGAGGCTGAGATTCAAATCATGCCTTGCGGTCTCCGTTCTGGCAGTTAAATTCATATTTGGAAATATGAATATGATATAAATGTTCATTTGAAATTTGAGACTACATAGTTTAAGTTTCTACACATATCAACACAATCCTATATTTTATATGCACTTACTCTTCTTAAATATATTTCCATCATCATAAAAATTATGTGTACATATATGCATATATTATTTTAAAATGAAGGGTGATTATTCCTTTTCAAGAAATTACAACAGAAATAAAACTGGAAAGGTCAAGAACCAATTATTTTCCAATGTGTTTGAGATTCAAATAATTTCATTTATAGGATAGGTTACTTCAAAATTAAATTTGAGTAGATGTTCCATTTCAAGGCATTAGCTATACCTCCAAATCCCTCTCACTCCTAGATTTTTAGTGTACCAAACAAGTGCTCTATGTTGGATTAACTGAATATTTTGACATGAACAAATTCATTATTTCTTCATTAATTTTTCTTTCACTTTGCCAATTTTGAAATATACTCTTTCTTAGATTTTCTTTATAAAAAATTTTTAAGTCTCCAATTTTTACATTTCTGGCTTTAATATTTTTTTTATTTACATTCTAATTAAATGAAAAAGAAACTGTTAATACACAGGCAGATAAATTAGGTACTTGTTTTATTTTTCCTATATGTAAAATCGAGTAATGACAAATAGCCCCAATAAATGTATTTTTTATGCTATATAACTTCTTAATATAATCTTATGTATGTAACAATTTGCAGGAAGATTTTAACACAATCCAGCCTGAGAATTAAGACTCCTGTATGTGATAAGTCACAGTTAAAGTCACTGACCTGATAATATTTGGATAGCAACACGTCCAGCTTCTCATTCATACTTTAATTTGAAACTGGTAAAGTGAAAATACTTGTAAATAGCATAACTTATATGAAAATCCTTAGAGAACCGCGCTTTCTGCTTTATATATCACAATAATTGAAGAAAATTGAAAAAGTCATTTTCCAAAACTCTGGCTTAATTTTCAAGTTGTTGTTTTGCTTTCTTATAGTTTTCATTAGGAGACAAGATGATTTGTGAGTGTGAGATCAGAAAATTTAATTGCAGCCCATTAGTAAGATGTATTGTATATCTTATATTTTTCTAGATCAAATTTGAATTAGGAATTAAGTATTGAACATTTTCATAACAGTCCATGGATCTATGTAGTATATAATTGGACTCTGTTTAATGTCTAGAGGGAAAAAACATAATAATTCAGATTTCTCCTATGCTTTCCTTGCTTATCTATTTTGCAGGTATTGATAGTGAAAGATAATTTATTCTTGTCTCTTGTAAAAAGAAGAGATGTGATAATTCCCATATATTATGAGCACATGTGATAGGCACATAAATATAATAAAATAAAGACTTTGATGTAGCAAGTTGTACCATATAAAAAAATTCATAATCACATTCACAAATGTTTCCTAGGTACTATTCATGTCTTATCTTAAATGAAGCAAAAAAAGGCATAAATATATCTCATCTCATAAGTGAAGGGCTAACTAAATACATGACTAAACAAGTTAATGTGTAGGTTATATTTACATTAGACTTTTTCCTTTTACACATATACTGTATATCAATTTTGAATACCTACCATGAGAAAGGCATCATATGAAAGCAATATTTGAATTAAAGAAATGAAACAAAATTCCTGCCTTCAGTGAACATATAGTTTCATGGGTAAATTATACATATATATGAGTAACTCCAAAAGAGTGTTGAAAATATGTCTACTAAGAGATTAAAAAATTAGGGTTGTGGCTCAGCGGTAGAGCGCTCGCCTAGCACGCGTGTGGCCTGGGTTTAATCCTCAGCACCACATAAAAACAAAGACATTGTGTACAACTAAAACAAATAAATAATTTTTTTTTAAATTAGTGTAGATGTCCAAAAGCAATAGTAATTACTTCCAGATGTGAGAAAATCAAAGGTGTTCATGAAAAAGATAGCATTGGAATAAGCATTTGGACATTCCCAATTGGACCAAAATGTTAGGTTATGAAAATACATTGAATAAAAGCAGGAAAACATCGTTGTCAAAGATACATAAGAAGGACATAGAACCATCTAGTTTTTGTCATATATGAGATGGCAGAAAAACATATTTAGAATGGTAATTTAGTACAAGATTGGGGAGTGTTTAATGCTAGAAGAAAAATAGTATTTAATTCTCTACCCTTCGATGAGCCATGAAAAATATTTTTTGTAAGACAGAAACTTTTTTGTTTCATACTTTAATGATAAAAAAAGAGAAATTTGAAATGTGAAAATATATGTTACAATGGATATTTATGTTGTCTTTTATAATAGTATAAGGAATACCTGAAAGAAGGTTACTCTGAAGCATAGCTTTTAAAACAAATTTCAACCTCAGATTTTTCTTATATTGGTATTTAGCAATACCTGATATAGAAGATATAGTGTAAGTTAAAATATGTACATTTTAAAAATTTTTACCTGTTTTATTTGATTAGTAGATGCTTAGCTATAATTAGAAAACCACTATGTTTGGCAATGAAACTCTTCATTGGCAAGAAAAACAATAATTCCTATAAAAGGAAGAAAAATATCACTGATTTCTAATCTTGAGTTCTTGAATCCTTAGCCTACATACACATTTTAAAATTATTCTTAGCAAACAACCGACTCACAAAAAAAGAATATCTTCTCAACTCAGAGAACTATGTTTCCATAGTGCAAGAAATAGAGTAAAGGGAATTATTTATTTAATAAAAACCCTGTACAGTGCTTACTATACTGTTTTTATCAATTAAATCATTCTGTTTTTATAATGACCCTGTGATACAGACACAGTGTCCTATCATTTAACAGATGAGGTCACTGAATTTAGGTAACATGCTTAAATCACACAGTTTCTAAGCATAAGATGCAGTTTACAATACAGGCAGTCCTCTGCTGGACCCCATTCCACTAATCAAAACAGTACGAGATTCTATGTAAAGCCCAAAGTTCCCGTTCCTCTGTTCATGGTATATTTACTTTTGTTCACAAATGAAAGCACATGAGTTTGTTAAAATGTCTATTTTTACTACCTCTAAGAATAATATTGTGGAATTTGGTTCTTGGGTTATCATTTTCTTTCTGTGCATTTGTTGGTGGTACCAATTTACATTATACCATATTGGAGGAATAATATTTATAATCTATATGATATTTGTGAGATAGCAAATGAATTCATAAGGTTATGAATTTTTAGTTACTGAGCGGTTCAATCAGACTGAAGGGAAAACAGTAATGGCTTCGTGTCTATCAATTTGCTTCCATTACTTGACATGGAGAGAAATTTTTTGTGTATTACTAATCAACATTATGGAAAGAGGACAGGTGACATATTAGAAATAACCTAATAGCAGTGTTTGTATGTCTGTGATTATTTTGTATGATTTTTCCTCTCATAGCTGACAGAATAATATTTGTCTAAAATAACTGTGTTTTTATGCATCTTTTATGTTGATTAGAATTTTAATCAAACATTTCCAGGATCCATTAATTAATTGACTTCCTTCAATCTTTACACAGCATATGAGATTAGTTAAAATATGAAGGTCTTGTTGTAACACACTAATCAGCATTAACATTTCATCAATGATTCCAAAACAAAATGTGTGGTTTTCCTTTTTATTGGTCTTTTGAAAACTAGAGAAAATAGAGCAGCTTTCATATCACACTGAGAAATATATGGTATTTTATGCTATTTCCTTTTCTTCTCCTCCCACGAAGTAAAAGCAAATTGAAGAACAGAGTAAAGAAGTGTTCAGAAAAAGAACCACAGAAATTGATGCTGTGAAACTGCAGACGAAGGCCAAGGCAGTAAAGATCTCCTCTGGTATAGAATTTATTTTGCTGTCTTCTTAGGGGTCTCCATTCTTTCCCTGCCAGACCAGCAGAGCATTGTTACAGCATTCACTCTGATGCCTCTATTTTCAAGCAAATTTGCATATTATTCATACTGATTCATGGATCTTCTTTTAACAAATTTCTCCCTCCCTGCAAACCCCAACCTTCCTTTTGGCAGCCTCTGCTATCCACTTTAATGGGAAAAGTAATGACCTTATGAATGGCTCTGAAATCTGATCTTCATTTGAAAAGAAGAGAAAAAAAAAAAAAAAACTTTGCCAATTTAGTTAAATAATTAAAGATGTGTACCTAATAGAACATGTGTGAGAAATGAATTTGGGACTTAGCTTTTGTTTCTTATAATGAGTATAATATTTGTAGTAACCTCAAAGCTACTCAGAATCTTAAAAACCTATCATATATGTTGAAGGCATTTGTGTTTACATTCAGATGGAAATGAAATTTAGAATATTGTGAGTGTTTTTCTTAGATGTATCATGCTTTTATTCTTAATGTAATAACATGGCTTTCTCACAATGATGACATAAATCTATTTAAATTTCTTCAGTTACGAGCAGATCCCTGTTCTTATGATAAGTTACTCTAGTAGGCACTCAGGGATTGTCAATATTTGTGATAAGTATTCTCAAGAGCTAGAGAGAAAAAAACTAGCAGAAATCAGAATTGGGAAGAATGGCATGCAGTTGTTTGTTTATGTGAACGCTAGTAAATTAATTTATGAACTGAAATTTAGGTGATGTTTCACTAACAAGAAAAAAGAAGAAAAGACTTTAATTCTAACAAAATGCAAGTTTGAAAGAGAGGAAGTGTTTTTAGGTCACATGTGAGAAAGTAAGGAGGTCTCCTATAGAAATCACTGGACTTAAAAATTGTTAATTTCTTAAAAATTGGTCAATATTCAGGCTGAATAAGAATGTTTAAAGCTTGCAATTTTGAATAATAAAATTCTGCTAAAATTCTGCAGTCTGTGCTTAAAGTTTTAAAACCAAATTTTCACTGTTCTGTTTTTTTCTAGTAAGTTATATTGGGCATCATTTCCTAAAACATGCAGGTTTCATCCATTTTAACATATCTTGAGACTGGCCGGCTCTTCCCTTGATAAACTCTAAGGATCACCATGCATTTTTGAGCATTTACATTACTTAATAAACTCACTTTAATCATAGTATCATTCTAAAGGCTTTTGAACCTGAGGAAATATATGTGGTGGCAGATCAGTTATCTTACAGTATTTTCCCCATTCTTGGCCTTTACATAATGGAAGTCCTAATGTATTTTTTGTATTTTCTTAGTGGGTAGTTGGCACTGATATAAACTTCTAGACATGTACTGAACAATGTTTTCATTGGAATAATTACTTTTCTTCCAAATTTGTTCCATTTTCCTTCAATACAATTTAATTTATTGTTTGTATTGAAGGAAAGTGGAACTTTGTTTTCAGTTAATGTATAGATATTCCTGATTTTCACTTTTTGAATTCTAATAGCCTTGGAAAACTTACTCATGTTGCTTTATTTTGTATTTTAGCTGAGCTAGTTAATATATTCTGTTTAAAATAATAACCAGCACCTATTGCAAGTTTATTTAGAAAAGCTTTAGAACAAGTTTATTTCCTGCCTTTTCACAGACCATATGTGTCTAACTTGATGAAGAACACTACAGAATAAGTACATGTACATACTTCATCATTTAAACCAAAAAATATATAAGAACTAACTTTACACTTACTTTAACAATAGACATTAATCTATTTTTATTAAGAAACTTAATATATCATTAGTAATAATATGTATCAACCTGTATTCATTTAAAAATTGTAACAGAAATTGGTTTTAAAGTTTAACTCTTGCCACATCAAATAGCAATCACTGAGCTGGTTAAAATATCTTACCAGTAAAATATACAGGCACAATCAAAGCATCTTGAATGAATGTTCAAAGTACATGAACATCAATGGGATTGATGTTTCTTCCTCAACAGTTCATTCTCCTAATTATAATATGTTGCTGGGTTGATTTCCTCTCCCACTCAAACTATGCTGTCATTCATAAAGTAATTTTGAAGAAATAAAACCTAAACTTTAACTAAATTATTGACTTATTTTGGAAATTTAAAGGAGGAAGTGGTAATAGTTAAACTATAACAAGAAGAGATCCTCCTGGCAGCAGGCTATTGCCTGAAGAGCAGGTGTCTAATTTCTCTAGAACCTTGCACAGACTCCTCCCAGTCTTGGTTCCACTCATCCATTTTCTTTATTGGCTATACACATAATAATTCATAAGCACCTGTCATAGCTTATTTACATGTATATGAATACCTGACTACTATGTTATATTTACTTGGCTTATTCTAGGAATCTTGTCACATCTCTGCTATTATATATATATTTTTAAATAGTGTTAATGACTCCTGATTGTAATTATGAAAAATTACCACAACTTTAATAATTTTGATAAAGTAGTTTTGCCCATACTCAGGAATACATTTGATTCATATATATATGAATCATATATATATATATATATACACATATATATATATATATGAACATATATATATATGAATCATATATATATACATATATACATATATATACATATATGAACATATATATACATATATATATATGAGTTTGTTTCTTACTTATGAATTAAATTGTAAAAGTGTAATCCTATCCTTAGGATGTCATATTTAGGTACCATAATCATGTTTCTTCAATCGAATTTTTAAATAATTTGAGATCCATTTATCTAGGAACACACTATATGGCTAAGAAAAAGGAATGTACCTATTTTGGCATATATTTGGGGTGTGAAATGTACTTATAATGTGTTAGAATTTTGTCAAAAATTATTTAATATTTCTAGGAAAAAATTGATCATTTGAAGATACATTGAAAAATATTGTAGGACTCAATATGGTTTTCCTTTTATTCATTCATTTTCTTATTTAAGAAATAAAATTTATTATTGATTTATGGCCAATTAATGTATGTGATGCAAACTATCTCAGAGAGCAGCCATTTCTTCTACAAGAGTGATAGAAGTTACCTGTTCTCTTAGCCAGGCTTTATCATGTAACAATGGACACTTCTGAACAGCCTCCAGTGTGCTTTGTAAATCTTTGAGGTATCATTAGAGGGTCTGTGGTGAAGAATAAGGTTTCACTGTTCCTGCTCCAGGCATTAGTCAAAAGGGAAAGACATTTCCTCTCATGCATGAAGACTCTTCTGAGATTGTATAAAGTTGTATTGAAGGAGGGAAAAGACCACTCATGGTACAATTTTTAAAAGAAAAATATTTATTTATTTGCTTTTAGTTGTACACAATGCGTTTATTTTTACGTGGTGCTGAGGATCAAACCCGGGCCGCGCACGTGCTAGGCGAGCACTCTACCACTGAGCCACATGCCCAGCCCAGTAAGTCCACAATTTTAAGAAGGAAAGCAGAAGAAAGCAAAGGAAAAAGCAATTTACAATTTGTATTGACGAATTAGTTGCCCCAATTATTTTAGAGTTTCTTTAGGAATATTACATTTTGTTCTGAAATTAGAGTGTGAATAAATTAATCATTTGAGAAGTTAAATGGGAAAATCAATATGTAGGTGACTTCATTCTGTCAGGAAAAATGGCCTAATTTGCTGGTATGTCACTTTCATTTTTAGTTCAAAATTCTACCATTATTTTAATTATCTCTAAATGTAATGATTTGGCATGATTAATATTCAGAGGAGAAAAGATATTTATAAATAATTTTACCTGATCATATATTCATTGGCATTCTCCTTAGAAAATGCAAGTGACGCAAGTGACTACAGGATTTTACCTTGAACTGGTATTGATTCCATTAGGTAATGGTCATGAGTGGTTTGGCATGTGCCAAACTGACTTATGGGTCATGGCCCATTGAACATTAAAATGGGGAGTAATACAAGTTCTCTAAATTTCACTATCCATTATAATATTTTTAATAGTGAAACAATTCTAAAAGAAAATGTAATGATACAGTATACTTACCAGTAGACTGAAATGGAAGCATTTTCTCTCAGCTTAAATTTGCCTTCTCTTTTGGAAAGACATTGAAATTTCTGTAGTTGAATTAAGACTCCAATTCAGTCTCCCTCACACTCTCACCCCAAAATTCCATCATCTTCACATGTAAGTATCCTGTTAGCCTGTGTGTTTTTGTAGTTTTACTACAGATGTAGGCATTAGTATATAACATTTAAAAATAAATAAAAATTTGATATACCATGAATCTTTTTCATCTTATTTTTTTATTGTTTTTTGTTTGTTTTTAAGATTTATAGGTGTTAACATGTGGGTTAGTTTACTAGAGCTGCCTTAACAAAGTATCACAAATTAAGTGGTGTAAACAGCAGTAATTTATTGTCTTATGGTTCTGAAGGCAACAAATGCAAAATGAAGATATTAACAGGGCCATGCTCTCTCCACTCTTCTCTTCTAGCTTCCTTTGTCTTGTGGCACTATATCCCCAATCTTTACAGGCATTGCTCCCTACTTGATTATCTTAGTATCTACTTTTTTTTTTTTTTTTTTTTTAACAAAGAGAGTTGATCAGATTATTTCTCAGACTATAATACTTTTATATTAGTCTTCAAAAAGACTTATTTCCAAGTGAGGTTACATTCACAAGTATTGAGGATTAGAACTTTGACATCTTCTGAGAGGATACAGTTCCCTGAGACCTAATTTATCCATTATAATTGCTATATGAATCTACCTTCTTTCATTTTTCCACTCAACAACTTAATATTGTCAGCATTTTTTTTTTCTGTTGCAAACAATCTTTCTACATAATTCCTTTGCCACATGTTCTGGAGATTTGTTAGGTGAGATATGTAGAAATAAATATCTCCTATGACAGCAATTTTCAAATTTTCTACCAAAGTCTACAAATGTATAATCTCAAAACTGTGAACAAAAGACTCTTCTGAAACTCTTATTGATATTCGGTTGTATCAGATTTTCAAAATTTGAGTGTTAAATGTAAAATGTATTCCATTTTGTCTGCATTTCCATGATCCTGATTTTTCAAAAGAGTTTTTTAAATGTAGATATAATTTTGTGCATTTTAATTTATTCTATAAATCATCTAGTAATTTTTAAACAATGTTTTATATGAAAACAAGTCTGTTTATTTATATTCACTATATAATAACATATTTTTAAACAATGCAAGATTTTTATTAATGTCTGGTTTAAAATAAATTTAAACGTTATTTTTTATTTTAACATGTTCAAAATTGTCACTATATTCTCTATAATTTTTGTACTGTGTCATTTTTTTAAAATCTTTTCTTGAAGTGTGCTAAAAGATACTCTCCTATTCTGAACTAAAATTTATACTTTGATTTTCACATAAAAATCTTTAATTCATACATAATTTATTGTGTTATGATTTGGGGGTCATGTTAATATAAATGAGTTGCTTTCTCAATGACACATATTAAATCATCTATCACTACTTTATGAAATGTAATGATACTTCTGTAATGTATAGTACATTCATACCTACTTGGCTCTTTTCTGAGTTCTTCATTGTTTACTTCCTTACAATAATTATAATGTAGTAATTGTAACAACTATTATATATCACTGATTTTGTACCTCTTTGCTTTTTATTTTTCTGGTGAATGGGTTGTGGCTGTTCTTTTCTTTGGACCTAGATTAACGGTAACTGTGTTTTCATCCATATTGATATATTTTTGGTTTTCCTCTAGATCAGCTTATAAATTGTAGTTTGTTTATGGATTGTCTTACTTTCTTTTCTAGAATTTCTGAAAATTTTCTTGTTTTGTGTTTTGTATATTAATGGATATTTGGATTATATTTTATTTATATTCCTTGAAACACATTATGCTTCTTGAATATGAGGATATATGATTTTCACTTATTGTTGAAATTGGACATTATCTCTTCCTTTTCTGGTTCTTCCACTCTCTTCTTTTGGAAATTTTATTAAATAAATTTTATTATATATCATTGTATATTTCTTTCTTATTTTATGGTATTTTCTTCAGTTCTGTCTTCTAGATCTTTTTTGTTGGTCTTTTTCTTTATCAGGAAAAAAACAGTTTAACAAATGCCAGAAATTCTCAATTATTTTTAGTTCAATTCTTGTCTAATTCATTCACTTTTCATAAATAAATGGGGCTATCTGCAGGAAAGAAATCAACATTTTTGGTGTTGGCAAGGAATGAATTTTGAATGCATAATGTTTATTTATGGTTTATTCCTAAGGATAAGGGTAAGTTCATGTATTAGTTCTAACATTCTTTTGGTAGAATCTACATGTAAGATAATGTCATCTGCAATTGGGATAATTTGACTCTTCTTTTCCAAATTGGATGTCCTATATTTCTTAGTTTTTATTTATTCCTAAGAGTTAGTGATTGATGTGTACAACTAAAGCAAATAAATAAATATTAAAAAAAAAAGAGTTAGTGATTGAAATGAATCTGTGAGTCTCTTTGGGTATTGTAGACATTTTAACAATATTGATTCTTCTAATCCATGAACTCAAGATTTTTTTCCATTTTCTTTTTGCATTACCTTCAATTTCTTCATCAAAGACTTATAATTTGCATTATAGCAATCTTTCTGCTCTTTAGTTAATTTTATTCCTAGTTATTTTATATATTTATTTATCTGCAACCATCATAAATGAAATTGCTTTCCTGATTGCTATTTCAGATAATTCACAATTGACATATCTCAGTGCTACTGATATTTGTATATTGATTTTATTCTTGCAACTTTGGTACATTAATTTATCAGTTCTAACATTGTTTTAATAGAATATTTGGGATTTTATCCATGTAAAATCATGACATTTACAAATGGGGATAATTTGACATCTTCTTTTCCAAATTTGTTGTCCTCTCTTTCTTTCTCTTGCATGATTACTCTGGCTAGAACTTCTAATAATATGCTAAATGAAAGCAGACAAAGTCAGTATCCTCGTCTTTTTCAGATCTAAGAAAGGAAGGCTTTGGGTTTTTCCCATTTTCTACAAATGTGCTTGTTGTTTTATTATATATGACATTTATTATGTTAGGTATGTTCTTCTTTTATCCAATTTGTTCAGCAGTTTTACAAGAGGGATGTTGGATTTTATCAAATACCCTTTGTGCATCTATTGAGATGATCATGTGGCGTTTGTCCTTTATTTTATGGATGTGGTGTATGACATTTATTGCCTTGTGCATGTTGAAGTATGTTTGCATTTTCAATATAAACCCTGGTCGTCATTGTGAATCAACATTTTAGTGTGTTGATGGATTCAGTTTGCTTTTATTTTGATGAAGATTCTTGCATCTTTGTTCTTCAAGGATGTTGGCCTGTAGTTTTCTTACACTTGTTTGGTTTTGGTATAAAGGTAATGCTGACCTCATGGAATATACTTGAAAGAATTCTCTTCTGTTCAATATTTTGGAATAATTTAAAAGTAATTGAAGTTATTACTCCTTAAATATTTAGTAGAAATCAGAAGCCTCTGGTCCTGAACTTTTCTTCTATGGGAGAGTTTTACAACTGATGCATTTTTATTATTTGTATGGATCCACTCAGCTTTTCTCTTTCTTTGTGATTCAAACTTAGTGAAGTATATGTGTCCAGGAATTTCTCACTTCTATTATGTTATCAGATTTGTTGGTATATAGCTGTTTATAATAATCTCTAATAATCCTTTGTATTTTGTAGTGTCAGTTGTGATATCTGCCTTTTCATCTTTAATTTTATTGGGTCTTCTCTCTTGTTTGTGTAGATAAGGCTTTGTCAATTTTGTTTGTTTCATTTTTCTAAGAGAAAATAATACTCAGTAAGATTTAGAGATCTTCTAGTAGTTTTAATTCCAACTTAAATAGAAACCAATGAAATTTTATCACCCTAAAGTCAGTTTCAGAGCCTTTCAGAACATCAGTTGAGGAATAAAGGAACCTTAATTTATAATGGTGGCTGAAGTATGTCAAATGCAGTAGTATTAGGTTGCAGAAATATTTGGGATATGTTAGTGAATGTAATGTTCTCCACACAACAGCAAATAGTAAACTGTTGTCATATCCTAACTGGTTCATTTAAAACCCCCAGCACTGTTTCTAATATAAGCAAAATAAGCTTTTGAAAAATGCAGATTTGTTTATATTCCTCCTTAATTCCAACAATTAAATATAGCCACTTGTTCTTAGAATAATTTCAAACTCTTTAATATAGTTTATTGGCTGGATATCATTAGCCCTTTCCTACCTCATTAACCTCGTGTATCAGTCTCCAACTTTATAATCTGCGTGCCATCCATACCAAAACATGGTTATGTACCTCAAATATCATATGTTACTCCTCTCAACACACACACACACACACACACACACACACACACACACACACACATGTTATTTCTGCCCATAAATGTTTCTTTACATTTTTAAGTGGATGTCTTAAGGCTTTTATTCTCTTGACTTACAAATCATTTCGTTAGTTAAAACTTACTTGATCCTCCAAGTTGAGAAGAGGCACTCCTATGTTCTCAAGGGACATCTGTCTTCCACTATAGTCACCTCCCACAGTGCCGTATTGTTACCAGCCTCTTTTACTTGCCTATATCCTGCCCTCATATAGAACATAAATTTTATGACATACGTGATTGTGTTCTTCTCATTTGTCCTGTAATTTGTAGTTCTAATCAATGTTCCTAGTAAAACAGGGGAAAACATATTTAATAAATAAGTAAAAGATAGCCGGGCGCGGTGGCACACGCCTGTAATCCCAGCACTTTGGGAGGCTGAGGCAGGAGGATCGCGAGTTCAAAGCCAGCCTCAGCAATGGCGAGGCACTTAGCAACTCAGTGAGACCCTGTCTCTAAATAAAATACAAAAAAGGTCTGGGGATGTGACCCAGTGGTCGAGTGCCCCTGGGTTCAATCCCTGGTACCACAAAAAAAATAAATAAATAAATAAAAAAATAAGTAAAAGAATGATTGAACAAATAAACAATTGGGTTTTCTGATTGATTACAATGACATTCTATCCCAATTTTGACCTTATACTAGTAGATGGTATACCTTTATTCATGCTAAGACAACAAAGCATAGTAATATATTTAAAAAAAGACAATTGATAAAATTACTTTAGCAAACATTTATATTCACTAAAGACTTTGTAAGCCATGTACAAAGGTTTGTTATTTTGTTCAAAATATCATGAGTGTGTCAGCAGAGGTTTGATATCATCTACATTTTGTTTTACAAAGATTACTTTGACAGTTATGTAGCTAATAGTTATGTGACCAAAGTGGAAATGGGTTACTGTATAGGACTTAATTGCAGGACCCAAGAGAGAGTATTGACCTAGTGAGAATTGCTGGCAATGGAGGAGGTATATTTTGAATGTTAAAATTTCAGAATGAATTCAGTATTTGGTAGGAATTATAGACTCCAAAGACTATGGTATTTTTTTTTGTACCAGGGATTGAACTCAGGGGCACTCGACCACTGGGCCACATCCCCAGCCCTTTTTCTGTATTTTATTAGAGACAGGGTCTCACTGAGTTGCTAAGTGCCTCGCCACAGCTGAGGCTGGCTTTGAACTGGCGATCCTCCTGCCTCAGCCTCCCAAGTGCTGAGATTACAGGCATGTGCCACCATGCCCGGCTATATGGTATTCTTAACTGGTAGCATTTATGTACCTTGAATTACTGTAGAAGACAAAGGAGAAAATTGTCAGCCTCAATCCTGAGGCTGTACTCATTAGTGAATTTGAAATAGTTGATTTGAAGTCCAGCTGTTTCAACCAACATTAATATTTTTGCACAAGAACATTAATCCTTTTGTTGGTTGGAATGATTAATGCAATAAGTACAATCTGTCAAGAAGAAGGTCACTGAATAAATGCATAGCCCACTAATTCATAGGAACAAAATGCTCAAATTTTAGACGGCTACTAACTTCTTTCAAGCTTGCAAGTGAAAGCTGAGTACATGGATAGTCTATTTAATGTGGTGAAATGAAAACTACTTGTAATAAAAATATGATGAAACTAATTTTCATATATTAATGTTTGAGTTTTATGGCTAATTCTCTACAGAATAACTAAAATTTTCCTCTGCATAGCAGCAGTTTCAGATGTAGTTAGCATTTTTGATGATGAATTTCCTTTAGAATTACCAAAATCTTCTTGGCAACTTACTATTCCAGACATGTACAAGGAGAATTAGAAATATTTTCAGAGTAGAAAGAATTTACAAAAAGTGTTTAATTTATTAGAATTATAGAATAAATAATAAAACACAAAATTGCTGCATTTAGTCTTCTAAAACCTATGACTACTTTTTTGTTTTCTTACATTTCTGTATAGATTTAATGAAATAAAGTAACTTAAATAAATAAAAACTGAGAAAAGGATCTATTTGTGTGAGTCCTCAAAGTCAAAAGGACTAAGAACTTAAGAATTATAGTCTTTGAGAAAAATATACAAACATTTCTTAAAGCAACTAATCAAAATACATGAATTACTGTTTCATTTTTAAATTAACAGTACTGAGGTGGCAATATAATGTAGCAGAATCACCAAATCAGGTTGAATATAAACTAGAGTTTCAAAAAAGCCAAATAAAAGTTCTTCCTGATCTGGAATGAGAAAGTAAATCTACAGGGTGTGCACTATTTTAAGAACCAAATAGGAATAATTAGCATTTCTAGGATGGTTATCAAAACAACAGGAAAACAAACAAAAACAGACAACAACAAAAGCTCAGTGATTTGAAATGCTAACTGTGCAGAATTGAGCCAATCATTTCACCTGTCTAAATTTAATTTAAATAAAATATGTATATAAAAGAGAGCATCTATATAAATCCTTCAATCAGTGTGTTGTGATATTAAGCATTCAATAAATAGAGCTTTGATTTCCTCTTTTCTACTGAGGTTTTTTTTTTTTTTTTTTTTTTTTTTTTTTTTTTTTTTTTTTTTTTTGTGGTACTGGGGATTGAACTCAGGGGCACTCGACCACTGGGTCACATCCCCAGCCCTTTTTTGTATTTTTATTTAGAGACAGGGTCTCACTGAGTTGCTAAGTGCCTTGCCCATTGCTGAGGCTGGCTTTGAACTCGCGATCCTCCTGCCTCAGCCTCCCAAAGTGCTGGGATTACAGGCATGCGCCACTGCGCCCGGCTCTACTGAGTTTTTAATGACAAGATTATGTCAATTAATGTGCTAGTATCTAGGGCTGGGATTGTGGCTCAGTGGCAGAGCGCTCGCCTCACACGTGCGCGGCCCAGGTTCGATCCTCAGCACCACGTAAACATAAATGCATTGCATTGTGTACAAGTAAATAAATAAATATTAAAAAAAAAGTGCTGGTATCTACAGCATTTTATGGGCCAGTATTATAAACAGGCATTGGTGGATTATGTAAATATGATATCCTTAATCCCTTTAATGATTTAAAGAGAGATAGTGTCTTCATTTCACATAAATTACTTAGAAAGTGGCAGAACCAGAATTTAACCTCAAGTTTGCACTATCCTAAAGCAGAAACTCTTTTCATTGTAATAAATAACCTCATTACTTGGTAGCAACATTAGAAAAAATAAATTTAAGTATGCAAGATAACCATGTAAGCCTTTCAAGTACTAACCAACAAACTCTTTTTGATATATGTTTACTATTACCTCAAAAATAAGCTCCAGAAACCCTGTACCTATACATGGGTATCCTTCCCCTCCCCAAACACACTCACCAAAAAGGCTGGAAATATAAATTTCTTCTGAAAGGAAATAGGTTATCACAATATATAACCTTGCAAGTTGAAATTCACCTTAATATACTTTGCTTTGTCATACTAAGGCTAGTCCCAACAAGCACATTTTTGTTTTGCTCTATAGCTTCCTGTCAAAGCCAACAGGCTACAATAAAGAGAGTGGAGGACAGATGGAGGGAAGAAGGAAAATCATTCTTCCTATTTGCTTGCTGTTGTGGGCAGTTTTTCTGGAGTATTTATCTTTGTCTACCCAGCATCAGGCAGTTCCAGCCTTCCTTTTGTTTAGGCATTCCCAGAACCAGCCTCAATTGCATGTCTTCAGAAGCCTTCCACCAGACTCTTGAAGTACTAGCTTCAGGAAGTCTTTTTATTCTAATGTCATACAAGTCTTTCTCTTTTTTAACCTATGAATGGTAATTGCCTGTTTAATTATTGTTAGTGGATATGTCCTTTGTATGTAACTCAGTATTTATACGACCATGTAAATAACTCCCTATATTAAATACCTTTGGTTGAAATATCTAGTATGGTTACTGGTTTTCTAATTGGGCCCCATCTGATAGAATTATTGATTTTGTATATATAAAATTAGTCCATATTTTAAAGCTTGCACATCTTTCTGTACTTTAGATTACAAAGATTTATATGTGGATACACTTTTTAAAAGTAATGAAAAGCAGACACATCTCCAAAGTACAATGTCTCGGTCTAGACAAGTTGTAAATAACTAGGGCAAACCCCAGGATATTACATCCAGATCTTCTCATCCACTAAACCTGACATTTCAGATTTGCTCTTCTAAAAGACAAGTCTCTGACATGTTTGAGATTTCTAGCATTGTTCTTTCAAAAGAACTGTTGGAGAATATAGTTTTTTCAAAGAGAGACTTTAAAAGGTTTCTAACTTGTGAAGTTCACTGTATAAATGATCGTGATCTGGTGAACTTAGTAGAGATCTGAGACTTGACAGTTGTCATTCCGAGTGTTAGGCAGTGACTGTGTGAGTACCAGCAAGTCACTTACCCTTCTCTGTATTCAGTTCTCACCTCACAGGGCATGGAAATTCATGATGACTTTTTTATACCAGTATAGACAACACAAACTGCCTACATTTCTTGTTGCTATCTTAAAACAAATATTTCATATATGTATGCATATATGTATGGTAACATTTTATACATATATATGTACAGATTATGTTAAAACAGTTTATCATTTATGAATACTTATATATTCATGTGTCTAATTTCTATGAACACACAACACACACGCACACATATACACACACACAGGTGCATAAATATTTATGGAATCAGTAAAGCATAAAGGTAATGAGTAAATTTTTGTAGTCAGACAGTAGCTTAGTTACCTCAGGCTACCATAAAAAAACACCGTAGACTGGTGGCAGAAATGACAGAAATTTATTTTCTCACAGTTTTGTGGGTTGAGAAGTCCAAGATGCATATGCTAGTTGACTAGATTCTTGGTGAAGGGATCTCTTCCTGGCTTTTTGATATCTCTCCTGACCTATCCTTGGAGCATTTATATGGAGAGAGAAAAAGGAATCTCTTTTCTTTTTTTATAAGTACACTAATCCCATCAGGAGGGTGCCACCCTTATAACCTCATCTAACTTGCATCACCTCCCTAAGGCCCCATCTCCAAATACATTACATACAGTACACTTTTCAAAAGGCTTGTGGTCTTACAAATGAATATGGGTTATTGATTTCCTTATACACTTAATAAAATATGACTTTTTATGTTATTTTTAGTTTTTTCTAATGGGAGATATAATTCTTTATTTTTCACTAAATTGACTACTTTTATATATTTACTAGTCACTTCCATTTTCTTGAATCATTTACTCTATGCCCTTAATTTTTAATTTAGGGTATTAAAACGTCCTTTGGTAGAAAATAATGTGGTAACTTGAAGTTATCAAAACATCAGTATGCAAGTACTTTGACAAGCATTCATCCATTTTTAAATTGTGAGCTTTGTTCCTATCATTTATAATTTATTTAGAAATTATAATTTATTTCTGAGAGTTTATTTCTGGAAAAATAACTATAAACAATGGGTTACTCAAAGCAAGATGACATTTCAACAGTTAATACCGGACCAAGCAGAGAACTCACAGAGAGAAATAGCACTCCCTACTTCTGCCATGCTTGATATGTGTGTCACATACAAGGCAGACCACATGATTCCTCTTATCATCCTCCTGCTACACCCAAACTCACCTGCAGGACAGTGGGCTACAAGAAATGATTTCTGAGACCAAGCATTCCCTTTTGCTACTGTTCCACCCATTTCCTTCCTTCCAGACCTCAGAGAGCCTCCTCAGGGCAGTACACTTTGATCAAAGACCATCAAAGACCACCTGGTTCTTCATATGCCTGACCCATGGGATATGTTTTGATATCCAATGCCTATAAGAGTCAAAGCAGCACACCCAACAGTGGACAGGACTTAACATGAACAAGTCTCAAAAAATAATTTCAAAGATATGTATTAAACTATGACAGAAAGAGCTTGTTTAATTGAAGTGTATTTTTCAAAATTTTAAACCACTGGAAAAATTACGTTTTATCAATTCTAACAAGAATATGGAATTACTTCTTGTGTTCTGTTTTTTTTTTTGTGAAGAACTAGTAAATATACAACAAATTGTAAGGTAACATTTATATTTTATCATCATCTTAGTAATTGTATATAACTTTTTAAAAACTTATGTAGAAATAATTCTAAAGCTCAATCAATATTTATCCAGAGCTCTCACTCTGCTCTAAAATTATCTCTTTCATTGCCGTTTTCCCTTCTTGTTGTATTATTCATATATTTCTGAATAAACTTTTTAATGAATTAATAAGATCCAGAGAGTATGTTTATTTTGTTTTAAAATGACTATATCAATTTTTATTAAATTCAGATTAAATTATTTTTAAAGTTATGATTTACTTTCAAATAATTTCTCAAAGAATTATTAGGAGGAGGCAAATAATTCTATTTTGTTTTAAATACTCAAATAAATATTTACAATAACATTCACATTTAAAAGAGCCTGTCAGAACATCTCCTGATTTAAGTGGCATATCATATGTGCTTTAAAAACTTCAAGAGCATTTATGTAACCTGAATCAATTAAATGTAATTAATCCTAACCTTTTGAGTTTTCTTTTGGTAAATGTAAATGTGAAAGAAAATAGACTAAACATAACAGCATATTTTATAAAGAATTTACTTATTGGAATTATTAAAATAAGTCAGAGTTGTTTTTGAAAGCCATCATGAATCAACAGTGTAAACTGATAAGAAAACAAATTAAACTTAATAATTGACTCATGTTTGCTTATTAACTCAAATGCTTTTCATGTCAGCATTTTGTAATTTCACTGAGATTTAGCAAGGAATTTTTTGAAGGAGCCCTAATTAGGAAGGGCTGTTGTAGCTAGCTGGAAGCCATAAGTTCCACCTGATATATGTGACGCACCTGTAGGCACCCGCAAAGCTGAAGGTATATAACCGGGTGAAAGCGGTCCGAGTGAGGAGAACGAATTCATTCGGTCAGCCGGGCAGTCACTCGGTCGGTCAGAAGAATCAGAGCGGCCAGAACGTAGGCAGAGCGGTTACAGAAGAGAAACCAGATAGAAGACAGAAGAGAAACCAGATAGAAGAAGTAATGACTGGTCAGAGTTAGGCCGAGGCTCCTGAGGAAGACAGAAGACAGAAGAAAGAAGAAGGAAGAAAGAAGAGAGAAGAAAGAAGCTCTAATCTTTAAGCTCGCTTTAATCTTTCTCTCTAAAAATCTTTCTTTCCCTCTCTAAGCTCTAAGAAAGTAGAAGTAAAAGTAGTAAAAGCTTAACTCTGCCTCCGAGAGTTTTTCCTCCCGGTTTTCGGGTAGCTTACAATTTTTAACTAGCATTTGTAATAAATGATCTTTTGAAATACTAAGAGATTTAAAAAATGATAATTTTGGTGTTTGGTATCCCATGGGGTAGGGAGCTAGGGGTGTCTCAGTTGAATGAAGATTGTGTACCCTTTATGTAGGAATTATGGAGAAATAGAACATGCATAATCAACCAACTAAGTTATAAAATAATCTAAGCAACACTACAGAGCTAAATATCTGAATTTCCTTACAAAATGGATTGTAGTTTTTACATGTAAAATGTATTCAAACATTCCTAATTTTCCTAGGACATAACTCCTCTAATATAGTATAGTAGTATCAATGTTGAAGCACATGGACTCTGAACCCAGCCAGGTTCCCTGGTTTGATCAACTCTGGTGCTAGTTGTAGTCTCTCCCTGTCTCAATATTTCCATCTGTAATTGAGGGTGATGACATCTTTTTCATTGGATTATTTTCAGTTTTATATGAATTCACACATGTAAGCATTTAGTATATTTTAGTTTAGTGTACATAGTTGTGTAATCTGAATATGAGTTAAAGTTATTATACCTATTTTTAAACATAAACCACCTCAGTCTTTCTTTTATTTGCCTCTTCCTCAACTGGAGTTCTTAAATCCCACTCCTTTTTTATTATTGCAGAGTATAATCTCTGGCAAGAATTTACCTTTACTTTCTCACTATGTTCTTTTTTCTTTTGAACTCACGTTTTTGATGTGTTTTTTTTCCTCTTCCAAATAAAATCAGTTAGTTATTTGGTCGCTAACTTCATAAAGTTAATTATCATTTCCCAGTCTTCCTTATATTCCTGAGGAATTTGTCTCTACTGTTGCCCTTCACTTTTTAGCCCCAGCAATTTTGAGTAGGCCAATCTGGAAGACTAGCATGGAATGCCTCTGGTAATATCATGAAAAGATTTGAGACCAGAAACCAGGCCAAGGAAAGGCAAAGGTTTGTGAGTGCCATTCTTAGGGTCTTGAACTTCATATGTGATGGCAATAATTCACTATTTAAGGCCATTGAAATTTTTGAGTAAGATTGATTACATGACTCTGATCTATAGTGGCCTCTAAGAGGGTAGGAAAGACTGAGGAAAAAAAGAAACTTATTATAAATGAATCCTTGGGCACTGTTGATCAATTTAATTTATAATTAAGTCAGTGTTAGTAGAGGGAGCATGATATTCTTAAGTGTTTCAACTGATCAAATGTTCATGTTTCATAATAAAAATGAGGGATATGTGGGATATTTATAGGGCTTTAGTTTAAACAGTTATTGCTCAACTTCCTTGAACAAAGTACCCAGGTTATTTTTTTTTTTTTAAATGGCAGAACAACCTGACAAGGACCTCTTTTGTTTTGCTTTTTTTTTCCTTTAAAAATTCAGTTCCATGATTGCATATCATTTCCTTTTTGGTCTACATGTGGCATGCACCCTGTTAGAGAGATGTATTCTTACTGTGTCATTTCCATGCTATGGGTTCCTTTGTGTATGTGTTTATTTACTTCTTGCCAACAGTACAAGTGAAACTCTGATTTATGGAGCCCTTAATACTTTGATCCTATCATAACCATTTAGATTTATTATCAGAGTACTTGCTACTGTAAGTCCTTTAATTCAAAAAGGACAGTCTTTGTATGTCCTGAGTCTCTTATTTCTTGGTGTTTTGCACATCTGAGCCTTTGGGCATTTTCTTGTGGTAAATTTTTTTCTCTCATTTTTGTTTTATTCGTATCTTATCATACAAGTCCTTACTGATATCCTATATTCACCAGACCATTATGATCTAATTTTTTTTCAATTTCTATAGAATTCCTTATTATCATTGAACAATTTTATTTTACCCTTATTAGCACCAGCAATAGTGTCAGCAATAGGCATCACAAACATTAGTTGGCTTAAATCCCAGTTACTCAAAGCTGAGACAGGAGATTTGAAAGTTCACGTCAAGCCTTGGCAATTTACCTAGATCCTGTCTTAAAATAAAAAACAGTTGGGATGATTCTCTATGGTAGAGTCCCCAGGTTAAATCCCCAGTACAGCCATCAATCAATCAATAGGAATCACAGATGTTTATCAAGTAATCCCCATGTATCACTGCTTACTGCTTGCATTAGGATTTGTGGGCACAAAGTTATAGATGGATTGGTCAATCTTTAGGAGGTTATCACTGATTTGGAAACATACTAGTTATATAAAAATAAAGAGTAAAATATTAATAATAACAATAATACTAGCTATCCTAATTAATAAATCAGTGATATGACAATTAACCTGGTTTTCAACTTTCATCAAGACTTTTTTCTTGCTTTCTTCACCACATAATACCCTTATAACCTAAACATTGCAGAGTATAACTTAAAAAATACTCTTGTTCTTTAAACTTACTCCTTTGTCCCTGCCCCCTTTTTTCAGTGGAAATTTTCTATTTTAAGCTTCAGTCCACACATTTTCTTATTTAAATCCTTTCTTCTCTGTCCTCAGCTCCTTGCTCTTATTTGCTATGTTCTTTGCATTTCCAAGCTTTCAAATCATTCTTTGTAAGACAAATGTGGAAGGACATTCCAAACAAGATGAAACACAAGAAAACATGTCATATATGTATATGCATATATACATGTGCACCTGTATGCATCTATATATTTATATTCTCATATACAGTTATATTAATATCCATATTTGTATGTATTATTCCAAGAAGCAAATGGGATTGATTAATTAATTAACTAAGTAATTGACACAGAAAATTTACATAGGGAAGGACAGATTGAAAAGACAGATATGAAACTTTCATGATTATTTGAAGTTCACAATGAAAAATTTTCTTGTATTGGTATGATCATTCTTGGTGGCCTCTTGATCATTAAACAAATGGGTTTACAGATTGACCACCTTGAATACAAACTTAAAGAAAGCATGGATACTGCTTCATGAGTATGTTCTCACGAATCAAAATAGTACCTGGCAGTTGGCAGACTCTCTTAAGTAATTAAATTTAAAAAACATGATCCTATTATGATGTTATATAAGCAGATAAATTCTGTTTTCAGTTCTGAAACTAGAAAATTTGAATTCTGACATATTTTTAAAAGGATATAGTATGATGCCTGTGAGATTTGATATGACATCACAGGACAGAAAAAGAAAATAATGCTTAAAATCTAACTTTGTAAATTCGGGATGTCTGTTTTTATTTATTTATTTTTTTGGCTTTAAAATTTTAACATTACATTTAATTTGCATCAAATCCCAGTAACATTATGAGTTAGGTTAAACACTATAGTCCCAATTTCATAAATGACTATACTAAGGCACTTGTAGGATTTTTTATTTTACTATATCTTGGCAGAACTTAATTAGAATTTCAGATTCATTCTGAAATCTAGTATGCAATACAATTTCATAACTGAAAATATATTTTAGAAAACTTATGAATGCCTGTAGTAAGTGGGATTGGTAATTTTGCTCCTTTATCACAAATTTTGTCTACTCCCTCATGGTTACAAATTTTTAAAAATTATACTCTAACTTGGTATTTCTAATTAGTATGGTCAGTTGTATTTTAACATCCAATGAAAAGTATTATATTACTATTTATGAATTGTTGTGAATTTGATGTATCTTATTTTATGAACTGAAGAAACATATGCCTAACCTTGATGCTTGGTTATGGGATCCATAGGCTTGATTGAAAAGACTTCCCAGAACTGGTAAGAAGGATGGTCACCATGTACAAGAAGAAATGGGTACTTACTCATTGGCAGGTGGAAAGAGGTTTTGTGAAAACTTGTAAACTCAAATATGATGACTCTATTTGCTTTCCTTGCAAGAATACTGTAAGCTGAGGTTCTGGAATAAGTTTGAGGAAAATGTAATACATGAGTAAAAAGGAAAAGTTAAAATAAAATAAATTAAGCAATGGTAGCACTCTGTTGTCCCTAAAAGAAATTTTTATTTTATATTTTTATTTTGTTTACATATTTAATAAAGGTCCCTTTCGCTATCTTTAGGTGCATTTACAAAAATTAGCACAGCATTCATAAATTTCTGGCAGTGAACTCTGTAAAAACAGAATCCTTTTCTCCCCTACCATGTCATTGTAATGGAAGTAAACAGACCAAAACCCTGGTAACATTTACCCATGAGGAAATAAAAAGAAAAGAAATGAGTACTAAATTATGGAAAAAACCACCTTTGGCACTATATCACTGATAAGAGATTCATTAAGCTTTCCATGTCCCAATAAATTAGTTACGGATAAATAATCTCATGTCAGTTAATAATGGTTGTGATAATTCTTATATTCACATAATCATATGATAATTTACTATTTTATAATTCAGACATTCCAAAATTGTGCTCTGTACTGCTAAATCTAAGAATAGTTTAATGAATGTTTTGATTCTTCAGAAATGTAAAAAAAATCAGTCAATTAAATATGTGTACATTACAAATTATCTTTGATTTATTAATATCTTTAGGTTGGTCCACCAATATTTCTGTCTACTTAGGGAAGATTTAATCATAAGTAGATATAGTCATTGGGTGTTGAAGCAAATAGAAGTTTTAAAGTGTAAGGGAAGGAATACAGATTTAATGTGGAAATGTCCCAAGAAATTGTGTATCACTAGAAATTAATTATATTTTTTTGCCTGCTTGTTTGGAGCATTAGTGGATCCCGAGATTTGTAGTCAGAAAGCATTGAAATACTTCTTCATATGTCTAAAACATGTAATTCATTCAGTTACAATTATTTACACAGTGGCTCCTGATTCCTCAAATTTTATTTAATCAGACCTACTGTGTCTCAAAGATGAATCTGCTCAAACTAGCCTACTTCATACAAGTGTTGGTCAAATTAAGCAATTCTCATCATTAACAGTTTTGTCTATTTTACCTAAAAGAACTTGATCGTGTATATACTTATTTCATTATTAAGGGTTGCTATCACCTTCTATCCCTGAGGAAGTTTTAAATTCAATTCTACCATTATAATAAATGTTTAATACCCTGAGAGTGGAAAACGTGTGTTTAAAATTTTATAGAATATGTAATTTTCATTAATGCAGGTATTTAATTGGACCTGTAATCAATACACACACTACCACCACCTGTCAGGCAATTGCATCCATCGATTCAGGATGGATTTTCTTTTTTTTCTTTCCAGTGCTTCATTTCCATGCTTACAAATATTTGTAGGTTTCAGAGAGAATAGTGGAGATAGTCTGCTCTTACACCCTAATTTGATAGAAGCAGAAATAGAATACAAACTGTGCCTAATTCAAGATTTGGAATTTTCAGTTGGCAAAAAGACATTTTAAGAACACTGAATGGGGAGTAGAAAAACACTGGCACATGGGAAAAGTTTTGTTTATAAACCCTTAATTTCTTTGAGAATATTTCTAGAATTTGTCAATCTAATTAGATACCCAGCTCTCTCCTTGCAGCCATGTACATCATCAATATTGAGGCCTATAATATTTTGATTTCTTACTCTTTCAACACTTAAAAAATTCTTTGAAGATGAAAAGACCATATAAGTGCTATTACTACTATTTATTGTGCCTCAAGCACACTTCTTCATTTAAATGCTGCAAATATTTTCCTTAGCCAATACTTATGCTTGATCAAGGAAACGGTTTCCCCTCTGCACCAAGAAACCTGTAACAGTGTATACAAATCATGCACTGATTCTGGACACCCATTATACAAATTTAAAATTCTCAGTGACAGTAAGTTGGGATTTAATGTGTAGTAATAAAACATTCATGAAATTTCCCTGGGTATATATATATGGTTATGAGCAACTGATAGGATTTGGATAATATAGGTAATTTGCTCATCCTTTTATGAGGTTATTATATGTAACATTCATAGTTAATTATAAATTCTTATACCTACATATACCATAATTTGCTCATAGGAAAAGAAATATGGAAAGTATAGAAACTTGTATTTTATGTTGTTTCCTTTGTGGACTTTATTTTAATCACTATACCTTAATAAAACACAGTGATTGGCTGTGTTTTTCTTGATCCAAAGCAGCCAATGTAGTCTTTCTGAATAGAGCATGTCCTCAGTTGGGGACATCATGGTCTTGTAAAAGTAGTCAGCATTTTGGTTTTGATATAATAATTTATTAGATGATTTGCAACATTATGAGACAGTAATCTTGATTGAAGGGGGACTTTCCTGCTTCCTCCATTGGAATTACAAAAACCGTTGATGGAAAGTTGCATTAATTTCTGCAGAACACAAGTGATAAATAGAGAAGGAGTCAGAATAGATCAAAGAAAAGGAATGCTTAATGTAGAGATGTTTCAGAGAAGATTGTTTCAGAGAAGATTAGATCAATGTCCAATTGCTCCCAGGAATAGAAATAGGGAAAGTATGAGTTGCAAGAGGGAACACTGTATGAAAACTATGGTTGATAGCCCCACAGAATATATTTAGATATGTATATCTAAAATATATTTTGATAGATGCATTTAACAATTGTATTGTACAGATGTTATCATAATTAAAATGTCAACACAGTATCATGTGAGAAGGTAAGGTTTATAAAGTGATACAAATTAAACACAATAAAGAAAATGAATATTAGAACATGTATAATGTGGTATGCTGAAAATCCTCTCCCCTCAAAAGAAGTCCACATCCTAATACCTAATCCTAATCTCTCTGAATATTTTACCTTTCATGGCAAAAAGAACTTTGTTGATGTGGTTCAATTAAAGATATTGAAGTTGAGACACTCTTCTCTATTGTGAGCCTTATATAATCATTAGGATCCTTTTGAAAGGAAGGGCAGTTGAGTTAGAACTGGATGAAAAGGAGATGTGACTGTGGAACCAGAGGCTTGGGCAAAGGGTTGGAGCCATGGATTGCCAGCAGCCTCTAGAAGCTGGAAAAGACATGTATGTGGATTTTCTCCTGAAGCCTCCTGTGTGAAGCAACAAAGCCTTGCTAACACTGTGACTATAGATTTTCAACTTACAGAACAATAAAATTGTGTTGTTTTAAGCTGTGAAGTTTGTAATGATTTCTCTAAGCATCAGTAGAAAACTAATAAATTAAGATATTATGGAAATGCTCTGTTGAAATGCATCTGAATGTCCAGATGAATGAAATCAAGAGTCACATGCTTACATCCTGGCCCAAAGAAGTTTATCATCATATGTTTCAAGGTAAATAAAAAACATTGGTATGGTTTTAGGACTTTCACCAAATAAAAGATGAATGATTATACTGGTTCTTAAAATATTTTGTTGTGTATTTATGTACACTTTAATATTGAGGCTTTCCTAAATTTTACCTAGATTATGACTAGGTTCTCTTTTATTGAGTAATGAATATGTTTTTATTATTTAAGTCCTTTTAAGGTTATCAAAATATATGGAGGACTATGTTAAAAATAAAAAATATATTATTTTAATTAAGTGAAAAAAATGCCTCAAACCTCAAATTTACCTAATAGTTTAGATACTAAACCATCTTATTTATTCTTTGTTTTATTAAAGTTTTGATATTAATAATCTACATGCCATGCTTTGAATTAATAGATGAAAATTGCATCTCTCTGAATTAATTTACTCAATACCTCATAACATCATTTATATAGAAGCAACATGTGAAGTTCTTTAGAATCAAACATAGGTGGACTTTAAATTTCAATTCCACTATTTATGAGTTATTAGAACTTAAAACAGAGGTATTATATACATTTGCCTATGTACAAGGAATGCCAACTCTCCTGCTATATGTAATTTATGAATTTATGTGGCAAGTCTACTTAACTTCTTTATAAAAATGGGGATACAACAGCAGTAGTTGGAAGTAATAATTGAGGGACTAATTGCAAATTAAAAAGGAAAAATGATATATAGATTAGCTGAAATAAGAACATAACACAGCAGTCTTGGGATAGTTAGATGATTCCTACTTAAGCTTTCAGAAATATTCTGACTTTAGTTTCAGTTTTTTGGTATAGACATTGTCTTTAAAGAGGTATTAATAAACTGTGTTTCCATTAGTTTCAAATGATTTTATTGAATCAAAAGTTGCTTTTGTTTCAGCTTTATATTTTGATAATTTTTACATTTACAAACATGATTACAAAGACATGCAGTCAATTAGATATTACCATGACTTTGAAAATTTAGTTAACATTATATTTCTTGCTTGGCCCAGGTATTATAGTTCAGTGACAGAATGCTTATCTAGCATATGCAACACCCTGGGTCAATTTCCAGCACTAAAAAAAAACAAAGGTCATGTTTATCAAATATTATGTAATTTTCATTTGCCCAAATTCCTTCTTATATTCACAAAATTTCTTGTTCTCTGTCATTTTTACTCATCAGATGTGTAGTTAAGCAGTCATCTTAAGACAGAATAAAACTTATAAGGTTATGAAATCTTTTTCTCTAGTTTATTCGTGTTTGATTTTTACAATTTTAAATAAAAGCTCATACATAAGTAAAAGGACATTTGTTTTATCCAAAGAGTTTAAAAGCCAAAATTTTATTGTGTTTTTAATGATGGTATTACATTTCCACCACTTGTCAAGAATATCTTGTACCACTTTCCTGTTTCATTGGCTTCTTGATTGATTGGATCATTTTTTTTTTTTTTTAATTGGGCACACACCATATGCTGGTTCTGTTTCTACTAGCAGAGAATACAAAGATAAATGAGACCACTTACTGTACTCAAGCATTGTGTAGTCAGGGAGGCAAGTAGATAGTTTCTCAGAGGAATGGTCTAACTTTCTATATTTGTGGTATCTAATACTGTTCCAGAAAAATTTATTTTTAATATTTATGGTTTTGTGGTCACTGGGTAGGACATGCAGGGTTGTTCATGGCAGCAGTTCAACTCACTGCTCTGGTCACATATTCATTTTTTCAGTAGCAATAAGAAAGAAGAAAGGAAGGAGGGAGAGTCACTGATAATTCTTTTTCCTTCTGGCATTCCCTTAAAAGTCCACAAAATAGAGAGATGGTTTGAGTTTTGGAAAAGGCATATCCTAGGACACACAGAGAAGAGATTTACATATGAGCCCTCCAGATCATTTCTGTGTTGGTGCACATGCATGTCCTGTTCCTACTTACCAGTTTCTTTGTTATTAACTACAAAGTATTAAGGTTTTTGAGACATATATTTTTAAATATATATAGCTTTGATGATGTTTACAGCTATCTGTATGATAATGTTTGCCTTCAAGTGATTTGCACTTCTGAGTAATAGAGAAGACTGAATTTGCATTTAGCACTGCAGGGAATTACTAAAAATCTATAGTCCACCTTATCTATGGTACAGCACATGGAGAGCAGTCTTAATGTGTGTATCGTTAATGGTTGTGAGGATTAAGATTTATCTTTGGGCATTTCCAGAAGGCAATTTTCAAGTTTCATCAGTGAAAAATATATAAAAATCTCTCTTACATTTAAGTGCTATCATATAGGTGTGCTATGATAAATAAAATGGTTGTGAACCATTGCTGTACGTAGTATGACTCAAATTAGACCCAAATGCATGTCAAATGATGTATACATTACATAGAACAATGAAGAGATGCCTAACTTTTATCACAGATGGTTGTTTACATTCTGCTTTTGGCAATCAACTTTCTAAAATATTAAGAAAATTAGTATATTAAAATATTTAAAAGACAAATTAGATAATATGATTAATCTTTAACAATCTGATGTGCAATTACATATTAAGCATAATATGTTTAAATGAGCAATTCTTTTATTATCCTATGAACTAAGACTTAAGAATGAAACTGTCAAGCAAGACTGCTTAATTGGGTCAGTTCATGGTTAGCTGAACTTGGACAAGTAACATTTCTCTGTTCCAAAGGGAATGATAACAGTTCCTATTCCTATGGATATAGGGAAGATGAATGAGTTAATGTGTATGAAGTGATTAGACTATAAAGTTTCTGATATGTAATGTTAATTTAAATGTAGTGCTCTTTCATGGTAAGGTCATTACAGTAGCCCCTTTAACCATCTGTTTATCCAGGCATGTATTTGTTCATTTATTCAAACAACATTTGCTAAACAATTCTGTAAGTAAAATTTAGACTTGAGTTTATTCTAACTAAACACTGACATTTTTACAAAATGCATCATCTTGAAAATTTTATAGCCAGGATTATATATATTTTTTTTATTTACATTTTTTGGAAAATATGAACACAAATCACTGTTCCAGTGCAAGAAAATTATAGACCCTATGCTGTTTGAACTTTTGATGACAAATACACAGTGCTATATTTGGTTGCCCTTGTAAATTTCTCTATGATTCCTCTAACTAGAAAATGGCATGATATGCAATTTAAACACTAGCTGAGATTTCCACAGCTAAGAGAATATGTGGTATGATTTACTGAAATTAGTCCCATGGTAAGAACTAATGAATTAGATGTCTGAAAACATTACTAATTTAGTACAGAATGTTGTGATTTTGCTTTCTTCTGGATTTTAAAATGCTGACTAGCTGTAATCATTAATCCTGTATTTTCTCTAGCTCTAGGCTGTCATGTTGCTGTTAGGAATGACATTGGTAAATTTATTATTATTACTACAATTATTAATATTACTAGGGATTGGCCCAAGGGGGTCTTGATTGCTGAACTACTACATTGAGGTATATGCCTAGTCCTTTGTTTTTGAGACAAGGTCTCAGGCTGGCCTTGAGCTTGTAATCCTCCTGCCTCAGCAACCCAAGTGGCTGAAATTACACCCATCTGCAAGAGTGACACTATTTACAGATATTGTGACTGGGGTGTTTCTAAGAGCAGCAGGTCTCACTGGTTGTTCTGTCGTCATAAAGTTTAATTTTTTGTGTCTTCTGGCACAACTTCAGATTTTAAAGGAGACATGGCAGATGACTTCTATTTAGGAAAAGAAGATGTTATGTTCTTGAATTTTAATAGTATAATAGAAATCTACTCTGGTTCTTTTAGCAATCAATAGATAAATGATAATTTATCATGAATTCTGGTGAATTAAATGATTCTTCTTGCTTATTTACTCATATAAGATTAAAAATAATGGGAGGATAGAAGGAAAATAAAATAGGCTGTCTATACTTATGATGGGTTTGTTTTGTTTTTTAAAATGCTAGATCAGATTGGTTTAGATTGTGAAAATCTTGAAGTAATTAAGAATTGAATTAGAATTTGTACTTTAAGGCTTTATTACTGTTATTGGCCTATTCTGTGGTTAACAAGATGTTATATAGTATGGATTTATAATGGAGATTAATTTTTCCTATTAAAAAAGAACATGGGCTATGGGAGTTTGTTTTTTTGACTTAATTAGTACTTATGCACCTATAAAATGAATTGCCATATCCCTTAATTGAGGTTTAATACTAAGAACACAATATCAAAAATTATATATGGAACTATGTTCCTTTGTAACTGAATAATACTCTGTTGATTAAAATTTTCCAACTGTGCCACATTATTTGCTAGATATAGCCTCATTTTATTTTAAAAGATTACTGCAAACATTATTTAAATTCTGTTTCTCATAAAATGGACATTGTGGTTATTAGAATTAAACAAATGTTGGCACTAAGGCCACTTTGTGTATTGGAAATTCTGTTGTGTAATAACATGTAATAAATGGAGAACAAACTATTTGAGAATTTTTTTTGAAGCAGAATTAATGTTTGCTATCCAGAAAGAGGTAGGTCATTGTTCTTTTTTATAATATTTTTTAGAGTTGTTGATGGACCTTTATTTTATTCATTTATTTATATGTGGTACTGAGAATCAAAGCAGTGCCTCACACATGCTAAGCAAGTGCTTTACCACTGAGGCACAATACCAGCTCCGAGGTCATCATTTTATACATTTAGTATCTACTTTTGTAATTTTCAGGATTGTTTTAGAGAAAGTTGACTATAAATGCCAGTGATATTATTTTAGGTTTTATTTTTTTGTCCTTTAATTAACATAATTATGAATGTGACTTCAAAATCATATTTGAAGCATATGGTTAAGTATGATCACATCAGAAATGACTTTTTTGAAATTAAGGTACTTTTACTTTTTCCTGAAAATATTTAATTTTCCATATTTCATGATTTTCAAGTCTTTGTGAAAAACAGATGATACCTATTGGGACATTTCAGCTCTTAGGTTCTTTTTATTAAAAAGGATATCATCTCTCCGGAACTATTGACATTTTTAAAGCCAGGTTTTTGTGAAATGGTTGTTTTGAAATTTCACTAAGATCATATATCAAAAGATTTGATTGCAGGCTTTTAAGATTGAGTGATTGTAGGTTTTGGTCTGAGTGAGCAGATTAAATTTTTGTTTGAAGAAGAAACCTTTAAAACGATCTGTTTTTTGTAGAGACCTTGGGTACCAGGTGTGTTGAGAATGTGCTGTAGTTTTCTTTAGGCCACTAATATCAAATGACAATATAGTAAGGATGATATATTAAGTGTATAATAAGTGTATATAATTGATAATATATGCAACTGGAAGTATAAATATTTGACATAAACCACATATCTATGTAGCTGTGCAAATATACACTTTTCCATGTTAACAATTTTAGATATGTTGATAATTCAGCAACTGCATTTCTCATTTACTCTAAGAAATCTATTTCCTAATTTTTTTACCTTCAAATGACAGAGTGTAAAATAAATATGACAAAGTAATCAGTACATGTGGCTCCATTAAGTCAGCTATAAATGGTGCACACATCTGTGTGTATGAGTGAATGTGAGCCTGTGTTTGTAGATTGATTTACAGTGCCCCAATTTATGACCATTTGACTTGATTTTTTTTTACTTGATGATAGTGCAAAGGCAATATGCACTCAGTAGATGCTAGCGTTCGATTTCTGAATTTTGCTCTGTTTCTGGGCTGGTGACATGTGGTCTGTACTCTCTCAGGAAGCTGGGCAATGGCTGTGAGCCACTACTCCCAGTTAGCCACATGATCATGAGGGGAAACAAATGGTGCTCTACAGTGTACTGTGTAACTAAGCTGAAAGTTCAGTGAGTGAGGTGTATTGTGAGTGTTTATGTATTATTTTCAATTTATGAGGGGTTAATCAAGATGTAACCGATTGTAAACTGAGGAGAATCTGTGTGTGTATGTGGGGGGGGTGTGGGTGTGTGTGGGTGTGCACACAAAGTCACTCTCAAAAGGTATTTAATTTGAATTGTGTGAGAAAATACTTAGACACACTTAGAAAAGTAGGAGAGACATACATGAAACTAATGTCAGTGCTATTTCAACTTTAAAAACACAATCTAAAGATAAATGGATTACATTTGTATTTTGCTTTTCCTGTAATTCAACCATTCTGGAATTTCTAAAGCTGTACCTTAGAAATTTAATAGATTATCTAGAGTTTACCTACCAATTTTTGCCATCTCTTTCTCCACCTTTATTTGTGAAGAAGTAAAAAAGTAGAAAACATTGTGATGAGCATCATCAGAAACAGTAGAACTAAAACCCATGCTTTATTTATTTTCTTTTCAAAAGTACATTTTTGACCTAGATAATATATTTGAATTTCAAAATACACTCAAGCTTTCATTATTATATAATTGACATATGTATATATAATTTTGTAATATATAAATATAAAATTGTCCATGTGTACATAAACACATATATTTTTCAGCAATTTTTATTAGCTTTGATTTAATAAAATAGGAGTAGTAAAGTATTAACTAAAAATCAGTTGAATTTTCAGTTCCTTATTTATTCTTTGGCCCTAAAATTTCTTCATTTCTTTGAAATATTTCAATAACATAGAATTTTTTGTTTTAATACCCACTGTCATACTGTCATTTATGTCATCTATGTGCTCAATATATACCTTAAACACATATAGTTAGACTTATATTTTGTTGTGCCAAAACCAAGAAGGACATGTGTCACTTTGATGACATATGCACTGGATCTGAACTTTCACATAACTAGATGACAGATGGTGGGAGATTACAGATAAGTAAGGTAAGAAAGTTAAAATGATTTGATAATTAAGTTGATAATTATAAAGTAAGACCATGTGTAATATATCATTTATTAACTTTATTATTTACTTATATTATTTATATTTATATTATTTCACCAGAAAAATAATTTATGCATTTAAGAAAAATGAGATTCTAGTCTGTTTTATGCATTTTCAAGGCACATGAGGTGTTAGTGAATATGCAGAGAGAGTGGTTCCTGTCACAGAGGTTATAATATTGTAGGAAATATGGACAGGAGACAAATGAAGAAATAAACATATAATTTCAGGTAGTGTTATTATAAAGACAAATGAGGAATTATCAAATGGTAGTTTGGACAGAAAGACTATTCTGAAAATACAGCTTGATACTCAAAATCTTGAAAAAAGTGAAGAACAATTGACAAACAAGTAGAAATACAAGTGTATAAAGTCCCAAGGCAGGACAAATTTAGTGTGTTCAGGCAGAAAAAATATATCAGGTGTCTAAAAGGGAACAAATAATCGTAGAGGGGATGAGTTTGGAAATTTAGACAGAGGATAGAACATACACAGCCTGGTTTTCTCTCATTCATGGACTGTCATGTAACAGAAATTATTGTGTGAATAACTCTCTGACTGTTCTTAGGACAAAATCCACTAACGGCATGAAAGTTTTGATAGAAGTTGAATCTGGAGAAGGGTCAGATGGTTTCAAGGAGCGTGCAAGCAGGTATATGTTTTAGGACTCTGTCATAAAGTGTCCTGAGGAATAAGGCAATAGTGAACAAGACCTGAGAGTTTTCTAATTTTATGGAGATGATACTCTTCTCAGAATAAAACAGATCATATATGAATGAAACCAGATTATGTATGAATGAACAAACAAATCATTTTTCCAAAAAATGCCAAAAATCAGGAAAACATCAAATATAAGTAGAAGTTGTTCCCAACAGGAGAAAGGAAAATACAGTAACAAAGATATTGAGAACAGGCAGAAACAGTGAACCAAAGGTTCAAGACACCAGCAGTTGACAAAACCTCAATATCAATCTAGCTTCCAGGCTCAGGTTCTAAATCTATGTAATTTTCATTAAAGAAGGATTAACTTTATTATGGTTTGGCATTAATATTTCTTGAATTTTACTGATAAAACAATTTATTCCTTCATAATATTAAAAATACACAATCCTTACTCATACTCTGAACTACTAAGTCTGAATTTTCTGTAAGGAAGCTTAGTTATGTGCCTTTTTTAAAAGCACTGGCCTCAGGGCTGCCTAGATAACATAAAGCACCCAAGAGTGATAAATTGTGCATGGTGGGTTTCATCTGGCTGATATTGACAGTCCACTTGGCCAAACTTTAACCTATTCAATCAAATATGAAATACATATATTTTGAAACATGTCTAAGTGAACTAATAAGCAGGGGCTTTTGTAGAAAAGTCTAAGAAGTTCTATCTGATGAAATTTTAACACATTCATGGAAAGTGACAGCTTTTTGGATTTTAGTTTTAGTTGTATTCCTATTTTCTTTATTTATTTTTATGTGGTGCTGAGGATGGAACCCAGTGCTTCAAAGATACTGGGTGAGTGCTCTACCACTGAGCCACAGCTCTAGCCCCAGACAGATTTTTAATATCATTTTACTGTGTTGTCTTACAGATTAAAGCCCCAAATTATGGATGTGTAAATTAAACACCTGGAGATATATGCATTGTTTTCTTAATGCTAGTCACTGATATTTAATTCTACTTATAATTTATTTTGGTCTACACAGATAGTATTGGCTACAGATGCTGAAGTATGATATGTCCTTATTTCCATTTGACACAGTCAAGAGTTCATATGTTTACTATGTTCACTCTTGTTTAAAAAAAGATGAAGACATTATTCTATGTTAAGTGAACTATTGGTCATTTGACCCTTAAAAGTCTAACACTTTTAGCTCATTAACTAAATTAAGGAGGTTTATTCATAACTATTTACTCATGTAAATTTATACAATCTGGATTTAGGAAAATGAAAAATCTTATCTATATGAATACTTTTATTTTTATCACTTCCAGCACTTGGAACAATTCCAAGTTTAGAAAAGAGGCTACAGATAATTTTAATGATGAAGAATGAAAGATTTAAGAAATTGTGGAGAATACACTATTCGTCTTGTAAACATTTATTTAACATTTTCCAATGGATATTATTACAAACAGTACTCATTTGGTTCTCACCCTGTACTTGACATTATATATAAAGAATCTGATGTCAAGTTTGCATTATTGTTCTTATTTTAAAGATTAAAAAGTACACTCATAGAAGTTAAGCAACTTAACATTAAGTTAAGCAACTTGGCATTCAGATGTGGCTGGATGCCAAGATTTTTAGGCCAATTTTGACTCCAATATTGTCTATTTTCCATCTCAGAGCACTATGCCTTAATCTTAAAAATTGGGAGGACATTTCTTTTTATGCAATTTTGATGACAGGATTTTATATATCATTATTTTTTCAACTGATATTTATGGATTATATTATTATATGTAAATCAAAGAGACATGGATTAACTATAATTAAACAACTAGACATACATATTGGAATTGAACAGTGAAGTTCCCAAGTGACAAATGGGGGGTATTACTGTTGGAGTGGAAGGTTACAGATAAGGAAGTTAACAAGGCTAGAATGAGCCATGTAATACTTGGTCAGAGTTAACAAATCAGCATATACTCATATTTAGCTTAACAGTGATATTGTTGGAGTCACATATGTTTATTTATAGGTACACAGAAGTTGACATTCACATATTCATATTTCTCTGTCAGCCTACATGTGATGGCACCTCAGTGGGAAGGAATCTACCTAACACCCAGATCTTAACATCCAATGTGTTTTTCTAAGACAAGATATCAATACTCCTGGGAGAAATGACTGATTCTTGGACTGAGGGATATATAAACAAGCTGAGCCTGGAGCATCTGTCCTTCCAGTGTCAATAAGCCAGAAAGGGATGTAGAAAACAGACATGCCCACAATGATAATGGTACGGCAAAGGGTCATAGGAGCTCTATGACAGCCTCCACTGGACAATGCATTAACAATTAGAGTAACAAAATACAGAGTCAGATTATAAAGCAGTAAATAAAAAATGGCCACAAGCATATCTATATTGATAGTCATAAATAAATTATTAAATTGTAAAAGTGAGAAAGAATAGACAAATTTTCTATGTAGAAGGATTCCCAATAATTTACACACGTATTCCATTCTCAAGGAAATGTTCATAAATACCCACTTTTTAAGTGTTCATCATATCTACTATCTTCCTTGAAAAGAATATAATATAGGTAGCTTGAAAAAAGATAAATACAGTGGAGAAATCTCATAAATGTTATCTCAGATGATTAAAGTTAACATATCAGTGATGTTATGCTTGATGGTATGTCACCTTTGTATAAAGCAATTTGCCTCCCTTGTTTTTCCTCTAAATACTCACAACACCGCTCTAATATTAAGTAAATTTTAAATTAATCTCACTTTCGAGATGGTCTGCAAAATTCCTCATTAGTCTACCCCAAAAGTGTCAAGATCATCAAATCAAGAAAAGTCTCAAAATTTCTCAGAGCCAAGAGGAACCTAAATAAAAATGAGGACTAATGTGGTATTTTGGATAGGATCTTGGGACAGAAAAAAGGATGTTTAGTAAGAGCTAAGGAAATGTGAATAGTGTATTGACTTTAGTTACTATTAATATATAAATGTTGGTTTAGTAATGGTGAGAGATGTATAGTATAAATACAAACTATTATTGATAGGAAACATTAGGCCTGAAGTATACAGTAACTTTACCATCTCTTTATTTTTCTACAAATATTCTAAATTTAAATGTTTATTTAAAAATTTAACCAAAATTATTCCACAGCAGAAACTGTTACTCTCCTAAAATTTCCGTATCTCCTGTATTATTCCAGTATGAACATTTTCATATATGGAGAAGCTGCAACTCAGAGGTTGTATAAACTATTTTGTTATTTCCACAACTTCATTTCTTTAGTAATTTTCCAATTTTCTTGCATAGGGACAGTAATAGTGTTATGATTTGACATCGTTCTATGACATTTTACAAGCAGAAATGTTCTAAGTCATCATTTTCATTTGATACCAGTCTTCCTTAATAAAAGGTTGAGTGGGCAGAGAACGATCTAGAGGTATCAGTGAGGGAGGCAAATAAGATAAATTGAACATTCCCCTTGATGCTGACAAATCTGGTTACGGTTATTGTAATGTGCATGATACCTATAAAATACCTTGCAATGGTAGAGGATTGCTGCCACTCACAATTTGTGCATCATCATTATGTCCCCAGGAGCTGTCAGTGTTCCCACTTTCATAAGCTTTACCCATGTGATGCAAAGATGCTCTTGTCACAGAGGAAATTATTCTGAACTATTCTGAGCTCAGGAGTAATGTTATTCTCCCATTCTGAACCGTTATTTTAAAGGACATTTTTAGCCTCTGAGAAAACTGAATTTGAAAAACAATGGCATTTGTTAAATCAAACAGTTTTTGAAAACTATATAATTTATTTAACTTTGATGGATGCAAGTAAATATCAAAATATTCCACCTTGGGCTAGTTATGTCTGTTTTGATATTTATTTGATAGCTTCATTTTGAAATGGTTGATTGTTTGATGAAAGTATTGATTAAGTTTTAAAATATGTGCATCTTTAGATGAAATAAACTTAGTTTTGAGTGATTATATATATATATATGCACATATATATATGCATACACATGACATTCATTCATTCATCTATCCATTCCTTGATTATTTATTAAATATCTGTATGCTAAGCAATTTTATATCCCAGGAAACTTAATAGTGAACTAAACTAAATAAGCCCCTGCCTTTGTGGAACATAATGATAAATATAATTTTTTATATCTAATTTTTTCTATTATGAATAGAAAAGTGGCCATACCTTCAATTCACTAGGTGAAAACTGACTGCTATCTTTAGGAAATATGCTAATCTAAAAAGATGTTTGTATTGTAGTAAAGTGAGCAAAGAACTTTGAAGACTTTTTTTTCTGTATTTATACTACTGTATAATGCAATAAATATATAGTGGTAATAGGAAAGTAAGATAATTAATTCCTGGACAAATTCATTAAAAATATGTTGTCCTCTTTAGTCCTCTTTTACCACTTCGGTCAATTTGCTATTTTGCTACAAATGCTACAATGGACCAGGGGCCCAAGGCTTATTCTTAACCTTTTCCCATATTTTTTTGGATGCTTTATCCACAGTACTAACTAGGGCATGACTGCCCTCACTGGGAATCAATAGGAACTACAAACTTATACTAGAATGTTACTGTGACAACTGCCAGTCAATTATTGTTTCCATGGAAGTAAACAAACTACATTTCAATACTGCACATGGGCCATTTGGGCTTTTTTATGCACATATTGTGTTTGATAATGTTCTAAAAAAAACTTTTTGTGAAACTGACATTTTAAGAAAAGAAGACAAAGCTGAGAATGTGCATTCTCTGTACCAAAATATCTCTATTCTCTGAAATTAAGAGAATAAAATTGGTATATAAAACATTAAATATCATACTTAAATATTGCTCTATTACAGATTATATATATATATATATATATATAGAGAGAGAGAGAGAGAGAGAGAGAGATAAGTATTTTTATTGAAAGAAATGTATTTTACTCCAAAATTTATTTTTGAGTTTGTTGTCATTGATCAAAAATAACAAAAATTTAAAAATAAAAATTTGGATATGCTATCTGGGTTGACACCAGCCATACATCCTGTACATATTCTTTAGCTTCTTCTCTGTCCTAGACAGTGTTCTAGATGCTATAGATTCAATAATGGACAAAATAATCAATATTTCCACCCTTTTCAAATACATTATAGTTGGAAGGATTGAAAGAAATGAAAATGTACTTAAGTTATGTAGAATGTCAAGTGGTGATGTGTAACAGCTATGGAAAAAAATAACACTAAAGGAGCAAAAGGAATGTAGTGGTGACTGGAGTCACTTACTAGAGTAAGTCGAGTACATGAATGGCCTCTTTGAGAAACTCAGTGGAGGTGAGGGAGGGAGAGGTGAGAATCTGTGGGAGAGCACTTCTGAAAGCTGGAAAGCCTGGTATATGTATCCCTTGTCAGGAGTGTGGCAGGACTGCAAGACACAGAGTATGGAGCAGAGATAGTGAAGAACAGCAAGAGATCAGAGCCAAGAGGATGCTGGGACCAGACAGTCATGATCCTTGCACGTACTTTACAGCTGGGTTTCCCCTTGAGTTGAGGAAAAATCACTGGAGGGTTTTAAGCAGAGGGTTAAATGATCTTTCTTTTGCTTAAAAATAGTCAGCCTCTCCCTCTACCCCACATTCACAGTGCTGTTGGGTCTAACATACTTCCTTCTAGACATTGTCCTTGCAGTTTGTTGTTCAAAGTGGTCCCTCTAGTTTCCTGGAGTGGTGCCTCTATATTGTTCTCTGGGAAATGTCCAAAAAAATTGAATATGACAAATCACAATGTGTTATTTTGTCTGGACAAAGCTAATAAAAAGAAAAATAGACGTGTTTGTGTTTGTGTGAGAGAGTGAGTGTGTGTGTGTTTTACGTAATTTAAATTCACCAGGTGTCAACTACTACTTAGATGGGGCTATTCCTCTGATTATATGATACTTCGCTGTGGCTGACATCTTTTACAGTTTAGAAAATACTATCTGTCTGTCTGTCTATCCACACATGAAGTCAACCCACCACATCAGTAAATTCCATTTCTGTGAATTCAATCATTTTCAACTTATGGCTTAAAAATATTTTGAAAATAAATCCGTCTATATTGAACATGTACAGACAATTTTTGTCATTATTCCTCAATGATAGAATGTCTCAACTATTTATATAGTATTTACATTTTATTACATATTATAAGAAATATAGAGAAGACTTAAGTATATGGAATATATGTATGTTATTTGTAAATATGTCTTGTGCTGCTTAATGAGAACTGGGAGATGCCATCATTAAGTGATTTTGTAATACATGAACATCATAGAGTATATTTAACACAAACTAAGATATCTGTGGCCTATTCAACACAATCATATGGGACTGGTCTTATATGTGTATCATCATGGGCCAAAATATTGTTGTGTGGCAAATAACTATACTATATGCCATTTTATAAGGGATTTGATCATCAGTACATGTTGTTGATTACAGTCCTGAAACCAATTATCTGTGCATGCTGAGGGATGACTGCATATAAACATACACACATGCGCCGGGCACGGTGGCACACGCCTGTAATACCAGCACTTTGGGAGGCTGAGGCAGGAGGATCGTGAGTTCAAAGCCAGCCTCAGCAATGGCGAGGCACTTAGCAACTCAGTGAGACCCTGTCTCTAAATAAAATACAAAAAAAAAAAAAGGGCTGGGGATGTGGCCCAGTGGTCAAGTGCCCCTGAGTTCAATCCCTGGTACCAAAAAAAAAAAAAAAAAAAAAAAAAAAAAAACATACACACATGCTAGTTCATGATAGTTTTTCCTGTCTTTTATAAAAGGTTAACCCTATAAAAATAAAGGTAACCCACATCAGAAAAAAATATTAGTCAACTCTTTACTACATCAAACCCAAAGTCCATGCAATTCTCAGCAGATTGAAAAAACGGACATTAACTCATATATCCAGATGTTTTCTGAACTCTCATATTTTAAATGTATGTGAAATACCATACATATTTTATATTTTTATTAAAAAAGAAGTTATCTCAGACTCTAAGCAGATAATAACTAACATCATAAATGATTGTGATATAATGAAATTCGGGGGGAAATGAAAATCAAGGAAACCATTTATTCTTTGTTGTTGATTTCAGGATATATGGCATATTTTGTATTTTAAGGAAAACTTTGACTAGAATTTATTTACGACTGTAGGACCCAATGTTATAATAATAAATGTAATAAAGAGTTTTAATGTGAAAATGTGGTAATACAGATAATCATGCATCTGCATTATGCACAGTGCATATATTACAAAGACTCCATAAACAGAAGGTACATAAGGTCTTTGTTCTATATAAAAGTAAATTATTTTGTATGTATTTCTGAACTGTCCTGAGATAATGAAGACCTAAAATTCTATGTTACTACAGTTTTATTATGAGACGCTTCTCAAGGTGGTTAGCTAGTTTATATTTGTAAAACATTTAATAATCTTGTTTTTTGTTACCAGGGATTGAACCCAGGGGCGCTTAACTACTCAGTCACATCCCCAGCCCTTTTTATTTTTTATTTTGAGACAGTGTATTGCTAAATTGCTTATGGCCTTACTAAATTGCTGGGGTGGCTTTGAACTTGCAATCCTCCTGTCTCAGTCTTCCAAGCCTCTGGGATTACAGTTGTGTGCTACCACACCTGGCAATCTTTAATGACTTATATAGAGAGAGTCAAATTTTTGCCAGATTAAAAGAAAATTTAATCATTTGTGATTTTTATGATAATGACATCCTAAAATGCCAATATATATAATACACAGAATAGATTGTAATTTCAGGGCTGTATTAATCATGTTACTCTTTATTTGTATTCTTTTGCAGCCCCCTCTCCAGTCACCAATGTGAAAAAGGGGAAAATTGCAAAAAACAGCATTTCCTTGTCTTGGCAAGAGCCGGATCGCCCCAATGGAATCATCCTAGAGTATGAAATTAAATATTTTGAGAAGGTGGGAATAATAGAATTAAAAATGCCCTTTCTGTTGTATTTCCATTTTAGCAACCGTAATTATCAAATTTGTAGAAGAGTATATTGCACTTTTACGTGTAAATCAATGACAATTGATTCTACAGTCATGATGATGGAGGCTAGATGTGTATAGAGAGCACTCTATTCATGTTCTACTCCAAGTAATTTATGCTCCTGGGTACCCCTATATTGTCTAGCATCAGCTTAACTAGTTTTACAGCCATGAAAGATGAAGTCATAGGACATTTTGAAAGTGTTGAACTCCCTTAAGCTGTTGCTCTTCAGTAGCAACTGCAGCATGCTACAGGAATACTATGTGTACTGACAGCCAGTAAATTGCCACAATACTGTACAGTTAAGGATGGCTGGGTAGGTGAGGCAAGGGTGACATAGAATTCAATCTCCTAAAATGTATCTAACACTGTCATATAAATCTTACATTAAAATTTGAGAAAATATGGCTACTAAATTTTTCAGCTGGAAATGCATGAAGTTGGAGAATTACATTCCTTATACCGAATGTTTTCTTCTTGATTTCCTGGAAGGGGGTACATTCCCTAAATGGTCTGAATGAGAAGGATATCACTCATTTCTGAATTATTTCATAGCTTGTGATACTATACTTTATGGAATAATCTAATAAAAAAAAAAAAAAATTTGGGTAATAATGGAAATGCATTTCTTACATTCCTTATATTTTTTTTTGATTTTTTTTTTTTGAATCACTCTTTCCACAATCAAGTAAGAATCCACAATCAATAGATAGTGGAATCGTATGGATGGAAGCTAAAGATGAATTTTAACTTCTAAAGCTGGATTAGAGTATATGACTGAGATATTTAGCTACCATTAGTCCTCCACCACACCTTATTATAGTATGAGTTTTGCATAGCCTGGAACTGAATGACACATACTCCTTAGAACAACCTGAATTCTAACAAAGGAGAAGGAGCTAGATGTGTGTGCCCAAGCCACCTTCTAAGAGGTGGACTGGAGACCTTGACCAGAAAGTGCTGCTTCAATTGAAGTAGGAATGGAAAAGAACACAGACATATTGTGAAAAAATAGATCCCCAAAGAGAAACTTAGATTTTTCTCCCAAACGCACAGAGACATCACTCCTTCCCTAAAAAGGGAAGAATAAAGAAAATAGAAGAAAGTACCAAAACTTACTCAACAATACTTAAGGAAATTGCTCAGATTAGGATAATGGAAAAAAGGGGAGAGGGGACAGTGGTTATTCTTTTCATCATCATATAAAACGCTAGTGAAAATAACTTGAAAATCTAAGATTTTAGGCAAATACATAGAGAAAAGGGTTTAAGTAAATATGTCAAATTTTAATTTCTCCGAGTATAATAAAGATCTTAAAAACTGCATATTTTGTTCATCAATTCAGCAACTAACTAGGAAAAGACACAACAAAGTGTAAAACAGTAGTAGGGGGCAGGCAGTAGGAGAACTATCTACATGTAATTTCTTTTTTTTTTTTTTTTTTTTTTTTTCTGGTTGTATACAAAGTATATTCACACCATTCATGACTTCATACATGCACTTAGGGTAATGATATCCATCTCATTCTACCATCTTTTTGTTTTCTTGACCCTTTTGCCCCCTCCCTATCTCTCCCCCCCCTTTGGCCATTCTAGTGTTCCTCTAATCCTCCTATGTTCCCCATCCCAACCCGACTGTGAATCGGCCTCCTTATATCAGAGAAAACATTTGACATTTGGTAATTTCTATTATTTGAATGCCTCAGCAATGTGCATATATTGATTTCATTAGTTGTTTTGTTTTGTTTTTTGTAGTACTGGGGATTGAAACCAGCTTGATGCATGCTAGGCAACTGCTCTGCCACTGAGTTATATCCTCAGCCCCCAGATATTTATTTTACTAATAAATGGAGTCAATTATTACTTTTGAAATAATCATCTTTTTACCAATGGCTTAATGATAGCATTACCTACCTATAACCACTAGATTATTAGGGAGTGTAAATAATGATGCTTAAATTTCACAAAAATATGTTTCCCAAGTATATTATTCACCAAAAATGCTCTAAGAGAACACTTATGAGACAACCTATATTGAGATAAGGTTTACAAAGCTTCTTCTTGAGAAAATGGAATTAATGTAGTACAAAGTAGTAACATTAATATCCCTGACTGATCCCTTTTTCTCTGTGATTGTACTCAAAAACAGCATGTGGTTTTCAGAAATTTATAATGTAAATACTTGCTGTATTAAAAAATAATTTGTAGCTGGGCGTGGTGGCGCATGCCTGTAATCCCAGCACTGTGGGAGGCTGAGGCAGGAGGATCGTGAGTTCAAAGCCAGCCTCAGCAATGGTGAGGCACTTAGCAACTCAGTGAGACCCTGTCTCTAATAAAAATACAAAAAAAAAAAAAAGGGCTAGGGATGTAACCCAGTGGTCGAGGGCCCCTGAGTTCAATCCCTGGTACCACAAAAAAAAAAAAAAAAAAATTGTAAAATTAAGACTTTATATTTATATTCCATATTTAAGTTTTTATAAACCTTATTTCTCTATAAGAATGCAAAGGTATATATAATTTTTATACATACATACACACATATATGTACATGCAAACACATTAAATTCAACTGTATGTACTCTATTTACAATTAATTAATTAATTAAATTAATTTAATTATTATTATTAAAGTGAATTTTCAAAAAAGCTTAAATGTATAATGAAAATTTAAAACAATTAAATGACAAAAATATGTGTTTGAATATATTCATATATCTTAGATGAAATAAAGTTTAACAATAGGAAGGCAAAGGGTTTTTTATGACTCCATTTATTTTTTCTAGTAAATCAACCAACTGGACCAATGAATGGCTTCTTTTATGCCCTTAAAGAAATCTGCCTTTTTCCTCTTATTAGTAAACTTGTATCATTTTTGCTACCATTTCCCACCAATATATAATGTTTCATAGGATATTCAACAGGAACAAGGATTTAGCTCTCTTTTTTTCTTCAAGTTTCTGCTTTTATAAGAATGAAGAGTTAATCAACAAGTGGTAGGCAGGATTCCTTTTCTAATAATAGTACTTCTAGACAATTTTATCCATGTCAAGGAATGATTGGTTTTATAGATCAAATTTCTTTTTGGATTATATTTATTTTAAAATGGTTTTTGTTCTTTGGTCAAGCCAAATTATTGAGCACACTGATGTAACACACATAAATATTTTTTTTTAAACACTTTTAGGAAAAAGAAAAAAATACAAGGATAATGAGCTTTTAGAACATGTATTGAGGCGGGGGTCTTGGTAGATTTCCAGAGCTCATTTAGAACCTTCAAAATGACACCACCATTTTATTGAATGGCTTTTGGCCAGACACAGGTGGCAGAGCTTTCCAGGGCACATGCATTTGCCAGATGGCATTTTTGCCTGTGATTGCCTTGCTCTAATAGAGGTCATTGGGCTTCTCTGCTCTGGTGTGGTAATGGGCCTATTGCCATCCTTTAATTAAAGGCAGAGGAGAAGAGAAGCTGCCCCTTAGCAGGGTGTTTGCCAGCTGGCTCCTTCTGCTGAATCCCTCCCCTCCCTACATGTGAACAGTGTTTGCTAAGCAGCTGGGGAATGTAGCTCATTTGCTCAGCTGGGGCATGAAGGCATCAAAAGCCAATGCCCTAACCAATGATTTGGCAGCCAGGTAGTTGTGGGTGTTGAAGAGGTATATACAGGATTTGTGAAATAAAGAAAAGTATAATATAAGAGTATTTTAAAAGAATGAAATAAAAATAAATTTTGGAAGATACTTAGATCATTAACAATGTGTATTCATGATCTTGATCTCCTAGGTACATGCTTTGCTCAATTCTCTTTAATAGTTGTATTCAGCTAACTCAGCAAGACAATGTACAATTAGACTCTAGATAAGGAACAACTGAGATATAATGTTAATAATTAAATCATGCCAGAATGTTGTCCTTTTTGTGAAATTTGAATTGGATCTCACATTATTTCACAGAGTAGCATTCCAGTGTTCTTGTAATACTTTTTCCCTTTTTGCCAAAACTAACAATTCCTAAATTTTTACAAAATGCACTCATTACACCTTTAATAGTAAGGATTTACAATCATGCAAGCTTTTAAAATTTCTTTTGATTTTTTTTCTTTGCAGCAGAAGAATTTACCACCATCCTATGTGTTAAGAATACCCAAATTAAGCTAAAATTTATGATATTGTGGAGATTATACTTGGTGCTATGTGTATTATTTCTATCATATCTCCTCTCAGTTATCTTGATAAATGGTTTCATCACCACTGTAAAAAGAAAAAAAATGGCTCTAGAGTTGGTACCCATATTTGCAAATATACTTGTCATGACTGAAATTCTAACACTGTTATATGTCTGTATTTTAAAAAATTCTTCCTACTTTATGTGTTAATATTGAGTGTAAAATCTATAATTATGTCAAATTTATGAGAATACCACATTACTTTTGACTATTTTTTTGCCAAGTTAAATTCTCTTTTATCAATTGGCAATGATATCAATAACCAGATATTTAATCATTTCTTACTAAAAGCTGCTATTTTAATCATAGCCAAACTGGGAAATACATTAGCCTTAATAATATTGAGAAATAGTACACAATATTATCAGGTTTAGTCAGTTAAGAATCTGAATAGTCTCAGAACAGTCAGTAACTAAAATAGGTTATAAAAGCTATTTCTAATATTTAAAAGGAAGAAATCATCTGCTTTTTATTGCTGTCATCCTAGCATATAGAAGGGACAATAGAGCTGATTGAAGAAAGATCAATAAATGTTTGTGGATAAAAAAAAGTGGAATTCTGAGGTACAGTTTTGCAGGATTTTGTAGGATTTACCTATTTGAAATTCCTTATAAAATTTCCTAACCTTTTTAAAGAGTAGGCACTTAATATATGCATTTAAAAAGTAAAAATCAGCCATTTGTCTAGTATGAACTAAAAAAACTATTCTAATTAGAAATTAGACCATTCTTATTTAGAGAGTAATTTGTGTATACTTAACTCTGAGATAATTTAATATGCTTAAACATGTTAAATAAGGAATGGTAAACTGCTATAAAAAATGGTACTAAGTTGTTTACTTTAGGTAGTATTGGTGGTGTTACAGAAAGTGGTTAGAAGTCAACTTCAGCATACTGAATTATGAAAAAGAAAACATTTAAAAACAATTATGAAAATTGAAACATGTATTTCAGTTTATTATGTGTTTTCACACAATTATGTGTTTCATTCTTACAACATTTATGTGAGAAAACTCCAACTTCTACAAATAAAGAAACTTGAGGATAAAAGTAAAAATTAACCTGCTGTATTTTAGCCAGTAATTTCAACATCCACTCTAAAGCCAATGAGTAACCTCAGAGAGTTATGGATGGTTAGTGCAGACTTCTGTGAGTAGCCCAAATAGGGACAGTTCCTTTTTGTTTTAGTTTTAAAACTTGTTTTTCCAGTAATTTCTTTCCTACTCTATTTTCCTTATCCCTTGCATACAATAAGAATTTTTTAAAAATAAAAAATTATTGCTTATTTGAGTGCTTTCCTTAATGCTAACTATTTAGGCAGAGTGAATTTAAATAAAAATTCTCTAATAAAGTACTAATTTCTCTCCTAAGCTCTAAATATAATTAAAAATCTAATTCACTGAAGTTTTAACCTAGACATATATGAAATACTGTCAGTTTTCTCTATGAACAGGCAGCATGTTAGATTTACTACAATAAAACATTCTGAGAAAAACAAACACACATTAATAATAATAAAATAAAGTCTGAAAATAATCTTCTGCAAAAGTGCATTTTAAGATTTTTAAAAAGTTGTTTTGATTAAGGGCATGGGCATGTATTATGGATGAGTAGAAAGCATGTTACTTTCAAAACCTCAAGTTCCAAAATCTTTGTAAGATCATATTTACGTATATATCACAATGAGAGTATTTGAGACTTTTTTCTGAAATATGTTTGTACTAATAGAGAGTTCATTGGTTTCTAGTTTATTTCTAATATACGTTTCTAAGTTTTGTTGTCATTAGTAATTCACAGGTTGAATTTTTTATTGTATGTACATGTGCAATCCAAGGACCAAGAGACCAGCTACACAATTATCAAATCCAAAGAGACCACTATTACTGCAGAGGGCTTGAAACCAGCTTCAGTATATGTCTTCCAAATTCGAGCACGTACAGCAGCAGGCTATGGTGTCTTCAGTCGAAGATTTGAGTTTGAAACCATCCCAGTGTGTAAGTCATTTTAATTACTGTCAACTCATGTCTCTGTAATGGTTAACAGAAAAGAGTCAGTGGATCAATACCCTCCCTGGGCACTCTGTCAGTTTAACTCTCCTTCCCTCTCTCCCAGGCGTGACCCCTTCAGGTAGGAAGCATCTGTCATGCTGTTATGGTAGATCTGCGGGTTAACACTTGGGTCTCGCTCCTCATTGCATTTAGTCCATTGAAAGATGGTACATCAGGAGATCCTTAAGAAATGTTTAAAGCTTGCTTCTAAAGACTTTGTTTCCATGCTGCCATACTTTATTGAATTATTGCCATTTACTTTTTACATATTTTGTTGAACTATGCTACTTTAGTCTAAGAAAAGAAAATTCCTCAAGAAGCTTTCTTGATGTTGAATTTGGCAAGAAAATGCTGCTCTCGGTAACCTATCTGCTTTCTTAAAAATATATTTATTAAACATTTTGCAGTATCTTAGAGTGGAGAATCTGGAAATGTTTCTGAAACACCCTTTTGGTATTCTTCCCCCATAAAATTGCATAATTTTTTTTTCCTTTTAAAAGCTTCAAGAAAATATAGAGATTACTAATTTGTCCTAAAAAAAAAAAAAAAAAAAAAAAAAAGATTGGAAGAAATGAATTACTTTGCCATTTTATAGATGAAAGAATTGATACTATTAAAATTTTATTATGAAGAAAATAACACATGAATACTGCAAAATGTCAAGAGCGTGCATATATACTTTGTAAAGCCAAGTTATATAAAAATTAGTGATTTTAAAATGAAGAAGACAAAATGTGTATTTTCTTGTTTTTAACCAACGAAATAAGAACTGTTTTGTATTTTCAATTATTAAATGATTACTAAATTAAATATTAGTAACTTTGTATAACAAGAACCTTTAGAAATCAAGATATACTTCTACTTAATGTGTTTAACTAAATTATCTAGAAATAATTTTATTTCTTTAAATATAGCTTTCTAAGTGTTAACCAACTGAATTTCTACAAATAAGAGTGTAAATGAAAGATAATGGTGTCATGAAAAAATGATAAACTAGGCAGATGCGTTGGTACATGCCTGTTTTCCCAGTGGCTTGGGTGGCTGAGGCAGGAGGATTGCAAGTTCAAAGCCAGCCTCAGCAACTTAGTGAGGCCCTAAGGAACTTACCAAGACTCTGTCTTAAAATTAAATAAAAATCAAAATAGCTGGGGTCATGGCTCAGTGATTAAGTGCTCTGGATTCATTCCTCAGTACCAATAAATAAATAAGATAAACTATTTTTTCTATACAAAGGAATATTCCATGACTGAGATCTGATTAAAATCACTGACATTTGAATCTTCAGTGCTTAACTTCCAGAAAAGTTTCTCAATAGATTTGGTAATAATATTATCTTCGATGTAAAATAGATTTATGATGAAAAACATGTTATATAAGATGACTATCCTAGTAAGTCTTCATTTTTTTTAGGTATCAATACTAATGCACACTTGCTTATATATTCTACCAACTCTGAGTACAAAACTATATATAATATCTAAATATGCTTGAATGCTTTGATAACTATACAAATGAAAATTTTAATTTTATATTAAATCCTACTCAGTTGTGGATGTTGCTATGTTTATGAAGTATTTTTTTTCTGACTTTTCAATTTTCTACCCTGTACATTTTTATTAAATAGTCATTTCCAGGCATGCCAAAATTGATCAATCAGAGCACTAAGAGAACTAATATGAGGTCAGTTATGCTTTTACAAAGTCTCACCTGAGACCATATACTTTTCAAATTTTTCCTAAATCCTTTCTAGAGAAATAGAAATATCATGCAAATATCTCTCCTACAAAAGTAGAATTTAAGGTTATTGTTAATAATGACAATGTTTTAGGGCTGACTGCCTCCCATCTATTAGGATAAATTCTTTCTTTTACTTGAGTTTGTGTACATATATGCAAGCATTTGAAGGCATTTCTGTTTTGTAGAAAGTATGTATTATATATCATTCTTGTTTGATCTTCACATGAGAATTCTTTCTATATAATTCAACACAACTGTATAAGCATCTATTACATAATAGGATTGGCTGGGTTCCTGAGAAATCAATGTGAGTAACACACAAGAACTACAGACAAAAATATAGTCTGTTTAATTCCAAAGAACAAAATATTTGCTTCAAAACCCATTTTAGAATATTTTTTATTGGTTAAAAATTATTTTCACAGCTCACTATATGTCAAAATTTTTGCTCAAAGTATTGTGAGTGATTCAAATACTTGTAAGGTACACAGTCCCTTCTTTCTCACAGTTTGTAGTTTTTAGGAATCAGAGAAAATGCACGATAATTAAAATAATAATTCCATTTTGAATTTCTGTAACACTTGTGTTATATGCCTTTCACTTAGTAATAATTATTGTAGTCTTTTGTGAAATTATGGTAATTATTTTATTGTGCATTATTTACTTAATATCATAATTTTATTTTTAACATATTATTTCCCCCAAAAGTTCTCCAAATACTCCAAATCAAGAATTATAATTTCTTGAATGTTCTTGTATTTTTCCTCTTAAAATTATTAATGATTTTTGTTTGGTGTTGAAATTTAAGAATACTGGCTTTAAAGAGTTATTATTGGCAAAGAAATTCTATTTTATCTTTCAGATAAGGACAGAATATTATTTCAAAATTACCTTAAATTTTTTTCTAATTAACTAATTCATAATAGTGATACATAATAATAAAACACTGATGTGTTATTGATTTGGTTATATTTAAAAATTTATTATTGGTGTTTATAAAACTTTACTCCTTTATTTACCAGAGGTGAAACTGTTATGAAGGCTTTCCTTTTTCATCTACATTTATCTTCTAAGTAAATAATATAGATCTAAAACCAAATGTAAATACTGGTAAAAACAGGACTGCAAATATATTTATTTTGGAAATATTGTTTTATATGAGAATTGGGAGTAGGAAATCTTCACCCATTTCTTTTTCTTTCCCAAGCTTTAGTTATTACCCATATGCTCAATAGTAGTGACCAGAAAACACACACCCATCCCCACTTACACACCAACAAATAAACCTGTATGAATGAAACCATTCAGCTAAGCTAGTTAGCTTATTTTTTAAGTTTCTTTTAACTTAAAACTTTGAAATTCTCACTGAATCTTTCTTAATCTGTACTTGCCAAAGATTTACTAATCTCATTTGTGTTTGTTTTATGTTTTTAATGTATCACTTCCTTTTATCCATTTTTTACCTGTGGAACTCAAATCTGTATAATCCAAATGCTGAAACAATGCTATTATGATTTTATTTGGAATTTTCTTGAGGTAAGTGTAGATCCAAATTCAATTGCATTCAGAGAACTTATAAAACACATTGTTATTTTCTCCCTATGGTAACATCTTGCAAATCTAAAACAGCATAAAAACCAGGATATTCACATTGATACAATACACAGATATTAATCACATTAATTTGGACTTCTTTGTATAGGAATGTTTGTGGACATGTGTATTTTCAGTTCTGTACAATTTGGTCCTTTGTGTGAGTTCATATATCTATCAAAATACTGAACCAATGCACATATCATGACAATCCTTCTTGTTGCCCTTATAAAACTATACCCACTTCCTTCAGGAACAACTCCATTCTATTAAAGAAAAAAACTGGAATCCATTAATCTGTCCTCCATTTCTAACATTTTTGATATTTTAAAATTTTTTTATGAATGGAATCATACAGCATACAGCATGTGACTTTTAGTTTGGAATCTTTTTTTTTTTTTCCACTCAGCATAATTCTCTAGCAATTCATACATGTTGATGTATGCTTCTAATTCATTAATTTTGATTACATAGTGATATTCTGTGTTATATTTGTACCACAATTTAGTTTCACCATTCATCTCTTGAAGGATATCTGACTGATTCCTGTGTTTGTTTTTGCAACTAATGTTTGTGAACAGCTATGAACATTTGTGTACATATTTTGGTGTAAAATCAAATTTTTATTCTCCTGGGCTAAATTCTGAAAAGTATAATCACTGGTTGGTTCTATTATGATAATTATATGTTTAGTTTTCCAAGAAATTACTGAACTCTTTTCCAGAGTAGCTGTATCATTGTATATTCCTATGAGCTACAGAAATCAGCCAGTTTCTCCACATCTTCATCAGCATTTGATGTTATCACTGTTCATGTATTCATTTGGCTAGTCATTTTGAATAGGTGGATGGTGTATCTTATTGTGATTTTAATTTGAATTTTTCTGATAGCTAATGTTGTTCAGCATCTTTTCATGTGCTTATTTACCTGTCATACTGTTTTAAAGTTTTCCACAGACTCCAGAACTCATATTACTTGTCAATTATAACTTTGTTCAGGTTCTCCTGAAGAAGAAAGTTAGTAGGTAATAATGCCATAAGAGAAAGTACTCAAATTCTCAGCCCAGCCTTCAGAAGCATTTGTAATCTGGCTCTCACAAGGTTGTTCAATTTTAATGATTAAATGTTTCAATATGTACCTAAGGCAAAAAGGTCGGGAGAATAATCACATAATATAGGTTTACAACCAGGAACATAAGAAGCAATGCAAAGTAAAAAATGTGATTTCTCAATGTACAACACCTGAAAGTTCCCAGGAATAATGAAAGTAATGATTTTAAAAGTTACATTTACTAAAGAATATTAACTTTTATAACCGATAGACCTTTCATTACAGTAAGTTGCATTACATCAAACTTTGCTTTTTGATGTTTTCAAAATATCCCTCAGCTCTTCTTCCAATATTAAATCAGCAATCAACTGATTTTTAACAAACATACATAAGTAGATTGGAAACAGGAATGACTAAATATTCATATTTTTAAAGATTGTAAATTTAATAATATGTTAAAATGTAAATCATGGCTCATATTAGACCTAATTTTTTTCCACCACCAAGTAGGTATAAAGGAATTGACAGCCCTGTAAATTTTATCTTTTCATCTTAGTTAAAATAAGAATGATAGTATTGATGCCTTCAGGGCAAACAAAATCATGATGAATTTTTTTTCTGTTAGAAATATCTTACAAATTAATCAGTACAAGTGAACTAGTCAATAATTAAGAATCACCAAAGAACTTAGAAAAGTGTTAATTAAAAAGTTAACAAATTTAAATGTATTTTTAAAATTATGCATAGTTTTTTAATTGCCTTTTATACAAAAAAATTATTTCAGTGTAAATTAGATAAAAACAAAAAACTTTAAAAATTAAGTATTAATTAGAATTAATACATTCACAAAATGTATTAATTTAAATATTTGAAAAAATTGGTATAATTATTATAATGCAAGACAATGTCACATACCTAAGTGTATTTTAACCCATTGTTAAATTAACTCTTACATAATAATTAGCTCTTTAACAATGGCAATTATTAAAAATGTATCATTTGACACTACCAGGAACCCTGTTTTCAAATTTAATACTTTTCTTAGCTTGACATTTCCTCGTTTTTTTATCTCTACTTCTGATCAATCATACCTCCTTTGTTCAGAACCATATCTGTGAGTTATCAAATTGTCACATTGAGGCCAGAAATATTTCTTGGCATCAGGTTAGAAGGGCTTTCAAAGGCTAGACTGGACATTTTGGAATGTGCTTCCGTAGGTACTAGGAATCTGATAAGATTTTGGTCAGGAAAACATAATCAAAGTTATAGGTTTTTTAAAAATATTTATTTATTTTTTTCTTTAGTTGAACACAATGTCTTTGTTTTTATGTGGTGCTGAGGATTGAACCCAGGCCGCGCACGTGCTAGACAAGCACTCTACTGCTGAGCCACAACCCCAGCCCCAAAATTATAGTATTTGATACTTAATATAAGTACATAGGAGAGGAAAAAACACTATAAACTCTATTCCAAGATTTTGATCATATAGATTTGAATCAAAGAAATGAATATTGGAAAATATGAAGTGATATATGAGATAAATCAAAATAAATGCAAAAAGTTTGGTAATTAATGGACAAGTACAAGTTAAGAAAGAATCAATATGGTTAAACTAGAAAGAGATCAAATCAGTTGGTTTATTGGTTTGATTTATATCTTATTTATTTATGTGTTTTTGTTAATGCCAATGGGGCTGGTTGTAGTATAGAGCTCAAATTTAAACATTTATTTTTATGTGGCAATAAATGCAAATGAAGGGGAAAGGTGAAAAGTAGAGCAATGCTTTAGTGAGAAATAAGCATTGGAGTTACAAATTTTTTATTTTGCTTGATGCCTTGAGCAAAGAAGTATCTATGAAAGGGACAGAGAAAGAGAATCAGGGAAAGAAAAAGATAGCAAGGGAAAGGTGAGGAGAATCAGGAATGAGTCTTTATCAAGTTCACTTACTTGGAAGATGAGGGTGAGAATGTGGAGTTAACAGAAACTACAAAGCAATGCTTCAAAGGGGCAAAAGCAAACCATCTTGTCAGATGCCACAGGCAGCAAGAAAAAAAACTGGTTCTATAATGAGATATATATGTTCTATAAAGTCAAATTTCTTATTACAATACTGTGTAAGGTAAAATGAACACTAATTGAGTTTAGCAAATATCATGATAAAATAATAAACCTCAAAGGCCAAATAAAAGTTGCACAGAGAATTTAATAACTTGATTTTTACAAGATAAGTCTGATTCCGTATAACCCAGTTAAGATGCTGACAAATAGGAAATAATAAGAATGGTAAATAAAGCAGGAGATAATAAATGGAAATCATATTCACTGTGTATTTAAGGCTGACAGCAAAGAATTATGCTAAATATTTTATATTATTATTTCTAATTTAGCAGAAAGATAATGATCCAGAAAAAAAATATTTTTATCTGGAGATTAAGGAATGAGGCTTTAAAAGATAAAATAACTTTCTTGGCCTACATGACCATTAAATGTTGGACATTTTTTTCAAATTCAGGTTGAGCACCAATATATTTACATAAAAGGATTTACTTTTTTTACTTTTAAAAGGAGATAACTCTCAGGCTTGTAAGTTGCAAAGAAGTAGCCTATAATGGAACAAATAGCCCTCCTGGAGGAACATCTTTAAAGAACCAAAATATTTGGAGAGAAAAAGGCTCTAAATACGGAGTTAGGTAAAGCAAAAGAAGGTGACACAGTGATGGTTAATCCTAGATGGATGGGAGCACTCTAATGTATAAAGAGTGGCATTTAAAAATGTAAAAAGTGGGAATGGATTAACACACTGAGAAAATAAGAAATGCTGTCATTGTGGGATGATTTTATTTGGAAATTAAAGAGAAAATAAAGGGCATTCAAGCAGCAGTTGTGACCCATTTAAAGCAATATTAAACTTACATAACATTGAACAAAGTCTGCATGGTTTTCTTTAGATTGGTGTCCTCTATCAGAGGGGTTGGGGGGAGAACTTGGTGAGTGGAGAGAGATAGGTAACTGATAATAGCAATTGTACATATAATCCAAGGTTAGAAATGAATAGAGTAAATCCTGGGTGATGGGATAATTTTTCCCTATCCTGTTTATACTACACCACAATAACCAAATTATTTATTACTGACCTCAGCATCAGAGAACAGGAGAAATCATGGTAAAGAGACATTGAATTGCAACCATTATCACCAGAAGAAAAGAAAAAGTAAAGACAAAGACTTATTTTATAAATCGCAGTTTTACACTAATTAGCTGTTGATAACATTTGCCTCTGAAGACTGGTCCAAAATAATTGGTGTCTGTACAGATCAGTACATAAAAGGGATCAGAATGTGAATGTCAAATAAATTTTCTGTATTCATTATTTTTCAAAAAGTGATATAAGTGAATCTAATGAATAGTATAGGCTTGAAATTATGTTGTTAAAATTATATTTTTAATATTGGTATTTTATTTAACTTTGATGAGGGCATAGTCACATTACTTTGGACTTTATGTTTAAGAGAAAAAAAGAATAATCTAATCAGAACTTTTTTATAGAGAACTGTGGCATCAAACTCTTGAAATGTCAAATTGCATATGCTTAGTACCATCCTATTTAGATTAAGGTATTTGATGTTATTGAAGACGGTCCATTTTATCTTGTAAATCTTAGGCCTCTCAATGAATACTATGCAAACAATATACATTCATTTTTTATGATGACAAGGTAATAGTCAGTGACTTAGTAATGCTTTTGAATTTCTATTTGGAGAGTAAATATTTTCTTCTGAAGATGCCTTTTCAATTACAGACTTTTGACAAGAGACATTATGGGGAAATCTTGGCCAAGGGTGGATGAATTGTAAGCCATGAATTGATCACTGACTATTAAACAGGTCGTATTTTGAATGCATATGATCACTTTAACCACAAGCTCCCTTTTCTATGTCTCCTATCAGCAGTTGCAGCCTCCAGCGATCAAAGCCAGATTCCTATAATTGCTGTGTCTGTGACAGTGGGAGTCATTTTGTTGGCAGTGGTTATCGGCTTCCTTCTCAGTGGAAGGTAAGAGAGGAAGCTGTGCTTCTGAACTTTTGAAGCTGATCTCTTCCTTATCTTGATCTGACCATTTGGCTGTTAGGCACATCCCAACACAAATCAGGCAGCAGTACATAAGTAAATAACTTCAATGTATGATGTACTTCTTAGGCCTTATCTTGTCCATATTAGTGCTAGGTTTTAAGCACACAATTTCTCTTTTTTAGGTATGCTGTCTTCATAAGAGTAGTATTAACTTGTTATTGCTTCTTCTATTATTAATAAAACCCTATCTGTTCTTCAAATATAGTTTTTTTTTTTTTTAATTCTGAATTTTTTTTCCCTTTCAAAAGTATATGTCATTGCCTGATTCAGTTAGGGTTTGGGAAGATCTATGACTGTTCCTAGCACATTTTTAAGGAATAAGACTACTAGTTCTATAAAGCGGATATTCTGACAAATAAGCATTTGGTAAAAATCTCTAAATATTTTCAGTGACTCCTTTTATTTTCAGCTTCTGCAGGATTTCAACTTGTGTATGTCAATCATGTCGTGTAATGACTTTGAGTAAATTGCATTGAATGCTGTATTAAGAGATACAAGAATACATGTATTGTATGTCTACATTTTTCATTTTGAAAATAAAAGAGGTAGAGCTCAATAGGAAGTTTTCTAGAGATGCTTCCTGATTTTGAACTAAATATAATCAATCTTCCTTAAAAATAAAATATAAATAAATAATAAGTAGGCTCTATTCTTGTAATAAACATTTTTATATTTCAGTCTTTTCTCATGCAGGCCATCTTTTAGGAAGAGATACTCAGTAGTGAGAGCTGTCCATTTGAAAATTTATTTTGGTATTGTGTTTAACCATTTCAGAAAAGTTGTTGAAAGTCTTCACGAAAATATTTAAACCTTATAAAAATGTGAAAACATACTAGAAAGCCAACAAAAAAAAGTCCGAAAATCAACTGTTCATACTGACTTTGTTACTGTTTTACTTATATACTATTTACTCTCCATCAGCTGTTCAACTCACAAAAATACACAATTAGGCATTTTTCAGTATACTTTATCCTGTGTTCTGAAAATATTTATGACTACATTCTTAAATCCAGGGGAAACACTTTGTTTTCATAATATTGCTAGTCCCCTTGAACTTGCTTTTTCTTTGTATCTGAACATTCCATTTCTTCAAGTTCTTGTTCATTTAAGTGTTCAAAGTTTTCTAAAGAGTATATGTTGTAATCCATTGCTTACTTTTAAGGTTAGAAACGTAGTTATGCATTTTCAGAGTTTCTAGGAGGGAACCAATTTGTGTTCTATTAAGGACAGATAAGTCCAGCCCAGCCTAACCCTGGGTTCTCTTGTGTCCCACTTATCCTCCCTCTGAAGATACCTGAGGAGAATTCCCATCCATTGTCCCTCATTCTGGAAAATAAGCAGAGTTACCAGTATTTTCTTTAAAACGATTTAGTTGAAAAAAATAACAAATTTAACAAAAAAAAAAAAAAACAAAAAAAGTCAAAGAAACAAATGCACTTGTTTTACAAGTGAATTTTTTTTTTTGCATGAAATTTTCATTACTTAATTTTAGATGCATGGGAGACTGAGGCAAGATGTTCACAAATTGGAGTTCAGTCTGGGCAACTTGGTTAGATCATCTCAAAATAAAAATAAAAAATGCTGGAAATACAGCTCAGTGGCAGAGTGTTTCCCTAGCATGAATGAGGCTCTGGGTTTGATCCCCAACACCAAAGAAACTTTTAAAAAATTACTGTGTTTTGTTGAATTACATTCTTGGACTTAAAGGAGAAGTTGCCTTCTGATAGAAATGCCTTTGCTCTTGTAGTTGAATCTTCATGGAAAATTTATTTTATGCTTTTATTATATACATACATTTATTCCAAACCTAAATGATACGGTTCTTTGAAGACTTGCTCAATCACAATTAAGGTAATAAACTTTGCAATTTTTGTCTGGACTTACTCTTAGCCACCTTGTACTACCTAGATTTTTCTGAATTAACTCAGTTAACATTTGTCAAATAAAAGGAAAACTAAACAAAGATGAGGCCAAAACCTAATAATACAAATTTGGGAAACTTGAGTTCTAGCAAATTATTCACAACTTCCTGTCCTAGTAAAGGTGTAAGGTTGTGGAATTATTTATGTTTCTTCCTCTCTCTGCCAAATCATGACTGATAAACATACCTATAAAAATAACTACATTAAAGCCGGGCGCGGTGGCACACGCCTGTAATCCCAGCACTTTGGGAGGTTGAGGCAGGAGGATCGCGAGTTCAAAGCCAGCCTCAGCAATGGCGAGGCACTTAGTAATTCAGTGAGACCCTGCTTCTAATAAAAATACAAAAAAGGGCTGGGGATGTGGCCCAGTGGTCAAGTGCCCCTGAGTTCAATCCCCGGTGCCAAAAAATAAAAAAAATTAAAAAAAAAAATAACTACATTAAGATTATCTTCTTTCTTTGAAATCTTATTTTAGTCTCTTGAATAAGATAATATAACCAGGTATTTGCCTCTAGATAATATATTCTTAATTAAAAATAATCTGACTTATCAGTAGTAATATAAGTAATTTATTTTCATTGTAATATATTAAAAAATATTGATACCACTTTTATGTAATATTCATTGACAATTTATATCACCATTTGGGCCCAGGAGAAGATGTTTCTTGAAAATACATATTCATTGACAACTTATATCTTATAATTTGAATATTATAGAACTAATCTATTTCAAAGAAGAAAATCAACATTTTAAAATTCCAAAATATACTCAAGGAAGAAAAATATATCAAATTTAGAGATTTTCTAATGTTTTCTAGGCTTCAGATGATTGTGTTTAAGTGCTTGTGGAATCTTCCTATCTAGATGCAGTTCAAAATAACATAGACAAACAAGTATTAATCTTGATGAAGAATGTCTAATTTGAAAAAATGGCAAAGTGACCATCTCTTTTAAAGTTTTAAGTGTTGCTTAAAGCTTTTTTGGTAGAGTTAAAAGTTTTCCTTTCCCAACTTTCTTTCCCATTAATTTTTAATTTTTTTTTCATGAGATTACAAAACAGTTGACATGGCCTCAACAAACTATAGCTAATCACCCTTGGATGATTACAAATTAAACCTCTTGATATGTTCAGCATGTTGTAATCATTCTTGGATCTTTCTCTTTTATTGATATTAACCTTGAACATTGGTAAGTTTCTCATATCCTAATTTGGTTGGTTTTTGTCCTTTTACATACATTTTTATATACTAACACACACACACACATATTTTGTTGTTTATTTGTTTTTTTTAATCAACCAGTTTTTTCTAGATTTTTATCTCCTCAGTCTTCTAATTAAATTTCTGAAAGAGGGTTTTACTATATCTTTCCCCTTCATTTTCTTTCTTCCAGTTAGATTGACTTTTTGTCTTTGTGTTTGTATATCAAGTTGAAGGTTTGCATTCTGAAAATTGACTACTAGATGTTTCTTATTCTAACATAAAACTCAAATTAAAAGAGTGAGAAAATACAAATTAAAACACCTTCAAGTGTAGGGAAGAGCTTTCGTTTTTGAAACTTACTCAATACAGACTTCATGGGATTAAACATTTTCTAATACTTTGTTTCTGATCCCTTATTTATCATGTTTGTGAATTTCATTAAAAGCTTGATCTTTGTTTTCAATTAATTCCACAGATACACTCAGAGGCAAAACACATGTATTCCCATCTATGTTTGCCCATGCTCTTGCATATAAGCAGCAAACACTTAAAGATTTTTCAATCTTGAAGTTGGAAAAGAAAAAGAAAAAAAAAAAAAAAAAAAAAAAAAAAACAGAAAACAGCTCATGAAGTGGAGGAAGAAGGACTTCTTTTTGTTGATTATCCTTGGACATAATTTTAAGACTTCTCTCATGTGATTTTTATGCTATGATGTTTCCAATATGATAACTTTTGTCTGAGAGGTGGCTTAATGCCTATAAAAAAGATTATTTTCTGGGCAAATGATTTTTCCTTGTTTGTCCTGCTCATGTTCAAATCCTGTACTTGGACTTAAACTGCTAAATCCTATTTCCCTCTGTTTCCCATTCACCCATTCAACAACAGATAATCATTCCATTGAAATGACTCATAGTTTCCTGAGGCAAAAATTCCTCAGAAGCCTACAGACATTGTATTTGAATATTAACCTATCAGAATTAAGCTATGTCAACCATGTCAGAAACATAAACAAGTAGTTTTATATAAAACATTGATTTCTTTTTTATTACTTAAAAATAATAAAATTTTGTCTTTTTAAATTATTTCAAGTCCTTTGAATTAAAACAGGATATAAGTGTCATGTTCTTCACTATCATTCATTACCCAATTTACTGAGCGCCTATTATATATGAACACCCTATGTAAAACTTCTGCACTGAGATTAAAAAAGCAATGTCCTTTCTTCAAAATGTTTTTATTTTATTGTAGTAGCTTGATGTGTTGAAGAATTTCATAGAACACAATTAAATGGAGCTAATGAAAAGAATTTCACAAAAAAATTGGAGTAATTCCCTTTATGGTAACTTTTTGTTTTTCAGTTTTGACCAAATGATGATCTGCTCTACTGATTTGAGAAATATTTGACTTCTGATTATATGCCTTGAACAGTTTGCATTTTAAAGAAAAAGCAATGGTTTGAGAGTAAAATTTCTTGGCCAAAGAAACATTTTTCAAGTTCATTTGAAGCTGAATAAAATAATTATGCAGGTGTTTTGAATGTAACTGCTTAACTAGGCCAGTGCCAGAGCTTTGCCTCCCTCTGATAGTAAAGCATTACACTTTCTTAAGCAAGTACTTTTTAAAGGGAATGAATTATTCCTAAACCTGCAGAGAATCCCCTTTGATGCAAATGGCAGGGTAATATTATTAACAATAATAAGTATCCTCTAACATCAATTATGCATGACCTACTACAAGGTACTGTTCTAAGGGTGTTACATATATCACAACGCTATGGCTCAGTACTCTATTTCTGTGTCCAACTTATAACTGACAAAATTATCTTCTTGCTGTTTCTTGTTTATTTTAAGGAAGGTCCTATGTTACCATCCTTGCCTTAGCTCTTCCTGCTGCCTAACTCCTTTGCTCAAGAGAACCACATAATTCCCTCCTTATTTTGTCCTCTGCTTGATCTCATCCTGTCAGTTGTACTCACTAAAATGATCATTCATGATTCCCTCCTTTGCATATAGAAATTTTTTTTTCCTATCTTTTGCTGATTTTTGGTCTGACTCCTCAACAAGAATATAAGATACAATCTGTCAAGGCAGGGATGTGTATCTCTGCTTTTGATGCCATCTCCCCCACCTTGTAAAAGTATGTAAACTTACAGGGAGTTATTGGGGATCTGGAATTGGATCAAATTCTGACTTTAGGGACTTTGCTCTTTACTATTATGTTTCCAATGACTTGTAATCAATTTGTGAATTCAAACTTTCTGTGTAAAATATCTAATTCTCTACTACTAAATAAAATAGTATTCACACTTAAAAACTTTTAGACTAGTGAGGAATATGAATAAAAAGTATATCTTAAAATTAATGTCAGGTGGTATTTTGACAATGAAATGTAGAAATGAAAATTACATTTGGTTTTAGTGGATCTCCCTCCACACTTTACTGGAAAATGATACATGTTAGCTTGTATTCTAAGTCACACACATCAGTCATCACCAACTCTGTCACCACTTGTGACTTTATAGAGGCTGGTTAATTTCACTTCTGTGTACACTTAAAACTCCTTCCAACACACACTTGGCCTTACCATAGGGATCTTGGGTGTGGGTTCCAGTAAGGGTCTAATGGCAGCACAGCTGGAGGAGTAAAGTTGAGCACAAGCCTCTGGACAATGTGCTTCTCACTGCTTCTCCAGCATTATCACTGCATTTTTAACTTAGATTTAATTTTTTGCATATGACAGAAGACAAATTCAAAATGGCTCCATCTGAAAGAGAATGATAGAACAGGTAGCTGAATAGTTCGAGAGAATAAAAAAAATTAAAAGTACATTCACTGATAGATCTAGGTGCCAATCATTCATAGATCTAGGTGCCTGTTGTGCAAATGGAACTAGCTTCTTAGATTTTCACAGTAGTTAAACCCTGCCCATACATCAAGACCCATAAAACCATTCCTTCTAGCATATAGCTTTCCTCAATACCTTTAGCTAAAGCATTTTCTCCTTCCACTAAAGTCTTAGAACAATTTATCAGTATATCTTATAGAATTTTAACACTCTCAACCACAAATTATAGGGCTTCGCATAAATATATTCTCCCTTCTGTCCACCAGTAAGTACTTAGAGGATAAAAACTTCTGTGGCTCTCCCACAAAACTTAATTGAATGAATATCTCATAAATTATTGAATTAAAGATGAACTGTGTGCATCAATCTCCATTTGACATGATTTGTTCATTTTTTCCTATTAATATGCCAATGTAAAATTGAAAATTTTTGGAACTTTTTAAAAAAATTTTTGGAACTCTTAACATAAGCATACTAGATTCTTCCACCCCAAAATATGTATTCTTCCTAAATAGTAAAACTTCATGCCATCACAAAATAAATGTTGTAATTTCAGTAAGTATAGGAGTTAAGAAATCTTCCTTAGCTTACAATATTCTTTATTTGATATATAGATATTCTAAAACCAACATGTTTTACCTGTTGTTACCAAGCAGCAGTGGCTTTTATAAATACTGATGTAGGTAAAAATATTTGTGTTTTTTTACTGATTATCTTCAGTTGACAAGTATCATAAATATATTTGTGCATTTAACCTCACTAACTTAGCAAGAATTATGTAGTTTCCGAACTTGGTAAGTTTTAGTAAGAAAATGTATTGTATGAAAAGAATTTACAGTACTATTTTATTTTAAAATAATGACAAATATTTGTAATCACACAGCTAATCACTGGGTTTAAAAAAGAGCTCATTAAAAGTAAATCTCAGTGGTTTATGAATTAGCAATAAATGTGACTTTATAAAACTGTAATAAATCCAGACGTGTGTATTGATTTAAAATCTGAGAGTTGTTATCCCATCTATTTTCTCATGATTATATGCTTTTTCCTTCAAAGGCTCTGAATCAAAAATAATTAGAGAGCTGATCATAATTTATTAATGACTGGCAAATGGGGATCAGGGCAAAGTAATGCCAGGAAGGCTAGGAGCATAGCAACAACTAATTGCCCACTGTGGGAAGCAAACCATCCTAGGAAACAGAACCTAAGAGGGTTACTGGCTCAATTGCTCAACACTATTGAATATCCCACCTGCAATTTCTCATGGATCAAACATGTATCATCACCATAACTCTCAGGAATTATATTGAGACCAACATTTCACAGAAAAAAAATCATGGTAAAGGAGACAATAGGCAATCAATATCATTGATTTGCAAAGATGCAAATTATTTTAGTAAAAAATCTAGAGACTCATAGATTTCAACTAGTATAAAACAAAGGGCAAGTGAAAAGCCTAAACCACAAGAACAAAATACACTTTTTGTTTAAAGCTCCATTTGCCCAAAGCTCCTTTTCTAAAAGAATGTGATCCCCATCTGAAATAGAGAGCAGGCGAGCATGCCAGAAGACGCTGGGCTCTGGCGAAAGACCTGCCAGGTTTTTCTGGGAATTTCATTACATCTCTTGGAGGCCACAATTTCACAGGCTTTCACAGGAACCTGATACCCAGTTACACAGTGAAAATCAATATAACTGCCATATGCCAAAAGGTAGTACATCTATTCAACAAAAGAGAGTAGTTGATTTCCTGAGCCATGTCTTGTATACTCATTACTGAGAAGTAGAGTGAAGTGTTCCAAATGATTTTGAACACCAGCTATAAGCCACAAGTGTTCAAAATCTGTTCCTTAAAAGGCCTCTCATGAACCAAAAAGCAAATAAATGTTTCTAATAGATTAGCAACTCAGTTTCCAATAGCTGAATTTTTTATTATGCCATGTAAGAGGACTGACTTCAGGTACATCTGTTATATTTTCTTCCTGTTTGTAAGATCTACCATTGGAATCCACATATCCATAATAATGATTGTTGAGTTCTAGTTCCCGGGTCTTTCATGTGATGGTCAATCAAATGTGGTCAGAGGAGGAAACACAGTGAAACTCAAAAAGACAGAGTTAATTAAGGCTCACAGGTCCTTGAAACAGAAGGCCCAGCATGGCTTGGAGGACCACAAGAAACACAAGACTGTGACCAGGAGGCAGAACATAGAAGTGAGGGGAAAGTCTTGGCCAGAGTCTTTACTGGGGTTTCAGTAGGAAAGTCAAAGCAAAATGAGGGTAAATAGTTTATGATTGGTTAGTTTAAATAATTCTGGCAGACTTTTGGCTCATTGAAGATGTCTCTAATTGACTGGAACCTGAACCCAGAATGCTTCAGGGTGGGTGGAATATAGCCTCCTGAGGTGTCCCACACAGACAAAGGAAGTATGGCTCCAGACTGATAGATGTACATATCAAAAGTATGCCCCTGGCTAAGCCTTTTGCTACCTCTGAGAATTGGTTAGCCCTGGAAGGGGTAGTCTTTCCCTGGCCAGGAAAGGTTTTAAAGATTTTTAAATATCACAATGTACAGAAAGTAAAAAAAAAAATTAAAAAAAAAAAAATATAAACAATGCAGTTCTCTTGGGCCAGTGTAAATTGAAAGGCAAGAAATTTAAGAAATACAGTTGGGAGGATATTGTAGTTTTTGTTGTTGATGTTTGTTTATTTTACCTATTTCCTATATCCTGTTTCCATTCTGGAAGGCAAGATGTTATCAGGTTGACAAGTTGGGGTTGCCCACATTCAGAAAAAGCCAGTTTCTTAGATCTTCTTTGCCTGTCTTAAGAACACTGCTATATCTGCTTTTTGTTTTCCTGATGTACTCCTATTCAACCTATTTCAAATGTGCAGATAGTTATCTACAGAATTCAACTCCTCTCTAGTAATTTGGAAAGTAGTGGCCCAAGATAGATCTGACCATTCCCAGAGTCTAAACAATTTATAATTAATCCTCTCAAACCTGTACTATTGTGTAATACTCTCTAGTCTCCATAAAGACATGCTGATGTTGTTCTAAGTAGAATTCTGCTTTACTGCCCAATTTATTTCTGCCCAAGTCATGTACCTTTTTAATTGTAGTCTAAAAAATTGGTATGGAAAGGAGTTCTTTCTTTCTACTTAAATTCTAGATGGAGCCTACGAGGCTTAGATCATTTGTTCTAATCAGTTGCCAAAGCCAGGGTGATTGGATCCTGCTCCAGCATCTTCAAGCTTAAAACTCTAGTAGGAGTTGATATCAGTATGCCATATACCCCACAGTGAAAATCACTGTCATTTCTGCTTCTGTCCACCCACCCATTGCATTGTATCTCCTACAACCCCAAATATAGTATCATATTGCATCTTGATTGCTTCCTCTGAGTTAAAACATATCTTTGAAGATCTGATGAATGGCCACCTCCTTAAATGAATCTCTGATTTTCTGAAATTATGAAGTCATCCTGCTGCTCCCATTTTCTCTAAGTTTTTATTTCCTATAACTTTCAATCTGTTTTTAACATTGCATTTTACAAAGTTGACATGATTAACCTGATTGCCTAATTTCTTTCTGGTTCTTATTTTATTTTAGATATTTTCTGATTAAAAATCATAAAAAAACCACACAAGACAAAATGTAGAAAGAAAATCAATCATACACATACCACCAGAAGCAATCAACATAAATATTTTCTCACATATAATTAAGATGTATAGTTTTGTTTTCTATTTTTAACTTAACATGGTGAAAAAATTACCTGAGTAACTGAAAATGTTTTAGAAGCAAAAATTTAATGCCTCCTTGATGAAATATCCTTTCTCGTGTTCTCACATCTTTGTTATTATAGTTGTTATTTTGGAGGGTTCATTTGCATTTTATTACTTCTTTCTTCAATATCCTTAGAAAAGATTCATATAATTCAAAGAAAGGGTCAGTGTACATGTATATTTTTAAAATCATTGACATATACTGAAAAATTACTTTTCTAAGTCATTATATCAAATAACATTCAACAGGGCATGACATTCATTGGTAGTTCACAACCTAGTCAGTCTTCATTAATTTAATAAGGTGAAAAATGGTTCTGCATTTTTAATTGCTTGTCTGTTTATTTTTGAGATTTAATAGGTTTATTAACATATGAGCAAAAAGTATTGTCATTTGTTACTTTATTGCCCGTTTTGTCAATTGCATGTATTGATCTTTACCCAGTAAGGCTGATGGGATCATAGCACTACAAATAGTAAAGATATATCATTAGAAGGGTCCAGTTTTCTTTGCATTTTAGTAATGCTTTTTTGCATGACATAAAAAAATGTTAATTTTGTGTGGTTGAGGATTTACGCTGATATTTTTCACAGACTTATGTCATTACCCAGCACTATTTATAACTGTCTGGGAACTCTTACTGGATCTGAACAGTAGCATAAACTAAAGTAGTGTGTATAGAGATATTGATCAATGTATATGGGCTCTGGGCTATCAAAGTTACTTTACTAATCTATCTTACTTGTTCCAGTTTCATATGAGCTTAAATATTATGTACAAATATTCTTCAATATATGATCAGATGAATTTCTATTGGGGATTTTATAGTTAAAACTATAAAATATTTTATATAGGTACATTATCGTGACTAGTTATATATACATCATTTATACACAATTACATGTATAAAGCAATTATATTCATAAATAATTACTGTTAGGTTATATATATTAATATTATACTAAAATTATTTAAATTTATTATCATCATAATTTTTAACTTCAAACACTTATGGCAGTTACCAAAATTTGTTATTTTAATATTCCTAACCAGTACTAATAAACATAATGTATTTACATGAAATTTAATAGATTGGTATGAAAATTTAACATTTATCTTTCTTTTAAATCATTCTCATGTTCAATTCTCTTATGATTATCTAAAAGTACACACATTCTTTGTGCTTTGGTCATTTTAGTGTACATCCACAATTATTTTTTATTATTTGGGAATTAAGTAGTTAAATTAAATTATTCTTAATCTATTTTTTAATTTGTTCTAAAGTGCCCAGAGTATTTAGTAGAAACTAGATCAGGAAGCCCAACCTATACAGCAATAAAATCAAATGGTGGAGACTTAATTAATAACTGTCTGTGTGGTTTCTCTACCTTAAAAGTTTACTGCTGATAGACATATTCAAAAATAGGAAAATATTGCGTGGTCATAATGAAAGAAGTGAAAAACATTAGAAGTTACATGATTGGCTTATTTCTTTGATGTATTTTCTTCTTTTTTAGGAGCTACTCATACTTTAATTGACAAATGAATTTTTAAAAAACATTTTATCATTGCTATGTTTATAAATACTCTCTTTTTTTAAGATAGGGGAAAAGAAACATCACATTTTTGCAACCTGTTTGCTGAGCCCAAACAGTTTCATCATGGTAGTCACATACTTTCCTCCAAGAGGTATCAGTGACAGTCTAACAGACTACATTCAGCTATAACATGCTTGGGAGAGAAAAAGTTTCATAGAAGAAGCTTATGGTAATTTTAGGCTCCTAGAAATGGAGATACTTGGTGTTTGCTCATTGTAGGCATTAACCTGTTGAGAAAACAGAACAAAACACATGAATCAGTATGCTCTTTTTTAGTACTATTATCGGCCTAGAAAGAAAACTAAGATGGTTGGCTGTAAAGTTGAACCCATGCATTTTTTTTTTCTTTTATTGAGCCAGTAAGGATTATCTCTTCTGTAGAAATAAACTGCAACTATCCAAATGAAAAGAAACACAAGCGATTTTTTCAGAGCTTGCTGTAGAAGGATCTCAGCCAGCATCATTTATATTTGGCAGACACTCAGAACAGCCAGAATAGTGGAAAGGCTTTATAATAGAAAAAAAGGGAATGCTTCAGGTATGCCCCGATTGGAGGTTTTTAGAATGGGAAAAGCAAATGTGGGCTGGCTAGAAGCAGGACTCCTGAGTGATTTGGCTTCTTTTGGTTAGTCCTAAATTTGAATGTGAGAGACAAAAAGTAAGGAAACTGGCAGTTATTAATTAAGTTTCCACCATTTGATTTTATTGCTGCATAGTTTGGGCTTCCTGATCTAGTTTCCACTAAATACACTGGGCATTTAGAACAAATTAAAGAATAGATTAAGAATATGAGATATGAGTCTCTCTGCCTGAACAAATAAAAATGTATTGTGATAGAAAAGGTAAATATGAGCTGTACTTTGAGGATGAAGAGAAAATGTAAGAGTTGGTTGAGAGGCTCTGATGAGGAAGGCATATATACAGGGATGCATATGGTGTACATGGTTTTCTGAGTCCTTAATCCAGTCTTCAAGGCCTTCCACAGCCTCTCCTGTAACACTCACCAACCTCATCACTCAGTCCTTCCTGTTTCATTAATGGCATGATCTTTCTCATATATGAACTGATTTTTTTAAAAAATAAGGAAGTTAATTGGCAGACATTATAGGGTATAAATAAGCATTTTAAAATAGTGTAGGTATTCTACCATGAGCTAATAAGATCCATCTCTCAGAACTTCAGAGGGAGCTCTCCAGTAGTCAATAAGTTCCATACTACAGATTTTTCTCAATACCACTCCTGCATAAGATTAAAAAAACAAGTGAGATTTTAAAAATATATTTCCTGTTTTTTAAATTTGCTTTGGTTATTGTGGAAGTGGTAGTAGTATTAGTGGTGGTGATTTTGTTTTTCAAGAGCTAATGGTAAAGATTCTAATGAGTAGATGTATCTCTTTTCAACCTATTGTTGAATAGCCAATTATATCATGTCCAGGAATTCTATAATTTTGGGAGGTATTTATGGGGGAGATCAAAGAAGAAAATTCATCTAACTTTAATTTTCTAATTAGCATTGGCCCTGGTAGGCCTGGGAATGTAACTTACTGGTAGGGTGCTTCCTACCATGAATGAGACCATGAGTTTCAAATAAGTCCTGGTTTATGTTATGTGTGAATATGTGTAATGATATTACATATATGATATAAAATAAATTTTAAAAGTTAAAAACTAAAACAGCTTACAACAAACAGGTTCATCATGATATTCATGAGGCTTATATGCAACATATAAATATATATATGAAAAAGATCTTACATACAAAATATTCACCACTTCTTGAAGGCTACTTCCTGACAACTCTGTGGAGAAAATTGAGTATGCCTTCAAATAATTTTGTTTAAGTCAGTGGTAAAATAGCTAAGAAAGGCAAAATAAGAATGCTGAATATAGATAATTTTGCACATTTTTTCTTATTTTGTGAGTTATTACGACTCCTAGAAAATCCCAAAGTAGCTAATATTGAAATATTGAAGTAAAAAAAAAAAAGATGTCTCGAAAAACACTAAGCCTACAATTAAAAGAAACCTGTAAAGATAAATATTAGGAGAAATTTGTTTAAATTGCTAGAAATCAAGACACAATTTCCAGCTACTTAGAAAACCCAGTTTTCATTTGTAGATAATGTAAATTAACCTTGCAAACAAATTGCAAGAGAATTATTTAAAGTGCTTACCAGAAAACAAATTGTTTTTGTGCACCTCCAGGTACTTTAGATTTCTTTTTTACTAAGCAGACCATTAATATGCTAATTAAAAATCTTTCCCTTTTTATTCATTAAGTAATTCCCCCAAGATGATTATAAGACACATCATTCTACAATGTATTCTACAAGTATTCATTGAGTATCTATTGAATCAGTGGTTCCCAATCAGGAGAAAATTTAGAATCAACTAAAAGCCATTAAGCAATGATGTTTTAGTCCCATGATCAAGATGTTCTGATTTAATTGTTCTAACATAATGCTTGGATATTGTTTTGCTTTGTTTGTTTTTTTTTTTCTTGTTTGTTTGATTTTTAAAAATCTCTTCTTTTGGTTCTAATCTGTAGACAGGTTTGGAAATAGCATATTATGTGTGGGTAGAAAATTGTTGTTGTATAATTTCTCTATTCCTAAAAATATTACAAATATTCTCAGTACATATTTGCTAATAATGAAAATGATTATGTCTATTACTGCTGCAAAAATTTACAAAAGGCAGTTAATATTAAATGAATCTATTTTGAGGTGAAATATAAACTTGATTAAGCAAATTTTATCTAGCATGCTCAGTAACATGTTCTATTTGCATCAATATCTTTACCTCATGGAATTCAAGATATTTGGTCCATTAGAATGATTAAATGAAATAAATGTAGAGAATCATCATTTAAGTGTTGCTTGGGAAAAAAAAAGCAATTAAAGTTTGGTCTAAATATAGCTTGCCTAAAATGGATTTAGGTTTTTGGCTTTCATTTAGTTTGATATTCTAGAATAAGAAATAAGGAGAGTTCTGATCCCAGAGTTAAAATGCATTAATTTTTTTCTTTATGATTGTGAATTTGTCTTTATGACAAAGGTATGGTTGCCCTTGGAACATGTAAACTTGTAGTTTTTTTTTTTTTTTCCTTGAAACATGTATAATTTATTTCAATTTTACCTCAATCATTTACATGATTTAGTCATCGTTTTATACATTTATTTGAATAATAAAATAGTTTTGGTCATTGAGTATTTTTAAGGTATCCTTTCAATAATTTAAAACAAAATTAGATATGTTTTAGTATAGTAAAGGCTGGGGTCAGTTGTGAAGGTGTTTGAGTCTTCTGTGCAATTCATTGTAAAATAATTCATTAGAACTTTTAAACAGTGCAGAGCAGTGAGTGAAGAAAGGAAGGTACATACCAGGGTTACTCATGAAAATGTGTCACATTTTCAGTGGAGGAGGGATCAAGAGGAGTCAAGGATGAGGGAAAAGATGAGATGAAAGGAGCTGAGGATGAGAAAGGACAAAAAAACAAAAACAAAAACAAATGTGTACCCAGAACTGTATAAGGCAGTGATCAATCAGTACCCACATCTTACTTAGGTAACTTGTTCTCTCAAGCTTTCTGGGAAAGGTGTTTCCTCTCTTTGAACCCCAGAATTCTCAGTTCTGTCATGAACCAAGTCATACAACATTTCAGGATTGAAGCAGGAAACACAACTAGAAAGCAAGACATGATTGCCAGACTTCCAACTTGATAAGGTAAAACTAAGAAATCCATTTACCTTTTAAACCCCATATAAGAGGACCAGTGCTCAGAGAGGATAGTTTTTTTTTTTTTTTTTTTTTTTTTTTTTTTTGTGGTGCTGGGGATTGGACCGAAGGCCTTGTGCATGCAAGGCAAGCACTCTACCAACTGAGCTATATCCCTCAGCCCAGAGGACAATTTTTGGTAGAAGGTTCTTGAAATTAATGTAGAGATTTTGATAATCACTGGTGAGAAGTAATATGCAATCTAGTAAGATGAAGGTGGACAACTGAGAAAGAAGGTTAAAAACTGCTATTTACTATCACAATTTGCCTAGACTGGGGCTTGGATATTACACATATAAATGGATATAATTGGATTTTAGGAATAAATCCTTGCTCATGTTATAGATGTGACATTATCTTGAGGTACTCAAAAACATGTTCTTGAAAAATAAAGAGAGAAGGGGAAAGGAAGGAGAACAGAAATTTTTCTCTTTCTTTCTTTTTTTTTAACCAGTTAGCATTACTTTCTCTTACAAGGTAGAACAATTTTATGCCTTGGAGTGAAAGTTTGGTGAAAGAGTTGAGATTGTGCCCCACATACGCTATCATTATGCCTTTTATTCCCGTCTCAGTCTTTACAAAATATCTGTGGAGTTTTTCCTTGGCATCATTAGGAAAGCAGTTCTATTTCAAGGAATTAATTTAAATATTAAAAATGTGTTAGTCCATTCAGGCTGCTATAACAAAATACCAGAAACTGGATGGCTTATAACGAACAGAAATTTATTTTTTCACAGTTACAGAGGCTGGGAAATTTAACATAAAGATTTTGGCCTATTTGGTTTATAGTAAGGGCTATTGTCTTTTTTAAAATATTTATTCATTTGCTTTAGTTGTACACAATGCATTGGTCTTTACGTGGTGCTGAGGATTGAACCCGGGTCATGCACATGCTAGGCAAGCGCTCTACCGCTGAGCCACAAACCCAGACCCTATAGTATGGGCTATTTTAAGTTTGCTGATGGCTACCTTCTTGCTGTATGCTCCTAATGAAGAAGAGGAAAGGGCCTCTCTCCGTACTTTATTTTAAGAGCCCTGGTCTCATTTAAGAGAACTCTAGCCTCATAATCTAATTATCTCCCAAAGTTCACAACTCCTAATTTTAACTTGAAGTGATATCAACACGTGAATGGACATCAACATATGAATGGAGTGGGGGCTTAAACATTGAGGCTTTGTATCATAAGACATTTTAAGAAATGTACAAATTACTTCACATTGTATTATCACAATTGAAAAAATATTCTCAGTCTTTTTGTTGTATTATTTACACATTTAAAATTTTTTTTCATTTCAAAATCATGAGGGCAGGAAAGAAATATATTGCAGCAAATATCGTAATAGGAATCACTTAAATTCTTTGTTCAATTTTCTTTGAATTGTGAAGTAAAATAACCCTAAAAACTGAAATCAGAGAAAATTGAAAATCTTGCCATAATGATAATTAATGTAGTGATCCAACAAAAATAGCTCCCGGAGGTTGGATACATTTCTTCACTGATTTTTACCTAACAAAAATTGATATTATTACCATTTCTCTTTTCATTGCTTCATACACTTCATAAATATATTTTATTGAAAAAATATTTTGTTGATCATTCGGTTTCTTTAAAATTTGTATCTATCCTCATGAATATAATTTGCACCCTATAATAATATCCTAGTGCAATATTATAATAATAATATTAGTGAAGAACTTAAATAGTGCTGACTGAATGCTGGAGAGAACAGAGAGATTCACATGTATTATTAAGTTATTCTTCATAACAACCCTATCTGGTACAGTTTATAATATTATCTTACTTTTATCAATAATTAGCTTACTCAAAGGTGTACATTTACAAATGAATATATCCAGGACTATACTGTTTGACTACAAACATCGTGGTCTTTATTTTGCAACACAATAATGTCAAAGTATGAGAACATTTTTTTATTACTCTTTCATAGATTTTGAAGTACAGATGTTCCTCTGCTTACAGTAAGGTGACTTCTCTACAAGTCTATTATAAGTAGAAAATATCATAAGTTAAAAATGTATTTAACACAGCTAACCTACTGAGCATCATGTAGGTAACATAGCACTGTAGAGTACTGGTTGTTTACTCTTGGGGTCACTGAGCTGACTGGAAACTGGCTTGTGCTCTTTCCCAGCATTGGGAGAGAGTATTGTATAGTATACCACTACCTGGGGAAAAAAAGTAAATCAAATTTCAAATTACAATTTCTATTGAGCATGTATTGCTTTTGGACCACCTTACAGTCAAAAAATTGAAGGTGGAATTATTTTTTGGTTGAGGACCATCCACATGATTTTCTAAAAGATTGGTGATATGTTTTGGTGTCTTCTGTCATAAAGTGTGGCACTATCTATATTGTTTTCTTCAGTACTGAATACTATCATTTATTGTTGCTTTAGTTTAAAATAGGTGAATGATACAGTCTTAGTTTTCTTCTTCTTTTTAACAAGTACAATGAAAATATTTTCTGCCTAATTAAAGTACTTTTGTGACCTTACTCTTCCTGTCTTTCTCTCATTTATGTAGAGGCATCTTACTACTTTACTTATCCACTGTAATGATCGCTTGTTTAAGAATTTAAATCATCATTTATCCACAGCTTGCAGTCTTGCTTCTCTGATGTAGTATGTTTGAGGATCTCTTCCTTAGAGGCATAATCACCTTGCTTCCAGGGGAGGGAGGTTATCTTGCTTACATTAGCACACTTCATACATATATTGATCAAGGTTTGGCTAAACAATTTCATTCGAATCTTCCTGGGTCCGGAAAACTTATGTTATCATATTTTAATCTTCTGAAGGATAAATCAAAGTATCTTGTTATAACAAAGACCAACTGTTTTTTATGATAATCTTGAAAAGGCTAAATTATTTTAAACTTGGATAATAATGATCTTGTTATAACTGTATGCAGTTACTTACAGAGTTCCAGGTGCTAAAATCTAATGGGAATGCAGATGTACCTGTGTTGAACCATAGCTCACAGAAATTAGATTGGCTGCTATTTCTAGCACATTTTGGTTTCTATTTCTGTTATCTCTGAGGCTTGTAAGCATTTTCAACCGTGCATATTTGAATATTTATTGATAAAGGAAAGCATATTTTTTATACCATCTGGTGCTGAGGTGTTACAGTAACAGCATCCTCAAAATTTATCTCAAAATGCTTATCTGGGCAGTTATCATTTCACTTCAGATTTCCACAGAAAAGGAATTTAAGTTTTAATTTTCTTAATAAAATATTAATACTTTGATCACCAAATCCTTAGAAAAATGTATTTAAAGAAATAATGTATTTTTAATATACTCTGGTCATTTTGTATTTATATGAATTGATCTATATGTAATTGCTTAGTTATATTATTAATGGGAATACTTAGCATGGTAATATCATGTGGGTCATGAAAACAAATCAGTTACTCTAAGATCTATTCTATTACATTTATTATATTATTAAGAGTAATAACTACTGCTTTTATTCCAAAATATATGATGGGTTAGAAACTGATCAAAGTAAATATAAGTATTTTCTCATTCTGTTTTTACAAAACCTGTAAGAATAATATCCATTTTTATCACTATTTTATAGTTTCAACCTAGACATAGTCTAATTACATTTTAGCTACTTAAGTTACTCCAGGTGATTTATTCAAAGCATCCTAAAGCAATCCAAAGAAAGCATTATTGGAAAACCTAAATCAAATATTTCATTGTCTTCAAGTTTTTGATTAAATTTTATCAAAACAATAAAGTAGAATGCTATTTATAGGTAAGATTATTTAGATTCTTTTGGACTAAAATCTGTGAATTTGTTGTTATAGTGAATTGCATGGCAATGAATGTGTGTGATGTGTGTATGTACTAATTTGAAGACAGAATGCTTATAATTTTTCAAGTTCAGAGAATTTAGCAGAATGCTCTTATTATTTTTAAAATCATTGAAGTTTTTCTTGAGTATTGGAATGATGAGCAGTATGAAACCAATCCTGTTAGATAATGGCCAATCACAATGCAGTTATTTTACTAAGTGCAAATCTATATTAATTTATAAATTGCAAATTCTCAGGCAGAGGGAAGTTTGTCCTTTATGAGGAAATGATGTCATCTTTTTTCTTACTAAAAATTAATGATACACTTGTCAATAACTAATAATTATTTATTGTGTTGTAATTCATAGATATAATTAACACATATTTGCAAACTTCTGTGTGTTAATAGATATGAGTAAATTGAGGTCACTGTGTGTTGTTATTAACAATTATGGTAAAACATGGTTATTCGTTACGTTTTAACTATAAAGAAAACCTAAAATATCAAGGAATCATCTTCATTCCAAGAAACTAACACACTAAGAAATAAGGTCAAACTTTTTTAAAAGGCCAAGTGGTAAATCTTAACTTTGCAGGCCATGTGCCTCTGTCACAACTATTCTACTCTGTTGTCGCGGCACTAAAGAATCCATAACCACCATTTAATAAGCCTGGCAATCTTCCAATAAAACTATATTTACCAAAACACATCGTGGCCTGGATTGGGCCCATGGGTCATAGCTTGTCTGCCTCTAATCTGAGTGTTGAAACAAGGCAGAAGCAATAGAAAGTTAACTTAAATACAATTTTAGTGATCGTTTAATACATCAATGAAATAAGTGTAAATATAAAAAAAAAAAATCTGCCATATATTTTATAGAAGTTTTACCTATTCTTATAGTATCTTAATATTTTAATATGATGTGACTTTGGTTTTCAACATATCTGCAATGCAAATTATTATTTGACATATTCTTTAAATTATCATAAGTATCAAAATTGAAAATAATGTCATAGAATCCCTATTGCTTACAAGGACCATTTTAGTGACAGCCAAGTATCCTCAGATACTTAGTCATACTTAAAATTAGAACATCACAAATGCTGGGGAAATAAGGTATGAAACATTGTCTACTTTTCTACTATCCTCAGATACTTAGTCATACTTAAAATTAGAACATCACAAATGCTGGGGAAATAAGGTATGAAACATTGTCTACTTTTCCTTTGAAAATGATCCCTTGGAATTTGATTTGGAATTACCAGTCTGTCTTCATTAGCATTTACAAATTCATGGGATATTTATATTTTATTTTCTTCTCTTTTATATAAAATAGAGTAGATAAATTTCAAGTAAGTTAAAAACAGATTTTTATCAAAATCCTAGACCCGCTGGTATATGATATCATTACTGAGTTCACATTACAGTTCTCTTGAAATCAGTCTAAATGCTATTCATAAAAATAAAAGTGAATGCACTGAAGCACTAAATAACTTCTGCCATCAGTTTTCATGGTTTCTATCAATAAAGTTCATTTTATTGGATAACTTTGTATTTACTTGAGTTTATATTTTTTAACATGAACATATTGAAAATTAAAAAATAATCTTGTCCATTACAGTATCCAGAAAAGTGAATGGATTATATATAATTTGCTTTTTTTATATAACTATTGCTCTGCAAATATATAATATATATATTTAGAGGTGCATTTTTAAAATCTGAAAATGTAAATTTAAATTGGCAGCCTTCTATAAGTGATTGAAGAAGTCACATAAGCATAAAATTTTCAATAGGCTATGATAAGTAATACCACTGACAATAAGAAATCAGTGGGTCTAATTAATAAGACCTATTACTGGAAAATAGCATGCTATGTGCAAAACATGTATTTAAAAGGTTATTTAGAATGACTTCCAAATGTAAATTTTGAGGAAATTTTTTAAGGAAAGAGATATTTAAATGGGCTTACATCTTTATTCATATATCTATATATTCAATTGCATACAATTGATTAAAACATGTTGGCTCAATATATTTCCTATTGAATAATCATTTTAAATAAGATAAAAATAACTAATACAGTTCTGTATTTCTTAAATCCATAAAGTGCTTCTTAAGTTGAAAGCCATGGTGGAAAAACTTATTGTATGCGTTTAGAGATTTTTGCTTTTGATGAGCAGACAGACACCTGAGTAAATCCACAGTGTCTTTATGCTATATTTAAGGGAGTGGGATCTCTTCCTTATCTTGGGCTCTCTTGTTTGCTTTTCAGTTGCTGCGAATGTGGCTGTGGGAGGGCTTCTTCCCTGTGCGCTGTTGCCCATCCAAGCCTAATATGGTTAGTGTTCCCTCCCGCTTTCACTCCCACGTGATGTCCACCTCTATGTATTACTGTCAGCATTCCTTTTCTTTCTCCATTTGTGTACATTTTAACAGTTAGTGCACCGGTTACACCTTAACAGTTAAAAAAAAAAAAATAGATAAAACTGGTTCCCAAAGGTAAATCTGAATAAGAGATTTCACAATGAATTATTTTAATTAAAATATTATACATATAGCACATCATCCCTATGTCAAGCATTCCTACTTCTCTTCTGCAGCTTTAACTGAGATTCTGAATTGAAATAGGAAGTTGTAAGATTATAGCATCTGTTCTACATTTAACATGTCACTGTTTTTGTTGTTCCATTCAGTAAAATCCATATCACATGTGGAAGTACAATACTACTTCTGTCAAGGTTAAGTCACCTTTTCTGTCTCCCAGAACCATGCAATGACCATAATGTAACTGGGATCTTTTACTGTCATACTCATTGTGGATACATGTGGCATTGACGTACAAAACCACATATAATTTTAAATGGTCTACCTAATTTTATTAAGCTTGAATTATTTCAGATATTTGAAGTGATATTCCTATTTTGATACCACGGAAGCAAAAATATGTATGTTTTTGGAATCAGTGTCTAAATGGTATAGTCTCAATTATTTATAAGTAAAAATTTTAAAGAAATACCTGGGTTATAACAATAACACTGTAGACTGGAAAATAGGACTGGAGAACTCTCATCCTCAGTATTGGGAGACTCCTAAATAATATTGAGTCACCTTATAAAAAGTGAAGAGCTCCAGGTAATTCCTTTATAGATTAAAAAGTCTAAACCCTTGCACTATTTTATTGAGTTCTCATTTGTTGTCAAAATTGTATCAAGAAACAATTTTTAAAATGCATTTTAAAGAATCATAGTTTCGTAATGTCATTTAAATTGGTTTCTTATATTCACTAAATGTAAATTAATTTTTGTTGAATTAAAAAAAAATTGTGTGAATGAGTGTGCACACATGTGCACAGATGAGCAATGGTGGAATGAATACCAGAAATCTTTAGATAAAGGAAGAGTAAAATAACACAGGTTGATGTAATTTAAAGATCTTTCTCTCATTCTCTTGAAAATTTTGCATTTGAAAAAGTTTTGAAGTTAATATGAAAGCATGGATTTTTGTGTATCATTTAATTTTCACAGGAAAGTCTTATGGGCATGAGGCTTCAGTGAAAAACCAGATAAATATTACAATCTGACAATAGCGAAACTATAAAATGTAAATGACTTTACATTGTGATTTTTCTACCATGCTATGAAAAATTACAATGTATTTGCTAAATTGTCTGTTCTACCCTAGTCTCAGGTAAAGTTGTTATAAGAGATAACTCATCACTAAATTAGAATAGGCAGAATTTACATTTTAGAAAGAATGAAGACTGATATCCATGCCTACATTGAAGTAAATGTCAAAGAAACATAACTAGGAGCATGAACATTTATGAGCCCATGACTTAGTAAGTACTGGCAAAGATGAACTTTAATTAGATTGAATTAATGACTTTTTAAAAAGTTTTACATTGTGATTTTACATTCTGATTTTTCTACTGTGTCTTTGAAAGAAGGAAAGTAGGAAGATATCTTCTTTTCAAGGAACACACCAGGAAAAACAACATAAAATCTTTTGCTTAATATCTTTTGTGAAACAGTGTTAGGAATTGTGAAGGCAAATAATGTGTTTGTGGATGTGCATATGAACTTGTCTGTGTGTATATGGAAAAAATGATTTAGTCACAAATACTCTTAGGTACTTTATATGGGAAGCTGGAAAATATGAAATGTTTTCACTGAATTTTGTGTGTATAATCATACCAGCCTTTGTTAATTATCATGTAAATAATTTTCAAGGAACTCTATCATCATCATCATTTAGGAGCAGGCACATTTTCAAATACTTGTAGACATTTTTGATCTTGGAATCTCGTTTTTCATCTCTTGAAATATCATTCATAATAGAATGTGTGATTGGTTTTGACCTTATTATAACATGATGCTTTTACATTACAATTGTCCATTGTATTGTTGATGACTTTTAGAAATACCTTGAGATACTTTATGGAAATATATTGAGATACCTTGAGACACTTTAAAATACTTGTGGAATTAACTTTGTGGAAATAAAACTTTCAGCACCACCAGTCTACATCCTTGTTTCTGTAGTACAGCCTTATCAAAGCTTCTACAAGGTGCAGAGGGTGAGTTTGGTTTCTGTCCTATTTCCCACCAGGAAGGCACAATCCACTATTTTTTCCCATGGCATAATTTACTATTTACTAAAATGTGAGATCTGTTTTTACATGTTTCCATCTTTCATCCTTGCCCTTAAATTATTTTTATGACTTGTAATTGTTTGCTTTGTTATGGCATCCATAAACAACATGTTAATATTCCAGATATTCTCCCTGCCTTGACTGAAATCTACTGTGATTGTGTAGTTATTTCTGTAATATTTCTGAATGCTAGTCATATGCTTAGATTTAAAATGCCCTGTCCCCACAACTGCCCACATTTTTAGCAAAGGTACTCTTTTCAATGTCCTGTGCCTTTGGCTCAGACTCTAGTCATTGTCTCACATCTCAAAAATATATATATATATATATATTTTTACAAACAAGCAATGTTGAATTGATTGTTAAATGTGAATCATATATGATATTAAATTAGATATTTAATTTCTAAAATAATGTTGCCATTTATTCCTGAATTCTCTCGTGTTTGTTCTGACAGAAATGAATATCAATCCATAGTATATTATTTTTATAAATCAATCTTTTTATAAATCAATCCATAGTATATTATTTTTATAAATCAATATTTCCAAAATAGCCATTTCTTGTTTTCTTAAATTTAAACACACCAGTATATTTCCCTTATTCATTATTTTTCATGCTTTACAGTGTTTATATATACTTTAGTATTTCTTAAAGGGGTTCAAGTGTCAAAGGAAAAGACTTTTAAGTATTTTGAAATTAGAGATGTTGAATTCTTTTTTATTCACTTTCCCTATTCTGTGTGGAAAATCATTCATTTTTTTAAAGAAACCAACTTTCTCATTTAAAAATATTTTTAGTCAGAAATGAGATAAATTCTAGTTTCTCTCATGATGCAAATATTTAAAAAATTTATAATACAATTGTTAAAAACAAGTGTCTCTGGCCAAAGGTGAATTCTTTGAAGCATTATTATCTGAATTTTTCAACAAGCTTTCTTTATATTAAGTATATAAGTTTCTTGTAATTTGAAGTAGGAAAACTTTTCTCTTCACATATACCTTTCAGAGACTGTTTTATTCATCCTTACAAGATGTCAGTCAGGGAAATGTGCATAAGTACTCTTCCCTTTTATATAGCAGAAAAGTAGCATAAAGAATAAATTCTAGACCTCCATTTAGAGTGCTTTGTGCTTGAAATATGTGCTGAATATATTAAATTCTTTTTGAAGGCTTGCTATGTAAAATGTAACTAAGAATTTTTCGAACATCCCCTTTAAAAAAAAAAATGTAGAACTTCAGATTGTAAGAGATAATAAATGAATCTAAGATTTTCAATGAACATCTATGAAATAGTTAATAGGAAATTACCTACTCTAACATTAGAACAAAACTTGTTGGAAAAAGAGAAATTAAATCTCATATGTCATACTTTGTAAAATGTTATATAACAATTCTAAGTGAATTAAAATTTAATTCCATTTTGAAAATAGTCTATAATTTATCTTTGAGTTTTCTGAAGTATTTGAAAAATTTCAGATCTTCCTACTAAAAGGATTCTGAGAGTTCTTTAATGGAAGATTTACAAATTTATGTGTACTGTACCCTTTTGAAGGTGTTACTTGACTTTTTTATTTTATTTTTTATAGAATATACAGATAACAATAACACCTAAGGCATAAAATAAGATAAATTATCATATGCTACTAATCACAGGATGGTTAGTGACCCTGATCAAATGGCAGATGATAACCCAAAAAGTTTTGCCCATCTTTTCATGGCATAATCATTGTATCATTCCAGAGATCAAGGAGTCTGTGTTTTCAGGATGAGTATATTTCTATTGAGAAGTATACTTAAGAATTTTTAATAAGTAGTGACAGATTCGTTGCATGTTTTGTCTTTGTAGATCTATCTATAGAGAATTCAAACTCTAGTATCTGGGTGTTATAAATGAAGGAAATATGGATGAGAGTCATGAGTTTGTGCTGGCAAGATATCCTAAATGTCCAGTTCCATTCTTGTGGAATAATGCTGTCTCATAAATGAAATTTCACCATATTCAATATGTATTGGATATATTAAAAGCAATGTTCATGTGCTTCTTTATCTTATGAGACTGAGTTAGCTGAACATTTATTAAAACTACCTTTGTTTAATTAGAGAAAATTCTTAAGTGAAAAATTCAAAGTCTTTTTCCAAAAGCTATAATCTATTATCATCAAGATTCCAGAAATAAAAATCTTTAAATACAACATTATGCAGTGGTTGTGAAGTCATTATTATGTCAGAAAAAGAATGGAAGATGAAGAAATGTAGTTTTAAAAGAGACTAATTTAAGTGCTTTTATTTTTTTTTAAGTTTTTTATTTTTTAGTTGTAGGTAGATACAATACCTTTATTTTATTTATGTGGTGCTGAGGATTGAACCCGGGGCCTCACACATGTGAGACGAGTGCTCTACCACTAAGACACAGCGCCAGCCTCAAGTGCTTTTATTTTTCTATGAGCAAAACACATAGAGGTGAATGTTTGTTATAATTTGAGGTTTTGTTTTTGGAACATTTTTACTATAAAGTGTAGAAAGATTATTTCTTAAATATTCTGGAAATTAGAGAAGCAATACAGGAATCCTGATTCATAGTGCAGGACTGCATGTTCTTATTCTTTTAAAAAAATGAAATTTCAAAAACATTCCTTCTTCTACCACTGTATCCCACCTATTCTTATTTGGATTAATTTTAAAATAATTATTCAGTATTTGTTTCTTTTGGATAAAGCATTAAAAACAAAATCTGATTGTGTGGAGTTTGTTGTTGAGCAAGGATTTATACTCTTTTTTTGGCTATTCTGTTCACTTGTCTTTTCTCATTGGCCACAGGGGTGTCATTTAGTAAATTAGTGATTCTGTGCAATGCTTGGTACTCTGGAGTGGTTGACATTCATATTTTAAATTTATTATCATATCCTAAATTTATACCCAGAACTAAATTATTCATTGGCACCTCCATTCATACACAAAACTATTATTTTCTATTTCATGTATTATGGAAATTTCAAACACACAAGTTAAATATGGTGACTATGGCCAAGTTTTTAAGATCCACATTAATATTATCAGGCATGTGTTGCCAAACTACTTAGGATAGGTATGGGAGAAAATGGAACAATTACTAAATTTACCCTTAAAGTCATTGCTATATTTTTATACCAAGCACTTCTCTCTAGGACAGTAATAAATATTAATGAATGAATATTAGTTGCCTACATCTCATTTCTCATACCCATCTACAAAAGCACCTTGTTTTCTAGAACATGAATGTAATTGATTAGATGATGATTCCTCTAAATATAAATACAACATATATTTTAGTACAATAATTTCAAGGCTCATTAAAATTGGTATATAAAGCAAGATGAAGAAACTGTTTCTTTTTCACTGAGAAAAAAAGTAACTCAGAAAATAGGAGGCTTATTTTATGTACAGAATGACATGTTTATTAACTTTGTTTGATTGGTTAAAATTATGCATCTGGAGCAAGTGCAGAAGATGACTCTCAATGAGCTGGCTTCCTTGCCATGCTTTGTTAATGAGGCTGAACCACTGCTTGAGTGCCAGTCTTCACCAGCTGCACTTTTACTTGCTGTACCTAGTTGAGGCTTGTTTTAATGATGCTTTGGGGGGTTCCAGAACTTAATTTTATATGTTAATGTGACATGCAGCCGTATATGTTACAGAGCTCAAGAGATGCCCATAGTCAAAAATAACTCCTTTCTATTGCCCTCCTGACTCTTACCCTAGGTAATAAAATTTTAACTGCTTCGCACCAAGGTATTCCCAAATCATTTTTTTAGAGGAGATACAAAGTTTTTATTTCCATTTTCATGTGAGAAATTTGCATAAAATTTAAATATCTGGAGGCTATTTAATGGTAAAGGCTATTGGAAGTTACCATTTTGAAAGCTTATTATTTATTTATTCTTTGGATGTGAGAGAGTTGAAGGTAGAATGGATGTTTGTAAACTGAAAGAATGAGTGTTCTTTTTGGTTTCCTTAGAATTTTTCTAACAAAGTCTTTTGTCAGTATTTAAATAACATGAATCTCAGGATGATCTCACACAATTGTATTTAAAGCATTGTAAAAAGAAATATCAATAAATGTTCTCTCTAGAGGCACATGCATTAAAAACCAAAAGAATAATGGAATACCTAGAAAATCATGAAAAATGTATTAAAATAACATAAATCTTAGCTTGAATAGACCAAATATAATTTCATGTATTTGTTTTTTCTCTCTATTTCAATGTGATGAGGTGACTCAAGATGTCTTAAGGGCTCTTTAGGACAAATCCTTCTAAGTGTGAGGAATAGAATTTGAAAAGTCACCAGATCTCTGTTGTATATTTTCCTCACCCAAGAATAATATATGTATTAAATATATTATTTCAAGTTTACTCAAAAATTTACTAGCTGTATTTTTCTAATAAGTTGCCAGTTTCTTAACATGATAAAGACAACTATATTTTTTCAAAATGTGGCATAAGGATTGGAGGTTTTGACCAATTTGCAATATATATGTAAGTATGGAAATGACAGAGAAAAAATGTGTTGTATTTTTAGGTCAAAATATAGAAATTAAAAAAAAAAATACCCCAGGATATGGAACATTCTGTTAGTAAATGTCTATTTACTAAAAAGTAAATAGACATTTACTATTTACTTATGTCACACAGTAGTTTTCAACCAACCTTGTAATGAAAATAAGACATCAGTCTATCATTTTGACTGTATTTTCTTAAATGAACTAATAAATGAAAATTTTATTTGCAATGAACTCAATTTTGTGGTGGGATCTTATGAATAGTAAAATCACTTCCTTAGAGTTTCACCAAAAATAAATATTCTCATTTTAGTCAGTTGTTTAATGTTATATGGTCAATCATGTACCACATTGACTCAGTATTCATCAGCATAGTTCTTTTCTAAACACCTGTCATTGTGTAGACATAAAGTTTCATTCACTCTCATTCATCTATTCATTCATCAACATGACAAAACTGTTTAATGCCCATTCTAAATCAGAATCTGTCTCACTGCAGGAGTTTATAGGTGAATACTAGTTGCTGCCATTCAAGAAGCAGAAAAGTACTAGGAAAGCTAAAAATCTTACTCACATTCCTGATTGTGCTATAGGGTGTAAATTGTATCAGAAGAGGGGTAGAGAAAGCTGTTTGTTCAGAGGGAAAATTACATTATTTTGGTGTTTTGGGGAAAATATTAAGGGAAAACCAACCAAGACTATGATAATTGAACATTGTAGAATTAAAATCCTTGGTGAAGGTAGCAATATGAACAAATGTTTGAAAGTAATGGTGGAAGATGATGCAGGAAATGTGAGTTTAAGTTACACTTAGGAATATTTACCTTCTTATCTTTTTGAAAAAAATTTAGTAAAAATCTTATTTAACAAAAAATATGTTCAGTACTTTGGTTATAGCCATGTCTACCATAGTCAAAGAAAGGCACTAAAGAGTGGAGGAACGTTATTCTGAAGGTACTTATAGTAATCCAGATGAAAAATAACACAGCCTTAATTGAGGAAGTGATAAAGTTAATTGAGGAAAAGGAAGAGATGGATTGTAAACTATTTACATTGCATAATACATGGAATTTGGTAACTAATTTGTTGTGAAGGGTAAAAAAAAAAAAAAAAAAAAAAAAAAAAAAAAAAAACAGAAAACAAAGGGACCCTTAACTATGTTAGTGTTAATAACAGGAAAATAAAGTGGACCATAACTGAAGGAGGGTAATTAGATATATACTGATTTCCTTTTTAGACAATTGAGTTTGAATGACAGTGGAATACAAATAAATAAATAAAATAAATCTATCAGAAATAAGAATAAACTCTCAAAATTAATTAGAGAGATATTGGTATTAAATACATTGATGGAAATGAACGGATTAAGAGGAGAGCAATAGAGAACTTCATGCAGAGGACCTTCGGAAATGTCCTTATATAAATGTAGAGAGGAACAGAAGTGTTGGAGAATAGTTCTGGATTTTAGTGCATCAAGAATGATTAAAAACTAAGAGAAAGGCTTTGGGTTGGAGTTCAAGTTGTCATTTGTGAACCTCAGAACAGATTTTTATTAGAAAAGAGAGCAGTTTGCAAGGACTTCACAATTAGGGAATAGTTGATAAAATCAGGAGAGATTAAGATTTGGGGAATAGAGCTGAGAGGTGTGGGTTGTATAAATTGTCATGGTGATCTTAGTAGATAAGAGTGGAAAACAGCTGGTGGAGCAACTAAAGTCTCTATAACAAGAAAGAAAGAGGGGAAAACCAAAATTACCAAAAACATTCAAGATAGGTGCTGAAGGTGGGAGGGAGTTAGCTCAGAGGCACATATTGGGCAATTCAACCTGAAAGAGGTAATGAATGGCCTCGGAGCTGGTTAAAAAAGTAAGAGGAACCAAACAGAAAAAATGTTGGCTGTATGGTATGTGGTGAGTTGAATTTAAAAAGTAGGTTTGGATGGCTTCAGACCTCTTAGTGAAATCTAGACAAGATTATTTGCTGAGAGTAAGGAATACTGGCTGGAAAAAAGAGGTTTCATTCAAAAGGATTTTGAATAACATTTGGTGTTAGGAGTCTAAACATCAGTTCAGGGGTGTGGTAATTTCAGTTGTGCTTCATGCTTTGGACTTGATGTCGTTGACTCACCACTTCAGATGTGGTTAATTGCAGCTTACTTTGTTCCAGGCGGTGTGGCTACAGCAAAGCAAAGCAAGATCCGGAAGAGGAAAAGATGCATTTTCATAATGGGCACAGTAAGCAAACTGTAAAAAAAAAAAAAAAGAAACAGGGGGAGGGATTTTGTTATTTAGATGTCTTTTCAGACGAGAGGATTTATAATCACTGGTCAAAATATTATGTTATAAAAGTAAGTGTCTCACATTCTTAAAAAGCATATGGGCTTGAGCTTTACTGACTGGCTATAGGCATTAACTAGATGGTTTCATCAATTCTTTAAAGAATGTTCTCATTATAATTATTAAAATAAAAACTTTGGCCCAATATAAAAAAGCTGTTACATTTCAAATCAAATTCCCAAGCTACTTCTAATTCTTTGCAATGCACTGCGTAGAAATCTATCATTAAATAACCACCAGGTTAAATGAATAAAATTTCTCAGTTCCTTCTAGCATTGTAGTGCGAATTTCTGTGAAGAGATCCAATGGCAGCAGCCTTGGTTCAACTAACTTGAAAAGCATTAACTATATTTTTAAAAGCACATAAAATCAAGTTTTTATAATGAGCTTATAAAATTAACTTAAATGAGTTTTAATTATAACCTTTTAATATGTTCACTTTCCCATAAATAGTACAGCATAAGTTGATTGACCAAATTAATGAAAAAAAAAGTTTCTTTTTTTTTTTTTCTTTGCCACTCTATCATGACTATAACCTGCCGAAAGCACAAGTCCATTTCATAGTCCTATCTCATTTAATATTGTTTATCTTCAAAATGAATCATGTGGGTGATATCAGTAGCCTTTAAGGGAGATAAACTGAAAGTCAGAGAACATAAAGGTTGGGTAAAGGCCTGCAGTGACAGAGGCATAAGGAGAAGTAGAGCTCTTTTTCTTTTGACTTCTATATGAAGCTCCTTGCACCATACAACCAGAAAGTTCTTTTAAAATGTGTTTTGAGGGACTTTGGTTGCAGCTTAGTGGTAGAGTGCTTGCGTGGCATGTATAAGACACTGGGTTCGAGCCTCAGCAACACATAAAAATAAGTAAATAAATAAAATTAAGATATTGTGTCCATCCACAACTAAAATGTCCTTTGAGGACTGGGGTTGTAGCTCAGTGGTACAACATTTGCCTAGCATATGTGAGGCACTGGGTTAGATTCTCAGCACTGCATATTAATAAAAAAACAAAATAAAGATTCACAAAAACTAAAAAAATATTTTTTAAAAAGTGTCTTTTGAAAAACCCAAATTAAAAATCTGTGATGATATTTTTAAGTGAAACATAGAATAAGGAATGAGCAAATAAACTATTAATATTTTGTTGTCCAGTTTAATAAACAAAATATTTTTGGTATGCCTCCAAACCAACTGTCTGAATATTATCACTGAAAGCTGTATTTATCATCATGTATGCATTTCTTGTACATGTCAACAATCCAGATTTTAAAAATTTTATACAAAGTAAGATAGCTATACCAATGACCTTCATAACGCAGGAAAGGACTTACCCTTGCAGCTCAGCTACCTCGAAGAATTAGAAAGCTAAGCCATATTATCATGTTAATAAAGTAGATACATTTGCTCATCCATCACAGCTTGTATTTTAATACTCATTTTTTTACAGTTAAACTGCCAGGCGTAAGAACCTATATTGATCCACATACCTATGAGGATCCCAATCAAGCTGTCCATGAATTTGCCAAGGAAATTGAAGCTTCATGTATCACCATTGAAAGAGTTATTGGAGCAGGTATGACAGTGTGTAACTCTTCACTCTTGCTTGTATTATGGAATGTAATGCATCACTGTCCTGCTCTAACACGTAATGTTTTTAATCTTACATAATTGACTTGCTTTCAAAGTGGTATGTAATTGATCTCATGGTAATGTCACCTCTGTGTACCTCATGCTTAATTACCACATCTGTTTTATAAAAGAAAAAAACAGCAAAAATATGTGTTCAAGTAGTTAATGTTTTTCAATCTACTTTTTGTATACATATAGTAATTTTGTAATATAGAAAAGTATTCACATAGTTCAATTCATCTTTTTCCAGCAATGTTTCCTTTTTATCCAGCCATAAACATTTCTTTTTTAGTTTGTTTGTTTGTTTCTTCTTTTTGTTAATAGTAAGTCTGAGTAGAGTAGACAGGGAAGGAAACAGTAACTAATTTTTAGGCTGTTGCTTTTAATTTATTTTTTAACTTTTCCATTAAGATTTTTATAGGTGAGACAGAAAAGGCTAATAACCTTTAACATGTTTTATGATCATCTGTGGATGATATTTCCCAATGTAGCAATCTTTCTGTTAATATTGACAATGAGATTTTAACTCCCCTTTTTTAACTTTTTTTTTTTTTTTTGGTCTAAGTCTTAAAAATCTGAGTTCATTAGAGTGTTAATAGAATAAGAATTTCAAATAAGCTTGCAAAATTTCTTTGCTATCTTTATCACCAGGTGAATTTGGTGAAGTTTGTAGTGGACGTTTGAAACTACCAGGAAAAAGAGAACTACCCGTGGCTATCAAAACCCTTAAAGTTGGCTATACAGAAAAGCAACGTAGAGATTTCCTGGGTGAAGCAAGTATCATGGGGCAGTTTGACCATCCTAACATCATCCATTTGGAAGGCGTTGTGACCAAAAGTAAGTACAACACAAGCAAATATGCAAGTGCAGGTGTATACCACAAATATGTCTAAAGGATGATTAAGTTTAGGTTAGAAAGAAACTGACCACAGTGATGCATTAATTTCTGTAATGTTAATGGTCCTATATTTTATCAGATTTTTAGTAGTCAATCACCAATGAAATTAAACATTCATTTATTTTTTTTCCCAAATGTATGCTATAACCCATTGAATGTCAGAGAAAACATACAGTTTGAAAAATCAATATATTTTTTCTACTGGACTTTTTACTCTTTATACTAATGAAATATTGTCTTCCAAGTTTTGGTTGAGGAATTGAAGTTTCATGTTTAATAGGAATCCTCTAACCATAGGTGCACTGCCTCTTGTAAGCAGTTTTGTATAGCTGTGTGCATTTCTTTCATTTGATTTTTCAAACTTAAGATATTATAAAAGTTCTAAAGAAAGCAATGGCCTCAGAAGATTGGAAAAGTTCCTTGAGACTTAATTTTCTCTTTTTCTTAAAATAAATAGAATTTTACATTTATTTTAAATATGTGTTAGTATCTTGCAAATAAATGTGTTTATGTAGAATGACTCCCAACAAAAGATTTCAAATAATTTTTCAGTCATTCAATAAAGCATTTATGTGGCCTTATTGTCTTTCACTCTATTCATTGTTTACCATTCCTACATATTTTGATTCCTTCCTTTACCCCTAACAGTCTAAAGACTACTTACTAAAATCATCAAAAAATTTTGGCAGGGATCGCTTCCTAGATTTTTCTTTCAAGAATTTGTTCAACCTCCAGCTTCTATTAATATTATAGTTTCACATTACATTTGTCATATACATTTACAAATAATGTGTATTTAATAATGCTCTTAACCTACAAAGTAATTTCAATTGGGTTAATAGTAATTCACATCATTTGGATTTTCAATATGAAAAACAAAACAAACAATATAGCAGAATTTTTTTTTTTCTCAATAAATGGCCAAAATAACTAAACAGTATACTTACCTGATTGATATATAACAATTAACAACTGTGATCGATTCACAATTGGACAGGGATAAGAATTCAGATAGCTGCCACAAGTCCTATTAAAAGAAACCGCAGCAAAAAGTATCATATGTATGATTGATACATGATCAACATATCTTTCTGGGAGACATTATTGAAATATCTGTATCTAAGGGGAGTAAACATCTCCAGTAAAGATGCCCTTGGACCAGTTGAGCAAAGGAATAAAACAACTTACAAACATGGGATTCAAAGCTTAGATTTGTTTCTTTCTACAGTTGAATACCTGCCCAAACGTTCTTCTTCCCTTAATGAAAACCCAGAGAGTGTATGTTTAGTACAAAAAGGGCATTCGGAAATTTTACTGGAAAAAAACAATTAGCTGCTAAACAAAGATAGGAGGCTAGGACAAGAAAGAAACAGGCAGAAGACAGAAATAAAACACTATTTTTGAAACAAATAAAAGAAATAAAAATATTTAATAATAATTATATCCTGCAATGAATGTGTGGAGTTATTTGAAATAAGAATATAGTATAAAAACATGGTCACAAGTACAATAAAATAAAATCAGACATTGAGTATGATTATATTCTATTTGACAGGAAATATCTCAAGTATATCAGTGTATCAGTGACAGCATGTGGAGCCGGATAGTATAAGAACAAGAGTCATACTAAAAAAGCCATGTACCATGGTGTAGACCTGTATTCCCACCTACTAAGGAAACTGAGGCACACGGATTGCCTGAGCCCAGGAAATTGAGGGCAGCCTGGTGAGGCCCTGTCAAAGGAGAGAGAGAAAAAGAAAGACTGAGAGAGAATAATATTAAGAAGTCTCAGTAAATTTCTTTCTTATGCAAGAATCATATTATTTAATATAAAAATAGTTTTAATAGTAAAAATAGTAATAATAGTAAGCAAGCATTTGGCAAATTTTTCATCTTCATCTCATCCTTCATGGCTGTCAAATTTAACTTCCTAAAAATAATTCTCATTAGGATTCCACATCATGCAGGGTAAACGTAAAGCTCTTTGGCAGCTGATCCACTCTATAATAAGTTAAGATGTAATGTCTAGAAAAGTGTCAGATCATTGTTGTTATCATGTGCTTTAGTTAGCTTAGTGTTGCTGTGTCCAAAACACCTGACAAAAAAACAACTTAAAGAAGGAAATTTTTATTTGGGCTCATGGTTTCAGAGGTTCAGTCCATGGTCCAACAAATCTGTGGCTCTGGGCCTGAGATGACACAGAACATCATTGACGAAGGGAGTAATGAAGGAAAGTAGCTCAGAACATGGCAACAAGAAGTAGAGAGAGAGCTTGTTTAAGGACAGACAAAATATAAACTCCAAAAGCCCATCCTTAGTGACATACTTCTTCCATCCAAACCCTACCTGCCTACAGTTACCATCCAGATAAACCATATCAGTGGTTTAATCCATTGATTATGTTAAAGCTCTCATAATCTAGTGATTTCACCTCTTAAAATTTTTGCATTGTCCTGCACGTGAGCTTTTGTGAGACACCTCATATTTAAACCATAACATTATGGAAGACCATATTCTATACTGGTCAAGAAGAGGGTTTATGGATACAATGCCCTGATTTGAATTTTGGTTTTTCCATAAGCTACCATTTTGTTTCATACAGTTCAGATAAATATTCAGATAGTTTCCTCATCAATGATTGCAAGTGTACCTCACCACATTATTGTGAAGATGACATGAATTAATAAAGATAAAGTTTGTAGTGGACATGTTACAGAGTAAGTACTCAATAAGTGTAAAAGTTTTACATTTCCATTTATCGATTTTCCTATTCTCTGAACTCCTCTATATCCATTTTTCTCATTGCCTCTTTCTCTGAGACTTACACCATCATGTTCACTGCCATTTTAATTTCTTAAAAACTCTTCCAAACTCTAACAGCCCTGTGAGAAAATCACTCATCATGTAGTCCTGAAGTTATCTTTTATTCTTTTGAATATTGTGGTTATGTAAGAATTTTTTCAGCAATAATATTCTTTAATTGCTATGGAAGTCTTATCAAAATTTTCATTAATTTCGTCTCTTTTGCATATGTGTATTTTTAGGCTCCTGTAACAATGTATGCTCTATGAAGAGGCAGATAATGGCCTAAATATTTATATAAACCTATTTTGTCTGAAATTTTGCCAATCCTTGAACATGTTACTTAAACACTTCGAACATCAATGTCACATAAAATGGAAAAAAAATAATATTTGTCTTAAAGGATTATTATAAAGATTAAATTAAAATGTGTGTTTATATACATGTGCATATAAAATCATGTGTGTGCGGACAAAATTATATTTAATTATATAGTCTAAAAGTTTATATTTTAATATGTATGTAAATGAATATATTTTATATTAGTGGATGAAGTAAAAAAACTATTAGAACTAATATTCGTTAGGTGCAGTGGCACAGGCCTGCAATCCCAGTTACTCAGGAGGCTGAGGCAGGAGGATCTCAAGTTCAAAGCCAGCCTCAGCAATGGCAAGGTGCTAAGCAATTCAGTGAGACCCTGTCTCTAAATAAAATAAAAAATAGGGCTGCGGATGTGGTTCAGTGGTTGAGTGTCCCAGAGTTCAATCCTTGGTACCAAAAATAAATTAACTAACTAACTAAATAAATCATATTCATCTACTTTCCTAACCCCTTAATTTATTACAGGTCTTCTTTTATTGTAAGTAGGTAATCACTGAGCTAAACTATGATAACCTCTTATAGTAATATAATCAAATTTTTAATATATGCTGTGAAAACCTTTATCTTTAGAAACAAATATCAATATCAAGAAAAGATCACCTTGAAATTCTGTGAATTCTATCATAAAGAAATTTGTACTCTGATTGGGTTTCAGTTTTCAATCTTTTAACCAAATATTCTGTTTGATGTTGCAACCCAACATAAGGCTACACATATAAGGAAAGCAAAATATAAATACTTAAAATATGTCTTTGTTTTTAACTTCCTCACCTACAGGAATTGAAACTGTATTTCCTCTTTTTAAATGTAGTTCTAAATGTTCAACTTAGGAAGTCTTCAACTTGTTTCTAATTTACCATGTTGCAACTCACTTTATTTGTGTCCTTAATTTCATGCTCTCTGATCTGATGCTAATTTATTCAGCAATTATTCTCAACCTGCAGCACACAGATAATGAGACATAAGTGAAACGAAATCTTGTGATTTTTCTGATTGAAGCTGAGGTGGGGGGTCTAAAGTAACATTCTTTTGGATGGTGTCATTGAGAGACTCCAGCTTTCCTCCGTTACTGCCTTACCTGCTGGAACAGGGAGACCCCATTCATATTCCTCCTGTGATTTGTTGGGACACAGGATACATTATATATAATGTACACACACACACACACACACACACACACACACACACATATATATATATATATATATATACACACACACACACACATAAATAAATGTATGCATATATATGCTTATGTATATAAACATATATACATACATAAGCCTTTCTTTCTTTCTTCCAGTATTCATTCATTCATTCATTCATTCATTCTGAGAGGTTTCATGACAAATGACATTAAAAACCCATAGGTCCTGGCTTAATTGACTAATTTGCAATGCAAGACACAGTAGTAGAATATACACGGTGTCAGTTTTTACTATTTAATGAGATTCAGGAAAAAAATAAAAAGGAGAAAAATTTATAATTTTCCCATTGCAGCATGCTTAGCTGCTTAAGATTTCTTTTCCCACCAGTGGAAAATTATCCAAACTGACTAAAGGAATATTTATATTAAGTCTTGGAATTATTCATAGTTTTATTTCTTAATTTAGAAACATGTACCAATAAGCTTCATTCCCTTATAAAATAATAAATTTAAACAAAATATGAGAGGAGCCTTAAAGTAATATCTCTTTCTATGGCCCAAGGAAATAATAAATCCAATGACAATTGATTACTTATATTTCCAAAAAGTTCACTTATTATACACATTGATAATTATGTTTCAAATGTATTATTTTATTAGGTCTTACAAGGTCATTTTCTTTTTAAAGGCCCTTTTTATATTAACTAGTGCTATTCCAACAATCTTCAAGCTAATCCTCCATTTTGGCATTGCTCTACCTTAGTGTACTCCATACATATTGCCTTTAGATGAATTTAACCAAATCCCTGCTCTTCTGTTATGTTCATTACCAAAAACTGACCAAAATACATATACTTTGATACTTAATCTGATATAATTTGTTCACATTTCCATATTCCATTGTTTCCTTTTTCAGCAAGCTCTACTGAGTTCTTGTTTTGCTACTTTGAGATACTTCACTCAGCTCTAGAATGTTCTCTCCTTTCTACTTGACCTTTAGGTTTAATTCAAATGTGACCTTCTCCATGAGATCAGTGTCATCTGTCTTCAGTTTTCTTTCAAGTCTGAGTGTCTGCATGGCAAAGAGTAGGTACTCCACAATGTTGAAGAGCTGAGTCAAGGAAAGCATCTTAATTCTACATAAAGCATACACTTCATAGGGCAAGCTAAAGAGGCTAGAGGTTCCTGGGTCCTGAAACTAGTGCCCAACATGTGCACAGGCTTCATGTACTTGGTGAATAAATACATTCGTAGCCAGAGGCAATCTTAGCAGTGCCAGCAGCGTTTCTCTGCACTTTGTCACACTGTACATTATATTGAAGTTCTATCTGCACATTTTATCACCCTTAATATACAATGAGTTCCTTGAAACTGACAGGTTTATAGTCCCCTTTGTGTCTGTCACAGGGATAAACACAATAGGTAATTAAAAAAAAAAGACATAAATGAGGGAGTTTCACCTTTATGTATAAGTAAAAAGAACCAATCAAATATAAATAGACAAGTGAAGGAAAATGTAGCAGAGTAGAGAAAGGAGAATGGGGGAAGGGAGAAAGTGTGAGGAAAAAAGGGATAATTATGAAAGGAAATCAAATTCCATGCATTTATCATTTTGTAGGGATGAACACGATTACTATGTATAACTATAAAGCTCTAATTTTAAAATTTTTTAAAAAGATCAATGAAATAAGTTGAGTGAATGTATAAATTACAGTTAAACAATTAAAACTAGTTAGGATGTTATGATTTATAACCTAATTTTAAAGCCTTTATTCTATCTATAAAGCCCAGGGCTTTAAGAAATAAATAAAAATTCATGGGAAGAAAATTCACTAGGAATCTTTTCACAGGATCTTGTATACATCAATTGTTAATACAATTAGTCATCAACATTGCTTTAAAAATTGCCTAAGCTTTGTGTTCTTGATATGTTATCTCTTTTAATTTGTACCACAATGCTATGTGATAAACACTATTTGTTCTCATTTTATTCATTGTAAAAAAATAGTTTAAATACTTTATCCAATATTACAACACTAGCAAGGGATAATGCCAGATTTTAAAACAGCTCTGTATGGCTCCAAAACACAAGCTCTTAAACAGTGTATAAAACCAAGGTAATATTTCATCATTCTGTGTACACTAGATAAGAAACAAGCATTTATTCAAAAATATTAATTAATCACTTAATGTATGTCGATCCATATTAAACAGCAGGGGTCCACCAGAGATTATACAGACTGAGTCCTTGCCATTATAGACCTTAATTTGGGTAACTGAAAGAGAAACTACATAAACAAATCCACTTAAAATATATCAAATGGAGAAAAATCAAGCTGGGTAAGTGTTAAAGCTCTCATAACCCAATCATTTTACCTCTAGGCTTTCTTGTACTGTCTCACACATGAGTTTTTCTGAGATACCTAATATCTAAACCATAGCAGAACTTCCAAGAAAGGAGTTATCATTTAAGGGGATGTTTAAGGGAAGCACAAGGTTATAATTGACAATGGGTAGTTCAGTTTATGGACATACTAATTCTGAGGTACCTATTACCATGTAACTACAGATATTATATAGAAAGTTGGATATCCTTTTTGTTCTGATAATATAAATGAAAATGTTTAAAATATGTCTGAATTTTACATTGCACAAAATCAGATTCTATGAATATGTGATACACGATGATGCAAATAAGTTTAAAATGAAGTGCGAACAGAAGCCAGCTCATTAATTTGTATTGGTTTTTCTATGTTATGGTATATACAGGGGCTTAATAAATACACATAAAATAATTATGGGATATTTGTGAGATTCCTTCTCATAGAATCTAAATTCTAATCATACAAAAGAAATATAAACCTATAGGAATAGAGATTTGCTTATTCATAAGTCATCTATGAATCACAGATAATTAGTAAATGAAATATTGTATTTCAAAGACATTTTCACTACTAATAAGACAAAATCTTTAGATTTGATGGTTTCTAGATTCTCTACTTCATTGGAAAAAATAATTTAAAATAATGATGAAACCCATATTTACTCTACAGTTATTATCCATCTAAACAAATGTCAGTGCAATTCTAATTCCCTTTTAATGTGAAAAAAGAATAATCAGTTGAGAAAGTTTGCATCAATGTAAATAATCTGAAGTAAAAGGATATTGTCAAAAGCTTGGAATTTCTACCTAAAGAGACATTTTGCATTTTTCTGCTCCTTTCCCAGATAAGTCATATATGTAGTTTGATTTTACTGTATTTCCCCAAATTAAAATTATATAAATGTATAAATGATTTGCTTTAACGTGTTAACCACCCAAATCATGACCACAGAAGATTAACATATCTAAGTACATTTCTAAGCTCCAAATACCCCTTGGTTTTCCTTGTTGCTTATTATTTTGTTTGTTTCCTATTTACTAAGTATGATCTTGTACTTTCACAAGTACATGATCCCATTTTCTGGTTGACCATTAATAACTGATTCATCCCATATGTGTTATTCCAAGGAATTTCACTTAAGGAAAAAATGAAAGTAATTTCGAAAAGTTGTAAGTGTTGGTATACTAAATGGAATACAACCCAAACAGGATGGTAGAAGAAAATAAAACTGTACGCATACAATTATAGTCACAGGCTTATATTTAATCCTTTACAAGTCTTATAAAGTGCTTCTAAGAGAAACTCAGTGACAGTTGTTTTCTAGGAATTATGGTACTTCTACATGAAATGCTCCCTGGTAGCCTAAGTGGTGTCATGTGTTTATTGATGAACTAATGGTTTCAGAAAAGCAGATAATATAAATGCAAATAAAATAAGTCATGATTTAACTGCAACTCTTGTGATGTGGCCTTGGTTAGTGTTTCTAAAAATTGAGTATGCCTCTGGGGATATTGTTAAATTGCAGAATCTATTTCAATTGATCTAATTGGGGAGGGAGATTTTACATTTCTTACAAGCTCCTAGGCCATGCCTCTGTTGTTTGTTAGAGAGAGTCCATCTCTAGAAGCAAGAGCTAGATCAATGTTTCCCAAAGTTTGTTTGCCAAAATCTTTATATATCAGATAAAAAGAGTTATTTCACCAGGAGTGGCATATTCTCTCCTTTCTTGGAAATTTGTAATAGATGTTAGCAACAAAATAGTACACAGTAAGGAAACAAATTCATTTTTTTTTTTATTGTGGGAAGAAAACACATACCATGAGATCTATCCTCTTAAGAAAAATTTAGGTGTAGAATACAGTATTGATAATTTTAAGCACAGTGTTGTACAGCATACCTCTATAATTTTATCTTGTATATCTGTAACTTTATATAGTCATTGAACAGCAACTCCCTACTTCCCTGTACCCCCTGCTCCAAGCCCTTCTACTTTCTGCTTCTATGGGTTTAACTACTTTAGATAGTTATAAATGAAATCCAAAATCACTTCACAATAACCTGCTTGGAGCATATGTATGTAAAGATCATATGTAAGAATAGAATACTGAGAGAAACTGCTGGCAGTGGTTAAATAGTTTGGTATGACATATTCGTAATTACCATGTTTGGATTAACACTACAAGTATTGGTAAGATTTTAGAATGAAATTTAAAACTTGAAGCAAATGTTTCGAAAAGACATCATAGCATGGAAGAAAGGAGAATAGTCATATATTCCCAGTTTGCTTTTTATATGACTTGCTCTAGTCAAGTAATATATTGAATCTTTCTGAACCTCACTCTTTTCCTGAAAAATGTCTGTTGTAATATCATGGTTTTAGAATTTTAATAACAATTAATAATAACATAGTGCCCTGCAAAGATAGGCACTCAATAAATCAATAAATAGGAGCTCTTTTATGATTGCCAACATAAAAGGTGAATTCCACAAATAATGTGTTTCTGCTTCATAGAGTCCGCCTGGGTTGGGTCCTCAGTAAATAATATAAAGTAATATAAAACCTCTACTCTGTGATTAAAATCATGTTTTGACATGCTTTATGAGCTCTTTTCATATGGATTTTTGATAATATGCTTTCAAAATTATTGGCAGATCTACTCTTTGTCTGTACTTCAAGCTGGATAATGGAAAATGATTTATACAGTTTTATTGAATTTACAAGGGTTAGAGTAGCCACGTTAATTATTGCTATGTCATTCTTGAAGGCTAGTAGGAACTGAGACAAAACATAAGCCAAACTAAATGTAATTAGCATTAAAATGACTCAAGCATGAAAAATAATCGAGTGGGTCCTGGAGTGTTATTCTCTTCAATGAAAAAAAGATCCTATTTGTTTGCAAAGATTCATTTTAATTCCTTTTCTTTCATCATTTGAAATTAGAGAGGTATTTTAGGTCCCTCTCATATTTCTCAATAACATTTCTTTAACTTTTTGATGTATAGTGTCATATATAATTAATCTAACTTTTAAAACTAGATGATAGCAGCTGAAAATTCTCACAGGACGAGTACAAGGTGTCTACCTCACTAAAACAAAATCATTTTTTTTTTTCTAACTGTACATTATTCAGTGTTACTAAGTTTTCTGACTAGAGCATTCTATTTTTAGAGTACAAATTCTGTCTTCCAAATTCAGTGAATTCTGTGTTGAACTTAAGATACAATGGTACCCTAGAAAAGTACTTTTACATGGAATTTCTATCCAAATCCTTCTCCTTAGACTTTAGGTTAGTAGCAGCAAATATAGTTGGCCTTCTGAATGTTGAGCATCCATGGATTCAACCAATTACAGATAAAAAATATTCAAGAAAAAAACACTTCTGCAGTGAACATGTACAGACTTTTCTGTATTATCTTTATTCCCTAAACAATACAACAATGATTTACTTACCATTTGCATTGTATTAGGTATTATAAGTAATCCAGAGATGATTTAAAGCATAAAGGGTATGTTCACAGAGTATATGTAAATACTATGTAATTTTATATAAGGAACATTTGCAGATTTTGGCATCCATGGGAGTCCTTGGGGATAATTTTCTTTATTGGACCCAAAATGTCAGAAGATAGACAAAAATATGAGAAGATGGAAAGAAAGAAGAAATTCTGGGAAAAGAGAGAAAAAAGAAAGTATTGTAAGTAGATGTATAGGGAAAGCCATGTGTGGGGTAAAGCAGATAATGACAGACATAGATTAGTGTTTTGACTTCATAGTCAAGAAAGTTGCTAAGAGGTGACAAGAAAGGAAAGCTAAGACCATATTCTCAGGAAATCAGGGTCTCCTCAATAGATTTCTATAACAAGGTGAGAGATCTAGCAGTGTGAGTGTGCAAGAACCACACAGGGATTCCTGGAAACATAGGCTGATTCCACAAAATGTAGGCCTCCTTCTAGTTAGATCAGAGCTGAGTAGCAGAACCAGAACCACACTTTTTTTTTTTTTTTTTTTTTTTTTTTAGCTCTGTTAACTTTGAATTTATTGGAATACTTCCATACTGTTGGTAAGAATCTCTTGTCAGAGGTACTATGTGTCCCTTTTCTGTGAATACTCAGATACATCCTGGGTGTGTCTAAATTTCTTAAATGAAGGAGGACTCTCAGGTATAGCAATAGCAGGGAGTTCCAGGACATTCCAGCTTTTACGGCTGGTGTAAATTCTGACACACGCACCTGTGTCAAAACTGTGTGTCTGTTACCTCTAAGAAGAGCATATTAATTGGAGACATTTAAAAAGGACTTGAGATGAACACTTAAGTCTAAATGGGCTCTGAGATATGATGATAGGACCAAAAGGACCCAAGGCAGAATTTTGAGCATGTTAGGTTTGGCTGAGGTCCTTTTAAATGGGTATAGCAATATCATTAAAAACAAACATTAATGGGATACATTCCTGTCTTTGTGAACATAGATTAGAATTATACTATTATAATTTATATTGCATATACAATATAAATCATTCATTCTTTTTTTTTCCTACTGTAGTATTGCATTTCAATCTAGTTTTAAAATCAATATACTTTACCTTATTTCCTATCACTTCCTCCTTTAAGAAAAGAAAAAGTGTAGGGCTCTGACCATGTTTGAACTTGATGGTTTTCTCTTATAAGGAGAAACCTGGGCACATGATGCCTCTGTGGATCTCAACAGTTGGATCTCAACCAACTGTTATTAAGGACTGCCTTCTTCCCTCTTCAGGGTCAGATCCAATGGCAGATCCCATGAACATTCTCTGTATATATAATGTGTTACATAATGTAGGTATCTACAGACTTGTCCAATGGATTATTTTAGACAAACTTTCATATAAGTTTTTATAAACCTTAAAGGATATGAGGGAAATTTGTCTACCTTTGAAATAGACTGTAAAAATCCATTAAAAGAACATTGCTTTTAAAGTATTTTAAAAGCAGATAATTATCTAAGTGAGAAATTAGAGTGCCCTATCTTATTATTCTAAACCATGGGTTTTAAGTGATCTTGAAATGAAAAATCTTTTTTCTTCCTAGTTATTTATTTTGCATTTGTAATTCTCAAACTTTCTACGTCTTTATTTGTACTTTTGAATAGTTTCAGTATGTATGAATATGCAAGCTCTAATTCTATGTCTTAAATAATCAATTTTCAAGTAAAATACAGATACCTATCTGGAGATTGTCATTAAGTTAATTATAATGCATTTCATGATTGTATAGGATGTATTTCCTTTCATAATATAAAAAGGAAAATAAAAACCTTCCAAGTTAGTAATTTTGTTGTCAGAAATTTCTTTTTCTTAACTCCAAATCGTTTTAAGTTAATGCTTAAAATTTTTGTAGTGTTTTTTTTATTATAGAATAAAGGAGTCTATATTAAAATATAGTGATATTAATGTGAAATGTTAAAACTTGCAACCATTTTTTAGATATTTTCTCATATAGTACTTATTTTTGTCTTTTATTTTTCATCTTGTATTGCACACATATTATGTACAAAGTGTTTCAATTTTATAAAGGATAAAAATATGATTTCTTCTCTCAATCAATTTATATCTAGCAAGGACATTAACCCACACATATGAAGTTGATAAAATTTAAAACATGACAATATTACCACTTATATAGCAAATTTTTAGTGGTAGGAACTATTCTAATGTCCTAGATAACCATATGACTCAGTAGACTTACTTACTACAACCCTTTGAGGTAGATGCTATTTTGTTCTCGTTTTGTAGATGAGAAAACTGAAGCATGAAGCTTATTGGTTTTACCAGAATCACATGATAATGAGTATATGAGTCAGATTTGTCCAGAGAGAAAAGAATCAATAGCATATGTGTATAGTTATATAAGGGGGGATCTATGAAGAGAAATTGGCTCATGCAATTCCAGTAGCTTAGGAGGCCCATGACAGGGTGTCTAAAAGGTGAAGACCCTGAGAAACTGGTAGCTTGACTCAGTTTAAGTCAGAAGGCCTTAGAACCAGGAAAGCAGGTGACATACATCTCACTCTGATGCCCAATACCTGAGATCCCCAAGGGAAGGAGGAGCAGTTGGCAATAAAGTCCTGGAGTCCAATAGCAGTTGAGCCTAAAGTTCTGATTTCCGAGGCAGGAGAAAAAAGGTCCAGTCCCATTATTTGAGAAAAGACCAATTTACCTTTTTCTTGTATTCTCTTTGGGATTGTTGGCCAGTTGGATAATACCCACATAGAGGGCAGATCATTTTATAGATTAGATTTTCACACTAATTTTCTCTGTGAACTCCCTAACAGACACTCCAAAAATAATGCTTTATCAGGTCTCTAGGTATTCCCTAATTGAGTCAAGTTGAGACCTAAAATCAACCATCATTATGAGTGATCATAAAAACCAAGTAGTATGGCTCTAGAGTGTATAGCTAACCTCTAGGCTACTCTTCTATGTCAGACACCAAAGAAGGAAAATCACTTCCATCAGAAATGATGATTTATAAGGAAATTTTCACGTAGCAAGAATAGCACTGTGAAGAATGAAAACACTGGGGTTGATAAAAATGGTAAGTGTGGTGGAAAGGGGAAGGGAAATAGCTATAAAAAGGAGTTGTAAGAACATAGAATTAAAGGTAGAAAAATACAACATATATTCAAGTCATCATAAAGAGTGCAGTTTGACAAGATAAAAGGTTTTTTTAAAATAATTCTTAAAAAGATGAATATGTTTCAGGTGATTGCTGGATAGTATTTGATATATCAATACCAACATTAAAATAAACTTATTTTCTACATAAATAGGTTTTGATATTGGCAATTGTGTGTTCACATGGGTGTGTGTTTATCTTAAATGTCAGTTTGTTACTAACCTTGTGACCCTTTTTTCTCATTGACCCAACTAACTGAGTAAGCTATTATCCTGTCAAGAATTCACTGGTGACTCAGAGTGGATATTTTCAAACTGAATACACATATATATAATTTGGACAGTAATGAAAATTTCAGGTAGACTTTTCCTACTTAAGAATGCATAATCAAAGTGAAGTACTCCTCATCACAGTGCATGCCATCCTCTTTTTCAGGTAAACCAGTGATGATAGTGACGGAGTATATGGAGAATGGTTCTTTAGATACGTTTTTAAAGGTAAGATTGGAACTAAATTATTCACAGTGTTATTTACATATGAATCATGTCATTTAAATTGAAACTGAGAAAAATTAAAAAGTTTTAAATGGATAGAAATATGTGGAGCCAGAATAACTATACTCCAAAATTAACTGTGATTTGAAAAGTGTCCTTTTGAGAAAACAAATCCAAATTACAGGTGTTTGTATTTTTCTTTAGCCATGTGTTGATTTGAAAAAAAAAAAAAAAAATTAAAGAAAGAAAGTGGCATTGATTGACCGGTGCAGTGGCGCACGCCTGCCTATGATCCCAGCACTTGGGAGGCTGAGGCAGGAGGATCGCAAGTTCAAAGCCAGCCTCAGCAATGGCGAGGCACTTAGCAACTCAGTGAGACCCTGTCTCTAATAAAATACAAAAAAGGGCTGGGGATGTGGCCCAGTGGTCAAGTCCCCCTGAGTTCAATTCCTGGTACCAAAAAAAAAAAGTGAGATTGAACAAAAAAAAAGAGAGAGAAGAAAAGTAGTGATACAGGAAATGAAGGGAAGGAAAGAAAAGAAAAAAAAAGGAAAAAACAAACTTTACAAGTACTCAACCTTTGAAAGTTCATAGTATCAAGCAGAGCAAGGAGGAATGTCTGTTCAGTTCCTTGGCCCATTTATTGATTGGGTTATTTTTTTTTTTTGGTGTTTTGATTTTTGAGTTCTTTATATATTCTAGAGATTAGTGCTCTATCTGACGTGCTTGTGGTAAAAATTTGTTCCCAATTAGTAGGCTCTCTGTTCACCTCACTGATTGTTTCTTTTGCTGAGAAGAAGCTTTGTAATTTGAGTCTATCCCATTTATTGATTCTTGGTATTAGTCTTGTGCTACAGGATTCTTATTAAGGAACTTGGGACCTAATCTAACATGTTGGAGATTAGAGCTTACTTTTTCTTCTATTAGGTGTAGTGTCTCTGGTCTAATTCCTAGATCCTTGATCCACTTTGAGTTGAATTTTGTGCATGGTGAGAGATAGAGGTTTAATTTCATTTTATCGCATATGGATTTCCAGTTTTCCCAGCACCATTTGTTGAAGAGGCTATCTTTTCTCCAGTGTACATTTTTGGCACCTTTGTCTAATATAAGATAACTGAAACTATATGTGTTAGTCTCTGTGTCCTCTATTCTGTACCATTGGTCTACTGGCCTATTTTGGTGCCAATACCATGCTGTTTTTGTTGCTATTGCTCTGTAGTATAATTTAAGGTCTGGTATAGTGATGCCACCTGCTTCACTCCTCTTACTAAGGATTGCTTTAGCTATTCTGGGTCTCTTATTTTTCCAGATGAATTTCATGACTGCTTTATCTATTTCTATGAGGAATGTCATTGGGATTTTTGATTGTCATTGCATTAAATCTTTATAGTGCTTTTGGTAGTATGGTCATTTTGATAATATTAGTTCTGCCTATCCAAGAACAGGGTAGATCTTTCCATTTTCTAAGGTCTTCCATAATTTCTTTCTTTAGTGTTCTGTAGTTTTCATTGTAGAGGTCTTTCACGTCTTTGGTTAAGTTGATTCCCAAGTATTTTATTTTATTTTTTTGATGCTATTGTAAACGGGATAGTTTTCCTCATTTCCCTTTCAGAGGATTTGTCACTGATATATAGAAGTGCCTTAGATTTATGGGTGTTGATTTTGTATCCTGCTACTTTGCTGAATTCATTTATGAGTTCTAGAAGTTTTCTGGTGGAATTTTTTGGGTCTTCTAGGTATAAAATCATATCATCAGCAAATAATGATAATTTGAGTTCTACTTTACCTATCTGTATCCCTTTAATTTCTTTCATCTGTCTTATTGCTCTGGCCAGCATTTCAATTACTATGTTGAATAGAAGTGAAAGAGGGCATCCCTGTCTTGTTCCAGTTTTCCAGTTTTTTCAATTTTTCTCCATTTAGAATAATGTTGGCCTGGGGATTAGCATATATAGCTTTTATGATGTTGAGATATGTTCCAGTTATCCCTAGTTTTTCTAGTGTTTTGAGCATGAAGGGGTGCTGTATTTTGTCAAATGCTTTTTCTGCATCTATTGAGATAATCATATGGCTCTTATCTTTGAGTCTATTGACGTGGTGAATTACATTTATTGTTTTCCATATGTTGAACCATCCTTGCATCCCTGGAATGAACCCCACTTGATTGTGGTGTATTATATTTTTGATATGTTTCTGTACACTTCTCAGAAGAAGATATACAATCAATCAATAAATACATGAAAAAATGCTCAACCTCTCTGGCAATTAGAGAAATGCAAATCAATGTAAGATTTCATCTCACACCAGTCAGAATGGCAGCTAGTAAGAACACAAACAACAATAAATGTTGGAGAGGATGTGGAGATAAAGGCACACTCATACATTGTTGGTGGGACTGCAAAATGGTGCAGCCAATATGGAAAGCAGTATGGAGATACCTTGGAAAACTTGGAATGGAACCACCTTATAACCCAGCTATCCCACTCCTTGGTCTTTACCCAAAAGACCTGAAAACAGCATACTACAGGGATACAGCCACATCAATGTTTATGACAGCACAATTCACAATAGCTAAACTGTGGAACCAACCTAGATGCCCTTCAGTAGATGAATGGATAAAGAAAATGTGGCATATACATACAATGGAATATTACTCAGCAATAAGAGAGAATAAAATCATGGCATTTACAGGAAAATGGATGGAGTTAGAGAATATAATGCTAAGTGAAGTTAGCCAATCCCCAAAAGCCAAATGCCAAATGTTTTCTCTGATATAAGGAGGCCAATTCACAGTTGGGTTGGGATGGGGAGCATAGGAGTATTAGAGGAATACAAGAATGGCCAATGAGGAGGGAGGGGAAGAGAGGGGGCAAAAGGGTGAAGGGAAAAAAAAAGATGGTAGAATGAGATGGATATCATTACCCTAAATGCATATATGAAGTCACAAATGGTGTGAATATACTTTGCATACAACCAGAGATTTGTAAAAAAGTGCTCTATATATGTGTAATATGAAATGTAATGTATTCTGCTGTTATTTATAACATCTTAGAATAAAAAATAAATTTAAAAAAAACCTAAATGGTAGGGCTGGGGTTGTGGCTCAGCGGTAGAGCACTCACCTAGCACGTGCACAGCCCTGGGTTCGATCCTCAGCACCATGTAAAAATAAAGACATTGTGTACAACTAAAACAAATAAATAAATTAAAAAAAAAAAGGAGGAATGTCTGAAGTGTCCCTGCAGTCCTTAGGGAAGGCATCTGTGGGAATCTATAAGTGTTCATAACCCACATGAGGGCCAGTCACTATTTTCACTAGCAGAAAAGTCATGTGAATAGTCTTGAGAATAGTTGATATTGTCAGATCTTCAGATCTGGTTTCAGGAAAATATTTTTGTGTGCACTTCCCCAAATTTTAAATATTGACAATTCTTTTTATCAGTAAATAAAGTATGCTTGTGTCTAACAATGAAACACAGTTAGAGGTCTGATTAAACCTATAGACTAGCAGTAAGTCACATCATTTCTTATTTCAAAATAATCATCCGTTGGGCCTTATGAAATCTGCAACTGCATTAAATTCAGTGCCTTTAAACAAAACAACAAACTTCCAAGAATGACTAACATTTTCCTAATCATGCATCAGTCATCCTTCTCCATATCTGCTAAGATACTCCTTTATCTACTCTGACCACTTTATCTTTACCTCAGTATCTCTATACAGCAGTTTCTTTTAAATTGCCTAAAATATATTCAGTGTTATCCAAGGCAAGTACTAGGCTGGAGTAATGAACCAACTCCTTGAATGACTGATAACAAAGGAATTACAATTCAGAAAAGGTCAATGAAATTAGATTTTTGACAAGGGCTTTCAAAGCCTTTATCCTTTTTGACCAGATAAACATTAAAAGCTAAGCAAATATTTTCTATTATTTTCTATTCTCCTTCAGATAGAAATTGCATATAAATTTTGATGGATGGTAATGTTAATTGGAAGATTGAAGGAAGATTCTTTCATTTTTCCTCCTTTGATGGGTATTGCTCCACTAATATTTCTACATTGTCTTTACAGAAAAACGATGGACAGTTCACTGTGATTCAGCTCGTTGGCATGCTGAGAGGCATCGCTGCAGGAATGAAGTACCTTTCTGACATGGGCTACGTGCACAGAGACCTTGCTGCTAGAAACATCTTAATCAACAGTAACCTTGTGTGCAAAGTGTCTGACTTTGGACTTTCCAGGGTTTTGGAAGATGATCCTGAGGCAGCCTACACCACAAGGGTAAGATCTAACAGAATGCATTTCTGACACACTACACTAGAGGCATTTAATTTTTAAAGATTTTAAAGGAAATAGCAAAAAGGGCATTCCTCTAACAAAGTCAGGAGAAGCCAGAGATAGCATGAGAAAAAGAAGAGAGGGGGGGGGAATCAAAAGCTCAATTCTGCTTTTTATGTATCACCAAATTCAAATATTAAAAACTGGAAAGGGAACTATGGTTGTGGCTCGGAGGTAGAGCACTTGCATAGCATGTGTGAGGTACTGGGTTCAATCCCCAGCATCACATAAAAATAAAAGAAAGGTATTGTGTTCACCTACAACTAAAAAAAATAAATGTTTAAAAAAATAGTAAGGAAAATATTCACCTTCTGAGTCTCAAGTATTTATTTTTTTCTGAGTATACTAAAATACTAATAGTCTTTTTCAAATGGTAGATAGATAGATAGATAAAGTTTATTATATATTATGTAGAGTTTACATAGTTTTATATATAATAAGTAAATAAATTATATGTGTATAGAACATCTGAGTTCAGTGGATCTAACAACATAAAATCATATAAAATTTTAAATCCAAAACAGTTACAGATAGAATCTCCTACATTAAAAGATACAATAAAAGAAAGTATATGTGTATATACACATAATGACTTTATAAACACATATAGCATAACATAATTTACTTCAGTTGCAAAATAAATACAGAAATATGTGGACCTTACCTCTTCAGAATTTATGTTTGGGGAAAAAAGTTATTCTTTCAGAAATTTTTGAGTTACTGGAGTTATTTCAGTGCCTCATTACTTTTTTTATATACTCATGACAAGCCTACATCTATGGGAAATTGATCACCAATGCATATTGTCATACCTTGCAAAAATCACTACTCTTTTAAGGAGCAAAAGTAATTGTTTTGTGAACTGATATAGCATATGGTTGACAATTTTTCCTATGTAAAACTGTTGACATTGCTGCAAGAAAAGTTTTTGGGTCATCTGTGATATTGGATTTATTAAGTCTGAACCTCTTACAATATGTAATATTTGCGTAATTCAAAATCTATTCAGTGTTATCAAGTTAGATATTCTCAATGTCTAAACTCCTTGTGAAGACAGGGATTTATCATGCATCTTTTCACTGTCCAATTTGGTTAGATTTTGTTTGAATGTAGAGTAACATTTTTGCCATCTCTCATTCTCAAATTCATATAAATGTGTTACATATGTGCTTAGTTAAATGTTATAAAATTATAACTATAGTCTAACATAAGTTCTTTAATACATAATAGGATTGTTTTGTTTTGTTTTTATATTGTTGTATTGTGACTTATGGTTATTTGGGGATTTGTACTGTGCTGAAGGGCAAGAGTAATTTATCTAAGCAAATAAAGGTTTCCAAAGTTCAGCTTAATAAATCAATAAATTAATTGATGAGTTATCCCTGCTCTTCTAGACCTAAATAGCATTGTCACTATTTGCATTAAATGAAGCTTCAATTAAGAATTCTCCTGGGATTAGAGTTACACTTAATAAACTTGACCTGAGCAAGATTGAGGTTATAGAAAAGTCTACTGCCAGAGTGATTGTTTGGTGTCTTAGTTATTTACAAAAAGTGGATTTTCAAGGTCTGTGTCAGTGTGTTGTACTGCAGAGTTGGGAGGGAGAGACAGAAATCCTGAAATTCTTAAGACTTACTCTTCTGAAATAGAGTGTGGTAGTATTTTATGGAAAATCTACATACTGAGAGATGAGTAGATAAGGGAATGTCAGAAAATATGCTGACCTCTATCATGATGAGAGGATCAGAAGAAAAATTATGGGTTGAAATTCAACATAATTAACAAATTCCAATTCTAAGAGCCACTTTAATCACACATTGTAGAATATCACATCTCCATGAGTAGACAGGTTTCATGGTATGTTCTTGCCTTTATTCTTAGTTAACAAGAAGGAGTTTAAGGAAAGTCTTTTTCAAATGATTAGATAGATAGATAGATCGATAGATAGATAGACAAATATAGAAAGAGAAAGTTTATTGTATATGATATAGAGTTTACATATAAACATATAGTTTATATATAAGTAAATAAATTATATATGTGTATATAGATACATATGTGTGTATGTGTATATATATATACGTGTATATAAAATATATATATATATACTCTCTCTAAATATATACACATTTGATTATAGATAAAATATTTGGTTGTATGGGTTTGCCTGCTTTTAAGGAGAAAAAAAATTCATGATGAAGGAGGCAGGATATAAAATCAATTTTTCTACTATCTAAAAACCTAAATTATTATTATGGTGAGATTTTCCCCAATATTCCACATTTAACAATTTTTAATTTGGTAATTAAACAAGATACCCATCTCTATGGTTAAATATTTGACCAAAAAAATGTAAAAATGTGTCATCAGAAAAGAAGAGGAAAAATATCACGTCTAAAAGACATAAAATGATGTTGAAGTAAAATATAACCTAAGTTTTTAACACGTGGGATTTTCCAGCTTTTCTTCTCAGGGTTGCTTTTGGCAACCTAGACTTTATACTCTAAATTTGTGTATTTTAATAAAAAGGGCACTCAGGGAATTTGAGTCTGCTACTCTACGTTAAAAGTCCTGAGAGTGTACCTTATTGATTTGCTTGACTGCCAGCTTTCCCCTACTTAGGGCTGCCATCCTGAGGACTGTAATTGAGATGTGGTCCTGTGTGTGTTCCAGAAGTCAAACAGAATTTAAACTAGAAACCTTCCGGACAGCCAATTAGTAGTTAGTCTACAAATGCTTATGGACTGGGAGATGTGAAAAGAGACTGCGTGCTGTCAAACAGATTCACTTAAAAATGCTACATCTCTTTCTAGATCTTTTCAGTGAGGCAGCAATATCCCTAGACACATTTGAGGTATGTGAGGATTTTAAAAATTCTTTTTTAAATTTAGGGAGGCAAAATTCCAATCAGATGGACTGCCCCAGAAGCAATAGCTTTCCGAAAGTTCACCTCTGCCAGTGATGTCTGGAGTTATGGAATCGTAATGTGGGAAGTTGTTTCTTACGGAGAGAGACCCTACTGGGAGATGACCAATCAAGATGTGAGTATGGAACTACTCTTTCTCAAGTTGAGAAGGAAATGCTTTGTTCTCTGGAAATGACAGTTGCTTGAAATATATGAAATTCTTTGCTTACCCTGCAATCTATTTTTTGCTGCTGTTGAAACAGCCTTTATGCAGAAGCTGAAAATGTGTTATTACAAAGGAACATAAGTTACAGTTATATAAAACTCAGTGTGTTGCCAGATTGTCTTAATTGTGTTATAGTGATATGTATTTCAGATTATGTCAAAATCATTCTCAAAGATGAAGAAAGAGCCATCAACAAATGAATACTGACAAGCAAATTTTTATGACTTGCATTTGATAAAGGCAGCTAATAATCTAAACCAAAAGTATGAATGATATAGATTTAATAGTGAAGGTTCTTAGATGATAAAAAGAAATGGCCTACATTTCTTTAAATTAGAAAATGTAAAAAAGACTTGTATTGTGTGTTTAATTTGGTGAAAAAAAACAGATTCTTTCCCCACAATGGAATAACTATCCATGCATATAATAACAGAATCCTAATATTAAAGAAATCATGAAAGAATCTTCTATTCAATTCATAATGTTTATGATATGATGCCTGGAACAAAACTCCTTGCTCTTTGCTTTCAAAGTTTTTCTATTGTTACTATTCAAAATATTCATTTCCCTTTTGGATCATATTGAAAATTGACATTTTTTCTTGAAAATTACATGTTTCCCTATAACAATAGTTATAAGAGCTAGAATAGATCAAGCCCTTACTATGTGTCATACATTGTCATAAGTGCTTTATCAACAAATGGTTAATTGCTTCTTTCTAAAACCTGGATATTGAACTATCTCAACCCAATATTTAAAACATTCATTTTTTTCTCCCAAATATTTCTTTCATTAATACACAGTAACCTCTCCCTTTCCCATGCATGACCTCAGGAATTGAGAGACAGATACTGTAGCTCTCCTGATGAATTTTATTGAAATAAAAGTGTCTTGCCAGTAATTAACCTTCACTTTCCAAAATAAAAATTCAACTACCATCTAAATTAAAGTCAATCTCATATGCATTTCAAAGTGTTTCCCACAGTTCCAGGGCCAGCCTGACCAAGTTATGTAGAGTGGGGATGAATTATCAAATCTTTGTTCCTTTTCTTCCAAAGACTGTATCCGGATTCTTCAGGATTGGTCTGAGTGGAGAGGTAGGAAAGAAGGGACAAGATTGTTTCATAAGTTGGGACTCTTGGTGCTTCTTATGGAGAACACATTGAATCATAAGGTCGCTAGTGAGCTAAGTGTCTGAGCTCTGCCAGGACCCTTGATTGAAGCCCCCTGCCAGCACCTTGAAGAGGAGTATGTGCTCCAGCCCACTTCCTAGATCTCTTTGTGCTTGCTCCCAGTTCCACACCTCACATTGTCTTATTGTATCAATCACTTACGTATCAGCTATTACCAAGGGACACATATTCACACATTCAGATGGATGCTTTCCTCATGGTCCTTCTTTTGGAATTGGTATCACAGACTATTCCAGCCATTTTGCCTTCTCCAAATTTCCTTAGGTGAGACATCAAGGTCATATACCAGTTTTTTCCCAAAAATTTTTTTCATAGCATTCTTCCCTGGTAGCAGCAATAAATCAGGTTAATGGATCCCTTCCTGACTTTCAGCAAACATATAGCAAAAGAACTAGTCTCCCCCTTAACTAGCTTGTTTCCTTTGTGACCCATTCACTTGGCTTGTGAAGGGCAGGACTTAGTTGTGTTTCTCTATATCTGAGTGGAGATATTATTTTCAGTGTTATGATTTAAGGGACAGGACTGTGGTCAAAATTATTATTTAGTTCCCATTATATTTATTTATATTTATACTTATAATGCCCTTAGAAAGATGCTATTATTATTATTTACAGTGAAGAAGTTGAGGTTTAGAGAAATTAAATGACTTTCTGAAGGCCACAAAAAATAATAAAAGTTATACTGGAAATTTCAACTTAGTACTGCATTTAAAAATATATATAGCTGGGCGCGATAGCGCACGCCTGTAATCCCAGCACTTTGGGAGGCTGAGGCAGGAGGATCGTGAGTTCAAAGCCAGCCTCAGCAATGGCGAGGCACTTAGCAACTCAGTGAGACCCTGTCTCTAAATAAAATAGAAAAAAAGGCTGGGGATGTGACCCAGTAGTCAAGTGCCCCTGAGTTCAATCCCTGGTACCACACACACACGCACACACAAAAAATATCTATATATATATAGATAGATAGATAGATAGATAGCCACCAAGTATCATTTAAATACCATTATGCCCTTTAATTTTTATGGAAGTTTTTTCATTTTTGTCCAGCTAGCAAGCCTTCATATGGTGGCCCCACCCATGTGTCTGTTTCACTCAAAGGAAAAAAATATCCTTTATTTCCCTAGTTAATTCCTACTCACACTTGAGATGCTTTGAGTTCTGATTCTGCCACTCAGAATCATTGGTCATTCCCAAACATGCAATAGATCATCCATGGTTTTGGAAATTATGCCCGATATAGTTATATCTGTCACAGATAAAAATTATAGATAAAAATAGGCTATGTTGTTTGGTGAATATTCTTTCATGCTTCTGGTGGTATTGTCTAAGTTTGCTTATGCTTCTCTACTGCTAATTGATAAGTACTCATACACTTTGACTATCCTCCATCTCTCTCATCTTCCTCCTGAGACGAGCACATAGCCCCAACCTGTTCTCATTTGCCAAATGGCCAAAGTGCAAGAATGGGTTTAATTCAATTCAGCTGGCAACTTGTCCTTTAAAATCCCCTTGGCCATTCCCACAATCAGAGTGCTAGGTCAATGGCACTGCTCATTGTGGAGCACTATAGTTGCATGGAGAAGGATATAGGAACAGGGAGATTATGTAGGATGGGGGAATTTGTCTTAAATCCTTCACACCTCCCTATTTCATTTCATAGGTTTCCTGGTGGAATCTATATCTTGTATAATAATATTTTTAGGAAATTAGAAGAATAAAAACTAGTATTTTAGTTTTGACCAGGTTTTCCAAAAAATAGATGAAGTTTTCAAAAGATGTTCCTATAAGTATAAAATATAATTCTTTAATATGATATGTAGTAAATGACTAGCTGTTTCCTCAGCATTTTCATATTCATCAATAGCACTTAATATCTAAATACAATACTAAGCATGACATGCCCCAAGTTCTATCCAAATTTGTATCCAAGAAACATGATGGATCAACAGTATTTGAAAATCGTGATCACTGACTATTTTTTCTTGGAAAAAAATTTCTCAGAAAGCAAAGTTGAAGTACTGATTTGACAGTTTCAAATGATATATCCCATGATGTATACATCGTAAATACTATCTGATCCAAAAGGGTTTTGCCACCATGAAAATGTTACATTACCAAGTCATACAGGTCATACAGTGTAATCTAAATCTCACAGGGGAGACCTTCCTCTGTGTCAGGTGAACAAAATGCAGCAGAAGGTTGCTTTTGATTTAGGATTGCTGCTACCATTGCAGAAAAACCATAACAAAAAAAAAAAAAAAACTTGAATGACTAGGATGATTTTAGGTAAATACCAGACCATGAACTCTGATTCAATCTCAGGAAGCTAAGTTAATATCCCATAGGCAGTATAAGCCTATTTATTAATATCAAACAACCTAAAGGTCAGTGTTTTTCAGAATCAGAAATAAAAACTAAGTTAAATATTTCATTGCATTGCATTTTTACATTTAGAGACAGTGTCTTTCATTTGTATTTATTGACAAGTATATCTATCCATAAATTCAAGTAAAAAGATAAATTTTAAATATTTTCAAACTCAGTTAAGTAATCATTTTTCAGTCTTGTTAAAATTATTTTTCCATTTTTAAAGAGAATTGGTTTTCTGTGCTTTCATTTTCCTACAAATTTTAATCCAGCATTTTTAGTACTACTTTTTTTGGCATAGATTTTACTTATATGGTAGTGAGAATATTTGACTCCAAAAGTTATAAATCAGTTTAAATACTTTGCATGGGGTATGCTTCTCTATGTGTGTATATATGTGTCAATTCAGAAAACTCACATATGTAAGACCTAAATATGTTGCTACAGTGACATATATGTGTGTATACATACACACATAGAATAGAAGTATATTGTTTATTACAGATATGTTACATATGTTTATTACTGGAATATTTTGTGGCAAAACAGCATACTAAATTAAAGTAGGAATATGTGGAATTTAATTCGCATCCAAACTATAAAAATTACTAAGATTTGACAGCAAACAAATATTTCTACTTCTTAGCCTCAGTATAGTTTTATCTGTGAGAATGCTGGATGAAAGATTATTGATTTTCTTAGATAATTTTGTTCTTCTAAGTATAGTGCTGTCCTTTGCTGTAAATATTTTGGAAACTGGTATTCTCCTGATAGTTCTAACCTCTTTTCAAAAAAAAAAAAAAAAAAAAGATAAATAAAAAAATACCAACGCTTCATCTCAAAGTTCTTCTCAAACAAAAAAATTTTCAATTTAAATCCATTCATCTTGGATTCTACAACTATTGGTCAGTTTCATTGATTAAAAGGAGAAAGGACTTGAACAGAAAATTTCTAAGATCTCTTTAATTTCTGGAATTCTATTTATTTAAAATTGATATAATAAAAAAAGATACTCTCTATATTTTTGATAACTTTTGTTGAAAAGAGTTTAGATATCCTAAAACAAAACTGATATACTTGAAACTATTTCTGCGTTATCAGAAGTTATTTCCAGAAATACACCCTAGTCATTTCTTAGGAGCTTTGTGTCTCAAATAACACCTCTTATATGTGAGATTTTGAGCAAATATCCAGCAATATCGGTACTGAAGCCCTAGATAGAACTTAGTTCTGAAATGCACATTTGACACTCAAATCTCCCTACAATCTTCCTGCCATTCAGTGGTCAAGCCTACATTTTTATGTCTTTTGCCATCAAGAATACATTTTTCCAAAAATGGCTCATTTTATTTGTGGATATATACATAGATAGATTGACAGATAAATAGATACTACACATATGTGGTATACACACCTTTTCCATGCCAAGAGAAGCTACCAATAGAATCTTATCCAGTTAGAATTGTTCTAAAATTTTGTTATCTCGTGAAATCTGATTCTGATACAACACTACATAAATGTCATCATCCAGAAGTAATGAGCACTGCACCCACATACACACATACACACACATATATACCCACACACACAAGCATACATATAATTTCTTTGAATTGTATGTTATGAAAAAAACAGATGATTCTATGGGGTAATGTTCATTCTGCTCTCAAATTACTTTCTTGGAAGTGGTTAACTATTTCTAATAACTACATAAACAAAGGGAATTATTTAAACTAAACTTCTGAGACGTCTGATGTTTCATGTAATGTGTGTAAAAAAATTCTTATCTTGAAGACCTATAGTTGGAATAAATGTGGATAGTATGTGTACAGTCTAAATCATTGTGTCTATGATATAATTTACAGGATAGTTTTAACTCCTTTAAACAGCCTACAACAGTGGAAATTAGTTCTACATGAGGATATTAAGAGGAAATCTTTGTAAAATCTCATGGAAGGATAAAGGGAAGCATGGAACAGTGTTAGACTGTGGCACAGTTCTTTCCCCATGTACATTACAGATTGAAGGAAGGAGACAAAATTGTACTAAGAGAGGGGAAAGATTCCAGAGGTGCTCAGTACCACGCTGCCTTTCACAGGAGTTCCATACCTCATTGGATTGAGCCTCTTTTACTATCTTTGCCATGCTCATTAACTGACTTTGGATAACTTGTGGAAAGCATGGCTTTATTGCACGCATGATGAAAGGATTTGGCAGCATAGCAGCTGCTGTTTTGGTTAATTATCATCTCTGCAGGTGAAGATCTGAGAGACAATTTTTATGGTGGCTATAATTCTTGACCTTTTTCAGTATACACCTACTTCTCTGCACAGGAACAGGGGCTTCCATTATTATGTGGGCTTCTCTTCCTGAGAATTCAGAAATGCAGGTTACTGGATGAACTGTAGTACCAGTAGCTTCTTTTGATCTCAACATCTCATCTGGTCTTTGTCCTCTCTTCTCCACTATCCATTCCAAATTTCCCTCACTTATAAAACTGGGAGATGATGGTGTCCTACTTGATGATTTGAATAAATACCTTAATTCTTGGGGCTTTTACACATGTCTACCTGTCTCACTACCTTCTGCTGCTCAGTAGCAATTACCTCTACCATCATGGTGATTCTTCCTCTCTAGCAATCCATAATTGTTAGCTCAGTGGAATTTTTCCTGAAAAGACGCACTGGGAATAGAGTATAACATAGATTTAACACATTATTGCAAAGTGAAGGATGACTACACATCTTTCAGAACATTGCCTCCACCTTTACCTGTGCCTTTAAAGATCATCCCAGCCCTCTGCAGTGCTCATTACTTCTTGATGATGACTTTATGTAGTGATGTACCAGAATCAACTTGCATGAGATAACAAAATTTTAGATTTCTAACTAGATAAGATTCTATTGATAGCTTCTGTTGGCATGGAAAAGGTGTGTATACCACATAAATGTGTAACTATTACAAATGTGTCTCCAATGAGAATCAGTTGTTAAATATTTTCCAGCACATCATGAAGTGTGTGATACTCTCACACATCCATCACTGTGAACAGCATAGTCTGGTTGAGTGATATCCTGTATTGGATATCATGTTTGAGGACCAAGCCTTCCAAAGATCCCAGTGATGGCAGAAGCTCTGTCGGCATAATAAGCAAGCACAAACAAATCATATTCTGAAAAAAAAAAATCTCTATGTATCTGTATTCACACATATATATATATCACATATATATATCATATATATGTATGATATGATATATGATACAGATATGATACATGATATATATTATGCATATATATCATACATATATATGTGTATATATATGTGTGTGTATATATATATCACTTGAGAAGATGAACCTATTAATGTTTACGTTATTGAAAGAATCCAACATAGTCAACTTGCCACCAAAATAATATATTGCTATGTTGGGGGTTCAGTGTTAAGATTTGAAGTTTGTAAGAAGATACAGCCTTCTTTAAATTGTATCCAGACAATTGATTTACATCTCAGTGTCAAGAAAATTTATAGTTTATATTAATATTTCAGATACAGTACATCCAGACTTGATTAAAAATTATAGTTGCCATTTTCTGTTTTCCCTTCTTTTCTTTGTTAATCTCAACAACCTATATTAGCAAATGTGATAGTAATCACTGAGGTTATGATTAATTTGGCTATATAATATAAATTGTATCTTAAAATGAATAGCCTAAAAAAATTATACATTAGTAGATTTTCAACATTTCACAAATTACCAGAATAGTGATGTCTTTCATTTCTCCCCAAAACAATGAAACAAAACTTAAAGGAAAAAAATATCATTTTGAAATTTCTAATATAAGATTTAAAGTTATATTTCTAAATTTACTTTACAAATCAGTTCAGAAGAGTAATTTAAATTTCAATTTAATTCAATGACCCATGTACCAAGGCCAAGTTCTGAGTTAACTTGGAGACAGGATATTTATGTTTCTAAATCTAAATTTGCCTGAAAATAGAACTGATTATGTAATAGATTTTGGAAATAACTTCACAAATAAATTAACTTTCTGTCCATTTTATGTTGTTATAACCTAATTATGATTAGTGTATAAAGGAAAGATATTTATGTAGCCCAAGATTCTAGAGGCTAAAAAATCCAAACAACATGGTTCCAAGGCCTCTGGTGAGGGCCCCTCAGCTGCAACACAACATGGTGGAGAAGAGGAAAGAGAAATGCTTACATGAGGTGGGGACCAAGCACAAGGAATGGCTTTACTTTGTAACAATCTGCTCTAGAGAAAACTAACCCAGTCCTGTTGGAACTGTGTTAATCACTTCCAAAGGTCAAGCCACCATGACATAATCATCTTCTAATAGGTCCCACCTCTTAAGGATTCAGCACCTTTTAATATTGTTCTATTGAGGGCCAAGTTGAACTTTGGTTGATGAACTTTATTCAACCATAGCACTTACTAAGTTGTTTTAAAACGAATGGATTGATCTGATTAATTCATTTTGTAGTCACATATAAAGACCAGTTGCTCCAGAGAGCAAAGGCAATTTTCTTTTTTATGTTAATAGGGGGATTTGCTAATTTGCCAAGGTGTTCTTAAATTTGTGATCCTCCTGTATATAGTCTCCCAGTAGCTGGGATTATAGGCATGTGATACTGTGCCCTAAGAGAGCTAAAGAAAAATTGTAGAAGTAATTAATAGCAGCTTTGGAAAAATAGCATAATATGAAATAAATTAAATTTTAAGTAAATTTTTTACTGAAGAATAAAAATATATTATATTCAAAACTGTAATTAGACTTATTATATTGAAACATATATGCTATTAAAGAGAATAACTGTTCTATCAACAATGGGGAGTCTTATAATAAGCAAACTAATAAATGAACTTCCATTAATATGTGAGGGCAAATGGCAATTTTATTCTTTCAATATTTATTTTATCACAATTGAGAATGAATATTTTCTCACAATTCATTTAGCATTTTTATATGTTTTTTATTTTGTAAAAGTTTAGTTATTGTCTTTCATTTTTCTTTGTTATTTGATCTCCCAACATGCATCAGTTTTAGTATACTAGATATAGTAGTTGAAATAATTTTTTCTGTGGTTTGCTTTTTAATTGCTTATATTGTTTTTGAGTTAAGTAAGTTAACTAAAGTGGTAAGTAGTTTATTTTGGTCATTCGCCTATAGTTATCCATCTGTTTTTCTGAACATTTATTTTCAAAGTCCTTGAGTACTTTTTATTTCTCAGTCTGCACTTAACTGTTGGTGCTTCTTAGGAAGCTTTTCCTAGGGAGATATAAAATACACCAACTTCAAGCTGTGACCAAGTGCTGATGTCCCTCACATTTATATTATCAGCCCAAATGTCTCCAGTGCTCTAGCCAGATTCCTGTAAATTGCCATCTGGGTGTTCCCCACTCACCTCTGATCAAAGAAGTCTCAAATTATACTTGACAACATTTTCTCCCTCCATAAATTTGCTCACCTCAAGTTAACAGAAACAACTGTACAGGATGATAGGCTTGAACTTGTTTGCTCTCTGCTATCTTCTCCCCTCTACTCCTGGGTCATTAGCATCTCTAAAATCTACCATTTCATCTTTCCATTTGCCACGGTCTTTGTTCAAATGCCACTTCTCTGATGGAGAAACTTATTTCTTTCCAATCCTTGAAAATGATCTTTCTAAAGTTCCTGTGCTAATACTTCTAATTTCATTTATCAAATCAAATTTAAGTTTTTGGAAAAATATAATTAAATTTGTTAATGATATATTCTTAATAGGATTTTGAGAATTATGTCCATTAATATTGATTTTTGGTATCATTCAATATTACATTTTTCATAATTGAATAAAAATTGTATTGTTAATGTGCAAAAGCACAAACAAAACTCTTCTGGAGTTAAGATATTTTGATGGCAGCAGAAATATTATAAATGTTTTTGATAAAAACAGTCTCACAATTAGACTGATAATCATATGTGTGGTTGCATTGAAAACCAGTGATGTTTATAAAGCCTATGCTACTAGACAGCTTTCCAGACTCCTGACAGAAACAAGTAGATGATAATAAACAGTCAGACCTTGACATTATTAAATGATACATGAGACTGTTATGCTAATTTAACCTTTGACTTATCCATTATTTACTACCCAAAAGTCTCTTTTGAAGTAAAATTGCCATTCCATTACTTTTAAAATGTGACTCTGCACATATTTTTTCATTAAAAAGACATGAACTTTTCTGAGAAATCACTAGAAAATTTAATCTCTATTTGATTTCAGAAGACAAGAATAAATAAAACATGCATATATTTTATGTTAATTAATTTTACAAATCACCCTTTACCAAGATTTTAGGTAAAAATGATAACTGCTTGTTTTATTTATAGTAAGTGAAGAAAGACTATCTTTTTAATACTATGACATTGTTTCATTTTGCAGCAAATGAAAATAATCATGGATTTATAAAATAAAATAGAGATGTTGGACTGAAAGAATGAATGAGAATAAAAGGAGGAATTTTCTCAACTTATTCTGTTAAATTTGTGCTGTTGGGGCCTGGTTCTCTTTTGCTTTATACAGGTGATTAAAGCAGTAGAGGAAGGCTACCGTCTGCCAAGCCCCATGGATTGTCCTGCTGCTCTCTATCAATTAATGCTGGATTGCTGGCAGAAAGACCGAAATAGCAGGCCCAAGTTTGATGACATAGTCAACATGTTGGACAAGCTGATTCGCAATCCAAGTAGTTTGAAGACTCTAGTTAATGCATCAAGCAGGTAAAAACCAGACCTGAGCAATTTCCCTGAATATATCTAATTCAGATAGATGACACAAATATTTCATCAATTAAATCATTCTTACATAGACGCGAATCTATGAATTTGTAAGACACTGATACATTTGAATATAGTGTTTTGCACAATGTTACTGTCTTATAATGAAGGAAATATGTGATAATGCTTAAAAGCATTGATACCCAATATGATAGTGTAACGTGCCTGTTTCAGGAAAAAGAAAATGAACTTTAGCCACATTTAGGTAACGTTAAAAAGATAACACTCAAATGGTGTGTTTTTATGTTTTGGAGGATTGGTGTAGACTGAGGAATAGAGAAAGGCCCTTTAAACTCTTACATATCTTATGTTTTAAACCAGAGATATCTAACCAAAATTACACTTTGATTTCTTTGGAATACATTTTAGCATCTGTCATTAAATAAAAGTAGGTTTAGTGTTCTTATTTTATGAATAGTGATAACTTGAAGTACCATTTTGCTCTTATTCAGTTAGATAGAATTATTTGGTTAATCATTTAGTGGGCAGTTTGAGCAAGATTTAAAGCTGACAAATGAGTAACCTTGTGAAGAAAATTTGTGTGAGCAAATAGTCATATTTTTACTTTTCAGAATGGCAGCATAATTGCATTTAAATAATGTTGCACACTTGTAAAATGTGTTTTCTATTTATTTAAAAACTGCCATATTATTCTAATATAAATCAGTTTGATTCTAAACTAGAAAATTTACCAGGTTGTTGTTTTCACTGTGATTGAAGCAGTTGTCTATTTTGACAAGAAGAATATTATACATATAACTGAATTGGTTGGCCATTAGTGTGAACTAAATGAGAAACAATTTGTGAATCAAGTTACATAAGTTCTAGTATTCTGACATAGCATTTGCTTACTAGGCTAAAGGTCATTTTAAATATAAATGAGGAAGAATTATCAAAATCTATAAAGGCATCATTGACTTCCTGTGGTAGCAAATGCAGAATGAATCTTCATAGTAATTTTTTTTCTTTTTGTTGCTTCCTAATATCTACTTTTAAATTTCTTATTGTCATGTAAAATATTAAGTCTTTTTTTTCTGCTTATTTGAATTATGTTGTCACATATGGACAATAAGGAGAGGAAATAATAAAAGAAATTCTTAAAGTTCAAAATTATATTAATTTACTTGGCCATCATCATTGTAGCTTGAGAATAGTTTAAATTTTTAAAAATAGTTTAAATTTTAATAGTTTAAATTTTTCAAAAATGTACACATTTTCTTCTATGTAGTACATAGGATTTGATTTCCTAGGTTTTATTTGAGCATTTTTAGCTTTCACACTATACTGTCCTTTGTGCAGTCATCTGCAAATCCTTAGTCTTGAAGTAATTAGTTCCTGGTTCACTGTTGCTCTTTTCTTCACTACTCATGCCACAAGATTTGGTGGTTTCAATAAGATGGTATTCCAATATCTTTTAGTACCTTGAAATTATCTCCTTCAATGATTTTGTGTTCTAACTTACCTCAGACTCTCCTTTCTATGATCATATTCTAGACCTTATTAAATTTCAACTTCAAAATCATACTTTCCAATTGCTTTCTCCTAAATTTTTATCTCAAACAATACTTGGAACCTATTGCATAATGTTTAAAAATTACTTCATTTTATTCATATAATTATTCAACAAATACACACCGTTCTGCCTGTGTCATACTGTTGGCTAAGTGCTGAATATACTGCATTAGGTAAATAGACCTAGGTACCTACTTTTATGGTACCAACACACAGTTGGAGGAGAGAGAAATTGAACAAAATAAATGTTGCAAAAATAGTTGTGTTCAGTTTTGGAGTTGAGAGTGAGAGTAGAAGTCAAAAGGATAACTTGGAGGCTATAGTGATTGCACAGGTATGACATATGTGTTGTATTTGTCAGGTTTTCATGACTGTGACACAAATACATGACAAGAACAACTTAGAGGAGGAAAGATTATTTTGGCTCAAAGTTTCAGAAGTTTCAATCCAAAGAAGAAATATCCCGGTGGGAAGGAATGGCATAGGAAAATAGCTCAGCTCGTTGTAACCAGGAAGAAAAGAGAAAAAAAAGGAAGGGGGTCAGGTACAAGACAGTTTTCGTGGGCATGCCCCCACCACAGCGACCTATTATTTCTAACGAGAACCTACCTTTTTTACAGTTTCCGCCTCCTCTAAGTAGTCCACCAAATTATTAATCTATTAAATGCATTAATCCATTGAAGACATTAAGGGCCTCATCATTGAATCCCTTCCCAAAAATCCCATCTATGGACATTGCTGCATTGGAGACTAAGACTTCAACACATAAGTTTTTTGGGGGACAAAACTATAATAGGTATTGTCAGGTGGTGAGGAAAGAGAGAGAAGTGATCAGATAGTAGGGTATTTCAAGGTAGAATGGATAGTATGTGCCATGTGCTGTGATATATTGCAAGGAGAGTGAGGACAAGGAAAAGGGGCACTGTTATACTACATTTTATAATGAGGATCATGACTGTAGGAGATGTGTGTGGAATGATGAGGACTGTGGTATCAGACATGCTGGCATGATATTCCTATGAAAAATATGAAACCTAGTCTGGAGAGAAAAGAGAAAAGAACTGAGAAAAACAGGTGACATTTGAAACCATGACAGTGGGTAAAATTGACCATAGTATAGTAAAGTTTCACTCAATTAGCTAAGACATAGGGATAAATAAGTTCTGACTTGCTCAAAATTTTAAAGCCAGCCCAAAAGTAAAAGTCAAAAGAGATTAAGGAATTTAGCCAATCCCAAAAAAGCCAAATGGCAAATGTTTTCTCTGATATAAGGAGGCCGATTCACAGTGGGGTTGGGATGGGGAGCATAGGAGGATTAGAGGAACACTAGAATGGCCAGTGGGGAGGGAGGGGAAGAGAGTGGGCAAAAGGGTGAAGAAAATGAAAACAAAGATGGTAGAATGAGATGGATATCATTACCCTAATTGAATGTATGAAGTCACGAATGGTGTGAATATACTTTGTATACAACCAGAGATATGTAAAAATGTGCTCTACAAGTATAATATGAAATGTAATACATTCTGCTGTCATTTCTAACAACTTAGAATAAAAAATAAATTTGAAAAAAAAAAGAGAGAGAGATTAAGGAGTAGGTAGGAGCCACACAATGCCATACACACAAAAAAAGGAGAGAATATTAATTCAAAACAATGTTGAATAGAGTAGATTTCAAGAGGAAGATGGTAATGGTGGTGGTTGTATATTTCATTCAGCCATTTTATAGATTAAAAATGTCCATACATTTTGTCAAAATAGAGATTATTGCTCACCTTAACCCAATCAATCTTTAAAAAATTGGTTTTGTAGAAAACTCACTCAAGTGGATTGAAATGTAAATTGAATATGAGAAAAGTGCAAATAATATGAAAGCAAAGACAGATATTTGTGTTCTGTATCTTATAGTTGAAGTATAGTTAGGTAATCTCCAATTTATGAGCATATAAATTATTTTTGACATTCAGGTACCTGTACCCTTTACCATTTTCTCTTATTATCATCTATTTTGCATGCATTTCTAGAAATCATCATTGATATCTCATTTTTACTATTTACCAAAGTTTGCAAATTTGTGTAGCTAAAAGCAAAGAATATTTGGGTTGATTATTTGAGTTTTTATACATTTTTGTTTATTTTCTTTAAGAATATTTATTTATTTGCGTTAGTTGTACATGATGCGATGCGTTTATTTGTATGTGGTGCTGAGGATCGAACCCGGGCCACGCATGTGCTAGGCGAGCACTCTACCGCTGAGCCACAACCCCAGCCTGAATTAATTTATTTTCTAAGTTCTGCTACTTAGTCTAGGTGAAATAATAAGCACCCTAATGTAAGAGTGAAAATAAAGGGTAAATAGCTTCAGAACTTCCTGAAATATTAATGTAAATAAGCATGGGCTCCTCCAATAAAGTCTAGAAGCAGTTGATTTTGCACAAATTATCATGCATATCTATATTTGGCAGTATTTTCTACATTGTTTTGTAAACAAATGCTAGTAGGAAGTAAACATGTGTAAATCACCATTTGAAAAATTTTAGTGCACTTTTAGAGTAATGATAGGCTCATAGCAAAATTTAGCAGAAGATAGAGATCTCTCATATATCCCCTGCCTTTATATATGTATACCCCATTGTCAACAGCCACCATCAGAGTGGTGCATTTATTTCAACTGATGTACATACATTGACACATCATTGTCATTCAAAGTCTATATTTTACATTAGGGTTCTCTCTTGGTGGTATACATTCTCTGGGCTTGGAAAAAGACACAATGACATGTGGCTGCCATTACAGTACCATACAGTATATTTTCATTGTTATAAAGTTTGAGTTTACCCATTCATACTACATGAAACTCTTAGCTATTTTTATGCTTCACAGAAAATTTACTGATTAGCTTATTATAAATTCCTTTCATAAATGATTTAAAAAAGTCAGTGAACTGAGATTATCTTGTCATGTATTTTGAACCATTTGATTCCATGTTAGCATTTGTATATTTTCCCTGTAAATATACTTATTCTCTCAATGATTCACTGAATATGAATTAACATTACAATAAATTTTGTTAAAAAAGCATTAAAGTATTGCTTCTAATGTTTATGTTTTATGTGTTTTAGAGTATCTAATTTGTTGGGAGAACATGGCCCTCTAGGATCTGGGGCCTATAGATCTGTAGGTGAATGGCTAGAAGCAATCAAGATGGGCCGGTATACAGAGATTTTCATGGAAAATGGATACAGTTCAATGGACGCTGTGGCTCAGGTGACCTTGGAGTGAGTAATTTTTTTCTGATAATTTTTATGTAATTGCTGGGGCAAGAAAAATTGTTCAGAAACCAATTTGGATGAGAACAAGGGAAATCAGTTAACCTCTGTCCCCGTGTGTCAGTTTTCAAAGAAGCCTCATCTTTTTTAGCCTATATTGTTAACAACTGCATGGTTAATGCTTTTTGTGGCCAGTATCTTTGCTTCAAACAAATACCATTTGAATATTTGAATAATTGGAATAAGAGCTCCATTGCAAAGTACTGGTATTTTGTGTTGTGGAAAAGATGTTTTCTTGACAAATTTTTATACTGGTACCTATGTTATATGAATGTAAATACAAAACAAAACAAACTGTAAGCACAATTGGTATGGCTAATCCTACATAACAATAAAACATATTCCTAAATTTCAGTTCTCTACGATGAATATCCAGGTAACAACAGCTTAATCAAAGCTTCCCTGGCAGGAATCTCATTTAACGTCTAAGTGGTGCATCTTATATTCTTACAATCCAAGAATATCCTAGATCCTGCCTTCAATTTGTTATTTGGTACAATCTCAGTGGAACCAATTGTGCCCTTTTCTGTTTGCACGTTTAAGATAAAATTTATCAAATCTTATTAAATAAAAATCTCTAGAGTTAAATATAAAATTATTTAAGGTTGTAAGTTGTTTGTATTTCATTATATACTCTGTATGTGTAATTATTTTAGCCTACTTGTTATTTGTGAAAATTAACTGTCCTTATGGTGGTTCCATCTAGACTACATTAACATTAATAATGTTTTAACCTGTGAATATAATAACTTACATAAAATTACCTGCAAATTCAAAGGTTAAAATATTGTTGTAAGGATTAGAAAATGTTAGAATACTCTAAACCACTAAATCACTGTCTTTATTTCCTTATTTCCCATAATATAAACATTTTTGAACAGTTCTCTTCACATCTTTGCTGTTCTGGCATTCTTTAATTCATTAGATTCACTGCTCATCCACACAAAAGGTAACAGGGTACCATAATTTATCACTAATTAATGTCACCTTCCCAGCATTCTCTCACTTCATACCGAGAACTAAACTGACCTAAACTGCAGTCACTCAACACTCTGCTTGCATTCCTGACTCATTTAGTCCCATCCTCACTGTCACTGCCAGACCATGCCTACTTGATGACATGTATGCTTTGCCCATTATTCCTTTGGACATGTGTGCTATATTAAAAATAGTATACTGAAAAAATTATTGATTATTTAAAACTATTTTTACATGATTGCTATTTAATTTTTCAGTAAAAATGGTCATTTTAATTTATTAAAGTCATTGTCATTTTATATTAAAATGATACTGTAGGTATTTCTTCTACCCAATGTCGGATTACTTGTAAATATATAATAAAATTATTTGCATTAAACAATGTCTCTTTTTTATTAAGATAGCATATATTCTTATATGTATACACACACATATATGTATGTATAATTAGATCTACCTAGTTTTTATTTCTTTAGTCACTGAACTGTTGTAATCACAATGGTTTTCCACTAACTACTTGTGTTTTATTTCTTTGGGGCCCCCAAATATATGCTGAGTATGTATGCATTATAGTTTCACTTTTTCTTACTCTTTTCTATTTAGTTTCCTGTGTGCTCTTCATTGTGTATGTTTTCTTTCTCAAGTCCTAACAACCTCTTCTACTTATAATGGTTCTTCTCTACCTTGTTGCTTCTTGCTGTACAGTCTGATTCAGATATTTTGCCTTTTTATTATGTATCTGACCAAAATGGGAAGGTAAAACTAGGAGACTTAGTTTCAGAGAATGTTGGTCTTCTTATGTCAACTGCTTTAAATTCCTGGGACCCACATATTCCTTACTAGGTATTAGGCCTATAAATCCTAATTCCAGTTAAGCTGATTTCTTAGAGAATCTAGCAACACTAAATATATATTCTCTTCTTTACTGTACTTTTGAATCCACAGTTTTCCTAATCAGTAAGAAGATATTCATCAAGACAGTATGTTAAGTAACACACTAAATAAAGAGTAATCACTTACTTGTTAAGAATTTAAAAAACAAAAAAGATCATCTGTGTATTTTTCTTCATCTTCAAAAAAAAAAAAAAAAAGAAAGAAAGGAATAAAGAAAGAAACAAAATAATTATTAACAGGATTGGAAAAAAGGATTATCAACAAAAATCCAGGACAAGTCTCAAAATACCTGATAATGATTTTTCACACAGTCTCCAACAAATACATAATATTAATTTTATGAAGCCCATATAATACTATAATAAAATATTGTATGTAGAGTTATTGTCATGGCCTAATAGAAACTGAGAATGCAAGAATACATTCATAGCTCTTGTAAATGTTTAGAAAAAAATTTAAATCGACTTAAATAAAGCAAATGCTCAAACTGCCATGTATAAAAATTTGTTGCAATTGTTGACATCTAATTTCATAGTTGGTTTAGAACAAGAAGAGTTAAAACACAGTTTTTCAGAAACACATGCTTTGGTAAAAATTTACTGCATGAAGTTTTAATTTTATTTATTTATGGACTGTTTGCTAGTACATGTGTATATCTGTGAATGCAGAAAAATGAAGAATTTGGAGATTTTGGAGTCATTGTATGTTCTATGAAATAACTTTCAACCTTAGATGTTTCTGTGTGTTGGTCTGTGTGCCTATACCATGTTAATCAGTGTACAGTTTTCATATTTGAATAACTGTTGTGCAGTAATGACAAAAGCTATACTATCATATATAAGTGCACTGAGTTATTGTTGACAGGGAATTGTAAGCCTGAGGCAAGTTGCAAATTGAATCCAAAGATCTGAATTAAAGACAAAGTCACAGCTGCTTTTTTGACTTCTTGTCAGGCCAGTACTGTCAACTTTTGGTTATTCAGAAAATGTGCAAAATCCAATGAATTCAAATATTATGCCAATTGTGTACAAGCTGAAGGCATTCATGTTAGTACCAGTTCATAAAATGGAGTCTTAAAACATTAAAATAGTCGTGTTTCAAATTTAGAGCCAAAATTTGTGCAGGTTAAATCAATTAGATTTATTAAGTTATCAAGAAAGTCATTATGCATAAGTTAGTCTGTAAAATATATATGTATAGGAGAATTCAATATCTTCCGTGTTCTATGTTATTAATGCAAAAATCCAAGTCTAGTCCTCACTATGTATTACCTAATGAAACTGTTAATAGGCCATGATTAAATGTCCTTTTGCCAAATATAAATATGCTTACCTTGTATGGTAGCTATATAAATGATTATAAAAAAAATACCAAAAATGGACTATATAACAAAAATGTAAAAGAAGCTAAAAAACACTGAATTTTAGTGAATATTCATTAAGCTCTCTTCTCCCTTCTCCTATCAAGCCAATGTTGATGGGTCTAAATTCTAATAATATGGCTAAGAGGTATGTAAAGCAGAAAGGAGAAGAATGAGCAAGGAAAGGAAGCATCCACAAATGATTAATTTTACCCTGAATAATCAAGAGTTGGTTTCAATATCAGTTAGACACCTCTTATAATAATTTATTTTTTTCCTCTATAAAACAGTGGTTTTGCATTGTTTAAAATGTCATGAAAATAATGTTTGACAAGATGCTGAATTATAATCCCAACAATGGAATTTCATTCTATTAGCAGTTCTTCTAAAACTAATCATGGGTTGGCAGTAAAATACAAACTATTTTATATAAAAATACTATTCCTAACATATGTAAATAGGGCTTATTGTCATTAGAATTGGCCTTGGACATTACTTAAGATTACATGCGGTCTTCATGAAATTAATAGAATATTTAAAAAGGAGACACACTGAAATTACCTAGATATAAAAATATCTTACATAGAAAAACAAAATGAGAAAAATAGTGTATTATGCACCATTTCAAAATATTTCTTTCAAAAAACATTGTATATATGGCAGGAACTTCACCACTAAATGTAAAATATTTTATTTTTATCAATTTTTTGTCATTATTACTGCTAATCTAACCATTTAATATATGTATTAGATGGTAAAATGTTGGAAGTAGTAAAGAGCTTGAGACAAACCACCTACAATACTTTAGTAATACATTTATCAATATCAGAATAAAGGCATTTAACTTGTGATATAGGCAGTTTCTAATGACATTTCACTTCTCAAAGGTAGTATCTTTAGAAAAATATTTAAAGGGGTTTTTTAGAGAAACTAAGAATAACTTATAAGAATAAGTTAACGTGAATAAATAATCTTATATTTCTCTACCTTTTCACTGAAAATCATATTATATGGAGATATACGTACATTACATACCTCAAAATCATGCTATTTTTGTCCTTTATTTTGAAATCTTAAAATGACAAGTCTCCCGGGCATGGTGGCTCACGCCTGAAATTCTAGTGGTTGAGAAGGCTGAGGCAGAAGGATCACAAGGTCAAAGCCAGCCTCAGCAAAAGTGAGGTGCTAAGTAAATCAATGAGACCCTGTTTCTCAATAAAATATAAAATAGAGTGGTCGAATACCCCTGAGTTCAATCCCAGGTTACCCCCCCAAATAAAAAGACAAGTCTGATTTAAAGAAAAACAATAGCATCCCATTAAATACACACATTATTTAAGGCAATATGCAAAATGCAGTGTGATATTTTTGAACTCCATTTCTCCTATGAGGAGAGGGGAATAAAAAGAAGTGCAAAAAAGAGAGAAAGAGGCAAAGTGAAGGGAGACAATGAACTTTAGTGGTCTGACCATCCATATGCACCAGAACACCTCAAAGAATAAATTGATCTTAAATAAACTTTTATGCTTGGTTCACTGGAAAGATTAAAATGGATTTAACTAAAAATCTACATGTCTAAGAAAAAACAAATTTTACTTTCCTATAAACCCAAATACCATACCCATATTTACTAATCAAATTCAATTCCTCAAAACATTTACTCTTTAGCATCATTACATTTAAATAGTATAGTCTTTGTGTGACCAAGTCATTTCTAGAAAAAGAAGTCACATTTACATTTAATATAACAAGTTTAAGCAGTGGATAAAAAAATAAGTCAAACTGGAGATTTTATGTCATTCCAACCAAACAACCAGGAGTTGGAATATGGAACATATGCACACAAACTCCTTTCAAATTAAAGCTTTGTTATTGTATATAAAATGTTCATGATGTTTGAGTTGGAAAAATCTATAAATTATTTTTTCAGGTCAGTAAGAACTGTAATTGTTATTCTCAAAATATTATTTCTAATAATTAGTATAAAAAGTGTGAATTGTACAATTTAAGGGTATGCATATGTGTATTTAAATATATATTTATACTTTCCAGACTAGATTCACAAATATAACTTAGTATGAGATAGAACATATATTTTAAAACATCAATTCTAGTTCTAATTAATTTTCTTGTAGAACTTGATGGTTTTTAGGTTGTGAAATTTAAATTTAGTCCTTTTTCTCCTGACTTCCATCTGCACTATACTAGTGAACACCTATGAATAGCTATATCTATACAATTTTTCATGATTCATGAAACATGTGGAAACATAAGAATATTAATTAGCCCATAATGGAAAATGTCATGACATATAGATCCATTTACCATAGTTTCATCAAAGAAGTGATTTTTTTTATTAGATATCTTCTTTCTTGTAGAATTTTCAATATTTGATGTTACATGTACAAATTTATGATTTTACAAATGAATAAATTGCTACATTTTAGTTTGACATGGCTTTGTTCAAAATCATATTTAAGAACAATGAAAAATTATGAGTTTGGATTTTGTGATCAGTTTTGGTTCTATTCCTGCTATATACTGGCTGTGTCCTGTAGCTAAATGACTTAAATTCTCTAAGCCTGTGTTAACTAATCCATAAAGAGAAATTTTTAAAATAATCTATATCTTAGTGTTCAGTATTTTACTAACATAGAAGGAGATGAATATTAAGTGCTACCTTTTATGTTTATGTTTAGTGATACAATTCTCAACCAGGGGAGATTTTGCCACTCAGAACATTTGACAATGTCTGAAGGCATTTTCTTTTTTTACAACAAGGAAGGGTTGGTGTTGTTACAGTGCTTCTTGTATCTAGTGGGTGGAGTTGGATGCTGCTGAACATCCTATGATATGCAGGACAGCCCCCAAGAATACAGAAGCATCTAGCTCATGATATTATTAGGAGCAAAACAGAGAAATTCTCTTAAGTTGAAAAGAGACAATATTAAATTCAAGTTTTTTTTATTCTTAGTTTTTCACTACCTATTTATAGTCAATTTCATCATTGTACTAACAATAGTGATTTTGCTTCTAAGTAATATTTATTGACTCCTGAGTTTGAGATGATGATTCTCTTCACATCTATCATTATTTAACATTGTGCTTTGGCATCTTGTAACTGTAATAATATCTAAATTTAATACTTATATTCTAATAATAAATATATCTTCATCATAAGCATCAATAGCATTTAAGAAAAAATTTTTGGTTACTTGTCATTTCCTAAAACCTTCATAGGAAATCAAGAAACTATAAAGGGAAAAAAGAAACAAAATATATTATTTCAGAAAGCAATTTTTTGCAATATCAATATGGATGGAGCAAAGGCATCCTTTAATATTTATTCTCTGACAATTAAGAAAATCTTTTTGGTTTATTTGAAACTATTCAATTTTACCTATAATAATCTTAATATTGTTTTATCCTATTACATTCTAAGAAAATTTGAAATGAATACATTTACTGAAAGCAAAGATATTTCATTTTTAACATAATCTTTTCAAAAAAGTAATTTTATAACATGCCAAACATGTTTGTCATTTAACATTTTAAATTATTAATGCTCATTTTTCCTATACTTAATGCATATTACTTTCCAGCTATACCTGAATTACTACATTTGTCAAATACACACTTTATGGGAAAAGCATTCTTAAAATTTCTATGAACTAACATTTAAAAATCATGGGTGCATAGGCTCAAGGAGCTTTATAATATATCTAGCTAGTTTAGAAATATAAACATTTGTAATCTTCTTTGAATAATGTGCTTTTTTTTGAAAAACACATGAAAAGTATCTTGTTTGAAGGACTTTTTGATAGCATGTAATCTTCAGCTCTAAATTCCAGTAAAGTTTAGGTGTGATTTGATAAAGGAGAAATGCTTTGATATTTTGGGTTCAAAACAAAAATTAACATAAATTATTGTTACAAGAGCAATGTATTGATGATTATTCCCTAAGGATATCTATTATATGTAATTATTTTATAGAATGATTCATTTAAACCATTCAGTCTTCAACTACTTGGCAGTAGGATTTTAAACAATATTTTATGCTTCCTTTATTTCATGAAAAAAAAAAATGCACGTTATAGGTTCACATTTTTAAAACTGTTCAATGAAATAGAACCTTTCAAGTTCAATACATATTGGTAAGATGTGCAAATGTGTTTGTTCGCCACACTGTGCAGTTAAAAGTATGCTGTTTACCAAGAGGGGCAAGTATGTTTTGTATAATTGCCTATTATAAATACTTTATTGTCTGCAAACAGGTTTTTAGAGGTACAATTTCAGAGACTACCTTTGATAATTGGACCCTGAATGTCTAAGTTGGGACTGAAAGTAACTAGTTTCTGCAAGAAGTTTGCCCCAGCGTGAAATATTGAGGTGTGCTACAAATTGAATCAATACATACATCCAATGTGTGCTTTCTTCATGCAGGGATTTGAGACGGCTTGGAGTGACTCTTGTCGGTCACCAGAAGAAGATCATGAACAGCCTTCAAGAAATGAAGGTGCAGCTGGTGAATGGAATGGTGCCATTGTAACTTCTGCTAATTTCACTTCTTCCAGTGAATGATTCTGCACTTTGTAAACAGCCCTGAGATTTATTTTAACAAAAAAAAAAAAAAAAGGGGGGGGGGGAGGGAAAACAGTGATTTCTAAACCTTAGGAGAGCAATGTCTCATCCACAGAATTTGTAATCAGTGTTTTACTAAAATCTCCATATCTTTCTCTCAGTTTCTTCATTTTCATGAAGCAACAATGACCTTCAGAAAATAAGTACATAAATATTATCTTATGTTACATAAAAATCCTTACCACTACTTCTACAAAATTTTTACATGAAATATACATATATATAGCACCTTTATAGACTAAATTAAGGCAGCCCCTTTCAAAACTTCCAGAGATCTACTTGAAAGGAAAAGTCTTATAGCCATTCGTGGGCTAAGAAAAGCTGCAGTTTACTGAAGTTTACTTCAAGTCTTAATTGTCTACATAAGTGTATTGAAGAGCAATATGATTAGATTATTTCTTAAAACATATCTTCTTTTGTAATTTTAAAATGCTATTTACATGGTGTTAAGTTATAGAAACTAGTTTATGAACACATTGCTTGATTAAGGAAAAGTACAATACAGGGTGCGTATTTATTTTTCTGTGTTATAAAATTTACTTTTAGTTGCTCTTCTAGAGACTATTAGGTAATAAATGTGTATATATTGTATATTTTGCAATATATCTGGGAACTGATTTAAGTTGGAATTGTGTGAGTATGCTTGCACATGTGTGCATAATCATTCTGCTTGCATTTTTAATAGTGTCTCAATTTTAGCAACATGTAAGGACAAGTGTTCCAGAGTGTAATATGAAAAAGAAAAATAGGGAAGCAGTAAAACAAAATTTAACACAAGCTGGTGTCTCTTTTTCCCTCATGTGTCCAAGAGCTACTAATCTCTTTATTCACTAACGGGAAATGTCTATAAGATTAAATCCCCTTTGGCTTTTTAAAAACACTTTGTGATATCTGTGACAATGCCACTCTTCTCGCTATTAATCTTGCACCCCTGTAAGAAATTTCACCTTTCTGGATCCCAGAAAATATCTTGTCAAGCAAAGTTGACACCAAAGGGCAAATTTTCAGCAGGATGTAGAAGGATTTAACTGTGCTGGCTTCTGTTAATGTTGTTAAATCCAGGCACATAGCACTAAGCATCACCCTTAAGTGTTAATCTTTTGTAACCATTTCCATTGTGCTTCATTTCTAGACATTTTGATACTAAGGAAGCAATGACATGATGAAAAATACACATTTTTCCTTCAGAATTTTCTATATTTCAAGTTTTATTTGTTGATGGATGTTTATTAATTTGGTAATTTCATTTTGTATTCAGTTACTTGACATTGAATTTCTTTTGATGAACTGATCTGAAGTATTATTTAATTGGACTTATTTAGGGAATATAAGTCATATCCTCTGTATGTTTCATAAATATACCTGGTGAAGAAGGATAAATAAACCATGGTAAAATATATATAATTTATTAGAAAGCATACAAAACTGAGCTCCTTATGTAAACAAAAGTTTTGTATTATTGCACATTATTAAAATCATGGAATGGCACGTGCTCATTCAAGGAGCAGAGTACTTAAATTAGATATCACTTACTCATGATTGTCAATGGCAATAGTCAGTATGTCAGAGTAGCCTTTGCAATGGTGAAATCCATAGGATATGTACTTTTGTTAGATTAATTGTACTCTCTTTTTCCTAAGCACCTGTTTTACTTGAATGTTGGTATATATAAGAATAAACTTGTGGGGAATAACTTCTTTCTATCCTGCCCACCCTTTACTTAAGCCGTAACATAGCTTTTTATTAAGCACAAGAAAAAGCCAAAACAGCAACAAAAAAAAAAAAAAAAAAAAAAAAAAAAAGGGAGAGAGAAATGGTCTAAATAGTTTTCAAATTACATATTGAGTTCTATATCTATAGAGTACCATGGTTCCATACAAACTATGCTTTAATTATGCTCTGTTAGTTGGTGAAATTTCCAGAAAAGGTCGAGAATATTGCTTTGAGAAAGTCAAAAGTAAATAGACATTACCGTTATTAAAGATGCATTTGTTCATTTTAATACACAGAAATGTTGAATCTAAATCCTTTTGTACAAAATAATTGAAGATTGTGTCACAATACCCTGAATTTTGTAAAAATATATGAATCTAAGTGATAAAGTATCAATTGAGAAACTTCAAAGTAGGAAAAGACTTAATGATTGAAAAAGAAAGCTGTTATGCATTTTAGAACTGGTGGACAAGCCAATACTGTTTGGACATAAAAATGTTTCCAAAATTGTTTTCCAACTTTGTATTTTCAGAGCAAATTGGGATTTTGGGGTGGTGTATATTTAAGTGAACAGAAGTTACAATGTAGATTTATGCATTTTCACAAAGCAAGAATATATATTAATTTGGATAAAGTTTATTTTCCTCCTTTGCAATATTGGTGTTCATTCTGGAAAAAAAAATTCTAATTGAAAATTAAATAGCCCCACATAGCTTTCATTCATATCTCAAGTTGGTTGAGATTTTTTTTTAATGTTGATAGGATTTTAGAACAGATAAAGAGATTTTCAAATAGGATGTACTCTGCCCTCCAAAAGAGGAAAGAATACTTTTCTAAAATATTTGTTCACCACTGGATATGTCACCAATTGGAAAGTGCCAATCTCATCTATACCTGTGAGAAATAGAATGAGGAGAAGATGCAGCTTTTCTGAAATACAGTGAAGCTGTAACCCAGGGCAAGATTTGAAAATCTCAATTGTATGATTTTTATTCTGTTGAGTATTCATTTTGTCACCCATCAGATTACCAAAATTAAAGCATAGAATAGATAATTTTAGCATATACAATAGATTTGCCAAATAACACAAAATTTTATTGTATGTTAGGGCATAGTCTTTAGGGCATAGTCTTTCTCAGTGTTGTATTTTGAAAAGCAGGTATGTCCAGAGAGTTATTTTCATTTTACTGACACCTGTTGAAGTCACTCAATTACTACTTTTATCAGTAATAATTTGCTTCTAATCTTGTCATTTGTTCACATGTAATATGACACATAATCAAGTTGCTCTTTTTGAAATGTATTACTTGTATGTAAAAATGTAAAGATATTCATTGCCCATTTTAAAAAATGTTAATGTGCATGACTTCTTATTTCATGTATTTTATTCACCCACTCAGTGTTCTGAAATTTTAGGATCACTGTAAAATTATATCCCAGGTTAGGAGTTTAGCTCAGTACTAGAGTGCTTTGCCTAGCGTGTGCAAGGTCCTGGGTTTTATTCCCAATACTGAAAAAAAATTGTACCCCAATATTTTATGTAAACCTATGTGTGATCAGCATAATTTTAGAGTTGCCTAAACAACACAGAACATTCTTAATTCTGTTTTAAAAAGAGTTTTAACCAGTGTGCAATGGTGAAGCCACCACCTCATATCTCAAGTTTAAAATACAACGTTAATAATGCCAGTTGAGCACTAATGCATTTGCATGTCCTGCATTTAATTTCTGTGTGAAAGTAAAAGATTTTGAAACACAGTACTTTCTCCCATTTGAAGTGGGTTCTCAGAAGCACAAGTATAGATACTTACCTTTGGGAGGTTTTGTGGCTGTAATGGATAGCAAACACTATTGAGTCAGGTGTTAGAAATTTACCAGATGTATAATGTTGCATAGTAAAATAAGATTCTTTTCTCATTTTGTTTGTTCTAAAAATAAGAAAAAAGAAGAAAGCTAATTGTGATAGTAAACTGTATTTGTTTATGTCCTTCCAGATGTTTAGCTCAAAGTAAATAAAAAGTAGGTACAATATGGTGGTGATGACAGTGATGACAACGATGATGAATAAACAGAATCAAAATGCTAGCTTTATTTGAAATTGAATAACTAGAATAAGTCATCATTATTTTCAACTCTAACACAGCTGGTTACATTGAATATTTTTTCTCTATTATGATGTTAATTATATAGTAATGTATCAAAGAAATAGAAAAGAATTTTTTTCATTTCTTGTTCATTTATGAAAGTCTTTTCACATATAAATGACTGAATGTTCTTGTTCAGAATGACCATGTAATTATTGCTTAGAAGACACCAATTCGTTTTTAAAAAATCTGTTTATAATAATCAGAATCAAATGTTGCTTTTTCTTCTAAATGTTAATGGAAATAATTGAAGGTGCCCAAATTATGTCATGTTATTCCTGCTGGGGGCTTTATTATCCGAGGTTTGAGTGGTCAACATATTTGTGAATCTTTAGACTGCTGTAGTTTTGCAATTAATTATGTAAAAGTGTATAAATTCCACTTACAATAGTCTGAGAATAAACTTAGACTCAGTCATTTGTTGATATTTTTATCAAAATATCTTAGTTTCAGGCAGGTGAGAGCAGCTGCATAGCATATTTTTTCCTGTGATAGGCATCATGATATCTGAAGTCCCTGTCTCAGAGTTAATTCAAAGAAGGATTAGCATTTCTGTATTTCTTTTCCCATTTGAAGCTCTATGTGCTTTTGGTTTGTGTACATGTTTTTGTAGTGTAAGATATGAGATTTTATATTTTTTCAGAAAATAAAAAACCCTTTGAATACAGTTAAATCCGACTGTCATGCTTGACCCTCTCCCAATACTTTAAATTTACAATCTTTGTATAATGATTCCAGTTAATTCTAATAAAAATGTTTGAATATCCTATGCCATATATTTAAAAGGCCACCAGGACCCATTTTTTTACAAAGAGATTTCCACGAATGTTTGCATTTGAATGATTTTTGCAAGTTGAGATTATAGAGATTATATATATAATTATATATAGAGAGAGAGATTATAGAATATGAACTTTCTATGTCTACTCCTAATTAAAAGTTATTTGTGACAGTATAATACGATGATATTAACTAGGAAAAAGAAAAAGAAAAAGAAAAACCAGCCAACTTTGTGCAGTATCTACAAAGAAGACCTTTTATTGACCTGCATCAGCCTCTGTCCTTCTCATCCCCATGCAGCTGCTATGCTACAAGGAGAGGAGTTGCTTAACCAAGGAAGCATATTATTAAGTATAAACCCTCCCTGCTTCTTATAAGTATTATATCATACAGATCTCTTTTTGTAAAACGCATAGCAAAAAATCTGCTGCATTCAAGGAAATAAATCACTTTTGCAGTCTTTGCATCATAATAAAGTGATATCACTGTGCCCATGGAAATAATCCATAATTCCTTTGCCTGTGCATAAAACCCAGTTTACTAAGAATACTATTTAATCTTTTAGTGAATAGTCTCATACAAATATTTCAGAGTACTTTGTCTCCAAGTAGAAATTCTTGCTCCTGCTTTGATACAGAAGTAGAGATTGTATAAAAAAAGAAATTTCCCCCCAATCCTGTATTTGCTCTTGACCAGATAGGACAGTAGGGTGGCAAAAAAAAAAAAAAAAAAAAAAAAAAAAAAAAAAAGTTAAAATTTAATGAAAATGCACCATTCTGTATTCAAATTTTCACACCTACCTTTGAAATATGCATATTATTGCTTCCTTTTACTGATGATTAAACAGAGGCTCGAAGCTGTTAAGAAATTGCCCAAGACCTGACTACTCTTCAAAGGTAGAATGAAACCCATGTTTATTTCATAGTAAACCCATGAAAATTTTACCACATTACTCAGACTCCACATTGTTAATCATGCTATTGAGACAACAGATTCATTTATGTCACCTTCTAAATTAAATGACACAAGAACTGAGAGGCATTGAAAGAAAGATTAGCTGCACATTTTCATGAAGCAAAGTGTAAATCTTGGGGTCAAAACCAGAATCTGAGTAATCACAGTCTAACATGTTTAGTTTTGGAAATAAGTCAGACTTTGGTAATCAAAAACAATTTATCTGATTTGTTATTCTACCACTGAGTAGCAGACCAAAGTAATTCATTTTTTTGTAGTATAGGTCATGGTTTTCGTAGCAACTACAAAACTAACATTGTTTTGCAAGTTCCTACAAGCTCAGAAAATTGCAAAAAAAAAAAAAAAATCGTTACTTATTTCTAGCTGTAGTATCTGAACTTCACTTATAGAACTGTGAAGTGTATGGGCAATTTGCTACCTAGTTGTTGCTAAACCCAGAGTAAAATAAATAAGTTGATATTTATGAAAATTCAAAATAAGCATTCAAATCAGAGTTATATACAAAATATTAAATATAGTTTTATGTTATTAGTAGATTAAAAATAATAAACTATATAAAGCTTTCAGAAATGCTGAAATATAGATTTATTTCAGAGCAAGAGTTATTTGCACTTTAATCTTCCCTATACATATATTTAAGTTGTTTATGAAAAATATCAAATTTACTACAATTATACTCAATTTGAAGTTTCTATGTACTTTCAAGTTAAAGAAAGTAAAAATTAAGAAGTGCATGCAATTTCACAATATTGGGTTTCTAAACAAAACTAAAAATGTTTCTATTTATTAGCTTTTTATTACTATTTTATTTTAATAAAATTTAACATCAAATCCCAAGCAAAAGATGGCACTGTATAATAAGAGTTTCAAGTTTAGCCTAGTCCTAATGCTTTTCTCAGTTGTCTGACAATTAGAAATATAGGTGTCTTATACTCTAACTTTACTTAAAAATTATTCAATCTTTTAGGTTGCTTTATGTTTGATTTTTTAAAAAAAATACATTATAGCTGGGCATGGTGGTGCATGCCTGTAATCCCAGTGACTCCAGAGGCTGAGGCAGGAGGACTGCATGTTCAAAGCCAGACTCAACTACTTAGTGAGACCCTCATCAATGTAAGATTAAAAGGACTGGAAATGTTGCTCAGTGGTTAAGTGATCCTAGGTTTAATCCCCAGTAAAGCAAAAGTACCAACTCAAAAGAAAGGAGTTGCAACTCAGAAAAATATGTTAGAGGCAATTTTTGTGTTTTTTCTTAAAATGCCCTATCAGATTCCTCACACTGGACTGATGGCTTTCCTGGCTACAGAATTCTAAGTTATGGGGTTTTTTTCTTTCACAACTTTTAGGGCATTTTGGGGGAAAGGGTGGGGGGGGGTTGTTTGTTTGTTTGGGGTTGTTGTTGTTGTTGTTGTTATCCATTGTTTCTTGACACTTTAATTTTCCTTTCTACCTCAGTGATCTTTTTTCTTTTACTGGAAATTTACAGGAACTTTACCTCTAACACCTACCCCACTATCTTGTTTTACCTGCCACTTACTTGGTGAATCCTCAATTTAAAGACAAAAATCCACAGTTCAGGGAAATTTTCTACTTTTTCTTTTATTAACTTCTTCTATAGCTCTTTTCTTTCCATTATGAGCTTCTAATGTCCAGATGTTGGATCTTCTAAATTTATATTTTCCATATCTTTATATCTGAACTTTTTTCCTGTAACCTTAACCTTAACTGAAGGTCAGGCTCCATCTATCCACTTTCAGATAGTAAAATATTACTTTCTTAAGGCAGTTTTGATTTTCTGGATTTCTACCTCTTGCTATATTTGCTGAAATACTTACAATTTCTCTGGGCTCTACTTATATCTCTTCCAGATTATAAGGTTGCATGCACTCTGTCATTCTCATTGCCACTCTTTTTTGGTAAGAAACAAAAATAAAATACTTTGTTAAATTAATGGTGAAAGTTAAAGCAGAAGAAAAGAATGCTATTACCTAGTCTTCCTCTGTCATTGAGCCCATTGTGGAGACTCCGGTTTCCTAATGCTCTTTCTTTAAATAAAAATCTGATAAATGCAAATTAAGATTTCTATTTCAGCAAAAAAGACCATAGCAATTACCAATAATACTTTTGTTTGTGAGTGCAATTTTCTGTATACAGTGAGCAGTGGTCTATGCAAAACAAAACAAAACAGAAGCTTATTTTGTTTGTCCATTGTTTTATGAAGATAGATTCAAAATCATTTATTTATTTCATTTTAAATGGCATGGACTTAGAAATAATTTTCTTTTCTTTTCTTTCTTTCTTTTTTTTTTTTTTTTTCCTAGAATTTCACTTTGAAAAACTTTACAGACTCAAAAAAGAAAAGGGAACTTCCAAACAAGTGGAACATAAAGCTTATGGGGAAGGTTATTGTTTGTCTGTTACACCATAATCTCCCCCTGCGTCCTCCCCCTCTGTCCTCTCAGACTCCAGAGAAAAATTAATAAAAAATCTGATCTAATTAAATGAAATTAAAGATAAAACCCTCATCAGTGTTCCTAAACAAATTGGCACATTAAGATTCACTCCAAAAATATTCTAAACTTCCACTGTAGGAACAAGATTGGTGCATATTGCAGAATACACTGATACTTTAAAATTGGGTCTTGTATTATTTGGAAGGAATAAATTAGGATAAAGTTTTGAGGGTTCTTGTTATTGGGCCACCTGGCATTCTTATTATTCTGAAGCAAATGGTTCCCAAACGGTATTACATAGTAGAAAGCCTATACAACATTATGTTGTGAACTTGCCAAAAGTTTCCATGTTATAACATACACAGAAATCTTTTAGCATGTATTTGATGCTAGAGATGAAATGATTTTTTTTGACAATAAGGCCTAATGTACTTGGCAAAGACAAAATTTTATATAAAAATAAATTTTTCAAGAATTACATGAAAGAAGCTTATTCTCCTTTAAATAATAATAATTAAAAAATACTTTAGACTGCTAGAGACCTACTATCTATCTCAGTTCTGATTATTTCTACATATGGTACTTGAAAAAGTTCTACAGTACCTCCTTATATTTCTTAAAGGATTTTCTGATTTGATTCTCAAAGGGATTCTGTCAATCAGAACACGAGCTCTTGTCTTCCTTTTATGGATTTGGAAACTAAAATTCAATGGTACTGACAATGAAAATCATGGTTCTGTTCAGCTGACAGTCTAAAAAAAAGTTTCAAGACTTGTAAAAGTCTTCCTTTAACCTAGTAACTAAAGCTAATGGTAAATAGCAATAATACAAACATTTGTTAAATGCCCAGATCTTCCCAATTCAGCAGTGATTTCATTCACATACATTTTCATCCCATCCTCACAACATTACTCTTTTTTAATTTTTTTTAGTTGTAGTTGGACACAATACATTTATTTTGTTTATTTATTTCTATGTGGTGCTGAGGATCTAACCCAGGGCCTCACCTGTGCTAGGTGGTGCTCTACCACTGAGCCACAACCCCAGCCCCACTTTACTCTTACTGATAGGTTAATTTTGGTTTTCTTTTCAACAAAGTTAGAAACAGATACACTTCAGAGACAAAGCGATTTTCCTCAGATCACATAGCTCATGAACATATCTCATCTTTCCAAATTAACCCTTCTTCCCCTGAGTTCCAGATAATGTCCTCCTTCCCGAATTAGAAATTGTTCTATGAGTTGTCCCTGTTTGAGAATATCCTCAACTGTCAGTCTCCATGGCTCCTTTCTCTTTATCTTTTGCAGCTTCATGGTTCTTGATTCTTTTGATCCAGTTTGTCATATGCTACTCTGTCTCTTGCTACTGGGTGTGTGAACTCAGGCAAGACATTGAACCAATCTGCACTCAGGTACCTTGTCTCTCTTCTGAAAAATCTGGCTGTTATAAGAACATATACATAGGAAATTTGGATATAATACTAGGGCATAGCAATTCTCTAGTAAATGTTATTTATTTTGACACTGTAATCTATATTTCTTTAGTGCCAAAACATATTAAAGAGTTACCTTCACTTTTCATCTTTTTTCTCACTTTACTGAATCTTTCCTCTCCTTAACATTATTTTAACTTAACAGCATCAATAATTTCCAAACTAAGATTTTAAAAAAGTTTAGCAAATAATATAGCTGTCAGTCCATTTGTGTTAATATAACCAAATACTGAATGCAGGGTGATTGATAAGTACTGGGTAATTTATAAAAGAAAAAAAAATAGATCTTTATTTGGCTGAGAGTAGTGTAGGCTGAAATATCTGAGATCAAGAGGCCACGTGTGCTGAGGGCCTTCCTGCTGTGTCTTAACATGATGGAAGCAAAGGGCAAAGAACAAGTGTAGGATAAAGTGGGATAGAGCCAGAGTGCACCCTTTTATTAGGAGATCATATCTGTAATAACTAATCCTTTCCCAGGATAATTAATCAATTTGTGAGGGTAGAGCCCTCATGACCTAATCACCTCTTAAAGGCCCACCTCACAATATTACTGAGTTAAGGATTAAGTTTCTGGGCTGGGAATATAGCTCAGTTGATAGAGTGCTTGCCTTACATACCAGGCTCTGGATTCAATCCCTAGCACCACAAATGCACACCACACACAAACACACACACACACACACACACACACACACACACAATGATTAAATTTCTAACACAGGGACCTTGGCCAAGCTTGTTTTGCACACCACTCTGTTGCCGGGGTCCAACCCTAGCAGGGTCGGGGGTCTTTCTGGTCTGGAAGTCCTAACTGCAAGACAGCGTCGGCAATGGATGGACAGCAACCACACAGACACACAGGCTAGTGTAGAACGCTGCCAAGTTTATTGAGTTTACATACCGTTTTTATACATTTCTTAAAGTATAACCTGCCAAGAATGTGGTTAACATAAGACCCATAGAATTCTTTGTACAGAACAGGCTTATTAGGAAATGTGATTGTATGAGATAATAACACCCCCACCACATCCCCTGCTATTGTTCTAATTTTAATGTCTAAATTTATGAACTTAATCAATACTAAAATCAGCAAAGTTAATCTTAAGTTTCTGTTTCATCATAAATGCCCTTTATATAATTTATTACCTAGTGCTTAACTGTGGTAAACGTGTTAGACTCTTAACTCTACTCTTGTCTAAATTAGCCTAAGTTAATCTTTAAGTTCGGGCTTGCAAGAGGGCAGTGGCTTTAGTGGTTCTTATGGTCAATTTCTTTGTAGAGATCTGTTATATTGTTTAGCAAAGCTAATCTTACTAGAGCAGGATTGCAGGCACCAAAAGAACTTTTCCCCATGGGGTCTCAGTAGTAGGAAGCACTATAATTTTATTCTGTCTCTGATTACTAACAATAAGACTATGTGCTTTTTGCATACTCATGACTGGAGAAACAGGTGGCTCTGTGACTGTTCCCACATATAACAATACATGTTTATAACAATCACTCCAGGAAGAAGACACATCACACAGTGGCAGAAGATTATTTACTGTCTGTGGTAGGGAAGGGGTCATGGTTTCTAATATTTTATTAATATTTTTAGAAAATACCGTAGCATTCTTTCCACCCTCAGTGATCAACACCAGAGAATAGTATGAGTAATATATTATTAGGAAAATAGTGCAAAAAAGGCACCAGAGCCCAGAGGCATACATCTGGCATTTTCCCGAGATGATGAGTCCTTGCAAACATCATTCTTCCAGTGGATCCTTGTCAAACACTGGTTGGGTTGCCAGGTGCCCCCGCACTCTGTCTTACTCTCTCCTTTTCTAGATAAAAGAAACAACCCAAATATCTTTCCTTTAAAAAATAATGTCCATCTCTAAAATAGAGAGGTTATTTTAAAATTATAATTATAGTTTTGTCACACTATCTAAAAATTCACAAATTTTATAAATATCTACAATTAGTATTCACCTGCTTTTTCACATTTTTTTTCTTTTGAATCAGTATCCAAATAAAGACTGTTAATTTAATCTCTCTTCCTTCTTAATCTTTTTCTTTCTCTTTCTCCTCCCCTTTTCTTTCCTGGTGCAACTTGGTTTTTGAAGATATCAAATAGTTAGTTGAGTAATTAATTATGTTGTTCTTGAGCATGTTTCTGTATTCAGATTATCATTTCTGGTAAATTAGAAAATGGATTCAGAGGTTGAATTGAATTTAGGTTTGATTTTTTTTAAAGAATACTTCATAGATACTTTTGTACACTTCTATCAGGGTACACAATCTGGGCGAATCCCTCTACTATTGATTGTCTATCATTGACAAATCATCATTCATTAAAAATTTCAAAATGATGATTTTTCATCATTCTTTCTTCATTTAATTGTCACACTATTTTTATGAAATCTAATTTGTTTATCAACTATTTAGTTACATGATGATAGAGTTTACTTAAAAAAGCACAAGTATATAAGCAGCCTATTTTCTATCGTTATTAAAAATAGCCAAATGTTCAAATTCCTTTATCGTTAGCCCTTTGGCTTACTCCCATATTGTATTGCACTTCTTTCCTCAATTCCTCTACTCTCATTTTGACTAATCTCTTAACATAATTAAGTCCTTTAGACATTATACCTACTTATAAGTACCCCCCCCATTTTCTGATTTGCTTACTTCTCTGACCATTTATTGTCATCCTTTCCACTAGGTTTTAATCTTCTGCTTTTTTTTTAAATGCTTATATTGTGAGGATATATCTTCCCATACTCAATTTTCAGTGCTGTTCTTTCTTTCTTTCTTTCTTTCTTTCTTTCTTTCTTTCTTTCTTTCTTTCTTTCTTTCTTTCTTTTTTAATAAAATATTGTTCCATTTGTGTAACTTCTTACTGAACATCTCTGTTTGGCTATATTCTATGCATTTTTGAATCAGCATACTCAAAACTGTCCTCCTTATCTTGAACACAACATATGTCTCCTCCCATATTTCTTAAAAATTAATAGTAATATACAATAAACCAAGATAGATATCCAAAATTTTATTTTAAATTATCTTTGCCTTCACCTCTGTTAAAACTTATCATAAAATTTCACTAATTTCGAAGTGAAAGTGTTTCTCAGATATATTACTGACAAATGTTCAAAAGTAAGAAAAAGTCAAAAGTAGCACTGGATAGAAAGATGAGCTTAAAAAATAAATTTATTGTCAGGAACCAAAGAAACATGCATGTTGGATAAGTTTATTTTATGCATTTCTAGAGCGGAAATTTAATAAAAATATGAGACTCTTGGGACGTCAATTATACACAGTATACAACATATTTTATCCAATTTTTTTTCAAGAAGTATAATCATTTTTATCATGAAAGTAGAAATTAGAAAGCATGTGGTTGACTGATCCTTTGTTCAAATAAATACATATACCCCATAGAGAAGGTTCTCTGAGCCATGTCAGCAAATAAATTGCATTAGATTATGCTGAAAATCTTTTTTTACAAAGATAGAATTTTAGTCACAGTCATTTTATAGTTTAAGACCTGAAGGGTTTCCACTCTGATATAAGGATAGAAGAAAGCAATTCATTACATGCTCTGCAGAGTGGTAACAGAATTAACCATATCAGGTAAGTAAAACACATCACACAACAACAAATAACTTGGCTTTAATCATACTTTTATCTTCTATAAATAAATGCAATTATGATGAATATTAATCTCAAGGAAAATGTATTCAAAATGCAATGCCTGTGTTTTCTTTAGGACAAGTGGGTTGCAAACTCCTCAGTCCTTTGCTCAGCTAGTGCTAAGAAAAAGGTGAGGAATTATGTTCTAATTTTGCAGTAAAACCTTGCTCTTTATCAGGATTTACTGAATATCCCTCATGATTAATCATGAACTTCCCCTTCATGGCCTGTCAGAACACATGGTACTGATTTTTCATAATGTAAAGAAAGTTTCTAGAAAAGTGCAGTATCTTGCTCTTTAGAGAAGATTTTTTAAAAAAATGCTTCTTTTTCTTTAAAGGAGTAGTCTCAAGGTCAAAGTCAAATAGGTTTTGAAATCCTGCCTATTTAGTGCACACTTACAACTTCACAAAACATCCTAAAAATACAAAGGCTTAACTAAATTTAGTTCAATGATTCCCCAAATGTTTGACTGTAGGACACTGTTAGCTCATAGCAATTATTACTACTGTCACAAGGTTGGTTCTCAGTGGAGGCCATCCATGTGAGCACTTCTCTAGTTAACTCTAAGGATGCTTTGTTTCCCCAACCAGTCACTTAGGGAAATATTGGTAAAAAGAAGCCTACTCTTAGTTTATCTGTGTCAGTGAAATACACCTGCATAATGATTCATTCCTTGTTATGCCTGGTTTTAATGAGGACCTGTGCCACAGCACAAATATGGGAATATGGATGGGTTGGGTAGGCCCTAAAACCATAAATATTAATTACTCAAATATACCCTCTTTGGAACATGTATTTTATATATTTCTGATGTCTAGAATACAGCCTTAAATGGATATCTTACTGAATAAAATGTTAAAAGAACAATGGAACCATGAACTTATTAATCTCAGAAATAATAAATCTATAATTTGGTGTAAATTTCATAAACATATACAAATATGTTAAATCAATAGACTAGGAGAGGAAGAATAGGATAAGAGAGTTTGAGGGAAAACAAATGTGTAACAAACAGCTGTGGATAGAATAAGTATCTCAGTAGAAAAATACATAGACATATGCAGTTATACACACATATGTACATACATTTTGTTAGATTTTAAGGATATTATGTGTTATGTGAAAAAAAAAAGAAGCATTAAAAGTAGGACCACAAGTACATAGGCCCCGGAGAAATGGAAAATGAATGAATGTTTTAAAAAACCTGTGGCAATTTTAAATAGATATTTATGGAGAAATGTTACAAACCAAAAGTCTTAAAGTAGGCCATTATTAAGTTATTTAACATTGTTTAACATGCAGAAATGATAGCCTTAGGGAACTGGGAATCCCTGCATTACTTCAAAAGTTGTTTACATATATTTTGGAAGAAAAGGAATCATTAAATTCCCACGGGACCATCTAAAAACAAAATGTTAGAAATCATTGACTTATAAAATATTCTGTGGAAAGCCAGTGACTTCTTGTACCACTAAGCAAACAGTTTGCAATAGGACTGTTCTACTATTTCAACATTCCCCCCCCCCAGTTTAATCTGAGTCATAAGGAATCATCCTAAATTATTATTTTTAAAAGATAAACTCCATTGTTGCTCTTATCCAATAGATAAAAGATTGTGATGATAATAATTCGTAAAAATAAATTGGCATCTAGAAATAATCTGATTTCTACTTTTTATCAACTAAGTAGAAAAGGGTTAAACACTAAACAAAATCTTCTATGTAGCTAAGACAATAATATCATACTAAACAACTTTAAAAAATATTAAGAAGTCACTTAACTCTTAGACAATATTCATATCAAAATTTAATTATGTAAAATTTATAGGTCCTCAAGGATTATCCCCAGGTGTCGCTATATGCCTTTATTACTTCAGTGGCTGTAATTCATAAGGCTTTTACTTAAATAAAATTCCTGTTACTAACTTTTATGTTTTCACTGATCAGACCAGTGTTAATGGTTTCTATGAATTTTCAACACCCATTTATTCATGTTCTCATTCCTTTAAGCACCCATTTTGCTTGGTATTCAAGATGCAGAACATGTGCTCTGGAATCCTATGGATATGGTTCAAATTCCAGCTCTGTCACTTACTAGCTTTGTGACTCATGGTAGGTCAGTATACATCTCTATGCCTCAACTTCATTATCTGCAATCATCTGAAATGTGGACAATATTAAATTTACTCTAAGAATCTTACTTATGACATAATCTCTGTTATTGTCTATGGACCTTTAAGCTATTTTGTAACTTTGGACCATTGCATTGCTATTTCCTATATATTTTTTCTTTCTTTTTTATTTATAATAGTAGTATGTATTACAATTCATAATGCACATATATAGCATCTTTTTACATACAACTGTTTGTATACAAAGTATTTCCTATATTGATGAATACTATTCCTCAGCTTAGTATATGGCTTGTATTTCCTGTCTGTATAGCCTCTGATTAAAGATGGATGTCTTGATTATCATTCTTTGATGATAATCAAAGCACCACATAATAGTACATGCAATGTGGCCCAATGAATATTAGGCTTTCTGCACTCAGATTTAATAATCTTCCCATAATAAAGAAGAGCAAATAAATAGCAGAGTAATGAAAATGGGTGTTCTTCACATTAATTTTCCAAAAAGGTGGAATTTTTGTTGGATACTTTTCCAAGACTATGACAGAAATGTAGAGAGAAGAGGCAAATTCAGTTCTTTGCACTCACTGTTGATGAGGTTATTATTACGTATTTCTAGGATGAAATCTCTGTCCTCAATAAAGCTACAATCCTGAGCCAGGCGTGGTGGCGCATGCCTGTACTCCCAGCACTTGGGAGGCTGAGGCAGGAGGATGCGAGTTCAAAGCCAGCCTCAGCAATGGCGAGGCACTTAGCAACTCAGTGAGACCCAGTCTCTAATAAAATACAAAAAAAGGGCTGGGATGTGGCTCAGTGGTCGAGCACCCCTGAGTTCAATCCCTGGTACCAAAAAAATAAATAAATAAATAAATAAATAAATAAATAAATAAAGCTACAATCCAGCTGGGTTGGGTATACAGTAAAGAAATTAAGCACAGTAAAACAGGATGATTCAGGAGCAAGTAAAATGGAATGAGCAATCTCTGATGGCTAAGAAAGGCTTCTTCGTGGAGATTACATTCTAGAGGTATAATGTTCTATGTGGTAATCTGAAGGAGCCCTAATTAGGAAGGGCTGTTGCAGCTAGCTGGAAGCCATAAGTTCCACCTGATATGTATGTGACGCACCTGTAGGCACCCGCAAAGCTGAAGGTATATAACCGGGTGAAAGCGGTCCGAGTGAGGAGAACGAATTCATTCGGTCAGTCGGGCAGTCACTTGGTCGGTCAGAAGAATCAGAGCGGCCAGAACGTAGGCAGAGCGGTTACAGAAGAGAAACCAGATAGAAGACAGAAGAGAAACCAGATAGAAGAAGTAATGACTGGTCAGAGTTAGGCCGAGGCTCCTGAGGAAGACAGAAAACAGAAGAAAGAAGAAGGAAGAAAGAAAGAGAGAAGCAAGAAGCTCTAAAAAATAATCTTTCTCTAAGCTCTATCTTTCTTTCTCTCTAAGACTCTAAGCTAAGAAGAAGCTCTATCTTTCTTTCTAAGACTCTAAGCTAAGAAGACAAGAAGGAAAAGCTCGCTTTAATCTTTCTCTCTAAAAATCTTTCTTTCCCTCTCTAAAGAAGAAGGAAGAAAGAAAGAGAGAGAAGAAAGAAGCTCTAGTCTTTCTCTAAGCTAAGCTCTATCTTTCTTTCTCTCTAAGACTCTAAGCTAAGAAGAAGCTCTATCTTTCTTTCTCTCTAAGACTCAAAGCTCTAAGAAGAAAAAAATAATCTTTCTCTAAGCTCTCTAAGAAAGTAGAAGTAAAAGTAGTAAAAGCTTCACTCTGCCTCCGAGAGTTTTTCCTCCCGGTTTTCGGTACCAGGCAGCTTACAGTAATCCTTTTGTTATGTGTTTCTATTTAACTTTAAGTTTAAACAATTAGAATCAAATAATTTTAAAGTTCAATTCTTCCCTGTCAGTAGCCACAGTCCAATTGCTCAATAGTCACTTGTAGCTATAGCTATTCTATTGTGCATCACCAATTTAGAATATGTCAGAATGGCAGACAGTTCTATTGGACAGCACTCATCTAGAAGACAGATTGTCTTACGTGGTATTCTGTGTGAGGTGAAGGATATCTTACAGCAAGAATAGGGACAAGAAAACCAACTAGGATAGAGTAAGTGGGGTAGATGAGAATTGCCTAAACTAAGAAAATATTGGGGTTAACATGGGTTGGTAAGTTAATAGAGTTCTATTTTAAAAACTGAAGAAGCCTAACATTAATATCCATGGGACACGTGAATGAGTTCATGACATGTGGTCAGGAGAAAAGAAAGATGAGTTCAAAATTTCTGGCTTGAGTGACTTAAGAAGCCACTTACCGTCGTCAGAAAATACAAGCGGTTGTCTTGTGGAAGTTGAGCTTCAGCAAACCTAGCCTGGTTCTTTTCATGTTTGGTTTTCTGTGCAAAGGCAAAAACCAAGCCTCACATCTTTTCTGGAGCTGGTAGATTTCAGCTGTTTCCAGTGCCTATTCAAATAAGAAATACCTGCCCACCCTAATAAAGCTTAGTATGTAGCTCAGTGCAGTTGCACTCTATATCTGGGAAAGAAATGCTTCTCTCAAAAAAAGCAACACAACTTTTATTGGCAAAACTCTGACTCAAAAGGCATGGATATCAATCTGCATTAAAAAAAAAAAAAAAAACACTGAACTTAGAAGTATAAAACTCTATTACTAGATTTATTTTTTTATTTGATGAATGCATCTGAAATTAAAGGGACAATTCTTCAGACATTTCCAGTGTTCTAGGATAAAATAGGAAAAAAAATCTCAAAAAATGAAGGAGAAGGGAGATTTAAGAACTCTACATTTTAGAAGACAGGAAATGGTTTCCAGCACTGAAGTGATCCCCCACCCTGCCTGTTTCTACAAGTCTTATTATCAAAGTCATGGGAGTTTCATTCATAACTCTACAACTAACATAAGCAAATCACTAAGAATTCTTGCTAAAGTACTGGAGAATGATTGAAGGATATAGAACAAAATAACAAGTCCTATAGGCACTAACCAATCACTTTCCCCCTCCCACATCCTAATTGGTATTCACTAACCAATCACTTTCCCCCTCCCACATCCTAATTGGTATTCCCTGAAATCAGTGTATGATGCAAGAGGTCTATTTGGGAGGAAACCTCAGAAAGCAAGAGCGGGGAAAGAGAGAGGAAAAAAGCAAAGCGTGGTAATTCTCTGAAAACCAAGGATTCATTTTACCAGGATTTCTCAGAGGCTTTGAGGGTGTCTTTCAGAAATAAGAATCATTAGGTGAAGAAACCATTAATTTGTCCACTAGTTTCCAGCCCACATTGATTGAAAATTAACCTCAGGGCTTATCAACAAACTTTCATGCTCTCCTTGAACAGGGTTTGCAAGTTCTGAAGGAGAAAAATAAAGATACATGGCAGTGAAGGTGTGTTCTTAGCATAAGTCAGACCTATCCACTAAGACTGAAGGGCATAAACCACAGCGGGACCGCCTTGTAGTAAAAGGGGAGGGGAGTTATTGGAAGGGAGAAGGGGAGAAAGAGAGAAAGGGAAAGGAGAGGGGAAAGGGAAAGGGGAGAGCTGGTGAGAAGATGGCGGCCAAAGAGAGAGAGAGAGAAGAGAGAGAGAGAGAGAGAGAGAGAGAGAGAGCATTCTGGACTGGCCAGGGCTTAAGTACAGAGGGGCGGGAGCGTGACTTGTATGGTCTGGATTGGCTCAGAAAGGGAAATCCCGCCCTGGGGTGAATTCCCGCAAGAGGCGAGTATTGCCAGGATCTGGAAGGGTGGGGACTTGAAGCCCGCCAAATGTGGATTCTCATCAGAGATGAGCACTTCTGGGAAGGCACCTGGGGGTATGGCCTGATGGCATGAATTTTATCTAAGAAAGGCTATACATTAAAACCAGAGTCAGGTCAAAGGAGTGTAATCTAGAACTCCACAAATGCTTGATGCAGTCCAATTCTTGTACTATTCAAATCCTCTTGGGCTTTATATTAAGTCCATCCTTTAAGGCAGAGGCAGCCTCATTACCCTGTGACCTGTGTAGTCTTATAGAAACCATACTCACTAGGGCTTGATGCTTGGGTTTTAATGCTCAGCAGTTGACATCTTGAAATTTTAAAAAATTTTATGTCTGAATTTTAATTTTTCAAGTGGAATCTGATATAATAATGAAGCATGTGTCAGCTGGGGTACCAGAGGAGACAGGGGACAAGGGTACTGCAAGTCTTGGATCTTACACAATTCTACCTTCCCACTTCCTCCCTGGGAAGGGTTCTAGACTTTTCCCTGTGCACTAGCACTGAAGGTGCCTGTTTCCTCCTAACCATGTCTATAGACCAGTGCTGCTAACTTGCACTTCCCAGAAGTAACCAGGTTGCCTTAATGTGGGGAGGCCTGTGTACTATCCTCTGGTTTGCCACCAGCAATAGCTTGAAAAGAGGTGCAGGGAGGGTTGTCATTGGGTCACATAGTCTGAAGAGTCTTGGCGTGGGGCATGGCAGTGGTAGTCCTGGTCTTGACTTGAAGCATCATGGCAGGTAACTAGTTGGGAACTAGCCTCTTTTCCAATCCTAACCAGGTACCAAGTATTTCCCAGTGTGGAGGCTGAAATCCCTTGGTTATTACCCATTAACCACAGTTTGGGGCTACCAAACTTTGAAAAAGGAAAATTGATTCCCCTCAAACTCCTCCTGTCCTACATGGTGTGTTGGTTCTGTAGCTGGCAGAAAGGCAAACCTGATATCCTGTAGGCCATTCACAAATATTATGAGTTAAGGGGGAAATCTTAAGCACTAATGAAAGTCTACACTTGCCCTGTAATATCCCTTTACCAGGATAACATCTTGACCAATCAAGAGAAAGACCAAGAGGAAAATGGAAAAATATTTTATATGGAATTTTAGTATCTGTACTGGCATTTGATTTCTGCCTTTTAAACATTTTTATTTTTTCTTTGGGGTCCACATATCACATAGCCATCTCTGTTACAAGGAACTAGCCAGCCATAGGCTATCATAATCTCAAAAGGTAAAAGCAATCTTAATTCTGCATAATAATTAGTTAATTACTCCTGTACACACAATAATTTATTTGAAGCTGGATCAATAGTCAAAACACAGATTTAGTAGAGAAAGCATTTTTCTCTAATTCAAAACCAATACATTCAATATAGCATTGCCCAAAATGCAAACCCAAAAAGAATAACAAAATGTGCATGTTGGTCACTGTATTAGTTTTCTAGGACTATCACAATAAAGAATCATGATTAGGTGATTTAAACATGTGAAACATTTTTTTCTTATAATTCTAAAGTCTGGATGTTAAGATCAAGGTCTACAGATTTGTTTCTTTTTAGACCTCTCTCCTAGATTTGCAGGTGGCCATCATTTTTTCTTTGTGTCTACAGGTATTCCTTCTGTGGATCATATATTCTAATCTCTGTCTGTAAAGATGCTAGATTATAATGGATTAGAACATACTAATGACTTCGTTTTAGCTTTACATCTTTAAAACTCTATCTCCAAATATATGGAGGTTGAGACTTCAGCATATGAATGGGAGGGGAAAACAATTTAGTTCATAATTGTCACCGAGTCTGACATGGTTCAATATTATTTTTAACCTTTGTTTTCTGGACCCAAGCATTTTGACTCTCAAGGACATAACAGTATAAATTAGTGCTTGTATTGTGAAAAATATTTTATAATAGAGTACACCACCATAAATTTGGTGAGTTGTTTCCTATCTGACGCCCTAGATAAGCCTTTAATAGACCATTCTAGTGGTCTGTTTGGTTGACTACTTCAGCATGATATATGTTTGGCAGAACCAGTGGATTTTGTAGTCACACACTCATAGTCACAAATTCTCCACCATCAAATGATCTTTATCTAAGTTTCTGTTATTTGGCAACCCATATTGTGGGGCATGCCTTCTGATGCTGACACGAGTCCTGGGCTCCTGGACTGTGCGTGGTCACAATTGAACTGGCAAAAGAGTGGGTGAACAACTTTCTAACTGCAGTATAAAGCTGTTCTAAAATTTGATTGGTTCCCTGCTGTATATATACCTTGCGTGCTTCCTCAATAAACAGTTCCTGCTTTGACAGAGCTCCCTGGTCCAGTCTCTCTGGGTGGCGGGCTAGGCGACTTTACCTTTTCCCATTGGCCCCCTTTGTCCAGGTGTTGGGCTTATCTCTCCCTCCCTTGCTGGCCAAGGATCTTTGTGAGGGTGGGCCCTACACCATATTAGTAAATCGGGTGTACTATAGGCTCTCCCATAATGGTGCTCGCAGAGACACTGTAATCAGGGTGAGCAAATCCATATGGGGCACAGGCCTATAAGATATCTGATACAATTAAACTTTCATCCAAATTATTTTTTCTGATATTCAGTGCTCACTGCCAATAATGCGATGGCTCAATTAGCCTTATAAATTATGTTTTTGGGTACTGCATAACTTTTATCCCTGCCATTATGATTATTCTACTCACAAACACTGAGAAGCCAAGGATAAGACTCACTGACATCCACCAGGTAAGTCATCACATACACCTGGTATACCTTGTCTGCATTGAGTGGTTTGTAGTCAGCATCACTGTGAAACACAAAAATTATTTCACTTGTGCTCATTCCTGTAGGTCCCTTTAGCATGTCACTTTTTCAGAAACCATCATTTTCCATCATTCATTTTGCCTTTCCAGGTCCTTCAGCCAACATGCAAGGGTATTTGCCAGATTGCAGGCTTTACGTATATTATCACTTCAGGCCATTTCTCCCTCCTTCAAAATATACATCTAAGTGTACTACTCATAAGTCTGCTCAATGCAGGAGCACTCAATTTTTAACTAGCATCAACACAATGAGCTAAACAATTTGTGAAATAGATCTCTAATTTTCCTTGGTTATCAGATATGCATGGGTATGCAGCCATCTTGATTTATTTAGGTGTACATTGAAGTGATGTCAAAGCAATAAAAGTGGGTAACATGGGGTATGGTGCCATGACTTCATAAAACTGATTTAGGGCCATTGAATATGCTGATGCTTATTCTAAATTGAACTTTTTTTTTTTTTTTTTTTTTGGTACCAGGGATTGAACTCAGGGGCACTTGACCACTGGGCCACATCCCCAGCCCTTTTTTGTATTTTATTAGAGACAGGGTCTCACTGATTTACTAAGTGCCTCGCCATTGCTGAGGCTGGCTTTGAACTCATGATCCTCCTGCCTTAGCCTCCCAAAGTGCTGGGATTACAGGCGGCTTAAAATGAACTTTTTTTATATGATGGATTGATGCAGCACCCACTGGACCCTAAGAATCAGAATTGGAAATAGCAAAGCTTCATTACATCTCTTATTATCAGTTCCAAATACTGTTCTGTAATTAATATCCATTCCAAAATTGAATGCTAAAACTATAGCATTATAAACTGTTTCCATTTCATCTGTTTCTTATTCCAGAATAGCTCAGATGAGCATCTCATTAAAAATGATGTTACAAGATACCACTTACCATTTACAATGGAATATATTTTACGTTCCAATGATGAAATTATGTTCTGCAATGATTATACAGGTCAGATAATTGAAAGTATTCACTAAACTCAACAGAAGATACTTATGTAAGGTTTTAATGAAGCTAAAATATTTTGTATAGAGCAGTAGAAAATAAACACAGAGAAGTATATGGGGCCCAAGAAACTTCTAGGCACACCTTTCCAAAACATATGTAAGATATCCTAATTTCAGGTGAGTTAGGGCAAAAATTTCCAGATGGCCCTTTTATGCTCCATTGGACAAGTATCCAAGTCAGTTGTTAATAGGTTTCACCAGGTGTAAGATGCCAATCTACACATCCTTAAGCGACATAAAAAGGTGGATTAGAGTACTGCCATGGGAATTTCAAACATTCAGTAACAAATTATAAATTACTAGCTAGCCTATCTCATAGCTATCTTGGTTAAGAATCAGTATTAGACTTCTACAAATCCTCATAGATAACAGATAAGCAGGTCTGCTTTAAGATAACTTTATCTTACACAGTGACCTAGTTTCACAATCTCATCCTGAATCATTGCTTACCTCTGCTTTAAACTTTTTAGACTTTTGGGTGTTCCCCCAAGGAGAACTGGAGTCAAGGACATAGTTGGAAGTGATTTATTTAAAACACTCCCAGAACACAGGTCTTGGGAGATTGCTAGGGAAAAGTAAGAAAGGAAAAAACTTAGAATGCATGGAAGTCTTATCTGGAATAACTAAGAGATGTTAACAATTGCTTTCCATAAATGCCCATTTGAGGCATGGAATTCTGGGGCACTGATTTTGTAGTTCTTGTCCCTTTGGTTTTAGTGCTGTTCCTTGAGGTGTTAACTCCTCCATTCTTTCAAGCCTCATTGAAATGTAGATTGAGCTGTCTGTTATGGTTTTAGAGAAGGTCCTTTCTCTGCAGATGATCCTATTATAGAAAACTCTCAGGCATTTCAAAAACTTCCTGTAAAACACAGCATCAAAAAAATTAAATTACACAAACTTATAATTAAACAAATTGTATGCAAAATAAAGGTAATGAGTACTTAAAACCCATCCGGTTGACCATAACTAATTTCAATATCCAAAATTGCATGCTCCAAAATTGGAAATTTTAGGCTCTAGCATGATACTACAAGAAAAAAATTCCACACTTGACCTCATAAGATGGTTTATAGTCAAAATGCATCTGCACAAAATGTATTGCTTAAAACTATCTTCAGCCTACATGTATAGGATGTACTATATAAAATGTAAATGAATTTCATATTTAATCTTGGGTTCCATTCTTCAGATAACTCTTGCTATATATACAAATGTTACAAAATCCTAAATATCCAACTTCAGAACACTCCTACTTGCAAGTATTTCAAATAAGGATATTCAAAATGTACTTTTTATTATCTATCATCTTTATGATATTTAATTATATCATGTCTGTATGACTGCAGACTACATTTATTCTATCAGAAGTGCATTCAAATACATCATTCTATAGCTTGAACTTGGCCACAGTAGGAATACAGTGGAATGCATTCAACAAACAGTATAAATCAGACCTTGATTCTGGTCTCTTTCTCCAGCTCCATCAACTTGCTAATTACTAGTGCATTATTGCAAAAAAAAAAAAAAAAAGTAAAGAGAAACCTGATAGATCCTTGATTTGTAATACTAACAAAGTAATTTGGAACTGCCAAACCATGTGAGAGATGAACCAAGGAGATAGGACATTGCTAGTTAATAGATCCAATATAATCCACAGTCCCTCAGATTTTATACCAAAGCAGTAGTGAAGAAGGGGGATTTGCTTTTCTCCTAGCACCCATTTGTCCTTCAAGCTGCAGTTCAGACACATTATTATAAGTGAGCATACTTTTGTCTTAATGATTTTGAAAGGAGAAAGCTACAGGAATGAAAGGTCAAGGAATTGAGAGGCAAGGTATTGACAGGGATACCATCCTACACCATTTAAATTAGGATAATAAACACATAGTTGAAACAAAATAAGACAAGGGTAAAAATATTCAAAAACTAAGAGGTCTTTTTATAAAGTAAAAAAAGCTGAGCAAGCAGTGAATAATGTATTTGAATGATACATTCATACAAAGAGAGGTATGCTATATGTGAAGGGTTTAACAATGATGAGCAATCTATAAATGGCACATCTCACTTTATAGTCCTCATAGTAAGACTATCCCTACCTACCCTCTGATGTACAATATTATTCTCTGTTTCACAGATACCCATTTCACCTCCAGCAACATACTAAGGACCATTTAGCAAAGAATGATAACAACTCATACGCTTGTGTTTAATGTGTGTTAGGACAGGCTTTATATCTGACATATATGTATTATCTTCCTAGATCCTCACAGCAGTCTATCAGTTTAGAGAGTATTGTCCTTCCCACATTAAAGATGGAAAAACTGGGGCACAAAGAATGTAAGTAACTAGAAAACAGTGCATATTAAATAGTAAAGCCTGAGCCAGGCATGGTGGTACATGCCTATAATCCCAGCAGCTTGGGAGACTGAGGCAGAAGGATCACAAGTTCACAGCCAACCTCATCAATTTCACAAAAACTGTCTCAAAAAAATAAAATAAAAAAGAGCTGGGGATATGGCTCAGGGGTTAAATACTCTTTCATTCAATCACTGATTAAAAAAAAAAAAACAAAGAGTAAAATCAGGACACAAACTCTTGTTTTTAATCTAACTTAAATCTACTTTTACCTCAAGACACTGCTTACCTGGCAGCTCTCTCAAAAGGTGGATGATTTTATAGCCACAGGGCCTATAAAAAAAGGGGTCTTTGCTTCTTATAGCAGCTTCCAGGTAAAGCTTTTTCCTCATCTTTCTAAAATCTCAAAACCTTTGAAAAAGAGGTCAGCAGAGCACACTAACAGACTTTTCTGTTTTTATCAGGTACAAACTTTCCTTTAATTCCTCATTCACTGAAAATTTTTACACCCTCTTTACTACAGGTTTTGTGATTAAGAAAAAAGCTATAAAAGTAAAAAATACAATTAATAATTTAGGCATAAAGGACATATATAGAATATTTCATCCATCAATGACTGAATATACTTTCTTCTCAGCAACATGTGGATCATTTTCTAAAATTGACTGTATCTTAGGCCACAAAGCTATATACATGGTCATATGTATATATATATTTACATGTAATATATCTCCTTCTAATCACATCAACCTGATCCTACTGTTATACCTCAAGCATGTTAAGTTCCTTTTACCTCTGTTCTCTCTTTTTGAAATACTCTTCCCCCCAAGGTACTTCTGTAATTTTTCTTATTTAATTAGATTTCAGTTGAAATATCATTTTATCTCCCTCTGCATGACTCTTTGTTTTTTATTAGGCTGTGCTTATTGTAATAGAATTTATTACTATTTGAATTCATTTTATGTATTTTTTTGAGCTCATTGTCTTTTTCTACTATGAGAATATAATCTGTCCGAGAAAGAAGATTGTATCTGCCTTCCTTATTGCTATTATTTCAATGTCAAGATCAATAACTGACATACAGGTCTTTGCTCAATGAGAGAACAACTTGATTAATAAGTAAGTCATTTGAGAAGATGTAGAATAACTTATATGGTGCTGAATTACACATAAAAATGAAACAGATTGAATCTTTATTAAAGAATGAGATGGTAATTGGAAAAAAGGAATTAGAGTATTGCCCACATTTGTCACACTTTTCTGTAATCACATAGTTTATTATCTATCTATCTTGCTGGATTTTTAAAGTTCAGAAGATATCAAATGATATTTGTACATGCCATTGTATCTCAAATGCATGACAACTATATCTGAAGGAAAAATCAGCTGCTCTGTAAAGACTTGTTGAAAGAAGAGAATAAAACTTGCCCTGGGACTTACCTGGTTTGGGAGACAACTGTAATCATCAAGATATATGCAAGGGAACAATTCAATATAGTTTATATACTAGTCATATTTAGACCAATTGCTTTGTATGAGGAAAATAAATGCTTCTGGGGAAAAATCTTCTTTGGGAAATGTTATGCAATTTCCAACAAATTATTGTTATAATGATGATGAAAATATATGTGAGACCATCACAGAACTAAGGAAAATTGAATGAGGTGGTTGGTGTAAAGAATTTTGTGTTAATCTGCTAAACATCACCAATATACTTCTAAATACTTTTATTAGAACATAATTTATAGTGGACAAAAGGCTAAAATCTATTTCAGAAACATATATAATAAGATAAATGCTTTATATATTACTTGATACTTCATGTACATGAGTAGCATAGTAGTAAACCCTTATAAGTTTGCTTTAGATGTATGTCTGTAAGAAACTTAACATTTTTATGAGAAACAACATTTTCCAGAAATTGTCAGAATTTTGACATTAAGAATGCAGTCTCATGTCCACCATTGAAAGAAAAATGTATCGGAAAAGAAATAAAACAAGAAATTTACAGAATACAAAGTTATTCAACAGCTTTCTTTGCCTTGCACCTATCTACACAAATGATCATGTCTCTAACTCTCTAGTGCTCCAGTGCCCGACTCAAATCCAGCAAAATCTGTCATTTTGTCAGTCAGTGAATATTTAAATGAAGCTGAACCTTTTAATAATTTATTACTTAGATCCCTGTATTTACAAAAGAATACTCAATATTCATATTATCTCTTTACTTTCCTGTGCTCTCCAGCATTGGCTATTTTATATCTTCTTCCCTAGTCCTTTTCCTTTAGGTTCCATTGCATTGTTTGTTTGTCTCTTCTTTCCCTTTCTCTTATTATCTCCTCTATTTTTATTTTGTGTAAAAAAGCTATCATATACCATACAATTATTAACAGGTAATACAGACTCAAGAAAGATTAGTATAATGAAATAATGTTTGTTGTTGTTTTCTTGGCATTTTAAAAAACAAGAAAGAAAATCTGCTATGCTGTATTCCATATAGAAAACAGATTTTTAATTTTTAAAATATTCCCTGTCTTTGAAGTAGAAGTCAGTGCAAAAGCAGTAGCTTACATTAAGTTTGTTAAGCCTGACTTTATTATAGGAGAACTACTCCATTATCAATAGACTGTTTGACTTAAGTAGCATTACAAGGCAAATATAGTGTTTTGTACCACTCTGTTCTTCTATAAAGAGAGTGATGATTTTGTAGAGAAGTACTATTTGTAATATAAGATAAATTACCTTTAAGATATCTTCTATTTATTTAAAAAATAAAAGAAAAATCTAAATTTTACTTTTTAAAAATAATATTCTAACAATTTTATACTGTCATAATTACCAAGGTCCTAAACTGAAAAGAAAAATGGAGAATTTTGCTAATTCCTTTCATACATCTTCGTATACAGAATGATAATAACGAAATAAATGCTGTATCATAAATATGAAATGCAAACTTTGCTATCAGAAAAAAACTTCCTTATAATTATGTTTTCAAAATAGGCAGTTCTGGTGTCTGCCTGTAATATAGGGAAAGAAACAGATGTTTTGTGATAAATAACAAGAAATGTAAGTCAAAGAAATGTAAACTTTAGTGAGCTAAAAAGAGCAGAAAACAGGTAAAAAACATGGCAATAAGAAATTCATCTGTATTCTTAGGCCAGGTACTGAAGCCCACACTTGGAGTCCTAGTGACTGAGGCAAAAGGGTCTCAAGTTTGAATTTATCCTTAGCAACCTAGCAAGATCCTGTCTCAAAATAAAAAATAAAGAGGACTGAGATGAAGCTGAATGGCTGGTATTATGCCATGGGTTTAATATCCAATACCAAAAAAAAAAAAAAAATTCTCTATGACTTAGTGACAAGTATCTTTTTTGTGTTCCATGTAAAGCTCATAATTTGTGCATAAAGTTGAGAACATTATGTAGGACTTTGGACACTTAAACTACAATTTCTATAAGTTACAATTACAGATATTTATGATTTTATTTTACTTGGAGACATTAATTAGTTTAATATAAGAATATTTGGATGTGTTCTGGAAAACACTTAAAATTAATTTTGTTTTAATTATAAAACTTTCTAAGAAATGCTTATTTATTTATTTGGTGATACTGAGGATTGAATCTAGGAATGCTTTTACACTGAGGTATATGTCCTGTCTTTTTTACTTTTTATTTTGAGACAGTGTCTTGCAAAGTTGCTGAGGGTAGTCTTGAACTTGAATCCTCCTTATTCAGCCTCCAGAGTACCTGGAATTACAGGCATGTGCATGTGCCATGGTTGTGGAAATGACATGTTTATTATAATTTTCATTTTCATAGTTGTTGATACAAACTATGAGATACTTAAGTAGGATGTATAATAGACCATAATTATTTTTATAATTATTTCTGTCTTTTAAAGCATAAGAGGATAAGAACAGTAATAATAAAACATGTTGTGGTCATTATTCAGTACCAGATGTTCTTCTAAGCAGTTATATTAGATTTTATTACATCCATGAACCCCTTATTTTTCTTTGTATGATCAAAGACACAGACAAGTGATTTGTCCAAGGTCACGTAGTTGTTGAATATTTGAATCTAGTCAAATTGCTCTCACTCCTCTTATAAATTCAAATCTTCTTTTTTTACTTCATTTTTCCCCCCAACTTATTCTACTTCCTTAATTGAACCTCTTTTCTTCCTGTCACATCTTCCTTTACTTCACTCAAATTTTATGGAAGAACTGAATGACCTTGCAAATGAATTGGAGTAAGAATGAGAGTCACACTAAAGGCTGCTACCTTTTCTATCCTTCTATTTATTTTTATCTCTGGTCTTGAGTTTCTTAGTTCAATTTTTTCCCTTATATTTTGAAAAAAATTATCATGGGAATTTTAATTAAATCACATAGAACCCAATATATATTCAAAATCTTCCTAGATACTATGTGGTGAATATAAAATAATTCTTCCCTGAAATTTTTTCATTAATGATAAAAATTGTATTAAATTAAATTAAATTTCCCAGGGGAAAGTATAGTTTATTACTAATGGACCATAACTATATTCATGTTTTTAAATTTTTATTTTAAGCAAACTCTTTATTTATATTTATGTAGTGCTGAGGATAAAACCCAGTGCCTCAGATATGCTAGGCAAATGCTCTGTCCCTGACCTACAACCACAGCCCCTACATTCATTTTTTTTTAATATTTATTTTTTAGTTGTAGTTGGACACAATACCTTTATTTTATTTATTTTTACTTGGTGCTGAGGATCGACCCCAGGACTGTGCACATGCTAGGTGAGTGCTCTACCACTGAGCCACAACCCCAGCCACCCCATATTCTTTTTTAAAAAAATAAATATTACTTTTAATTTAAGACCTCTAAAGTTAACAAACTTGAAGAAGAAAAGCCTATTAAAAATATAAAATTTAGTCTGGTCCTACCTTCAATGACTTGGATCCTAAGATTTTTTAAAAGGCAACTAAATAAGCAACAATTCTGATAGACTCCAGTCACAATTTTAAAGAGATAATAATTCTTGATACACACACACACACACACACAACACACACACACACACACACACTCGCATGCACACACAACACACACACACACAGAGGGAAAGCATAATAACCAAAAGTATACATATTCTTTGGTGTCATTTCATCTTCTATTTCAGTTTCAGGCCATTGAAGGAACTTGCATGCTCACCTGCCTCTTGTATGAAGAATGGATTATTTGCTTTTACTGATGGGTACTCAATTTATTTTACATGGCTAAAGAATCAAAGCAATAAAAGTCTAAAAACAGAAAACTTACTTTTTCTCTTGGATACTTGGAAATGTTTTGTTTATTTTGTATTTTTCTTAATTCAAAAGCATCATTAGGAGGAAAATGGCAGCACTTTGGTAAAACATTTCTTGGGAGTAATTCACTTATGTGGCTCACAGACATATCACCAGATTTATTTAGGCTTTAATATAGATAATTATCCATCTATTTGTTTTCAAAGATAATTAAAATGCCACATACAAAAATAAAAAACACCAAGAGTTTAATTTTCAACTCAACATTAGTTATATTAGTTGGGTCCAATTTTAGAAAGTATTCACTATTTATTTACTTATTTTTGGTACCAGGGATTGAATGCAAGGGCACTTAACCATTAAGTCACACCCCCAGCCCTTTTCAGACTGTGTCTCACTAGGTTGCTTACAGCTTGATACATTTGTTAGGCTGGCTTTGAACCTGTGATCCTCCTGCTTCAGTTTCCTGAGCTCCTGGGATTATAGGTTATGTGCCTCCACTCCCAGCAGTTGTCACTGTTAATTATAAAAATTCTAACAACTATCAGATGTTCTTTCACATCTTCCAGTATCACATACATATTTTGTTATATAATGGGATAGTGCATGCCCATTCAAATACAATAAGGTTACCTTGTAACATAATTATAATTTAGTGCATATCATTTATTAATTTCAACTTTCTTGCATTCAACTTCCAGCAATACAATGTAGAGAATTTATAGTCTCATGATATGTCAATAGTACACAAGGAACAGTCCTCACTAAAAAAATAAATAAATAAATTAATTAATTAAATTAAATTAAAATTTTCTATTCATAAATCCAAAGGCTATTTTTAGTCAATATTTTATTGATTGTTCAGCATTTGGACATATTCCCTTTCTTTTGAAATAGCTCCTATTATACTGTGTTTTATTTTTTGTCTTTCAGGTGATTTCCTTGCCCATTTCGGGATTAATTCTCTATCACTCAGCTAAGAAATGTTGAAATTTCTTCAACTTGATCTGAAGATATGAGACAGAGATAGAGATAGAGATAGAGATAGAAATGGAAGAAGGAGGAGAGATTCTGTTGGTTCTATTTCAGTTCAGAATGTTGAATAATAACACTACTCAAATGTGGCTTATAGTATAGCAGCATCAATATCATTGAAGACCTTGATAAAAATGTAGAATCGGGGTCACACTCTGAACCCGCTAATGTTGAATGTATATTTTAACAAGTTTTGTGGTAATTTGTGTGCACATTACAATTTTAGAAAGAATACACTTTCCTTAGTTTAAAATTACACATTTGTTAGTGTGATTTTTTATGTTAATAGTTGTCTCTTATTGGGCTATAATTCCTTTGGCATAGAATTCTGTCTTAGATGACTAGTGTAGTTGCTAGTTCATATTAATAGAACTCTCCAGCCACTAAATGCCACTATGAAGACAATCACAAGTAATCTATAATACCACATATAGAACTATTCAAATTCCTATTATTTACATTTCATCACATTTGTGTAACACCATCCTCTATTTATGCTTCTTATAAGAAATTAAATTTGTTTTGATAAGAAGTTAAATTTTACTGATTTGGAAACTAAACTTTGATCATTAAAATAATAAAAAACGTGATGAATACAAAACATACTATTCATAGTGAAAACTACCATTTGGAGGAATTTTATATGCTTTCTCATCACTATTTACACATAATATCGAAAATAGCCATTTGTGTTCGCTAATTCTAAGATGAAAAAAAATAACCCCAAGAAAGCACCTTGCTTTGTCTTTCAATTCCAATCTCTCAAATATTCTATACAAGTTCATATTATTCCTATAGTTTTGCTGTATTTTGCTATAACTTATTTTTGTTTTATAATGAACAGCACATTTACCAGATTTTCTGTGATCTATTAAACATGATGCTTTTATAATTTGTTAAATGGAGTATGTTCTTTTTTTAATGGAGTAGTTAATCTTGGTTTCATGGGCCCCAAGAAGCCTGTGAATGCATTTGGACCAGTGATCAATCTTCTTTCTGTGGTCCTGTTCTATTCTCATATTTCTTTTCTGAATTGATATAGCAAGAAAACCACATGTTCTTTTTCCTTAACATTTTACAACCTCCTGTAACAACTTAATAAGAGATCCAGAAACAGATTATATGATTTCTGGGTAATATGGCATCATGTATATTTTAATAATTGGGCTTTTTAGACAAGCATGAATCTACAGCTCAGGAATGATACAATCAAATTGCTTTAGTGCTTTTACTATTATGCTAAGATTTTCTATTATAGACAAAAGCAAAACATAAAGAACTGATGTAATTAATTTTTTTTTAGTTAGATCTGTCCATATTCCTCTAATTGCCATATTTTTGTCTAACAATACTAAAAAGAAAACTCAATCAAAAAGAGCATTCTCTGGAGGGTGATCCATAATAAAATCTAAGTCTCTATCTGTACAATAAAAATAAGAAGAAAAAAAAAACAGACACAGAAGAGGAGATGATACTCAGGTCTCTTCACTTACTGGAACGCAGTAATAGAATAAGCATGAAAACCAGATTTAAAAAGCTTTTAAAACTCTGCTCATTTTTCTTTATTATTTTTAATGTAATACTAAAAAATATATTTCATTTTTACAATGGTGAATGATTGAAACCAAAGAAGTTAAAGTTTTCTTCTTCATAGTGGAGTGGATGTGTTATCTTTTCCAAATGCAAAGTGAGTCAGCCTGTATTGCAATTTGTTTGGCTAACACAGCAGCCTGAAGAAAGAGATGGTTGGCTTAGTGATAGCCACTACTCCCATTTTTTTTTTTTTTTTTTTCTGACAGGTGTCTCCTGTCTTACTTAATGTTTGTTTTTGGTGTCTGTGGCATAGTCAAGCATTTTCACGAAATAGTGCTATGAAAAAAAGATGTACTTTCAAACAATTACTCTAAAATGTGATGATGATTTTCAAGTGAGTAATGAAAAGGGTTTCAAATAAACATAAGAGATATTAAGACTAAAAGCTATTAAGGACTAAAGACATTAAGCAATCAAGGAAGTAGATATCAAAAAAACACATGCTTAATGGAAATTCAACTAGTGGCATCATACACATTATTCTCTAAGTTTACATAAAAGTAAAAAATAAAAAGGCCCCAAAACCTTGCTCCATTTACCAACTAGAGAAAAACATGAAATTAGCAGAAGAAATATCACTGCACACCTAGATAATGGAGAACAGGAGCTAGTGAATATGTGCCCAGGTATTCAAGGCACTACTATATCCTCTCCCTCACGTTCACCCTTGCACTCCTCCAGAAGCTTGCAGCAATTATTTGAGAAATTGTTGACACCCTCTCTTCAACTTTGTTTATGGTACAATTCTTGCTGATGGATAAAATTAACCTGTTGGCTCCTTGTTTTCTTTGACTAGATATAGCTTCCTTACAACATAATTACTTTTAAGTTCTTACAAAAGTATATAGCTCAATTCTTATTTTTATTTATATTCAACATGGCATTTTTCTTGACTTGTAATGCAAGATCAAAAAAAAAAAATCCTGAAAACACATTTTTTATGAGAAGGCAATAATGTGAATGTTTAAGATAGTTATAAATACGATTTTCAAACAAACATGAATTAACCTTAGTTAATTGCAGTTCTGAAGTCTATTTTAAATATCTGTAGAGTGAGTTAAGGTGTCAGTAACATATATGTCTCCCTCTTCCTCACAATGGTGGACTCCTGCAGGGCTGTCACAAGGCCAATAAAAGAGTGACCTCAGGGAAATGAAAGTGAAGATACTTCAAGGTTTCTTCAAAGAAATGGTTTCAGAACAATTGAATTGGCTCATGTAAGCAGACACATCACAGCACTTTGGAAAAATCACTCCAGGGAGGGCTATATACTGATAGAGTCAGGTTTTTTGTTAAACATCAATGCAGCAAAGCAGCCCTTGAGAGCAAACCACAAACCCTGACGTGGGTGATTTTCTTTTTTTTAAATTATGAATCTCAGAAGCTTCCAAGTGAAAAATAAAAATGACTGTTAAAACAATAATAGCAACTTGGTTACTCTGAATAAACTTGAACAAGTTTCTTCTACATGTCCTTTAGTTTTTAATTTCTTTTGTTTCACATTTCTTACATATAATAGAGTGATGAGGATGCCAAGGTGTTTATCAGCTAAAGTATATGATCCTGTGATTTGTAAATGTCAAATGCAGTAAAGTTTAGCTATGTATTATTTATGTTTACTTTATCATGTTTTTAACTCATGCTTGCAGAGAGTATTATGTCTTTCTGGAAATACTTTCATTAAGCATATGCTTACTGAACATATTGGAAACAGTGTGATAAAATATTGGGATCAGGTAGCATTAATGAAATGATATCCTAGCCATAAACCTAAGGTGAGAAAGAACAGAAGCTCTTTTCATTTACTATACTGTAGGTGATAACTTAATCTACAGTATGTATTTCTTTGGATAAATTATGAAACAGGTTTTATCTTTCTTTTGATGCTTCTAAAAAGTCATCCTCAATTTCTGTGAAACTCTGTTTTCTTCTTCTCATCTTTCTTTTTCTACTGATATGATGTGTGAATTCAGCCTTTGATGGATTGGAATGTGTACTACTGTAAATGCTTCTTAATCAATTTATCTTTAAACACTTTTATCTCCAATTTTCTTTCATTCAGTCAATAAATGAATCATTAAATATAGCTCTCACAATGTCAACTGACATCAAAAAAGTTTAATAATTTTTCACTACTTATAAATAAATTTCTAATTAAGGAATTTATTGCCATCTGGCTTCAGATAATCAATATTTCCTCTTTCCTCACACTTATATATATATATATGTATATGTATATATATATATATATTTTTCAGTGTTCAGTCACACTAGGCAATTCACACATCTTGAAACATTTTGTATATATTTTCACTCATCCATATGATTCCTTTGCTTCTCAGTATCACTATCAGCTTTCTAAAGCTGGAATAACAAAATCTCAATTGCATCTGAAGTTGTTACCTCCTACTTCAGACAAAAGTAGATGAACTTATTTAAGAACAACCCACTATCATTTTTGCCAGTCTTTATTTTCTTTATTTTAATTTAGTACAAATAATATGGTATTTGTGTTCCCATACAAATTCAACATTGGTGTTTTGCAGTAGAGACCACTACTTTTGACTTTCTCAAGTTCTTTGTATCAAAGTTATTCTCTTTGTAGTCTGAATCAAAAATTTCTCATTTTCTACTGGGTCATGACATCAGCAATAAAATTTAACCCATTTATAGCACATAGGTTGCAAAGCTCCGTATCTAGTCTGGCATATGATTCTAAGTTTCTTGTATCACATATTAAGCTTTCTAAATACTTAGTTTGCATAAATGATGCATAGGATGATTCCTGTTCATTTCGAAGGAAACCAAAGAGGCATATAGCTATTTTAAAATTGAGTTTTCATCACACAAAACAAATGGATAAATATGCATGATAAACAAAAACAAATTCTAACATATAATTAGAAGACAAATGCTGACAGAATTTTCTGAAATTAAAAATAGTGGAGCCAGGCATGGTGGTGCACACATGTAGTCCCAGTGGCTCAGGAGGCTGAGGGAAGAGGATGGAGAGTTCAAAGCTAGCCTCAGCAAAAGTGAGGTACTAAGCAACTCAGTGAGACCCTATCTCCAAATAAAATACAAAATGGGGTTGTGGCTCAGTGGCTGAGTGCCCATGAGTTCAATGCCTGGTAACCACCCCCCCACCCCAATTTTTTTTTAATTTAAAAAATGGAAGTAGCATATGATTTGTAGTATAGAAAATAAGATTATTGTAATTGATCAATTTGACTTTCCCCATAAAATTTAAGGATGATTTTACTTAATATTTCTATGATTTTATAGCAAAGCATTTTCTTTATTTCTATGAAGTTCTCATTTTAACTTGAAAATACACATTATTCTCAATACTCTATGAAGTGTGGAATTTTCTCATCTAGTTGCCCATATTCTAAACATCTGGATTTTAAATCATGTGTAAAGATTAAATATTATAAATTTATATAAAATATTAAAGGGTATGATTTTTTAAAAGCTAATAACATGATATATATATGAATATATACAAAACAATCAAGTGTTAAAATTTTATTTTACTCAGTAAGTAAGAAGGAAACCAGTAAGTTGTTAAAAGTGTTTCAAGAAATTCCATAGAATTGACACATATTCTTGATGTCCGGATAACTCTATACTTCATGATAGACAATGAGAAAAGGTGAAATAAAATTGCTAATACATGTAAAACTGATAAATATAAAAAACATAACCACATATACTGTTTGAAATTATCACTTCCATACTAGTTGGTTGGGATGGGAAAAATCATTTACCATCCCATCAGACAGAGTCAAGTTTTATCCCTGTGAACAAAAACAGTTTTTATCACAATCAGTCCTTTCATAGGTTAATCTCTATCTAAATACAGTTTCATAATAGACCAGTAAAGACCACTAAAGTCATGCTCTCAATATAATCAGATAGTCTCAGCTGTCTGCCAAGCAACACAACATTCTGTGGGAGAGATACCTGGGAATTAGTTACAGATGATTTCACAATTTCTTTTTCTTTTCTTTCTTTGTTCTTTCTTTTTGTGTGTGTGGGGGGATACAGTATTCTCTCCATGTTCTCTATAGGTAATAATCTATAGAAAATCACTTATGGAATATGACAAGGAAATATTTTTTAAAGTTCAATGTTTCCTAATTTTTAACATTCAAATAGACAATTATCAAACTAAAATTACAGCAAACCTACTCCAAATTTGCTATAAACAGAAACAGACTGCAAATTTCTTTGAAGGTCCCAATTTTCATCTCTATTTATATACAAACTAAAAGGAAAATATATTCCTACTGATATTATAATTGAAATATAAGTTATAAATGATTTTGTTAGTAATTTCTATATAAAACATCAATATTTTATTTCTTAAACTAACACTGTTTAAAGACATTGAAAAACCCATGTTCATTCCTGTCTTTGTATATCCCCAAGTTTAAAAAAAAAAGTCACAATTAAACAATTAGTATGTACAGAGAATAAAATAAGACTTCATATACAAATAAGATTATATTTAATTCTTCTCAGTTTTGTCTGGTCAGAATTTGCCAAGAAAAATCTGAAAGGATCGAATAATGAAAACAAAACAAAAAACAAAGGGGATTTGTTTTGTTTGTTTTTTATTTTTCATTATATTTGGGTTCATATATCCAGATAGGTCTCAAGTAAAAATCTGTATTGTTTTCCATTGATGTGTTTATTCTGCTTCCCTTTTTGCCTTTTCTAGTGATGTGTAACCTTTCAGTGGGCATTAACCTTCTCAAACCATTAAGCCCTCTGTATTAATTCACAGAGCTGGAAAAGTCTACATAGTTCAGTGGTGAAAAGTTCCATATCTGTGTTCTATTCTTTTCTCCATCAGGATTATTAATACTATAAGAAAATTGCTCACAAAGGTATTCTCTCCCTTATTGCATTTTAATAAGCTGCTTATGCTAAGCAGGTGTCTGCATTTGAGAGGGGTACACACATCTATCCAAGGGATAAACAGGTGAATCTGCTTTAACTGAGTCATTTACATGACTCTATAAAATATGTATGGCCAATTTACATATCAATGCAAATAGCAATATTTAGATGTTCCTTTTGACTTGTTTTGAGAGATAAAAGTAAGAAAGATACTAGGGATTTAGAAAGATTATCCTGAAATTCTCATTAAAGATAAACAATATAGGTGATAAAGTAAAAGGCATACAGATTCAAAAAATATCCTAAATATTTTGAACTCCAAAACCACAAAGCATGTTTTTTAATAATATGCATTCATTCTGTTTGTATTCTAGGCCGTCATGTTAAAAAATTGATTTATAAATTATCTTGATAATTTTATTAGATTTACATAAAATTGATAATAGCAGTGTTAAATGGTTTGTTATGAGATTCAGGTTTTGTTTGTTTTTTGTTTGTTTTTTAGTGGTTCTTCTCTCTCTCTCTCTCTCTCTCTCTCTCTCTCTCTCTCTCTCCCTCTCTCTCTCTCTCTCTCCTTTTTGTTACCTGGGATATCTACTATGCTTCAGTAGAAATATCAAAAATTCTTTAAACAATTGGAGAACAGTAATTGTATCTAGTGACAGAAAATTTTCTCTGGGCTATGTATAAGAGCAATACACTTCTACTCAGTACTTCCAGCTGGAAATTGTGAGGAATGCACCAAAAGTCATGGTTTACATTTATCAAGATGTCCAGGTGATCATGAAAAACATTAAAGTTTGAGAAGCATTGCTATGCATGGGTTCAGGCCTTCAGCCCAATTCTGAAACACTGCAATATAATCACAATATATTTTAATATGAAAAAGAGTCTCATACAAAAATAATGGAAAACACGGCTCAATACTACCTTTGTTTTGATTTTAATCAAAGATAAGTTGGATGATTTTGCCTTTTGTATTATTATAGTATTTACACTATCTCTCGAAAATAAAGTCCAAATCATTAGCATGCAAAGGTCTCATGACTTGGGCATAGCACAATCATGTCATGATTTATATACAAATTAACTAGATATATTAAACACTTGAAATTTTTGGAACTCCTATATCCATTTTACCTCTGTACTTTTTTATATGCTCATTCTTCTGACTGGAATGAAATAACCTTCTAAGCCTGTCCTTTTCAATTTGATGAATTGTATATCTACTGTGTGTGTATCAAGTATATCTACTGTGATTCCCTGCCTGATTTTTTTAGTGGGGCATTCAACCCCTGAGCCTCATTCCCAGGCCTATTTTATATTTTGTTTAGAGACAGCTTCTCACTAAGTTGTTTAGTGCTTCACTTTTGCTGAGGCTAGCTTTGAACTCCTGATTCTCCTGCCTCAGCTTCTTGAGCTGATGGGATTACAGGCATGTGCCACCACACCGGGCCTTGCCTGATATTTAAATACTCCTTATTGTAACATTTTACATGTATTTCTATAGAATACTCATTGGAAATTTCAATATACATATACAAATGTATATATAAACTTATTTACGCTCTGAACCTTTAGAAACTCTAGACCTTTAGAAGTTGGAGGATGGGAAAATATCCCATTTGTCTTTATATCCCTATGGGCTAGACATACTAGATTCTGAGAGCATTTGAAAGAATGGATAAAGATTATTAATATATTCAAAATGATTTTCATTTTTTTACATTTATGTGAGATCTTCACGTCAGTACAATTAGATTATGTGTAATATTTATCATATTGATAAGAGAATCAGAATATGACTCTGAAAGAATAACTATATCTGTTTCTTTACTCTTAGAATGTTACAATGTATAAGAAATAGAGAGAAGATGAATCTCGTTTATGCTATCCAATGAATGTGGAATTATATCATGACATAATGATAGAAAATCTAGTCCTACCTCACTTCCGGATTCTGTTATGCATAAAGTACATAATATCCTTCAGAAACAATATGCAGGTATCAAAAGGGTAATCTATTTCCTGATGAATGGGAAAAAATGGGTGGTCAAAACACTTTTAAATATTATTTTAACCTTGGTATTATTTTAGTCTACACTAAAATTTAAATAAATGATTTGCTTTGCAAAAAGTAGAACAAATGTAGAATGAACAAAGATGAGAAAAATACTTAGGACACAATTAAAACCACTACTTTCTGTAATATTGCAGAAATGGTTGCATATTTTGGAACACTTCAGTAGGTCTAGCTTTAGTGTTTTATGAAAAATTACATAATTATAATTGGGATATATCTATGTATAATATTATCAGTTCAATCTAGCATGCTTATGCATAATTTAGAATGTAAGAATGAGCCAATGAGTTTTTTACTATTTCTTGGAATGCTTAAGTCCATATACTCATTTCATTCCTAAAATACCTCCTATTCCCTAAACAGGCTAACCAACCATTACAATTATTCCTTCTGTCTGATATTTATTCATGCATGTATTATTTATTGATTACTTACAGTCAGTTGAGGACTACAAAAGAATTGTTAAAAAGAGGACAATAATGGGATGAGCTAAAGAAAGTAGGTTGAATTTGAAGCACAAATTTAATATAGGTCAAAGTGAGAGCAGATCCTGGAGAAAGAGGTTGATAGTAGATAGTGATTTTTGAAATTAATATTCTTTGAAGGGTTACCCTCAATTTGCAACCTTCTATAAGTAAAGGAATGGTGTCTGATGAGTTCTGGTTTATCTATCTCTCTAGCCTTTGCATTAAGCATGTTCTAAATAGTGAATCTCTGTGTTATTTTTCTTTATTAATATTAAGAAGCTGCTACTTGTTCCAACATTACTTTTCTCTTTTATCCATTTTTTTCCTATAAAATTTCCTTTTAGTTGCATCTTGAAATTTCTCAGTGTATTTTTCATATCTTTTATTTTTATTTTTTGGGGGCTACTGGGAATTGAACTCAGGGGCATTCAACCACTGAGCCACAACCCCAGCCCTATTTTGTATTTTATTTAGAGACAGGATCTCAGTGAGTTGCTTAGTACCTTGCCATTGCTGAGGCTGGCTTAGAACAAGAGATTCCCCCTGTCTCAGCCTCCTGTGCCACTTGGATTATAGGCATGTGCTACCATGTCCGGCTTATTTTTATTTTTTACTTGTCTTGTGTAGGATAATTTTATTTTGGTAACTTTTATTTTTATTAAAAGGTTCAATTCTTCCAATTGATCTTCTAATATCTTCATTTGTTCTTCATATTCCTATCCTTCACTAAAAATAACAATTTGGGGAAGATTCAAGATGGTAGATTAAAAGAACGCTGCATTCCTAGTTGCTCTATGGCAACTAGGATTCAAGCAGCAGGAGTATTTCTCAGCAAGGTGGATGAATTAGTCAGGGTTGTCTACAGGAAGTATGATTATAAAAAGGGGTTCAATATGTTAGCTTACATGACCAGAAGCTGGACAGTTCACAATGGACATCTGCAGGCTGGAGAGCTGGAGGAACCAGTAGCTGTATAGTTCAAGATGTTGATACCTCAGAACAAGACGGATTAATAAGGACTGGGAAAGAGCTTAGTTTGTACAGTGGTTGCCTAGCATACATATGGTCCTGGGTTCAATCCCCAGCACCACCATAGGAGGGAAAAAAAAAAAAGAAAGATTAATGATTGTCGGGGTCTTTGGAACACGTTGGCCGAGGGGGTAGAGAGCTCTGGCTCTCTGGCTGCTTTCCACGCCCTGTTATGGACCTGACCTGAGCAGGGGGCATTGCTCTGACATATTGTGAGAACCGAAACCACCCTAAAGATAGGGTAGGGGACTCTGCCAATAGGGCCCATGTTCTTTACCTGTCTCTATAATCTCTTTGCTGACTGGCTCATGTCCACTATAAGACTGTCCAACTTCCTCAATAAATCTGAGTTCCAGCATTGATTTGATCTGGCTCCCTGGTGTGTCCCTGAGTCTTTTGAAGGCGGAGGAGGGGGCGCCAGCAACCGCTACCTTCCCAATCTCTCTCATTGCTGAGGTATGCTCCCGTAGCCTTCTTTGCTGGATAAAGAAGGTCCATCCCGGGTCTACGGGGAGCTACAGACTTCAGCCCCTACCGTAATTTCCTTACAAATGATGCTACTGCAGTCAGAGATGGAAGTCTTCTGGGAACTCTCTGGAAAACCATTGGCAGAGTCTGCTTTGGAAGAGTGAAGGAGTGAGATTCTGATATCCGCAGGTGATCACAGCTGCAATGAAGAACCCATTCAAGAACCCAATCAAGAACCCATTCAAGGAGCTTGCATCTGCTCCTGTTTCCACTTTTATTCTGTCCAAGCCTCCACCTTATAGGACAGTACTGTCCACACCATGAGCATCTCCACTTAAGTTCACTATCACACATGCCAATCATTCCTAGACACACCCTAATTGACACACCCAGAAACCTTTTAGACTTCTGCATCTCATAATCCCATCAAGTTGACAATTCAAATTAACCATTACAGTGGATGAAAGGGATTTCACTAAAATTCAACATTGGACAGTCAGAGTGTGTTAGAGACTCATAAATGTGGGTACATTGAACAAAGAAAAAAGAATACATTGGAGCCAAGCCAGTGTGGCAGGGGCAGCAGTGATGGTTCACCATAAAAGGGAGGGACAACACACAGAAAAACACAACAGACAAATGTGGTAAGGAGAAACCTGAGATCAGTAAAGCAGATTGAATTTAGATGATAAAGAGGCTACACTGTGAACTGGTGTTTGAAAATTGCTGTGTTTCTCAACTGGCAACAGAGCTGAGGCAGGGACCATGATAGGGTGGCCATACTGACACTGATGCTATTGAGCTGGGAGATCATACTGCTCCAGCTAGTACCTGCCACATGGCCTAGGGTGTACCTAGCAGAATGTGAGTGGAACAGTGCAGGAGCCCTGTTTGGGGATTGACTTGAATTGCAGTTGACTATGAGCCGTGGAGATTTGGCCATTGTCGCCACCCGTAGTCTCACGGGATTTGTTGCGGGATCTCGAGTGACTTGGCCGAAATTGCTGATCGGGTCAGCGCCATTTTAGTGGAGTGTTTGGCGTGTGTTAGTTGTTGTTAGAACCAGAGAGAAAAGTTATCAAAATAAAAAGCTGTTTGTCTCCAGTTTGCTTCTGAATTTCTTCCCGCGGCTCCGTTGCTCCAAGCGCTTCTGGCGGCTACAGGTGGCGGCCCGTACGGGGAACTTCGGAGCGGACAGGTAAGAACTGAAAGGTCTCTAAAGATGGGTTTGAATATAACTGAATCCCAAGTGATAGAGGCTATGCAAAGACTCCTTGATATACCTGACTCTGTTCTCAGTGAGGAGTATATAGACAAAAGTGAAAGTGATCAAAAAAGTGTAGATTCCACTGGGCCAACTGAGACCAGTAAAGAGAGTATTAGAAGAGACCCAAAAATGACAAAAATCCAAGCTATTAAAGCTATTCGGGAGTTATTGGCGAAAGCTGAAGGATACTTGCTCTCACTGGAACCTGGGCCTCAGGATATTGCTGTCAGTGAAATTAGCAGTGGTGAGGAAGCTAGTAAAAGTGATCCTGAGAAAATGAGGAAAAAGAAATTTAAAAAGACCGAGAAAAAGGTCCGTCAGGCAGAGGAGTCACTTGTGTCCTCTACTCCCCCATGGGTGGAATACATTACAGAAAATATGAAGGGTATTACTAGGCATTTGCATACCCTAGAAACAGAAATAAAAAGTCTTTCTGATCGCTTATGCGCTCTCGAGGACAACTCACAGATACATTGGGAACCGCCAGCATTTGAAAAGAAAAATGGACAGAGTGTCCATCAGTCAGTAGATTTCAAAACAATAAAAAATCTCAAAGAGGCAGTAATGACTTATGGGCCCCAAGCTCCTTTCATGTTGAGTATGCTGGAGTCCCTTAACACCTTTAGCTTAACCCCCTCAGACTGGAAAAGTCTATGTAAAGCAACATTAAGCGGGGGGCAATTCTTGGTTTGGCGTGTGTTAGTTGTTGTTAGAACCAGAGAGAAAAGTTATCAAAATAAAAAGCTGTTTGTCTCCAGTTTGCTTCTGAAGTTCTTCCCGCGGCTCCGTTGCTCCAAGCGCTTCAGGCGGCTACAAAACAGGCTTAGAGAAGATTGCACCCAAGGTAATTTAAGTCGGAAAAATGAAAGGGCACTAAACTTGCCTTTCATTTGAGTCTGGCAGCTTACATGACTGGCAAAAGCCCACTGGGAATCTGAATACGCAGGTGTGAATACACTCAAGGACTAAGCTTGGGAATCCTGACAGGGCTCTGTTCACGGGCAGCATAGTGTGTGGAGGATTGGCTTCCATGGGTAGAATTTTTGGGAGGCTCCCGAGATACACATTCCGAACAGAGTTTGGCAACTATCAGGCACTAAGGAGTGTGTTGATCTAATCTTTCCAGAGCAGATATCACCCAACAAAGCCCCTAAGGTCTGATTAAGCTGTAGTCACTGAAACTCCTCATATAGAACTGTGCAGTAGCCCCACCCATTCATATGGTCTGCACAGAAAAAACTGAAACTGACAATGTTTCCCATTCCATCCTACCTCATACTAGTGAGAAGAGAAGCTGAGAGCTATTTCATCCAGCTTCGATCTTGGACCATTCCAAACTGCAGCTTGGTGAGCAACAAAAAATGTAACTGTGTGCTGCACAAGGAGGGATCAGATAACTGCACAGAGGTGTGAGCTGGCTGACAAATTAAAAGTCTAAAATAATTAATAAGAAATAAAAGACAAAAGACATAGGAAACTAGTTTTACAATGGAGGCCTGGTGGGAAGATTGGACCTGATGGGTCTGATCTCTAATAAAGGAAAAAGACCCATTCGTTTTTTTATTTAAAGGTAAGCACATCAAAGGGATTTATTGTCAGGATGGGTTCTTCAAGGTAATCAAAGTCAACAGGAATAGGCTGATTGGGACTTATCTATTTGCACAATATTTTCTTGCTCTGGACAGCTGGCACCTCAAGGCTGTTGTGTGTGCCCATATTTCTTTCAACCGAGGGCAGCAGGCATCTAAATTCACAGCTATCAAATCCATAAATTCCATATAAGCCATAGAATCTGCCCCATTAACAATGGCCACTTGCAAATGGGCATGTCTTTCAGAACTGTTGTACTGAGAGAAACCCGACAGGGCAGTCTAGCTGTCCAAGGCTATGGAGTTCAAAGCAATGATTTATTTGCCACTCTTGACACAAAAAGAGAAAGGAGTTAACAACCCCCAGCACTTTCATGATGTCTCTCTCTCTCTCTCAGTATTTAGCCCAAGAAGAAATGGAAAGGATAGTTGGGCAGAGACAGTGACCATCCATTCTTGTCAATTATTTGGACTCTACTAGTTAAGATGATTCCTTCATTTTTCACTAATAATCTGTGTTTGCACGCTGTGCTGATTGGTTGATAAACATATACACATATACATATTTCTTTACTTTTTTTCTCATTTTAGCATTTTCAAACTATTATTATTTTTCCTTTCTTTGTCTTTTTGAGGATTTTGATTTTTGATTTATTTTGGTTTGTTTGTTTCTCGTGTTTTTCTCTCTCTCTTATTCTCCTGCTAAAAATCAAATTATCTAGTTCTTTCTCTCTCCCTTTACTTTGTTTTCTCAGTTTTTCCTTCTTCCTTATAACTACCACCTGCTACAGCTCTTCTACATTGCCTCTGTTTTCTTTTTGAAATTGTAATTCTCTTTTGCCTCTCTATTATATTTGATTTTCTCTTAATTAACTCTATTTTTACCATATTTTAAGATGAATTGGTTTACATAACTCTTGTCCCCATCTTTTGTGCTGTTTTAATTATGATTGCTGTGGATAATGTGGTTGACACCTGTTGTTTGCCTTAATGACAGACCTATTGTGTTTGCTGTTGATAATTGCTGGCCCCATCATTCCTGTTTTTGTGATAATCAACATTGTAGATGTCATAGTAGGAACCAAATATTTATTTTAATGCTACATATTATTTGCATCAGTTGTTGAAATTGTTTTCCCCTTTTCTGTGAGATGCTGGGACACTACAAGTTCATAGGATAGAAACTGCTGATGAACTAAAATCAACAAAAAGAAAGTGCACCTTGCTCCACACACAAATTAATGACAGTTAAACTTCAGCTTTATTTTAATAAAAAGAATAAAAGAAACAAAACCCAACTTATGACTAGATACCTAGTAGGAATGGCCAGGAGTGGGCCTTCAGGTCCTACTCAAGGACATTCACAGCTACATCAAAAACAGAGAGAATTAGCACAAAGGTTTTAGATACCATACTTACAAGAAGGTCTCAAATTAGATCATTCTAGGGCATTTTGGCAAGTAAAGGCTGTGTTCTAAAAAGAACTACATATAAGAGTATAAAAGCAATTCACTCCAACAGAGGCATAAAATCCAATGCAAGAATATAAGAAATATGATAAAACAAAATAAAATGATGCCTTCTAAAGTTCATGATTCTCCAGCAATAGATCCCAGAGATAACAAAGTGGATAAAATATAAGATAAACATTTAAAAGAATGAATATAAAAATTACCAATGAATTCTAAGAAATACAGAAAGACATCTGAATGAATTTAAAAAGTCAGTACAGTATATAAATGCAATAAGAAGATAGAAATATTGAAAAAGAAACAAATAGAAATATTTGAAATGAAAGACACAGTAAATTGAATAAAATGTTTAGTTGAAAGTCTCTCTAATAGGGTAGACTTACTGAAGACAAAATCTTGAGGCTGGAAGAAAACGTGGTCAGTCTTGAACATTCAGACAGTATTAAAGAAAAGAAAATAAGTAATCATGATCACAATATACAAGAACTTTGGGATATCAAATTTAATGTCACTGAAATTGAGAAGGGTTGTGAGATGCAAGCTATTGAAATGGGTAACCTTTTCAGGGAAACAATAATAGAAGAATTTTCCAAACCATGACAATAAGATGGACATACAGAAGCAAGAAACATTCAGAACCCCAATTAGACAAGATCAAAAAAGAATCTCTCCATGACACATTATAATTATAACTCCTAACATATATTACAAGGATAGAATTTTAAAAACCTGAAGAGAAAATGTCAGGTCACTTTTAGAGGAAATCCAATCAGAATTCTCAGCACAAACTCAAGAAAACAGAGGACGTGGAGGTATGCGTTCCAAGTCCTAAAGAAAATGACTAAAATAAAATAAATGTAAATTCAGCAACTATTTTTCAAAATAGAGGAGGAAATAAAAACCTTACAAGATAAGCAGAAACTAAATGAATGGATAACAACTAAACTGGCACTACATAACTTACCTGAAGAAATACTGTACACTGAAGAAATAGGAAAACAAATCCCAAATATCACAAAAGAACAAATCTCATTTGAAGATTAGCTAAGTAAATGAAAACCATGACCAAATTAAACCTTATGAATAAATAAAAAATGGCAATAAACATTTCTCTATAATAACATTGAATGTAAATGATCTCAACTCTCCAATTATAACACATAAGCTGGAAGAGTGTATTAAAAAAATAAGACATTATGTGTTGTTTGCAAGAGACTCACAGGCAAAGATAACCACAGCCTGACAGAGAAAGAAAGGAAATTGATACATGATGAAAATGGGGTCTGAAAACAAGCAGCAGTAGCTACTCTCATATTTGACAAAGCAGATTTCAAAACAAAGTTAATCAAAAGATTAAAAATTAAAATATAAAAAATTATACTTCAAAGTGATAATACAAATATTTATGCCCTTAATGTGGGTGCAACAATTACATAAAAGAGACACTACTCAAATTGAAGCCCCAGATAGACCTTGTACAATAATACTAGGTGATTTTAACACACATAAATAGAATATTTTATCCAACAACAGATGAATACACTTTCTTCTCATTGGCTTATGGAACTTTCTCCAAAATATATCATATTTTAGGCCACAAAGCAACTCTTAGCAAATACAAAGGAATTGATATAATTCTTTGCATCTTACCAGATCATCATGGAATAAAATTAGAAATCAACATATCAGAACCCTACAGAATATATAAAAACACATGGGGATTGAACAATACACTTTTTTTTCAATACCTGTAGCTGGACACAGTTACAGTCTTAGCCCTGGACAATATACTTTTCAACAATCAATGGGTGATAGAATAAATCAGAGCATAAATTAAAAAAAATTAGATTCAAATCATAATAGTGATACAATATACCAAAACTTTTGGGACACTATGCAGGCAGTTATAAGAGGAAAGATGATACCAATGAACATCTGCATAAGAAATTCAGAAAGATTCCCAAATAAACAAGCTAACTATGAATCTCAAGGACCTTAAAAAAGAGGAACAAACCATTCCAAAACCAGTAAACAGAAGAAAATAATTAAGATCAAAGCTGAAATCAATAAAATTGAGAATTATAAAAAGACATTTATTTAATATTGTGCTAGACTTTCTAGACAGATCTCTCAAGCAAAAGAAGAAAATAAAAGGGATAAAGATAGGATGAAAGAAGTCAAATTTTCACCCTTTGCAGATGACATGATCTTATAGTTAGAAGAGCCAAAAACCTCTACCAAAAGACTGCGGTAGCTAATAAACCAATTTGGCAAAATAGCAGGTAACAAAATCAACAAACATAAATTAATAGCTCTCCTGCTGAGAAAGAAATCAGGTAAACAATTCCATTCACAATGGCCTCAAAGAAAATAAAATTTGGGGGAATCAATTATCAAAAGAGGTGTAGGAACTCTATGATGAAAACTATAGAACTTTGAAGAAACAAATCAAACAAGGCACAAGAAGATGGAAAGACCTCCCATATTCATAGGTAGGCAAAATTAATATTGTTAGAATGGCCATACTACCAAAAGCAATATATAGATTCAATGCAATTCCCATCAAAATACCAAAGACATACTTTGCAGAACTATAAAAAACAGTCATAAAATTCATTCAGAAGAATAAAAGGCCCAGAATAGCCAAAATAATTCTAATCCAAAAAAGCAATGATGGAGGCGCCACAATACCTGACTTCAAATTATACTACACAGCTAAAATAACAAAGACTGCATGATAATGCACAAAAACAGACACATAGAACAATGGGACAGAAGACACAGAGAAAAACCCACCCACATATAGTCATCTGATCCTTGAAAAGGATGCCCAAAATATACATTGGTAAAAAGACAGCCTTTTTAATAAATGATGCTGGGAAAACAGTTTATCCATATGTAGAATAATGAACCTACACTCTTGTCTCTCACCTGCACAAAATTCAACTGAAAGTGGATCAAAGACCTAACAATAAAAGCAAAAGCTGTGAAACACCTAAAACAAAATGTAGGGGAAACACTCCAGCATACAGGCACAGGCAAAGACTTTCTCAATAGGACCACTAAAGCTCACAAAATAATGCCAAGAGTTAATAAATGGATGGCATAAAATTAAAAAGCTTCTGCCTTTGAAAGGAAACAATTAGGAATGTGAAGAGAGAATGTATGGAATGGGAGAAATCTTTGCTAGCTACTTTTCTGACAGACCATTAATATCTGGAATATATAAAGAATCAAAAGTTGTAACTCTCCAAAAGCCAAGAACTCAATTAATGAAAGGGCAAATGAATTAAACAGATACTTGTCAAAAGAGAAAATACAAATGGCTAACGAGTATATTTTAAAAACTTTTCAACATCTTTAGCAATTAGGAAAACAATAATCAAAACTACACTGAGATTTCGTCTCACACCAGTCAGAATGGCATTCTTCAAGAATAAAGACAATAAGAAATGCTAACGTGGGTGAGGAAAAAACATGACACTTGTACACTGTTGGTGGGATTGTTCATTAGTACAACTACTATGAAAATCAGTATGGAGCGGTTGCAAAACCCTAGGCATGGAACCATAATATAGTGGCACAATTTTCATTAGTCAAACTATGAAACTAGCTTATATTTCCATCAATGAATGAATGGATAAAGAAAATGTGGTATATATACACAAAGGGTTGTATTGTGCCAAAAGAAAAATGAAATTTTATCATTTTCAGGATGGAACTTGATACCATTATGGTATACCATGGGGATGGTTTCAGGATTTAGAGCCATTGGAAGGTGATTGGTTATAAGGGCAATACTCTCAGGACTGGGCCTATTTCCTTTATAAAAGAAACTCCAGAGGTCTAACTCCCTCCCTTTCACCCCATAAGGAAACAGTGAAGAGAAGGCATCATCCATTAACAAGAAAGACCAGACTCTGAATCTGCTAATATTTTGATTTTTGAACTTCCCAGATTCCCTAACTATAAGAAATACATTTATTTATAATCAAACAATTCATAGTATTTTATTATAGTAACTGAAATGAACAAAGACAATTATCATCCCAAATTTCACAGTTTCCGTACAAGTTTACTCTTCATGTTACACATTCTAAGGATTAAACCAATGTAGTTCATGTAAATTTACTGTTATAATACCATACATAGAAGTTTTATTGTCCTAAGTCCTTTCTGCTTTGCCTATTCCTGCCTCCCCCTAACCACAGATGTTTTACTCTCTATACAATTTTTCCTTTTACAGGATCCTCTAGAGTTGGAGTCATTTAGTATGTAGCATTTTTAAAATTGGGTCCTTCTACGTAATAAGCATTTATGTTTACTCCATGTTTTTAAGGCTCACTTCCTTTTAATGGTGAAAAAGGAACATCATGGTTGTTTCCAAAATTTGGCCATTATAAAAAAGATGCTATAAACATCTGTATGTAGGTTTTGTGTATATAAAAATTTCAGCTCTTTTTGGTAAATATCAAGGAACAAAATTATAGGATTTCATGGTAAGAGTATATCTGTTTTCTTAATGCTCAAAACTGTCTTTCAAAGTAGACATACTAATTTGCATTCCCACCAGCAATGGGTGGGATTTGTTCACATTCTCAAGAGCATCTTGTGTTGTTAGTGGCCTGGATTTTAACCTTTGTAATAGACGTGTAGTGGTATCTCATTGTTATTTAGTTTGAATTTCCCTAAAGACATATGATGAAGAGTACTTTTATATACTTATTTGCCACTTGTATATCTTCTTCAGTGAGTCTTAGTAATGTCTTTGGCCTATTTTTTTTTAAAAATGCTATCTTTCTTCATGTTGTTGAGTTTTAAGTGTTCTTTGAATATTTTGAATAACAATCATTTATAAGAAACATTTTTTGTAAGTGCTTTCTCCCAGTCAGTGGTTTGTGCTTTCATTTGCTTAAGAAACATTTTTCTTATGTTATTGTTTGAGAATTATTTGTTTGTTTATTTTGCAACTTATGTTTATGTTTGTAATGTTGTTTGAGTTAATTTTTGCAAAACATGAAAACTCTGTAAATCTGTGCCTAGATTCTTTCTCTTTTTTATGTTGATATCTAATAACTCCAAGATGAATTTTTGAAAAGACATTTTTTTTTCCATTGTATTGCTTCATCTATAGAACCAAGCCATCCAATTGGTGCTGTTGGAGGTAACAGAGGAGGTTTTCAGAACTGGTAAGCAATGTAATTTCTTCTGTGCTTCTTCCTTTGGACCTGTTTTTCATTTACAGATAATTCTTTTTCTTATTTTGAGCTACGTTCTGAATTTATTTGAAATACTGTTCTATGTCTTTTTGTTCGTTTATTTGTTTGTTTTCTGGGTTTCTCTAAATAAGAAATACATTTTCAAGTACCTAGTTTTGCAGATTGAAATTTAAAATGAAATACATAGTTTTTTAAGAGTAACCATGAAAAAAAATTCATGTTTCATATGCTAGGATGAAGTAGAAAGAGACGAAATTCAGTTGGAGACATTCCCTTTAACAATTCATGGAAGCAAAAGAAAAATATATGGAAACTAATGGTAATATGTTGACTCCATAATACAACTCAGGATACGAACTAGAAATTAAAGTAAGATGTAGCATTTTTTTCTATTTTGGGAAGTATTCCTTACCTGTCTTACAGGCATATGTTACAAATATGGAGACTTTTACCTTTTTTTTTTTTTTTAACTTTTGGGGTGACACATTAGTCAGAATTGTCTAGAGAAATAGAACCAACAGGATGTTACTTATTTGGTTTAAGGAATTGGCTCACATGATTTTCGAGGCTTGGCAAATCCAAAACCTGATGGTGTAGGCTAGCAGGCTGGAAACCCAAGGAGAATTTGCAATATGAGTCCAAAGGCAGTCTGAGGGCAGCATTCCTTTCTGCTTGACAGAAATCAGTCTTTGTACTATTGTAAGGCCTTCAACTGATTGTATAAAGTTCATCAACATTATGTAAGATAACATACTTGACTCATAATCTACTTATTTAGACATTTAACCATCCAAAATCACCTTCAAGGAAATACTCAGAATAACAGTTGACAGATGCCTGGGCCCTATGACTCAGCCAAGTGAACACATACAATTAATCACAAATCCACCCCTTGTCAACTAATCACCCAATATACAGCTTCTTAAATAATACTTCATCTACAAATTTTGTTATTTTCTTAAAAACCTGAGTAAGAAATAGTCAAAACAATATACTCCTTGTTTCCTTAACTAGACAAATGGGTTCAGTTGAAATTTCTAATTACTTTTTCCTATAATGCATTCTGAAATCCCTTCACGTTTAGCAACCACATTGGCTGCTTGTGATTGTTTATCTAGAGGGAAGACCCAAACCTTCATTCCTGAAGGGAAGGGTTCAGTATTCCTGAATGGATTTGATTGGTTTAGTTTTCCATTGAATTTAGTCCCAGGGAAAGGTAGTACTGAAGATGTCCTAGGAGAGCTCCTGTTTCAAACATATTCCTCCTACCTTCCTCATGGAGTAGCAGTACATTTCCTCCTTGGTAGCCAGGATCACTCACTCTTTCCAGCACAAAGTGACTCCCTTCTTTGCCTGTTAATTTAGAGGTATGAGAGGTATAATGTGGGTCTGATGGCAGTCTTAAATTCCAGTTCAATGAAATTAATGTTATGATTCATGGTGGAAGAATTCATCCTTTTGGAAATGAGTTCTCTGAGTTAGCATAACCTAAGTTCATAGGGACAGAAAGCAAAAATTTTCTATAGTGGGACACTAGAGCTAACAGTGAGCAATGCCCTCTCCATTCTCATGCCTTGATTCTTTGACCTCTTAATTCTTGCCAGGGGAGAAATGTTACCATATATTAGACACCATTTCAGAGCATATATACCTTCCTCAAGAAACTTATCCAGCTGGTGCTATAAATGATATTTCAAAAGGCTGATGCAGTGTTCTGTAAAGCTGGTTGCTTTAAGATAAAGGAGAACATAATAAGACCAATGAATTTCATGAGCCTGGACCCATTGCCGTATTTTATTTGCTCTGAGGTAAGTTCCTTAATCAGAATCAATGATATAGGGGATATCATTATTGTGGTTAAAGCATTCTATGGGTTAATTTTTTCAGAATCATTACATGCAGGGTAGACAAATCTACATCCATAGTAATTGTCTTTTCCAATTAAAAACAACAACAACAACAACAACAACAACAACAAAACAATTGTTTTTCATGGAAGTAGTGTGATGAAATCAACTTGCCACTGGGTGGTTGACTGGTCACTTTGGGCTCAATAATGCTGGACACTCAATGCTAGCTTCACTGCTGGCAAATTGGACATTCATCACTGTTTATGGATAGATTGGATTTGTTGAATAGAAGCACACATTGCTGAGACCACAAATAACATGAACCTTGTCATCATGGTCACTTTATCCATGAGCCTATTGGATAATAACTGGTGTGTCCGCAATTGAGACTTCTTGGTATTCATAGAATGAGTCATCGTATCCATTTGATTATTAAAACCCTTCTTTGTTGAGATCAGTCCTTGGTCAGCATTCATATGGTGCACACAAATCTTTTATTGTTTGCCTATTCAGACAGGACTATTCATAGACCTTTCTCCAGACTTACTTGTCATTGATTTTCAATATCAAGCTCCTTCTAATCCCTGAGTACACCACCAAACCATTAGCTGTAGCCTATGAATCACTGTGTAATCACACATAGATCATCTCCCCTTCTATGGAAGATGAAGACTATGTTCATTTCTTGACGTTATGCTTATTGGGGTGGGTGAAGTTCTTTCTCTAATATCATTGAGGGGCTCCATATGACAGTAGTATACTTTCAGGTTGTGCCTATATATTATGCAGTACCATCTACAAACCAGGCCTGAATCTTCTCTTTTTTTTTTTTTTGGTACTGGGGATTGAACTCAGCGGCACTCGACCACTGGGCCACATCCCCAGCCCTTTTTTTTGTATTTTATTAGAGACAGGGTCTCACTGAGTTGCTAAGTGCCTCGCCATTGCTGAGGCTGGCTTTGAACTCACGATCCTCCTGCCTCAGCCTCCCAAAGTGCTGGGATTACAGGCGTGCGCCACCGCGCCCGGCTTGAATCTTCTCTTTATCTGTCAACTGATAATTGGGAACTACAATTAGATCCACTCACATTATATAAAGCAATCTGTTTTATTCAAAATGCACAAATTTAGATATTAATTCAACCAATAAAGCACCTTTATGGAAACATCCAGAAAAATTTTTAACTGAATACCTTGAAACATGGCCTAGTGATACTGACACATAAAATATACTATCACCAATGCCATATCATTACATTTAATAAAAAAAATAATGTAATGATCATCAGAACAGATTTAAAAGCCAAGGGAGAGTCAGGCGTGGTGACACACAACTGTAATCTCAGCAATTTAAGAGGCTGAAGCAGGAGCATTGAAAAGATTGCAATTTTGAGGCCAGCCTCAGCAGCTTAACAAAGCCCTAAGGAACTTAGTGAGATTCTATTACAAAAACAAACAAACAAAAAGTGTGGAGAGGTAACTCTGTGGTAAAACCCTGGGTTAAATCACCAGTATCAAAAAGAAAGAAAAAAAGAAAGCTTGGGGGAGGGGTAAGGAGGTAGGGGATAGATTTTGAAGGATGTGGCATTCTTGAAATAGTTGAATAATTGTTTAACAGGTTCTAGAGTAGGGTTAGAACTCAGGATATAAAGTACAAAGACTGTATCTGGACACAATTACAACAAATGTGATAATATGATTATGTGTCAAAGTAAAAATATTCATTAAGTATTTGAAATTAAGAAACTCAAGCAGAGGTGGGCCAAGAATCAAAATGCAAGTTGATTAACTACTCATACAGAAATCAGAATTGAACATTTAGTTATTTTTAAAAGCCTTGAGTAGCACACAAATTCTTTGAATGGTATATTTTATTTATTTATTTATTTAATTAAAAAATTTCGCCGGGCGCGGTGGCGCACGCCTGTAATCCCAGCACTTTGGGAGGCTGAGACAGGAGGATCGCGAGTTCAAAGCCAGCCTCAGCAATGGCGAGGCACTTAGCAACTCAGTGAGACCCTGTCTCTAAATAAAATACAAAAAAAGGGCTGGTGATGTGGCCCAGTGGTCGAGTGCCCCTGAGTTCAATCCCCGGTAAAAAAAAAAAAAAAAAAAAAAAAAAAAAAAAAAATTTTCCATTATATTTTAAAAGAACAATGTCATGATGACTGTCACAATTATTTAATATTCTAAAAATAAAACTCAGAAGAAACTTTGTATTTTTGTTTCTCTAACTAACTATTCCAAATGTTCCTGGACAGCATCAGAAAGATGGTATTAAATATGATGAATGATTTAAATTTAGGTTACTATTACTGGCTTATATGTAGATTTAGCATTCTACATTTTCTACAATAAATACTGTATAATACAGTTTGATCTAAAGCAGCTATATGGCCATGTTTTGATGCATCAATCAAAAAATCTCATTTTATAATACAAATTTTAAATTCAATAATCACAAAAGACAGTTGTTCATTTTACATAGCAGTTGAATCATCTAAACTGTCTGTGCTCAAATGATTCATAATCATAAGCCTGTAAAGAATTCCAGGTGATCTTGTCTATTATCTGTTTTCCAGCTGTACTGCCTATAAGTTACCATATAAAAATCTAAGCTGCCCTTTAAACCTGATAAGTGAACACATTTAAAATGTATGGACTCTTATTTATTTTTACTTGTCTTTTAGCTTGAATTATACTCACTAGCATTCCTTTTATTTTTAATGATTTAGAAACATTTTAAGAGAAAAAGGCACACTCATACATTGCTGGTGGGACTGCAAAATGGTGCAACCGTTATGGAAAGCAGTATGGAGATTTCTTGGAAAACTGGGAATGGAACCATCCTATGACCCAGCCATCCCACTCTTGGGTCTATTCCCAAAGGACTTAAAAACAGCATATTACAGTGACACAGCTATCTCAATGTTTGTAGCTGCACAATTCACAATAGCTAGGTTGTGGAATCAACCTAGATGTCCCTCAGTAAATGAGTGGATTAAGAAAATGTGGTATATACGCACAATGGAATTTTACTCAGCAATAAAAGAAAATAAATTAATGGCATTTGCAGGTAAATGGATGAAGTTGGAAGACATAATGCTAAGTGAAGTTAGTCAGTCTCAAAAATCCAAGTACCAAATGTTCTCTCTTATATAAGGAGGCTATTTCAAAGTATTGTTGGATGGGGTACATAGGAGGATTAGAGGAACACTAGAATGGTCAAGGGAAGGGAGGGTAAGGGAGGGAGCAAGAGGGGAGGGAGGGGGGGAAAAAAAAGGTGGTTGAATGAGACGGATATCATTTTCCTTAATGCATGATTGAAGACCTAAATTGCACGAATATACTTTGTATACAAACAGTTGTATGTAAAAAAATACTAAATATATGCACTATGAGTTGTACATATTAAAAATTATAAAAATAAAAATAAAAAAATACAAAAAAAAAAAAAAAAGAATCAATAAATGGGATAGATTCAAACTAAAAAGCTTCTTCTCAGGAAAAGAAACAATCAGTGGGGTGAATAGAGAACCTACTAATTGGGAACAAATTTTTACCACATGCACATCAAATAGAGCATTAATCTCTAGAATATATAAATAACTCAAAAATCTTAATATCAAAAAAACAAATAACCCAATCAATAAATGGGCCAAGGAACTGAACAGACACTTCTCAGAAGAAAATACACAATCAACAAATACATGAAATAATGTTCAACATCTCTGGCAATTAAAGAAATGCAAATCAAAACTATTTTAAGATTTCATTTCACTCCAGTCAGAATGGCAGCTACTAAGAACACAAACAATAATAAATGTTGGCGAGGAATAGGGGTGAGGGGGAGCCACACTCATACATTGCTGGTGGGACTGCAAAATGGTGTAGCCACTATGGAAAGCAGTATGGAGATTCCTTGGAAAACTGGGAATGGATCCACCTTATGACCCAGCCATCCCACTCCTGGGTCTATTCTCAAAGGACTTAAAAGCAGCATACTACAGGGACACAGCCACATCAATGTTTATAGCAACACAATTCACAATAGCTAAACTGTGAAATCAACCTAGATGTCCCTCAGTAGATAAGTGGATAAGGAAAATGTGGTATATATACACAATGGAATATTACTCAGCAATTAAAGAGAATAAAATAATGGTATTCGCAGGTAAATGGATGAAGTGGGAGAATACAATGATAAGTGAAGTTATCCAATCTCAAAAATCCAAATGCCAAATGTTTTCTCTGATATAAGTAGGCTGATTCACAGTGGGGAACATAGGAGTATTAGAGGAACACTAGAAAGGTCAATGGGGAGGGCGAGGAAGGGAGGGAGCAAGGGGGTATGAATGTGTAAAAAAAAAAAGATGGTAGAATGAGATGGATATCAGTATCCTCAATGCATGATTGAAGACATGAATAGTATGAATATACTTTGTATACAGTGTTATGTAAAAAGGTACTCTATATATGTACTATGAATTGTAATGCATGCTATTGTTATATATACAACAATAAAAATTAAAAAAAAAAAAAAAAAGAAACATTTTAAAATCTTTACAAACACAGGTTTTGTAATTTAAAAGTTTTTACGTCTTAATTTTCACCTGACAGTCACAAAATTTTATATTTCTTTTTTTTAAAATATTTATTTATTTTAGTTATACACAATGCCTTTATTTATTTTTACATGGTACTGAGGATCGAACCTGGGCTGCACACTTGCTAGGCGAGCACTCTACTGCTGAGCCACAATCCTAGCCCCCAAATTTTATATTTCTTAACATTTTAATATCTTTGTTTCTTTTTGTAAAGATTGCTAGCAATTTGTCCTATTTGCCCATTTTTACAAAGTTCCATGTGATTTTACCCTATAAAATTAAACTTTTAGTTTTATATTACATGTTTAAACATAGTACAAATAAAAAATAAGATGACTTATTTTTTCTCAACAATAGAAGTACTAGATCTAAAGTCCAATTACACTCTTTTCTTTTTTTTTAACACAATTCCTTGATTAATGTGCTTCTCAAGATTATAAAGAATTGCTGTACTTAAATATTGTACCAAAAAACTTAATATAGCAAGTGAGAAGAGTTTGACTTTGATTAAGTCAGTTTAAAAAGAAAAAAAAATAAAAGACAGTCAAAATAGGGGAAAAAAAGAATAATAATAATAATAGCTGGCCATGCCAAGGAAAACAAGGCTGGTTTGGTGATGTGATGCTGAACAACATCTATTGAAAACCATGCCATCTTTTCCATTATTAGTTTCTGTAGAAACTTAAAATCACATTACCTTCAAAATGGCCTTCAGATAAAAATAATGGGAGGATAAATGAACTCATAAACTGCAAGTTTTGAGTTGAGGCTAATAAGAAAAATGTCAGAAAATATTCATTTTTTACATACAAATAACATTTGTGTTAATTATTTAACCATGTCTGTTGAACAATTTCTTACAAATGCACACATTTAACATTGAAATAGTTCCAGACTAATACTTACCAATTAGTGGTACTGCTATTTAATAGCAGAGACAGACTTCAATATTTGAGCAGCAGCCACCTTATAATATTTTATGTATTTATGTAATTTTTGAAATTTTTTGGAAGCAATTATTTTATATTAATGATTTATTAATTAGTACATGCCTGTAGTTTTAAAAAAAATAAGATGCTACATAAAGTTTCATAAAAGCCATCAGGTTCTGATCTATTCCTTTGCATATTCTGAGCCTCACAAGTAACTGTTTTCAGTCCCTTTAGATGTATCTTGTTATATTTATTTTATGTGTCTACAGATTGTGATCTATTGATACTTTAATTTATCAATTGTAGAGATTTCTATTTAACAGTTGTTAAGATAAGTGAGGAATTTCCTCTTATACATTTTTCCTAGCTCTGCATTCTTACTTCCTTTTTGTCATCATTCCAAAATAATTATCTTGCCACTTAATTTAAATGAGAAATTAGGACTTTTCTTATGATCTATAAAAAATGTTCACAGAAAAGCCAAGTAGTGTATTGTATGTTTTTCCTTTTTTTATATATTTGTGTTTTTCCAGAATTTATTGGTTGTTTTAGTTTTTCAGTTGTTTGGTGGTCTGTATACTTGCCTTTACTATTTTCAGATATGTATTAGTTCTTAAAAAGGGAAAACTGTTAGCTCATCTATCATTCTAGTTTTTTCACCTTTACATTCCCCTTCCACTGGCTCCATTATGACTGGCTGCTCCCTAGGTCTGCAGCATATCTGTTTTCTTAGAATATCCCATCACCATTTTTTTTCTCTGTTGGGTCTTCTGTTTCTAACTCCATTGTCCTAATTATTTTACTCCTTCATTTGTAAATATGCACATTTACTTCAGTCTTTCTTTTTTTCCCCCCTGTAGTAGAGATAGTTTTTTTCTTCATGCCACTCATAAGATATGTTTGCTTTAATGATTTCTTAAGTATATTAATACAGTAAAGTTTTTAACAGAGATGAAAGTACACCTCTAAATTATTAACAACTTTGTACATACAAAGAATAATCATTTTATTTTCAACAAATTTTTCTCATATTTATAAATTGACTTATAATCGTACATATTTATGGAGTAAGGTATGTTATTTCCATTTATGTATACAATGTATAATGATCAGATCAGGATAATCTGCATGTCCATCATCTCAGATACTTATTACTTCTTTGTGTTTGAAACATTGAAAATCCTTTCTACTAGTAATTTTGAAATATACAATTAAATATTACCAATAATATTTATCCTACTGTGCTATAAAACATTGGAAGTTTTTTCACCAGTCCAACACCTTGTATCTTTAGATCATTCTCTCTCTAGTCTCCCCACTCCCACTTGTAGCCCCACTCCCTACTGCTGGTAACCATTATTTCATTTCTATGAGATTTTTAGCTTCTGCATAAAAGAACATGCAGCATTTGTCTTTCTGTGAATTACTTATTTCACTTAAGGTAATGTGATCCAGTTCTATCTATGCTGGTGCAAATGACAACATCATTCTTTTTGATAGCTCACTTCCACGGGCTCTATTTTTGTATATATATCAAATATACACAAAGTTCACTTCCACTGGCTCCATTTTTGTATACATATCAAATTTTCTTAGCTGGGCACAGTAGTTCATACCTGTAATCCCAGTGGCTCAGGAGGCTGAGGCAGGAAGATAGCAAGTTCAAAGCCAGTGTCAGCAAAAGTGAGGCACTAGGCAACTCAGTGAGACCCTGTCTCTAAATAAAATACAAAATAGGGTTGGGAATGTGGCTCCATGGTCAAGTACCTGAGTTCAATCCCTAGTACATCCTACCCAATTTTTCTTTATCCATTCATCTGTCAATTACTACAGGTTTTAGAAACAATGCATGTGAAAATTATTTTTGAGTCATAGGTTATCTAAAAGTGGTTTTCATCTATATTCACAGTTGATTGACAATTCTTATATATCTACCTTATTATGAGTTATTCAATAAAATTACTGTGAATTTTATTATTTGTAATGAGAAATAGAAGAATGACATGAATCTCCTTAAATTATACAATTATAATTAACCAGAACTATATGATCTTCTTGCTTTATTTGTTCTTCCATGATCAAGATTTGCTTGAGTATTATTCATATGAAATCAGAAATTTCTCTTTCTGGAGAAATATACCTGTTTCTCCATTCAGTTTCTTTAGAATTTATATTTAGGATTTTGTTTCAATATTTTTTTCCAAGTAAATTTAAAATAATGGCTATTATTTAAAAAAAAAAATCTTATCCTTAGACCACAGCATTCACTTATCTTACACATAGGAAATGTTTTATCTGTTTTCAGTTTAAATCATTGAAAGTTTAGTATTAATACAATAATAATTTTACAGTTGCTTTAATCATTTTTTAAGGGAGACAATTTTGCTATATCAAAAAACATTCATTAGAAGCAAATGATCAATAACTTAACCAGTAGATACTGAGAGATGTCAAAAAAAATAAAATGGTCTGTCAAAAAAATACAAAACTTTCTGATGAAATATATGCAGCTTGGAATTTGTACTTATGACCAAAATACTGGGTGAATGGAAAGAAGAAGTAAAGGGGATTTGGGATGGTAAAAGAGGTTTAAAGTCCTAGGAGATGAATGGTAAAGAAAATAAAGGACATTATTTTACTATTGTAAGTATTCTCATTAATTTTAAAAGGTAGTATCTGAAAATACAAGGCTAAGTTTTCATTTTGAATATAATAAAAAGTAATAAATACAATAAGAAAATTATTCACCCTGTGGTAGCAATGGTGAATATATTCCCCTGTACTTAGTAATTTGGAAAGTATGCTAAATGAAGTAAGCCAATCCCCAAAACCAAAGGCTGAATGTTTTTCTCTGATAAGTGGATGTTGATCCATAATGGCAGGGGAAGGGGAGGAATTGATGAACTTTGTATAGGGCAAAGGGGAGGGAGAGGAAGGAGGGATCATGGGGGTAGGAAACATGGTGGAATGAGATGGACATCATTACCCGAGTTACATATATGAAGGCATGAATGATGTGATTCTACTTTGTGTACAAAGAAATGAGAAATGAAAAATTGTGTTGCATTTGATTTCTATGAACTGAAATGCATTCCTCTGTCATGTATAATGAATTAGAACAAATAAATTAATTAATTTTTAAAAATTCAAAAAATGTAAAACTTCTCCATTTAAATAATGACATCTATTGCTATGAACGATAGTTAGAAAAAAATGACAAGGAAAGCAGCAACATACATGAAAAACAAATGTAATTTTTTAAAAAGTCTTATAAAGCTATAGCGTATGTAGGAAAACATGCTTACAACCATCATTCATTTTTTAAGCCAAATTAAACAAAGACATACCATTTCTACTGATTGGCATGTTAGCTCACTTTAATTAGTGAGGCCTTGTGGAAATAAATAGTATCTTATCCTATTGACCAGTGTGAAAATTTGTTTGACCTTTCTGAAAGGCAATATGCATAAAAATCATAAATGTGCAAACACTTTGACCTAGCAATTCCATCTCTAGTAATTTATTCAATGAAAAATAATTGGAAAAGTACAAAGACTTAAAAAAAAAAAAACACCACTTCTTCATAGTATTATTGTGGCATCAAAATAGTAGTATCAACTAAAAATTCAATTCAGAAGGCTTGATTAAACAAACTATGATATTCAACATAGAGCCATGTGGTCCTTAGGAAGGTAAAAGCAATTTATTTATGATCCTATGAAATAGTCACTATATAATGTTAATTTAAAACAATAAGATCATAAAATATTACTTAAATTTGGTCCAAATTTTGAGGGAGAAATATAAACTAAAATCTATGTGAAGAAGAAAGTCTAGGAGATTATGTAAAAAAGTATTAAAATACAGTTATGTTTGGGTGATTGGTTTGTGTGCAACATTTCCTTAAAATTTATGCTTCTAATATCTTTTTTCAGTTTGAGGATATGCTATATTTTTATTGGGAAAAATACTTTATATGTTTAAAACTATCATACACAGACATTCAAATGTAAAATTGATTATAGTGAATTAGAATACCTATACATACATATTCCGTTTATTTCATAAGAAGAGTTGGAAAAAAATGCTTTAAACATCCACTTAAATAGTTCACAAATGGTTATTAATATCACATTACTAATTTTGAAAATAGTTTACTCAACCTAAATCTTTAATATTGTCACAGTTTTTCTCAATAAAACAAGACATAACCTATAAATGGTAAAGGAATCCCAACTTATTAATGTACAATCTTTTAAAATATAGGAGTGAGCAGATTAATATATATTTTTTCTGTGTGGGGCTCAAAATTAATAAAAATTGGATTTCAAAATATTTTTTAAAATAGAAATCAAATTAAAGACAACTGGAAGAAGAAATTTCTAAAGAATGATATTATGAAAATTGTTTCTTCAATTTCCATTATCAGCGTTATTGATGAATGTGAAGTTTAAGCCTTCCACACAGCAACAAAAATTGGCTAAATTCTCCTACATATAATCATTAGTATTAAAAGGTCATATTTTAAATCTATATTAGTAGATTCAACTCAGAATCTTCCATTTCATTTTATTAATACTTGATTATGTTATTTGTCAAGCATCTTTGGTGTCATTGAAAAAGTGGGTAGAGTTAGAAAAAGACTTAACACCAAAATTAAAGCAACAGCAAGAAGTGGGAAAACTTGGTCCTCCTGAAAGCTGTTCTATACTGTTCCTGCAAAGCTCTGAGTGGTTCTAATTAGTAAATACATGTGCTTCCAAGTGTGCATTTTTAATAACACATTGAGTGCCAGAGGTCAGCCATTATTTACATAAAAATGGGAATTGAGATGGCAATGCAAAATCAGATGTTAATACAAAAAACAAAATGTTAATAAGAAAAGCTCCTGGAACAAAAGACATTATCCTAGTCCATTGAGTTCCTTTGATTACTCATTCTGTACACTTGTAAGTAGACTCAAATCACAATTAAAATAAAAGGCTATCAGGTTCTTGAAACATCAGGGAACAATGATGCTCAAGCTTTGACAATATTTACCATTGGAGAAATGAATTTAGAGAAACAAGGCCCACTGGGCATCAAGCCTGTGATCTAGATGTCACTGAAAATGGCTCAATCACAGATCCTTGATGCTGAGTAACATTACTGTGTTAAAGGGTAATGTCGGAAATAAGTTGGAAGCAAATAATAAAGAGTTTATGATATCTATCAACTGAAAAGTTCACACATGATTTCCTATTAAATAGTTTTAATAAAATTGACATTCTGCTATTCAATTTTAACTTCAATTGTAATAGTTTCTTGACAATTTTACTGGTACAGAACACGATTATTTTTTCTGCCTACGGCTCTGGCTTAGAAAAAAAAATTATAGTAAGTCTAAATCATGTTTTATATGAAGTAGTTATCTTTTTGTCTTTAAGTGACTGCGATGATATTTTATGACAATAGCTTTGTAAAGCCACAACCCTCCTTCCCAAAAAAGATAATAATCTAATTCAGTTATTTTGATAATTTAAACTGATCATATGCATGAGAGTATCATTAACAGAGACCCCACTAATTCAGATAATAATATGTTTGGTATTCATTACAATTTTGTTTGACTCTAAAAGCAAGTCTATGTTCTAACCAATGGTTTTAGCAAGTAATTATTAAGGTGAGAGAATACTTGTGATATTATTTTTATAAGGATTCCCCTCAATACTTAAAAATATGAGCTCCTGAATGTTATTTTCTCCAATACTTTCCTATCCAAATTTATTATGGTTTTGCATAACAATTTTAACATATATTGAGCAATTACTATGGTACAGACAGTATATTTAGAGTATAACGTTTCTAATTTATGCCTCATAGCAATTCCATGGTTTGATACTATTAGTATTTCCATTTCACAGAAGAGAAGTATGAAACGTAAAAAGGTTTGTCCAGGGTTTCAATGGCAAAGATTCCAAGGAATCCTATTCTGTACCATAGACACATAACCACCTTACTCTATTAATTTTACATATAGATTTAGTTTTTTAATGCATTTACTCAGTAAATTACCATGTTTTGGACCACAAGTGTATTATAGTAGAGTGTAACTTTTGAAACTAAATTTTAATTATTTTATAATTCAGAACTTTTTTCTTTATTAATATTGTTCTCATATTTACATATTAATATGATTGTATTACATTTTCTTGCATATTTGTCAGGTTAATCATAGTGGATACAAGGTGATTTTACATTCTGCCTCTATATTAACTGCTTGTGTAATCTCTTTTTGCATCAACTTCTTTGCCATGACACATGACTGAATCAGTCACGGTCACTCCAGGAGAACTGGGCTGGCATGAAACAATCATACAGAGACAGAGAAATACCTTTTTCTTTGGGTTCTGTGACAGCCCCTCTGACCCAGCTCCTATGAAGGAGGTAAGAAAGAAGAGAAGCACGCCTTGAACCTGGGCTTTATTAGTGGGAGGAGCTAATCCATGGAACATTCTATCAAAGAAAGGGAAGAAGGGTAGGATTACAACAAACAGGTGGGTGTAATTCAACCCCATTGGGTGACGCCCACTCCCAGAGCTGCACCTTTCTAATCCGAGCAGAGGTAAAGTCCAGTTGGATTGCAGAGTGCAATATCAGTCCAGTACCTATTTACTCAGGACTTAAAGGTGTGTGTATAGCTCCTGAACAAGGTGGCTCCCAACATTTCTTTACATAGAAAACAGGAATGGTAACATTGAATATTATATAGGAATTTTGTGAAGTATAAAATAATTAATTCATATAAAATGCTTGGTACATAGCACAGCTCATAAGTGCTAAATGTGGATTTTCTTTCTTAAGGTTTTTAAATTATTAAAGACAATCTTTGCTTTGAAATTGGTCAAGTAATTATGGAACTAAATATATGTAAAGCATACACAAAGCATAAAAAAATTGGAGAAGGCCCCAGAGCTCCATATGCTCCATGAAGAATTTGCATTTCCTAGTTCTTTCCACTCTAACTTTGTTACCTCATCGAAAATCCCAAAGAAGACCAGTAGGAATATTCTCATCAAACACCTTTTTCTCATTTATTCAGGTCACACAAAGTGCCAGGATTCCTGCATCATCTTTCATAACCTCTTCTACTCAGAGGTTGCCATTGTTTGTACCCATAACTTCTCACAGAGGCCCATGTGTTAAATACTTGGTCACCAGTCCATGGCACTATTGGGATATGTTGGTACATTTCAGAGGTAGAAGGTCTTCCAATCATTATGGGCATATCTTTGAAGGGCATTTTATAACCCTAGCCTCTTATTTTTCCTTTCTCTCTTTTGCATCCCATCCATGAAGTAAATAGGCTTATTTTGTCATGAACTCCTGTCATGATGTACTGTCTCACTACAAACCAAAACGTACTATGGCTAACTAATGCTAGACTGAAACCACCAACACTTTGAACCAAAATAAATCTGTTCTCTTCTTAATTATATGGCTATTTATTTATTTATTTTCAATATTAGAAATCTCTCTATTCTAGAGGTACATTGTTCCTATGGTCTAACTCCATCTCCAAAAACTTCTGATTCACTCTTCAGACTTCCCCACCCTATGCTGTGTCCCAGAAATATGACCAACATGGGCTATATCAACATTTTCTTAGTACCATCTTCTGATTATATTCAGCCAATTGTCATCACTTGCAAAGATATGAGAGGAAGAAGAGAGTAGTTGGTATACTTATTTCTCAAGTTCTTTCCTTGTAATGTCTCTACAGGTTAGCATTTTCTAGACCAAATTTTTAACTTCTGTCAGGTGGCTTCATACTGTAATTCTTTCTCATTCTGGTGACTCCTCTTGCTCCTACAGAAATGGTACCATTATTCCTCTCACATATGATTCCCTCCATACTTCCTAAACTTTTATGAATAGTTATTTCATTAAATTCTATTCTCAAATTCACTGTCTAATATCAGTGTACATCTGTTTCTGGTTGATTCTGAGAGGATATATACTTCAAATTCCAAACAATCTTTCATTATTCCCTCTGATATTTATAGTCTAATCGCAGAAAAATCTATGTCCTTATGTTCTAAATTTTTTTTCTTCACTTTTTTCCTTCACCTAAAAGTAGATTCTTCCTGGAGGCTGCTGCCAACGCTATGGTTGTCTCATAAAAGAGAGGCAGTTTATCAGACACTTATGCTATAAGGCTTGATATTTATTGCTCCATTAGGGTTATTATTCCTTCCTGCATTCCAAACATTCCAGTTTTAAAGCTATATCACAGATTAAAACACATTATACTCCACCATGTTGCTATGTTATCATTTACAACACACCACATCTTCAGGCCCCAAGTCTGGTTAAACCCAACTCTTAAAGCTGGCTTGGCAAGGAAAAAGTTACAGGGGCATGATGCCTGATTATAATGTTTGGATTATCAACATTTAACCTATAAATATTCTCAATAACCTGAGTGTGTTTTCTAACTCATTATCTTTCTTTACTCATAGATTTTTCTCTGCTCTTCAAAACCAGTATGTTCTCTTCCATTCCAGCACTTGGAAAACAGAAACAACTCCTGTAAGTTCCTACCCCCACCTTAGCCAACCAACCTTCACCTATATTCATTTCTTCTACCATTCCTTGTGTTACCATAGATCAGTGATTGTCAACATTGATTAGATTTCCTCCTGAGTTTATTTTAATATGTTTTAATTTGTTGGGAAATTAGTGACACTGACTTTTGGACAGTAGAAGCAAGACTTCTATAAAATTGCAACAAATGCAATAGTATGCCTGGTTAAACATGTTTTCTTGGCCAGGGGTATAGCTCAGTGGTAGAATTCTTGCCTAGCATGAGCAGGAGCCTGGGTTTGACCCACAAAACTGAAAAATAAATATTTTCCTAAATGGCTTTCCGTGAATATCTTTTGAATGTCTTGTCATTTATTCATATTTATAAAATATCTGTTCATAATTACCTGTGTCTGGAACATAATTTTGCTTAGAGGATAAATGTAAAGAAAATTTTACCTTTACACAGCAAATTTGCAGTGAATTTCTCTAAACATATCCCTAAGGAAAATTTTTACCTTATTTGTTCAGAAATCTACAAATAGCTATTGAACTTTTAAAAAAAAAATTCACCCCAGACAAATATTTCATTATATTTGAGATATTTAAGTTTAAATACAAAGCAGGATTTAAACTTTATTGGCAATTTTGTTTTATGTAGATTCAGTTACTTGAGGCAAACCACAACACCAAAATATTAAATGAGAAATTTCAGAATTAAATAATCCATATTATAAATTCCACACCTTTGTGAATAGCACAAAGAAATCTCAATCTGTGCTTTCTCATTCCTTCCTGCCTAGGATGTGAACCATTCTTTTGTCCAGCATGCTGAAAATATTCACCGCTCACCCAATCAGCACTGAGTAGCCATTTTGGTTGTCGGACTGTTGGTCATGTTATCACAGTGCTTGTGTTCAAGTAACCCTAATTTGATTAATAATGTCCCCCCAAAACAAGTATTTTGATCCAGGCAATTTGAATATGTAAAAATAAAACGTTAGTGCTTCTTATAAATGAAAAGGGCAAAGTTCTCAACTGTATAAGGAAGAAAAGAAGTCATATGATGAGGGTGTGAAGATTTAAGGTGAGCATGAATCTTCAAACAGTGAATTGTAAAGATGGAAGAGAAATGCTTGCTAGTTCTGTTGTCTTTTTGTCAACCACAAAAATTATGGCCACATGTGACATAAGTGCTTAGTTAAGATAGAGATAGCATTAAATTTACCCATGTATGAATAGGACATACATAGAATGTGTAGGGTTTGGTACTATATGCAGCTTAATATTTTGGAAAATATCTCCCAGAGGATATGTGGGGACTACTGTACTACAGGAGTCAGTAAGTATTGATGCATGTTATATTAATGTGGCTTCTCCATGTCAGCTAATCATTTAATTCATCAGATTTTCTAGTGTAATGATTTTCTAAAAATTAAGCTAAAGAATCATTTTGTGTAGGAAAGACAGTAGAATGAATTGGATATTATTAGCCTATGTACATATATGATTACACAATCGGTATGATTCTATATCATGTACAACCAGAAGAATGAGAAGTTACACTCTATTTATGTATGATGTGTCAAAATGCACTGTGTTAGCATGTATAACTAATTCAAACAAATGTTTAAAAAAATTTAAAGAAAGGCTGGGGATGTGGCTCTGTGGTTAAACACCCCTGGGTTTAATCAAAAAACCAAAAAAAAAAAAAAAAAAAAAAAAAAAATCCCAGCCATCTAGAAAAAATAAAGGCAGTAGCTTTGCATGTTGTATGGGGAAAAAAAGTGTTATGTTATAAATTATTTTATTTTAGTTCTTAATTTAATTCGGACATTATGTTAATATTTTAATTAAATATAAAGAAGTAATATTTTATAGGGATATAATTTTTGGAGAGTAAAGATTAAGTTACCAAATATTTGATAAAAACAGGTAATGAACCAGTTGGCATTGAGTACCATCAGACTGGTTCAGGAATAACATATCTTTTAAGTCCAAATCTACACTCTATGGACTGAATCCCATGTCTCGTTTTCCTTCCCAATACTCAAACAATTGGCCTCAGGTCTTTTACATTATTAATGTATTTAGAAATTGGTTGGATTATAGTATAAAGCATAAACACATACTATAATATCTTCCTTAAAAAATAAATGTTTTCCTTGAGCATGTCTGGTTGTACCACATTTCTTTGATTCACTTTCCTGTAAAATTTCAAGACAGTTTTATATTATATACCATTGCATAATCTTTCCATTGGTTTTCTTTTTGTCTTCCTGGAGTAATCTCATCCAATCTCATGATTTTAATTATCATCTATAATGTGGATGATTCTGAATTTATCCTTCCAACTTGGATCTTTGCCATCAATGAAGGTTTGCTCTCTTGCTTATTAGATATCTGTACTCCAATAGGTACCTCAATCATAAATATGTACAAGGTTGAACTTTTTTTAAAATATTTTTTTACTTGTAGACAGACACAATACCTTTATTTTATTTATGTGGTTCTGAGGATCGAACCCAGAGCCTCACACATGAGAGATGAGCACTCTACCACTGAGCCATAGCCCCAGCCCCACAAGGTTGAACTTTTAATTCCTCCCCAAAATCTGTTCCTTGTACACTCAATTAAGCTAGTTGTTCTTTCATTGTTCAGGCCAAGAACTTGTGGTTTGTCTTTGACACCTCTTTCTAGTTCCTTTATCTATTTCACCTATTTAAATATGTAGAATTGTTATTGGTTGAATGTTTGTATACCCTAAAATTAATGTTTTGAAATTTAATCCCCAATGAGATGATATTTGGAGATGGGAACTTTGGGAAGTGATTAAATAGTGAGGGTACAGTTCTTAAAAATGAGATTCTTGCCCTCACAAAGGCAACAAAGGACAAACCTTTTATCCTTTCCACCATATGAGGAAATAGCTTAACGCTCCATCTAAAACTAAGAAAAGGTCCCTCACCAGACACCAAATATGCTGGCCACTTTATCTGATACTTCCCAGATTCCAAATCCATGAGAAATTAATTTATATTCTTTATAAGACTTAGAAATAATTCTGTATTTTGAGTTTTGTTATAACACCTTAAACAGACCAGGGCAGACTCAATAGAAATCTTAGAAATTTATGTTCACCCAGAAACTAACCACTTTTTAATACCTGTGCCATTTCTTCCTAAAGCAAGCCAGATTTAATTGAGACTCCAAACTAGTCTTTCTTGTTTTGACACTGTTCTTACGTTGTCTACTTTCTGTTCAGCAGACACACTGATCTTTTGAAAATGATATTCAAGGCGTGTCTTTCCTTATCCCTCCTATATCATTGATGGTAAATTTCAAAGTTGTTAATAACGTTCTGCATGACTTGGCTCTCTGCTTACTTCCTGGGCTCATCCATGTTCATTGACTGTCTTTACTCTAGTCATACTGATCGTCCTTGATCCTTCTCTGCTTGGTAGGTCTCCTCCCTTCAATTCATGTAGCAAGTATTTTATCATTTGTGATACATCAATGTTTTCTTTTCATTACTTTTATTATTATTATCATTGTTGTTATTATTATAATTTTTGTGGCCCTGAGAATCAAAGCCAGTGTCTTCTGTATGTGAGGCAAGTGCTTCACCACTGAGCTATATACCCAGCACAAGTATATCGGTTTTATAGTAAGTCATTCCCCACTATGCTGGATAAAATACCCAACTTCCCTTCCCAGCAGCCAAACCTATTTGTTTATTTACTTATTTATTTTTAATTCCAGAGATTGAACTCAGAGGTACTTGACCACTGAGCCATATCCCTAGCCGCTGCTCCCCCACCTCCACCACCTTTTTTTTTTTTTTTAAATTTTGAGACCGTGTTTTGATAAGTTACTTAGGACCTCACTAGGTTGCTGAGACTGGCTTTGAATTTGCGCTCTTTCTGCCTCAGCCTCTGGGATTACAGGCATGTGCCACTATTTGGTTTTATTTTTTCCACTGTCCTTGTGATGGTTTTTACAGTTTGTGTATTTACTTTTTTATTTGTACATTAGCCCTTTCATCCTTTAGAATGAAAGCTCTTCTTGCATAGGCGTTTCCACTGACATATAAAAAAAAAAACTAACTAAAATTAATCATTTTTAGATTCTCAGGTTTGAATTTTATTTTTATTCATTTTAACGGGCAAATTAACCATCTCATCTTTGCTTTTTAATTCTTACACTGACAAATGGAGTTTTAATTTAAAAATAACTGTGAAATCAATGTCTAAGTTGGGGAAATTTCAGCAAAAATTTCTTTAAGGGTTTTTCAGGTTGTAGCTTTTTGTGATCTTATCATCTCAGGCATGTACACACACACACACACACACACACACACACACAGAGTACTTAGACTAGATTTCAGTTTATCTGAAACAAGCTGAGGATGAAGGATATGTCAAGAGCTACTAGGATAGTACCCTTGGCCACAAATGACTTCAGGATGTAGGAAGACAGATTTTGGTGTTCAACGATGCAGCTCAGGAGGAACTTCAGGATAGAAATCAAACACAGCTCCTTCAGGATAGAAATCAAACACAGATAACAAAGATAGGATTAGAAAGAACCATTTATTTCATTGATTACTATAGCAAGTTGGCTACCCCACAGCCAGACTAGCCAAGAAGCCAAGGGGTCAACAGCAGATATAGGTTTGGAAGTAGAAGCTTTCATAGACTATGGGGTAATCTCTCATGTGCCTTTCCCAATTTGCAGGCATTCAAAAATTCTTGTACAAAGTTCAAAATGTGTGTAAAATCGTGTTAAATGTCTCCCCTGGGCATATCTTTTAACAGACAAATCCATTTAAATGAGTGTCTTTGTAACATTTGGTCAAGGGTATAATGGTCAGACCTGCTTGAATCCATTTTGATGTTCAATTCATTCTTTGTCTTGAACAATGAATGTAGTTGGGGAAGACATTTAAGCATTTATCTTGAGCATAAGACATGTAGTGTTCTTTCTTTTAATTTCCTGCAAATTAAACATTTACTCTATATAGTAATAGGAGCCCCTGCCATGTATCTTAAGCATAGAGTATGTAGTACCTTTGTGTTTATTATCACCTACTCTTAACCCTTTGTCACTACCTCAGAGCCTCTGCTAAAGTTGGTACATGAAAGTAAAATATCCTACCCCCAAATAAATACCTTTGGCATATTGAGAGTTGGTTATTCAGAAAAATTATAGATCTCTGTAGACAGAGAAATAACTCTAAAAATCTCAATCTCTCTCTTTCTCTCTCTCTCTCTTTATATATATATATATATATATAATACATATATGTGTGTATGTACACTTGTATGTGTACATACACATACATACACAAGTGTTATACATACGCATGTGTATCTATGTTTATTTATGGGTGTATATATACACATATGTATATCCTTTAGAATGGAATCTCTGAAGAAGATTTTATAGGTATATACATATGTTATATGTTATGTACCTATAAAATCTTCATTAGTAAACAGAGGTTCAGACATAGCTTTTCTATCTAATATTCTACCCTTTCTGCCCAGAAAGAGTTTTTCCACTAGGAAAAAAAAAATAAAGAAAGAGAGATTGGGTTCTAACACCTGGTTCATATGGACATTATCACAGGCAGCTATTAACTGGGAGACTTCTACTACCCAACAGGACAGCCCTTGCTAGCCATACACCTCCTTCCTCTTACCCTCCAGTAGCTATTCCACCTCCCTTCTTCCCTGAAGCCCAACACCCTGTCCCTGTGTTAGGTTCTTTTTGAGGTTCAGCCATTTTGCTCCCCTTCACCTCATACTTCTATGTTTATGGGGAAATTTTATTAATTTTTACTTTCTTATTCCTGGTATCTGTATATTGCCAGTTTCATAGACTAAACTTATTGAAACTTCAGAGGGAAATAATAAATTTAACATTTCCCTGTATTGGCATGTTCCATTTTTAGAGCAGTAACTGCAAGAACCACAAAATTACTAATAAATGTATTCAAGGAGCTTTGGAAATGCAATGAACACATGGAAGAAAGATCATGATAATTTTGTAAAATGTCTGTTATACTACATGGGAACATTTTTAAAGCCTGGAAACTTGGAATGAATTTCTAACACCCAATTATTTATGACTTCGGGCAAGTTACTGAAAATTTCTGAGACTCAATTTCCTAATTTGACTAATGGGGGTAATAACAAATCTAACTAATGTGGTTGTTGTGAGGATTGAATGAGTTAGTACATAAAAAGTGCTTAAAACAGTGCCTAGAACAAAATTCAAGCAAAATGTACTAACTTTCTCCCCCATTTTCTATTCATTTTTTATTAAAAATTTTTTTTTTCCTGTAACACCAAGGATTGAACCTAGGCCTTACATTTGTGTGATAAGTATCTCTACCTCAGCCCTTTCCCCCATTTTTCTAAACTGCAAATCTTCTAATTTATTTTAGCATTTTATAATCTAATTTGATTTTAGAATTTTCAAAATTTAAAGATAAAATTTTAAATTGCCTTTGTCAAGATCCTTTTCTTTTAAAGTTAAGGTAAATAAAACAAGCACATTTAAAATATATTTTAATCAAATGTAGGTATTCAGTTTCTGGAATTGTTTAAGATGTTGAGATATCTGGATTTTGTGCAAGACTATATTTTTTTCTTAGAACTAAAGGAAGGTATAATACCAAAAATTAGTGCTATATTCAAATTTTTAATTTTAAATATAATGATCAAAGATTTATTCTCCGAGCAAGGTCTATTTTTTTTTTTTTTTTTTTTTACTGTGCTGATGCTATGGAGGCTTGCTTTCAAAAACATGAGTAAATCATTAAACAGAGGACTTCACTATTATTATTTGAGATATTCCATCCCTGGAGATAGGGTCTAACATTCATTCTGTCTGATATATGAAAGCTTCAAGACATGAAGGGAACAGGCTTAGATGGAACCTGACAGTAAATACTGTTCCTGTCAGTCAGGCACAAGCAGCCAGTGGTACTCAGGCATCTTTTGATATAATTAAGCCTCATGCTTAGCATAGGAGATAGATTTAATCAGCCACATGATTCACATTATATGTCAAACGATCAAACATTGACACACTGAGCATAAAACGTCCTTTCTCATTCTGAAGAGTATTATTTATAGGTCATAAAATAACAAAAACATAATTTATGATGAATGTTCTCCCCCGACATAAATAACAAAAGAATAATTTATAACAAATATCCTCCTGTTATCATCTTGTATCTTTCTAAGTTCTTTTTCTATTCAAGCTAAATATCTCTACATATTCTAACACAAATGACTCCTAGCTGTGAAAATTTCCCATGGGGGTTAAGTAACAAATTAACACTAGTTTGGGTAAAGGTTTCCTAATTAGCTGATCAACGCTGTCAGGCTAGGAGAGGAAGCAAACCACCATGATATTCTTCACACTTTACACACTGCTCACTCATCATCCTCCCTCCTCCCTGCTCATTCTGTCTGATTAGTTCAGAGGCCTTGAAATCAGTTTAGCTTTTGTAAGGAAGCTTTTGTAAGTTGCAGGGTTTTTTTTTCCCCCCTAAATATGTTTGTTGTCAGCAAGCCAAAAGTACGTTTTAAATCTTCTGTAAGCTTCATCTGAGGGGGATCGAGGTTTATAATAAGAAGGCTATTTGCATATAAATTATGCCTAGAATATAAGGAGGAGTGGAGGCTGAGAAATGCTATTATTTTGAAAGAAAATGGAGGGCAATTTCTGATATAAAACCATTTTTAGAAGTTTCGTGAGATTGAATGTATTTCTTGTGGCACAGCCAGCTGCAAGTGGGAGGGGGCATTGGCACTCTGCTGTACTCCCAGTTAGGAGCTTGTATGACATTTAATTGGAGATCAAGATTCTGCAGGAGTGTATAAAAGGGATCTATGTGGCATTATCATAAAGTAAAGTTCTTTGCTTGTTCTAAATAATAGAAAATATTAAAAATATTATGGTGGCTACCATTGCGTTCATGAAATCTTACATTCAAGGCTCTAAGGTTTTTATACATCTTAAAACAGCAAAACTAGTGCTAACATAACATATATTCCATTCACTTATAATAAATATTGCTTCACAAATATTTTATTTATTACTGTACTGACTTTGCAATATAGTGATATGCATGGGAACAGAACATAAATTTGACTTTAAATAATCAGCAGTAATTTACTTGAAATGACTGTCGTATTTGAAAAGACCTATACATCTCCTATTTTTAAATTGTTATGATAGAAGATTGCAACTGGAAGATGAAATCTTCTACCATGCGCCAGAAGGTCAACATTCCTAGAAATATAAGCTCTTAATCTCTAAGGGACCTACCCATGATGAAATGGGCAACATTTCTGTCTTCCTGTTCTGCTACAACAGGAGAAACCTGTGATTTTAACCACAGCAAGATACAGCTATATAACAAGAGGACCAGTTATAATTTACTTCTAATGAAAAAAGAAAAAAGAAAAAAAAGAGAGAAGAGAGAAAGAAAGAATGAAGACACCTCCAGGGCATAAGGACATCTTGCTAATGAGATAACACTCCAGCTAAATTAAAAACTTCAACTAGCCTGCAGTCATTTAGTTTTGTTCTTTGTTCATTTCTCTTTGTTCCCTTCTCCCCTTCTAGTCAATCTCTCACTGACTTTTATCTGTTTAAACTCCAATGTGATAGTTCTAACATTTTATTATAATGGTGAGACTTCACAACAGGCACAGGCAGTACAAATCCCTGGGCATGATTAAGCTACCAAGATTTAAATTTTGTCCTAATATGAAAGAAAACATTTGAAAACAGATATATCTGCTTTGGAAATCATTTCCTCAGAGGCCCATTCTGCATGTGAACATCTTGCACTCTACACCTATAGCCCACTGACTCCAGAGACAACAGTGTAGATTCCTCACTCTTCATGTCATTCATGAGAAGTGGATAAAGGGCAGTCATTCAGTGTGAGCCAGAATCTGAGTGCAGTTTTAGGGTTGTGAATTTCATTAGGTTAGATCAACAGAAGAGAAGGTAATTTAGAAAACTTAAGGATTCACTGCTAGTAATGGATCACTTCTTTTCAGTTGCATTAGCAATTGTGTAGTTTGTGGATTTCATATCCCTTTTGTCACTTGAAGTCGAAGTATTTTAATAAAGTATCAGGGTCTACAAAGATAAAAAAATCCACAAATTACTAATTGATAACAAATAGCACATATTGCTTTTTAATTAGAATATGCCCTCAAATTTTCTTAGTATAATTGTTTCTAATAGTCACTCATCCTTTGTTCAAATTCTCTTTTCTTGATGATAACTCCTCAGTTAAATGACATACAGCAATTGTTTAAGAATACTGTACAGAAGCCCTGAGCTACAGTCTGCAAGATTATAAAAGGTAAGCGAAACATAATGTTAAGACATTTCCTACAAACCCATCTGTTCTATTTTTTATGGTGTATTGGTCTTCTAATGATCTGATTCTTGGTTAATCTATGAGCCCCTTTACCCTACCAAACTTTCTGCTGTACTCATAGTAAAACAGAGGGGAATTCTTTAAAAAAATCCACCTCCACTTTATTTCTTTGCTGGATTAACTAGGGTTCTTCATTTCCCCTATAAATCATACTGACAGATCTCCACACTTCTCTGAATTCTTTCTCCTACAAACCAATATTTCTACTCCCTACCTGATGAGTTTAATCCTTGCCAAACTCAAATATTTGTTAACTTATTTTCCCAATCTTTTTATGCAGTTGTGTATTTATTGTTTTGAGAATTTAATTAACTGTTAAGTAAACAAAATTTTTATGGGAAAAGATCATTATTTCCATAGAACTTAAGTGAAATATTTTAGGAAGATATAGCAAAACAGAGTTAATATGTGAAATAAACACTATAAGATACAGGAGAAAAATCTAAACACTTGCTTTGCAATGTCTTTACACTGTAACTCCATTTTAAAGAAAAACAAACTTGAGTATAGATCATGAATTATGGGTATGGCTTATGAAAACAATTACATGAGATTCCAATTTTTGGATTTCACACTCTACGAAAGTCCTCAATAAATATGTTTTAATATGATTGATGTTGAAATTTAATATTTAATGTATGCAAGCATTTTATAAATTCTTCCCTTAATAAGTTGTTTGAATTAACCAACCAACAAGAGATTCCAATAGCTTAGTTTAAAGAATATTTCATGTTCTCATATTTTAAAGCCTTTATATGAGCTTTTCTTTTAGTATGAAATAATCAATCTTTCTTTTTCCCTGCCACTTAATTTGCTACTTGTCCATCCTCTGTCTTCAACTTTACTGTCCTTTGCCTGGCTAATACTTAATTTGGGGGAACCAGCTAAGACATATGATACTTGTGTTAACTTGTTAACAGTGAGTATGTGTTTGTGTACTCTGTGTATAGGAGATACATGATTCTCAGGTATCTCTTTTTATTTAAAATTATATTTTATTCTATTACCTCAAATTATTAAGCCCAACACTCTACATTTTAGAAATTAAATGTTTATTTACACATTAAAAATATAACACTTCTATTTATGAAACTAGCAAATGTTAATAATTATTTTAAGTAGTCCTTTGATTAATATTTGTTGTGATATGCAAACTTAGATAAATTCACTAAAATTTTAAGCTGCATTTACATATTTAATACAGTTGGTTTTCTTATTAAGTACTCCAATAAATCTTCTAAGTACTTAAATAATACTTGTGAATCAAATCAATTAGTTATAAATATTTTTACTGTTAAGTGTTCCAGTAAAGTTTATAACTAGAGTAAAATTTCAGTAATGATTTTACATAATATATTGGGATCAAATAATGTGGGAAGAACTATTTCTTAATTAACCCAAATTTTCTCAAACATTGTTACTGCTAATAATACTAATTATGCACAGAATATTCCTGAACATAAGAGCAGTTTTTATGTGCTTAATTAATTTTATCATTTCTACACCACATCTTAAATCTTTCTGTAGGCAACACACACTAACCTATTAAGGAATAATTAATTATGTAACCCTCTGATAGGAAGAATAGCATGCTCTCTCCCAATCTGTCCACACCCTAATATCTGTAACCTGTGAATATTTATCTTACATAGCAAAATAAAATTTTCAGATGTGATTAATGTAGGCTTTGTAATGGAGAATGTTATCATCCATTTTCTGTTCTTATAACAGAATGCCTGAGTCTGGATAATTTATAAAGGAAAAGAGCTTTATTTATATTCACATTTCTGGAAGGCTGAGAGCATGGTGCTGACATCTGCTTGCTTCTAGCCTCATCATGGAAAGCAGAATGGGAAGCAGGAGCATATGGAAGAGGAATTACGCAGTAAGAGAAAACAGAGGAAGCAAATTTACCATAAAACAACCAGCTCTCACAAGTGATAAAAATTTCAATCCCATAATATTGAGAACTCAGGCATGAGAAAGGCATAAATCCATTTGAGAGGACTCTACTCTCACAAAGTAAACCCTTCCCTCTTCCTCCCCCTTCCAATACACTACACTAGGAAATTAAAACTCAACATGAATTTTAGTGAGAACAAAACATGGACAAACCATAGCAAAGAGATCTTTCTGGATGGTCTGGTTTAGCCCGGTCAACTGGAATAAATCCTTTAATGGGAGAACCTTTCTTGGCTGAGTCACTGAGAGATATAACAACAGAAAAGTCAGAAAAGATGTGACATGAAAAGGACTCAATCCCCTCATATTGACTTTGAAGATAGAGCAAGGATGAAATGACAAAGCCAAAGAATGTAGGTGTCCTCTGGAAGCTAGAAATGTCCCTCAAATGACATCCAGTCTTGTAATTACAAAGACAGAAATCTGCCAACAACCTGAATGACCAAGGAAATGGAATCTCCTGAAAGTCTCCAGAAAGAAATGCAGCCTTCTAACACTCAGAATTGAGTCTGAGGAGAATATGATCTGTGTGGGGTATCTGACCTCCAGATACCCCACACAGTGTGTGCTAATGAATTCATCTTTCCTCACACACTACAATTGTGATAATATGTTATAGAAACAATATATAATTAATAAAAATCCCACGCAAATTCTGAAGATAGCATCTCAACTGATTAATGCAGTGTGTTTGCCAGAACTAGAAGATGTGAAAGCTGAAAAAACAAATATCTGGTATAGTTTTCCCACATCCATTCTGTTGTGTTGAACTCTTATCTACCATGTCTCAACAATACATCTCAAATCATTCAGAAAAAGTAGTTTTGTAGCCTATATCCCCATAATTCATAGTGACACTAGTCATCACAGCTTCTAATAAATTTCCCATTCTGTTGGTTGCTCTAATTAATTTGAACTACAAAGACTGGGACCAAATGTGCTCAATTTATTCATTCAATATTTATTTAAATCTAATATCATATATACATATGATAATACATATAAATGATTATATATACGTACATGTATACACACACACACACACACACACACACCCATATATATGTGTGAAGTCACCATTTTTGGAGTCACCATTCAGTCAAGTGTACTAAGTATCCAAATCTAGCCACATTTTTTTACATAGCTCTGTAATCATTTGAAGGCTATATAATCTACAAACATAGCTCCTTCAATAATTGAATTCTCTCATCATTTCCAAGGCACAATGACCATATTTCTGAGAAGGCAGCAAGTTTGTTTTTGCATTTGCATAAGAAATATAGACCTAAGAAAGTATGTGATGCACTTGCAGGAAAAATTTGATGATTGTTAGAGATCAGCAAATGGAACCTACATCACTGAGAAGTATAAGTTAATAGAACCCTCAAGCTGGGGAATTTAATGCACCTGTTCCTTCTGGACAAACTGGGTGCAAGAAGATGATTAGAAATAAAGGTGAAGTTACAAATACTGTAATAGGATGCAATCACTTTGTAGAGAGCACAAATAATGGCACCAGAAAACAAATTCCTTAGTTCTGATGAGGTACAGGAGAAGGAGAACCACCCCTGTATGCTTCCTCAAGAAGGAAATCATCCTAATTTGGCTGTTCTGAACTATTACAGTGCTGTGAATGCCAACTCTGCCTTTCTTTGCCAGATTCTTCTGACCATAATTTTAATATATATTCTACTTAAAATGGCCTAGACAGCTATGGGAAATAGTGGTTGGAGATCCAACTTGCAGCTTCTCCCCATACAAAATATCTAGCAAAATCTATTTTACCTGAATGGCACATAAAACAAAAAGGTTTCAATCAATTTAGAATGTTTGCATTTAGTGCTTCCTTTTGAAACAAACTGCCTAAATATACTCAATCCAGCCTGTCTTGTAGGCTCAGTCTCTCCTTAGCCAGTGTTTATCCTTGGAATGATGATGTAGATGGCTGTGGAAATGCTGTTAGAGTATGTCATGACCTGCCTGACATTTACTCAGTTTACCTGAGCTAGGACAATGAGTCAGAATAGAAATATTAAAGGTATAAGAACTTTAATAAATAAAGACAAGACACAGAAATTGGTGAAAACCATGATCCAATGGGCACCAGCTCTGATGGAGACTGGGTCTAACAAAGAACAAGAGCCCACCTTTTTTATAGGTAGGAACATCAAAGGGTTTTGGTGTGACAGGCTTCTTGAGGAAAACAGGATGAAGATGAGAAAAATTAGTTGTCAGGGGCTTGGCAGTTTATATCTACCTTCTCTACCTCTCTGTGGCTAGGGCTGTCTGAGCCAAGGCAGGGTATTGGCATAATCTGAGCAGTCTCTTAGCCAGAACTTCACTCAGAGTTCCAGAAAAGTAACCCCCCGACTATTGATGGCTCAAACAAACCCATAATTCTTACATGACCTCCAAATAGAGGGGAGGGGGGAAAGGGATAGGAATAATGGTAGAATGAGTTAGACATCATTACCCTAAGTACATGTGTGAAGACACAATTGTTGTAAAAATACTTTATGTAAAACCAGCAACTTGAAAAATTGTGATCTTTATATGTAAGATGAAATGAATTGCACTCTGAAAACATGTATAACAAATTAGAATAAAAATAAATTAAAAAAAAAAGAATAGATTCTGCTGGATATTTTATATGGGGAGAAGCTGCAAGTTGGATCTCCAACCACTATTTCCCATAGCTGTCTAGGCCAGTTTAGGTGGAATATCTATTAAATTATGGTCAGAGGAATCTGTCAGAGAAGGGCAAAGTTGGCATTCACAGCACTATAACATTAGGATGGTTTCCTTCTTGAGGTAGCTTACAGGGGTGGTTCTCCCTCTCCTGTACCTCATCAGGTCTAAGGAATTTCTTTCCTGGTGTCATTATTTGTTCTTTCCACAAAGTGATTGCATCCTATTATAGTATTTGTAACTTCACCTTTATTTCTAATCATCTTCTTGCACCCGGTTTGTACAGTAGGGACAGGTGCATTAAATTCCCCATCTTGGCACATTTGGTACACTCTAGGAGGAATTGTTGAGCAAGGGTTTATTATCTTTATCATCTAGGACTCTGTTAGTTCAACAAGAGAGTACAAGGAACTGAATCAAATCAAAGTTCAAACCGAATGGCACATGAACCAGTCCAGTCTGGTTTGTCATTAAGGGAAAGAAAAAAGCTTCAGACCCAGAATTTAAAAATAGGTTTTGGTAATCTCTTAACTCTTTTATACAAATCATTACCCAGAATTAAAAAAGAAAAAAAGAAGAGAAGTTTTTCTTATAGTCATATTAAAATTATTAATTAAGAATCCTTTTTGAAATTTTATTCTTAATGTTTGTGTATAATTGTCTTCTCTCCATCAAATATGCTGTTACAAATTAAAGCAAAATTCTAAGATTATATAAAAGTGATAGATTTTACCCTAAGATAACGATAATTTACCTTTAATATGAATAAATTATTCTCAACTTTTCTTAGGTATTTTCCTTATGTTCTCTTTTGGTCATCCTAACAAAATTAAATAGAGGGGGAGATACATAGTTTTATTTTGATCTCTAAAAGTTACATCACATGATCCATGTTCTGTAGTAATTGGAAAAAAAAATAAGGTAACTGAAAGAATTCCATCTTTCAAACCAATATTTTCTACATCTCAATGTACATATTCTTCTATTCAGGCCTCTTTTGCATTAATATTCCTGCAATTTATCTGAGATTCTGGGAAAAGGCATATTTTGATTCTGGAATGTGGCCTAAGTTACTGAGTTCACGACAAACTCACTGGTAATATTAATGCTGCTGGCCCTTTGAGAAGAAAGGTCCCATATCAAACATCATTTCTTACATGTGGCCTTCACTAAAGTCAGCCTTTTTCCATATTCATCATCGTTTTGGAATGCTTAGGGAAATCAACTACTATAATTTGTTTTATTTTTTCCTCATTGGGGCACATTTTTTTTTTTTACATTTTATAAGTTCAGAAATGAAACTGCTATACCTAACATAGCAATTCTATAATCATAAACACATTTTCAGTTGGTTGTGTGTCTTGGCTCCACAGTTTTAAAACTCAGATATAATTATTGATAATATAAAGTAGATTAAAATGATAAGACTAAGAAATATTTTTTGTGGGGGTACCAGCAATTGAACTCAGGGGCACTCAACCACTGAGTCACATTCCCAGCACTGTTTTGTATTTTGTTTAAGACAGGTGCTCAATTCTCCCATTGCTGAGGCTGGTTTTAAATTCATAGTCTTCCTGCCTCAGCCTCTTGAGCTGCTGGAATTATAAGTGTGCACCACAGCTCCCGGCAAAAAATATTTTTTATTTTCTCTGATTTACTCACCTTTTCTGCATTCCAAATCTCAATTTTATATCTTAAAATCTAGTTCATATATTTTTATATTTTAAATAAAATCTTGACTGTTCAGGAGGCTATACACAAACCTCTCTTCAGATTAGAAAAATTATCAAATGAGTCATTTTATATTTATTATGTAATATACAATGAGATATATTGTAACTATCACATTAATAATAGATATAGGCCTACTTGAAGTACTCCCAGAACCTATACTATATGTCCCTTAGCAATATGATGCAACCTAGCCTAGAATTTCCAGCTCTGGCATAGGGGTTGACAGATTTCTATGACAACAGGACCTAAAACCCTTGAGGCAGCATCACTCCACCATGCAAATGAAATGCACCTTTCATAAACCCTAAAATAAAGCCTACTTCTCCAAGAATAGTTTAAATTCCCTTTGTGAAATACCTGGTAACTGACCCAGACTGAATACAGGTGGAAAGGGGGTGGGATTTCTCAAACTCTGAAAATTGTCTCTGAAAGGAGAACTTCTGAGTGGATTGGACATCTGCCTGTTGACTATTTCTGTCTCATGCCATTGTCCAGTTTCCACTATTCAGATTGTCAGAATGCTGCCAGAATATACTGTTTCACCATCAGATGTCTGAGAATCATCTTGGATGCAAATTGAAATAAAGGGGATAAAGCATGTATTCATGAGAAAATATTTTTAATATGGTTAGAAATAAAATAAGTTTAATCAATGTTGGGAATTTATGGTAATGGCTGAAGTTTCTAGCCTCCATACCCGGGATGGACCTTTCTTTGTCCAGCAAAGAAAGGTAGGGGAGCATACCTCAGCAGTGAGCCTAGACTGGGAAGGTAGAAGACCGCTGGCGCCCCCTCCTCTGCCTTCAAAAGACACAGGGACACACCAGGGAGTCCAGTCAGGTAAAACTTCATTGCTGGAACTCAGGTTTATTGAGGAAGGTGGACAGTCTTATAGTGGACAAGGACCAGTCAGCAAGGAGATTATAGAAACAGGTAACGAACACGAGCGTGTCCTATTGACAGAGTCTCCTATCCTATCCTTAGGATGGTTTTGGTTCTCACCATATGTCAGAGCAATGCCCCCTGCTTGGGTCAGGTACATAACAGGGCATGGAAAGCAGCCAGAGAGCCAGAGCTTTCCATCCCCTCTGCTGACATGTTCTAAAGGCCCCGACAAATCAATAAAATATTTAGATTTCTAGAACAATCTTTTTTGGATAACACTGAATAATAAGTTTGTATACTTTTCAATTAATCTATAGGCATGTTCACATATCACTTAGTACTTACTACAACTATGTAATATTTCACATGTGATGACTTTGAAATAGTCTCAGGAGATACCCTATTAGCCCTATGAACAGAGTGGTGGTGGTAGTTACAAATACTTGTTGGAGAATCGCTAGCTTAAAAATCAATTTTGCACAGTTTGAGTTACTTAATAAAATGTCAAGGCCAAATTGCAAAATATGAAATGTTAAGGCAATATGTGTTCCTTTTTGGGATACCAGCAGTCTGATTCAAAATCCTCAGTAGTACCCAACACTTTTCAGTGGAAACCAAGTGTCAACCATCCTTCGTATGTTGTTAATTCATAGCATGCATTTGCATTTGGTATTTTAAACAGGTGCTTCATATTTTGAGAAGATCTCAGGAGGAATAGAAGTGTGGAATAAACAAGAAAGGTTTAGGTCAGTTAAATAATTTCAACTAATTATTGCAGTTAAGGCATCGGCACACATACTTTTGATATTTTGTTTTCTCTGAACTTAAAGTATTTTGAAGCCCACCATCCTGGTTTTTGGCACCTGTTAAAGTACTGGTGACCTTATGATCATGCCAGCATTGCTCTTGGCTCTTAAACATCTGGAGCATTCCAAGTTTACAAACTGCAAAAGACAAACAACAAAAATGACATTTCACCAATCTGACCCATTTCTTCCAAAGAGACTGCAGCATTAACTGCAAGTTTATCACAGGAAACAATTCCCTGAACTCTATCTGTCTTGAGTCATGGGCTGACATTTTTTTTTTTTTTTTTTCTGTTGGAAAAGACTGAAATCAGACAGTGACATTCTTTTGCTGAAAAGAAAAAGCAAATCTTGCTGGGTATATTAACAGTACTCCCTCCCACATAATCCCACATTCAGGTGTATGTGTGTACTCACACATTGTTCTACACAGAGAAAAAAATAATGTTCTATTTTATGAAGATTAGAAAAATAAAGGATTAGAAAAGTAAATTTTATTTGTGTATGTGATACATCATTTCTATTTGAAATATATGTTTTTGTGTGGCCCATGCAAATAATAAATAAACAATGGCCTAATGATTTTATCTATATATTAAAGAAAGAAGACATTAAGATTGCTTGATGTTTCTGAGTATGGTGGTGCACACCTATAATCCCAGTGGCTCAGGAGGCTGAGGCAGGAAGATAGCAAGTTCAAAGCCAGTCTCAGCAAAAGTGAGGCACTAAGCAACTCAGTGAGACCCTGTTTCTAAATAAAATACAAAATAGGGTTGGGGATGTGGCTCAAGTGCCCCGAAGTTCAATCCCCAGTACACCCCCCCCAAAAAAAAGATGGTTGATGTTCAAGAATTGGGAGACACAAACATATACACGCACACACTCACACAGACACACAAAAATATCAAACCATGACACTGACCGTGAGAAAGTATGCTTTCCATAAGGCTATACATCAATTAGAAGAAATAGTATATTAGTAGCTACATGAGAATAGATTTTTTACTGTTTTTTAAATTTTTATTTCAATAAAGGACATATTTACCAAAAGTAAATTGAAACTGTATTGATTTTTTGAAATGCAATACATTTCAAGGTTGACATTTAAACATAGACCCAGGATTTAATAATGTTCTCAAACCAAAATTTAGTTCTTTCGTGGAGATAAAACACTACTGTTGGCATAGAGAAAGTTTTTCTGAGTGAACAGATTTACTAAAAAGATTTTAATAGTTAATTAGAAGGTAAAATATGTAAAATGGTTTTATTTTATGTCAACTTGACTGGACCATGGGTGCTCAGACATTTAGACAATATTATTTTGTTGTGTCTATGAGGGAGTTTTCAAACGAGATTAACATTTGAATTGGTAGGCTGAATAAAGTGGATTGCCCTCCCTAGTATGAGTGGCCCTTAACCAATTGGTTGAAAATTCGAATGGAACAAAAATGTTAATCCTCTCACAAGTAACAGGGATCCTCCTGCCTGACTGAAAACCTCAGTCCTTCCCTATCTTTGGACTTGAACTGAAACATTTGGCTCTTCCTGGTTTTCAAGCCAGTTGACTCTTGGACTTGAATGTAGCTCATCAGATCTGCTGCTTTTTGACTTACACTAGAACTGCATCAGGGGCTCTTCTGCGTCTCTAGCTTGCTGATTGTGAATGTTGGAACTTCATAAACTCTTAAGATTATATGAACTAGCTATTCAAAATAAATCTCTTTATATATCTACCCCTATTTATAAATCTATATCTCTGGTTAATTCTGTTTCTCTGGAATACCCTGAGTAATACAATATTACAGGAATTCAAATTTTCATTATTTCAATTAATTATTTCTATCTTCCTAGCAGCAAATATCACAAGCCATTGTCTTCATTTAGAATATTAAGTTATTCACATATTCTAATATCAATAAAAGCTCACATACAAATGACTATTTTCAGGTCTGGTCTGCTCAGTGGTTGATGGTCAAGATTAACATTAGAGGAAGGTTGGAGTTCTGAATCAACCATGAACTTTACAAAACACATATTTTGCTTAAAATAACAATCGATATTTTACTTAATTGTTTGATTTACCCATGAGCAATAAATTGAGGTAGATTAAAAACAGATATAACATTATATTGTATTTCTTGTCTTAAATAGTTTTATTCATATATAAATATACATATGTTGTGCTTCTATGCACACACACATACATGTATACACCATAAAAATATAAGCAAACCATTTTAAAGAGGTTTATATACTTATTTAACAATTGTTAAATAAGTATATTTATAAGTATATTTATTGTTGAATAAGTATATTTATAAGTATATTTATTGTGCCTATTTCTGTAAGGCATTATCCTGGGAACAAGAAATATAGCAGTGTTCAAAACATGTTTGCATAGTGCTTTCATTCAAGGAAGAGAGACAGACAGTGCTTTAGTGTCAGCTTTTGGTTGCTGTAACCAAAAATACACAATAAGAAAAAACTTGAAGGAGGAAACATTTATTTTGGATTCACCATTTCAGAGGTTCAGTCCTTGGTCACTGTCTCCATTTCTCTGGGACTGAGGCAAGGTCGAACATTTGGTGGAAGGGCACAGTGCAGGAAAGTTGCTTAACTCATGGCAGCCAGGAAGGGGGGAGGCACCTACAGAAAGCAAGGACACAAGATATACAATCCCCAAGGGCATGTCCCCAGTGAGCAACTTCCTCCAGCCATTTCCCACCTTCCTACATTTACCACTCAGTAGTGCATTTAATAGATTAATTCATTGATGTTGTTGGGTTACAGCTCTAATCATCTCATTATTTCACCTTTGACCATTCCTGCATCACTTAACACATGAGCTTTTCAGGGGATATCGCCTATCCAAACCATAACATTTAGTAATAATTGTATTCTAGGCTTATAATTTGGATTTTTTTTTTTTAGAAATCAAAATGTGACTACTTCAGAGTTATGTGATCTTGGACAAGTTACTTAGTCTCTTTAAGTCATAAGTTTTAACTTTAGAATTAACCATACTATCTTAGGGGAATTTCAGACAATTCTGGGAAAGATGTTTTTTAATTGTCAAGATTTATATTACTAAATATTTCTTAACTGGAACTCAGAGACATCAACAAGCTGTGGGAGATCAATCAGAAGCAATCTTATTTATGTTTATTTTTAATATATTTTATTTTTTAACCGAGGTGATTTCTTTCTCCCTTACCAAAGTTAACATGAGGTAATAAATTCAACCACTGACCCTTCTTCCTAGTCTTGTGGCAATGAAATCTTTCTTCCTAAAAGTTCAAATTACTGATCCTAGATTCCAGATACCATGTTTGAGAAAGAATAGACAAAGAGAATGTGTTTCCATGGACACAATCTGAACACACAGCTTTTCCCTTTTGAGTTAAACTCCTTCCTTCCTTAGTGCCCAAAATGATTGACTATGATGACATCTAATTACAACTCTTTCATGCTCATTTGCATCACTAAGGGGTCGGCTTCTCTTTTCACCATCAGAGATACCACAAGGTGGCAAGCAAAAAGAATTTCTCATGACATAATGTGGGGAACAAAGACAAAAGAACACTGTGTGCTTTCATTCTATTTCCTTGTTATAGCTGCCTTAAATTGCCTCACAGGAATGGAATGGTTTAAGCCTGGTTCTGTCCAGCTTGCTTAGTGACAATTTACCAATTCCAAGTTTTTATAGATGACAAAGTATTGTCACAAGGAAAAAGGTCTGAAATCCCCCAGCTCACTAGAGGCAGAGTTGTTCAATGGCCCTGACCATATCTACATGTATTTACATATGAATATATCTGTATATGTATACACATACACACACATATATGTAGAGATACACATATCAAGATATACAAAAATATATATGTATCCCAGGTTTGGAATGTGTATCAATGAAAAAGCAAGTGTATTATTCAGGATTCTCCAGAGAAACTGCAAATAAGATATATGTGTGTGGAGAGGGAAGTGGTATTTAAAGCCATTTTTGAAGTCTTTGGGCTTATTTTGAGAACAAAATGTCATATTACCCATAAAAAATTTTGCAAACTGCAAAATTACATATAATATATATGTATATGTTTTATGCTTATATATATATAATATTATGCTTCTATGAAGGCCACACACATAATCTTTCAGACTCATAGCAACTTCTTCATTTCATATCTAAGATATGGTATTTCTGAACACATTTAGATCTTCTTTATCTTAACTTTGCAACTGTGAACAGAATTCTGAGTCCACTAATTTAATGTCAACAAGAAATGGCTATTAGATACTGATGAAATTTAACATTTAAAACTAGAGGGGAGAGAGAGAGGGGGGAATAATTATTATTATAAAAGCTTTTTAGTCATAAATGTGTTAATAACATGCTTTTTAAATGACTATAGCAAAGGAGAGCCTATGACTCAAAGTTCAATGTTAAAATTAGCATAATTTCTCCATCATTATTATCACTTTTATCTGTATTATGAAAAGTTTGGGAATAGTTATGTAGGTTGTTCTTTTATTATATTCTTTTAAATTTCCAATATGAAAGTTGTTCTCCCTTGAATATTTCATTTACAGATAAATATTATACTTCTATTAAGGCCACACACATAATCTTTCAGACCCATGGCAACTTCTTCATTTCATATCAAACATATGGTATTTCTGAGCACCTTTAGATCTTCTTTATCCTAACTTTGCAACTATGAACAGAATTCTGAGTCCACTAATTTAATATCAACAAGAAATGGCTATTAGGTACTGATGAAATGTAAAATTAGAGTACTTCAAAAATATTACAATTTATTCCATGATAAAAGTCATTGCATATTTGTCAAAGTCAATGTGTTTTTTCCTGGCTTTATGCCAGATGTGGATTATAGTCCATTTTAATAGCTGGCATTTTGAGGAATATAAGAAAAGATGTTGAGTCAGAAGAGGGAAATGTTGTTCATTACCCTTGGAAACTATACATTGCAGTTTACCTTGTAAAAGAAGATTATTTCACACAATAAGACCCATTAATTATTTTTTAAATGAATTACCTTTTCTTTTGAGTCTTATAGATTGGCAAGGTTTAGAGTGAGGAGAGTAAGAACACAGTATAGAAATTTATTTCATCCTTTTTATATAAAATAAGTTGAAGTACTTTCTTTTTGTCACATCATTTTACAAAAATGGATTGCATTCTAGATATTGTGAGAAAATCATTTCACTGTCAGCAATAATAGAAAAGAATAAACCTGCACTGTGGGAGAAAAAAACACTATTATACTATCATACTTATAGTATTTAGGTATTGGTGGGCAGCACATTAAATTTTATGGTGAAATATATTGGTTTAGCAAACATTTCTAGGTATTTTCTGTTTTGTTCTTTTTGTGGACTCATGATTGAACCCAGGGGTGCTCTACAACTCAGCCACATCCCCAGTCCGTTTTAGATTTTGTTATGAGACAAACACAAAGTTGCATAAGCTGGTCTCAAAATTGCAGTCCTCCTGCATCTACCTGCTGAGTTGCTGGGATTATAGTTTTGTGTTACCACCTTGCCTGGCTGTCAGAGAAAATTTTAAGAGTTGCTCTTCTTTCATATTCTCAAAAATAAAATTGTCTAAAGATAGTTTTAGGTAAGTAAACCAAATGGTATTTGGCTTGACTGTAGTAATCACTTCACCGGGTATATGTATATCAAAACATCATGTTGTGCACCTTATGCATATTCAACATAAACAGACAAAAAACAGTAATCTGTGAAACTAAAGAAAATTGTTGCTTAGAAAAAGTTTAGTAAACATTCAATGTAAAACCCTCCTTCTCTTATCCAGTGTTGCACAGTTATCAGTGCAATAAAGATGCGTAGTAAAATTTGTGAAGATTTTACTAACACTTTCTAAAATAATATGCAGACAGATATTGCATATCTTCTATGTGTAGAACTGTGAATTAATAGAAAAATATTCATAAGATTTCTCTACAATAATTGGGAATGTTTAAGGTGAAAATTTGAAAGAAGAATCCAAAGGAGATTATTTGATTATAACCTATGGAGTAAATACTTTTAAATTTAAGGTTTAAATTCGCTCTTGTAGGATACATAAAGCATTCCTTCTACACATTTGTCACAAAATAAATTGTCAGCCAATTTACAAAGTTGCCAAAATTCACACTATCCATTTCCTATGAATCATATTTTTGCAAGTGGCATTCATACCATATGCATATTGGATTTTCTGTATATGAACTCAATTATTTGATTCATAAGCCAACAAGTGATCATTCCAAACCATAATTTCATACATAAATAAGTTTGTTATAATCCAAAAGTTAATCACACTCAAATGAATCCATTAGCTAACCAACATACTTGTGATAAAACTCCAATCTGTCAGGCACACAAAATTGCTAGGATTGGGTTGTGTTATTGTTTAAACCATATGGTAATTTCCCCCCATCCGAAATCATATTTGCAAGACCTCTGTCTATGGCCTTTCATTTTATAATTTTGATTTTTAAAATAATTTCTTCCCAAAGATTCATTTGGCTATGCATTCTAAATCAGTACAACTAAAGAATGCTTGAAAAAAATGAATTAAGGTATCACCAAATGTTGTTAGTAGTGAATAAAGTACAAATATATAAGAAGTGTACTTATGAAAATATTACTAAGTATTATCTGTACATAAAGTATTTTACTAATCTCTGTGAGGACTTACAATGTTAAAAATAGTTACTTCCAAAAATTCCTTAGAGGAGTTTCCAACAAAGTAGAAAGATGAGACACTGCTGATTAAGTGGAAAAAATTGTACAAAAATGCACATATGTAAATAATCAAATATATACATAAAATTAAATTTATTAATGTGACTAATGATTTTTGACAATGGATGCTAAAAAAATGGGAACTGAATTTGCTTTGGAGAAATCATGGAGCTTTAAGGCTGATACTAGAAGAAGAAAGTTACCTCAAACCTAGGGAACATCTCTCTTAGTTGGGAATGGTAAGCAATGAGAGATGAGGGGAATGACTGGCTGAAGAAGTAGGTTTGGTTTGGAAAAGCAGGAGTTATGACTATCTTCTTAGAATCAGGTCAGAGTTTGGAAAATGTTGCAAGGGTGCTGAAAGATTCAGGAATTTTACAATGGACAAATCTGAGGACCCTTCTGTCATTACCACAAGTTTCGCCATGTCCAATTTCTCCATGGCAATATAACAGGGAGAGCCATGTTTTCTGTTAAATCAACCACAGTTTCTTGGTTTGCTGCTTTTGGTTATAGGAAATATATTTAGCTACCTCTTTTCTATAAACAATTACTTTTCACAGAATATAAATGTCTTCACGAGTAACAAAAAATAAACATATCACATGTTGAATTATCAATATTCTATAAAAATTATGAGAAAACTCGATCTTTAATATCTTGAGGTAAGTTAAAGTTAATGCCCCAAAAAAGCTCATATATGGGACAATAAAAGAATGTTTAAAGGTGAAGCATTTTCTTTTCTTGATTTTCAAAATATATGCAGATTTTTCAGGATAGTAAAATTTATAATGAAAATCCAACTACTTTCTGACAGTAAAATATTTTTGTTTCAATATTTCTACTGACTCAGATCCAACAGGAAAAAAATAAACCATATCAGGTAATTAAATAAAGTATAATTAATATAAATAATTCTAATAAACATACATGAACAAAACCAGAATGCAGAGTTAATGCACAGATAATAACTGGAAAAAAAAAATGTAGCAAAAAGAAGAGGTTAGTTGTTAGACTCTCGAATCTCTTAGGAAATTCACCACAAATATGGAGTTTGATACCAGAAAATGAAAGGTAATTAGTTTGTGGATGTTCACACTTAGGAAGAACTATAAGCCTGATTTTAATTTTGTAAAAAGAAAATGGAAGAGAATTACCACCTGCTGCTGTTGGAGGAAAGATCGCCCCCTGGCAATACTTTCAGGGACAGCAAACAAATGTTAGAAGGATTTTGTTCTCCTATTATACTGCATTCCAATCTTCTTCTATTGTTCCCTATTTGGAGCTGAGAGAAAATTAATAAACAGTCTTGGTTAATCAATATTAAAATGTACCATTGTACAACTATTTGAGTTGATATGACAAATACAAATAGTATGTTGTGACTAATAAAATGTAAGTCCTCAGTTCAAAATAAGTCCCCCTCATCGTCTCCTCAAAGGAGGTATATGGAAATTCCCAATAGTCCTGGTGTTCATTTCTTGGTCTTTCATATATGCTTGTGTATACTCTGGTTGATTAGTTACAATCTGAATATCATGAAACTTAAAAACAGCATCGGGAAGTTCATCAACAGTCCTTATACAAGATACATGAATAATACAAGATACAACAGAAAGCACTAAAAATATAGGAACTGAGAGAGAGCATATAAATGGCACAATATTATATTTGGATCAATGTGATTGAAGATATAGTTCTTATGGTTTATATATGAAGTGTCCCCCAAAACCTCATGTGTGGGCTGGGGTTGTAGCTCAGTGGTAGAGCGCTTGCTTAGCATATGTGAGGCACTGGGTTTCATTTTCAGCACCACATACAAACAAACAAATAAACAAATAAATAATAAAGTTCCATCAACAACTTTAGAGGTGAAATGAAAGTTTAGAAGTGAGATAATTGGGTTTTGAGAACTTTAACCTAATCAGTGCATTAATTCACTGATAGGGATTAACTGGATGGTAACTGAAGTCGGGTAGGGTATGGCTGGAGAAGGTAAGTCACTGGGGACTTTCCCTTGGGATTGATACTTTGTTCCTGGTGAGCAAAGCAGTCTCTCTGCTTCTTGGTGTCCACATACTGGACTAATTTCCTCTGCCACACGCTTTTGCCATGACGTTCTGCTTCACCTCAGGGATAGAGCAATGGAGTTGGCCCTCTAAGGACTGAGACCTCTGAAACCATGAAAATTAAATAACATTTTTCTCCTCTACAATTGTTCTTTTCCAATCTTGGTTGAAGCTGTGAGAATGCTGACTAAAACAACAGTCATAAAAGATCATTACTGAAATACAGAATTACTGAAGGTAAAAAAAAAAATTCTATAACAAAAGTAAAGGCTTATTTTGCTCTATTTTTGTCTTTAATTTCTAATTTGATGAAAAGTTTTCAACATTGTGAAATAAAGAAATAATTTACTATCTGAATTTTTGTGGAATTATTTTATTATGCTTCTCACTAATATACATTTTATATTGCAGACATTTAGGGTGATACATGTAATCTCTCACTCATGGCATGTGGAGCTTTTGAAAAAGAAATAACTTTTTGTTTTTCCACCTCAGAATTATTAACTTCTTAAAAGCTTCCTAAAAGATGGGCTTTTTAAAATTCACTACTTAATTTAATATGCTTCTATGTTCCCTCTGAGTTTTATTTAATAGTCTATGTTAAAGAGCAATAATTGTCATCCATCATATTCTCTAATAAAAAATTACAATGCGTTATTTCATACTGTTTCAATGTAAGTATAATAATAAAGAATCAGAAAACTAAAGATCAAAATATGTAAGCTAAAATCACGATGATTTCTCCGCTTTTTATGGACGTCTGAGTAACATACATAATATGATATAAGAAATTATTGACAACCACTGTCATTCATTAAATTAATCTAACAATAGTGAATTATGCCATACAATAATCCAATTCCCCACTTTTATGGGCTTCTCAGCTTTCCCCCTCCCCATGAGATAAACAGCGGAGAAAAAAAAAAAAAAGAAAAAAAATTCTTACACACTTTGAACTCAGTTTAATTTCAAACCACACAACCATGAACTCTTCAATCCTAGGAAGTAATGATCACAGAGGGAGCTCATCCTTTCATCACAGAGTTGAAGAATTATTTTGCTTTGTGCAATTCTACTAGATACATTGTGACAGATCTTCAATTTCCATTTATTTTCTAATCAAAAAGAGTCATTTCCTTGGCACCAGTACTGGTTTGAGTAGTTCAGAAGGAAGAAACAGAATCAGCAGGGGCAAAATGTAGGATATGTGAAACATCAATTCTCTCTAAATTTTGTTTAAAATTAAAAAGAAAGAAAATTTATTAATCTATTAGTAGAGTTGAAGCCATTTGTGTGAGAAAAAAAAGTTCAGTGGATAACCATGCTGAGGTTTGGGGGCTTTGATTCTTTTGTAGTTGCCACTAGCAACATTCATGTGCAAGACTGACAGGTCTTGTTATGCACTGGATGAGAAGGGGGATAAAAAGAAATAGGAAATGAAAAGAAGAAATTAAATGTGGACAGAAGATAAAAAGGAAAATACAAACTAAACAAAGGATTTCATCTAGTGAGAAGTAACTTATTCTAAATTCAAGATGTCAGATGCTGTTTGTGTGTAGGCTTATCCTGTATCTCCAATAGTTGATATTTTCCTCATATTCTGAAGCTTCCACGTTGGTTTTGGTAGTCACTCTTATCTATATTAATCTATTGATTACAATAGCATTATTTAGCTTTTTCTTCATACATACAAAGCAAATTATAGGAATTAGTTCATGTAATTCTCACAACATTATAAAGTAGTTATAAAATCTCCCATTTAGCTCTCTGAGAGATAGTGATTATAAGTAAGTAATCCAAGGTTCAGGACTGAATTTAGCCACTACTATTCCTGTGAATTACAAAATCATGTTCCCTGTAAGAAGCCACAGTTTTTGCCATGGCATTTGGATTGGCGTGCAGAATTCTGGGTTCTGGTTGGTTTTCACTTTGACTTGCTCCAGTGGCTAGAGACATTGGGTACAGTGCCTGCCCTGCACCACTGTATGATGTCCATACAACATGTTATTGGTAGAACTGAGGTTCAGTTACTTTAAAACTTAAGACTTGTCACTACTACTCTCTTCAGATTCTCAACTAACTCTTATGAGTACTTCAAACTCAGATTGATCATCTTTCCTTCCTCCACATTCTTTTTTAAGTGACCCCTCTGAACTGGGTACCTCTCCAAGAACTTCCATCACATCTCATAGATATTTGTGACATGGAATTGCCATATTGATTTTGACTGTGAAGTTACCTCTATATTTTCATCAGTGATCTGTAAAGATCTCTTTTGTGATAATTATCTCAGAACCTATCACAAAGTCTTAAGATTTCTGTAAATGATATGTTACATGAATAAAGAGGGTTTCATCACCCTGTGAAAACCTGAGAAGTGAATGTTAGGAGCTAACAAAGTCTAAATCTGAGTAAAAATTCTCAATATAAAAGTATGGAATATGGGCTGGGGTTGTGGCTCAGCAGTAGAGCGCTCACCTAGCACGTGTGCAGCCCGGGTTCGATCCTCAGCACCACGTAAAATTAAACGCATTGTGTACAACTAAAGCAAATAAATAAATATTTTTTAAAAAGTATGGAATAACATGGAAAAGAAAAAAGAGAAGTACATATGAAAGAACAATTCTTTCTACCAGTCTATCCCACTTAAGCATATGTTGAAGAATTTCTATAACAGTTTAAATGACCCATGAAGCAGAATCAGAGGATTGAGCTTTCTCTTCTCTTTCATTGTCTCCTTGAGAGCTTTCTCTTTTATGCCGTTTCAATTTGTTTACATTCTATGTTTCATTGAAATAAGGTGTTATCACATAAATGAGACCAAAGTACACAGTGACTTCAATATATAAACACTTTAGTCTGAAAACAACTCAAAATACTCTGTGGCCCACATGTATTTTGCTCTTCAGTATGACATTTAAAAGAAAGATAAGAAAATGGAGTGTCAAGATTTTTAAAGCCACTGCTCAGTTGACATTTCTAAATAGCACAGGATTATAACAATATTAGATATAACTTGACTAATCATCTTACATTTGACCTTAGTTCACAAGCATATTTGTAATCACATGTGATCAAATCCTATTACTTTATGAGAGTTTTAAAATACCATTTCATAAAAATTCCACAAGAAATTAAATGTTCTATACTGTTTATATAAGCTACATTATATATATTATTTTGCTGGTCATTTCAAAATTCAACCTAGAATACATTAAGTAGCTAAAGAGAGTATGGAAATTTAGACCATGATATGTTTTGTTTTGGCTGTTGAAATTGCTTTCATACTCAATCTATATGTACATGAGCCAAAAGGTTAAAAAAACACATCAAAATTTCAAATATATTATTGGTATTTTACCCTTGCAAATATTTATTAATTGGTGGATGTGTTTCCTACATTATAAAAGAAGATCTAAGGTCTTGGTGGAATTACATACACTCATAGCTATAATCAACCAGAGAAATGTGTGCTATATCACAGTTTTTGAGCATACTTATGAGAATTAGGAATCAATCTCTTTGTGTACCTCTAGATTTACTAAAACATATGAATAGTGGTCCAATATTTGTCAACATTCAAATGAATCGCATATTTATAAGTTAGTATGTTATGTGTGAAGGGCAAAAATCACACCGGAGACAACCATGCAGCCAAGAGATTTATTCACCAGCCCCTACGTCTGGTCGGAGGCAGAAGAAGTACGGGGAGGGAGGAGTCAGGGAGAGGGAAGCTTGCAAGCTCTGGATGGAGGGTCGGTGCCTAGTCTGCTGGCCGCAGTCTCCGGAGCTGTTGGCTGGGGAAGCTGCCAATGGGCTGGAGGCTGGAGCTGTGGACTGGAGGAGACAGTGAGTCTGGAGCCACTGCAGCGGCTGCTTCCTCTCCGCATTAATGAGATGTTGTGTCGGCTGCTTCTTCTCTGCAGGGAGGAGCTGTTGTGTGGGCTGCTTCCTCTCCACAGGGACTAGATGTTGTGTTGGAGCTCCAGGCAGGCAGGGACTTAAGTAGGGATTTCTTGGTGGGGGGTACCTGAGTGACCTTTAACGCTATTGGCTCCTTTCCCAGTAAACAGGGCGAACTTTAAGCCCATTGGTTCCTGCCTGGGAACAGAGCGACCTTTAGGCTGATTGGCTCCTGCCTGGGGAAAATGAAACCAGATTGCTCCCAGTGGAATTTTCCATGGGGGAGGTGGCCTGTCAGTTCAAGCCTATCTATCAATGTGAATTTGGTATAACTTATGTACTAACATCATTCCACATGATGGGCACTATATGCTTTACAGATTTTAATTAATTTATTTCTCATATAACACTATAGTATATGTTCTATCATTTTTCTCATTTTTACATGTAAAAACTGAGTCACAACGAAAGTGAGTGGCCTTCCCAAGGTCACACAATAAATGATAATACCAATTCATATACATGCTGTCTGACAGCACGTTCTATGTTCTTAAATTATTTTTATGTTATCTTCCTGGCATCCTACAAAACAAGATGATTAGAAATACTCAGCTATTTTTAAAGAGGAATTTTTAGAAACAGAAGGAAAGAAATTTTACATGCTTCTGATCAATTGCTTCAGCTTTGAAGGAAAAGAATAAAGGACTGATTAGTTTGTGTAGTCAATTTCTTATGACTGAGGTCAGTTCATGTATGTGATGTCTATGTAGTGGCCTACAAATTCAGACTAACCTGGAATGTCTGATGAACTGGTAGCTCAGGCTTACCAGGTGCTCATTTATGTGAACTACTGAGGTGTTTTTCATGAGTCAAGAGGCAGTCTGAGCTGGGCGCGGTGGCGCATGCCTGTAATCCCAGCACTTTGGGAGGCTGAGGCAGGAGGATCGCGAGTTCAAAGCCAGCCTCAGCAATGGTGAGGCACTTAGCAACTCAGTGAGACCCTGTCTCTAATAAAATACAAAATGGGCTGGGGATGTGACCCAGTGGTCGAGTGCCCCTGAGTTCAATCCCCGGTACCACAAAAAAAAAAAAAAAAAAAAAAAAAGAGGCAGTCTGCTTCAAGCATTTATAAGCACTGATTGCCTAGGTTTGAAGTCTATTTTTTTCAGAAGTTGTATGACCTTGAGCCAGTTGCTTAACCTCTGTGTGCCACAGATACCTCATTTGCAAAATTAAGCTAATAACTGTGCCTGCTGCTGTTTTGTAGTGAGAATTAAATGAGTTAATATAGAGAAAGAATTTAGTACTACATTTGAAATAAATCAAATGTTATATAAGAACTCTTATGGGTATTAAAATTAGCTACATAAGAGAGTTACAGATTTGAAGAGAAGGAATGATTTTAGTGCCAAATGGTATCTGTCAAAAATTCTTTTGCCAGTGCACCTCATGAACTCATATGCAATTACTAGGGAAAAAAGAGTCATCTATAATTTATATCTATAATAATATTTTTACAAATATCTAATAAATTTGGGATGAGTAGTAAAAGAAGCTTTATCAAACACATTATAAAAGACAAATAAGCATTATCTTTTGACCTGAATGTACGAAATACAGCTCAAGTTCCTGAGGAGTGGATCAGCATAATAAGGGCATGGGTGGAGCTAGCAGAAGTGTTAGTGGTACCATGAAGAAGCTGAGACTGAGACGGCACATTTGGTATCCTCTGCAGCAGAGCCCAGGGGTTGAGAGCACATGTGTGAAACACGGCTCTGCCCTGACACAGTGGGGGTGGTCAGTGGGCAAGGCAAGTAGCAATGCTGTTCTGTAAATGTAACTTGAATGTGGTGAGATTTCTCACGTCTCTTATAAGAAATCTAGTGGAGAAAGCTTAAATACTTGGATGCTAACTCTGTTGTACATGTTTGGAAAGATTAAAAAGCAGGCTTCCTCTCTTTATACAACAGCAGTTATATGAATGTACAGCTCTGTGATATTTCCACCCTTGATCATAGGCACTGCATTCAATGCTTTAAGGTTTGTATAAATAGCAATAATATACCTCTTAGAGTTTAATTTTTCAGATTAATTTTGTAACGTTAGTTTTATCTCCCAAGTACAAGATTCTGATATATTTGTGGTCTGTAAATATATAGTACTAAATATAGTTGTAGTTCAGTTTATCTAATTCTGTAGAATCTATGTCAATGCATTCCCTAACAATTAAATAGGAAAACACTTGAAAAAGTGAATATAGGCAAAGAAAGAAAAAGGGAATTTCTTAAGATTATGAACTAGTTCTTTAAGCTCAAAGAGAAGAAAAAATGAGGAGGTTAAAAAAAAAAAAGATAGTAAAATGAATGAGGTGAGCTATGTTCCAAACATGTAAAACAGTGAAAGGAAAAGGTTCACAGAAACTCAGCTCCATAAACAATCAGTAAGTGTTACATGAAAAGTATATCATTTGATCCTTGAGTATTCTGAGTTAAAAGCTACCACACTGTGCATCATGAAATGTTCTTTATGTGTCTGCTTAGTACTGTTTCTCCTGTGGTATTTAGGTTTTTTTTTTTTTTTTTTTTTTTTAATGACACAGGGCTCAAAATGATAGTGGATCTATTTATGGATTTAACAAGCACCTTGTTTCATTATTTCTGAGTATTTTTAATGACCTGTGTGGCTAATGTATCCATATTCAGTCTTCATTTTAAAACTAATTTCCTGTGATATTTTATTCCTGATAATCAAAGCATTTAAAAAGTGGAAAAAAATAACAAAAGCAAATGAAACAGAAACATTACACAGGATGCCACAGGCAAAAATGTTTCATATTTTGATACACTTCCTCCTTGCTGATACTCTTAAGATGATAAATACTAATACAATTCTTTCATCCAAAACTAAAATAAAAATTGGATGAAGGCAATTGGAATTCGGGTGCTATAATTTGAGGCCAAAAGGCCAGCAGTGATAGCCTACTGAATCCTGGGCCATAAGTGTAACAGAGAAATACATTAAGCAAACTGAAAACTTAGAGCAGCAGCCACAGGGCTGGCAGGTCAGGATAGGTTGGGGATTGTGGGTCGAGAGCTCTTCCTCCTGCTAGTTTATCATCTACACTTCAGTGATCTTTATGGAAATGACCAATAAGCCAAACTGGTACAAATAAGTCTACTGAGGTAGTTTTTAATACCCATTCTTATCAAATTGAATCACCGTGGAACTAATCTTCTACAAATTATTTCACAGAGTTGACATTTTATGTGCACATTAAAGCTTTCTGGAAAGAACCCATCAATCTGGAGAGGGGCACAGCTGATTCCTGTCAGGCTTCAACTTGGTATTTATTAAGCTAAGTCTGTATATCCTTTAGCACAGAGTAAAACATGGCCACCCAACTCAAGGTAGGGGCAGCAGGAGAAAACAAAGCAGCTAGGAAAAAAGAGAAAACATAATGTTTTAAAAAGAGTCACGTTAAATAAGTGCTTTTAGTAACTGTCAGCATTTTATCTGACAGTATAGATAATGCTGATTCAACATGGTTTAACAGCTTTAATCATCAGATATATGCAGATGACTTTCAGATTTAAATCTCCACCAAGAACTAGCTTTTGAACACCATACTTACATAGTTGTCTAATTCTGATGGCTGCATGAAGCACCGCAAACTCAACATGCCTAGGAATAAATTCATTGTCACTTTTTTTTTCTTTTTGTATATTGATGATTTTAGCAAAGTAATTCCTAAGAAAATGGAAGACCTGTATTAGTTTCATGGAAAACTGAAAAATGATGGCTTGATTAAGGCAATCTAAAAAGAGTTCAAGTAAGAATATACTTCATAGAAAACAGCTTTGTTCAATATCTCATATGGAAAATCTTTATGCCAAACTAATTAATGCATGCAGTACTGCCAGGTATTCAGAACTTTAGTAATGTATACACTTCACAACTTCCAGCTCAATTTCTTTTAAATAATTTTTAAAAAATGAATCACTGAAAAGACAAACTTGATACTAGCTAAGTTCTTCAAATTTGTAAGCAGAGTAATAAAGATTGAAAAAGTAGCTCTTCTTTATAGTATTAACTACTACATACAAATATAAAAATCAACACAAGTAATGAGAATATGAAGTCTGAATTTAATTCTTAGATGCTATTAATCTGATCCCATTAAAATCAATTTAAGCCCCATGCATCTTTAAAAAATTGGGGTTGAAACGTTATTTTCTATTTGTTCAGATACTAGTAAAGGAAAACTATTTTGTTCCTAATTATAATTTCAGCACATGTGAATACAATTAAAGTTTCACATCATCGTGGCTCCTGTGAAATAATACATCATTCATTATTACTAAAAATATAGAACATAAACTAGACTCTTAACATTAGTTTTATATAGTTTTGAGAATATAAGCAAAGAGGGAAAAAGCACCATTACTAGGTCTATATTATGCAGTTGTGTACATCAGAAGAAAATATATCACTAGTATATATTTTTTCTAGAGGCTGTATTTATAATTTTCAAGTGAAATATTCATACTCTCATTTTTTGCTTCCAGACTGTAGGTAAAATAGTGCAGCTAATTTTGCTTCTTGATTACAAACATACAACTAATTTAAAAAACAATGTTAAAACATATTTTAAAATAATTATTTTTTTTCCTGTATTGTATTTGTTCTAACTGAAATTTAAATTTGTTTAGTATTTAGTATTTGGCATCTTCTTCTTCTTGATTTTTCCACATATAATTTAAGAAATTGTCTTGATTGACAAGCAAATTTGCATGCATTTATGGTGTACAACATGATATTTTGATATATACATACATTGTAGAATGACTAAATCAGGCTCTTTAGCACAAAGGCCTTACCCTGCATTCTGAACGTGTGTGTATAGTATGAGAATAATACTTAAAATCTATCCCCTTAGCATTTTTCAGTTACACAGAATATTGTTATTAGCTATAGGCATTATGATATATAATAAATATCTTGAAATTATTCCTCCTATATGCCTGAAACTATGTACACTTGCCCAACATCTACCCAACCCCTGCCCAACATCTATGTAATGCCCCAAACCCAGTGTATACACAACCATATTATACTCTGTTTCTGTGAGCGTGATTATGCTAGATTCCATAAATAAGAAAAATTGTACAGTATTTTTCTACCTGGTCTGGTTTATTTTATTTACATGATGTCTTTCAAGTTTGTCCAAATTGCTGAAAATGAGAACATTTAGTTTTTTTTGAAGATTAAATAATATTCCATTTTACATATATGCCAAATTTTCTTTGTTCATTCATCCACAGGCGTTAGTTTGATACCATATTTTGAGTAATGCTACGATGAACAAGGGAATGACAACATCTCTTCAACATACTGATTTTATATTCTTTGTGTATATATCCAGTAGTGGAAATCCTGAATCATATAGTTGTTTTATTTTTAAGTTACTGAGGATACATCATACTATTGTCGAAAATGGCTGCACTAATGTACATTCCCACAAATGAGGTGTAGGAATTGCTTTTTTTGCTGGGAGTGGTGATTCTTAAAGCTTGTAATCCCTATGGCTTGAGAGGTTGAGACAAGAGGATAACAAGTTCAAAGCCAAGCTCAACAAAAGCAAGGCACTAAGCAGCAAAAAAAAACTAAGCAACAACACTAAGCAAAAAAAACTCAGTGAGACCCTAAATAAAATACAAAAATAGGGCTGGGGATGTGGCTCAGTGGTTGAGTGCCCCTGAGTTCAATACCCAGTATGCCTCCCCCACAAAAAAAAAAAAAAAAAAAAAAAGTTGGTTTTCTCTACATTCTCTTCAACATGTGATATCTTTTGTATTTTTGAAAATAGCTATTCTAATATGTATATGTGGTCTTAATTTAATTTGCATTGATCGTATGATTAATGTTGTTCAGCATTTTTACAAATACCTATTAGCCATTCGTTTACCTTCTTTTGAGAAACGTCTATTTGGATCTTTTGCTGTTTTCTTACTATTATGTTTTTAAATTCATTACATATTATGGATATTAGCTCCTTATCAGATATATTTTTGAAGTTTTCTCTTTCAACATTTCTATTTAAAATATCTGTGATTTATATACCACCATTGCAATATTATATTATTCTGAATTTGATTATGTGCTTACTTAAACAATGAGTATTTTTGCTTTCATATGTTCTTATGTTAATAACTAATATTTTTTTTTCAGTTTGAAGAACTTTCTTTCATATTTCTTGTAAGATAAATAAAGTGTTGATAAATCCCTCTGCTTTGATCCCTGGGCTTTGATTGTCTGAGAAATTCTTTTTACATCTTTTTTTTTTTTTTTTCTACCAAGAATTGAACCCAGGGTATGGGGTTGTGGCTCAGAGGTAGAGTGTGTGCCTTGCACCTGTGAGTCACTGGGTTTGATCCTCAGCACCACATAAAAATAAATAAACAAAATATAAAGGTATTGTGTCCATTTAAAAAGTAAAAATATAATTGAACCCAGGGGTGCTGAACCATTGAGCCACATCCCCAGTCCTTTTATATTTTTAAATAAAAAATTGTATATAAACCCTGACAGCTGCTTTATTTACAATCTGCAAAATCTTTAAATAGCACATATCCCTAAACAGATGAACAAAGAATTTCTCACATAAGCATCACTCTTGCATCTCAAAAAATAATTACACAGCATATGTATACACACACACACACACACACACACACACACACACACACTTCATGACAGTCATTTAAAATCCTAAAAAAAAACAAACTTTTAATTGTAAAGAAAATCAGTGGTGTCCTAGAAGGCTGGGGAACGTACAAAAAGATATTATAAAAGGGTATGAAGTAAATACACAGGTGACAGATAAGTTCATTTTTTGTGACTGCAGCAGTGTTAAGATTATAAACAAATTGTATTTTTAGTCAGAGTCTATGTTGCTCAGGCTGGCCTCAAAACTCCTGGGCTCAAGACTATCTCCTGACTCAGCCTCCCAGGGAGTTGGGACTTAGGCACACACAAATTCAATTTGTATACTTTATAGGAGTGTATTTTTTTGCATGTCAGTTACACAAGTTATACTTTTTTTTGTTATTTATTTATTTATTCATAATGCGCAAGTATATCATCTTTTTACATACAACTGCTTGTATACAAAGTATATAAGTACCACTCAGATCTTTAATCATGCATTTAGGATACTAAAAAAGCAGCTCAAAGTAAGCCTACATGTCCTGCTGTCCTTGTTAAATCAGGTTGGCAACTTAATATGAACTCTACCATTCTCATGCCCTGAAAGGGGAGGCCTTGCTTCAGGGGCAGCAAATATTGGCAGGCAATAAAGGCTATTCTGCCATTGGAATCAACAGGAATTCTGACTTGGACATAAAAGTCATATCCCTAGATTGAAGAATCATCTTTCTTGTTTTCCTGCCTGCATGGCAATGGGCAAAGGGTGAAAAGCTCATAGAGGGCACAGGCATCTACAACACCCCAGTACTTCTCTTTTCTTTCTTTATTTCTTTCCTTTTACTTTTTTTTTTTTTTTTTTTTTTTTTTCAAGACAGGGTCTCACTAAGTTGTTTAGGGCCTTGCTAAGTTGTTGAGGCTGGCTTTCAGCTTGTGATCCTCCTGCCTCAACCTCCAGAGCATATGGGATTACATGTATGTGCCACCATACCTGGCTCTCATTTTCATTTTGGAGGACAGTTTTACTAGATAAAGTATTCTAGGCTAGTACTTTGGCAATTTTGTTCTGTTATTTTTTTCTTTCTTTCTTTCTTTCTTTTTTTTTCATTGTTCACTTTGAATATATACCATTTTACTCTCTTGGCCTATAAGTTTTCTATTACAAAATCTACTGATAAAGTTGGAATTCCCTTATTTGTTGTTTGTTTTCCCTTGCTGTTTTCAGGACTCTGTCTTTGATTTATTTTTTAACAGTTTGATTACAGTATGTTCTTTATTTGTCTTGTTTGAATTGCATCTGATTGGAGATGTTTGACCTAATCTTCTATCAGGATTTTCTTCTATCAATATTTTCAAATAGCTTTTCTTTGGGTTCTCAAATTCTTTCATTTCCTAAATCAATTCTGCTGTTAATGTTCTATATTGTATTTTTCATTTCATTATCATATTTTTCATTTCAACATTTCTGCTTGATTTTTTAAAAATAATTTTAATTTCTCAGTTCAAAAACATAATTTGGTTATTCATTGTTTTTCTGACTTTTTCCTTTGTTGTGATACCCAGGGCCTCTCCATGTGCTAATCAAATGATTTACCACTAATCAACACATCCCCAGTTCATTTTTCATAACTTTATTGAATTGTTTTGATATATATTTTGAAGGTCATTGAGATTCCTTAAGAAAATTGTTTTAAATTTTTGTCAGTCAGTTCATATATCTCCATTTCTTTGTGATCAATTACCTGGTTACTGATAGTTTTTCCTCAACTGGTACTTTATCTTCTTGGTTTTTCATTTCTCTTATTGCCTTACTTGAATGTCTGTGCATGTGATGGAGGAATCACCTCTTCCAGACCTTATTAGCCAGTTTTTATGAACAGAACTTCTCCTATGAAGATGGAAAATAATGTGAGGCCCTTTACTGGATGGAATGAATGGTTCTGGCATTATTCTGGGACAGCAGTGTATGTCAGTTGAGCTTGGCATTGGGAAATATTGCTGGGATCCTCTGTGGCCAATGCTATGGATGGCATTCTCTCAGCATCAGGTATAGGAGATTTTTGTGGTGATAACTGCTAAGTTGTTCACGTTTTCTACCTTTAGGAAAATTGTGATACTGGGTCTGGCTTGTAGGCTTATTCTTGTTGGTGGTAGTACTGGTGTGTGGTAAGTGGCACACATAGAGTGGCTACAGAGTTGAGGCCTGAAACATGGGCGTGCATAGAGGACTGGCAGTTCTGGAATATGAGGCAGTAATGGTGCTGATTCTAGGGCCATAATCAGCTCCATTACTACATTGGTAGCAGTGTTTGAAGCATGAATGCTTGTGAAATACCTAGGCAACCAAGAATGATAGGCCAGGTATCAGCAAAGTTGAAGCAGCTTCTGGTATCTTAGGTTTCACCATTTAACAGAGGATGAACTTGTACTTGGAGTATGGACAGACCCAGCAAGATCATAGGTCGGGAATCTAGAATGTGAACTAGTTTGCTATGGCAGTAGCTCTGGTATCTGAGGTATGGGTGGTACCAGTCCATCCTCAGAAACTGGGTTGGGAGTGTGGACACTCAGGAGTATCCATGGATCCATGTTTGGGCAAATGCCAATGTGAGGTAAAAAAGGAGTTGACTCCTTTCTCAAAGTGACGCAATAGTGACTGCTTCTCTGGTGGTGTAAGGGTGTGAAGCCATGTCTCCTTTTCTGGAATACCTGGTGGTTGTGAATATTTGTTGCCTCAGAGTGGTTAGTTGCCAGTGTTCTTGTGAATGATACTCTTGACCTTTGCCTACCTATTCTCCTGTCTCTTGGCATTTCAGGTGTGTCATCCTCAACTTCAATCCCTTCTATGTGCATATTCTCTGCTCTTTTCTCTACTGTGGTACCACAGGTTCTTTAATGGACCCTTGAACCCTTTCTGGGATATATTGGTTTGTGAATAGTTGTCTATTTATATAACTTTTGTGGGGGTAATTATTTAAGGCTGATGTCTCTTTTTCCACCATCTTGATGATATCATTTTCAGTCCTTGTTTGATATTTTCTAATTAATATCTATTTTATGTATATATGTGCATATATCTCTTTTTAATCACAACATATGTGTATACACTGCTTTTTACAGTTTTCTCTTTACCCTTACTTTAGAAATTCTGTGTTAATATAATTTTCATATAAATTTCATAGTCATTCAAAATGATAATATTATATAATATTCTATAATAAATTTTAACATAGTTATATAGATTGAACCTATTTTCTAGGCAAACATTATGTTATTTACATGCATTATTTTATCTAATCAAAGAAAGGAATTCAGAAAGTAAAATTTTGCAGATAAAATACCTGAATTTCATAGATTTTCCTTACCCCACACATCTAAAACATAGAAGTTGGAGCTAGGATTTAATACTGGCCATTATACCTAAGTCAATATTTTGATTTAAACTCACAAAATGATTCCTCTTCCTTTTATACATTATAGTGGTTAAAAATACAATAGTCAATGAGTGTTAAGTTAGTGAGTGTTGGGAAATCTTATTCAGCAATTGAGACAGAAAAGTTTTACTTTTATTTTTCTTGATTTATATTATCATTTAAGAGAGGTTTCACACATACATACACACACATTTTTATTCAAATTAGGTTTGAGAACTCCTCTTATTCTTTAAAGATTCATCATGCAAATAAGCATACTAAGGACTGTTGGATACAGTTCTCCATGAGACTATTGAATGCTACACATCTTGCAAGTGGAGGATAAGTGTATCCTTTAACATGAACAACTTTTCAACTGCATTTATTATAATGAACATTTTTGGAAGGTAGGGATACTATCTGCCTCTGAAGCACATGCTTAGTGTTCAATATAATAGAAATAATGATGACCTCGGGAGCAAAGTCAAAGCATGTTTGCTGTCCTTTATAACAGATTTGGTTCTCCAAACTCAGGGTTCTACTGTTTGATGCCACCTGCTGCACATTCTGGTTTCTTCTGGGCCCATTTGTATTGCTTCCATAACTGACACAAATGTACCAATGATCAGGTTGCCTACTGTGACATGTGTAATACAATAATTATTTTTGACCTGGAAGTTTATGACTTCTATCAGCATTCTTGAAACTAGAGTACACTAAGTCATAATTTGGAAGTATGGTAAAATTCCAGAACTTCATAATTCTTGAAAATATTTTGATGGGTTATTTGACTAAATAACTAATGTAATGATTTACATTTAGGAAACTAAATATTTTAAATTAAATATTTTAAGACGTCTTCATCCATGAATCTTTTTAACCTATGATGTTTATTAGTAAACATCATTATATGATAAAGAAACTCCCTTATACAGTAAACATTGGGATATCTTTATCTACAATAGCTGAATAGTATACTTTTTGAGTGAGTAATCTTCCAAATGGGATTTTTTATTTGAAATACTCAAATAAAGGTATTAAGACTTGTGTTATTTTCACTATACTCAGGTTTTATATTACATATGCCACAATTATCTTCCAGGATATGACTCAACAATGGTTGAAAGTTTCAGTGTAAATCATTTACCGTAAAGAAGACATTCTTATTTTTCTCATTCTGGTTATTGGCAGACAGAGAAGTGTTGCCATAAAAATGTTAATTGTGGTATATATTTAGATGTAGGAAGGAAGACGAAATAACAGGTAGCAGAAACATTTAGTTACAGAAAGTTCAATGATGACTCAAATGAGAATGTTGTCTGAAGATAGTTAATGTGCTAAATTTAGGTTTGGGATTTTTCACAATTAAGGAATGTGTTTCATTGAAAAATACAATACATGTTATTTGTGAGATACTGCTTATTAAATATTATGATTTTTATTAACGATTATATTCTATTTACAAATGTCAATAACATTTTGTATTTTTAAACTGTATATTCAATGAAAAGTCATGACCAAATATTAAAAATAAAGTATTTTTCTACCCACCTTTGTTCATTACATTTTCTTAATTACTGTTATGAAACTGTTCCTATCAGATGATGTAAATAATTTTGTTAGGTGAAATAAAACAAACTGAGAGAAGTTGACAGGAACCCTTTTAAAATTAGGGGCTTCTCTGAAAATCTGACAGTTTTTCCAGTAGTGAAGCTATGACAGCTGTGTGAAAGGATGTAATCATTTTGGTTTTGAAATTGCCTGTCATTCACTGCTCTTGGGCCTTATTAGCAAAACTTCTACTCTTTTCTTACTTTTGATATCTCAAGATGTTTTTTCTTTTCATATAATACTTTAAAGCCAAATTTAAAAAGAAAGAAATCAGCAATCTTAGTGAACAAATTGTTACTCAAACTTTTCATTTAAAAAAGTGTTAGTCTATGTTAGTCTAGCAGATAGTCTATAAACATAAACACAGTCCTTGTTACCCAAACCCTGTTTTTGTATCACACAATTGATAGGTTCCAGCAATCTTATAAGGAGCCACTGATGGCAACTGAATGTTCTAAATTTAGAACACAAGTCAAATAACAGAGCTCAAATTTAAATATATTTTTTACTTAATAGGCTTTTTGGGTAGACTTTTCCCAAAATATTGTCAAACTATATTTGTGAGGATAAAATAAATTTATATGCATAACTAAAAGTTAACAAAATAGATTTTAAAGACGCAATAAAAATTACACAACAGCTTACAATTCAAATACAATGATTGACTATTAACATTTAGTATGACTGGATAAATAACTGGAAAAACAATGAAAATATTTTTTGTTTTGTTTTATTTTTGCTTTTGTTTTAATGCTTTGTTTTCAAAGCAAAACTAATGTCAGCATTTTCTCAATTTGTTAGATTTTTCACAATATTTTGATATTTGACAGTCTGAGCCATTAATGAGAAGACATCACTTTATCAATATAAGCTTTGCACAGATAAGTTATTCTTTTTTATACTTAGTCTTTCTGTGTACAACTTACCTGCACCTTCAATTAGTGTGTGGATAAAAATAGGGAATAACTAGATACTGGTTGCTTTATATAAGCATTTTACATAAACATTTTATACTTATAAAAACATTTAATCATTATTTAACATATTTAACTTATATTAAACATATTTAAACTTTATTTTTAAGATGTTTATTCAATAATTTTCCTCGTATTTATTGCAGAAAAATGAGAACTGTTTTGTTTTTCTTGTTATGATTTCCATTAGATGGGCTTTTATCCATTATACTCTTGATTTTCTTAATTTTTTTTTCTTATCATTTTGCCACTTAGGCACTGTGAAACCTTTTGATTTTTTCACATTCATACATGAAGAATAGATGTGATATCCACTCAATCCCCTAGAAACCAGCAATTATACATCCTGAGCTGTTATGTCAAAGTATTATGTATATTTCCCTAATAGTCTGATATTCTTCACTGATAGAATACATGAACAAAATTAAATATATTCACCAACACATAACACCCCCCAAAAATAATAACCCAATCAATAAATGGGCTAAGCAATTGAAAAGACACTTCTCAGAAGAAGATACACAATCAATCAACAAATACATGAAAAAATTTTCAACATCACTGGCAATTAGAGAAATGCAAATCAAAACTACTCTAAGATTTCATTTTACTCCAGTCAGAATGGCAGCTATTAAGGGCACAAACAACAATAAATGTGGGAGAGGTTGTGGGGAAAAAAGGCACACTCATACATTGCTGGTGGGACTGCAAAATGGTGCAGCTGTTGTGGAAAGCAGTATGGAGATTCCTGGGAAAACTGGGAATGGAACCACCTTATGACCCAGCCATCCCACTCCTGGGTCTATTCCCAAAGGACTTAAAAGCAGCATACTACAGCGACACAGCCACTTCAATGTTTATAGCAGTACAATTCACAATAGCTAGGTTGTGGAACCAACTTAGATGCCCCTCCTTAGATGAGTGGATAAAGAAAATGTGGTATATATACAAAATGGAATTTTACTCAGCAATAAAAGAAAATAGAATAATGGAATTTGCAGATAAATGGATGAAGTTGGAGAATATAATGCTAAGTGAAGTTAGTCAATCTCAAAAATCCAAATGCCGAATGGCTTCTCTGATATAAGGAGGATGATTCACAGTGGTGTTGGGTAGGGGTACATAGGAGGATTAGAGGAACACTAAAAAGGACAAAGGGGAGGGAGGGGAAGGAAGGGAGCAAGGGGGTATGGAGGGAGAAAAAAAAGGTGGTAGAATAAGATGGATATCATTATACTAAATGCATTATTGAAGACTTGAATAGTACGAATATACTTTGTATACAAACAGTGTTACGTAAAAAGATGCTTTATGTGTGTATTATGAATTGTAATACATGCTACTGTTATAAATACAACAATTTTGAATAAAAATAAATAAAAAATACTCCTATAGGTATTATTTCTTCTTCTCTTTAAAGTTTAGGCTTTTTAGGTTTGAATCTCAATCCAGTGTCCTTCTTGGTTTCCACTCCAAGAAAAGTTCTAGTGTTGTCTCTGTGTGTCAGTTTGGTTGTTATTATTTTTTATTTTATTTTTCGTCACTTCAGCAAATAGCTTTCTTAGAGAGAGAATTGTCTAAGTAGTTTCTACTTTCCTGACTATTACAAAAAAGTAGTACTTCAACAGGGAAATTTTAATTGATAATACCAAGTGGCATTATCAGTTAAAAAGCATGATTATAAATGTCTACTCAAAGACTAAAACAATTATCATACTCATCCTTAGATAAATATAATTTTAAAGTATATATCAGTTTTTAACCTAATAGCTTGGAAAAGACTTCAAAAATCTGATCTAGTTTTCTTTTGGCAAAGATATAATACTTTTTGGACACAGTTGTGAACATATAAACCTTTGTCAACTACCTGAGAAGGAAATGGATTATTATATATCAAAATGTGAAATGTTTTTTTGCTTTAATCCAGAAGTTCCACTTCTCTAAATTTTTATTTAACTTGCATTGGACCAGGTGTAAACATACTTGTATATTAAATTAATATCTTTAGTATTAAGTGATGGAATAATCACATTTGTATAACAACATATAATTCATAGATGTATTAAGTAAAATGCTTCTATCACATTTTAGCAACTATAAAAATTTAAAATCCATCACCTTGAGCATATCAACTATACACAAGCTGTCTATTAGGAGTTGTCATATAGAACCGTGTAAAGCTATTATGCCTGTAGGACAATGGAGAGAAGTTATACATCCTTTCAAGACTCTGGCCTTCCTTATCATAGCAGCTGTCAGATATCAGTCTTGCTATCAGACAGTTACTCGTGTTAAAATTTCAAGAACTGTCAAAGACACTGGCCATCATGCAACCTTTTTTTCTATTATCCCTTTAGCCATGGTGTCATGGTGCCTTCAGCACTTCCATTGCAAATGGTATTGAGAGGCAATAAATATTATCTAGATCAGTAAAATTCATAAAAATAGCATTATTATATGACAAAAATATCAGTCATGAGGAATTTCAATGCAACCTCTAGCAATAGAACTGACAAAAGTATCTAAATGACTAATGTGAACTTGAATAGATTCTAAACTCAGAAGTTTCTAACATTGGATTTTTGAGGATGGGGGATAAATTTGGGGAATGTAATGAATCTCCTTTATTTTAGATCTGCTCTGCCAACAGAATCTTAGTCTGGATTTATATTTGACAGAATGTAGCAATAGTCGCATATCTTACTCACATTTTGAGAGGCAGGATGGTGCTTAGCTACACATAAACTTCTAAGCATCACATAGCTCCAATAATTTTCATTCCCACATTGATTGAGATGGAAATGGTTTTGCATTTTTTGAAGTTGTCAAATTGTTCATTTATTGTCATTTAGCCTAAGGATAGTAAGCTTCTTAAGCTTTCCATCAATACTTTCTTCTTGAAAAGATATTTTCACACAGCAAAATAGGAGGGTTTGTGTGTATGTGTGTGTTTCTTCTGGGCTTTATAAAACTTTGAGTCAATCAAAGGCAAGATTTTTATTCCTTTGTACATAGTGTATTCCTTATATACATACTATGCATGTGATAGATTCTAAATATTTTTTCTCTAAATATTTTGAATAAATGAATGGATAAATTTGCATTTACACATGTTAATTTTTTATGCCAATCTCCTTTTCAATGACTGTGAAATTCTAATTATAAACACACCTACACACTTGCATATTTATGTAAGCACTCATATATGTAATTTATACACATATGTTTATGTATAGATTCAACCATATGTGTACATACATATATATGTTGAGAAAAAGCATGTGTTTTTATGTATTCATGTATTTAATCAGTTTTCCAGAACATTAATCAATCCTCCCATGAGCAGGAAAGCAATGTGGGTTATGAGGGTAATTTCAAAGATAAATAAACTTTAACTCAGACTTAAGACACTATTATTCATAACCTCATTCATTTGGCCTGTTTTCTGGGTATTTTATACTCATCTACTACCTTGAAAACCAGTTAGTTCTTTTTAGTTTTAGCATTTTGCCATTTCAACTATAACTTCAAGTGAGAATAATACTTGTTTTCAAATGTGTTCAGATGCCAATTCCTGAAAATGAAATTCTGCACATTTTTAGAGAATATTTTTTTTAAAAAGAGTCTTATAAAATATAAATCCTTGTTACACTTATACACATATTTATAACAATTTCTATTATTTAGTTGTTGAAACAGTCTATGTATCTAAGAAACTGTTTGTAAAATGTGCCAGACAGCTTGGAAGGAAATAAATCTACAGAAAATAGTATAACTTCCAAAAAAGTGGGACAGGCTGGAAAATGGAACATATGCTTTGTGTTACCTGTGTTACTCTGTGTTACCTTGTGTTCTCAGAAGCATTTGGTTGAAATATCTCAAAAGGCGTTGGCTGAAATAAAGTTGTCCTTCCTGAAAAACATATATATTAATGACTCAACTCTTTTCAGGAACTGTAAAATAAACATAGAAGGGTCTATATGTGTTTTATTCTTCATGTAAAAGATTTACAGTTTTAAATTTTAGAAAATACATTTATATATATATATATATATATATATATATATATATGTCTTTATGTGGCTGGAATTGAAAAAAATATCTAAGGTACATTCAATCATCAATAGTTTTCATGCATATTTGAGTTTATCAGAATGTATTTGTTTAAAATTATGTAAAATACAATTAAAATATGCATATATTTAGAAAAAAAATCATTCTTAAAGAAAGTGGTTACTATCAGATGGAAGGTGATTTTACTAATTTAATAAGCATAATGAAACAAATCGGTCATATTTCTCAATATAATACTTCTAAGGAAACATGGCAAACAGGAACATGTAATTATTGCTATCAATCAGATCTCACCTATTGCACATAAAAACATTATTTTAGATGCGAATATAGAAAATGGGAAGTACAGTCAAGTTGAGTTTTGGAATAACAATAAATTTCTGGCACTTGAAATCATAAAAACAAGTTATAACAATTTATTATAGTTTAAATGTAGGATAAAAATTATATATGTCTGTTAATGCATGAAACGAGTGATTCATATGGTGTAAACTGCAGTAAACTAGAAACTCAGAAAAGAAATCACTCCATTATCATTCCAAGGTAAAAAAGGGTGCTCTGCTGTCAACAGTGGGTGCTGACTCAGAAATCAGGAAAGAGTTCTTTCTTTTCATCTCTTGATCCATTTCAGACTTCTCCTTAATACTCATGCAAGTCTTACATGCAGAAAAAAGAAGCCAATTTTTTTTTATTCTGTCAATTGAATGACAAATAGCTAAATGGTAAAATTCCCTAGACTTTGGTAATTACTAAGAGCCACTTTTTGACATAGGTGAGAAAGTCAGCAAACAGATTACTTTCCTTTTTTTTTTCTTTTTTTTTTTTTTTTTCTGGTACCAGGTATTGAACTCAGGGCCACTCATCCACTGAGCCACACTCCCAGCCTTACTTTGTATTTTATTTAGAAACAGGATCTCACTGAGTTGCTTAGCACCTTGCGGTTTGCTGAGGCTGGCTTTGAACTCACAATCCTCTCACTGCAGCCTCTGGAGCCATTAGGATCACAGGAATGTGCCACCCCACTTGATAGCAAACAGATTATTGACATTTTAAAGCAAAATTCTTCAACTATGATCCACCAAACAACGAAGTTACACGATATATTAAAGATGTCATATGAGAAAGGAGTACTTGATCTGGAAACAGCTACATTTTTTTTTATTATTGTGGAGATTCCAAGAGTATATTGGCAGATTAAAGAGTGAACTATCCTATCATAAAGTAACCTACTTAAATTTATTTGAGTTAACCTGTCTTCTATTTATTTTCCAGTTTATTTTATTAAATGTCCATGAAAAACCCATTGGGAAATGGTAGCTAAAGCTTGGAGAAGAGAAATTCTGTTCCTATCTAGCTTGCAATGAGGATTCATAAGCAACATCAGTGTTTGTCCATATAGTGCAACGCTATCTTCATTTTTGACATATTTTAATTACTCAGCTTAAAAATTACTTTGTCTAAAAAATATTACATATTTTTAATACTTATGTAAACCTTTTACATGTGTCATGTTTGATGCCCATCCATTGTTTTCTCTACTGTGCTCAAAAAGATTTGCCCAGTATTCTGCATCACCCTTGAAACTTCCTCTCAATCAACCCTGTACCACTTTTTGGTACCTACATAAAGAGGTCAGGGATAGAAAGATGTCATGATGCCAAAAGAAGTCACATATAAAACTAAGAACAAAAGTTGCTTCACATGAAAGCTACAAACACTGAGCAAAGTCATACTGATATACTGTGGAAAATAAAAACTATTCCAAGGAAGAAACTTTCACAATGAAGGCAAAGTAAAGATATCTCAGAAGTCAATAGCTACCTATGACTGCTACATAGATTATGATTAGGACATCTGCTTTAAGAGTATGTTTAGCACAAAAATAAACTACATTTACCAACATATTTTAGTAAGTGAAAATTCTAAATGCTTTGTTAGAAGCCTACCTTAAACCAGGCATTGTGGCTCACAGCTGCTATCCCAGTGGCTTGGGAGGCTGAGGCAGGAGGATCACAAGTTCAAAGCCAACCTCAACAACTTAGTGAGGCCCTAACAAACTTAGCAAGAACCTGTCTCAAAATAAAAATACTAAAGGGTTGGGCATGTGGCTAAGTGATTAAGTGCCCCTGGGTTCAATCCCTGGTATAAAAAAGAAAAAAAAAAAAAGCCTACCTTATGTCATGCACCCAAATAAATCTCTAATGTTTACTGATTTAAATATAGAAAACCATTAAAACAAATATTAAAAATCTGGTTGGTCTGAAATCAATGATCGTTTTTAACTAAATAGAAAGATCTGATGTATTTGCTGACAATTTATAACAGAAGATATATAGATAAGAACAAAATGTACAACAAGTACCTATGTCTGTTATTACAAAAATTTGAGTTGCTATAATTATTCAATTCATACATTATTATATATGTATATATGAATATGTATTTATATAATTGTACATAAGTATATAAATGTGTATACATATACCCATATGTACACACATACAAGGTATAGGAACATTACTATATATCATCATATAACATAGATCTTATTTAATGATTGAAAAAATAAATAAATATGTGAACATCAGATATTTTCCCATAGTATGTTCTGAAATCTTTGGTTGTGGCTTCCAAAATCATCTCTACAAATATTGGGAAAACATTTTGTCTCTGGATTAGCATTGAGTAGTTTGAACAATGAAATGAAAAATATTGCTTATGTAAAGTAGTTGTTTCTCCTCTGAACAGTAACAATTTATATCCTTTTGATTATTACATTTGCCAGTTTTTCATTGCTGTAACCAAAATATCTGACAAGAACAATTTAGAGGAAAAGTTTATTTTGGTTCACAGTTTCAGAGGTTCCATCCAAGTTTAGCAAACTTCATTACTCTGGACCCAAGTGAGGCACAACATCATGGCAGAAGAGTGTAGTGAAGGAAAGCAGCTAGGAACACAGTTCCAGGAATCAGAGAGTGAGCTTGGCTCAACAAAGATAGTATAACCAAAAATTCCCCCAATGACTCAACTCCTTCAGCCACACCCTACATGCTTTTAGTTACCATTCAGTTAATCTTATTAGGGGATTAACCCATTGATTGGCTTAAGGCTCTCATAAGCCAATCATTTCGCTTCTTAACCTACTTGCATTTGGGGGACACCTTATATCTAACCTATAACAATAACTGAATGGACTACTGGGTGGTAAGTGTAGGCAGATGGGGTATGGCTAGAGGAAGTAGGTTACTAGCATGCCTATGAGGACTGTATCTTGCCCTTGGATTCTTGTTCTGTTTCTCTCTCTCCCTCCATCCCTCTCAATCTCTCTTTGTTTCCCTGCTGCCATATTCTAAGCAGCTTTGCTTCACCATATTCTTTCAAACCCAGAGCAACGCAGTTGGCCCAACCATGGCCCGAGGGCTCTAAAACCACCAAGATAAATTTTGCCTCCTCTAAGTTGTACTTTGGGCACAGCTACAAAAACAAATTAAAAAAAAAAAAAAAAAAAAAACAACAACAATAACCAACAACAAAAACAACCCAAAACTAAAACAAAAGAACAACAACAAAACTAGTGTAGCTTGTTTAAAAGTAGATCTCAATAAGGCCATTTATTACCTGATGCTTATTTCCTTTAGGAATAAAAGAGATTACAAGGCTGCTAACACTCCTTCAAAAAAGAAATTTTTTAAACGGATTTTTTTCTTATAAATTTAGAAATTCTTGAAGAGATAAGCAGTGTAGGAAGGTTCATGAATTTATTAATATACTTATTCACTTTTCTTGGGAAAATATATATGAGGAATAGAAAGTATAATGATTATAACCAAATTAATTTATACCAAACATTATTCTAAATGGATACACATATCATCTCATATAATCTTCACAACCTCCATGTTTGGTAGTTTCTATTACTATCCACATTGAATGATAGGGAAATTGTTGAACTTAAGTACATTGCTAATAAATGTGAGATTCAGGATTTAATCCCAGTCACCTTATACTTTGCTGTCATTTTTCATCAAAGATCTTAGTATGTTTCAAGTTCTTTGCCAGAGTTATTTAATGTAAAATTTTATGCCAAGCAATTGTTGAGTGGAATTTAAGTCCCCAAATAGAAATAAACTGCCTTGAAGAAGAGAAATTCATGTTAACTGCTTGCTATTTAAACCCAGTGCTCTAAAAGCCCTAGCATATTCTTTATTGATCCCAAAGAAAGAACTTGGAGAAATCAACAGAGTTGGTTTGGACATTTAATTACTAATGTACTTCTCCACATTGGCAGACCAGACAATGTGGAGGAACATGTGGGACCTACAGACAGGGGAAATACATACACAGGACAGGTTTTATGTCTACTGTGCACATGGATTTTTTTCAGATGCTTAAGTGTATATACTTTTTTTATTTTTATTTTTTTTTAGTTGTCGATAGACCTTTATTTTAATGTGGTGCTAAGAATCGAACCCAGTGCCTCACACTCTACAGGCAAGTGCGCTACTGCTGTGCCACAGCCCCAGCCCTAAGTGTATATTCTTTACAATCAAGTTCTCTCCGCTTTGATCCCCCATTAAGGATTGGAGACAAGGGAAAGGGAACTATTCCCTTTCTTATTTGGAGAAGGGCAGTAAACAGGAATTGAATTTAGGGATACTCGGCCATAAATTTACGGGCACAGAGCCACATCCTCAGTCCCATTTTGTGTTTTATTTACAGATAGGGTCTCACTGAGTTACTTAGTGCCTCACTATTGAAGAGGCTGGTTTGAACTTTCCATTAGTGCACCACCACACCCAGCAAAATTTCCCTTCTCTTTATCAATGTTTTCACATTCTTTGAAGCTCATATTCCTATGTCACTGCTAGGAACAATAAACCTTCCTAGGTAGTGATTGAGATTTACCCCAACAGCTAATGTAAAAAAAATGTTAGATTGTAAATTTTAGGGGAATTTTTGAGGCTCAACCAGATATCAAAAAAAGAGTCAGGTCTTATGGAGAAAAAAATGAGTTCAAAAGAGGGAAAGTGAGGGAGACCAAGATAAAACATGTAGAGAAAACAAGCAGATGTGTGGAAAGAAGTGATATTTTGTGTGTGTGATTAAGTGGAGCCAATAGTATGGTAAGAAACTAAGGATGTAGAGTTAAAATTGCCAAATTTGAAACATAGAGTCTTGATTTATGGAAAAAATAAAATAAAATGCATGCAAAGAAAGTAAAAAAATAATCATCAGTGAGGTCATGTGGGGTTCAGTTATACCTCAGGAGAAGTGTTTTTGTCACAAAGGGTAGAGAATATGATTGAAAGATAAAGAAACTCCCTGGTTTAGGAGATTCTTGCTTATAGAGCTGACCTGACTGATGTTTCTCTTGTGGTTCTGATTAAAGTCAGTGTTGTATAATAAGCCATGAAAAGTGGTTAATCACTTTGTAGTGTATATTTTTCTATGACATCAATGATTGGAAGTAAGCTCTAGAAATTGGAAATCCTGGACTAAGAAGGATGGCTATCACCTTTTGGTGTTGTATTAATCAGGGTTCTCCTGAGATATAGAACAAATTGAATAGATCCATAAATAGGTAGACAGACAGACAGAAATATAAATAGACAGATGGACAAGAGAGAATGTATTAAGGAAATTGGCTCACATAATCAGAGAGATTAGAAGAAGTCCCATGATAGTCTGTCTCCATGAGGAAGAACCAGAGAAGTCAGTAGAGTGATTCAGTCCAGGTTTGGGGGTCTGAGAACAAAGAAACAAAGTCATTGCTATAACTCTCAGTACAAGGCCAAAGGCCAAAGAGCCCCAGATACTGTTTGTGTAAGTCCCAGAGTTGATAGGCCACAGAATATGGAGTTTTGACTTTTCAAGCGAAGAAGGGGGTTCCACTCTGGGTCCCACTACCATTTTGTTCCATCCAAGGCCCAGGCCATTTTGTAGGTGCCCACCCACATGAAGAGCACATCTTCCCCACTCCATTTACCAACTCATGTGCCATGTGTGTACAACTTCCTAATATTTAATTTTACTGACGAATTATTTTATCCAAAAATATTAAACTATTAATGAATAATAATTACAATATTATTTGTCATATTTATAAAAAGTAAATTAAAATGTACTTGTTTAAAAATAATAAACACAGAATAAATGTTATAATTATTTAATACAGCTAATTCATGATTTTTTTTTTTCTGATTTACTTCTATTTTTTTTTTTTTTTTTTTTTTTCAGTACTGGGGCTTGAATACAGAGTATATCATACATACTACCTAAGTCCTGTACCATGGAACTACATCCTCAGCCTCTTGCTTTTTTTTTTTTTTTTTTTTTTTTTTTTTCTTTTTTAATCTTTTTATTTTATTCACAGGTATTTTTCTTTAAGAAATCACCAAAGTGTTTCATAGAGTGGTTGTAAATTTCTGTTGATTAATATACATATGAATGGAGTAAACCAAGACCAAGCATGTGAGATTTGAAAGGAAATGGTGGTCATTCTTAGCCCCTGAGTTTTGAAATGGCTTGTTATACAACTATAGGGAACTAATGTAATCACCTTACTTACTTTATGATCTTACTTTATGAATCATCCAAGTGTTAGATGTCTGATTGAGGGCTGACTCTGAATTTCAATAAGCTAATCTATTTAGAAGTTGATCTGTGCATCTGTAACAACACTATAATAATGTATATGTCTCAAATTACTTGGTGAGAATTTATGTGAAATGCTTCATCTATGGTTTATATTCAATCAATAGAAGAACCAAAGGTAATAATTACTGAAAATTTCATGATACAAAGGAATTTGGTCCCCATCCAATAACTTGTTTTAACAGATTAAAGTTATTTTACTCTGAAGTGGCCACCAAATTATGATTGACTTCAATGAACTTTGGCTCACATTTCCATCATGTTCCTAATTTCTGCCATAATCATTGATCATACTCCCAATATCTACCATAAACTGTTTATTCCATAAAACTTTTGTACTGCCTTCTTACCATCATTGTGCACAAATGCACCACTACTTCAATATTGACAATTTTTATGATCTATTTATTTATTTATTTGGTACCAGGAATTGGACCCAGGGGTTCTTGACCACTGAACCATATCCCCAGACTTTTTTAAAAAAATATTGTTTTTAGAGACAGGATCTTTCTGAGTTCCTTAAGACCTCCCTAAATTGCTGAGTTTGGTTTTGAGTTCCTGTCTCAACCTCCCAAGCTGCTGAGATTACAGGTGTGTACCACCATGTCTGGCTATGATTGTATAATTTTTTGATATAAACAGTAAACTAAGATTATGGGTAAAATTTACTGACCATCTATGGATACTAAATATAAAAACAATTGATCATAAGCTAAATGGAGTCTTATAGTTATTGTTGTTTATATAAGTTTATGTGAAATCCATATTTTAGTATCTATGAAAGAGCTTTACCAATAAAAATGTCTTAAAAGATGATATATAAAAATATCAAGTGCAGGGCCTTTGTAGATTTTAATTTAGATTTACTGATTTAAACTATTATTAGATTATGTGGATGTATTCAGTATGGATATTTAAAATATGATTTTACTTAAAGTATTATTAAAGATAACATGTTCTGTACAAATAATTCTTAATACAAACTGATTTGCATCAAAAAGTTGCTTAGTGTGTATCTTTATTTTATTGTAGTTGGTACTATATTCCAAAATTGTTATTGATTTCACATAGAATCAATGTGATTTGTCTCATTATTGGAAGAATATTTTATAATTTTATTATGGCAAAAGATCCACCAGCATGGGTTATGTTCAAAGCCAAAATTCCCTGGGATTTTAACCACTGCTTTCGTGAAGATTCACAAAAGTTTACCTCTAAATAAAATATTTTCCCATCATTACTCTATGCTGCCAAGCTTTATGGATGCTAGATTATTTGTTAATCTGTCAAACTGAATTGAGGATAGTTTAAAAAAAAAAAAAAAAAGTCTTGATATTGGCTGTGGACAAAACAGAAATGAACAGTTCTTCTTTCCAAATGAAGTTTTCTTTAGGATCCCAACTTTCCACAAATTAATGTCTATATTATTGTTTCTACAAAATATGTGTCCAACTTCATTCTGCAACTTAAAATGCTAGCAATTGAGAACTTTTTTTAAAACAAGAATGAGCTATTTCTCTCAAGATCGTACAAAAATCCCTCTGAAAAAGTGGAATTAAGGGAATTTTTTGAAAGATGTGCAGTCTTACATTCTTCTACCTTTGAGAAGAAAGCCTGACAATTAGAAAACTAAATATTTTCCAGTATATTTGAGCTTTACAGAAAACCCTTTCATTGTCTCATTTTAGTGTTATGACCTTAGTTTTTATCAAAGAATATAATAAGTATAATAATGTGAAATAGAGTACTGAAAGAATAACCATATGAACTCATTCCCATTTTGTTCAGGGAATATTGTTGAGTGTATCATCCATTGTAATATTACTCTAGAAATTTACAAAACAAAGTATCTCTATGGACCTTGGTGCCTGGAAATGTTGTGCATTTCCCCAAGAACTGTGATATCTCCTAGTTTTTGCAAGTGGCACCATACAAATAACTGCATTATAACTTTATTCTCCTTTTCTTTTACTTAAATATTGAAACAAATTCATCAAATTAAATGTGATTAAATTTCAAATTTTTTGAAGTCTACTTATTTAAGTTTCTCTCCCAGTTTTCATTACTATTCATATTGTGTTTCACACTAATGTTTTCTATTTCTTTTCTGTGAAGCAATTGTCATAATCTCTTTCAAAGTAAGACATACAGAATAGCATTACAAATTTCTTATGAAGTAAAGTTTCAGAATCCCAAAGGATAATATTTTATTTACTATTTGATGAAAAACAACCTCTAATTGAATTGGATCTGCTAAAATCAGGTTTGCATTTTCCAGATTTAGCTCTTTTTGATCTCCTAAGAATATCTCAAAGTTTATTATAATTTTATCATAATTTATTATAATAATTTTATTATAATCTATTAAAATTTATTATAATTGCTTCACTTTGGAAATGTGTATCTCACATCTATTATTCCCTCACTATAATCCCGAACTCCTATTTTCTTTTCCTTTTTCTCCTTATACTTCTGTTTCTTTATTTTCTTAGGTATTGTAAGTTTTTAAAACTCAGTTATGTATCTATACTATTTTGAAGTCTATTGCTTCCTTTCTTTTAGAGCCTTTGAGAGTACAATTTATTTTTCCCTTTAGAAATCATAGACTCTTATAGTTAAAGTCTGTGGCATGAAAACAATTGTCAGATATTTAACAATGTTTCCATATGGATCAAATAGGAAATTGTCTCAGCCTGAGGTTTCAATGTTCCATTTCGTTAAGGGTATAGTCGTGACTTAAATGTACTAATATGAGTCACTATACAACTACACTAATTAGTTTTACCCTTGCTCTTCTCTGTTTGAAATGCTCCTTTCACAAATCATTCTATCTTGTTTTCTTCCCATCACTAAAGTCTTAGACGTGATACCTTTTGATAGGACTTCACTTAAAACCCCATTTTAAGCATTTTGAGCAGTTCCCAGTCATTATTTACTATGTCTCTTAAAATAATCTTCACAATCATTTTAATAGTCCTTGTTTTATATTTATTTGCTTGCATATTTAATTTCTGTTTCTGCCACTTGAATATAAGCCCCACGAGGCCAGGAATTCTTAAATGCCCAGAATTTAGAATAGTACATGACATATATCTGAGGAAGTAACTCATGACTTTGTGTGTGTGTGTGTGTGTGTGTGTGTGTGTGTGTATGTGTGTGTGTTTGTGTGTGTGTTGGGGGGGTTCTGGGTCTTCTTCAAATTTATTATTGTTAGAATTTGAATTATATATGAATTCTTTAAAACAGTTGTGTATTTCCTTAAATGAGGAAAGTCCTTTGGTTACATTAAAAAAGATAACTCATGGATACATGCTCAATTTTTTTGAAGAGTTTAGTATATCAATGGAACAGTTATTATACAAATGGTTTTCTTTATCTCTTTATATTTTTCTATACAAAATTAAATGAACATTATCTTTTATTAGGAAACAAACAAAAAACTACTGTTTTTCCTAAGATACACTTAAAACATTAAGTAACATGCAAAAATTTATTAATGTCCCATAACTGTAATACCAAGTCACTTTTTAGACTATCGAAAAATGTAAAATTAGCAAATTCCAAAAACTGAATACAATTCTTTGTGGTTAATTTAGACCGTTATGGATTAAGTAATTGTGGCAGATGTGATTGTAGTTTCCTCTAAACTTGATCCTTGGTTAAAATGACTATTCTGTGGTTAGATTAATGCCTTAGGGAAAGGGACAAAAAATGTTGGCTAGAATTGATGATAGAAATAAAGGACAAAAATAGCACAGAAAAACTCAGGGGAAATGAAAAGACCTAGCAACCATCCAGTAATATGACCTTAAAAAGCATTCAGACTGTTTACTACATGGTCTCTTCAGTAATGGAAAGAATCAAATCTTAGCACATTAAAAAAAAATGAACTTAATATTAAAAACTGTTATTATGTTTATATCCAAGTTACAGACTGTTATAGGAATATAACAATTTGGCCAATCCTGAGCCACCAGTATGCCTGTAAACAGCATGTTTAAAGAAATTTTATTTGTTTTTCAGTGCAACTTTTATGTGGTCAACAAGTATTGGATATGTTTTATTCCAGAATTAATGTCTGCAAAACTTACCCTTTATGTGATGAGTGGCAATGTTATCTACACCAATTTTCTCCCTTTGGTGGTCTATGTGGTGTACATTTGTATGTGTCTCAGCAAACCAAATAAATAAACAAATAAATAAACCTAGTTGTTATCTCTTTGAGAGTCTTTGCGATAATTTTTCTTTTTCTTTTTCTTTCTTTCTTTCTTTCTTTCTTTTTTTTTTTTTTTTTTTTTTTTTTTGAGGGGTACTATGCATCAGGAAGAGAAGATCTGAAGTCTGTGAGTGATTTTTTTCTAGCCAAGGTAAACTGAAGGGATATTACCTAAAATAGTAAAACAGTGATTAGTCACTCGATTTCTAAGGGTGTCTGTTTTGTAAGCATTTCTATCTCATAGCTTGAATTCTACAGCAATAAGCTGAAGAGGGTAAAAACAATAATATAAAAAGCAGTGACTTTCTAGCATCCAACAGTAATTAATGTTTCATCTTGAAAACAAAATTTTTTTTAACATTTTAATGACTTCCTCTTTAGTACTGTAGCCTTTGCTCTGCTAGTCTGATTTCCTGAGCAATAGAGGGTTACAAGAAGAACCCAGAGCCTGGTCAGGTGCCTGCTGTCTCTTCTCAATTTGTAGTCACAGAACACAGCTGGCCAGTTCCCATTCCTGGTACTCGATCCCATTCCTATTATCTCTCTGGTGCACAGAATATGGCAGGGGAGGGAAATATTGACTCAAATTTCCTTTGTGCCCTAATATATGGAAATTTTTTGAGAAAGTATTCAGCAGATTTGAAAAGAAAGTCCAGTTTTACGTTTCTGGGCACAAGATTGATTTTGTATGTATGTGTTCTTTATTTAATCTTGGTGCTACTAGTATCTTCTATAATTGCTTCTATTTGCATACTTTCTATGCCTTGCCTAGATTCTTCTACTACTGATCTATTTCTGTTTCTATCCGCTTATATTTCTATAGGAGGATGAAAAGGACAGTTATAGTTTCAGGTAGGCTCTGGCTAAGAAAGCTCACACTGAGAAGAAACCATTTCAGTAAAGACAGAAGGAGGGAAGGAGAATAGGCACCACATGAAATCTGGGTTGGGAAGATCCTACACAGAGAAAGAATACAGTACATAAATACTGATGTTATTTAGGAATATAAAATGGAGTTAAGAGGCAAAAGATGGAATCAGAGACCTGGAAACATGGGAAAGAGGTACATATCAAACACCACCTTACTTTGTCAATGGGTTGTAAAAAAAGAAGTACTGCAGAAGTTTATAAGTTCCTGAGAGGCTGATAAAATATCAAGTAAATTGGCTTCCATGGCAGCATTTATCAAAGTTCAATGTACATATTGTCAATAAATAAATACTTACTTGAGAATAAACTATGAACTATGAATAACTATGCTTGTATAGAAGGTCATGGGGACCATTGATTCTAAAAGATCATGTTTTCCATTATCACAGTAGATTTCCCCCAGGGGGACTGCATTGTTACCAATTCTTCCTCTCCAAAAGTGTCTTACATACACTGTATTGGTTTTTATTTTTATTTTGGTTGCTGTAATAAAGCATCCATATCCATAGGTTCTCTTTCTGGAGATTTAACCAATGCTAGATAAAAAATATTTGGAAAAGCAATTGTATCTCTACTAAACATATACAGACATTTTTACTCTTGTCATTATTTCTAACACAATAAAACTTAACAACTATTTACATAGAATTTACATTGTATTTGGAATCATAAATAATCTAGTGGTGATTTAAAGTATACAGGAGGATTACATAGATTATTGCAAATACTATACTATTTGATATGAGGAACTTGAGCAATTATGGATTTTGCCATCCAAGGGGGATCCTGGAACCTATTATCTGTGGATATCAACTATGAGTGTATCACCAAGTGAGTGACTTAAACAACAGGCATCAATTTTCTCATAGTCTTGGAGGATAGTAATCAGAAGTCAAATCTGAAGGCTGTGAAGAAAAATCTGTTCCATGCTTCTCTCCTAGCGTTTGGTACCCTCAGGTGTTCCTTTTCTTTACATTTCTTCTATGTGTGTCTTTCTCTCTGCCTAAATTTTCTCTTTTTATACACAATTACACTCAATTAAGGGAGCACTCAGAAGACATTTTAGCTTGATTGTGTGCAAATTATTTTATTTCTTTATAAGCCACATTCACAGACACCAGGGACTAGAATTTTAACATCTTCTAATGTTAAAACATCCTTGTGTAAGGTGATACAATTCAACTTACAACTCACTCTAATAAATATATTATCAGCATATCCCTTCTGAAACTATTCTGGACAAGGTCACTTGTGTCCTCTTGTTGCTAGTCCTAATGATCAATTCTTAGTTCTTAATTGACCTATCAGTAGCATTAATGAAGGTAATCCTACCCTAATTCTTGAAATACATTTTAAACTTTGTTTTCATATTAATACAGTTTTCTGGTTTTCCTATTTTATCACTGTTCATCCTTCTTGGTCCCTTTGTTAGATTTTCTTCTTCTCCTCAATACCTTAATATACAAAACCCCAAAAAAGCTCAAACCCTAGTTCTCTTCTTTATCTCCACTTACTGCCTGAGTAAAATCATCTCAACACTTGGCCTTATACTATCAATATGCAAATAATATCCACATTTATGGCTTCATATTCTCACTTATTAAAAGTAATTACCTACTTGCCATTGTTTTTAGGATGTTTAGGCAGATTTTAATCAGTCTATAAAATAGATTTTAATATATCAGAGTCTCTGAATATTTTATCATGACATTGCCATTCTTTCTTAGTTAATAACAACTCCATTCTTCAACTTTTCAGTTCAAAAATACGGAATCTCATTGACATAGTTTTTTCTTTCATACCCTAAAATCAATCTCATGTCACACTCTATTGTCTCCACCTTCCAAATATTACCTGGATCTGATCAGATTCTCCATCATCACTGCTAAAGTTCTCTATCAAATCAACTTCATCTCTTCTTTGGTTTATTATCATTCCTTAACCTGTCACATGTAAATGCTACTTGCACATGTAGTCTATTTCCAAATCAGCAGTAACAGAGAAACTTTAAAAATTAAATCAGATCATGTCACCCCACTTTTCAAAAGTCTGAGGTGGGTCATTATTTCACTCAATGAAAATGCCAAAGTTATGTAAGGTGCTGCAAGGCCCTGTGATTTGCACCTCCCTCTTTCGGCAACTTCACTCCTAATCCCCTACCCTTGTTCATTTTTTGTAAGCACACTTTTCTCCTTGTTGTTGTTCATATATGCCCACAATGAGTCTTTGGGGGACTCTCACTCACATTGTACTCTGTCTGTTATGCTATTATGCACATTTCTTCACCGACTTCACCTACTTTAATATTTATTCAAATATCTCTTACCCAGTAAAACTAATTCTGATCTTCCTATTTGAAGTTGTACCTTTTCTTACCCATATTCTTCTCTACTTCATCTTTTGTTTTGCATTATGCTTACTAACTCACACCAATCATATTATTTACTTCTTCATATGCTCTTTCAAATAAAATCTCTCCTCTCAAACTCATATATTCCCCATTGAGTAAGTATCATATAGGAGGATAGACTTTCAGTTCTACTAATATATCCTAATTTATGAGAACAAGATGACCTGCATCAGCCATGCAGTATGATTTCTTGGATTGAATTAAAAGCCTGTAAATTGATCTGTAGAAAAATGGCTGCACTACTTTTTAAGAACATAAACATAGAGACAAAGAGTCTCTTTTTAAAAAATCACAAACATTTAAAAATAACAAAATTCAAGAACATATTTACACGCCATAACATCATTTTTATACAGGAGCCAATTGTAAATTTTAAAAGCTATATGTACATGAGATATTACTTCTGTTAAAGAATGATTTGTAAAACCGCCATGATAGTTAAAAATTTTGGAGCAGTAGACTAGCATTTTTCAATGAGTTGTAATGTTTTATTCTTTTCAGTCCAGTTATTCACCAAATAACAATTAGATTGTTACTACATGCTTTGGAGATACATACAAGTTTATTATATTTTAAGTAATTAATCAAAAGATTGTTTTTGTGTAAAGCATATGTGTTTATGTAAAAAGGAAAATTACTAACCTGCTTTTTTTTTTCCATCAAAAAGTTCTGTCAGCAGTCTGTTTGTGAAAAATAAATAAATAAATAAGTCAAGCATTTCTGTTTACTTCTTACTCATGTTCATCTTAATATAGGAACAAAATAGAAAAGGAAAAAATCCTTCATCTCAGAGCATCAGTAATACCACAGAGAAGATTAAGTGCCAAAAGAGTTATAGATAAAAAGTTAAGGCCCAGGAAATGATAAGACTCACATTTTCACTGAAATATGTTAGAAAAAGAGAAAATTGGAACAACAAAATTTTCAAAGAATAAAGTCCCAGGAAAAGTTAGAGCACTCTAAGGCAAGAGAATAAACTACTACAGGCCAGAGTTTCATTCTCTAACTCTAGGGAAATCCAGCATAAGTAGATTTGATGAGTAGATATTCCCCTGGAGTCACAAAGGATGAGAATCTGGCCCTCTGTCTTCAAATCACACAAAACATATTTTTATAACAGAGTGAACTCTAAGAGGTGCTGTGCCTGAGAGAGTTGAAAATTTGTATTGCTTTAAAGTAGGTTAGAGAGGCTGCTCTATTCTAGTGTCCTGGCATCACAGAGGGAACACCCTATCCTGGAGCAAAGCATATTTAGAGATCCTTTTTGATTTCTCCTCAGTTCCCAGAAAGCCAACTTCATTTAAAGGAGAGTCATAGTCACTGAAAATTTCTTTGGAAAAAACAAAAACAAAACACCTTTGAGGCCAGAAAGTATATAGGCACAGTAACTCTGGCTATCAGAATAAAAATAACACTTCATCTATGAGCACACAAACACTTCACTAACATCTTTTCCATCTTATTTAGGTAGTTGCTGGTTCTTCTCTGCCTCCACACTTATGCATATAACTCAATTCTTCATTGACTTGAAGCATTACCATAACCTTCTCCATTAATTAAATCATCAATGATTAATACATTATTTTTCTATCAAAAGTGTATTAGCTTATCCTATTCTGTGCCTTATTAAAATAATAAACATTTTATTTTATTAAAACTAAAATATAAATCATTAAATATTATCTAAATAAAATATAAATAGCATTTTACATTTTATACTATATTATACAAAAAATTAAAGTATAATATTTATATACATATGAATATGATTGATTATAATATATATAAATATCACTTTAGCTAAAATCTAAAAAGTGACAAGAAACTGTATTTTTCTTCATTAACCAACTAACTTGATTAACCGTTGAAGATATTGATGTATTTTTATTTTTCCAACTGTTTTGGTGGTCTCCAAGCATATAATTTAAATTAATGCTTTCTGAGTATGTGCTTAGCATGTTAGATATTGAAAAAATATTTTAGAAATTCCACAGGAAAATCCATACTTATGAATAAACTGTTATATTTAACTGTTTATGGAATTATCACTCATTGACTGTAATGATATATTATCCTTATTTTGCTATGCTAGAGGCTGAGAAGGCCAGGCAAACGCTTGACCACTGATACATACCCCAGCTCTGTATATTGTATTTTTGATGAGAAATGTTTGGAGTTAATAACTTTTTTCATTCAGTATTTCTTCAATCACCTAGTGTTTAGGAACTATAGATGACTACTGGAAACACTAGCATATGGAACATTCAATTTATATTTTATGCTGCCTAGCCAATTTAAGGAGTGTTGTGGTTATTTTTATCTGATCTTTTTGGTACAAGTAACCAATTTGATGTTTGTGGAGTCAGCCTGGGAGATTACTTTGATTCTTTTTTTTCTATGCCTTTAAAATATTTTGAAACACTTCTACATTTTTGAGATTTTTAATCAACTTTGTACCCAATTTTTCTCTTTAACTACAATGAAATGCTTCTATTATATCAACTTAATTAAAACTGGAATTTTAAATAATTTAATAATTGCCATCTGTATAACCTAAATAACCATGTGGTTATGTAAATATCACTCACTTTTATAAAATAACTGTTGAGAAATCAATTTTATGCAATTTTTATTTCAAAATTTATGCACAAAAAGATGTTATCAACAATTGAATATGTATTCATAATTCAATGTTCACAGCACAGAGTTGTTTAATTACATTAATAATATCACCTGCTTATTAAATCTTGTATTCCAAAATGAAGTTTATATTCTGAAATTCTGATTTTGTCATTAAAATTTGAGATTGAACTTCAGGCAGTTACATATTTAAATAACAGCTCTCCATCCTCATACAAGAGGTGCTTTAATTTATCAATATTTTCTACTTTACTACCTTACATTAAAAGTTTAAAAACTGCCTGTCTCATAGTGTTTGGGGAAAAAATAAATAAAATAACACTTGAACTGCACTTAGCATATCACCTGCCACATAGCCATTACTATGGCAGAGAAAAATCCATGTGATCACCAATAGCTTTCTGGTTTTCTGTTCTTGCCAGCACAGGAAAATGACATGGCACTAGGGTGAAACAAAAACTCGTTCCACCCAGGAAATGAAGTGTTACTTCCAGCAGGGAGAGCTGAAGGGCCAACTCTCTTGCCCCATGTCTATCTCTCTTCTGCAGTGGAGATCATACAGCCTTCATGGTGAGATAGCAGAGCCCCTAGAAGGGAAGCAGGAGGACCCTCAGTCAATGCTCAAAGGGAGCTAATGTCCCAAAGAGGTACCAGAACAATGAACCCTTGTACAGGAGAGAAATGGCACCTATTAAGCCATTGAAAATGTGACTACTATACTGGATGCATGATAGCCAGAGTAGTAAGGAATGTCAATGTTAGTAAAAGTAGGTATGTGTATGGCTACAAAATATCAATACTAAATATGAATATAAAAAATTCTGTTATTGGATTATATGCAAAGTAGTAAGAGCAGAGGTTCTGTTGAAATTTTTTTTCACACTGCTCTTTCTCTAGTAATTCATGTAAAATGAATAGATTCAATTACTGAGATAATTTATTTAAAGTATTATTTTTCTCATGAACACTGTCCAAAATGGAGTTACCATTGATTTTTCTACATTGATTTTATTTATAAAATTAAAGCATACAATTTGAAAAATAAAGTTAATAGTAGTATATACTTTCAAAATAGTTGAACTTATGAAGATAAATCATCCATTGCTAAACCTATATAAACAAAATGTTCTTGCCTTTTGGACAACAAACACGTAAATGCCTTCAGCTAATCAAAGTCATCAAGCGACTTTATGTCTCTAGCCATAGCTAATATACATGTTAATGTTGATGGTTAAAGTTTCCATGCTGATAAGCACAGCCATCCTCCATATTGAAGATTTTGTTTGTTATTGTTTAATTTAAAAAGTGTCTCCTTAAGTGACAAAGGCAGTCTGCTGCTTTTACCTCCTCCACATCCTCTGTCACCTCCCATCTTTGAGTGACCAGACTCATGATCTTTCAAGCTCTGCAAGCTTTTATGATTGGTAGCAATATATGTTTTGAATACAACATCTATTTCTATTGCTCTTCAATCCAGTCTTTCAAATTGAATGGTGAATACAATGCTAGGAATATAAAAGAATATAAAACTGACTATTTGTGTTTATCTAAGACTTTTCTTGTCTTTTGGTGTTTTGAAGAGTCATAAAAATCCATCTAATCGATCACATGTGATTTTTGAAGTTAAGAATAAAATTTGAAAATTCTTTTTTAATGTAAATGATTAGAATATTAAGTTACAACATATTGGGTGACCTTATTTGAAAAATCTCAGAGCACCAACCTCTTTCTACAGATATTTTTAATTCTATTATATTTACAGGCTTCACTTGCTGGAATTAAATTCATTTTTATAAAGTGAATCAAATTTTTCCTTTAAAAGTGAGAGGAGTAATTATCTGTTCCTTGATTTAAGTGCAGCCCTTCTAAAAGGATTGTGCTCAGTGTTCTTTATTAGAGTGAGATGAAAAATCATGTAAAAGATTTCTCATTACATTGTCAAAACACATGAGTGATGGATGGCATTATCTCTTTCCAAATTAAATTACTCTTTTGTTTAGTACCAAATAATTAAAATTTGCATAAGAAGACACATAAAACAACAATTAGAAATTCAAGTAAATGAGAAAGAGTAAAGAATGATTTATTTACTAGTGTTGTGGCATACAAGATATAAGGCTGAAGGTAATATATTTAAAACAAAAAATAAAAACTTAAGACAAAACTCTCCTAAATAAATGTCTCAGGGTTCAATCTCTCCTCTGAAGTCCATCCTCTTAGAACAAATTACCTACTCTTCGTAAATGGTACCACATTTCACTCAGACCACACATCTTAGTAGTTTTTGCTTTTTGCTCTACAATTAATGCTTCCATTAATTCTTTTGATTCTACTTTCAAATTTTATTCCAACTCCAAGCACCACCCTGCTTTCACTTGTACTTTATTATCTATGGTAGACTAACAATGAACCATCAAAATATCCACATCCTAATTCCTGGAATCGATGGACATGTTAAGTTACACAGCATAAAGGAATTAAGGGTGTAGAAAGAATTAAGGTTGATAATGAGTAGACTCTAAGAGGGGAAGATAAACCTGGATTATATGAGTGGACCCATATGATCTTAAGGTTCCATTTGTATAAGTGAAAGAGGAATGTGGGGGAGTGAAAACTAGAAGCATCACAGTGTGAAAAGGGCTTAGCTGACATTCATAGACTTTGAAGATGGAGGAGTGTGAAAAGGATTTAGCTAACATTCGTAGCTTTGAAGATGAAGGATGGTCCACCAACCAGGAAAAGGAGGTGGCTTTAGAAGCTGAACAAAACACAGAAACAGATTCTTTCCTAGAGACTCCAAAGAAACCCAGTCCTACAGACTCCTATAATTTAAGCCAATCATGCTTATTTTAGGATTTAAGAGCTATATGAAAATAAATTTCCACTGCTTTAGGCCACCAACTTTGTGGTGATTTCTTATATCAGGTATGGGATGCCAATACCTCACTCAAACTATTGACTTTATTAATGCAACAGCCTACAAACTAGTGTAGTCTGTTCTCTATAGAAAAAAATAGTGAGGAGATTATTTTAAAATGTGAATCTTACTCACTTAAACCATCAACTGACTTCATATTAAAATCAAAAATAAATAAACTCAAGTATCTATCTCATTCAGACACATAAAACCTTAAAGTTCCATCTCTCTCTTAATTCTATCCATTCTCAACTTATGTGAGAAAATGAAGCATTTCAAACTTATTTCTGACCTTGAACTTTTGCTCCTTGTCATGAGCAGTTTCTAGAGACTCAGTCTGAGGCACAGTTAGATTTAATCAAATCTATGTTATTAATGCTCATCACACTTCACACACACATCCTAATTCTAAGTCCTGAGTCTACACCCACAGGTTCCAGAGGCTCACCTGTGATTATCTTAAGTCCGGGTTGTTGGAATTTGATCTGGCCTGAGGAATCTGGTGCTGGGGAGACAAAGGCAATGAAGGTCTCAGTCTTTCTGTCCAGGTCCTGTTAGTCCTGCTGGCCCCCAAAAGTCTGGGTTTTTAAGTCTTAGTTTGGTTATACTTGTTGGGGTGTAGACTCCTAAATCATTAAATTAAGTCTATCTAAGTACTGCAGTTTATCTAAGTTTTGCAGTTCACATTACATCATGGGAATATTGCTTATTGTCTTTTATCCAACACACACACTAATTAATATAACTAATTAATATAATCAACAGTCAATAATCCTATATATTTTTGGTACTCATATCACTCCTGTGGATTCTTTTTTTTTTTTTTTTTTTTTTTGCTACCAGGGATTGAACTCAGGGGCACTCCACCACTGAGCCACATCCCCAGCCCTTTTTTGTGTTTTATTAGAGACAGGGTCTCATGGAGTTGCTAAGTGCCTCACCATTGCTGAGGCTGGCTTTGAACTCTCGATCCTCCTGCCTCAGCCTCCCAAGTGCTGGGATTACAGGCGTGCGCCACCGCACCCGGCTACTCCTGTGGATTCTTTTACATGGAAATCGCTGATACCAAAGCACACCATGACTGAACCCTTAACATTCCTGTTTTCTTTTATCAAATATCAGCTTCTCTCAGTCCAATATAATCCATTTCTCTCCTGTCATCCAGTCATCTTGTTTCATTGTCTCAAAGGACATATGGTTTCATAATCAGGAACATTGTCCTTTTTTGTTTGTTTATTCTATACCCCCAAACATTAGAGGAAATCTTTGTGTGTTTCATCAGGATAACAATGGTACAATGGTAACAATATGGCATCTGACACATGATAAATGTTGCATATATATTTGTTGAGTGAATGAAAATATTTAGTGAAGTCAGTTAAGACCTTAAATATAAGATCATACATGATTAAATATTAATACATTTTTCTTTTCAGTATATTGAGTTCATTAAGTCTTCTATTCCAAATATAATTATGATCACAGTGTGATCATTATTTTCTTAGTAGGTTTCTCACTCTCAATGACATTTAAGTTTCTCTTAAAAAGGAGGTTTACAAAGGACTCTTATGAGCTCTAACACTTTCTTTTACAATGAGTAGGATGATTGTGAATTTATTTCTTATATAATTTATTATTATTATTCTGGGGATTGAACCCAGGGTGCACTACTGCTACCACTACAGCCCTGGGCTTTTGTCAACATTTTTTGTTTTGAGACAGGGTCTTGCTGATTTGCTCAGTCTGACCTCGAACCTGCAATCTTCCTGTTTCAGACTTTCAAGTGGCTGAGATTACAGGTATGTGTAGATGCACCCAATCTGTATTCAATTCATCTCTTTCATTCAGTCTGGGACGACTATTGTTTTTGTAGGGTGTGTGTTATCAGAGAAGCTAAAGTTTCCACTCTAAATCATTAATGATAAAAATAACTCTAGCACCGGCCTCCATGTATATTTTCCATAAACTTGCATGAATTTAATTCTCTTTAAATAAATTTTTGGTTTTTTTGGCTTTAGACAAATTACTCAAACTCACTTTCTTCATCTATAAAGTTAGCTTAATAAAATTTATTAGTAATTTCCTAGTTGGTTTATGGCAAGAATTAAAAGAGTTAGTGCTATAGTTTGGATATATAAGAAAAGGGAGAGATACAAGAAGAGATATGTATATAAACACACATGTACTCACCATCTCTCAACATGTGATGCCCTGTCCCTCCTCCCTGCCAGCAAGACTGTCATCAGATTTGACCCCTTGACTTTTGGTCTCCAGAACTGTGAGCCAAAATAAGTCTCTCATCATTAAAAGATATCTACCAAGTCTGTTATTAGCAGGAAAATAGACTAATATAGTTAATATAAGGAAAAAACTTGTACACAAATAACATATTAAGTAAGTACATAATTAAAAGGTAGTTATATTATTTGATTCCATTAGAACATTTTAAAACTGATATTTCAGTTTAAAATTCCTTATAAAATAATAATTAACTTTGCTGACTAACACAAACTATATTTATTGTTTTAGAATTAACAGATTCACTCAAACTAAACTACTAGTGTATACTTTTAAGACTCCACCCAAGTTTCACTGTGCATCTTGTTGTGTAACTTAATTCATATTTAATAAATTTGACTAATCCTTTTTAGTTAGTTCAGTGTATTGTTCTGCAATTTGATGATACAATGTGGGTATAAGTTGCAGGGTGAAGACATGATAGTAAAAAACTTGACTTTTCTATTGTGGGAATTCTGGAATCCTTTTCAGAAGTTATTACTTTCCAACTTCAGACCAAGAATAACATGTAAACTTCTTAAGAACATGGCTTATCATCCATTGTGACTATAGATACACAGCACAATGTTAGTCATTTCTTCTGATTCTTCAATCTAAGGTGTTTAGCTAACTAATTGATATAAGCAATTTATAAGAACATTTTTAAAATGCCAATATTGCCCTAAATTTAAGTCATTTAATTATTATTAAAGGTATACAGAGTATGGAAATAATTATAGCATCCAAAGAAGTAAAACATAATATGAAGCATGTTTTGGTTTTTAAAAAGTGTATTACAATATATTGTTTAAATTTTGGCTAATGTAAAATAGGTTTCATGTAATTTGATTTGTTTCATTCTAATATTTTTGATTTAAATTTACTTTTTCATGATCAGGTCACATGTTTCCAACTTCCCCTGAATAAAATCATAATAGTTAGCCATTAACTGAAGTTATGATTTTATAGGAAGAAGCAAATAGATACTTTCATGATATCTAAACACATGTAGAGATAAGTAAATTGTTTAATTATTCTAAAATTAAATTTATTTATTTTTGACACAAATACTTCCAAATGAAGTGACATATTATGACAAGGATGCATAGTGATTCAAAGCAAATTGTTAGTAATAGCTTCATTTTAGAGTTAATTTATTCTATTTTGTTCCTTTGAAAGAAACACTTGTCAAAATAAGTGGTATTATGAGTGCATTTCTATGATTGATTCAACTTCTTTTTATTTGTTACTATTGAGGATGGTATTATGACTGGACTAAAATATTCAAAGAATTCATATTCTAAAACTTGGGAGCTTGGATTTTTTATTGATAATCCTCTTTTTACTTTTTATCTTTCTCCTCCTTGTCCTGCCACTCTCCGTATTTTGATTAAGGGAAGAGAGCAGAAGCCCAGGGATTTTCTGATAATTATTTAAATCTATATTTGGTACAATCTCAACTCACTACTGTGAAGAAGCAACATAGAAATCAGCTCAAGTTTGTCTTCATTTAGCTTCCCCTCCTGAAAAGCCTACACTGAATTTTGTTATTATTTTTAAACGTATGAAAATAAGTCTTACTTAATTATGTTGCTCTCTCTACACAAAATAATCTTCTTTTATTCAATTTTTGCTTAGCCTTTTAAAAAATAACAGAACATAAATAGTATGTAAATATTTATAAATTTCTTTAGTAAATAAATAATACATACCTATGTAAAATAGGGAATGCATATGCATAAATACATATCTCACAGAAAGTGAAAAGAAAGAGGTTGAAGTAGAAATTTTAACAATACACAGAAATTAATAAGGTTTTATTTCAAAAATTGCATAGAATGAAATCTCTGCTTCGCAAAAAATGTAGAATTGAAATTTTTTAATTTAAAAGGAAATATTGAAGATAAAAATATTAATAGCATAGAGAAAGTCATCCTAATAATTATATTATGTTGCAATAATCATAAACTTACTACTATAGTTACTTAGAATACATATGCATGAAATGATTTTGACATTTGCTATAGTTTAGATCTGAGGTATCCCCCAAAAGCTCATGTATGAGACAATGAAAGTTTAGAGGTGAATTGTTTGGGTTATGAGAGTCTTAACCTAATTGATGCCTTAATCTGCTGAAAGGGATAACTGGGTGTTATAGGCAGGTAGGAGGTGGGTCATTGGGGTTATGCCTTTGGGGTTTATATTTTGTTCCTGGTGCAAGGACCTCTCTTTCTCCCTCTCCCCTCATCCCCACCCCCAATCTGCTTCTTGTTCCTCATAGCCTGAGCTACTTTTTCCACCACACACTTCCACCCTGATATTATGCCTCACTTCAGGCCCAAAGCAATGGTGTTGGCTGTCTATGGATTGAGACCTCTGAAACCATGAACACAAAATAAATTTTTCTACCTGTACATTGTTATTGTAATATCTTTCAGTCACAGTGGCAAAAATGCTGACTAAAATAGCATGTCAAGAAAGTATGATGAAAACTTCAAATGTACTTTTTTTGGCAGAACTAAAAAATGTTGTAGTTCATATGGAACACAATGAAAAGTTTTCAAATATAATTTTAAAATTAATAATTAGTAGTAGAAGAAAATTCTTGAACTACAAATAATAATACTGGGAATTTTGTATAAGATTATCACCTGAAGAGGTAAATCAACTGTAAAGAAATAAATCCATAAATGGAACATGCATATATGAGTATTAAAATTATTTATAACGGCTGTCAGTTTTTTGAGAAATTCATGCTTTATTACTTAAGTGCTGCTGAAATTTTTTATTATACTTTTGATAGAAATTAATTAGATAATGTCTCTCAAATGTTCAAAATGAGTACTTAGTTTTTACTCCTACCACAAAAAGCTAAGTACAAAAATGTAAAATAATAGAATACTAGAAACAATTTGAAGTATTGGCATAAATTTGAGATGGGGGAAGTTTCAAAAGTAAGCAAACTTAGAAATCAGCTCAAGTTTGTCTTCATTTAGCTTCCCCTCCTGAAAAGCCTACACTGAATTTTGTTATTATTTTTAAACGTATGAAAATAAGTCTACTTAATTATGTTGCTCTCTCTACACAAAATAATCTTCTTTTATTCAATTTTTGCTTAGCCTTTTAAAAAATAACAGAACATAAATAGTATGTAAATATTTATAAATTTCTTTAGTAAATAAATAATACATACCTATGTAAAATAGGGAATGCATATGCATAAATACATATCTCACAGAAAGTGAAAAGAAAGAGGTTGAAGTAGAAATTTTAACAATACACAGAAATTAATAAGGTTTTATTTCAAAAATTGCATAGAATGAAATCTCTGCTTCGCAAAAAATGTAGAATTGAAATTTTTTAATTTAAAAGGAAATATTGAAGATAAAAATATTAATAGCATAGAGAAAGTCATCCTAATAATTATATTATGTTGCAATAATCATAAACTTACTACTATAGTTACTTAGAATACATATGCATGAAATGATTTTGACATTTGCTATAGTTTAGATCTGAGGTATCCCCCAAAAGCTCATGTATGAGACAATGAAAGTTTAGAGGTGAATTGTTTGGGTTATGAGAGTCTTAACCTAATTGATGCCTTAATCTGCTGAAAGGGATAACTGGGTGTTATAGGCAGGTAGGAGGTGGGTCATTGGGGTTATGCCTTTGGGGTTTATATTTTGTTCCTGGTGCAAGGACCTCTCTTTCTCCCTCTCCCCTCATCCCCACCCCCAATCTGCTTCTTGTTCCTCATAGCCTGAGCTACTTTTTCCACCACACACTTCCACCCTGATATTATGCCTCACTTCAGGCCCAAAGCAATGGTGTTGGCTGTCTATGGATTGAGACCTCTGAAACCATGAACACAAAATAAATTTTTCTACCTGTACATTGTTATTGTAATATCTTTCAGTCACAGTGGCAAAAATGCTGACTAAAATAGCATGTCAAGAAAGTATGATGAAAACTTCAAATGTACTTTTTTTGGCAGAACTAAAAAATGTTGTAGTTCATATGGAACACAATGAAAAGTTTTCAAATATAATTTTAAAATTAATAATTAGTAGTAGAAGAAAATTCTTGAACTACAAATAATAATACTGGGAATTTTGTATAAGATTATCACCTGAAGAGGTAAATCAACTGTAAAGAAATAAATCCATAAATGGAACATGCATATATGAGTATTAAAATTATTTATAACGGCTGTCAGTTTTTTGAGAAATTCATGCTTTATTACTTAAGTGCTGCTGAAATTTTTTATTATACTTTTGATAGAAATTAATTAGATAATGTCTCTCAAATGTTCAAAATGAGTACTTAGTTTTTACTCCTACCACAAAAAGCTAAGTACAAAAATGTAAAATAATAGAATACTAGAAACAATTTGAAGTATTGGCATAAATTTGAGATGGGGGAAGTTTCAAAAGTAAGCAAACTTAGAAATCAGAATTATAATGAATTAATAAAAATATCATTTCATTAATGAATTTCATGATTTTAGATATTAACTCAGGGTCATTAGAAATATGACAATTTTAATGTAGGTGTGTAAAATAGAGCATAATCATTTTTTAAAAAATGTTTTATTTGTTCTTTTTAGTTATACATGATAGTAGAGTGTATTTTGACATATCATACATACATGGACTATGACTTCCCATTTTTGTGGTTGTACATGATGTGGAGTTGCATTGGTTGTGTATTCACATATGAGCATGGGAAAATTAGGCCCAATTAATTTTACTCTTTCCAGTTCCCATCCTTCCTCCATTCCCCCCAGTCCACCTCGTCCAATCCAGTGACATCCTCTCCCATTGTGAGTCAGCATCTGCAAATCAGAGATAATATTCTGCCTTTGGTATTTTGGGATTGGATTATTTCACTTAGCATGATGGTTTCCAATTCTATCCATTTACTGGCAAACGTCATGATTTCATTCTTCTTTATGTCTGAGTAATATTCCACTGTATATATGTACCACACTTTCTTTATTCATTCATCAGTTGAAGGACACCTAGGTTGGTTCCATAACTTGGCTATTGTAAATGGAGCTGCTATAAACATTGATGTAGTGCACAACTATAGTAGAGCATAACCATTTTTTGTGATATTTAGAGTCATGTTCTTCTCAAACCAGCGATTTCTAACATTTCACTAAATTTAATATTAGATAATTATGAGCCACTTCTGCATTTCCTTAGTTAATAGGGTAAGTCCCATACCATTGGGGAAATACTTCTTCCTTGTAAAAATGTCTGATATAATTTATAAAAATAAATATACTGACAAACTGAAGGCATTCCTTTATGAACAAAAAAACTTGGAATATGCATAGAAAACATTTCTGAAGATTTGGCAAAACAAGCATCCTATCACATTATGAATCTTGGAGACACTTGGTATGAGGTGGATGAACATGTGATGTTCCCTCCTGTCTCAGGATATGGTATTTGTCAAATTATGTTTACATGAAATACACAAATGCTACTTTTTTTCTTATCAGTCATTAAAGGAAGGGTAAAACAGAGAAGATATAGATTCTCAGTATTGAAAACATTCTTTAGTAAAATGCTTTAAAGATTTATCTTATAACTACTAATGAAGCCACTGTCTCAACTGCAATATAATACAAGAATTGGAAGCAAATCTCTCAATTAACATTATTCAAGAGACCACTTCCTCCATGATTCATTAGCCAAGAACCATAGCAAAGAAAGTAATGGAAGAGGTGCTCTTTAAGCTACAGATTGTCAGCAGCCCAAGATTTATGGATAGATGACTTTTTAAAAGTGGTAAAACGTAATGTAGTTCACTTGAGGTAAGAAAGGAACAGGAAAACATTTTGTACTTCAGAGGTTTTCATGATCAAGCTCTTTAAAAATAATTTGTTGAAGGAAGGATACAATTTTTTTGGATGTGTAAAATTTGTCATCCATTGAATGTGATTACAATGACTGCACATTGTATGCTTCCCACCAAAATATTTTTTTCAAAAATAAGTACATTTAATCTGTCAAAGTTAAAAAAAAAGAAATCAGAGTTATAAAGAAAAATCTATTTATTAATGTGATGATTTTTTAAATAAGATATAAGATGCTGTTTTTAAAATAAACAAGTCACCAGAACAATATTTGCTGTACAAAATAGCTCCCAAAAATTTCTAAAAAAATAAAAATAAAAAACAATTAAAGAGCAAAAAATGCAAATATGAAGAAAAATCTGAAACCAAGGAGATGAGATATAAACTATGAATATAAAATCTTTCATATATGTCAGATATCTCTGTGAATTAGGAAAAAAAATTAAACAGAGTTGATATAATTTTTCACTTACAAAAATTACAATGGTCAGCTGAAGATATATTATGCTAGTCCAAATGTGAATTGCTACGATTTCTAAAATGAAATAATCTGAATATCCATTAAAATAGAATCTGGTAAAAACTTACAGTCCACAGAAATAAAAGTACAATATGTGTGCATATGTGTCTGTTTCATAGTTTGTTAAGGGGAAATAATTGAGAAAAAATTCTTGCAACATATAAGTGAGAGAATGAGTAATTCAGAGCACAAATATAAAACAATACTCCACCCTATGACCCAGGCATCCCACTCCTGGGTCTATTCCCAAAGGACTTAAAAACAGCTTATTACAGTGACACAGCCACTTCAATGTTTTATAGCAGCACAATTCACAATAGCTAGATTGTGGAACCAACCTAGATGTCCCTCAGTAGATGAATGGACAAAGAAAATGTGGTACATATACACAATGGAATTTTACTCAGCAATAAAAGAAAATAAAATAATGGCATTCGCAGGTAAATGGATGAAGTTGGAGAATATAATGCTAAGTGAAGTTAGTCAATCTAAAATATCCAAATACCAAATGTTTTCTCTGATATAAGGAGGCTGACTCACAATGGTGTTGGGTCGGGGTACATAGGAGGATTAGAGGAACTCTTCAAAGGTCAAAGGGGAGGGAGGGGATGAGAGGGAGGAAGGGGGGATGGAGGGAAAAAAAGAAAAGGTAGTTGAATAAGATGGATATCTTTATCCTAAATGCATGATTGAAGATTTGAATGGTATGAATATACAAACAGTGTTTTGTAAAAAGATGCTCTATATGTTTATTATAAATTATAATGCATACTACTATTATAAATACAACAACTTTGAATAAAAAAAATAAGAAAAAGAATTAGACTAAGAAAGGGAACTGAAAAATGAATTAGATCATTAATCATTGGTTTGGAAAAAAGTTCATGACATTAAGTTCATTAACATTAAGAAAAAAGTATAGATATACTCCAATGTACCTTGGTTCAACTTATGATCTATTTTTCAAGTTAAGATGGTTTTAAAGTGACACACTTTTAGTAGAAACTATTATTTGAATTTGATCTTTTTCTGGGCTCGTTATATATAATACAGTGCTTTATTTTGATGACAGACAGTGGCAGCAAGCTCCCAGTCAGCCACATAATCATGAGGTCACCAACTGATACTCTATAGTGTACTGTGCTGTAAAGTCATCTTCACTCTGTTAATATATTATTCCAATATTGACATGATATTTTCAAATCATGATAGATTTATCAAGACAGCAGCATAGTTCAAAGAGCGTCTGTATAATGGATAATGAATAAAAAAGTGACAGACGCATTGATGGTTATATGAATATATAAATAAATATATATAATTTAATTCTGCTTAAAATTAAAAAAAAAGAATCTATTGCTTTATTGCTTTAAACATATTTAATGGCACGAAGAAAGCATGTAATTTTTTCACTAACTATTATTTTGGAGTAGAGATTGCAGGGAGATATTTGGGAAATAGGCTATATCTCTATAATAGGTATAAATACTTGGATTTCTAATATTTTACTTGCATTTTTCTTTTGAATAAGCAACCTTCATTGTCTGTCTTCTACCATTTGATATTATCTGTGTGATGGAAAGCTTGTGTGTTTGCTTGTTGCCGCCTGAAGCGATGGCCGCTTGGAGCAATGAAGCCGCGGGAAGAAGTTCAGAGGCAAACTGGAAACAAACAGCTTTTTATTCTGATAACTTTTCTCTCTGGCTCTAACAACGACTAACACGCGCCACACACACCACCAAAATGGTGCTGACCCGTTCAGCAATCTCGGCCAAGTCACTCGAGATCCCGGGACAAGTCCTGTGAGACTACGGAAGGAGACAATGCCCAAATCTCCATGGCCTATAGTCAACCGCAATTTAAGCCATCTCCCCAAACAGGGCTCCTACATTTGCTCATGGATACAGATAACTTATCTTTTGCATTTATAGGTTAGTGGACTGAGAGGACTCAATTTAATAACTAGAGAACTTGACTCTGAACTGGACTTACATACTGGATTGGAATATGGGGGGGAGGGTTCCCTAGGAAAATTTGAGAGTATTTGCTTTAGGTGTAAAAATCAAAGAAAATGTTTATATGCTGTCTAGGTGTGGAAGATTGCAGAGAATATTAACCAATATCTATTTTCTGAATTGTTCTTCATTAGCTTTTCATTGCTTCAAAAATGCACTACATTTTAAAATTTCAAAGAAATGTTGGTAAGAAATTTATTAGTTAATTTATGATACATTTGTGAGAACTTAACAAATAGACTTTTTTTGCTACCAAAATATCCATCTCTGAGCATGAAATAATAAGTCTTAACAAGATCTATTAATCTTTAATTTTGTATGTATTATGTTTTGAATGTACCCCTCAAAGATCATGTGTTGAAATCTTATTTCCCAGTGCAAATGTGTTAAGAAGAGGAATGTTTAAGATGAAATTTGGTCAGGAGGACTCTGCCCTCATTAATGGGTCAGTTATGGGTATGAGTTAGTTAGTGTGGGAGTGGTTTCCTGATAAAAGGAGGAGATTGGTCTGTTTCTTTTCTCTCTCCAACTTTCGCTCTTGCTAGTCTATCTTCCACCATTAGATGAAACAGTGTAAACAAACTCACTAGATGTGTGTTCTTTATTCTTGAACTTCTAGCTTCCAGAATTGTAAGAAATACATCTTTAATCTTTATAAGTTACTCACAGATATTCTGTTAGACCAACTAAAAATGGGCTAAGACAGAGAATTGGTACAGAAAAATGGGACTGCTGCTATGACAAATGCCTGAAAATGTGGTAGTGAGTTTGTAATCGAGTAATGAGTACATGCTGGAAGAATTTGGAGGAGCAGACTAGAAAAAAACCTATATTGCAATGAATGGAAACTTGAGGACAATTCAGTTGAGAGCTCAAAAAAATGAGACCTGTGTGGAAAGTCTGAAATTTCTTAGATAATCTTTGAAATGTCATGAATAAAATGTTGGAAGAAATATGGATAGTAAATGCCATTGTGATGAGATGTCTCTGATGGAAATTTGGATAAATAAAGGCCATCTTTACTGTAAGGTGACAAAGAACTTGGTTTAATTGTGTACATGCCCAAAGGTTTTACAGAAGGCACAACATAAGAGCAATGAGATCAGATACATTGTGAGAAAAAATTAAGTAAAATATTGAGGGAGATGTATGGGTACTTTTATTTGCATACAATAAGATGGAAAGTGAGGATTATTATTTAAAAATGGAATTTATAATTAAAATGGAATTAGAGTGGGAAGGTTTGAAAATTTCAGAGCCTTACTATGAAAACAGTGAAAAGGCATCATTAGGAGAGTAAACAAATGGTGTGACCAAATGGATATATGATACAGAGGTGAGTATAGGTAGAAGGAAGCCAGGTTGTATTCATCAAATCCATGTGAAAATGACTCAAAAGGTATTTCATAGAACTTCAAGGCAATCTAGGATCATGAGGGAAATGTCTCCACAGGATTCCCATAGAACTTCAGCATAACTGCCTTGCATAATTTTGGGACTTTACTCCACAAATTCCAGCAAATGGATTTTGATCTCTCTAGCCTTAGATCAATGGGAACCAAGTGTGGCTTGTCCCTTCCTCTGAAGAATTCAAGAAATATACTCAGTAGTGTACATATGATGTTGATTCTGTAGATTTGCAAACAGTACAGTTATGAAGCCATTATAGTCTCTACCTGGACTTCAAAAGCTTTTACAAATAACTTGAAGCCTAGCCAGAGGCTTACTCCAGAGCTGGAACCACAACAGAAAGCCCCTACTAGAGAAATGTTGAACAAAAATGTGGCATCAGAGACAGTTCAGACAATTTTCACTAGAGAAATTCTTCATGGAACAACCTGTGAGAACCATCCTTTGGACTAAGCAGAGCAAATCCATAGCAAAACTGCACAGAGACTTGGGAACTCTATTCCAACCCCAGGGTGTCTATGAGGCAACACATTCAGATAAATATTTTTCTGGAGAGAAATGCAAATCAAAACTACACTTAAGATTTCATCTCACACCAGTCAGAATGGCAGTTATCAAGAATACAGACAAACAATAATTGTTGGCAAGGATATAGGGGAAAAAGCACACTCATACATTGCTGGTGGGCCTGCAAATTGGTACAACCAATCTGGAAAGCAGTATAGAGAGTCCTTAGAAAACTTGGAATGGAACCACTATTTGACCCAGCAATCCCACTCTTCGGTCTTTACACAAAGGACTTAAAATCAGCATACTATAGTAATGCAGCCACATCAAATTCATAGCAGCTCAATTCACAATACCTAAACTGTGGAAGCAACCTAGATGCCCTTCAATAGATAAATGGATAAAGAAACTGTGGTATATATACACAATGGAATATTACTCAGCATTAAAAGAGAATAAAATCATGGTATTTGCAGATTAATGGATGGTATTGAAGAATATCATGCTAAATGAAGTAAGCCAATCCCAAAACCACTAAAGGCTGAATGTTCCTCTGATAAGTACATGCTGATCCATAATGGGGAGAGGGGAGGCATAGGGAAAAGGGAGGAACTTTGAGCAAAGGGGAAGGAGGGAGGGGAAGGTACATGGGGACAGGAAAGATGGTGAAATGAGATGGACATCATTACCCTAGGTACACCTAAGACTGCACATAGGGTGTGATGCTATATCACGCACAACCAGAGATATGAAAAGTTGTGGTGAAATGGTGTACAATGATCAAAATGCATTCTGCTGTCCTATATACCTAATTAAAATAAATAAATTTTTAAAAATAAAATTTTTAAAAAGTTAATCTTATTTCCTTGTTGGGTTTTGGACTCACTTGGGACCAGCTTCTTCTTTCTTATTTTTCTATTTTGGAATAGAAATATCTATCCTATGACCATTCCAACATTGTCTTTTGAAAACACTTAATTTGTTAATTTCGCAGGCTTTTGGCTGGAGGGTAATTTGCCTCAGACGAATTGTGTCTTGAGTCTCACCTTAAAAGAGAATAAAATCATGGTATTTGCAGATTAATGGATGGTATTGAAGAATATCATGCTAAATGAAGTAAGCCAATCCCAAAACCACTAAAGGCTGAATGTTCCTCTGATAAGTACATGCTGATCCATAATGGGGAGAGGGGAGGCATAGGGAAAAGGGAGGAACTTTGAGCAAAGGGCATCTCATTTTAGATGAGATGCTGAACTTTGTTATTTTTAGTTGATGCAGGACCAAACTAAAAATTTTAGGGCTATTGGAATGAAATAAGTACATTTTGCATGTAAACAGGACCTGAGTTTGGGGGATTGGGGAAGATTTCTGTGATATAAATGTCTCTATCAAAAGTTCATGCATTAGAAACAACCCCCTATGCAATTCTTTTGAGTTGTGGGGCCTGTAAGAGGTGATTAGGTCATGAGTAACAGGAATGTTTTTGCCTTCATGAGAATAGATTTGTTATAATTTGACTCTGTCAGTGTGTTCTCTTGCTTTTCTGCCTTTTTCCATGGGATGATACAGCAAGGAGGCCCTCACCACATTAAATTCCCTAATCTTGTATTTCCCAGACTCCCAAATCATGAAACCATCATTTCTTTTCTTCATAAAATACACAATCTCTTGTATTTTGTGATAGCAGCACAACAGGGACTATAACACAGTAAGTGTTTTAGATTTGCTTGATAATTCATGAACAAATTTTGAATGAAATCTATATTTGTGTAGGATATTGTCATTTAAAATTTAAAAACTCTCATTTAACTTTTCAACCACGGTTTTTACTTAACATTGCTTTATAAATGTTATTTGTAATTCAATGATATTATACAAAATAAATAAGTTAACTCTATTTGTTTTTTATTTATTTATTTTAAGCAGGGCTGGTAATAAAACCCAGAGCCTCATGCAAGCACTCTACCTCATGTTCTTTTACTAAAGGTAAGAACTCTAAATAGAAATAAAAAACAATACTTCTGTGGTCTGTGGTTACATAAATGAATAAAATACTGTGACTTTGTTCAAATAACACTTTGCCATTTTTCAGAAGAAACATTACAAGATCATTTAATCTCAGAGAAAATAAAGCATTTCCTGTGTGTAAAATATTAAAATTTTACAGTAAAGAGTTTATTGAGTTTTGTAATTGTTCAGACTATTTAGGAAGAATGGGCAATTAAAATGTTCAGAGGAAAAATGTCGGCTTACCATGGGCATTTATTACACTATTAAATAGTAATACCACTGGCTTCTTAAAAGACAATTCATCCAAATATTTTAACATATATCAAATATTGAGATATGAATGAAATAAGAATTAGGTATGGCCTTAAGAAATAGTTGCTTTTCTAGTAGGTAGATATAGAAATACGACATACATGGGTATAGATATAAGTATAGATAATATTTTGGCCTATTCCTTCTTTTCTTTTAATTAATGTATATTAAGAAGTGTTGTTCATTAAAAAGAAAACTTTTATTTCTTATATTGAGGATCATGTTTAGTTTTTGGTCCAACATGTGAGATATGAAGATGTGGTTAGAACAAGAACCTGCCAAGGGGCAAAGAATAAACCACAGGGAATTTAGTAGAATAATTACATTCACATCATTAGGGATTCTTATCCTTTATGAAGTATTTTTGGTTGGTGTTTGATATTATCTTGACCCATAATAACACCTGAATCTTTTATTAACAAAAGTATTCAAAATAAATCTCACATATTTAAGAAGATAGAAGACAATCAAATTAAGGACTGTACAAAACCAATACTCTTGGTGTTTGGAATGACCTTAATTTGTAATTTGTAATTAAATAAAGGTGAAGAAAGTGGCTTGGAGCTAATTAAAGTTCCACATATGGGGAAAGAATATCAAGAGTTTACAGGAAGAAAGGTAATTCACTTTCAGTAGCATCTATTTTATAACGAAGTCCATAGCACCTACTTGAAATAAGACCGACTGTATTCCTTTAATAAGTTACTTAAATGAGTACAAATGATAATCAATCATGTATACTGTTAATGATTTCAATTTGTTTAATGTAGCCTGTTCAGTAAAATAAACAATGTGTAATAGGTCACAATTCAATGAAAACCTTAGAGAATCAATATTTATATTTTAATAACATCAAGTAATGAATTTCATAGAACACATTTAATTTGCAAATGACAGAATAGCATATGCTGAAACAATGTTTTTCACAACACAGTTGGAAGAGTATTTACTAGATTTTTCATCAAACTGAGCCATTGAATCTATGTAGAAGCAAATGATTATAGGAGAAAAGCCTGAAAAGCATTAAAAATTAGTTAATCAATTTAAAATATTCATTTTCTATAGTAATTTAAAGTTTATTAGACATATAGACATTCAATTTACGCTATAAAATTATGCAATTGCTCACTAAGATATATTTATATATAGTGTACCAAAGAAGATTTTCACACCCTTTATATAAAAGGTAATTCATACATTTGTTTAGGTGGCGTTGGGTCTTGCATGGGCATCATTTTCAAAATTTATGTTTTAAGCAATTGGCAAGATTCTTATTAAGCTGAATCCACTGCTCAGAAGAGCCCCCACCTTTTGAGTAATGTGTCCTACTTGTGCTTTTTCACCAAAGATCTATTACTTGAACACTACAGTAACGTGACAGTTCTAATGATGTATGGGATAATCCATCATGAGCATGAAGTTTTGCTGTATTCCTCAAAGAGTTGTACACCTGTCTAAGAAGCATGAGACTTAGAAAACAAAGTGGGTTCAGCTCCATTGGAAGAGTTTATTAGTCAGTGAGAAACCTGTGGTACATTTATTTCTCTTGACTAGGAAGCTAAAGCAGAAGTTAGGTAAAAAATCTGTTCCGTGAAACAAATGAGGTTGTGTCATCCTCACCCTCACAAGACTCTAGAAACGAATGAAAAAACAAAGCATTTCAATTAAGTATAATAAATTTGATCATGGCACAATATTTTATCATTACTATGTATGCAGAATATCCTATATGCTAAGATTTTTATGAAAATAGATTTAAAACATAGTTCCTATCTAGGAAGAACAAACTGTTAACTAAAGGAAGTTACCACTAACTTAATTTAGGAGTAAACTTCATGTGAACAATTTAAAGTTTTTAAGAGTTTTAAAAGTTGATCCATGAACTATCCTTTCTCATATTTTGGAATAAAAATCAGTATGTAAAGCTTAAATAGGACTAGAAAGTTGACAATATTCTTTTGCCAAATGTGTAGCATTTCCTATAAAGGAAAATGCTTGAGCATACTAACTCTTGAGAAGACATTATGTCAGCCACATGAAGCCTGCATTGTGTGATCTATTGCTCTCTACAAATTTCAGGTAAATTGCTGGAAAATGCACAGGGAAATAGTGAACACACTTTATATTTTGTGGGCCAGTTACTGTTTATAGATAATTAAATTTATATTATATATGTGTAAATATATAATTCAGACATTTCCATAGAATCAAGCAGAAGGAAGACAGTTTTAAATTATAAAATTGTGAATATATTGTTTTCCTTAGAAAAATGTGATCACATCATTTTAGGCATACAGACATTCTGAGAATAAAGAACTTGTACCAGAGCTAGAAACTCTGCATATTCTGTCTGCCTCCTAGGCTAGACTCATCTAAAACCTCTGTATCTGATAGGCTACACCAGAGTGCACTGGCCTTGTAGTTCCCTTGTACATAATGTATTTCCTTTCTTAAGTCTTATTTAATTTTTTGGGGGGCGGCAGTAGTGGGGATTGAACTTAGGGTCACTCAACTACTGAGCCACAACCCAAGGCCTATTTTGTATTTTATTTAGAGACAGGGTCTCAATGAGTTGCTTAGTGCCTCTCTGTTGCTGAGACTGGCTTTGAACTCACGATCCTTCTGCCTCAGACTCCTGAGCTGCTGGGATTGCAGGTGTGTGCCACTGTAACTGGCTTATTTTGTTTTTGATTGACATATAGTAATTGTACATATTTACAGGGTACAACATAATGTTTTATTACAAATATAAATGGTGTGATGATTAAATTAGGGTGATCAATATATCCATCACCTTAAGCATTTATCATTTATTAGTGGTAAGAACATTCAAAATTGTCTCATCTCTTTTGTAATATACAACATATTATTGTTAACTGTAGTTGCCTTGTTATGCAACAGAAGACCAGAATTTATTCCACCTAGCTATTTGTAACATCGAATACATTAACCAATCTCTCTACATTCCCCGGTGGTCTGTCTTCCCCAGACTCTGGTAATCACATATATGAGTAAGATTACAATATTTGTCTTTATGAGTGTGACTTATTTCACTTAAAATAATGTGTTCCAGACTCATCCATGTTGCTACAAATGATAGGATTTCATGCTTTGTTTTGGCTGGCTATCATTCAATTATGTGTATATACCACATTTTCTTCATTTGTTAATTTTTTGTTATATACTTATATTGAGTCCGTATTTTGGTTATGGTGAATAGTGCCACAATAAGCATGGAAGCGTAGATGTTTCCGGCATACTAATTTCATCACCTTTGTGTATGTACAGAGTTGTGGGATTGCTGGTGGCTCTATTTTTAATTTTTGAGGAACTTCCATAATTTTTCCATAATGGTTATATTAATTTACATTCCCACCAATAGTATATAAGGATTCATATTTTTCACCTTTTCATCAATACTTATTATTTTTGTATTTTTGATAATAGCCATTCTAATTTGAGATGGAATCTCGTTGTGGTTTTGATTTGCATTACCTAGTTTCTTCTTGTATTTTCACAGTTTCAGTTCTTTTTTTTTTAAATATTTATTTATTTGCTTTAGTTGCACACAATGCGTTGAATTTTACATGGTGCTGAGGACTGAACCCGGGCTGCACACGTGCTAGGCGAGCGCTCTACTGCTGAGCCACAACCCCAGCCCACAGTTTCAGTTCTTATGTTTGTATTCAAGTTACATTTTAAGGTAACTTTTGTGTGTGATGAGAAATAAATGTCTAATTTAATTTGCATGTATATGGAAAGCAAGATTTTTTTCAGTTATTGAAGAGTCTACACTTTCTCTAGTTTGTATTCTTGGCACCTTTGTCAAATATCAGTTGGCTGGGGGCTGGGGTTGTGGCTCAGTGGTACAGTGCTTGCCTAGCATGTGTGAGGCTCTGGGTTTGATTGTAAGCACCATATATAAATAAAATAAAGGTCCATTGACAACTAAAAAATGTATTAAAAATCAGTTGACTGTAAGCATATGAATTTACTTCTGGGCTTTGTATTCTATTTTGCTGGTTAATGTATCTATTTTTATGTGAATACTTTTGGTTACTGTAGCTTTGTAATGAGTTTTGAAGTCACATAGTGTGATGTCTCCAGCACTGTTCTTTTTGCTCACAGTCACTTTTGTTGCTTGGAGTCTTTCATGATTTCATGCAAATTTAGGATTGTTATTTATAAACAGGAACAGTATAACTTCACTTTTCCCCAGTATAATTTCACTTTTCCCTGTTTTATGGATTTTCTTTCTTTTTCTTGTATAAGTGCTCTGGCAAGGGTTTTTTGTACTATGATGCATGTAAATGGTGAAAAATGAGCATTCTTGTCTTATATTAGATCTTGAAGAAATGACCTCAGATTTCCCTATTCAATATGATGTTATATTTGGGTTTTCTACACGTGTCCTTTATTGTGTTGAGGTGCATTCATTCCATACCTAATTATAGACTTTGTTTAATCAAAAAGTAAGGCTAAATTTCAGCCAAATACATTTCAATCAAATACATCACATGGATTTTGTCTATCATTCTTCAATGTGAATAATTGAATGTTCTCTAAATGTATGATAGATCCATTTGGTTTATAGTGCATTTTAAATCTAATGTTTCTCTCTTGATTGTTTGGATGAGCTATCTGTTCATTGCTCAAAGAGAGGTGCTGAAGTCCCCAACTATTATTGTATTATAGTGTATTTTTCTCTTCAGACTAATAAGGCATACTTTATGTGTTTGGATGCTCTGGTGTTCTGGTGACTTTTTTTTTTTTTATCATTTTCTGCTTTCACTAGTTTTTTGCCTTTGTGTTGTTTTTTTTTTCACTAGGTTTAGATACAATTTAATAATAGTTCATTTCCAAAATAAAAATTATCATAGGTGAAACCATGAAATTTCCTAATATTCGATTTTAATACATTGCACTAATTTTTTAAACAATTCTGAGGAACCAATATTTATAGTAGATAAAATATTTATGAAAAATCTGCCATCAGGTATATTTTTGTATGTATATATTTGTATATATTGAGCCCAAAATTATGTGAACTAGGAAATAAGAGGTTATATGTCATGTCTTGACAGCAGAATTAGGTACAGAGTGTGAAACTTGGGTTTATAAATGTTTTACAAAGCATGAGGTCTGGAAAAGAAGACGACATCTTGTTTCAAAACCTTAAATTTTCTCAGGATTGAAGTCAAAATCTTAACTGCCATAGAGAAAGCCTTTCATTGTTCATCTGCATTAGAAGGGTCCAGTATTTCTAAGATAGGAACCACTACAATAAGAAGAAAGTGATGGGTTCTCCCAAAGGAAGATTGTTGCTTAATTCAGATGATTTTCCCTAGTCATCAGGTGGAAACTTTTGTGTTTCCCAGCCTAAAATTTCACAGCACCAAGACGTGTCTAGTTATGGTTCATCATAAACCCAGCATTCTCCATCTTCATGGAATAACCTGTCTCCCACTGAATTTCCTTCTCCTTCCTTTCTCAGGTTTCTGCTCTTTTTCTTTCTTCAAGTCTGTACTTTGCTTCAGTTGCTGCATCAATGTGTCTGATTTCTAAATTGAAAGTGAAAAAAGCAGCAGGACTCATACTCACTCTGATCTTCCAACTTCCTCACTTTCTTCTTGATTATAGGCAACTTCTTAGGTATTTACAATGACCATATTTCCCCCTGTTGCATGTTTTGTATACATTTCATCATTCCATTGCCCTTCAATCAAGTAAAAAAGACATAATTAGAGAATAAAAATCACAGCAGTAATTCTGTTTCTTGCTTCCATAAAAAGGTTTAGTGATGAAGACAATATTTAGCGCTATAAACTGTTTTGGAACAATTAATATTGCTTTCTTCTCCTAGTTCCACCCAGGGCACTGTGAGGATAAACCTTCCATAACCATTGGGGAATGTGAGAATGTAATGATCATCATAGTCTAGGCACAAGATATAGCCTTGCCCTATGTTGTGCACCCCAATTGAAATCCCAAGGAAATTTGATTTAGTTCAAATATGAGCATTAAATTAAATTTTCTTGTTAAAACTTTCAGCATAAAGTGCTGAAATGGGTGGATGATGAGAAACCTACTGAGCCATGAATGTTACACTGTTTTTAGAAACCCAGGACTGGTCCTTCTGAAACTGGCTCTGTGTTCTTTCAGTATCATTTGCTAATGTCCACTAACACTGAAAGATCTCACACAAAATGAGGAATGGCTTTTTGGCAACCAATCCTTTCCTTCCCTCATGAAAGACTAACAGGTACCATTTCACAGCCTAAACCATTCGATCCCTGTGATCTTTCTGGTCACTAATGCACACAAACAGGTCCAGATGTGCAAAAAGTGCTTGAATACATTTCTAAAAAAGAATTTTTAAGAATAAATGTTGGAAGAACTACCTTAGTAAGATCTATTCTGAGCCTAACCTGTGACAATAGGTGCATGTGCTCCTCCAGTAACCCTGCCTCCCTGTCATCATCTCTATTATCAAGTGAATCAAAAAGGTCAGCATTGTTGCCGCTTGCAGCAATGACGCCGCAGGAGAAAATTCGGAGGCAGAATGGAAATGAAAAAGTTCTTTTATTCTTCTTTCTTCTAACTTCTCTCTCTGGCTCCAACAACCTCTCCAACTCCAACTCCAACCACGCCACTAACTAACCCTCACCCGGTTAAATACTTTTTGCCTTAACAAGCACACGTGCTAACAGCTCGAGCTTACAGGTGCATCACGCAGTGTTCATGGGCATAAAAAGATTCTTAGATAAATGCATGAATATCAGGTGAAAATACTTGAACACCTTTATGGCTCTCAGCTAGCCTCCATCTTAGCTATCTCCTCAATTAGGGCTCTTACACAGCATCCTTTGTCCCATTGGACATGGAAGAATTTAGTGATCCTGTGGTATCTGGGTATTTTAGGCTATTTCCTGAGCTGCTGCATGTCAAGACTGAGGCAGATCCAGAAGACTATTAAGCACTTTGGGGATAAGCCACTCTGATGGAATTCATCAGCATCATAGAATTCATTTTTAGTGCTACAGTCAGAGAACCCTGGAACTGTATTTGGGGACAAGATGACATGGCTTAGAGATGTTAGACTGCTACTAGGTGGTGAATGCCCACTGCCTGCACCATTTGATGTTGGAGTCTGTTGAGGTCTCAAGGTTGCTAATACGGGTAGGGAAAAGGATGTTGCTCTGACTTACACATATGAGCTGGTTCTGGAGGTAAGACAGTCTGGGAAGGCATTGTGCTGATCACAGGTTCCAGGGGACTAGGTTGATATACTGCATCTACAGGATTAATAGTACTTTTAGTAATCTGCAACAACTCAATGCAGTGTTTAATTGATTCAGCCATGCTATTTGTTGTCTCTTTGAAAGTTTCATTTTCCTTTCTCTGTTCATCATCTGTACAGTTTTGAAGCTTGTCATCAAAACTTTAGTTGTTCTATCAAGATTCGTAGGTAAGCATCTGCCTCTGTCAGTTTCTTGACAAAGTCTTGGACACCAGAAATAAATCCTGAATCCAAACCCCAAAATGGTGGCAGAAAGAAGACAGAGGGAGCACTACACTGGTGGGGCAGGCAGCAGGGACCCCAAGAATTGGGGGGGTGGGAAACAGCCTCTTTCCTAGGCCCTCGGGTTTTACTTACTTGGCAAGCAGCCAGCCAGAAAACTGTTTGCTTTGGCCCCTGCCCTCAGTGTCTCCTGGGGAGAAAGTGGAGCTAGAGATGTTCCTGAGCACCCCTTTTCTTCTCCCTTGACCTGATCCATCTCAGGTGGCCCAACCAGAGGTTCAGCCAGTCCCTGAGGATACCATGGCTTATTAGGTTAGCTTTGACTGGAGACCGCTTTGCCAATTCCTCTACCTGCATGTTGATATTTCCCCCAATATTTGTGAAGTTTTCAGTCATTATCTCTTTAAATGTGCTTTCTAGTCCTTATTCTCCCTTCTCATTTTGAAACCAGGTCTCCTGATAGTCCATATTTCTTTTTTTTTTTACAACTTTTATATTAATCTTTATTCATATAAATGATGTGACTAAGTAACTTTTCCATTTTCTTCATAAATTACCAGAAATGAATAAAAATAGAGAAATATTGTTAAAATCATCACCACTATACCAAATATCTGTAAATAATAGTTTGTCATATGGAAAATATATTTTTAAAAATTATTTATTTTTTATTTATAATAGTAGTATGTATTACAATTCATAATGCATATATATATATATATATATATATATATATATAGCATCTTTTTACATACAACTGTTTGTATACAAAGTATATAAGTACCATTCAGATCTTCAATCATGCATTTAGGATAATGATATCCATCTCATTAGACCAATTTTTTTTTTCCTTTCCCCCCTCTCTCCCCCCTTGCGCCCTCCCTTCCCCTCCCTTTCCTTTGACCATTCTAGTGTTCCTCTAATCCTCCTATGTACCCCCATCCAACAACACTGTGAACTAGCCTCCTTATATCAGAGAAAACATTCAGTATTTGGATTTTTTGAGATTGACTAATTTCACTTAGCATTATATTCCTTATAAGCTTTCTTTTTTTTTTTTTTTTTTTTTTTTTTGTGGTACTGGGGATTGAACTCAGGGGCACTCGACCACTGGGTCACATCCCCAGCCCTGTTTTGTATTTTTATTTAGAGACAGGGTTTCACTGAGTTGCTAAGTGCCTCGCCATTGCTGAGGCTGGCTTTGAACTCGTGATCCTCCTGCCTCAGCCTCCCAAAGTGCTGGGATTACAGGCGTGCGCCACCGCGCCCGGCTCTTATAAGCTTTCTTTATGGCTTTTCATTCACTTTTCTTTTTATTCCTAGGACTGACAATTTTTCTCTTACTTTTTTTTTTTTTAGTATGTTGATTACTTCTTCATTGAGACTGATTTGAAGTTTTTGATTGCATTTTTTATTGAAGTCATTTTACTCTTCAACTCTGGGATTCTGTTCTTTTTCATTGCCTCACTTTCTTTGCCATAATGTCCCTTTTGTTCATGTATTACTTTCCAAATTTCATTTCATATTTTAATCTTTATGTTCTTGTAGTTATCTTCTTTTAGGGGATTATAATTAATTTTTTGCTGTCATTTCATAGAAGTCCACCTCCCCAGCATCCATTGCTCAGCTTTGCTAGTTTTTTCTTGTTGGTGTCATGATTTCCTGATATTTTTTTAAGCCTATGCTATTACATTGGTTTAGACACATTTGAGGGGGATATTCATCTCTTCTGGATTTTTATGAAGTTATTTGTCAGAGATAAACCTGTAAGCTGCCTGGTACCGAAAACCGGGAGGAAAAACTCTCGGAGGCAGAGTTAAGCTCTTACCACTTTTACTTCTACTTTCTTAGAGCTTAGAGAGGGAAAGAAAGATTTTTAGAGAGAAAGATTAAAGCGAGCTTTTCTTCTTGTCTTCTTAGCTTAGAGTAGCTTAGAGAAAGATTAGAGAAAGATTAGAGCTTCTTTCTTCTCTCTTCTTTCTTCCTTCTTCTTTCTTCTGTCTTCTGTCTTCCTCAGGAGCCTCGGCCTAACTCTGACCAGTCATTACTTCTTCTATCTGGTTTCTCTTCTGTCTTCTATCTGGTTTCTCTTCTGTAACCGCTCTGCCTACGTTCTGGCCGCTCTGATTCTTCTGACCGACCGAGTGACTGCCCGGCTGACTGAATTCTCCGTTCTCCTAACTCGGACCGCTTTCACCAGGTTATATACCTTCAGGTTTGCGGGTGCCTACAGGTGCGTCACATACATATCAGGTGGAACTTATGGCTTCCAGCTAGCTACAACAGCCCTTCCTAATTAGGGCTCCTTCATAAACCTTCTCTATTTAGGTAAACCTGTGATTTAGGGGTGGGCCACCTAACTGGTAGTGATCCCAGGCATGCAGAGTTTCTTTCTTTCTTTCTTTCTTTCTTTCTTTTTTTTTTTTTCTTTACCTCTAGATGACAATTTGACTTTGCTTTCATTAGCAACGGACTCTTATTTGGCTTTCACTATTAGACAAGACTATGAGTTAAGCTCTACAATCAGACTGAGCTTCTGGCTGGATACTACCATCACCGTTCAACAGGCCATGCCTAATATTATATTCTTTGACTAAGTAGTACTCTAGGCTTGGCTCAAAGATAGGGTGTATTCACTTGTTCAGATGGACAGAACCAGTTGCTATGTCTGGTAGAAATGAACAGTTGAGGTTTGCCTATGTAGGACATTGAGGTGGGCTTTAAAGCTGAGACAAGTAGTATTTAAACTCCAATTTGTGTCAGAACTAGACTTTGCTCTTTGCTGAAATGTACTGTGGTGGTTGTGCCCTTCCCTGTATGGGGACTTGGGCTATGGTCTGAAGCTGGGCTGAGAGACTGGTTTTTAGGTGTTAAAGCCAGGTAGAAGGTCTTATCACTTCTGGAAGCAAACAGAAGTGGCCAGGGCTTTGTGGGTTGGCTATGCTCTTGGTTAGTACCTGTGATTGGTGTCACTCCTGGCACATACACAGTCAACCACCATTATCTATGGAACAATCACTATCAGTTCTGACTCATTGCTTTGTTTCTTCTTGACTTCAGGTGGTCTATCAATGCTACTATCCACTGTGTTTCCCATGAGGTGATAGAGAGTGAATTTTTCTGGAAAGCATCTGAAGAGTTCTAGTGAAGCTAGATGTTCACTTCCGGTTCATCATTTCCACTGCAGAAAGCATGAGATGTAAATCCTTTTTCCTAGGCCAACCTGGGGAAGAATAAAGGGCACCATAGTCAATGATACCTTTTCTCTTAAACTTTCTTACAATTTTGTTTGGTCCTTTAGTTTACTCAGTGTCTTAGTCTTGTTATCGAGTTTTTCATGAGGTTTGCATGAAGGTGTTCTATCTGTGGATAATTTCTAGTTGTACTATGTCTATCAGGAGGGTAACGAACCCTATGATCTTCTATTCTGCCATCTTGCTTCAAAAGTTCATCCATTTTTCTAAAACAAAATTCCAATCAAAATTTTGATTTTTTAAAATTCTCTCCTTCCCTTCCTTCTTATTATCATACCATGTTTTGGGTGTTAAAATAAATACTGATACAAACGAAGCATGTTATATTTTAGATATGAGGAGTTCCCCAAAAGCTCATGTGTGAAACAGTGCAAGAATGTTTATGGGCTGGGGTTGTGGCTCAGCGGTAGAGCGCTTGCCTAGAATGTGCGCGGCCCGGGTTCTATCCTCAGCACCATGTACAAATAAATGAATTGTGTACAACTAAAGCAAATAATAAAAAAAAGAATGTTGAACAGTGAAATGATGGTATTATAAAAGCCTTAAATTAATCAGTGCATTAATCCCCTGATAGGGACTAACTGGGTGGTAACTGTAGGGAAGGTAGATGTGGCTAGGGTAGTTGGGTCTCTGAGGGTGTGATTTTAGGGTATATATTTTGTCCCTGGAGAGCTGAGTCTCTCTCTCTCTCTGCTTCCTGGTGCCACGTTCCCAGCTGCTTCCCTCCACCCACCACAAATTTCCACCATTATGTTTTATCTCACCTTAGCCCCCATAGAAGGGAACCTACTGTCTATGGACTGAAACCTCTAAAACCTTGAGCCCCCAAATAAACTCTTACTCCTCTAATTGTTGTCAGGGCTTTGAGTCACTGCACCAAAAATCTGACTAAAGCAATTTATTTCTCAATGTTTACATATATTTACATAACATGTATTGTATGAGCATCTTCAAATTTTTTGGAAATTAACATATTGATTGATATCTGAAGTAGTTGAATGCACTTGTAATTTCTTTAGCAGAGTAAAAGGGCTGTCATTTCTCTACATCTTTATTAATCTTTATGTGAAATGCTATCTTATGTTTTCAGTCACATTCTTCTAATTCTAGGAAATTTTATCTCATTTCAAATGGTTAGACGCTTGCATGAACTTCCCAAATATTTTGCTCATCAGTGGGTTAGCTTTCTTGTTTACTAACATTTGATTTTTAAACTGACAATTACATTCTTATAAATTTCTCTGAACCTGGAATTATATTTTATTTTTCTGGTGTTTTCATGAGGATTAATTGTTGTAAATTATTATGTAATTAAACCATTCAATATTTTACTTTAAAGATTGTGTTTTTGTATTTCATTTTAAAAATTTCAGATATTATAAAGATAGTCACTTTTATTTTCTTCCTACAAATAAGATTGTTTTTTTAAATTGTGGCTTATAGTACAAGTCTACTTTTTCCCCATGAGGATAGTCTAATTTTTACAGATACATTTAATATATTGTTCTTTTTCACACTTATCTGCAATCCTCATTCTATCAACATTGTTTTCCTATAAGGTCCCTTTCTGTGTTCACTATTTAATTTGATTGTTCCAATCACCTCTTCATTGACTAACATATTCTTAAATGTGGTAGGGCAAGTTCCTCCAACTCAATTTTTTCTTTTTCAAATTTACCATAGCATGTATCACACTGTTGTTTTTCCATGTAAAGTATAGAGACAATCTCTCAAAACTTGTTAAAAACACTAAAATTTTTATTGAAATTGCAGAAACTTAATCTAATTAATATCAAATAGTCTTTCACATCTCAATTAAATTACTTTTTTTCTATTTGAAGACACTGTATGCTCTCTCTGCTTTGTTCTACTTAAAGTTACATTTTCACATTTGTCTCTGTGAATATTTGTCTTTTCTTCCATTAGTAGTAATATTAGTAGTTGTAATAATAACAAAAACTATAATAATAAAATAGCATAAATTCTAATAGTCATCACAAAAACTAAGATCCTAAACCTAAAACAATAATACTTTAGTGACTTAACAACGTGTCTTAGCAGTCTTATACCCTCCAAAGACAATTTGTGAACCACAGTTGTTAAATAAATGTGATTTTCTTGTCCCTAAATTTTTAATTAAGTGTATATGCCTACTACTTAAAAGAGAAAGTCAATTTAGAAGCAATCATGTCCCATGAAATTTTTATGCTAATTTAACTCATAAGGAATGGACCTCTATTGTCTAATATCTACATCTTGAATATGAAAGTGAAAATTAATTTGGTAAAGCAAGTGAATATTTTCCAAAGAAAATCTTTGACCAAGCAACTAAAACTGCACTTAGAGTATTTCTTCCCTTTATAGAACAGTTGACAGTTGGCTTACTGCTATCTGTTGCCAAAAGTACCTAAATAACAGTGAAAAAGTATGGGAAACTCCATAGATGGATTTCTGGAATACAGTTTTTCACTTTTATTTATTTCAAGTATTTTTGTTTTCTTTAAATTCCATGTTCTTATATTCTGATTTAGTCATGTTTTCTTTATTTCTCTGAAGGTAAAGCAAGGGCTTATGTCTAGAAATGACCACTTAGGTTTTCCTAGACAATCTTCACTAAGGAAAACATAATTTTCTTACTATTTTTTTTTTTTTTTTTTTTTTTTAGTATCCGTTCCCATAAAGGATCTTTTTAAAGTCCCAACAGCTTTCATGGCTACAAATGTTTTTCTCACTAATAATTTCTTTTTTGGACAACTTTGACTTAAATGGCAAAAATGAATATTAAAGAAAAATTTAAAACAACATTAATATAAATGAAATGCAATAAGAATGGGGATGTTTTTAAATGCAAAAACTTATATAGTGCTGCCAAACCTAATTCCACTAAAAACAAGTGAGAAAAATGTAGATTGCCTCCTGAGCTTTCAAAAACCATCAGACATTCAATATGTAGTAATGACTGAACATATTCACTGTACTTAAAGCCTATATAAAAAGAAGTGTCTGAAGAAATTTGAATTAAAGAAGATTCTGTGAAATTTGCCTAAGTACAGAATGCACATCTATTTTGAATTTTCTTGCTTTTATTTAAGACAAGTGGCAGATAATTTCACAGCTGTCAGTTAATGCACATAATGAATGTCTTATAAAAGGATGAAAGCATGAAGTTGTATTCATGTTCCCCAAGTATGTAAAATAAATTCAAAAGGGTGTCAAGATCTGGTATGAAATGAAAAATGCAAGAACACTTCAGTTTAGCAGTATGTGGGTGGGGGTGGGGTGTGAGGGAGGAAAATAGTCCTTCCTCACCTCCCTATATATTAAGTCGATGAGAGCAGGCAAAGGACTAAGGGCTCTAACTCAAATTTTTACATCAGTTTCACAGAGCTTTTTAATATGAAACTTTTATCTGATATGGGGGCCAACTTTAATTTCTTTGAACTGCTCTTCCTTAAATTTAAGTGTAAATCTTAGCATTCTTTAGCTTTTAGGACCCATGGGTGTTTTGTTAACTAGACAAGATAGGTATAGACATTTTCCAGCTGGGGAAGCAGATACAATGATATTAATACAAAAACAGTGACCAGTGTTAACACTGGATAAATGTAACTAGTCTAAATCTTATCCACTAATGTCTTATAATGAAATCCATGAAATTGTACAAGAATATCTTCTTAAATTCTGAAAATAAAATGACTAGATCTTACTCTTTAATAGTTTTGTGTTAATCACTGTATTGATTTAAAAAAAATAATCCATAGAACATATGAGATCTGTAATACTAAAATTGCTTCAACTTATTAAAAATTCCACAATAAAATTTATACACATGCTTCTTAAGAAACAATGAGGTTACATCTAAAAAACACCCATCATGTGTGGAAAATATATATAATTCAAAATGCACATTGCATATCTAACCTCTGGTGTATCATCATAGCTTAAGAACACAGTATACCTTAATGCATCGGTTGTTTACCCTTCTGATCATGGGAGTGACTTGGAGCTGAGGCTCTCTCTCACTGCCCAACATTCAGGAGAGTATTGTTTTGAATATCACTAACCAGGGAAAAGATCAAAATTTGAAAAAGTATCTACTGAATGTGCGTTGCATTTCCAACCTAAAACCAAAAATTGGAAGTGGAATCTTTATATAAGATAAAGTACACAGATGTATACTTTGGTGAAAGCATAAACTTAATCACACACTTAAACAATGATATCCTATTTACAGACAGTGTTGCCTCTCTTATCCATATCCATGGTGGTTTGTTAGGGTTTGCTACTATGTATTTTTCTGAAAATCAGTATGGCTTTCCAGCCTTGAACTTTATCTTTGGTGTGGTATTATAATCCAGACTAATGAAGGAAGAAAACTAGCTTTAATTCATAAAATTGTTTATGTGTTTCATTTTTTTTCTACCACAAATTTAAAGAAGAAACTGTTCTAAACTTAAACTATTTCAGAAAATAGGATGACGCTCCTATTTCATTTTGGAAATCCAGAATCACTCTCATAATAAGATCAACAACCATCTATTCTTAAAAGAGTACTTTTTTTTTCCGCTCAGAAATAAAATAATACTGTGCCCTGGAATATTAATGATAATTGTTTATCATTAAAATGCAAAGCTATGTTCATCACAAAATAACCATTAAGAGAGTTGGAAACACAAGTGTTAGAAATGAATAATGTTTTGCAATACTTAGTCCACAAAATAATTCAGATTAAGAAGGTATATAAAACTTTTACAAACCAATAAGAAGAGAAAAATCAACCCAATTTTAAAACATATACATGAAGCTGAATAGAAATTTTACAAAGGAGAATATCTAAATGTACAAAAAATTCTCAAACATATATCAAATAAGTGAATGTATAACAATAATGGGCTAATACCACATTAAAAAGCCTAAAACTGAAATATTACACTACCCAATATTGAACAGGATGTTGCATGACTAGAATTTTACAATATAATAGGTAGGAGATAGATGGGTACAAAATCTTAGGAAAACTGATGCTACCACTAAAACTTCCCATAAGGAAATCCTATGTTCTAGCAATTTCAATGCTCATCATACTTCTAAAAGAAGTAAGTAAATACATACACCAAAGGACATCTAAAATAATATTCATTCTCAAAAAATGAAGACTGGGAGGCACCAAAAAACCCATCAACAGTGCAATTAGCAACTAAATTGTGGTACCAAAACCAGAGTTTTGAGATAAGACTAAATTCCCTGCTTTGCCAATTTCCTCTCAGTTCTTGTTTCACAAATTTTGAAGAATAAAATCCATGAGCAATCATGGAAGGGAAGAGTAAATGGATTAGGATTTATGTAAGCCAGAAGAGATAGAACTCCCACCATGTGGGAGCGGGCCTGATAGCAGAAAAATCCATTTTGGTTTGCAAACTTAGGAGTTTATATATGGTTCTGGGACAGAACATTGAACATAATCTATCTAAAATATATATGGAAAGGGCATCCTAGCTATCATCCATATTCACTCACTTCCATCCTCCTTTCTGTAACCCATTCTCCTTCCTTTAACTGCCATCTGTGTTCACTCCCACCTTCTGTTTTCTACCTCTGGGACAAAATAATTGGCTGGAGGTATTTCTACAGGTAAGCCTTAAAGTCTTTTACATTTGAAATAGGTCTTGATGGTGCTTATTAGCCAGTCTAAGGGTTAGTCTCCAGGTGTAATTAAATGGGGCCCATTATCCTCACTGCTTGGTTACTTTACTGTCTATTTTGTTTTATCGTCATTCAGTATAGTCATGCAATAACACTCAATGACAATAAAAGACTGAACTGCTGCCATATGAAAAAATATTCATGCATCTTACAAATGCAGAATCTTACAAACTTAATGCTAAATGAAAGAAAACATGCAGAGAAAATAAATAATGATTAAACTTATGCAAAATTTAAAAATTAAGTATGCTTTGAAGGATAGATGAACACACGCTGAAACCGCCGTTTAGGAAAAGGGAGGGGGGTTATTGATTCACCAAAAGAAACATGTGGAGGGGATGGGGTGAACCACGAAGGAAATGATTGGGGGGGAAGGAAAAGAAAGGAAAAATGGGGAATGGACGGGAACAGGGTCAAGCGCAAACAGAGAGAGATTTCAGTCCGGGTCTGGCTTGAATAGAGTGGGGGTCAGATAGCGCCCCCTGGAGTGAGTCCTTGCCCTATAGGCTAACAGAGGTCAGGAGGTAGTGGCCAGGGCACCTGCTGGCCAGGTTTGCTGGTCAATGCTGAGGATCTTGGGAAGTGTAGTTTTTCACAAAGCACCTGGGGAGGTGTGGCCTTCTGCCTGGGAGGCGCAGCCTCCTGCCTGGAATCCAACATTCCCCCCTTTTTGTTTTCTTAGGAAGAGGGGTGTCGTGTTTCGATCTGGCTGCTTCAGAGCTGAAATGGGGTGACGTGGAGTGCTATGAGGGGAGGAGATGTGGGAAGGCAGGTCCAGCTGGAGGGTGAAAAAGTTCCCAGGAGGTAGGCGTGGAAAAGATGAATCTGTCCAGGTATGGGATGGATGAAGTTTTCTTTGAAGCCATAGGTTGGTGAGGGTGTCAAACCAGGCTTCTGAAGAAAGTCACTGAGGGAGTCAACTGGAGAGCATGTAGAAATTGTGGGTCTTGCGAGTTTTCAGGTAACACTATTATGGAAGCAACAAAGGGAAAGAAGGTGAGGTGGATTATTGTCTGTAGGCCTGCATTCCACCAGGTGGGACTTACGGTGAAGAGGCCAATGGAGAGTGCGAAGCACATCTTAATGAGTGTCAGGTGGCAGCATAAGGACAGGACTCAGCAGGGCTCTCTGGTTGGAAAGTCATCCATTGGTTTTTTAACAGTTGATAGTCCCTGAGAAAAAACTGGTTAAAGTTTCAAAACGAGAAAAAACAGAAAAGATTATTTTGAGATGGTATTGGGGACACGAGAGAAACGAATTTTCAAGGGATCAGTGGGACTGGGAGAGCAAGTATATTGAAGTGGTTGATGGTCATCCTTTTGTGGATCTTCAGTTGGTTGAGCAGCTGGTTTCAGTCTGGAAATATGAATCCAAGAAGTTAAATTCCCTGAGGTTTCACAAAGCTTAGCAGCCGTGGGTGTGCACAGCACAACCTGGAAAGGTCCTGTCCACTTTGGGACAAGGGAGACTGTTCCTGTGTCCTGGGGAGGGGAGAAATATACCCAAGAACCGGGTGTCAATGGAAATGAAGCAGTGAGTCTACCTGGGTCAGGCAGAATAAAATCTTGGCACTTCCATAACTGATGTCTAATGAAGGACAAGATGGGAAGAGAAAGATCTTTGGGTAAGGGTCCCTGAGTTGGGGAAACTCTGGGTGGAAGGGCTGGTTGCCCAAACATAACCTCAAAAGGGGATAGTAAGGAGGGCTTTTTTTGGGAGGACTCTGAGCCTAAAAAGGGCAAGAGGGAGTAACTTGACCCAGTCCAAGTGGAGTTCTAGGGGAGAGTTTAGTCAGGACATTCTTAAGAGTCCTATTAGTCCTCTCTACCTTCCCTGAGGACTTGGGTTATATGGGATGTGAAAATGCCAAGGGATATTAAGGGAAGTAGAAACACTTTGGGTAACCTGGGAAACAAATTCAGGCCGTTGTCAGACTGGATGGACGTGGGCAATCCGAAACGGGGAAGGATTTCTGAGACTAGAATGGAGGCTACTGTGGAGGCCCTTTTATTGGAAGTAGGGAAGGCCTCCACCCATCCAGAGAAGGTGTCTACCAAAACCAGGAGATATTTGTGTCTCCTGGCAGCTGGCATGTTGGTGAAGTCTATCTGCCAATCGGCTCCTGGAAGCTGGCCTCGAGCTTGGTGAGAGGGAAATGTTCCTGGTTTAAGGGGAGTATCTGGGTTGGTGTGCTGACATGCAGTGCACGCTGAGGTGAGCTGATGGAGAAACTGTTTGTCTTCCGGAGTCAGGGTGAGGAAGGAGGTAGTGAAAGTCCTGAGGGCCTGAGCGTTAGGATGGAAAAGGGAATGGAGATAGGAGAGGATTGATTGTGTGGAAGGGGATGTGGGGGTCTGGGTAGTAGGTAGGACTGGAGCCAGAAGAGAAGGAGAAGATAGTGCTGCTTCCCTTGCTGCCCTGTCAGCCTTCGTGTTTCCCTGAACTATGGGAGAGTCTCCACTTTGGTGTGAAGGACAATGGGAAATCCCTATTAGCTTGGGCAGAAGAGAGACTTGCAAAAGTTTTGATATTAATTTAGAATTAGTAACTGCAGAGCCTTTTGTGGTCAGGAGCCCTCGCTCTTTCCATACTGCTGAATGGGAAAGCAAAATATGGTAAACATATTTTGAGTCTGTGTAAAGGGCAAGGTTTTGGTCCTCAGCTAATTCGAAGGCACGAATAACAGCTATTAATTCAGCCCGTTGGTTTGTGGTGTTGGCGGGGAGGGGTGCTGCCTCAATAACCTCTGATAGGGAAACAATAGCGTAACCAGCAAAACGTTGTCCATCCTTAAAGAAAGAGCTGCCATCTGTGAACCAAATTAAGGAAGGATCAGGAAGTGGTCCCTCTTGAATATGGGAGGGATGGGGGATTAAAGCCTCGAGTTTCTCTATACAATCATGTTCCAGGGGCTCTGAGGAGACTGGGAGAGGGAAGCTGGGTGTAAAGAGGAGCAGGGTTGGAAGGTGATTGAGGAGTCATGCAAAAAGGAAACAAGGAGAGAAAGAACGAGACAGGGTGGGAGAGTTTGAAGGCTCTTATAGGTTAGTAAATCTTTTAAATGATGAGGAGAGGCAACAGTAACCTGGGCACCAAAGGTCAACTTTTTTGATTCCTGCAGAAGTAGGTAAGCAGCAGGCAGAGCCCTAAGACAAGGGGCCCATCCACGAACGGTGGGGTCAAGTTGTTTAGAGAGGTAGGCAACTGGGGCAAAGGTGGGGCCCTTATATTGGCCTAGAACACCGAGAGCCAAACCCTTCGTTTCATGGACATAAGGGTAAATGGCTGAAGAAGGTCTGGGAGATGAAGAGCTGGGGCCTGTGACAGGGCCTGCTGCAAATGTTTAAACTCAGCCTGAATGCTTTCTGGAAGGAATTTTCCCTCAATCTCCTTAGCTGCCTCATATATGGGCTTTGCATAAAGAGATAAATTAGGAATCCAGGCACGGAAATATCCTGCTAGCCCTAGGAAGGAGAGAATCTCTTCCTTTGTCTTGGGACATGGGAGCTCCTTGATGAGGGCCTTTCTGTCTACAGTAATGGCCTTCGATTGATGGGAAATCTGAACTCCTAAATACACTATCTGGGTCTGGGCAAGCTGCACCTTAGATGGGGAAACACGATACCCACGAGAAGCAAGAAAATTTAAAAGGGTGTAAGAGTCTTCACGAGCTGTGAAGAAGGAAGGGCTGCAGAGGAGGAGGTCATCTACATATTGCAAGAGAGTGTAGTTAGGGAATTTAAGATCTTTGAGGTCTGCAGCCAATGTCTGACCAAAGATATGAGGGCTGTCTCGAAAACCCTGAGGGAGGACGGTCCAGGCCAACTGTTGGGAAAGCTGGGTATCTGGATCTGTCCAAGTAAAGGCAAAGAGGTCTTGTGATTCTGGGGCTAAGGGGACAGTGAAAAAGGCATCTTTCAGGTCAATTACTGAGAAACGGGTGGATAAGGAAGGAATTAAGGAGAGAATAGTATACGGATTTGGGACCACGGGGTGTATGGGCTTAACAGACTCATTGATGAGACGAAGATCTTGGACTAGCCGATAGGACCCATTGGACTTCTGAACTGCCAATATAGGGGTATTATAAGGGGAATGGGTGGGTCTGAGAAAACGTTTCCGCAAAAGATCTGAGATGATGGGTTGAAGACCTCTGAGGCTAGCGGCTGGAAGTGGATATTGGGCTTTATTGGGGAAATGTTGGGGATCTTTAAGGTATATTTGTATGGGGTCACACTGAGCAAGGGAGGGAGTCTGAGTATCCCAGACTTTGGGGTCCACTAAATCGGTGGGGACAGGGTAATTAGAGGTTTCTGCATCGGTAGAAGGTTTGGGGGGTTTCTGCCTTGGTAGGGGGCTGAGGGGGTCCTATATCAATAGGGGGCGATGGGGTTTCCTCATCAGCATCAGTAGGGGGTGATGGGTCAGTGGCCTTTGAAACGGTGAGAAGAAAAATGGGGGGGGAGGAGACGGAGCAAGACGAACCAGGGAGCACAACTGAGCTAGGCTGATTGAAGAACACAATCGAGGCCTGAAATTTGGCCAATATGTCTCTGCCCAATAAGGGCACAGGACATTGAGGCATTACCAGAAACTGGTGGGTGAAGGGATGGTGGTGAAGACAGCAAGACAGAATAGGAGTCTCGCGGGGGTGAATAGCATTTCCCTCTACCCTGACAATAGGGGATGGTGCTATGGTTGTGGGGCCCCAAAACTCCCTCAAGACCGAGGAGGTGGTCTCCTGTATCTAGTAGGAAATTTACGGGGCGTCCATCAACAAGGAGAGTAATCCTGGGCTCCTTCAATGCGATGTCAACGGTCGGGAGAGGAGCCCCTGGGCCCCATCAGTCTTCCGTGGCCAGTGCCAGCAGGCTGGGGTTTGTGACCGGTCCAGCCCCCCTGCAGGGACTGGGGCAGTCAACGCCCCAATGACCCATCTTGGAACACTTTGGACACGGGCGCTTAGGGGGCCTGGGATCCGGGCAGTCTCTAGCCCAGTGTCCATCTTTCCCGCACCTAAAGCAAGGCCCTGGGGGTTCCTCCTGTGTGCACTTATGTACCCCTTTTCTTGAGGCCTGAGCATCAGGGCTCCTAAAGGCCTGGGCTAACATTTGGAACTTTGACCGCACAGCCTTTTCATACTTCTGAAACCTGCGACGTTCGGCATCTTCCTCACGGTTATGATAGACTTTAAAAGCCATGGCCAAAATCTCGGTCTGGGGGGTTGCGGGGCCCTGCTCCAATTTCCTTAATTTAGCCCATATGTCGGGATAACTTTGGGACAGGAAATATGTCATAAGGACTTGACGGCCCCCCTGGGACTCGGGATCTAAATTTGTGTACCTCTGAAGGGCCTTTGTGAGCCAATCTAAAAATTCAGAGGAGGTTTCTTCTCTTTTTTGAATAATCTCTTGCAGCTTATCAAAATTAACAGTTTCTGAGCTGCACGTTTAAGACCACCTACTATGCACACTAAAAACTGATCCCTCAAGACCATGTCCCCTGGGGCATTGTAATCCCAGTTTGGGTCCCTATCTGGAACAGCCTCAGGACCAAAGGGGAAATTTGGATTTACTCTGTGAGTCTCATCTGCATATGCTCTTGCTTGCTCCCAGACTCGTCTACGCTCTTCAGGAAGTAAAGTATTTGACAAAATAAAGTATGCGTCATGAAATGTGAGGCTGTATGCTTGGGTGACCCATTGGAATTCTTTTATATAAGTTGTAGGGTCTGTTGTAAATGAACCCAATCTCTTTTCTATTTGGGAAAGGTCTGACATGGAAAATGGGACATGGACCCTCACAACCCCTTCTGCCCCAGCTACCTCCCTTAACGGCGCGATTATCTGAGCTGACTGCTTTTTCAAGCAAGTCAAGGGAGGACTGAACGCAGGAGGTGGCAGAGTATCACGCGAGTCTGGGAGGGACACTGCGGGAACTGCTGGGGAGCCAGGAGAAACTCCGCGGAAGACGCTGGGGAAGAAGCGCGGACTGTGCAACTCTCTCCCTGCGCCGCTGCCAGAGCCATTGGGGAAGAAATTGGGGAGGGGGCCAAAGCCTGAGGCGGCGCATCTGGTAAAGAACGCGTCGCAGAATCCGCGGAAGTGGGGGCTGAAGTTTGAAGCGGTGCATCTAGCAAAACCCGCATGGCCAAAGACGGCGGGGAAGCCGTGGCAGGAAATGACGCAGAACCAAGCGGCGGAACCTGAGTGGGCGGGGATAATAGTGGAAGGGGCCCAGAACTAGGAAAAGGAAGTTGAGTGGGCTGGGGTAATGGCGGAAGAGGCGCGGAACTAGGAATGGGAAGTTGAGTGGGCGGGGGATAGTGGCGGTGAAGGCACAGGAAATGACGTGGAAAGAAAAGGAGGGTCTACAGAGGAGGACTCGGATGGAACTGAAGGAAGGGGAGGGTCGGAGGATGAAGCAAAAGGAAGAGGAGGGTCTAAGCATGAAATTGTGGCAACTTCGGAATTGAGAGCCTGAACTGGGTGAGGGGTCGGAGGTGATCTAGACTGCCGGTACGGGGGAGGTGGAGCCTCTAGTCCTGGGTCGAAATCAAGGTCAATCAAAGATGGAGGGGAATCACTAGGTCTGCATGCTAGCAAAACGGTCTCAGGACTGCACCCTGCACCGAGTGCACAAGGAAGGATTTGAACGGAGAAGGGAAAAGGCATCCACGTAAGGCAAATCTGTCCATCTTTTCGACTGTTGGCAAAAGATGGAAAGTTCCCGTAAAACCCGGGATCTAGGGATCCTGAATCTGGCCACTGATTGGATAATGGGTAAGAAGGCCAAATTTCTGTACATAAGTTTATTAATTTCTTTTTTTTAATCCGGGGCTTTAAGCCCAAATGTGCCCGATTTTTTAGGAGACAATTAAGAGGAGAATCAGCTGGAGTTGATAGGAAAGTTCCCATATTTCCCGTTAACGGGGAAAGGCTGATACAGTATTTTGAAAGGCGTCTTTAGAGTGAGATCCAAGTCCGCTTGCCCAGTCATCACCGGGTCAAGCTAACATGGGACACCGTGAGAAATCGTTTTCCGTCCCGGACGGGAAGTATTTTCTCAAGATGCTGGAGGACCGTGAGCCACCTGGCGAGGGTTTTCATGTTTCCTGTCCCGGACGGGGAAAAAAAAGCTCAAGTCTGGAGTGTGAAGAGGAACTTCTGTAGCCACTCCCAGCCGAAAGCCCTAATCTTACAGCTGAAAACTTTAGAGCAGGCAGATAAAGGTGAGCGGGCAGATAAAGGTGGGAGAGGGGGAGTTCCCGGGGTCCACCATCGCCTTTAAGACTCGGATGGGGTGCTTTCCCCCCTGCACAGGTCACGGGCGAGATTGCCTGAAAATCGACGGTCAATTCTCACCACATAGTGACCAGACAGGTTTAGGAACTCGGGGTGGAAGGGGGGCTTACTGAAATCCAGCGATGCCGTAGAGGAAAAGATGAACAGATGAATGAAGGCGGGTTAGATGCGCTTCTCCGTCCCGGGTTTCGGCACCAAAATGAAGGATAGATGAACACACGCTGAAACCGCCATATAGGAAAAGGGAGGGGGTTTATTGATTCACCAAAAGAAACACGTGGAGGGGATGGGGTGAACCGCGAAGGAAACAAATGGGGAGGGGGAGGAAAAGAAAGGAAAAATGGGGGGACGGACGGGAACAGGGGCAAGCACGAACAGAGAGCGATTTCAGTCCCGGGGCTGGCTTAAATAGAGTGGGGGTCAGAAAGCCCCCCCTGGAGTGAGTCCTTGCCCTATAGGCTAACAGAGGTCAGGAGGTAGTGGCCAGGGCACCTGCTGGCCAGGTTTGCTGGTCAATGCTGAGGATCTTGGGAAGTGTAGTTTTTCACAAAGTATCTGGGGAGGTGTGGCCTTCTGCCTGGGAGGCACAGCCTCCTGCCTGGAATCCAACATGCTTGATTTTTTTAAATTTAGAAGTGAGAATGATGGTTGCCTCTATGGGAGATAATGGCAAGAAAGAAGCACTAATGGTAGGGGGTACAAAAGGACAGTCAGTGTAGGTAATGAATGATTGGGTCATTGTTAAGTGTGTTTAAGTGTTTCAAAGGAAATAAAGTTGCTAATACTTCCAGATCACTTTTCCCTCCTCCAGTTGTTGCCAAGATTATGTTTCTCCAGGGAATTGTTCCTACTTGCAAGGAGTTATATTAATGAGTAGCCCCTGGGTGATTCCCCTCCAGCCTGTATCCCTGTGTGACTTCTTTCTAGCTCTTGGATCACTCTACCTTTTGGGTCACATAAGCAGGATGGGAGGAGGAGGAGGAGGCATGATAACAAAGAAATATAAACTCTATAAAAGGGGACAAGAAATCTAAAATGTATAAAATCTATGCATCTAAAATCTATACATCCCCCAATCCCTCCGACATCAACTTGGACCCCTTCTCTTCAGAGAAGTCTTTTTTTCCTGTCTGTTTGATCCTTTAAATAAACCTTTTTACTCTTTCTTCAGCATTTCTTGGGTGTTCAGTCTTCAACACCAGGGAAACAGGACTTGAACTGGATTCTCAACACTGGTATCAATGGGACTTATTTCCTTATTTAGATAATGTGTGTAAAACTGTATACAGTTTGTGAAAATTGATAGATCTATATGACTATGATGATCATACTTTTAAGTGCTTAGGCTGTAAATGCATTTGTTTGACTAAAGAAAGCAACAAATACTAGGTGACCTAAAAAGCAGTTAGACACTCTACATCTCTTATGTAACCTGTAACTTTATAATTCCAAAGTTAAATAGGAATAGAAGATTAAAAATCAAACATATGCATGTAAATCTGAGACAAGAGACGTTGTAGAATTTAACATAAATCCTTATTTTAATTAATTCTATTGGATTCATGCCGCTAATTTTTAGTCTTCTCTAATTTTCAGTTTGATTGATTGAGGCCTGGAATTCCCTACAGTGCTAACAATTTTACCTTCTCATTAACAAGAATACTTAGCAAACAATAGAAGCAATTCACAGGGCTGTACAAGTACAAGTTGGGCTACGTAAATACAGATAAATGTAGACATATATTCAAATACAGGATTTTCTTACAAAAAAATTTAATGAATAATTTCTCTGCAAACATTAGTTAGCTTTTGTTCTTTTGCCTACTTCATCTTACTTTGTATTTCTTAGAAAAAATATTTAGAAATAATAAATGGATGATTTTTGTCAATTTAACTAAAAGGTGACAAAATAAAATACCATTTTTTGAAAGCAAAACCAAGAGCCCACATCTTAGTAAAGTAATACAATAAAAGTTTATTTATTAGTCACATTATCTGCCCCTCATGTGTAAGCTCTGCCTCTGCATATGGTAGTCCCTTGAGGACATAGACTGATGGGTACTTCATCAACATTCACATCCTCATTGACTACTGAAGGTTCTCCATACATGGGATGCACATTACTCACTCCCATTTCATTGGCCAAAGCAAATACAATAGTTATATATAATCCAAAAAATGCAGAAAAGTGCCATCTTACCAGATATAAGAAAGAACCATAGTATCTGATGGAAGACAGATAACTATGAGAGGCAGAATGGTAGAAAATTCTGTAAGTCCCACCTCCGATATAATTTTGCTTTGATTACATGCAGAACCTGAGAACATGATGAAACATTATTCATACTTAAGATTGTTTTGTATAAAGTAAAGGTAAAGGGATTTTCATATATAATTAAGGTCCAAAATCTGTTGATTTTATGGTAATCAAAAGAAATTTGTATGGGTGGCCCTTACTTAATCTTGTAAATACACCTGAAAGAGAGACATCTTTCCTGAAAAGAAATGTTCTTTTGACCTTGAAGAAAAAAGCTTCCAGTTGCTCTACAACTGCAAGGAAATCAATTCCATCTACAACCAAATGAGCCTGGGATAGAACACCAAGTCTCAGATGAGAGTTCATCTCAAGCCAACTCCTTCATTACAACCTTGTGATACCCTGAATGAGGAACTCAGATAGGTCACTGCCAGACTCTGGCCTATGGAGACTCTAAGATAATAAACATGTATGGTTTGGTAATTTGTTACACATTATAGAAGCCCAATAAGGATAATATTCTCATATCAACCTTACAATCACTCTATAATTTAGATTATTTTATTATCTCTATAAACAAGGAAACTGAGTCATAGATGTCATAGAGAGGCTAGTACATGGTAGACTAGAGACTGATGCTACATTATATGTTCTCTCTTCTACTGTAAAATAACATAGTTCTCTAATAGTCTAGATAATTAGAACTTAGTATTAAAACTATTATGAAGAAAGAAAAACATTATTTTATTTTCTATGCTGAGAAATATGAAATCTGGAATGAAAATAGTATAATGCACAGTGAGAATAGAGAAATTTACAGTGATGAAACAGAACAGTTTGAATCTTCTGCTCTTTTTGTCTTTTTTTTTTTTTTTTTTTTTTTAATCTCCTGCTCTCAAAAACAGTGAACTAATTCATTAGTCTTATTGCCATTTTATATACTGGATCTGCAGTTCAACATATCTTCAGTTCTTATTCCTATGCAAATTATTACAAACTTCTGAAAGTGATATCCAGGAAAGACATTTATAAAGCTAAAGACTAAATTTTGAGAAATATAAATAAACCAGAAACAATGATCACATTAATCAATAATGCTGTCATATATGTATATTTATTTATAAAAGCTAAAAATTCTTTATTGAAGGCTATTTATTATATTAATATGCTCTGTAAACATGTTGAACATGTCTGTTCATATATGATCACATACAATATCATTTATTGACAAGAAAGATTTTATTAAATCATATCTGCTTCATTTAAACAAAATGATTTCAGAAAAAAATGAATTTCTAAACACTACCTAATTTAATGAGTTTGATACACATGCATGGTATGCCTGTGTATCTCAGGAAATAAATCCATTTGGAAAACAATATTTATCACTACTTGGCTCATTGAAGATAATCAACAATGAGAAAAATCAAAATTTAAAAGCAGGTTTTCATAAAAAGAGTTGGAAAGAAATTATTTTATTATATAGAGTTTTCCCTCCATATTATGCCATATTTATAAAGTTTCTAGTAATTTTTCCTTGTTGTTTTTTAAATGTCTTGTTTCTTATTATATATGAAATACTATATGGCTTGAAAATATCTTTAAAAATTACACTGAAAAATGATTCACATGGTATATTCTCAAGGCTAATGGTACTAAATGCATTTAAATTTGTTCTTGCATATTGGGGGTCAAAGTAGCCCTAATTATTCTTTGAGAAAAAAATGAGTACAAAATGTTCTTCAAATGCAAGTCTTTGAAAATGCCCTGAGTTTGACAGTCATAATTTGAAACACTCACTTTAATTTTTGTAGGAATATCTGGATTAAATAATATTTATAAAATAAAGAAGACATTAAAATATTATAGAGGGTGTTTTAGTTTTCATAAATAATATCTATGGAAAGGCTGAATAATGTTCAAAGCATAGACAAATTGGGGATGTTATTTATTTTTCCATATAAATTTGTATTAAGTTCAAATATTTTTTAAATAATGAAGGAAATGTTTTGAGTTATATAATTACTTCCAATTCATACTTCTCCTTATTTTGGACTTTACTTCTAGCATTAATTTCAGCCTACTATAGTTAAGGAAGGATGCAAAATTATTTAGGAATCTTGCATTGGTTTAAACAAACCTGTCAATTCAGAAATGTACAATCTTTCTTTATTTGTTCTTGATGGAAATATCTTAAATAAAATCTACTTGGCATCTGAAAAGTGTTATTCTTCCCTCAAACTCCACACCTATCAATTTTGAGTCCCATCACTTGCACAGTATTTGAACTCCTGAAACTTAAAGAATATCTGTTTTAATCAGCTTTTTCACTGCTGTGACCAAAAGACCTGACAAGAACAATTAGTGGAGAAAAGTTGATTTTGGGGCTCTAGGTTTCAGAAGTCTCAATCCATGGATGGCTAATTCCATTTCTCAGGGCCTGAGGTGAGGCATAACATCATGTGTGTGGTGGAGGAAAGCAGTTGAATAATGGCATCAGGAAGCAGAGAGAGATAGCTCTCCTCACCACAAAAAAATGCAAATCCCAAAAGCATGCCCTGAAAGACCCACCTCCTCCAGCTACCTCCTACATGCTTCCATTTACCACTCAGTTAATCTTTATCAGGGGATAATACACTGATTGGGTTAAGGCTTTCATAACCCAATCATTTCACCACTGATAGTTCTTGTATTGTCTCACACATGAGCTTTTGGGGGACACTTCATATCTAAATCATCACAATAACTTATTGTACACCTCATTATCAATTGTTTGCCCCCAAAATTAACATAGGATATTCACATTTTGCATCATCTGGAAACTTCTGAAATACTTTCTTCCATCTTGTTTCAATCTTCTCAAATTTATTGATTAACATGTTACTCTCAATCCCTGATTCTATCACTGATTTGTGTATTTATGTACATTGACATTGTTTCTAGACTAAATTAAAATATACTCCTCTCTGAATATCCTTTAAAAGTTCTAAAAAAAGTAACTTACATTTAGTCAGATAATGGAATCAATTATGATTAAATATTTATGCTTTCCTTTAAGGGGGATTTTGAGTAATTGAATATAAACCAAATTTTTATTTGGCTGAATCAAGACAGAAACCTGCCGGGACTGCTGTGTTATTAATGGGGCTGAGGTCTAAAGCTACCCCCCTTTTTGGGCCCTAAAAGGGGGTTCTTTCTGCCAGCAGAAAGAACGTAGCTTACCTGATGAAGATAGGCTTAGCGGGCAAAAATCGCCGGGCGTCTCACCCCGCCTGATTGACGGATACCACGCCACACCTGGGGAGTTTTGTAGAAAGCAAGAGCCAAAACTCAAATTTATTAAGCAATGAACTGCACTTAAATAGGCCCAGAAATAACCAATCCTCGACCTGCAGGGCGGTTCGACTCTCATGATACGTCATAGCCACACCCCCTTGCTTAGCCCTGGTCCTCTAAAGGGCGTGGTAAGCAACCAGAGCTCATCCCCTTGGCAGACACCGTCCAGAAAGTCCCAACAATTCCCTTTTTCGTTTTTTTCAAAATGGGAACTCTCCATTTTATATTTCAAAAATGGGATGTCCCATCTTGTATTTATTAGGGTGTCCAACTCATTTGAGAGTGTGCCTGACTAGGTTGATTTTTCCTCTCTGGGAAAAATCTTACCCGTCATTGGCTACCACCCTAGCACTTTAGGTGGACATACCCAGGGCCAGCAAGTGGCCAAGGGGAGGACACAGGACAGGACAGTCACATTTGGGAAGGCCTGACTGGATGGCAAACCTCTGCATCTTGTTAAGGACCGTGGCCAAGCCTGTAGGGCTTTAGCTCAGCATGACAGCAGACCACCTAGCTGTATCAATCTGGTTAGTTATATAGGGCCAAAAAGTGAACACAAAGACAATGACAATCAGGGATTTCACCAAAGGGAGAAAGTCCACCCATTTAGCAGGGATTTCACCAAAGGGAGAAAGTCCATCCATTCAGCTTAGTCTAAAGGAAGCCTTTTGGCATAAAGTCCGGACAATTGTCAAAGGAATGGCATTCTTCTTTCAGAGTCCAAAGGAAGTCGTCTAGCATAAAGTCCAGATAATTGTCATAGGAATGGCACAGTCCCTCTTCTCTCTTCGCAGAGGGTTGAGATACTGACAAAGAAGGAGTCCAAGATAGTGTTTTTGATTAATTTTGGAATGGACGTGATGAGAAGTTTAATCACAACAGGACAGGAGATTTGTCACGGTGTTTTCATTTCTGTGGAAAAAGAAAGGATCACTCCTCAAGAGCTTGTGCTCCTGGGTAGTCATTTTGGTCAGATTGGCAGTATTTGAGATCTCTGGCAGGCACCCATATAGGGTTTTGTTCTCCCATTGGGAAGACACATCCAAAACCTCTGCCAGCACTTATTAACGGATTGGGACCTCACCAGAATTCAGTTAATGGGTCTTTCCATCGGACCTCAACTTTTACATAAGGCATTTGGTTAGACCAGTGTCTTTGAAACACAGACAGAGGCTGCTGTTTGGAAAAATTTAAAATATTTAAAGTAAGCATAGCTGTTTTTAACTGGTCATGGGGGTTGCTTCCCCCATTTTGTTTTATTAATTGGTTCTTTAGTGTTTTATTATGTCTCTCTATGATGGCTTGTCCTTTTGGGTTATATGGGATCCCTGTGGTATGCTTAATATGCCAAGTTTGGAAGAACTTTTGTAATGATTTGCTTACAAAACAGGGTCCATTATCGGTTTTAACCTGCTTTGGCAATCCAAGAATAGCAAAGCATTGTAAAAAGTGACTTTCAGCATGTTTAGCCCTTTCTCCAGAGTGTGCCGTGGCCCAACAAGCTTGTGAATAAGTATCTATGGACATAAATATATATTTTAATTTTCCAAATGGTGCATAATGGGTTACATCAGTCTGCCAGACAGCGTTGGGCCGTAGACCTCTGGGATTTACCCCAGGGGACTGGAGAGGTGGGACCTGTAAGAAGGGCAAACAGGACTTACATGTCCTTACAATCTTTTTTAAATCTTTTATAGGAACTAAAGGAAATTTATGATGTAGTCCTCTCCAATTTAAATGAGTAAGGTCGTGAAGACCTTGGGCTAACTGAAGGTCTTGTTGATATGGGACTGTAACTGTTAATACACCTGTGGTGGCCAAACGGTCAGTGGCCTGATTTTTCTCAGAGAGGGGCCCAGATAAGCCTTGATGTCCCCTAAGATGTTGGAGGAAAACAGGTTCATTACGCCCCTTTAACAGGGATCGAACCTGAATCATCAGAGGGGTTATAGGATTATTATCTATCTTTATATATGAGGCATTTAGAGTAGGTAATAGGTTAATTACATATAAACTATCTGAGAAAAGATTCATAGGCTCTTGGACATGGGTCAAGGCTAATGCAACAGCATATAATTCTTTAAATTGAGCAGAACCAGTAACTGCTTCAAAGTATTGTGTCCTTTGGCCTGAGGATGGGTGAAATATTACAACTGCTGACTCTTCTTTTCCTCCATTTGTGAAGACATTTACTGCCTTGGGGAGTGGCTTGATGGAAAAAAGGTATGGGGGGAGTCCACTCCAGTTTGGGAAAAGAAGAGGTCCATTTGGCTGACCCGTAATGACAGTCAACTTTTCCTAGAAATCCTTCTAAAGCATAGGAGACTCTAGGGTTGTTTCTCTGTATCCACTCAAAGTCTGACAAATGGTAAGGAATTGTTAAAATATCTGGGTCTTTTCCATAATGCCTCAATGATGTATCTCTCCCTTTTATTATGAGATCTGCTAATTGATCTAATTGGGAATAAACTCAAGGTGCTCCTCACACAGAGGAGTGTATTCACTGTAAGGGGTTACCCATCTGGGTGAGAACAGCTGTAAGGAGCTTAGCACCTGAGAAAATCCACAGATATAGAGGTTGCTTTGGTTGGTATCGAGCCAATTGGGCTGAATTGAGGGCATCTTGGACTTTTTTGTAATATTGACAGATGACCTTCTTCTAGTATAATCATATCAGAGGGGGATTTTTCCCGTAGCAATTCAAAGAGAGGTAATAAATCTTCAGAAGAGATATGAAGCCATGTTTAGCTCTCCTAATAGCTTTTGTAACTCTGCCAAGGAATAAGATTTTTGAATGACTAGTTGAGGTTTGAGAGGACAAACCGAGTCTAGGCTAAGTTTTGTCCCCAATATTTTGAAGGGAGGAATAGTTTGGACCTTGTCATTGGATATGTGTAATCCTCCTTTTTCTAAGAGCTCTCAAAGGGTCAGGTAAGCTGAGCCCAGTTGCTGGACATCAGCAACTCCCAGGATGATGTCATCCATATAAACATATAGGGTGAGCTGTGATTTTTTCATTAATGGTGACAGAAGACATGAAACATAATATTGACAAAAAGCTGGGCTGTTAGTCATACCTTGAGGGAGAACTATCCATTCATATCACTCATCTGGCTTCTGAAAGTTATCTGAGGGGATAGAGAATGCAAACTTTTCATAATCATCTGGATGAAGAGGTATTGAAAAATAACAATCTTTAATATCAATAACAATTAAGGTTAAATCTCTTGAGATAGAAGGGATCCAGGGGAGGCCACGCAGAGGTGTGCCAACAATGAACATCCTATCATTAATTTTTCGGAGGTCTTGTAACATCCTCCATTTCCCTGTGGCCTTTTGTATAACAAAAACAGGACTGTTCCATGGGCTAAGAGAAGGTCTAATGTGTCCTAGGGCTAACTATTCTTGGACAATTGCCCTCAAATGGTTTAGTTTTTCAGTAGGAAGGGGCCACTGCTCGACCCAGATTGGGGGGCCATCTCGCCATTGAATGGCAGGAACTTGGGGAGCAGTGGCCCTTAGGATTGGGGGTGAGACCCTATTTGATGATTGGAAGTTTTTCTCCCCATATCTTTAGTTAATATATCATTTTGAAGCTCTCTATGGGTTGTAGTAATGTAAGCTTCAGTTTCTCCTAAGATGTCTTGGACTAATAAATTAGAGGTTAATCCAAGGGCCACAAGGGGACGAACTTCCCCTTGATTTCCATCTATGTCTCTCCATCTAAGCCAATCTCTAGTTTCCTCTGAATGAGTGTTTCCACCTACTCCGAGTAACTGGAGCCCTGGAATTAATTCCCATTTGGGTGGAATCTCTTCTTTCCTTAGTATAGTACGATCTGTTCCAGTATCAATTAGGCAACAAAATTTCTTTCCTGATATATAAATATCCATCTTTGGTCTAATCCCTGGAACAATAGGAGCTGTCCAATGGACTTTAGGGGGACTGTGAGCAGGGGAATCACCTTGGTGTAACGGGGCTGGAGGATGCCCCTTTAGGAGTTTAAAGGTTTCCCCTGAATATCAAATTTAGATCTGCAATCTTTTCTCCAATGATACCCTCTTTTACACCTAGGACAAAGTGTTCTAGGGGCAGCTGGACTTTGAGTCTGGCCAGGGGAGCATTCTGGAGGCCGACCAGGGCCATTGGGGCAGTCTTTTTTAAAATGGCCCTGTGTCCACACTTAAAACAGGTCCCTTTTCCATTTAAAACTGTTGCTAATACCTCAGTATGGGCATTAAGGGCAGTGGTTAATATTTGAGATTGGTGAGTTGTTGAACCCACATCTTTGGTGGACAATAATCCATCTCCCCATAGATCTATCCTTTAACCCAGCACAGGCCAGCTTGTGATCTGTGGTCATCCCTTCCCAAACTAGCATTTTTTACAAATTGGTCCCTCATTGTACCAGGTGGAAGTTTCCTTTGAAGGCTTTTTTCCACTCTCTCAATAAATGTGGCCAGATCCTCATTAGCTTTTTGAGTGATTCCAGCTATAGGAGGCTCTGTAGGGCCTTCCTATAGTTTTTTCCATGCTGCCAGCCCTAAAGCTCGCACCTGCTCTTGGTAAGGGGCTGGTATTGCTGCCTGTTGAATGCCTGTGGCATATTGGTCACTAATTCCTGCCAGCTTTCCAAAGGTTATTGGTATGGGAGGATTCGCAGCTTGGTTCCTCTCAGCCTGCATATGGCATTCATCAGAAAATTATGCACACCATTTAAGAAATAAAGGTCCCAGAAGCACGGCTTTGGCTAGATCGTTCTAATCTTTAGTCGTGTAGGCGTGATGGGCTAGGCTTGATAAAATACATTCTGCCCATGGCGAGTTGGGACCATCTTCCGACACAGTTTTTTTAATTCTTTTAATTCTTGAGTCTCCCAGGGGTACCAAATCTGCGGCCTGTTTCCTCCCGGATTTAAATTAACTGGGAACGCCATTACTGGTGAAAGCCCACCAGGGGGCGCTAGCAGCTGTTGTGAAACTGGCGCCTCTTGGTAAAGTGGTGGGGCAGAAGGCCCGGAAGGGGCGGGCTCATAAAATGGCGGATCCCACTCACAGGGTGGTGAGCCATGTGGCCGATGGCCTTTGTCCTCAGGGAATTTGTTAAAGCTCTCTAAGGGAGGGGCTGTAATTTCTTGATTGTTAGTTTTTCCTAATTCCCTGGAGTGGGATTTCTCTACTTCTAGGGAGTGGTTAGGCTTCTCCAAATCCGCGAACCGGGAGGGACTGTTTAATTCTCCGGACCGGGAAAAACTAGATTCAGATATTTTATTTTCCCGCAGGGCCTGCTCCGTTACCTCAATTCGTATGATTTGAAGTGCCTGATCTGTGGCCTCTGCAGATTCTTTTGCTGTTTGCATGAGAGAGCATGTTTTTAGGGCGGATAAAGCTGGATAGACCCCGGAGGTGGAACTTCCCGTTGTTCATTTTCTCTCTCTCTTAAAATTTGTTCCGCTTGGTGCCACGTTTGCCACGAATTAAAATCAGCCTTTGGGAGCCAGGGAGCCGCCCGTATTAATGAACTCCAAATTTTTTCAGCTTGAGCATCAGAAATTTGGAGACCTTGCTTTCTTAAAATACATCACCATGCCTCGAGGGCTGGGTCCTGTGATTTCTTAAATATTAATGCTTGCCCCATATTAGAGGATACTTTTGCCAGAGAGACGCTGCATCTCTAACCGTGCTAAGCCTACCGATAATTTTTGTGCCCCACACTTGGGCACCAACCTGCCGGGACTGCTGTGTTATTAATGGGGCCAAGGTCTAAAGCTACCCCCCTTTTTGTGCCCTAAAAGGGGTTTCTTTCTGCTAGCAGAAAGAATGTAGCTTACCTGTCGAAGATAGGCTTAGCAGGCAAAAATCGCCAGGCGTCTCACCCTGCCTGATTGATGGATACCACGCCACACCCGGGGAGTTTTGTAGAAAGCAAGAGCCAAAACTCAAATTTATTAAGCAATTAACTGCACTTAAATAGGCCCAGAAATAACCAATCCTCGACCTTCAGGGCTGTTTGGACTCTCATGATATGTCATAGCCACACCCCCTTGCTTAGCCCTGGTCCTCTAAAGGGTGTGGTAAGCAACCAGAGCTCATCCCCTTGGCAGACAGTGTCCAGAAAGTCCCAACAGAAAACTTTTGTCTACGTAACTCTGTTGATGATGGCCTTTCACATCAAATATAAACTCCAAACATTCATTTTCCTAGAGCATGATATTTTTTTCTGTTTATTTATTTAATCCTACTTATTAGTATAAACCAGTACAAACATTTTATACTTTGTTGGAATTCTCTTTTCCTGCATTCAACACAGATACCAGACTCTGTGTTTTGTTCTACATGATATTAAATTTTGGAGGAACTCCTATTATTTTTATTATACAACTTCTGCCCACTATTCTAAGTACTGCTCAGTTTTTACATTGCCCACAAATTCAAAATTTATTGTTCCTAACATTTTGCACTAATAGATATTGCTACATCAATAATATAAATTATTTTCTAACATTATGACATCACTTATTTCATATCTCTAACAAAATATAGAATTTCTAAGTTTAGAAAGATATTCTATTACTTGTCTTTTTGTTTTCCTTCTCCATTACTTTATACTATGTAGATTCCCAGTAAAATGGATACAATGATAATCTTATAGAGTCAGATTCCATGCATATTACTCTAAAATATTAAATAAAATTTCTAGCACTTAAGTGTGCACTAAATGTTACATAATTTAAAGGTTAATTAATGCTCCTGGTTTTATATTGCCAAAACTACTCATAATGTTTCCTGAAATACAATAACTTTGCAGGTTTAATTTCATATATTTAACTAATCAGGAGTATATTTTTCAAGAATGTATATAATATGGTCCTACTATGTAGAGAAAGTAAAGTAATGTTGTTGCAATTAAAGTTGAAAAAGGCAAAGGGTGAAAGAATGCTTTAGTAAAAATGTACATTAACTTATATAACATTTGGTCACTTCATCCTTTAGTGTTCATGTATACCATTTCAACTGGGAATGTGTGACATAAATGTTTAAAAAGTTTTAAGATTAAGTGTAGAAAATCATTATAAATTCTAAAAATAGTCCTTAAAATGCTGATCAAATTTTTCCCCCTTATAATTACATGGTTATTCTATTTGTAACTCTGAAAAGTCCAATATGACTTTTAAACTATAGTGGTGGCAGTGGTGGTGGTAGTGCATTTGTATGGGGGTGTGTGTGTGGTATACATTTGTCTGAGTATACAGGTATGGATATACATTTCTATGGGTGTGTGTGGTGATAGTACATTTGTATGGGAAGTTGTTCATCTGACATGAAAAAACAAACAAACAAAACCATATTAATTAATGTCTACCCTGTTTTACTAAAAGTTGAACCTCTATATTGTGGGTCAACATTATTGGACTAAAAGTTACAAGCTCAGGAATTTTACCACAAAAAAGTTATATTTCTCTGAAGGTAAAATGTTTTACCTTTCTCAAGCCACCAGTAGATATTTGTTGGTCAATAATGAATCATACTATCAAATATGAGATAAACAGAATCTTGTTACTTCTAGGTAGCCCTGGTCTGTTTCCGTGATTCAGAGTTGATTTGAATATTTAACTTCCTTTTGGAAAAATCATAATCAAATTACCAGAAGCTTTTTTAATTGTGCCAAGTCTAATAAAGTAATGATATTTATTTAGAGAAAGAACTGGATGAATGAATGTGATATAAATAATCTGGTCAAAATAACATTGTGGTCCTGTTCCATGTTACCTTCCTTTAAGGCATCTGGTACTATTTCATGTGTCAGAACAGTTCACCAGATGAGCTGGGCCTGTTTTATTTATGAGACTGTTATGTTCTCATGGAACCCTTTTTATGGAAAATAGCATCATTGATTTAATAAGAAGGACACTGTTAGAGAAGATGTAACATTCTGCTATTTCCTTTCCAACAAACAACAAACAGGATTTCCAAGACAAAATTGCTAGAGTTGATGTTTTCCATCTGGTGGAGGTCAAGAAAAATGGCAATGGACATATTACCAAAAAAGCTAAAGTTTGTATCCCGCTTCAGATGAGAAAGTTTTCTTTAAACATCTTCTTATAGAGGTTGGAAAAAGACCTAGATTTTGCATTTATTTAAACTTCTCTTTAAAAATTTTTCAAGGAATGTTTGAAAAACATTGAATGCAAGATTGTGCTTACCACTAAAAAAATTTTAGATGAGATTAAAAAGTTTAGGATTATCCTTTAATTGTATTGTTCTTCTTTTGTCCTTTATAACTTCACATGTGTAATTTTAATTATTCCAATATAGTAATTAAAATAAATGTTAAATATAAAAATTCTATAACCACACTAAAGTCAAATCCTACATGCACCACTTTCTGTTTGACCTTAGATTCATGACTCAATTTTTGCCTTCTTGAGTTTTGTCATCGAGAACTAGAAGCTGTAATGATTGAATGAATTAATTCATATATAAAACTTTCCCAGTGATTAATATGTACTTAAAGATATATAGCTGCCTTTACTGTTATTATTAAAATTATTTCATCACAATACCAATTGACAGGGTAAATATTTTTGTTTTTTATTTTCTGGAAATTTAACTCTCCCCTTCATATGAAAAATAAGTAATCCAGGTAAAGGCTATAGACATTTTGTATTTTATAATCTTTCTGATTATTTATTTTGAAGGCTTAAGATTGCAGAATTAGGGTAACAAGACTGAATTCAAGATTTTTTTGCCCTAGCATTTCAAGTACAAATATGAATTAATAATATTATTTTGATCTCAGGTTCTCATACTTTTTCTCTAGTGTTACAAATAAGCTTCAAGCAAATTGTGAGTAGTTAAAGATGAGTCTTTATAATGATGTATGCTAAGCTAAATGCAATTACCAGCATTCACTTTGAGTGAATGTGATTTGTCTAGAATAGGACATGGATTTCTCCCTTACTATAAGTTACTTCAATACTATGTATTGCAGATTCAGATTGACTGACTAGTCAACTGGAATCCTTAGAACTTCTGTATATGAACTGATATGATTGCCAACAGTTTTTCATTCTACTCTTTTCTTTACTCTGCAAAACAATTGTATATATGTATTATTATTTATGTTAACTTGCATCTCTCAGTTTTGGCATTCTTTTCTCCTAAAGTATTATTTTGATTCTGAATAATGTTATTTAAGATCTGACATTTGTGGAGCATATAAGAACAATCACAAAGTAGCTCAATATTCTACCAAAGATGGCCCGCTTATCTTAAATTTAGGTAGGTGTATATTTAACTGCCTTCTTGACATCTCTATCTAGACATGCCTTAGATGCTCTGAGTATATATGTCCAATCATTTACTTGTCAATGCTTTTACTTCATTTCAACTACCTCCAGTTTTTTCAAGTCATTAAATTTCAAATTGAAACCTGAATTTCTCTTGCCAAATAAATCTTTATTCTGCCTACTTCTTGGAATTATCACCGTAACTATTCTAAACCAAGTAAGTTACACACATATTCTATCATCCAAATTCATAGTTGAAACTATAACCAGAATGATCTTTTAATGAGAAAAAATTCCTTTATATTACTCTCCTTCTTCATACCTCTCAAAACATGAGTTAAACTTATTATATAAGATGTTCTTGAAATAATAATCTGTCTCTCTTCTTGCTTATGCTGTTCACATAAGAGCTTTATTTAAATTCTATGAAGTTCTCCTTTGTCTTAGGTCTTTCAGACATGACTTTCCCCCTCCTCCTCTCCTACCTCCTCTTCTTTCTTTCTATTGCACACCAGGCATGGAGTTGGGCACATCAATGAATAAGCAAGCTCTTGTGAAGCTTACACTTTAATTCCAAAAGCTACAATAAAATGAAGTGGACAAATAAAAATGAGCATTTATCAAATATCCTTCTTCTACTACCTTTTTTGCCTTTTCTGAATAAGGTATACTGATATTCTATGTTAGAGCTTAAAGAGCTTAAATCTCTCTTTTTCATGGAAACTTGACTTGACCTTGCAAATTGTTACTCTCTTATCTTAGGTAGAAGAATAGTTATCATATTTTGTTTTTAATTATGTCATATTTGTCATGATTTGTTTAAGGCGTCTCCTTGCTAATAATCTGGTGCTCCAAAAAGGTGGGACCATAACTAGTTGTCTACTTCTATCTATATCTTTAGACCATTGTATGGTTCCTAGAAAAGAGAAGGCATCAATAGCTACTTACTGATTCATGACTGATTGATCTGTCTTAAATTAATTAAACAACCAAAAACACATACTTTGAAGTTTAACCAAATGTTACACTAATAAAATCAATGTGAAAACACAGGAGAACTCATTTGTTTATTTTAAATCCTTATCATCCTATATAGTGTGTGTGTGTGTGTGTGTGTGTGTGTGTGTGTGTGTGTGTATCATAGCATCACTTTGTACCTTACAAAGGTATGTAATTATGCTTATTAATATCCAGTAAACATGATTTTAAAAATTAAAAAATACTAATAATTTTTTTCCTTGGTGAAATGGAATTTATGTATCAAACTGTGTAAAATGTATGTGTGGAGTCATGAACAATCAAAGGTTTAAAGGAGAATTCAGGGAGATAAAAATATCTCAAATAAATATACCTAAAAATTAAAAATGAGACATTATATGTAGGACTACAAGTAATCATGAGAGATTCTATGAATAATTATACAGCAAATATATAACTAGAAGAAATTAATAAATTTCTAGAATCATACAATCTACCAAGAATGAATGTGAATAAATAGAAATTGTGAACAGATCAATATTAAGAAGAATACTGAAGCACTAATCAAATACTTCCATCAAAGAATATCCAATAAGTGAACATTTAAAGAACTAATGCCAACACTATTCAAACTCTTACCAGAATTGAAGGATAAGAAGTACTTCCAAATTCATCTTACAAGGCCAGAATGACCCCAGGGTCAAATGCCAATAAAAATATTGTAAGAAAAGAAAATTGTATGCCAATATTCCTCATGAATGTAGGTGCAATAATCCTTAAGAAAATACTGAAAAACTGAATTCAATACCACATTAAAAGGACTATATGTCATGGTTGAATAGGATTTACTCTGGGTTTGCAAGGGTGACTCAACTTATGCAAATTGATAAATGTAATAATTTATATTCACAGAAGGCTTCCTTCTATTGTACCTACTGAGGTGAACATCTCAATAGGTACAAAGAAAATTGTTGTCAAAATGTAAGATTATATTCATTATAAAAACTCCCAACAGATGAGGTATTAAAGGAATGTAGGTCCAAATATGACAAAAAATAATGAAGGCCAAATATGACAAGCCCACACCTAAACCCATACTTGGTGAAGAAAAGCTAAAAATCCTTTTTTCAAATGTTAGATCAAAATAAAAATGCCCTCTTCAGCTCTCAGAAATCTGTATCACAAGAGAACCAGTTAGAAAATAATGAAAGCAGAGAAGAAAAGAGATAAAGAATAACAATAAACATTTGTGGAAATGTTGCTTTTAAATATAAAATTTGACTTTTAATGCCCATTAATATTTAAGGTAAACATCCATTGTCACTAATTAGATGACATAATCTAGTGAGACCATTATTCTCATTTCAAAGATTTGGAAACTGAAGCTAAGAAGTAAATTCCTGAACGTCACATAATTAATGTTTGATAATCATTGGCTGATCATGATTTACTTAATGTGTTATTTTGATTACATCGAAAAGCTTAAAAAAAAAACTAGAAAGAAAAAAAAAATCTTCAAACTAGCCTCTTTCAAAATAAAAGACATCCAAATCAGAAAGGAGGATACAGAATTATCTCTGTTTGCATAAGACATTATCTTATGTAGAGAAAGCATTAAAGACTACAACAAAACTAATAAATTGTAGGACACAAAATCAACATAGAAATCAGTTTTGTTTCTATACACTAATAATTTTCTGAAAAAGAAATTTAAAAAATCCCATTGAAAGGCATCAAAAAGAATAAAATATGAATAAATTTACCCAAGGAGGTAGAAGATCTGCAAACTGAAAACTATTAGATATTGATGAAACAAATTGAAAATACAAATGAATAGAAAATATCTAATGTTCATAGATATTAAAAATTAATATCATTGAAATATCCACACTACATAAATTGGCCTATGGATTTAATTCAATCCATAAATCCTAAATTTCAATAACATTCTTCACAGAAATAGATAAAAATAATCCTAAAGCTTGGATGGAGCTACAAAAGACTCTGAACAGCAAAATCAAATCTTAAGAAAAAAATAAATCTGGGGATGCATCATACCAACTTGTTTAAATATAAAACAAGATTATGGTAATCAAAAGAGTCTGGTATTGGCATGAGAAAAGACATATAGGCCAATGAAACAGAATTGAAATTTGCAAATAATCCCCTGCGTATATGGTCAGTGAATATTTCAAAAAGTTGTCAAGAATATACAGTGAGGAAGTGATGAAAAAAAAAAAACTGCTAAAATACTCTGATTGGCTTCAAGAGAAAGTAGGAAAAGTTTGGAATCTGATTGTATTTCTAACCAGGCTACTTCATCATTTTGATCTGTCTAAACTTCTGTATTTTATTGAGAACTTTTTGTCCATTTCAAAAACCAAAGTTTCTCAAGGTTTTGATTTTAAGGAATAAATTTCATAATATAATGTCCTTGATATGGATTTAATTGAAAGAGCATACTTTCTTAAATATATGTCCTTGATGCTCTTAGGAAATGCAGTTTGAAAACTGAAAGACTTCTATTAGTATTTCTAGTTGATTTCCCTTTTGCCCATTGCTATTATGTATAATTTTATATAATGTCATTTTTAATAATTTCTCATCGCCTTGAGAGTGATTTCCTTAGCCCTTTTGTTCAAGTCTGTGCTGTCCTATTACTAATTTACCTATTCTCAATAGCCTTCTATCCATAAGTCTCTATTCTTATCTTTTGAATAACTGAGATGGAGCCATCCAGATCCCTCTTAGTCTGCTTGATTCATTTTCATCATTCCCACTGCTCCCTGACAGTTCCATTTTCAGATGTTTAATATTGTGCAGGGAACCCTCTGTTTTCCTAATTTTGTGTTACCATTTTGAAGAAACTTCCTCAATGGAAGAGTGACATGGTTATATGGAGAATTAAGGAGGACTTAGTGTCCTGGCCCAGGTTTGTCTACACTTCTCTTTTTGAATTTGCTTGCCTTTAAAGTAAGTACATTCTAATTGACTTGGCTTGAGACAGACTGTAGCCTTCTGTTTGTTACTACTGAGGCAAGGAAAGCCAAGATGGGGAAAAATAGCCACAGACTGGCTATTTCAGTAAAAGTATTAGAAAACACTTTGTCCTCAGGTCAAAACTCACCACCTCCACTTAGCTACACCAGTAGTAAAGTTGACATTTTGGTCAAGATATTTCTATGTTTATTTATTATTTTAGGAAAATAGGAGATGAATTGGATGTTCTAATTAAGTCTGATGTATACTGTACACTGATATATAATGTATCTCTCAACTGCATTCTAGAACTGGATGTATATAATACTTAATGGATTTGAGTGATAATTTGTAAGCAGTTTCATTTTTGCTCTAATTGTTTTCCCTCCTATGCCAATTTTGGTTATCTATCAATTATTGTCATAAAATTGTGATTTAACCCATGGTATCAGGTACCATACCTGCATAACTTTGACTTCTATTCCTTTTTACTGACTGTGTGAACTTGGACAGGTTTCATATTCTGTAGAATGTAGATACAAATAACACCCAAAAGTACCATTGTTTTGCTTATTAACTAAGAAAATACGGAAACAGTTTTTAACCATTATTCATTGGGTGCAAGTATAAAGAGTATTGTTTCTTTTTACCTTGACCCACATTAATTCTCTGAAGCCCACATAGCTAGTATCACTTGAAGATATAGAATAATCATGTAGCTATTAGAGCACATTTATATATTTTTATAAACCCTCATAAATCAGTAGATTTATGCCAAATATTTTTCAAGAGGATTGATATTAGAATAAGTCCTATGCAATAACTTTCCTAATAGTTAACATCCATCATAACTATAAATTTTCTTTCATATTAGGAAAACATCTCCCATAGAAAAGTATATAATACTTATTCAGCATATCATTTGGTCATCCATGTACTCATTAAACACATCACTTAACTTTAATTATTTGCCAGAAAATTTAAGAGATAAAGAGGCTTATATCTTATTCTCAAGATGTTTATGGTCAGAGGAGAGAAAAGAAAGTTTAAGGCAATGTCAAAAATGGTGTCAGTAAAGAAACAAAACTAAAGTACTATTGATTCTTAAGATAACTAGAAAACTAGCTTTAGCTGGAAAAAATTAAACAGTATCATGAAAGATACTCTAATTGTTTTAGACATTGAACATTCATGTGATTTATACAATCAAAAGCAAAGTTTGTGTAAGAATTTAAAATTAAGTCATAAATTTAATTTTACATTTGATTGCATTTTAAATAAATCATGTTATCATCTAACTAAATAGGAATTTCAGCATGTTAAGTTTAAAATTCAGCAACATTTTTCCATAATAAGAGTTGTCTTCATGAATCACTTAATCATTGTAGATTAAAATAATAATAACTACAAGAAAAATTAGAACATCATTTTGTGAGACGGCTGGAATAAGTAGAAAATGACATGAACATGTTTTGTTTCTTTGTTTGTTTTGCTTTTTAGATTTAGTTTTTGGTTTTTTGATACTGGGAATTGAACTTAGAGCATTTTACCTCTGAGATACATCCCCAGCTCTTTTAATTTTTTTTTTTTTTTTTTTTATTTTGAGCTAAGTTCTCACTAAGTTTCTTAGGATCTCACTAAGTTGATGAGGTTGGCCTTGAACTTGTGATCCTTGCCTCAGCCTCCCAAGTTGCTGGCATTTCAAGCAGGTGCCACCACACCCAACATAAACTTGTTTTGTTATAAATAGAAATATATTTCTTTCACTTAGTGTCTAAGATAAAACATGTTTTGACTTTGCATAATATAAATCATATTTATTAACTACAGTTATGTTAAATTAGTCATCATTTAAATTGTCCATATCCTGTTTTCTAAATTTAAAAATTTTTTTTTTGTTGTCACCTCTGAGCACATTTCTTGTTGTTGTTGACAGGAACAAGAAGTAGTTTGCAAGCCACACTAAAAGAGAGAACTGAAATTTCTGAAAAACAGTCACCAGAAAAGAAAAAGAAAAAAACATCTTGACATCTTTGAATTTCCTTTGCCATTTAAGGAGTACCATAGGTGAAAGCACAAATCTCTATTAGCTATTTAAGGAAATCACTTGTTTACAGAACATCTATAATTAGATAATAGATGCGTCAGTATGGAAAAGTCTTTTGAAGAAATTTTCATGAAACAGGAGCAAAGTCAAGTGATTTGAATCTCCAACATTTGAGGATTTAAAATGTGCCAAATATCATATAAAGTCACAGGCATTCTTGAACTATAGCCAATTTGCTGAATTGTTTTGAGATTTCAATCACTATTTTTCTTCTAAGTAGGAATAATAGAAGAGATTTCTGTTTGCCCTGAGCCAAGACATTATTGTAAACAGGTGTATACTCTCCTCTTGTGTGGAAAGCCTTCTTTAGATAGGAAACAGAAATGGATTCAGTATATGAAACATGTTGAAAAGAAGATCTAAATCAAAACTCTTCATCAGTGTTTCTACTTGTAAGACTCTTTGAAGTCTTAAGGACAACAGTTTGTAACCAATGAGTTTGGGATAAAGAGGGTGAGAAGTATTTCACTGGAATTTCGTTTTTCTCCGAGTTACCACTATTTAAAAGATTAAAGGCTTGTTTTGCTGCAAATTTCAAAGTCAAAACTAAAATAAAATAGATGTTTCCAATTAATAGATTGAAAATCAGAGTTTTTAGGAGGAGTATGATTTGTTTTACCAAAGTTAGACTTATCAAATTCATCTATATGTAGGTATTTGATAAAAGGTGAGTTTTTTTATTAAGAAAATATTTTCGATAATATGGAACACAATGTCTTCTGCTACCCAAAGACATACTCCCATGCCCCATCTTAGATGGAAGATTTCTTTCTAAATTTCTACAAATCTGAAAATGCTTTCCCAGTTTCCTTTACTACTAAGGCTATTTATGTAATTCAGACCTGGCCAATGGGATCTGAGAAGTGTTCTGGGAAATTTTCTTCCTTATTAAGGTGAATGAAATACATACATCTCTTCATTGCTTAATGTCTATACATGAAGCATGGAGTTGATTGAGTTTAATTAGTGACCATGAATGATGAGCTAGTATATGGGCTGAAGATGACACAAGGGACATTTTAAAAATTTTTTAGCTGGTTGCGGTGGTGGACACCTGTAATCACAGCAACTTGGGAGGCTGAGACAGGAGGACTGTGAGTTCAAAGTCAGCTTCAGCAATGGCAAGGCAATAAACAACTTGGTGAGACCTTGTCTCTAAATAAAATACAAAATAAGGCTAGGGGTGTATCTCAGTGGTTGACTGCCCCCAAGTTCAATCCCTGGTACCCACCAAAAATTTATTTTTTTTAAATCTGTTCTATTTAGTTATACATGACAGTAGAATGTGTTTTGACATACATACATGAAGTATAATTTCCTATTCTTGTGGTTGTACGTGATGTGGAGTTACAATGGTGGTATATTTATATATGAACATAGGAAAGTTATGTTCAATTCATTCTACTCTTTCCAATTCCATTCCCCTCCCTCTCTTCATTCTCCTTTGTCTAATACAATGAACTTCTGTTCTTCCCTCCCAGTGTGTATGTATTAGCATCTGTATATCAGAGAGACATTTGGCATTTGGCTTCTTGGTTTTGGCTTATTTCACATAGCATAATAGTCTCCAGTTCCATTCATTTACTAGCAAGTGTCATAATCTCATTCTTCTGCATGGCTAAGTAATATTCCATTGTGTATATATACCACATTTTTCTTTATCCATCCATCTGTTAAAGGATACACAGGTTGGTCCCACAGCTTAGAAATTGTGAAATAAGCTGCTATAAACATTGATGTGGCTGCAGCACTGTAGTATGATGATTTTATGTTGTTTGGGTATATACTGAAGAATGGGATAACTGGGTCAAATGGTGGGTCCATTCCAAATTTTATGAGGAAATTCCATGATGCTTTCCAGAGTGCTTGAACAAATTTGTCATCCCACTGGCAATATATGAATAAACCTTTTTCCCCACATTGTAGCCAAAGTATATAGTTACATGTATTCTGCAAAACTGCCATTCTGACTGGAGTGAGATGAAATCTCAGTGTAGATTTAAACTGTATTTCTCTAATTGTTGAACATTTTTTCATATATTTGTTGACTGATCAATCACAAGTGTCAGTTCAATTTGTTTCTTCATTTATTGATTGGATTTTTTTTTCATGTTAAGTTTTTTGAATTCTTTATATATGCTGGAGATTAATTCTTTATCTGAGGTGCAGGTGGCAAAGATGTTCCCCCATTCTGTAGGTTCACACTTCACATTGCTGTGAAGAAGTTTTTTGGTGCTGCTAGTAGTCTTGTTGAGGAATTCAGTTCCTAAGATTACAGGATGGATCTTTGGGCTTATATTTTCTTCTAGTAGATACAGGGTCTCAGTTCTGTTGCCTATGTCCTTAATCTGCTTTGAGTCGAGTTGTGTGTGGGGTGAGAAATAGGGATTTAATTTTATTTTGCTACATATGGATTTCCAGTGTCCCCAGCACCATTTGTTGAAGAGGCTATCTTTTCATCAGTGTATGATTACGGTGCCTTTGTCCATCATGAGATCATTGTATTTATGTGGGTTTGTGTCTGTGTCTTCTATTCTGTATCATTTGTCTTCATGTCTATTTTGATGCCAATACCACAACATTTTTGTTACTATAGCTGTGTAGTGTAATTTAAGTTCTGGTATTGTAATGCCTCCTGCTTCATTTTTCTCATGGGGGACTTTTTTTCCTGATGTGTGTTTGTCTATTTTTGGTATCATGGTGATACTAGTTTCATAGAATGCAAATGGAAGGTTTCTCTCCTTTTCTACTTAATGGAATAGTTCGAGGAATGTTAGTGTTATTTCTTCTTTGAAGGTCTGATAGAACTTGGCTGAGAATCCATCTGGTCCTGAGCTTTTCTTTGTTGGTAGATATTTGATGGAGGCTTATTTTTATTGCTTGAAATGGATCTGTTTAAATATTCTATGTCCTCCTGTTTCAATTTGGGTAGGTCATATGTCTCTAGAAATTTTTTGATGTCTTCAAGATTTTCTAATTTATTTAAAAATAAATTTTTAAAATAGTTTCTTTCCATCATGATATTTGTTTTTCATCATGAATTGTATTAATTTGAGTTTTCTTTCTTTTTCCCTTTGTTAGTTTGCCTAAAGGCTTATCAATTTTATTTATGTTTTCAAAGAACCAACTTTTTGTTTCATTGATATTTAAATTTTTTTGTTTAGATTTTGTTGATTTCAGCTCTAATTTTAATTATTTCATGTCTCCTACTGCTTTTGGTGTTGATTTATTCTTCCTTTTCCAGGCCTTTGAGATGCAATGTTAGGTTATTTGGCTATTTTCTATTCTTTTAATGAGTAATCTCAACGCTACAAACTTTCCTTTTAGAATTCCTTTATAGTGTTCTAGAGATTTTCATATGTTGTATCATTATACTCATTACCTCCAAGTATTTTTTATTTTATCCCTGATTTCTTCTACTATCCATTGTTCATTCAATAGTGTATTATTTAGTCTCCAGGTGTTACAGTAGCTTCTATTTTTCATTTTTTCATTGATATCTAATTTCATTCCATCATGTTTGATAGAATGCAAGGTATTATCTCTATTTTTTAGTATTTGCTAAGAGTTGCTGTATAGCCTAAAATATCATCTATTTTAGAGGAGGATTCACATGCTGGTGAGAAGAAAATGGATTCAGTCATTGATGGATGAAATATTGTATACATGTCTGTTATGTCTAAATTATTAATTGTATTTATTAGATCTTTAGCTTCTTTATTTAGTTTTTGTTTGGAGTGGTTAGAGAGGTATGTTAAAGTCACCGAGTATGATTATGTTGTGGTCTATTTGATTCTTGAAATCTAGTAGGGTTTGTTTGATATACATAATGCTCCATTGTTCAGGACATAAGTATTTATGATTGTTATGTCTTGTTGATGTGTAAGTCTCTTAAGCAGCATTATATGTCCTTCTTTGTCTCTTCTAATTAGCTCTTGCTTGAAGTCCACTTTATCTGATATGAGCAGAGAAAACCTTGTTTGTTTACGAGATCCTTGAGATACATGTGAATGATATGTTTCCCATTCTTTTACTGTCAATCTGTGGATGTCTATGACTATGAGGTGAGTCTCTTGGAGGCAGCATATTGTTGGCTTTTGTTTTTTTAATTCAATCTGCCAGTCTATGTCTTTTGATTGATGAGTTTAGGCCATTGACATCCAATGTTATTAGTGAGAAATGATTTTTATTTCCTGTCATTTTGATTTATTTCTAGGTTTTAATTTGAATTAGTTTCTATGTTGATTGATTATTCTATGTATGGTTTCTGCCTTTGCTGTTTTTCACTTTTATTTTTTATTTCTTCTTTATGAATTATTTTATTGAGAATATTTTGTAGGCAAGCTTTTTAGTTGTAAATTCTTGTAGCTTTTATTTATCATGGAAGGTTTTTTATTTCATCAATTCTGAAGGTTAATTTTGCTGGGCATAGTATTCTTGGCTAGCATTCATTTTCTTTCAGAGCTTGGTATATATTATTCCAAGATCTCCCAGCTTTGAGGGTCTAGATTAAGAAATCTGGAAAGATCATGATTAGTTCCCCTATAAATGTCACATGTAATTTTTCTCTGGCACCCTTCAAAATTCTGTCCTTTTTAGGCATTTTCAGAATAATTTTCCTTGGTTTTGGTCTGTTGTAATCTCATATATTTGGGGTCCTGTAAGCCTCCTGTATCTCATTTTCATTCTTTAGGCTTGGAAAATTTTCTGATATTGTTTCATTGAAAAGTTTTTTTTTTTTTTTTTTATTATTACTATTATTCTTTTGGTTTGTATCTCCAAACCTTAATCCAACCTGATAAATCTTAAATTTGATCTTATCAGGTTATACCATATTTCTTGGAAGTTCTGTTCATGGTCTCTTAACATCTTTTCTCCATGGTCAACTTTATTTTCAAGATTATACATTTTGTCTTCCTTGACTGAAACTCTGTCTTCCAAGTGGTCTAGACTGTTGGTGATGCTTTCCATTGAATCTTCAATGTGGTTTATTGATCCCCTCATTTAGATGATTTCTACTTGATTTTTAAGAATCTTTATCTCTTTATCAAATTGATCTTTCACTTTCTGTATTTTCTCTCTGATTTCCTTCCTTACATTGTCCTTTACCTCACAGATCAGTTTGACTATGTACATTGTAAACTCTTTCTCTGACATTTATTCCACTGTAGTGTTGATAGATTATGTTATTGAAGTATCTTGGTTTTGTTTGTGATGATTTGTTCCCTTGCCTTTTCATATTGTTTTAGTCTGCCTATCTAGCATTATGGATCTAAGGCAGTAGTGATTCTACCCTGTGGACTTATAGTGTCTATGAAAGTTTCCAGTACCTCATTGTTTAAGGGGGGATAAATAATAACAACAACCGATGCAAACAATATACAGCATTAAACCAAATATTTCCTGCTATGATATCTACAATGTTAATTGTCAAAATTCACAGAAATAAACTGATCAGTTACTGCTTACATAGAAACAGTAAGTTTGCAACTGGGTCCACAGTTTTGAATTGTGTACAGGGAGAGAAAAGAAGTGATATAGGATGTAATGATTATGAGGAAGGAGGAGGGAAGTTAGAAGTAAAAAGTTAAAGGAAGAGTGAAAGACTGAACAATAGACATTGGCTGTTAGCAGAAGAAAAAAGAGAAAGAGAATCAAGGGAAACAGATAATTAAGAGAAAAAAAACATATAAAGTAAATTTTTTAAAAAAATATAATAAACAAGAATATAAAACAAAACTGTAATATACTAATCAAACATCTTAGTCCTCAAAATCTGATGCGTAAAAAAAAAAAAAAAAAACTGTCTTCAAAAATTCTAGAAATGAGTAAAAAATGAACTATGAACTACTAAGTTCACAATTGAATAGAGAAAATAAAAAGAAAAAATAAAGAGAGAAAGAAATAAAAATCTCCATGAAAAGTTAAAGAATTGTTTCTGTTGGGATTCAAAGGATTCTCAGCTTCTCAGCAGTCAGTTGGAGTTGTCTGGAGTGTGATGATCCACCCACTGGATTGCTGGAGTGAGATAAAGTAATCCTGTAGATGGAATTTCTGGAAGAGGGATTTAGACTTAGGTTCCTGGGCTCCAGGCTCACTGACTGACAATTGGTCTGGAGATTTTTAAATCAGTGCATCTCCAGGGCCCAGCAATTGCCAGTCCAGACTGGAAGACTTTACCCCAGGGCTCAACTCTGGGTTCTACTTGTGTGGTGGAGGAGCCAATTCTTAGTCCACTTATGTCACCTGTGGATCCCAAGTTTCCAGGTCTCAGGTTCAGGCTCCAACCTCAATCTCTTTGCCTCTGCCCTTTCACATTTTTCTGGTAACTTAGGCACACTCTACATGCAGTGTGGTTTTGCCAGGCCTGTATTTCAGGCCAAACTCAGGTTTTCTAGGAATCTACTCCTTCATCTGTGGCCCTCATGCTGTGTCTGCAAAATTGTTCCTTTCTCTGTTCTTTGCATGCAGCCAGGAGAGACAGGGACTTCTTTCCCACACAAATATATTGTGCAGTATTCCTTTCAGATTAATTGAGCACTCTCTTTGATCTTTAAACTCTCTGTACCCACACATGCCTCAGGCCTCCTAAATATGAAGGTTCCTTAGTTCCCTTATCCCTCCATTTTGCTCATTCATGGACTATTCTTGTTGGTGACTTGGGCTGCGGCAGTGGCTGTGGTGCTGGGGATTTCTTCCTTATTTTATTATATCCAAACTCCTGATGTGCTTTGAATGCCAATATTAAAGTTTAGTAAAGCCCACCCTTTTTGTTTGTTTGTTTGTTTGTTCACCAACATTGCTTAGAAGCTGCCTATCTGTTTTTTTTTTTTTTTTTTTTTTTTTTTTTTTTTGGTTTCATGCCACAAAGCAGCCAGGAAAGTGACATTCTCTATTCCACCATATTGAAAATCCCAATCCAACATAAGGGAAATCTGATGACTGCAATCCATATTCCTTTTTTATTAAGTTGCAACATCAGTGTTGGAATTGCCCTACAATTCTTCTTTTTTCATCTTGGACATCTTGACATAATAAACCCCCTTAATTTTGTTTACTTATAGAAATAAATTCTGCCACCTAACAGCATACACACACACACACACACACACACACACACACACACACATCCTAACCAATGCATAAAGTGAGTCTATCTTCACTTTGAGAACAATACATTTGGGTAACCTGATGAAAAGGTGTAATGATTATACAAATATACTCTAGGTGATCCCTAATGAGTTATGCTTCTGTATATTTCTTCTCTCAAATGTGGGCAAAACATGTAACTTGCTTTCTAGAGTATGAGAAAATGACAGACAGAATTCTGTAGACTAGATTGCATTGTATAAAACCCCATTCAGCAGACTAGAATGGGATTTTCCTACTGGCCTTTAGGAAGTAAGTTTCACACTATGGGAGGGACACAAAGCAAGGAACTACCTGTGGCCTCTAAGAGATGAGAGCAGCCCCTAGAAGTAAGAATATTAGTCATTTAACCACAAGAAATTAAATAGCTCAGCTGCCATATTGACATCTGCTCTTTTAGCACTGGACTCAGCCATGTCATGCTCTGGTTTTTGACCTATGGTTATTGTAAGATAACAAATGAAGGTGATCCGAAGTCTCTAAGTTTTTGGTAATTGTCATGTAGCCAATGAAAGCATAGAACATTGAATACCTAGAATCATCAATAACTACTCTTAAAAAGTAATTATACAATCACTTCAAATACGACAAATCCAAAAACGAGGCTGTTATGTCATAGAAATGACTATTTTAAATTTCTCTTATTTCACCATTGATAGCCAATTATGACATCTTCATTTAATAATACTATGAGTTAAGATTCTTAAAGCGATTTCATTTTGTTTCTTCCTTGAATAACATCACTTTGTTTTACCCTGTAAAACTGTCAAAAATGGAATGAAAAATTAAGCCCAGTTTTATTTTGTTAGTGGACATGTCAAACATTGTACAAACATTTAAATGGGTAAATTCGGTAGAATATTTTAAAACCTTAAAATTTTTATTACTTCAATATACCTTGCATAATTCCTATGAAGTGTGTAATCCAATACTTAGCACAACTTTTTGGATAACATCTATCCAAAATAAAACTCAGTCTTGTTCTTCTCAAACTTACTATCCCTCCAGTTCTTTTTAATATTCACAATTTGAATAAATGTTACCTCAATTCACCTATTTGTTCATGCCTGGGTATTTTTCTACCCTAGATCTCAATGTTATTTAAAATCAAGATATAGAAGTTCTGCATCTCCCATTTCTACTCACCAATCACAGTGATATTTTGATAACACTATATTAACAGGAGTTACTAATAATTATATTATAATGTCAAGAAAATTCTTCATTCATTCTCAGTTACATGGTTTAGAAGACTACCTCACCATGCTCCAGTTTTATATTTATGGTCTTTCAACAATTCTGAGAAAATACGAAGACAGAATCTTAGATTTGAGAAGACCTGTCTAATCCATTTATAGTTTATCTAATCTATTTACATGGTAAATGAAAAACAAAATATTAGGTATGATATTCTCTCCAGTTATGTGGCACTAAGGGTAGATTTAGAATGCTTGTTTAGGTCTGTTCAGATCTAATTTTATCTTCTGTATGACATAAGTAGCTGAACATATTTTATTTTATATGTAGTTATTGGTTTTAGTATAAATTTATCATTCTTTATTTTTTCTTTTCTTTTTTTGTACTGAAGATAGAACCCATGGGTGCTTAGCCATTGAGCCACATCCTCAGCACATTTTTTGTATTTTATTTAGAGACAGGATCTTGCTGAGTTGCTTAGGGTCTTGCTGAGTTGCTTAGGGCCTTGCTAAGTTGCTGAGGTTGGCTTGAATGTGTGATTCTCCTGCCTCATCCTCCTGAGCTGCTGGAATTACTGGCATGTGCCAGTAATTCTCAATTTTGGATTTGTCATATTTGAATTAATGGCATGTACATGTCTGGCTTGTACCATTCGTAAACATTTTTTTTTTTTTTCTTAGAGCAGTTTTGGATTCAGAGCAAAAGTGAACTCAAGGTATAGTAACTTCCCAAACACTCCTTCATCTAACACATGCACAATCTTTCTTTTTGTCAACATCCATCATCAGAGTGGTACATTTGTTAAAAGTGAGGAAACGACATTGACAACTCTTTATCACCCAAAATCCATAGTTAACATTAGGGTTCATTACTGATAATAGGTGGTGTATATAATATGGGTTTATACAAATGGACAAGTGTATAATGACATTTATCAATCATGATACTATCATACAGAGTAGTTTCATTGTCCTAAAATGCTCTGTGGCCCACCCATTCATCCCACCCTCCTAGACCTTGACAACCTCTGAACATTTTGCTGTCTCCATGTTCTTTTTCTTTTCCAGAGTGTCATATAGTTAGAATCATAGTGTGCAGTCTTTTCAAATTGGCTCATTTTACTTAGTAATATGCATTTAATTTACTTCCATGTCTTTTTATGGCTTGGTAGCTTGTTTCATTTTAGTTATCAATTATATTTCATTGTTTGGATGTACCACAATTTACTTATTCATACACTTACAGGATGACATCTTGGTTGCTTTCAAATTTTGGTAATTGTGAATACAGCTAGTATAAACATTCATGTGCAGGTTGTAAATTTTCAACTTCTAAATTTAAATCTTCTGTAGTGGCTGTATAAAATTGCATCCTTACACCAGTGAATGAGAACTCCTAATTGCTTCTTATCCATAGTACCATTTTTGTAATCAGTATTCTGGATTCTGGATGTTTTAATAAGTTTTAGTAGCATTTCATCCTTGTCTTAATTCATATTTCCCTGATGGCATGTTTTTTTGGAACAGTCTCTCATATGCTTATTTACTGTCAGTTTATCTTCTTGATGAGTTGTCTGTTAAGGTATTTGGCCTATTTCATAACTGGATATTTTGTGCTCTAATAGAGTATACACACACACACACACACACACACACACACATATACATATACATATACGTATATATCGTATATATGTAGTTATATATTTCCATATATATATATATATATATATATATATATATAAACTTTATCTGCTAATTTTTTCACAAATATTCTCTTTCATTCTGTGGCTTGTTGTTCCATTCCTTTACACAGTTATTCACAGAGAAGTTTTAAATTTTAATGAAGTCCAGTTTATCAATTCCTTATTTCATGGATTATACCTTTTGTGTTCTATGTAAAAAGTTACCACCAAAACCAAGGTAATCTGGATTTTCTTCTATACCGTCTTCTGTAAGCTTTAAAGTTTTGTTTTTTATATTAAGTTCTGTAATTTTCTTTGAGTTTATTTTTGTGACGAGTATAAGATCTATACCTAGATTGACATTTCTTGTATGTAGATGCCCAGTTGTTCCAGTACCCTCTTTTAGAAAAGACTATTTTTATTGATTGTATAGCTTTTGCTCCTTTGAGATATTTCTTCATTATATTTATATGGATCTGTATGGATCTATTTCTAAGCTTTCTATTTTATCACATTGATATCTTTATCTGTTCTTTCACAAACACCACAATGTCATTATTTCTGAAGCTTTATTATGAAATTTTCAGTCAGGTAATGACATTCATTCAACTTTGTTGTTCTCCTTCAATATTGTGTTGATCGTTCAGGGCCTTTTGGCTCTATCAACTTTAAAATGGGTTTGTTTATAGTCACAAAAAAATTGCTGGGACTTTTTTTCCTTCATCTGTTAATGGTGGTCTGTTATAAAGATGGATTCTATGTGTAAAACCATCTTGCACTTCAAGAAAACAATCTCAGTTAATTATAGCATCAAATAATTTTAATATCTTGTTAGATTTGGTTTGCTAATGTGTTCTTGAGGGATTTTGAATGTAGGTTCATATTGTCTTCTCTTATAGTCTCTTTGTCTGCTTTTGGTATTAGAGTATTTTGGCCTCAGAGAATGTTAAGAAGTGTTGAAGTTTCTAATTATAATAGATGATTTAATTGTTTCTCCTTACAATTCTGTCAGTTTTTATGTCATGCATTTTGATGTTCTGTGGCTAGGTGCATGCACGTTATGGATTGTTATGTCTTTTCAGAGAGTTACCCCTTCTATCCCTGATAACTCTTTGCTCTGAAGTCTTCCCAGTATTAAATTAATATAACAATCCATACTTTTGAAAAAATAAATTAATGCTTTTATGCTAAATTTTTCTCTTTCAATTTGCTTTATATCTGTATGTCTTTGAAGCATGTTTCTTATAAACAGCATATAGTTGGGTCTTTTATAGTTTGGATATCAGTGTCCCTCAAAATGCTGATGTGTTAAGACAAAAATGTCCAGAGGTGAAATAATTAGATTATAAGGATTTTAACCTAATCAGTGGATTACCATTTAATGGACTGACAATTTGAATGATTACTGGGTGGTAATTCAAAGTAGATGGAGGAAAAAGGTCCCAGGGGTGAGGGGAGTGTGCCTTTGGAGATTAGGTTTTGTCCTTGGCTCCTTGTTCTGTTTCTTCTTCCTTGCTGCCATGAGCTGAGCTACTTTCTTTGCTCTCATCCTCCTATCAAAATGTTCTGCCTCATCTCTACAGACCAGAGCAATGTAATCAGTCCAACCAAGGAACAACCCCCTGAAATGATAAGCCCAAAGTAAGTGGTTCCTCCGTTAATTTGTTCTTATAAGATGTATTGGTCACAGCAACCAAAAGCTAAAACAGGTCTTCTTTGTTGATCCACTGTAACAAAATCTGTATTTCAATTTGTAACTTAGACCACTGATGTTCAAAATGAATATAATTGTATTAATATTTACCATATTTGTTACTATTTTCTATTTATTTCCTTTTTTGTTGTTATTATTGTCTTTTGCTCTTTTCCTGAATTTAACTGTTTGAATTAAGCATTTTATTAGTTTTTATTTTCTCTCCTTTTTTAGTATATCAGTCCTACTTCCTTTTTACTTTATGTAGCGGTTGACCTTGAGTTTAAAAACACAGTTGTATCACACACAGCTTATAATGGTTTGGCTTATTTTTATTCTTTACAATGGTGTGAAAGTGATAACCATTCACTGGAAACTGTACTTCAAATTTTGAATTTTGATAATTTTGATAATTTTTTAGTTTTAGCAATGTGTGGTACCATAATATTTCATGATGCTGGACACATGAAATATTATGATGTGTCTGACTGTAAGGCAGAAGTTACAGTCAGACACTTGAGATATTAAATGCTTTATTATAAACCTCATCAATATTCAAGAAACATCTGCAAATTTACAACAAATTCAAGTCCATTTGAAAATAACTTTCTACTGCTTCATCAATACTGTGACTACTTTATAATAACAAAATTATCAGAATTTCTGCCTGTCATAACTTGTATACTTTTTGTTATTGCTGTTGTTTGTGTTGTGCTGGGAATCAAATTCAGGACCACATGCATGCTATACAAGCACTCTACTACTAGTTACATCCCCATACCTTATATAATTGCTACCATTAATTTTGGAACTCAGCCACATACACATACGCATATACTTACATACACATGGATACAAAATCAGAATCAAATACACAAAGCTATTGTTAGTTTAAACAAACTGTCATCCGTTAGAAATCTGACTAATAAAATGAAGTATGTATTTTTCCTTTATTTATTTCTTCTTCATTTCTCTTCTTTTCCTTGTGAGGACTTTATGTTCTCACCTTTACTATTTCCCTAAAGACTCTAAAAGAATTTATTTTAACATGGTTTGCAAGACAGGACTAGTGGCTACAAAATCCTTCAATTTATGTTTGTCTGAGGAATTAGGAATTTCTACCTCACTTTTGAAGAAAACTTACCAAGTTAAAGGATTCTATGTTCTTAATTTTTTTTCTTACAGTACTTTGTTTTCCTCCATTTCTATCTTACTTAAATCATTTCTCAGGCAAAATTAAATATAATTTTTATTTTTGCTTCTATATAGGTAAAACATTTTCACCTTCTATCTCCTTTCTAGATTTTTACTTTTTGGTTTCCTATAGTTTTAAAATAATATTCCTAAGAATGGGCTTTTGGTATTTATTCTTCTAATTGTTCTCAGAAGTTCCTAGATCTGTTATTTGGTGCTATTTGGTTGCAGAGATTTTTTTTTTTTTTTTTAACACACACACATTATTTTCCTCAGAATAATCTTCTTTCAAAAGTTTTATGATTTCATACATTTGACAAAACTATCCAGAATTTCAGGCATGATATTTATGATGTGGTATGGAAAATTTTGAAGTATAAAAATGCAATATTGTGATGGGTGTGGTGTCTCATGCCTTGTAATCTCAGTGGCTCCAGAGGCTGAGGCAGGAGTGTCATGAGTTCAAAGCCAGCCTCAGCAACTTAGTGAGTCCCTAAGCAACTTAGGAAGAACATTTCTTTTGATAAAATAATTAAGTCTGGGGATGTGGTGCAGTGATTAAGCACCCTGGGTTCAATCCCTGGTACACAGACACACACACACACACACACACACACACGCGCGCACACACACACATATAAGATGCTAAATTGTTAAGTATTTTATATTACATTTTTTTCTAGCTATAAACTATATATAGACTTTTGTATTTCCTGTTTAAAACTTCACTGTACTGACCTTAATAACTGTTTTAGTCAGCATTTTTGCTGCTGTGATTAAAGGATCTGACCAGAACAACTAAATGAGAAAAAGATTATTTAAGGGCTCACAACTTTAGAGGTCTTAGCCCAGAGAAGGCTGGCTCCATTCCTTGGGGCTTGAGGTGAGGCAGGACATCATGGTAGAGAGTGTGGCAGACGGGAACAGTTCACATGCTGATCAGAAAGCAGAGACTCAATTCTCCAAATACAAAATATATACCCTATAGCCCCACCCCCAATGAACTGCTTCCTCCAGCCACACCCTATCACTTCAGTTACCACTCAATTAATCTTTATTAGGAGTTTAATTCACTGATTGGGTTAAGACTCTCATATCCCAATCATTTCTTTTCCAAACATTCTTGCATTGTCTCACATGCTTTGGAGGGTACCACATCTAAATCATAAGTTACCTCATTATCAAATAAGCACCATGATAATAATTGCTCATATATTACTATGTTTGAAAAATTGCTTATATATTGCTTTATAAATTGCTTATATATTATGATGTTTGATAAAAGAGAATAAAGTTCAGTTGATTCATAAGAATATAAAAATGTTATGAAAAAAAACAACAATATAAATAGTTGTATGTAAAAGCACAAAGATAAAGGGAGAAAGCAGAGCCTTAATCTATTTTTTAAAATTATTATACCATTAACACAAATTTCATTGCTGAAATATTCTCTGAGATGAGAAATTATCTTTCCAAGAAATTTCTTATTTATGTTTAGGTCTTTTAGTAGTTATATTTTTGTAATTTTGTGAATAGTGAAGATTAGAACATAGCCCAGGTGGCAGAGGCAGGAGGATTGTGAATTTAAAACCAACTTCAGCAACTTAGTGAAGTCCTAAGCAACTTAGCAAGATTCTGTTATGTTAAACATCATTTTTCCTTATTTAGAGGTTTGACTAAAATTGATATTTCTCAAAAGCAAAGATTATATCTCTAGAGCCAAACATGATTTTTAGCATTGTGTTGAAAGCATGTTAGCTAGATGAATGGCTACTGAATAAATAATATTAACCAATTAACTTTTGACACAAATGAGACATCATATATTTGTTGCCCTGATTTTCATGCAGTCATGAATATATTGTTTGGATTCCACATACCACACACACACCCACACACAAAGATATTTTGTATTTTTTCAGCAGGAATTTTTCAAACATCACTATCAGAAAAATAGAGTTCTCATTTTCTCCTAATCTACAAAAGTGTCAATAACATCAAAATTAGGCCTGTCATATTATATTTAAAAACATCTGTTTATTTATTTATTTATTATTTGTACTGTGTGTGGTACCCAGCGATGCTTTACCACTGAGCTATATCTCCATCTCCAGCCCTTTTATTACCTTTTTTGTTCTAAGGGTCTTGCTAAGTTGCTTAGGTCATTGATAAAATGTGGAGGCTGGCCTAGAACTTGGCATCCTCCTGCCTTGACCTCCTGAGAAGCTGGGATTGCAGGCATGCGCCACTGCATTTGCAAGAAATTGTTTTTTCAGTGTTGGGGATCAATCCCAGGGTCTCACATATGTTAGGCACATTCTCTACCGCTGAGCTACCTCCCCAGTCTCTGTCTTCCTTTGGAGAAACCAAAAGAATTAATTAATATAATAACATTGAATACTTGATATGTAATATAAAAATAACCTCTTCAAGTTGTTTTATTTAAATATAGTCAAGTTGGTTGAGACACTATCAGGTACAATAAAAACCTGATAGTGTCTATAAATATCTAAATAGATTCATAGAGACTATAACTATGAAAAGTATATATTTATTCATATTTTGGTTTAGTATTTTTTGCTCCCTCAATGCTAAGTACTGCAGCGAACTATTTATAATCTAAATTGATCTGTCCCTATCTTCACTATCCACAAAATTACAAAAATATAACTACTAAAAGAACTACACATAAATAAATATTTCTTGGAGAGATAATTTTTGATCTCGGAGAACATCTCAGTAATGCAATTTGTGTTAACAGTTCAATAATTTAAAAAAATAGATTAAGGTTCTGCTTTCTCCTTTTTCTTTGTGCTTTTGCATAAAGCTACTTACATTGCTGTTTTTTCATAACATTTCTATATTCTTGTGATTCAATTGAACTTCGTTCTCTATTTTCAATATTTTTTACTAATGTAACATGAGACTGTCTGAAGCTAATGGATAAGTGATGAAGATTAGGATGCAAGGAAGGAGACAGTAGATAATGCTATGAAGAAAAGCAAGAGCACACAAGTCAGTTCCTCATTTCTATGGAAATGAAGTGTTGGAAAAAGTTTTCTCTCCTGCTGTTTCAGGATGGATGTTGGTTCCATGGCAGTAATGCAGCAAAGGTCTGTTAAGAGACTCCGGGATTTTGGCTGGTGCCTTTTTTAATGCTTAGCTGCACAGCTGGTGCAGGTGCATTTTCAGCCATAATAACTAATAACATTCCCGGTGGAAACATTCAACTGCGGTAAAACAGACAGAAATCTATTATAAATGTGAGTGCAATGTCAATGTTTACAGAAGGAGGTCAAATAACAGAATTCTATTTGGTAAATGTCAGTACTGCATGAGTAGAAAGCATTCACAATATTTGCATTCTTATTAGAATGATACGTGCAAAACCCATAAATATTTCATGGATTTTTTTTAATTTTCATTTTGCTTCCCTCACCAGAAATTACTTTGCTTGCCATTTTTTCTGTACCTCAAAGTTCACCCTGTTGCTGAGGTGCTTTCCAGCATTTGAGACTATGTGGTGAGCCTCTGAACTGGTATCACATTCACATCAAGTCTAACTTACTGTGACACAGTGAACATTTACATGCAGATGTAAACCCTAGAACTAAAGCCTCTTCTAATGTGAGTCCACTCAAAGGCATAAGACAATTGCCACTCGGTCACCATAAATCAATCATTTACATCTTGCATTGACTTGTGGTTCTGTGCAGCATTTAGTACAGTGAAATATATCAGATAAGCATGAGATATCAATTGTTTTTTCAACAGATGGAAACTCCAAAACATTTGATGTATAGTGAGGAATACGTAAACATTTAGAAAGGTACATTTAAAAAGGTATTATAAAGAGGTTTCTTTGGAGTGCTAATGTTGATAATGTATAATTATAAAAAATCAGAACTTGAAGCCAGGTATGGTGGTGCATGCCTACAATCCTAGCACCTCAGGAGGCTAATGCAGGAGGATGGAGAGTTCAAATCCAGCCTCAAAAACTTAGTGAGGCCCTCAGCAACTTGGGGAGTCCCTGTGTCTAAATAAAATATTTGAAAAAGGGCTAGTGATGTGGCTCAGAGGTTAAGCACCCCTGGGTTCAATGTTCAATCCCCAGTAACCCCCCCCCCCCAAAAAAAATCATAACTTGATAGAAAGTGTGAAATATCATGCTGTTAATATCATTAGTAATAAATGTCAACACAGTTTTCTATGAAAACAGGGAGAATCCTCTTCTACAAAGGGAGCTAAGCTTTCACTGGAGTGTTTGTGAGATTACTGCTCTTAATGGAAATTCTAATAGCATAAGTTGAGGGTAGAGGGGATCAAGAATGTCTTTTCCTCTCTAGAGGTTGGTTTAAAAAGAAAAAAAAAAGTAGAATTCTGGAAGCAGTTTGTTTAGAAAATTAAATTTAAGAGAAGAGATGTTGATTCCAGATGTGGTAGACTATTCTAATCTGATTCCATGTGAGGAGTATATTGCAGCTTTCACTAAAACACATTCTTATACAAGTATTTGGAATGTTTCTCATTCTATGGCTTTAAGGAGAATTCATTATTCAACCAGCATGATTTTATATAGGTTCTCTTGTGAATTGTCTTGAAAATTATTAACACTACTACCTCAATTTCAAGACAGTTCTCTCAGTTAAAGTAATGACCTCTCAGAAGAGTGATACACTAGCCTGGGGAACTCTAAAGTACCTGATTATGTTTGGTAAGTGGAATGAAGGAATCATGGTAAGGTTTTTTTTTTTTTTTTTTTTTTTTTTTGTTTTTTTTTTTTTTTTTTTTTTTTTTTTTTTTTTTTTTTTTTTGTACTGGAGATTGAACTCAGGGGCACTTGACCACTGAGCCATATCCCTAGCCCTATTTTGTATTTTATTTAGAGATAGGGTCTCACTGAGTTGCTTAGCGCTTTGCCCTTGCTGAGGCTGGCTTTGAACTTGAGATTCTCCTGTCTCAGGCTCCCAAGCTGCTGGGATACAGGCATGTGCCGCTGTGCCTGGATATGCTAAAAAATTTGTACAGTGAAAAGATAAATGGAGAGAGAGGTAAAGGAAAAGAACGTGGGTGGTAATAGTTTCAAGATATCCATTGAAACACTGAAAATAAACATTGATGCCCGGTCAGCCTGATAGGATTTGCATCAACATGATGAAAGGTCAATTCCCTAGGATTTACAGAAAGACCATGCAATGATTCCTTAATTTCCACTTCATGTGTTCCCCACCAAAAGCCCAGGGATTAAAGGCTTGGTTCCTACCATAAAACTAAGGTGGTGAAAACAACATTAAGAACATCTCTCCTAGTGGGAGATGTTCAGGTCAATGGGGACATTGCCTCAGAGGAGATGTGGGGACCCCCAGTCTCTTCCTCTCTTTGGCTTCTTAGCAATGAGGAGAGTACTGCTGCCAAATGTGGTATCTAACCACAGGTTTAAAAGCAATTGATCCTAGACCGAAACCTCTAAAATTGAGTCAAAATAAAACTTTTCTCTGTGTAAGTTGGTCATCTCACATATTTTCATACATAATGGAGGCTAAGTAATTATACAGACCACAAAGAAAAACCATAGCACAATGGTTGTCCATGGATATATAGATGGAAAGGTAGTCACATACTTGAACTAAGAACATGTGGAAGAAAATCTTTAAAATCAGATATATTTCTATAAGTGTAAAGCATTATCTAAAACTATATATTTGATACATGCCATATATTTTCAGTTTTATAATGTTATTATTATAATGTGTAATATTGCTTTTAAGTATTTTTAGAAAAATAAACTAGATTAATATTACACATTGATTATATGACCTATCCTGATTTCAGAAATACTAATATATCCTAAAAAATTACAGTATGGAGAAAATTTAATACTTATTAAACATTAAGAAAGTTAAATTCCAAGTGTTCCTCAAAAATTTATGCATTAGATTTAAGCTATATGCAGCTGGGGTATATGCCTAGTAACACATTATCAGGGTTAACACACTCATTACTCTAGCCATTAAGAGAACTGGTAGCTATCAGTTCTTTGTTTAGTCCCTGATGGTTTCTTAAGTACGATTCTCATTCACTCACAGTATTCTTGGGACCCTTTTGCAATTTCAGAGTCTCATAATCAGTTTATCTGTGTCAAAATTTCCATTATTTGCAACAATTAGTGACATTTTATATACTCTAGGTTCCAGTGGAAGAGCTGAACACTTGAAAGGAAGCAAAGGATACTTTTAAAAGTTTCTAGTGTGTTGAATGACTGAAATAAGTAGAGTCAAACATAGAATTCTCATGTACTTTGAACTTGAGACTCTGGTAACCAATGGGAATATGCTTTCTTAATATTTAACTTAATACTGTCTTGATAGTTAAGCTGAGTGGAGTGGCACACACCTGTCATCCTGGTTACTCAAGAGGATGAGGCAGAAGGATCACAAGTTTGAGTACAGCCTGGACAGCTTAGGAAAACCCTGTCTCAAAATTAAATAAAAATTACTGGGAATGTAACTCCAAGGTAAGGCACTTGCCTAGCATGTACAGGTCCTTGGGTTTAATCCTCAGATCTGCCAAAAATAAATAAATAACTGCAATTGTTCCTTTAAAGTAGGGAAGTCAAAACAGTTTTTACATATAGCAGCAGTTTGATAGGAAGCAACACATGTATATGTAACTATAGAATAATCTACAAGAGTCATATACAAGCACAAGAATAAATGAGAATTTTATAAATAGACTACACTTTTCTATTCAAATCCAGTCATTTTTTGTGTTCATGAATGACAAAATTTTCTAATTCAAGTGTCCTTGTGTTTTCACCAATGATTAAGATTAACCAAAGATTTTAACAATGTTTGAATTGATTGCCTACACTAAGATGGGGTCTGGGAATATGCTCTTTATGGCCCATATAGTTCTAGACAAACTTCATTTGACAGAAGGAACAAATGTAAATTCAGCAGCTAAAACATATGAAGGATAATGTAAACTACTGAACACTTCCTCTAAAACAAAATCTTGTAAAATGCTTGTATGATTGATGATGTTTCACTCATATAATACAAGTTTTTAGCTGTGTTCACAGATTACCTAAAATGTCCATTTAAAACATAATAACTCAGAACCCCAACTATGTTGGCAATTATTATACAGCAGCATTTTTGTGATTTTATTTGTTTTTACATTTTAGCAAGATGCTTCATTCTAACACTCCCTACCCTATTGACCTATAAGAATTTATCAAGGTAAAAAATTATTCCACATGAAAAAATATAGCTTTCTTTATTATTTTAAAAATAGAAAAGTTATGAGAATTACATGTAATACAATTCCATTCTAGCTCTATGTGAACTTGGCAAGACTTTTCCACATCACCAGTCCATGAACACCTTTTTAGTACGTGATGTGTTTTTATTAAAATCCTGTTCTTATAAACATTTTAAGCACATTACCTATCACAAAGCTGACATATTCTGAATGTATGTCTTTAAAAATACAATATACACAAATGGTGATATTTATATTAGAATTGTTTTTTCAACAGAGATTTTTGTGTTCCTTGAAAGAACAACAGTTTTAAAGACATCATTTAATAATATTTTTAAAAATATTTTTGCCTGACCTAGAATGTAAGAAAATGTAAAATACATGAATACAAGATTTAAAATTTATCATAAGATAAGCGTCACTTATTCCTAAAGAAAATAAAATTTAATCAATATGGATTATGAAAAATATCATCTTATCTTCAACCTTATAAAATGCAGGCAGTTTCTCAATGCATATTAAATAAATTGGGCTGATATCCTAATATTTTTCTTCCACTTTTATTGTAAAATTTCATAAGACTCTTTTATTATGAAAGACCATTTTGTACAATGATGATAAAAGAATCATTGACAACATAATTGCCAATACATGAAGGTAGCTAATTTTTTTTCTATAAAGACACATAATACCGTGTGATAAATATTAAACCATAGACTATACTAGGTATCTGTTTAATAGTATGTACTACTCCATACCTATTTGAATGTTAAAATTAGACTGACCTTAACAAGTACTCCTGAGGCTAGTGAGTGTGTGGAAGAATTGGAACATTCATACATTGCTGATGAAATCTAAAATGTTACCATTATGTTATAAAATAATTTGACATTTTCTTAATATTTTCAACATACACTTACCATTTTATAACCCATTCTGCTTCTAGGCATTAATTCAATAGAAAGCCAAGTGTCAGAAGCAGTGAATGAATTATGAGTCTTTGCCCAGAGACAGAAGCTGATACCTCCCTTGGGAATCTCTTGGTACAAAGGCACTAAGAAAACCACCCTGTTGTATGGTGCCACCCTGCTCAAAGGGAAATTCTATGGTTTCCACAGAGTTTATCAGTTCATGACCTATGGTTCAAATACCAGCCACCAGGCATGAAGAATTGTGGGTACAAACTGATGACTGTAATTGGGCTATTAAAACTTTTGACTTTGGTACTATTTTAAAGTAACTTCTTCACAATGAATCCCTTTGATGCAAAAACTTATATAATAAATGTGCAGAGCCTGCTCCTTGTCATTCTATCTACTACCAGGAGGCAGATTGAACTACTGGGTCCCATTTTTCTCTATTTTTGTGTTTGTTAATTTTTTTTCCAATCTACTCATCTTCCCAGTCTGGGGAAACTGAGTAAACATCATGCCAGTCACAACAAGAAAGTAATGTCCATATGACATTTATATAAATGTTCATAACAAACTAATTTGTAGTTGCAAAACAGGAACTAATTCAAATAGCCAACAAAGTCTATGATTAAACAAACTATGATAAGTCTGTACAAGGAAATATTACTCAACAATATAGATGAATGAACTATTGATACAAGGAAGGGCAAGGATGAACTTCAAAATAATTATGTTGGGGGAAAAATAGGCAGAAATAATATACATTGGATAGTTCCATTTACATGAATTTTAGAAAATTCTATGTAGTGAAAGAAAACAAATTTAACAGTTATTAAAAAAGAGGTGGCAACAAGGAATTGTGGCAGGGAAGTATTACAAAAAGAATTTTAAAATTGTCCACACAACATTTAGATATGATTTTTTTCATTTTATTGATTCTGATGAAAGATTCAGAAATGCCTTCGTATCTCAATACAATGTCATTTATTTATTGTCATTATATCTCTATAAAAGTGTTTTAATAAAGTCTTCATGAAAGAAGGCTCTGATAGTTGTTTTAAAATTACTAAATGAGATACTATTCCAGTACCTCTGGTAAAGTTTTTCTCTACTAGTTAATATTAAGGAATAAACATATTTTTGTCTTATCTCTATTTAATAATCATAACAAAAAAAAAAAAAAAAACAGGGCAAGAACCATAAGTTAAATACTTTGGTAAAAAAATCTAAACTTGTAGTTAGAAGGTATATAAAACCAATTTTATAATAACTGGATATGCCTTTCTGACTGACTAGATCAATCTGTTTCATTTAATTAGTTAATCCATATTATATTGTTACACTTAACACATTATGGTTAAATGAGAATGAGTTTTAATATCATACATCAGTTCAATTCCCCTCAGTTACATTTGCTAGTGATATGACCTTGCGATTCAATTTCCTTGTCTTCCAAACATATTAAATGAAGTAACATGTTTAAAGTAACTGGAATGCTGCCTGACACAGAAGTTACTCACAAAATATTAATTTATTTCCCTTTCAGCTCTCCAAGATTATGAATACTCCATTAAATAATATAAGCAAGGTGCCTCATATGAATATCATAGACAGTCTTAAAATGACAACTCATACTTTCTTCTTATTATATAACAAAGTGTTAATTTAGTTAAATGTCATACTATAAAATAATTTTATAGGACTAATTTACAATTTCGTGAATGACAGTTATATTGTTAAATTTGGTCAATTTCTGTAAATTGGGTGTATCTTACAGGAAATAACTTACTAAACAATTTTACTTAACTAATAAATCAAGCATATTCCTTGCTTCTGTATTATGTGTGCAGATCTTGGGAAAAGCATTTTTTCCCATCTCTATTATTTGTCTTCTGTGAAAGGCAGTATAGAAGACAAGTATTATAGATGCCCAAGTTAAAAAACTCTCACAAATGATTTTTAAAGGTATACTCTTGCAATATTGAGGAATTATGTGCTTTTATCTCCAGATCTTTGAAGATAACTTCAGGATATTTCTGATGAATGTTAAGTCTAGATCTATGGTAGCAGATTTTATGAATCAGTATTGTTTTTGACTATCAAATTATTTTTAATGACATTTTGAAAAAATTGCTACAAAGTTTTGATTTTTACCCTGAAAAGCATTTTCTAAGCCAGTTAATATAGTTTGGTGATTTCATAATTACCTGAAATTTTAAAAAAATTAATGCTACTCTGATATTTTGCTTTAGGAATTTTTGGCCCACATCAATAATTTTCTCTTAAAATAACTCTGTTTTAGAAGTCTATGAAATAGTACATCATTTACAAAGAAGTTTGTTTATTTTGGGAAGGTTTCTTTTTTCCTAAAGTAGCTTTGAATCTTGATAAAATAATTTTTAAGGATAGAACAAAGAATTCCAATATTCCTTTTGTCTAATATTCCCCAACAAACTTTATTTCTCAAGTGTGCATACTCTTTCTCTTTAATGTATAGACTATTTGGATTCACATATCTTATTTTTCCTCTATAATATAGACATTATTTATAAAATTAATTATATAAAAACTAAAAGTATAGACATTGATGTAAAACATGTCTATACTTATACAGATATATACATATGTACACACACATCTGGAAGATATATATATATATATATATATATGAATATGTGTAATCTATATATGCATATGTATACACACCCATATTTCCACAAATATACATATATATCATATATGTTCATATTATCTATATGTAAACATACCCATTTCCATGTTTGTTAATCTTTTTACAGACAATGAAAAATCTGAGTTTCATAATCCTCAATATGTTTAGTTATTTATTCAAACAATTTACAGGCCTTAATCTCCCAACCATTGTTATAAACTCCTCTGCCAACCACTCATAATTCACAACCACTAATTTACTACTTCTGCTGTTGGGCACTGCCTGTGATGCCTCTAAGCCTCACACTTTCCTCCTTAGTACTCCATTTCCTTGGATTTTGACATTCATATGCGAGAAGAAGAAGAAAAAGAAGCCAGGATGGAAATAGAAAGAAAGATGAAGATAAAATATCTTATCCATATGTTTATTTACTTTTAAATTCTTAACCTAGAGATGAGTGAAGAAGCACACATTTTGTATGGTTTTTATTATAAACATGATTATGTACATGTTGTCTAATAATTTGCCTGGAATCTTGCTCCTGGATAGCTTTAGCACCTCCAAAAGACTAAAAATAACCAATTTAAGTTCGTTATTTATTTAAAATAATTTATTATTTATTAAAAATACTCAATTTAATGTGCTCTTTTTATGCTGTTTTGACACTCACCACAAACGTTATATGCTCCATAATTTTTAAAAAAAAATTTTTATTCTAAGATGTTATAAATGACAGCAGAATGCATTACATTTCATATCACACATATAGAGCACATTTTTACAAATCTCTGGTTGTATGCAAAGTATATTCACACCATTCGTGACTTCATACATGCACTTAGGGTAATGATATCCATCTCATTCCATAATTTTAATGTAATCACTGTAATATTACAGAAAATAGGTAAGTTTGAGGAAGTAAAATATGTGACGAATCTTAATTACCCCCAAATCAGGATTTTACTATGTATGGAGTAAATATATTTATATAGGATATTTGACTTTACTTAAAATTGAACTAAATAAAATGGTCTGAAATTTAATTTTATATGGTTTAAGTGCATTCATAACTTTGCTCTTAATACTGCTAGTATCATGTTATGCACCATTCAAACTGAGTTCATAGCATTAGATTCTGTCACCATAATACAAATAACATTTGTTCAATAACTCAAGTAGAACTCTGACTCTTACTAGCAACAAAACATAGTGTTTTCTATATTTTTATGCTATATTCTAAATTTTAAAATGATAATCTTCAAGAAGTAGCATAATTAAAAGTATGAAATGACTATTCCAGAACAGAAGTTTTATGTTAGAAATGTACTCTTCAAATGTCTAAAATGATGTTCATTTAATTTAGTGTATAGTTAATAAACAATCATCCGTTTACCTGAAAAAAAAAACAAAAAAAAAAAAAAACAGAAGATAACAAATCAGAGTGGACAAAGCTGCGATATAAGCAAAATAATTTTCCAAAGGAATTTAATGTTAATAAGAGTGAAGTAATAGATGATAATTTATTGAGGAATAAACTTCTGTCTGATGATCTTTGTGTTATGTGTCATAAATGAACATAAGTAAACCAGTCTATGTTATTGATAATAATAAGCTTGTTAAGATATAGTGGTAAGAACAAAAACACCAGTAAACCTTGCACACCATCTGTAGTAGCTTGGGAAATAAAACACCCATATCCCTAGCTTGTGTGATCTTATAATACTTTCATCTAGAACACAGAATTTTAGTGTCAGTAAATCATACCAAGGTCTATTGAAAGAAGAAAAGATCCAGAGGAAAACACATTATTATTATTATTATTATTATTATTATTATTATTATTATTATGAAGGGGAGCTTAAGAAATGGATTAATGAATGAAAAATAAAATATTATTCTAGTATTCCTTTATCTTGATGACAAAGGGTAAACTAGGTAGAACGTATGAAAAATCATGAAATACTAGGATGATTACATAAAAACTCACAATCAGTGATAGCATATAATTTATAATTTACATATAAATTAATATATATAATAAATATAATATTATTTATGGATTTATTTATTATTTATGGACTTACATGTATAGTTTATACGTAGTAAATTATGGATTTTCTATCCTTAAGAAGCAGTGCTTTACAAAATATAGTAAGGTATTTTAGATGTGTTTCAGACCACATAAATATAATTAAGAGGAAATGATCACTAAAACTTATATATAAATACCCTTTAAATTGTCATGTAAATGAGTTATCCAGCTTTCTTTTAATATATCCATGAGGATGTTTGAACAAAATAATAACAGCAGTATTACATAATTATTTGACCTATCACAATTTTAAAGTTTCTAATATTGGAAGAATTATTTTAAAAAGTATTGGAGCCTATGTAAAATGGGAAAATAGGCAAACTAAGTACACAAAATTTGTCTTCAATAACTTTTCTTTTTTAGAAGTACTCAGATTTAGATTGAGCATTCTAGACTTCTTCCCACTGGATTTCAAGCTCCTATCTTTTTCCACAAAATTTCTTGTTGCAATATAATGGAAAACTGGCTTTACAATAGCTTAACTAAATAACTCTATCTCTTTCACCAGCTGTTGTCATGGACAGATCTCTACAATTCAATCTGTAACAGCAGACAGGTAGTCACTTTCTGTCTCTCAACTAAACCATTGTTGGAATATCATATTTGTTTTCATGATTTTCAATTTGTGGTTGCAAGATTGCTCCTTTTCTTCCAACCATTGTGCTGGGCTTCCATTAGGGAAAAAGAGAAACAGAAAACATAGATGCCACCTGGATTGTATTCCTTTAAAAGCTTGCTGGATAGAACCACTTAGTAAATTACCATGTCTCATCCCAGTCTATAACTCCAAAGGATATTAATAAATGTAATACTTTTTCTGATAAACATTTTACACATCTCTTCTTTTTCAATAAAGTGAACATATTTTGACTTAGAACAAGAAAATAAACAGAAATGAATGTCATTGCAGGGTTTGATAATATCACTATAAAATAAGGTTTTACTTATTTTTAATTTTAATCAGGATTGACATTTTTCTACAGATTTAAGGGTTATACAACTAAGGCAGATTGTCTAGTAATTGTAAATCAATATCCATAAATTAGGCCATATGCAAAATTGCATAGGTAATAATAAAAAAGCTTTATTACTTTTATGCAATTACTATGGATCAGATGCTGTCCTAGGTGCTTTTCACACCTTTTTTATTACATTTTTTAATTCACAAAGCAAAACCTTATTATTCCAGATGAAACTCTAAGGCATGGAAAGATCAATTAATGTGTTTTCTCAATAATCTAATATTTAGAAAAAAAGTAAAAAAAAAAAAAAAAAAAAAAAAGATTAAAACCCACTCATCCTGCCTACAGAAACTAACTTCTGAAAACTTCTGAACCACTTTGTATTTATTACTTTGGAAACTGATGCTTTGAAACTGTTTTCATAAAATCTTTGAAAGGATATAACAAAATTCATGCTTTTGTTACTGCTGTTGCTACTAATGTTAAGAATTTTATAAAAGCATGTATTTATCATAGACAAATGGAATAATAAAGTAACAATTTCTGGGTTAATAGAATATAAAATATGAAGGCTGGGGTTGTGGCTCAGTGGTAGAACACTTGTTTAATATGTGTTTGATTCTCGGCACCACGTATAGGTAAGTAAATAAAAAAGGTCCATCAACAACTAATACAAATTTTTTTAAAAAAGAATATAAAATATGGTGTTTGGGGCTCTAAAGTTTTGATTGGTACACAGAATTTGATCAAAAAAAATATTTAAATACCCCACTGAGGGAAATACAGTGATATGAAAAGAATGTATTATTAAAAACTGCATCATAAGGTTCCTACTATTGGACTTCCTTTGGGCTAACTTCAACCTCACCCAGGCTTTTTCCCTAAATAATTTCAGAGTTTTAAAACTTTAATTTTGGAAAGAAAAAAAAATCACCCATTGTGAAAAACTGAAAGTTGAATAATCTATAACAAAGGTAGAATATGAGGTAAATTTCTTATCTCCCAAAAATATATCAATAAAACATTTAATTAAAGAAAGTTTATCTTTAAAATGTATTTTTTCTTTTGATTTTTGAATAGATTATACTAATATTTAGCATACTAATGCTCTAAATATAACTATTGAAAAAGGATAAATAATAAAAGCTATATGAATAGCATTTTAAATTCATCAAAGTAGTCTGGAAGAAATAAATATTAGACGAACTAAAATTCCAAAAATAAAGGTACTGTTTAATGGAAATTGATGACGTTTATCCATTTGTTCCTGGAGTATTTTCTGATTTGGTGATAAGTAATCCTAAAACTAGCACTTAATATTTATTTTTAATATGTTGCCATTAATATAAGTTAAAAATAATGTCTCTAGTATTCATGAGTTTAACAAACAATGAACACCTATAGGAAAAATGCCTCAAACGTTGAAGATTCTAATGTCCAGATGTTTACCAGTTTATTGAAGTTTTCTGGAATAGTCTCCCAGGTTGTGAGGCTGGAGAGATGGTCGAGAAACTGGACCCGCGTTTATGATTATCAGGCAGGGCTGGATATCCCATGTTTTTTTTTTTTTTTTTTTTCAGATGCAAAGACCCAGATGGCATTTTTTTTTTCCCAAGTTGCTGGTTTTATATAAAGTATTTTTACAACAATTGTGTCTTCATACATGTATTTAGGGTAATGGTGGATAACTCATTCTACCATTATTCCTATCCCCTTGTCCCCCCCCACCCCTGCTTTGTTCTATTTAAATTTCTTTCATTCCTCTCATCCCCACTCCCTTAGCATCTTCATATCAAAGAGATCATTCGACCTTTGGTTTTTTGGGGATTGGCTAACTTCACTTAGCATTATTTTCTTGAACTCCATCCATTTACCTGCAAGTGCCATGAGTTTATTCTCTTTTAGTGCTGAGTAGTATTCCATTGTGTAGATATACCAAAGTTTCCCTACCCATTCATCTGCTGATGGGCATCAGGGTTGGTTCCACAATCTAGCTATTGTGAATTGTGCTGCTATAAACATTGATGTGGCTGTGTCCCTGTAGTAAGCTGTTTTTAAGTCCTTTGGGATTAGGCCAAGGAGTGGGATAGCTGGGTCAAACGGTGGTTCCATTCCAAGTTTTCCTAGGAATTTCCATACTACTTTCCAGATTGACTTCCCCAATTTGCAGTTCCACCAGCAATGTAAGAGTGTGCCTTTTTCCCCACATCCTCACCAGCATTTATTGTTTGTTTTTTTTGATAGCTGCCATTCTGACTGGAGTAAGATGAAATCTTAGAGTTGTTTTGATTTGCATTTCTCTAATTACAAGAGATGTTGAACGTTTTTTCATATATTTGTTGATTGTTATATCATCTTCTGAGAAGTGTCTGTTTAGTTCCTTGGCCCATTTATTGATTGGGTTATTTTGCTTTTTTGGTGTTAAGGTGTCACATCTTCCTTGGGACAAGTGAGCAAGGCTCCTTGTCTGAAATTTTAGGGAGAGAAAGCAAGGCATCTCTTCCTCTTCTAGGAACGATGTAAGACAAAATTGGCGCCGCAATGGTTAATTCTATCTCCCTATTCTTACTGTGTCTCTGTGTGACCACTAGGGGCTCACAAGTTAGCTATTAAACATAGATCTAGCCACACAAATTTACACTGTGGAGTCTGAGCCAGGAGCTCTATAGCAAATTCTTTAGTTCATGAGAAAAACAGGTTTATAATTAGACATTAGGCTTGAAGTAATGATTAAACTTGTGGCTCTTGTTGTGCCTCATAGTTCAGACTTTTCTAAGTTATAGTTATAAGGCTTTCCTGTGATTGATAAGGATTCTTTATCTTAAGTAAGTTTAGGATATTAGTTTAAGATATATTGATATAAGATTTTCATGGTAGAGACCCCTTAGATCTAACACCTGATCAAAGGAAAAATACCTGTTAGCTTAACTTCTGAATAATAGCTATACTTCCTTCTTTCTAGTTCAGAACGAAGTTATTATAGGAAACAATAGTAAGTTGAGTTCAGTCAAGGTTTAGCTATGATGTATTAGGGCAATCAAGGTGTGGGACATTGTGAGTGATCTTAAAGGGCTGTAAAAATAGTTTTAGGTAAAAACATGTTTTTGTTCTTGACATTTAAGATTGATCAATGTATGCTTTTTCCTATGTCTTTAGATAGAATTAATCAGTGATATGTACTTAGAACAATATCCTGTTTTCCTTTATAATGTATAACTCTGAAATTCTTTAATGTAACCTCAAAAGCTGTAACGTAAAAGACTGTGCTGTCTGGGCTATAAAAACTCTGGTAAAACAAGTAAAATTAGAGTTAGCCTCCAGACTTGCGTGCTGCGTGGTCTATCTTTCACCTTTCTGCCAACATCTTCACCCCGCCCGACCGGAGCTGGTCTCCGGCATTAAGGCTTTTGAGAGCTTTATAAATCCTTGAGGTTAGTGTTCTAACTGATGTGCTTGTGGTGAAGATTTGCTCCCATTCTATAGGTTCTCTATTCACCTCACTAATTATTTCTTTTGCTGAGAAGAAGCTTTTTAGTTTGAATCTATCCCATTTATTGATTCTTGGTTTTAATTCTTGCACTATAGGGGTCTTATTGAGGAAGTTGGGATCTAAACCAACATGATGGAGATTTGGGCCTACTTTTTCTTCTATTAGGTTCAAGGTCTCTGGTTTAATTCCTAGGTCCTTGATCTATTTTGAGTTAAGTTTTGTGCATGGTGAGAGAAAGATTTAATTTCATTTTATTACATGAGGATTTCCAGGTTTCCCAATGCCATTTGTTGAAGAGACTGTCCTTTCTCCAGTGAACGTTTTTGGCACCTTTGTCTAATATAAGATAACTATAGGTGTGTGGGTTCGTCTCTGTGTCTTCTATTCTGTACCATTGGTCAACTGGTCTATTTTGGTGCCAATACCATACCATGCTGTTTTTGTTACTATTGCTTTATGGTACAATTTTGTAGTACAATTTAAGGTCTGGAATAGTAATGCCACCCGCTTCATTCTTCTTGCTAAGAATCGCTTTGGCTGTTCTGGGTCTCTTATTTTTCCAGATGAATTTCATGATTGCTTTTTCTTTTCTATGAGGAATGATATTGGGATTTTGATTGGTATTGCATTGAATCTGTATAGTGCTTTTGGGAGAATGGTCATTTTGACAATATTAATTCTACTTATACATGAACATGGTCGATCTTTCCATCTTCTAAGATCTTCATTAATTTCTTTTACGCGCTATAGTTTTCATTGCAGAGGTCTTTCACTTCTTTTTTTTTTTTTTTTTTTTTTTCCGAGTTGCTGGTTTAATATATAGTATTTTTACAACAATTGTGTCTTCATACATGTATTTAGGGTAATCATAGATAACTCAGTCTGCCATTATTCCTATCCGCTTGCTTCTTTTGTTTATTCTCAAATTGTTTTTTTTTTTTTTAGGCTATAGTAAATGGGGTGGATTTCCTAGTGTCTCTTTCTGAGGATTTGTTACTGATGTACAGAAATGCCTTTGATTTATGTGTATTGATTTTATATCCAGCTACATTGCTGAATTCATTTATTAGATCTAGAAGATTTATGGTGGAATTTTTTTGATCTTCTATGTATAGAATCATATCATCTGCAAATAATGATAATTTTTGTTCTTCTTTTCCTGTCCGTATCCTTTTAATTTCTTTCATCTGCCTAATTGCTCTGGCTAGGGCTTCAAGAACTATGTTAAATAGGAGTGGTAAAAGAGGGCATCCCTGTCTTGTTCCAGTTTTTAGAGGGGATGCTTTCAATTTTTCTCCATTTGGGATGATGTTGGCCTGGGGCTTAGCATAGATGGCCTTTATGATATTTAAGTATGTTCCTGTTATCCCTATTTTTTCTAGCATTTTGAACATGAATGGATGTTGTATTTTGTCAAATGATTTATCTGCATCTATTGAGATGATCATATGATTTTTATCTTTGAGCCTGTTGATGTGATGGATTACATTTATTGATTTCCTTATATTGAACCAACCTTGAATCCCTGGAATGAAGCCCACTTGATTGTGGTGCACTATCTTTTTGATGTGTTTTTGTATTCAATTGCCAGAATTTTATGATGAATTTTTGCATCTATATTCATTAGAGATATTGGTCTGAAGTTTTTTTCTTTGATTTGTCTCTGTGTGGTTTTGGAATCAGGGTGATATTGGCCTCATAGAATGAGTCTGGGAGTGTTCCCTCTTTTTCTATTTCATGAAATAGTTTGAGAATTATTGGTGTTTTAATTCTTCTTTAAAGGTCTTGTAAAACTCAGCTGTGTATCCATCTGGTCCTGGGCCTTTCTTGGTTGGTAAGTTTTTTATGGCATCCTCTATTTCTTTGATTGAAATTGTCCTATTTAAATTGTGTATATCATCCTGATTTAGTTTGGGCATATCACGTGTCTCTCGAAATTTGTCCATTCCTTCATTATTTTCTATTTTATTAGAGTATAAATCTTCAAAGAAATTTCTAATTATCTTCTGTATTTCCATACTGTCTGTCATGATATTTCCTTTTTCATCGTAGATATTGGTAATTTGTGTTTTCTTTCTTATTTTCTTCGTTAGCATAGCTAATGGTTTATCAATTTTATTTATTTTTTTCAAAGAACCAACTTTTCATTCTGTCAAATTTTTCAATTTTTTTTTTCAATTTCATTAATTTTAGCTCTAATTTTAATTATTTCCTGTCTTTTACTTCTTTTGGGGTTGATTTGTTCTTCTTTTTCTAGGGCTTTGACATGCAATATTAGTTCACTTATTTGTTGACTTTTCCTTTTTTGAAGGAATGAGCTCCATGCAATGAACTTTCCTCTTAGTACTGCCTTCATAGTGTCCCAAAGATTTCGATATGGTGTATCATTGTTCTCATTTACCTCTAAAAATTTCTTAATCTCCTTCTTGATGTCTTCTGCAACCCATTGATCATTCAGTAGCATATTATTTAGTCTCCAGGTGTTGGAGTAGCTTTTCTTTCTTTCTTTTTTTTAATCATTGATTTCTAATTTTATTCCATTATGAGCTGATAGAATTCAGGGTAATATCCCTACTTTTTTATATTTTCTTAGAGTTGCTTGATGGCATAATATATGGTCTATTTTAGAGAATAATCCATGTGCTGCTGAGAAGAAAGTGTATGGCCTCATTGATGGATGATAACTCTATATATGTCAGTTAGATCTAAGTTATTAATTGTATTATTGAGTTCTATAGTTTCTTTGTTTAATTTTTGTTTGGAAGATTTATTCATTGGTAAAGGAGGTATGTTAAAGCCACCTCTAATTATTGTGTTGTGCTCTATTTGATTCTTGAATTTGAGAAGAGTTTGATTGATGAATGTAGATGCTCCATTATTTGGTTATATTGGGGTGTATATATTTATAACAGTTATATCTTGTTGATATATGACTCTCTTAATCAGTATGAAATGTCCATCTTTATCTCTTTTGATTAACTTTGGCTTGAAGTCTACTTTATTTGATATGAGGATGGAGACCCCTGCTTGCTTGTGTAGACCATATAAGTGATATATTTTATCCTATCCTGTCACCTTCAGTCTATGGGTATCTTTTCCTATGAGATGTGTCTCTTGAAGGCAACATATTGTTGGGTCTGTTTTTTAATACAATCTATTAGTCTATGTCTTTTAATTGGTGAGTTTAGGCCATTAACATTCAGAGTTATTATTGAGACATAATTTGTATTACCAGTCGTTTTTATTTTTTTATTATTTTTGGTATTTAGCTTGACTTGGTTTCTCCTTTGGTTGGTTTTTTCCTTTATTGTAGTTCTTCCCTTTGCAGATTTTTATTATTTTTTTTCATTTCCTCTTTGTGGAATATTTTACGAAGAATGTTCTGTAGAGCAGGGCTTTCTTGTTGTAAATTCTTTTAGCTTTTGTTTATCATGGAAGGTTTTTATTTCATCCTCAAATCTAAAGCTTAATTTTGCTTGATATAAAATTCTTGGTTGGCATCCCTTACCCTTTAGAGCCTGGTATATGGTGTGCCAGGCTCTCCTGGCTTTGAGGGTCTGGGTTGAAAAATCTGCTGAGATGCGAATTGGTTTTCCCTTATAGGTGATCTGACTTTTTTCTCTTGCAGCTTTTAAAATTCTATCTTTATTTTGTATGCTAGGCATTTTCATTACAATGTGCCTTGGTTGTATCTGTTATAATTTTGTACATTTGGCATCCTATAGGCCTCTTGTATTTGATTTTCAAATTCATTTTTCCTGCTTGGGAAATTTTCTGATATTATTTCATTGAAGAGATTGTGCATTCCTTTGGTTTGAATCTCTGCACCTTCCTCTATTTCAATAAATCTTATATTTGGTCTTTTGATGGTATCCCATAGATCTTGGATATTCTGTTCATGGTTTCTTACCATCTTCACTGTGAGGTCAACTTTATTTTCAAGATTATATATTTTGTCCTCATTGTCTGAGGTTCTATCTTTCAAGTGGTCCAATCTGTTGGTGATGCTTTCTATTGAATTTTTTAAGTGGTTTACTCTTTCTTTCACTTCAAGGATTTCTGTTTGTTTTTTTCTCAAACTCTCTCTTTCTTGAAGTAATCTTTTGCTCCCTGGATTTGTTCTCTTATCTCTTTGTTGGTGTTATCGATGGTTGCCTGTATTTGATCTCTTATCTCTTTGTTGGAGAGATCAATTTTTGCCTGTATCTGCTCACTTAGGTCAGTTTAAAAAACCCTTATTATTTTAATTATGTATATCTGGAACTCCTTCTCTGGCATTTCACCTACTGTGCTTTCTATGGATTCTATTGTTGTAGTATCTTGGTTTGTTTTGGGCATTTTCCTCCCTTGTTTTTTCATGATGTCTATGTGTTTTCTTCTCTTGCAAGGTAAGCCTGAGGTATTATAGCTTCTGTCCTTTTGTCTTATAAGCTCCCTACATGTCACACAAAACCTCACTTTTTAGGGAAAGATCAATATTAGAGCATTCAATGTACCCAATGTATATCCATATATCAGTTAGTTTCTCTTTTATATTTACAGTTTTGTCACTATAAACAAAAAATGATGAGATCAGTTATCTTATACCATATAGTCTCTATGTTTGAGTGGTAGTTTACAGTATCTAATGGTAGAAGGGGGGGACTTAGAGGTTGGCTTAGATGTTTATGAGGTAGGATGTGAGAAAATAGAGGTATTAGATTATTTGACTAGTGAGAGTGTAAACATTAGACTTGGCTGTTAGTAGGAGAAGCAAGAGATAGGCATTGCCATGTAAGATTCCTTGTTAGTTCACAATAGCATACCTGATTGCACCTTCTGGAGCATCCTGGTCCCCAGGGACCTTAGTGAAGTCTCAACCGGACCTTTTTTTTTTTTTTATTCCTTAGTAGTAGCCTCGCTAACTCAGTTTTGTGGCAGTAGCAGCCACAGGCCTATAATCATGCTGGTGTTGGGTTCTGTAGCTATGGAATCCCAGTGTGGTGTGTCTCTCTGGGCAGATGTGGGTTGCCTCTCCGATTTGTGGGTGTGGAGCAGGCCTCTCTCTCCAGATCTTGTCCTGGCCACAGTGTGGTGGAGCAGGTGGTCTGCCTTTCCTCTCTCCTCTCTCCTCCTCCTGGGTCTCCTCCCAGTCTAGTTGTTTTCGTGGGGTTGGTCAGATAGGCGGCAGGGCCTTTCTGCAGGGCGAAGCCTGCTGCTCCTAGTCCTGGTGGTGATGTGAGCAGGTGGGTTGGGCCCTTTCTTCCACCAGTGGCTGCTGCTTGATTAGGTCACAGCTGGGTAGGTAGCATTCCCTCAGGCAATGGACGGGACCCTCTCTACAGCAGGCACCTGCTATGGGCAGGTGGCTGGGCTGTTCCTTCCAGCAGGTCTCCAGATGGCTTTTTATCAGAAAGCTGAGATGGCCACATACTATGAACAGAAGTGTACCACCATAGAAGACTTGATTTACTACAATTGCAATAATCCATAATTCATGATAAAGTTCTTTAAGCAACCTGAAGAAATTGGAAACATTTTCTGATGGAAAATAAGATCATCTTGAGCCCTGCAATGCATTTTTTACGTTATTAAAGTATGACCTAAATTATAAAATATGAGAAAAGTCTACAGCAGAATATTACCTATAATCAATAGAAAAGACTGCCAGTAGAAAAGATTTTGTTTCCCATTTGATTTGGATACTGGAATTAGTAGAAAATGATTTTAAAATAAGTGGCTATGGAAACAAGTGCCTAGGTGCCCTTCAGCAGATGAATGGATAAAGAAAATGTGATACACACACACACACACACACACACACACACACATACACACACATACTCACACACACATGCAATGCAATATTACTCAGCTATTCAGAAAAATGAAATTATGGCATTTGCCAGTAAATGGATAGAACTGGAGAATATCATGTTAAGTGAGATAAGCCTGTCCAAACAAACAAACAAATGAAAAATCCAAAGGTCAAATGTTATTTCTGATATGTGGATTTTAACCCATATCAAGGGGAAATGTAGAAGTTCATTGGATTAGACAAAAGGGGGGAAGGGAAGGGAAGGGAAGGTGGATGGGAATAGGAAAGACAGTGGAATGAATCAGACATAACTTTTCTAAACTCATGTATGTATGCATGACCAGTATAACTCCACATCATGTTCAAATACAAGAATGAGAGCAAAATTGCAATGGGTTGCACCCCATGTATGTACGATATATCAAATTACACCCTACTGTCAAGTATATTTAAAATCAATGACAACAACAAAACTTAAATATTTAAGTGAAAATTTTAAAAATAAGTGATTAATATACTTAAGAAAATGGGGAAAATATAGACATTAGCAGAAATAATACATAATTTCAGAATATAATTAAAATAAAATCAACTGCTAAAAAATATAACTACTGTGCTTATCAGTAATTAAGACATATCACCATGCAGGCTTACATTTTTAAATTTTCAATATTCAAACTAAAATATAGCAAGTAAAAACAATGGGAGCATAAAACAGAACATAAAGAATATTCAACTAATGTTAAAAAGCTATAGCAAACATGAATATTATGTTTAAAGCAATAATGATAAACTGATTGCTAGTTAGCATCAAAGCAAAACAGTGAAATCATGAAGGTGGTAGAATAACATCTTTAAATTTCTAAAAACAATTAACACTATACTAGATTCTATTTTTCAATTTTAAAAAATCTCAAAAATGGAGAATAGAATTTTAACAATTCAGACAAACACTGAGAGAATTGATTGGTGACCATTCATGAAGTATAAGCAAATTATTAAAAAGTAATTCTTATGGAAGAAAACAACATGACCATGACCAAGGAATACAGAAATGCACAAAGAAATACACATTTAAATAAAAATAAGACTGAAGTATAAAAAAAAACAACATTCAATGGCTTGTGGAATGTAATACACCCAAATGAACCCCCTAAAGTTTCTTATTTTCTAGTATGCATGCCCTACCATAATCTCCTAGAGTGTGGACATGATTTGTGATTGCTTACAAAAAAAGCAGAAGATGGATAAAGCATGGGCTGTCACCTCCACTGCCATGCCCTTACACAGGATTCTATATGTTATGGTTTAGATATGAAGTGACCCCACAAGCTCACATGTAAGACAATGCAAGAAAATTTAGAAGTGGAATGATTGGGTTATGAAAGCCTTAACTGAAACAATGCACTAATGCCCTGATAGGGATTTAACCAGGTGGGTACTACAAGCAGGTAGTGTGTGGCTGGAGGAGATGGGCCACTGGGAGGTATGAGTATAGGGCATAAGTTTTCTACCTGGTGAAAGGAAGTATCTCTGCTTGCCTGTGGCTATGTTCTGAGCCACCTTCCTCTACCACACCCTTCCACCATTATGCTGTCTTTTACTCCAGCACAGAGCAATGGACTATCCAGAAATATGAATTAAGAACTTTGAAACTGAGCCACAAATAAAGTTTTCTTCCTCTCAAATTGTTCTTGTCAGGTATTTTGGTCAAAGCAATGATAAAGATGATAAAAACAGTGTATTCCAAGCATACTTGCTGCAAAGACTTCCTGGCTGGTCTATTGATGTAAGCAGTTATGATAGAACTGGGCATGTGGCAATGAACAGCAGTTGATTTCTCAGAATTTCAGCCAGGCTCTAGGAACTTGGGAGAGTCTCTAGGAGCTGAAGCCTCAAAGAAACAAGAAACTTAGGTCCCCAGTCCATCTGCCAAATAATTAAATACTGGCAACAATCTCAGTATGTTTGAAACTAGATTCTTTTCTAATTGAGCCTCCAGAAAGGAACATAGCTGACTGATATGATTGCATCCCTGTGAGAATCTGAGCAGAGCACTCAACCAACCTTACATGAACCCCTATCCTTACAATATATACAAATTATGCATTGCTTTCAGTATTTCAGTATATGCAAAATTTTAATTTACTGCATCAAATAATACCATGTGAAGTTCAAATTATATTCAGAACTATTATAAATGTTAATAACATTAAATATGAGAAATGGGTAAATGGAGTATTAAGACATAAAATTCCACTGGTATTAGGTAAATGGCAAAAGTTATGTGTATTAGATTCCAATACATCGAGAAAGCATATTGTAAATTTTTGTTACAACCACTTTGGAAAAGATATTGCTTTGCCTATTAAAGTTGAATGTAGACACATATTCCAGTCCAACCATTCATTTGTAGGTACATATCCAACAGTAATGAACATATAAATTATATATATATATATATATATATATATATATATATATATATATGTTAAAAGTCATCTATAAAAGCATAATTCTTTGTTTCTCCAAATGAGAAGATGCCCAAATGGTATCAATGTTTAATTGGGCAAATATTTTGTGTTATAATAGCACATAGGTGTTTTATAACTGTAAGTAACAATTTGATGAATCTCAAAAGACATTGAGTAAAGGATGCAGATACAAAAGAGTACAAATAATATATTTCATTTTTATAAGGAAAAGAAATGTTGAAACTAATCTGTGCTGATAAAGGACAGGTTAATAATCATTACTATTCCCCCTTGACGACATGAATTTATGATTAAAATACAAAATAAGGGAGCTTCTGCAATGTTGCAATGCCTGTCTCTCAATCTGGTTTTTGATTTTTTAAAAAATGTCCAATTTGTTAAAATTCAGCAACTACAAACATATATAATATACATACAGAAAAATGTATTTTCATGTAACATTTATTTTTTCTTCAAAGTATTTGTTTGATGTTCACCTTGTAGGCAATACTGCAGTAGATTCTGGTTATAGGTGATTTTATTAGGAGTGACTGCTGTTAAGAATTTTTAGTGCAGATGGTAGAGATAGTTATGAGAAGAGAAAAATGCTAAGTCAGAAAGATATGAGAGGTATGGAAGGCAGTATAGAGATTCCTCTGAAAACTTGGACTAGAACCACCTTTTGACCCAGTTATTCCACTCCTAGGTTTATATCCAAAGGACTTAAAATCAGCATACAACAGTGATGCAACCATATCAATGTTTACAGGAGCTCAATTCACAATAGCTAAACTATAAAACCAACCTAGGTGACCTTCAATAGACTAATGGATGATGAAATTGTGGTATTTATACACGATGGAATATTACTCAGCCTTAAAGAAGAATGCAATTATGGCAAATGGATGGAACTGAAGATTATTATGCTAGGCAAAATAAACCAATCCCAAAGAACCAAAAGTCAAATGTTTTCTTTCATATGCAGATGCTAATTCACAATAGGGGCAGAGAACAGAGATACTTTGGATTAGACAGAAGGGAGTGAAGGGAGAAGTGGGGGCATGGGGGTAGAAATGATAGTAGAATGAATCAGACATTATTAACCTATGTGAATAAATGATTATATGACTTATGTAACTGTACATCATGTACATTATGTACAACCAAAAGAATGAAAAGTTATATTCCATTTATGTATGATGTGTCAAAATGCATTTTATTTTTATGTGTAATTAATTAGAACAAATAAAAATTTTAAAGAAAGAAAGCTATTAGAGTTATGGTAGGTACATAAATGTATATACTCTCACTTAAATAGTAAAAAGAATAATAATTAGAAAATATAGAAGTGGTAAGGTATTTGCACTCTTCATCCCCATCCTTAACTTAGGGGATTGACAGTGAAAGGAAGGAAAGAGATATCGTAGAAACAAGAGGAAAAAAGGAGGATTAAATGTTATTTGTTGTTGTTGTTGTTGTTTGTTTCCATGGAATGAGAAAACATGTTCATACATATTGAGAAAAGAACTAGCTTTTAAAAGAGAGGTGGAGCTTAAAATGTAAAAAAGGGTAAATATTATTGCTGGAGTAGGGTAATAAGCAAGAATGAAAAAAAAGAAGGAAAAACTGACATATAAAAACAGATGGAAAATTTAGTCTTGAAGAAAAGTCAATCATTTTTACCTACAGTGATAGCATTTTCTGAAATGTACTGGGGGAAAAAAGTACTCCTTGTCCACGTCTAACTTGATTTGGTAACCCACATCCTTCTCCATGTCCACATATGGAAAGTATTATGTATAATTGTGTTGACGTGGAGAAGACTGAGGCCCAGATCACCCATGATGAAATTTGCTTTAACAACTGCCTAATATAAATCATACCTGTAAAAAATGCCTATGGGATTTGATGATTAACTTAAATCAATTTAATTGATTAAAATAATCACAATTCTAATTTATACCATAGGAAAAAAATTAGTTTTATGAAACTTATAGATTAAAAATTCAGAGCTAGGAAAATATATTGTTCTCTTTTGATGAAAATATTGTTATATTAGTTAGAAATTTAGAAGTAATATTTATGTTCATTTGTGGTAGCTTTACTCTATCTAGATTTTTTAGGATAGACTAATTCTCCAACAAAATATTCCTTTCTTTTATTTTTAATGTTTTATTTTTGTATGTGTTTTAACATATGCCCTTGTAACTTAATTAAGGTTTACATTAAGCTACACATATTTATCTTCAGAGTCAATAAAACAAATTGCTACAAACCCAAGATAGTTTTAATTATGTGGTCTGAATTTGCTGTATGTTGTCAATCTTTGCTACTTAAGTATGGACCGTGGACCAGCAGCATCAGCATAGTGGGAAGGTTATTAGAAAGGTCTCACTTCAGATTCATCCAGTCAGAGTCTTCATTTTACCATGATATGCCTCCCAAAGGATTTGTATCACATTAAATTTTCAAATATAGAAGTCTCATTCATTTTTTTTCCTTCTTCTTTGGGTTTTAATGCATTTCTATTACTACCTATTTAAGTTAAAAACAAAACAGTGATTTGAAACTGCATATGTTTATTATCTTGCTCTTGCTTTCCTCAGAAGTCTGAAAAAGCTCATTTGGGTCTCTTGAAACTGCAGCCTGGGTGTCAGCCATGCTGAGATCCTTTTTGGACCTCTGAGTCTTCTTAGAAGTTCTTGTGGTTGTTGGCTCAATTAATTTCCTTGGAGCTGTAGAACTCAAGATAGCTGCTTCCTCAAGGAAAGGGAAGGAAATAAGTCCTCTTTCAAAGGTCTCATGTGATTCAATTAGGCCTATTCTCCTTAACTCTCTGTTATTAAATCAAAGTAATCAGAACCCTTATTTGGATCTGAAAATCCCTCTGCCTTCCTGACATAATCAACCTATCAAGGGAAAGACACGCATCATGCATTGTATCCACAAGCCCCATGCAGGAGGAGAAAGCTTAAAAAAGGTGTTTTACGCAGTGGATGAAGATCTTGGGAGCCATCTGAAGAACTGGATACCCCTGGGTATGACCACAGAATAAATGGGCATGTGCACAAAGTGGGTAAGTATAATTTATTTCCCAAAGAGATGCATTTTTAACTTGTGCATATTCTGTATTAAATAAATATTTAGAAAAAATAAGTGTAATTACAAATATATCTTAGTAATTATATGAACACAGTAATTATATAAACACAGATGTGAATATTGTCATCTAGGAGAGTACTTGAATACCATACCCACACACTCAGCCCATCCTACAAATTGTATAAATATGCATTCATAATCAAATATATTCTTTTTTAACTTTTGATATTCCATATATACCAATTTATTTTTCTTTCCTATTAGCCAATTATATAAAAATTCATACTTTAAAAACTAGTAGGGGGCTGGGGATATAGCTCAGTTGGTAGAGTGCTTGCCTAGCATGCACAAGGCCCTGGGTTCAACCCCCAGTACCACAAAACAAATAAAATTAGGGATAATTAATTTAAATGTAATTTCTGTTTATGCATTTTGTCTTATTAGAAGTAATTAAAAAAAAAAAAAAAAAAAAGAGGCTTAGCATTCCCTAGGACATAGAAGGTGAAACCATGAGTGAAATCCCATTGCTGTTCTGACAGAAAATAAAAATTTCCCTTTTCAAATTGCTCTGATTTTTAATTTTTATATTTGGAAACATAATTAAGAGATGATGTTGCTAAAAGAGAAACAATGAAATCTCTGTTGGACTTCATATCATGCCCTAATTTTAAGATATAGTTATAATCTTTAATCATATTCTAAATAATACTATGTATTTTGTTACATGTTAAAATGTGTTAAAAGTACAGATTCATATAAATACACCAATGCTTGTGTATCACGGATGATATTATTTATTCTATATAGTGAAGTATTTGATTTTAGAAGCATATTCTAATGTGAGGAAAGTCAAAGACAGTTTAGCATATGTTTGGAAGGTCTTTTTCTTGAAGATGTCTCCAATGAATTTTCCTACCTTACTTTGCATTCAGAATTCAGTCTTTTAACAAACATTTATTAGAATTCTACCATATTCCAACCATTGTTATATGTATTGAACACAATCTGCATAAAAAAAAACCTGATGATAAAATTCAACTCTGAGAATACTAAAAAATGACATACTTAATTTCTAAATTAATTTTTTAAAATGCAAAAAAAAAACTGAGTAGAGAAATAACAAAATATCAGCTTTTTCACCAATGGAGATTTTTGCCTTCCTAATATTCAGATTTAGGCAACAGATTTCCTTACCAAAGTAGGCAATATAATAACATCTACTTCTTAAATTTTTGAGGTTATTAAATCAAGTATCTGAAGTAGATACTCCAATAATGACTTAAATTATGGTTGTTTCAACAGCAATTAATAACTACAGAAATTGGTACATGCATTACTTGAAGGCAGTGTTACCTACAATGTAGAACATAGTATTCGAAGAGGTCATAGGTGGAAACTGGAAAAGCAACAAGGAATTTGCTACTGAAAACTACAAATGGCAATCTAAAAAATAATTCATAAGAACATTGCTTATGTTCTTGAAAAATAGAAATAGAATAATGTACTTAAATTGTGGATCTCACTAAGAAAGTTTCTAGCCGAGTGTTAAAGTATTGATTGGTCTTGCTTACCACCTATGATAAAGGATAACAAAAGAATAAGAAATTAATCAGAAAATATTCAAATCTTAAGTTTTATTTGGAAGAAAAATTTCAAGCTATAGCTTACCGGGTCGCAAAATAAAACTTGTTTTCATCCTCAGCCTCTCCAGATGGCAAATGGTTCTTAACACAAGAAGTGGCTTCAGGTCAATGTTTAAGTCTAGATTGTTGCAAAATCGTTCTAAAAATGAATTCTCAGACTAAAGAGCATATCGGGGGGTGTAAGAAACCTTGTTAAGATCTTTGGAAGATTCGAGGCAGTGCTTGTATACCCTCATAGTCAAAAACAAAATATGCTTAAGATTTACAAGAACTTTTCCCAGATCATCTGAACTACACCTCAAAGTAAAGAGAGGATTAACTCAAAAAGATATGGATAGTGTCTTCTGTCTAAAGTCGTAGAATACAATTTGCTGCATAAAAATACCCACCCAAATTTCAAGAAGTTGTCCAGCTTGAACTAAAAGGTCTGGTGAGAGACTCATACAAACAGAAAACTCTTAGCTCCAGCATCTACTTCCTGGAAGCTGACTGATAAAACTCCAATTACCAACATGAGGCATTTCTTAATGACAAAGGAATATGGCTTAAAAATAAAACAAAACAAAAAAGAAATAAAAATTAAGAATGGTACCAATACATAGGATATGTCTCCAAGCCTCAGTGAAGCACTTGTAGGAAACAGAACTGGACTTTTATCGGGTGAGTCTGCCAACTACTAACCCTTGTTTCTTCCCTTTTTGAATGAAGGTATCTGATCTATTCATTCCCTCCCTTTCTCCGTGTGCTTTTGGATTAGATAATTTGTCCATTTGGTTTATGGATCTTTACTTAAAGGAGAGCAACATCTGAGGAACCTCGTTTGCATTTAGTCTTGATGCAACTAATGAGATCCTGGACTTTAAGTTGGAGATACAATGGAATGAAACTTTTGGAGAAGTAAAATTCATTTTCATGTGAGAAGGGCACGGATTGCAACCATAGGGTGGACTATATTGCATTGTCTACATATATGGTTGCCAATACTATGGTTTGTATAAGTGGCCCCCAAAGGGCTTTCTGTTAAAATCTTGGTCCCTAGCCCATGGCACTATTGGGATGTGATGACAATTTTAAGAGATGTCATCAAGTGAACAAAAGGTAAGCCATTTGGGGTATACCCTAGAGAGGATTTTGGGATGCCATTGTCTTCATCTCTTTTGCTTTCAGGTTCCATGAGGTTAGCAGCTTGCTCCACCATACAGAGGCCCAAAAGCAATGGGGTCAGTCAACTGTAGACCAGTATCTCCATAGTGGTGAGTCAATGATATTTTCCTCTTTTAAAGTTGATTATTTCAAGTATTTTGTTACAAGAATGCAAGTCTGACTAATGTAATAGTGTCTCTCATTCTTATATGTACACTGCCATTAAATATGAGCTAGCCTGTAAATGGTTTTGACCATTAAAAATCCTATGGTAGTGATTATATTGTAATAGTTAAGAGAGTTGCCAGATTGAGATCAAATAATTGGAAGAGATACAAGAGATAGTAAAAGACCTGAAAGCAAGGACCATAGGTTCAAAAATTCTCTTCTTTGTGGTTGAATGTAACTCACAAAATACAAAATAATGGGGTTTGGTTAGTTTACATAGCATTGCATACTTAGCATGCACTAACAAATTGAAGATTGGACCTTGCTAATACTTTGCAGCAATAATGGAGCTAAGCTCACATTGCTGCCTAAAGCCTGGTCTGTGGACCTGCCAGAAAATATAGAATTATAAAACTGTTCCGCAGATGAAAAACTAGTAAGAACTGATCCTCATTTTATTCTTCTGAAACACCAAGCTATCCTATGTCTCCATATTTTGAGGTCAAACTGCATTAACCCACACATGGCCAATCATCTACTAAGGTCAAAGAGGTTCATAGTCATTTTGAAGGTCAGTGTTTGTGACCCTGCCATTTAAAAAACTCTGCTGTATAAAATATTTGTAACCTGGGTGAACAAAGTTGCAATTAGCTTTCCCAATCTGCTGAGGTCAAAAGTCTCTGCTTGCTTAAAATCCTAAAGCTTTCGCCCATTAAAATCTAACCTTCTCCTTCTCTTCTTCCTAACAACAACAACAAAAAAATCACCTAGTTCCATTATCATATACAAACTGGCAAGAAAAAGTAACCCATAGACCTTATTTTGTTAATGTCTACTGCCTAAACATAACATTTTGGATAGAACAGTTATGTTATTTCTGATTAAACTTTCTCTATATTTCTCAAAAACAATTCACCACACTAATGTATAAATGACCGATTATTAATAGTGCTTTTCTGAATTAAGCAAGCCTCCATATGTAGGGTGAGGGATGTGGTGGAGTCATAGCAGTACAGAAAAACTTTATCTAAAGATAGAATGTTTAAAAAGAGAAAAAGTAGACCGTGTTGTTTATTTATGTATTCAGGTCTCAATGTAAAATAAGAAAGAAGTGGACAATCCCTGCTCAGTTCTGTCAAATTCAGGAAGCCATCCATGAACTGTGCATGGACTGGGCAATGTTAGAACCATTAGGCAGGGAAGCCTGGTATCAGGAACTCCGGTTCATGAATGTCTAATCCATGTGGCGCCATGCCTAGCTCACCACTCAAGTTCTAGCATAGCCTGAACTGGGAGTGTCTGGTTAAGAGCCAAATAGCCTGCTTACCCCCATCCCTATCCTTTTTTTGTGAAGAAGTAAGACTCCTCCCACATTGAAACCTCATACCTACCAATCCCTTTTGATCTGTACTGCTATAAATAAAGCAAGTGTGGGCTCCATCTTTGTTAGAGGCCATGACCTTTTGGTGGCTTGATTTGTCACTGCTGCCACCCCCTCCCCTGTAAAATATATTTCTAGTCTTTGGTGTCTATTTCATGGTGCTACTGATACCTCCAGTTCTGCTTCCCCAAATGTTGAAGCTTGAACATTAAAGCAGCATGGTGAGGCAAGCATATAAAGCAGGGTTTATTTAAAAGGGGTAACATAGACTTCTCTTGGGAGGGAGAAGGAGGCCATTGTTGGTATCCTAGTATCCCAAAAAGGGAGGCAGGTCTGCATTTTTTAAAATATTTATTTATTTGTTTTTAGTTGTACACAATGCCTTTATTTTTACGTGGTGCTGAGGATTGAACCCTGGCCAAGCACATGCTAGGTGAGTGCTCTACTGCTGAGCCACAACCTCAGCCCCAGATCTGCCTTTTTTATGTCCCAGGCTTCCTTTGTTCTCCTGCTCTCTTCCCCTTATCTTTCTCCTTCCTGCCTAGGTGACCAGGCCCATAAATGCTTGGCTGGCTGGCCAAAAGGTAAGAGGCAGATGAGCTGAAGGGGGAAGGGCAGGATGGACCAGCCCAGGACAAATTAATTAACAACTTTATCGTTCCCTGTAGAGAGGGGCAGCTCCTGGGACAGGTTACCTTGGCAACAGGTTGGGCAGGGGTTCGTCCTTGTCCTTGATAAGGGTGGAGGAAGGCCTCTGAAGGAATTAACATTTCAATCCCTGAGGGGACAGTATCCAACTTCCCGGGACTCACTCAAAATTGGCTTTCTTGATCTGCCCTGACTGGATCTACCTATCTATACTGACTGCCTTTCAGATTCTAGCTTCACTACTTTCATAGCTTTTATTATGAAGCTGCCCATCCTTCTGACAGGGAATACATTTCCTCTCCAACCCATTTCCTTGCCCATGCAGGATATGAGAGTCCAATACATCTATCTATCAGTTAAGTCACTTCACTTTCTTTGCCTGAAGGAGGTGAGAGTAAGTGGCATTACTCTAATACAAATATGGCTATATCTGATAGGAAGTTAAAATCACTTATTTATAGAGTAGCAAGAATTAGTGTTTTGGAAACATGTCAGAGAGTGGATGACAGAAACTGAGCAAACAGGCAGAAAAATTAGAAAATTTTGTGTAGTGGTTTGATAAGAACCCAGGGCACTCTAGGATTATTAATATGAAAAAGAAATAATTGATTGTATTTATATTGCTTAGAGTTCATTTAGAAGAAAAAAGAATTAATTACATGCCATTAAAGGCCCTTTCAAACATTGTAAAGGCAAAGAACATGGGCTATTTATATCTGTCATAGTAGATGCCACATGGAGTTTTAATTTTTGTTCAATATTTTTTTTTTACCCTCTACCCTAGGGTGAGGGTAAAACTACAACAGAGTGGCTAATGGTGATATCAGAGCTGAGTTCTAAATGATAAAGCAAACCATCCTTGCAAAGACCACCAAAAAAATCATTCCAGGGTCAGGAAGAACAAGTAAAATATATTTAAGAGTGGAATGATCTGAGCATGTAAAAAGTACAGGTTCACTCAGAGCTTAGTGAAGGAGGAGAAACATACAAAATGAGGTGGAAGATGGATAAGATTAGGGCAGGATCAATTCCATAATTTATGCTAGGGCTTGATTTTTATAGCAATCAATGGCAACAAAAAAGTTTTGGTAGAACTTTTGTATAACATGTTTATATTGTTAAGGAGTGATCTGGATTCTGTATGCAGAATGGGTTTATGGAGAGGGTGAAGAGGAGTTATTGCAGAAGTCCATGAAAGAGGTGGGATCATTAGTAAGACAGAGTGAAATTATTGATTTAGAATATATTTACATAATAACAGAAGAATTTGATTGAATTTGATTATGGATTGACTGTCAGAGATGAGGCAAAAGAAGAAACAAGGGATAATGCTTTTTATGCCTATGAATATTGTACATGAAATTATTTACTAAAGTAGGAAAAACAAGAATAAAACACACTTAAATGGAAAAATTAATGGGATTGAATATTCTTTGCATACAACTAGAGATATGTAAAAATGTGCTCTACAAGTATAATATAAAATGTAATACATTCTGCTGTCATTTCTAACAACTTAGAATAAAAATAAATTTAAAAAAATAATTAATGGGATTGTTTGTGGTATTTTAATTTGGAAAAACTTAATAAATATGCAAGAATACACTTACTTGGTTAAACACCTATGGGGATCAGTGTGCAGGGAGTCATGGAGATAAAAATACTAAGATTTTATTTGACTGTCTTGGGAGAGAATGTGAATAAAAGACATCCCAAAACTAAGCCTATAGGAATTTCACCACTAATAGATTAGTAGAAGAATTAGAGGAGTCTAGAACATGAGGTTATTTAATATAAGAGGGAAAACTTCCAGGATAGAGGATGAGCCAACCCTCCTAGAGGCAAGCCTTCCAGAGCAAGGAGAGTTGGAATTATGTGAATGGACATGTCTTTTCCTTTTCTGTCTTCTCCTTCTTCAAATCAGAACCTGAGAGCTCACCCTCAGGAATTCTATTTCAAAAGGTCTGCAGAAAAAAACCCAGAGCACAGATGATTCTTAGGCAAATGTTCTGACTCCCATTTTTAGAAACACTGCCACAGATTCATTAGAGAAAAATCATCCCTTGTAGAGGGCCAGAATTTTGTTTTTGTATGTGTGTGTAAATAAAAAGATAACAGTTAAGAAAACAATATTGTATTTTTAAAGTTCTTGCTTATATGCTCTCTCCTGAGTATAGAAACAACAAAGATATCAAAATGTGAAAAGAAGATGATATAATCAAGGAGATTACTAGGGTGGGTAAAAAAAGGCAGCTCCTGCTAGCTCTAGCAATAAACTTTGGGAAATTAAAACAACAAAAAAAAAAAAAAACAATCAAAACTATTCAGCTTTTTACTAGCAACATATGCTAGCAATTTTTACTATGCTAGTGATAAAATTATCCTGTAAGCAATTACAGTTACTGTTAAGTTCTAAATATGTATTTATATTTGTATATGTATATGTAATTTTCAACTTAGCACATTTTTATATATCCTTTATTCAACATACTTTATTAGAAAATTAAATAGGATAATGCACAGTATTGCAATTTGTCCTTAGTGCACATGGACTCAGTATTTGTTTTCACTAAACTCATCAAGATTTTAGATTGTTGAAGCTCACTTTGTAAGTATAGCATGTCTCCAAATTTTGCCATGATACATTGTTAACATATTAAACTGTGAATTCAAAAATAAACAATGATAGCACAATCATTGTAAAGGCAAAGAACATGAGCTATTTATATTCTGTCATAGTAGGTGCCACATGGAGTTTTAATTTTTGTTCAATATTTTTATTATCACACACACACACACACACACACACACACACACACACGAAGGAGCCCCAATCAGGGAGATGGCAATTGCAGTTAGCTGGAAGACATAAGTTCCACCTGATAATAATCAGGTATGCATGTGATGCACCTGTAAATGCACGTGACACTCCCGCAAAGCTAAAGGTATATAACCGGGTGAAAGCAGTCAGAAGCAGGATTCCTTCAGTCAGTCGGTCAGTTGGAAGAAGAGTTTGGGGCGGAGAAGAAGAAAAGAGTCAGAGCGGCCAGAACATAGTCAGAAGAAGAAATAAGAGTCAGAGCAGTTAAGAGTTCGGTCAGAAGAAGCTAGAGAAAGAAATGAGAAACCAAAGAGAAAAAAAAAGAAAGAGTTTAAGTAAGATAAGGAAAAGAGTTTAGTGAAAAAGAAGAATACGAGAAAAAGAGTTTAGCTTAGAAAAGAGATAAAGAGAAAGAAAGAGAAGAAGAGATATAGAGAAAGACTGAGACTAAGAATACTAGATTCCTGCCACCGAATCTCCTCCCGCGGTATTGTGGCTGTACATCAGGCAGCTACACACACACACCATTTGAAAGCTTCTATAACTGATCTTGAATAAAGAGACTCAGAATTCTACATTGTAGAATTGCTGTTTCTGAAATTCATTGTGAAATGGGATATATATGACTTTCTGTCAAATTCATTTTTAAAACTTTAAGATTTTTTTAAACTAGTTGCATAATTGGTTCTTCATGTAACAATATTTTTTTGAAAAAATAATTAATGAAAGAAATTCTTTGATTAATTATGAACATAGCTAGATTAAAAAAATCTGGGTACACTATCTATTGAGCAGGATTATAAGAAGATCAACATCAATAAAGTCATTGACAAATTTACAGAAGTTATTCCTCAAAAACAGATACTATAGTCACCAGTCATTAGTATGGAAAAACCATTATGTAGGTATAAGCTTAATTTTCCCTGTTTTAAAATATATTAATATCACTGAAAAATATTATTTATGCTTTTTCATATTATTGTGCTATAATATCTATTTTACTTTTGTTACTTATTTGTACTTACTGTTATTATTACATGTACAATTCAATAACAATATATCTTCCTTGTCAGCATTTTTATTCCAACCATTATTATTATTCATTTCATGTTGCATTTATTTCTGAAAATAGTCTTGCCATATAGAAAAGTGTGATGTTAAAAATGATCTGCTCCAGGTGTCAAATATGCTAAGTACACTACTGATGATAATTCCTTTGGGGTCAAAGAGAGGATTCAAGTTTCTAATCAAAGACAAAAGTAGTTCATGCACATGAAAGTAAAAGTGTGCCCTCATTTTCATAGTAAGGGACTGTCATATAAAGGATTATTAATATGAAAAAGAAATAATTGATTGTATTTATATTGCTTAGAGTCCATTTAGAAGAAAAAAGAATTAATTTCATGCCATTAAAGGCCCTTTCAAACTAAAATTATGTAGATAAGGGCATGCTTTATATTAGTTAAGACATGTAAAGTGTTACAGAAAAAATCAAGAGGAGCATAAAATATGAACAACTCTGGTTAAAGGCAAATGGGAATAATAAGTCTCTATACATGTTTTTCAAAATGTCACTGTGATTTTCAACGTGCAACTTTAACCATTTCAACCATCCTACGTAATGAACAGATCAGGACAGATGTTTGGGAAGAAACCATATTTAGATGGTTGATAAGTAAAGGACACTGATGAAGTGAAAAATGAAAGAATGTAACTTGATTAAATTCCCATGATTCCAGGACCTGATTAATCCTAACTAACGACTGTGGTGATCCGGTAGTTTGAACTGAGTTTGAATTGTAGTTGTGCATTAAGATATTGTTATGGTTTAGATAGAGGGTGTCCCCCCAAAAGCTCATGTGTGAGACAATACAAAGTTTAGAGGTGAAATAAAGGTGAGAACCTTAACCTAATCCATGAATTCATCCCTTGATAGGGTTTAACTGAGTGGTGACTGCAAACAGGTAGGGTGTGGCTGGAGAGGTGGGTCCTTGAGGGCATGCCTTTGGTGTATATATTTTGTCCTTGTTGAGCTGAGCTCGCTCTTTCTGCTTCCTGACATCATGTCCTGAGTGGCTTTCCTCTGTCATACTCTTTCACCGTGATGCTGTGCCTCACCTGTGCCCCCAGGAATGGAGATGGCTTCTACAGACTGAAGCTTCTGAAACTGTGAGTTACAAAATAAACTTTTCCTCCACTAAAATTGTTCTTGTCAGGTCTCTTGGTCACAGCAATGAAAAAGCTGATTAAAGCAGATGTGATATGCAAACCTCCCTTCAAGACTCAAGGACACATTATCCAAACTGCTGGGAGTGCTTCTGACAGGTAGCCTCAGTCATTGATTGTTCACAATTATCTTTGCTGAAGAAAGTTACTTCACTTAAAGTCACCCTTTCTAAGGACGTTTGCATCTAATACATGGTCAATACAGTATATCCCATTCTCATCCCAACCAGGACAAGTCTGAAGAGCTGAGCCTTTCACAGATCAGTTTGTATCTCTTTTCCTTCCTTCCTTCCTTCCTTCCTTCCTTCCTTCCTTCCTTCCTTCCTCCTTCCTCTCTCTCTCTCTCTCTCTCTCTCTCTCTTTCTCTCTCTCTCTTTTGGACTGCGGATTGAAGCCAGAGGCATTTTACCACTGAGCTGAACCCCCAGTTCTTTTTATTTTTTATTTTGAGTCAGGGTCTCACTAAGCTGAGGCTGGCCTTGAATGTATGATCCTCCTGCCTCAGCCTCCCAAATCACTGGGATTGCAAGCATGTGCCACTATACCCAGCATATATTCTCTTTCTTTCTTTCACATGGGGTGTTATTCTCCAGGGTAATTTTTATCTCTGTTTGATTATAGGGGAATCTCAATTATGCCAAGTAATTGTGGAAGTTATCCAAGTGATCAGAGACTAACAGAACTTTGAAGTTGGTTCGTTTAACACCCAGATGACATTAAGAACTCCACTAATAATTATAGATAGAGTCAGGTGGTGTTACACACATGTAATCCCAGCAACTCAAGAGGATGATGCAGAAGTATTTCAAGTTTCAGGTCAACATTAGCAACTTAGGAAGACCCTGTCTCAATTGAGACAGGGTCTTCCTAAGTTGCTAATGTGTGTGTGTGTGTGTGTGTGTGTGTGTGTGTATTATTGAGACAGGGTCTTCCAAAGTTGTTTATATATATATATATATATATATATATATATATATATATATATATAGTGTGTGTGTGTGTGTTGCTGTGTGTGTGCATATATATATACACACACAGCAACACAAACACACATATACTATATATGTATAGTGTATATATATATAAAGTTTGGGATTTTACTCAGTGGTAAGAGTGCCCTAGGGTTCCAGTCTAATGATAATAATATGCAAAGGAATAGCCCTAGCACAAGTCTGCAGTCTAATTTATAAATCTTATATTGGTAGCCAATTTTGGAATGTGGTACCAGTATAAGGGAATATACTAGTTGGCATGATAGATCAGGAGTTTCAGAAAAATAGGGAAATTCAAGATTGAAAGTAATAGTAATCCTGCAAATCTATGTTATGTGAGTTTAGTGGTCCTGATTCCAAAAGGAGGGTACAATGGAATTTACATTAATTATAATCTTTGGGCTCCTCATACCAAAGAAATATCAGACCAAAAAAGAAAGAAAGAAAGAAAGAAAGAAAGAAAGAAGGAAGGAAGAAAGAAAAAGAAAGAAAGAAAGAAAGAAAGAAAGAAAGAAAGAAAGAAACCTACAAACACACATAATCATCATAAAAGCTAGTACAGCTATCATATAATGTGGTTTGTTTTGGTTATTCCCTTGACCAATTTTAACAGTACATGGAAAAATATAGCACCAAGATCATGAAAAGGCCATAATGGCCAGAGAGGCTCTTTTCTCTCTGAGGAAGATTTGTTTTCTGCCAACATAAAGTCATCAACACCAACAGAAGTGCTAAATGAGAGTCACAGGAGTCAGGAGTCTAGCATGGAAAGAAGAGAAGGGAACAATGAGTACAGGCTGGGGTTCTAACATGAACAGCATCAGCAAGGGTATGGAGTCATCTCATTACCTTTTTCTGTCCAGTATACCCAAGAAAAAGAAGACCCAGCAGGGTCTTTTGGGAAGAGCTTCTCCCCATACTTAACAGAAACAAGTATGTCCTGGAAATCAAGAAGAGGACTTCAATTTGCCTCTCTGAGTTTCCTTTAGGAGTCATTCCCTGCTGCAGGGAGGGCTATCAGCACACAGCACTTAGCTGTTAATCTCCCTTCACATGGCATTGGTAGAGTAACCCATGATCAATGACTGATCCAGAACCAAAAGGTCCTAAACTTTAATCTCAATTAAGGTTAACTCAGGAAGACTCTCCCAGCATTAGACCCACTGGTTTTCTTGGAGCCTTTCTTGAGTTACATTCCACCTGGATTCTTTGAGATTGCAGTATTTTTTTTTTTTTCTTCAACAAATAGTGCAGGGGAAAAATGAATATCCACATGTAGAAGAATGAAACTATATTTCTATCTCTCACCTTGCACAAAAATCAACTTGAAGTGGATCAAAGACCTAGGAAATTGTCCAGAAACTCAAGAGGAAAACATGGGGGTAATACTCCAACATATTGGTGTAGGAAACACATTCCTTAATAAGATTTGTAAAGGTCAAGAAATAAAACCAAGAATTAGTAAGTGGAATAGCATTAAATTAAAAAGCTCCTGCCTGGCAAAGGAGACAATTTATATTTTGAAGAGAGATCCTACAGAATGGGAGAAAAAATTTTGCCAGTCACTCTTCTGGTAGGGGATTAATAACAAGAATAAATAAAGAACTCAAAAAACTTAACACTAAAAACTAATAACCAACTGAATAAATGGGTAAAAAATCTAAAAGAAATTTTCTAAAGAAGAAATACAAATGGCCAACAAATAAAAAAAAAAAAAAAAAGTCCCACATCCTTAGCAACCAGGGAGATGCAAATTAAAACTACTCAAGAGATTTCCTCTTACCCAGAATGTCAATCATTAAAACTATAAATAACAATAACTGTTGACTTGGATATGGGGTAAAGGTACACTAATATATTGTTGATGAGACTGCAAGTTAATACAACTACTTTGGAAAGTAGTAAGAAGAGTCCTCAAAAAAACTAGAAATGGAATCACCACATGACCAGGCTATCCCTCTCCTTGGTCCTTTGCTATCCAAAGAGCTAAAAATCATCATATAGTAGTGTTGCATTTATACCAATGCTTATAGCAATGCTATTCAAAATAGACAAGTTATGGTACAAGCTTAGGTACCCATCAATATATGAATGGACTAAGAAAATTTGGCACATATACACAATGGAGTTCTAGCTAGCCATAAAGAAGAATGAAATTATTTTATTTGTCAGGGAATGAGTAGAGCTGGAGAACATCATGCTAAGTGAAATCAGCCAGATTCAGAAAGTTGAATATTTTCTCTAATGTGCACAAGCTATAGAGAAAAAAATTTAAAAAGTTGGAGATATTGCAAAATCAGAAGGGAGATTAGTATAGTAGAAGCATGTGACCAAACGGTAGGGAGGAGAAGGAGAAAGATATATCTCCAATTTTATGTAAAACTATAATGTACCAATTAAAAATCAATAACTAAATACAAGGAAAATCAATAGGCTAGAGGAAGAGCACTGGCGGATAGGGGATGGGAAGGGAGTATAGGGATTGTAATGGAGAATAATACTATGTTTAATACATTTATGAATATGTCAGAATGAAGCCCACCATTATGTATAACTACAATGCACCCAAAATTTTGAAAAATATCTCCTATAGTGGATGTTAACTTGCTTTTTTATGGAAGTAGTTTGTTTAAATAATATCATGTTGAATTTTTATGATTTAATAAAACTTGATTTGAATAATTTAAAATTCCATTATTATTTTCTCTAAGTATTATTGCTGTCAGTTCTAACTCAAATGAGGACTTACATCATCATCATCATCTTGTAATTATCATCATCTTTACTAAGGTTTCTATTATAAGAAGAAGAGAAAGGAACCTATTGTTTTCTCTTTCACCCAAAGATTCAGTTTCCTGTCTGTCTTATTAATGTACTCTAAGAATTTAGAACAGTGATTTTCTGGAAAAACTGCAATTAAAGTCCTCCTAACAATGTCAAGATTTCAATCAGGAGCATTTTAGTACTTGATCTTTTAGGTGACTATGTGAAGAAAAAGGCCACAATAAACCTGTATAAAACAACTAGGTTTTCCATTTTATAAACAGTTAAAATTTAATGAGAGATTGTAATTTTTATTGTCATTGTTATTTGCTTTTTAACAAAACAAATTTACTCATATTTGAAATTTAAATTGTGAAATTAAAAAAATGGGAGTAAATAAAGAATAAAAGATCAAGAAAAGCATAGTAATCATCTGAGATTGTCTCATTTAATTTGAATAAACCTTGTACTTGCTTCTGACATGATGTGTATTTTGATAATCATGTTGGAAAGCTTGATTGATTATACAATATGTTTTTTGATCATGATTTGAATCAAAATTTTATAGCTTGTGGTATGAACTGTCAAAGAACCTTGGGCTGTTGATTTTCCCCTCTGATGTACTGAATTGATTTTATTCATTCAGTTGTGGCCTGGAAATCTTTGATCCTTGCTGATACTTCTCTTGGTAACAATAAAACAGATCTAAGTAGAAGTTTCCAAATTCCTGTAATTAAAACTTATCAGTGTTGCTTACAGATTGTGTGACAAAATATAAAGGGCATGTAACATTGCTTTATCAGAGAGAAAAAGTCATTTCTTAAGCAGCAGTATATAAGGAAAAACAGATGAATATAGTTTTTTCTAGATGAAGGCAATTCAAGGAAGGAAAGATTATTTCTCTCACAATTGTCAGAAGAGCTTTGTTAGACATGACCATTAAGAAAATGATTTCTATTAGTTGAAAATAAATAAGTGAGTAGTGTCACTGCAAATAGTGTATAAGTGGTTTCACAGTAGTGATTTTTATTTTTATAATAGTAATAAAATATATATCCACGAAAGTAGAAAAAATGAATGATTTACTAGTAAGGACAGGTGTTTTTAAATCTTTCTCAAAATATTATTTCTCACAACTAATTTGGTAAGTAAGCACAGAGGTAAATGCTATGTCCATTTTTAAATGTGGACAATAAGGATCACAGAATTACAAATACCCTGGGTTCACTTAGATATACAACTCAGCCTGATTCATAAATAAAGTTTTATTCATGAACATGATTTCTCCTGAAGGAGCCCTAATTAGGAAGGGCTGTTGTAGCTAGCTGGAAGCCATAAGTTCCACCTGATATGTATGTGACGCACCTGTAGGCACCCGCAAACCTGAAGGTATATAACCGGGTGAAAGCGGTCCGAGTTAGGAGAACGAATTCATTCGGTCAGTCGGGTAGTCACTCGGTCGGTCAGAATCAGAGCGGCCAGAACATAGGCAGAGCGGTTAAACCAGATAGAAGACAGAAGAGAAACCAGATAGAAGAAGTAATGACTGGTCAGAGTTAGGCCGAGGCTCCTGAGGAAGACAGAAGACAGAAGAAAGAAGAAGGAAGAAAGAAGAGAGAAGAAAGAAGCTCTAATCTTACTCTACTCTAAGCTAAGCTCTATATCTTTCTTTCACTCTAAGAAGCTAAGAAGCTAAGCTAAGCTCTACTCTAAGCTAAGCTCTATCTTTCTTTCTAAGACTCTAAGAAGACAAGAAGACAAGAAGCTAAGCTCTATCTTTCTTTCTCTCTAAGCTAAGAAGAAAAATCTTTCTTTCCCTCTCTAAGCTCTCTCTAAGAAAGTAGAAGTAAAAGTAGTAAAAGCTTAACTCTGCCTCCGAGAGTTTTTCCTCCCGGTTTACGGTACCAGGCAGCTTACCAGGCAGCTTACATTCTCCAATCAATCAAAATGGTTGGTGGGTAAAGACTCATGCTTAGTGTCTACTTAACTGCCAGACATTGTTCTAAGTTCTCTAAGTTATTTATATATATGTTAAATAATTTCTTTCTTTCAGTATGAGATATGTATTCTATTTCTTCATTTTTATGATAAGAAAACTGAGGTAAAGAGAGTGAAAACTATAAGTCTAAGTTCTCAACAACAATTAATCATCAGGTGAAGGGATCAACCTTGGGACCTGTATACCTCAGCAGCCACATTCCTCACACTATGCAAGCCTAGTTCTTTTGCTTCTCACACTAAATACAAAAAGTAAGGAATGAGTGATGATAAATAGTAGGGCTCATGAAAGCCACATTTTTTTTTTTTTTTAGTTTAATTAGAGAAAATATGTTGTAAGAAGATAGATTTTTTTTAAACAAAAATTAGTTGTTTAGGCTTCATTGTTTTTTTCTTCTAAGATGTAGAGGCTCATAAAGATGAAACATGATAAAAAGAGCCTTGTGAATGTTTGTGGAAAGCACCAGATAATTCTGGGGGGAAAAATGAGCAAATGGATGAATGGAGAATCTCAGTGGTTTGAAAGAGCAGCAGGAAGTCATTGTAGCCAGAGCAGTAAGAGAAGGTCAGAGTCCATTGTATTAGATAAGAGAGTGAACAGGACCCAGATCCTGTAAGACCTCATAGACCATTATTAGGGTTTTGGTTTTCACTTTTCATGTGAAAAAAAGATCAGTGAAGGAGTTTGAAGAACAAAATGGCAAAAATATAACATACGTTTTAACACAAGTACTGAATGCTTCTTAAAAATAGACTGAAAGGAAAGGGCAGAATTGGTAAGCTTAGGTAAAAGGATATTCCATAATCTATACAAGAGATTATAACCTAGATGAGAATAGCAACAGAGGTGATGAGATACGGCCAAGAGAATTTAATGAGGCATTCGGTGTAGTGTAATAGTAAAAAAAAAAAAAAAATCAAGGATGGCTCCAAGTATTTTGGGCATGAGAAATTTTGAAGAAAAAATACCTTTAACTGAGCTGATAAGAGACTCAAGGCAAAGGACTGTGGGACAGAAATAAATATTTCAAGTTTGTATGCATTAAGTGAAATGTCCATTTCATGTGAATATGGGATTCTCTGCAAATTTGGGAAGAAGCTCTACCAAGGCAAAATCAATATCAGTGTGGTTGATTTATAGATAATACGCAATAAAGTAAATAAGGGTAGAATGTCACAATGCTTAGAGGTTGGAAAGAAGAGAAAGAATCATTCAAAGACAAGAGTAGGAAAAAGCCACTGAATTATGATAAAAACAAGATTGTGTTGTGTTTTAACAGTTGAACAAAGAAAATATTTTCAAGATGAGTTAGAGACTGATTTATCAAATGCTGCTGATAGGTGAAATAAAATAAGATCTGAAAGTTGGCCATTCGATTTAGGAAGGTGGTAAAAATTGATGACTATGATCAGAACTGTGTTAGAGGAGTAATAGGTTTCAAACCCAGGTGGAAATGGTTTCCAAACCAATTAAGAAAGAAAACATTATCTACAGTGAATGATAGAAATTTGTTTCAGAATTTTGGTTAAGAAGGGAAGGAAATAAATACAAAAGTAGCTGAAGATCAAGTGAAATCTTTGGGTATCGCCTAGATTTCTAATCAGTTTTATTTCATAGCTATTCATATATAGTTTCTTGAATAGATTTTATTAACTATGTGACTAAAAGAAGCCCAGAAATAAAGCTAATATGGGTTACTAAAGTAGGAAAAGGATGCTATCAGGAGAAAAGGTGAGAAATATGAACCTAGAAATCCTTGTTTTTATTAGTAAATTTTATATTGTGCAATAGATTTTATTGTGTTATGTGTATATCTGCTACAAAGGAGTTCCATTAACATGGAAAGTTGCATTTTACAGAGAAAATTATAATGCACTACAATACTGTCCAATAGAATGAAATATTTGAAAAGATGACTGATATTCAGGAATAAAAACAATCTGAGTGGACTAAGGTAGAAAATTGGATGGGGTCAATATCAAAACCTGCATGGAAAATTCAGCAGTTAATGTTACCCTTGTAGAACAATTTGTTCTCCTCATTTGCCTCATTGGGGGTCTCTTGTTCTGTCTTTCTCTTTGGGCTGGAGGACAGAGCAGTGGCTGTATATCACTCATCTTGGCATTCTTCAAAATTGTGAAAAAGATGTAAGTAGAGTAAACTCTAAACAAACTTTTTTTTAATTGAACATAATCTTCCCTCTCACTCATATGTGATATATAAATCTAATAAACACTATGTTACTGTAGTATCTAATTTCAAAAATTAAACTGAGCATCAAAACTACAAAGAAAGATCCATAATGGAAGTTCCTGTTGAAGTAAGGAACTTTGGCTTTATTTACTTTTGCTCCCTTGATATATTATCTAGTTCATTTTATAACCTTTGCCTGCCATGTGCCCTCAGTACCATAGCTACTTCATTCTGCAGCCATCACCAGCAGCAATGATTCACACAGCCTGAGCTCAAGAGTTCAGAATTGTTTTATACACTGAAATTTTCTTTCCCCAAATATATATCCTAAATTATAAAATTAAAAGATGGAGTTTCAAATATACTAAATTTTGAATAAGTAGAACAAGAAAATATGAAAATTAAGTTCTAGGCAAGAAGGTTAAGAAAGTATGGAAAGCAGAATGATGCCCCTCCCACCAAGACATCTCATTTTCTAGTCCCCAGAACCTGTGGTAGGTTACTTGGCAAAAAAGGACAACTTTGCAATGGAATTCAGGCTGGAAATCAGCTGACCTTAAAATAGGGACATTACTCTACACAATGTGGGTGGGCCCAATATAATGAAAAAAGTGATTAGAAGTTGGAAGAGGGAGGCAGAAGAGGAATCAGAATGATATTCCTTGAGGAGGACTTGACCTGCATTGTTTACCCTGCAGACTGGGAAGAGGCACATTGAAGGAGTGTACAGCCCCTAGAAACTGAAAGGGTAAGATTAGACTCTCCCATAGAACCTCCATAAGAAATATAGCCTGCTAAAACCTTGACTTAATTCAGTAATATCCACTTTTGGACTTATGAAATTATGAAACTGGGATAAAAAAATATTTATGACATTTAAAATGATTACATTTATAGTGGTCTGTTTGACCACCAATCATAAACTAGCACAAAAAGGGATAAGAGAACTAAAAATAAACTTAATACATATTATATGCCAAAGTGTTGGACAAAAGTATTTTTAAACTGTAAGTTAGCTAGTTATATTGCATATATGATACAGGAGAAGAATAAAATGGCAAAAAAAAAAAAAGATGGAGAAAGATTATTGGAAAAACTGCAAGCTCTTAGTATCAGGTAGATGAAAGTGACTCAGAAGAAGAGACTAAGAAAGATTTGTAAATAGAAGAACCAGTTTTTGATGTGCTGTAGAATCTAAGGAGAAAGAGTTGTTTAAAAAAAAAAAAAGAGATTTGGGCCACCTTTTGAAGGCAGCACCTTTCCAATTGTGGAAATGTACCAAGATGGCTGACTGTCACAGCACTACTATCAGATGAGTCTGGCTGATGGAAGGCCATTGCTAGCCTTTATCAGAGAAAATAGCAGCAGCAGAGGCTGGTACAAGGTAGGGAGAAGAATTTTAAGTTAGAAAAAAAGGGAACAAGACAGAATAGAAGTGCACATGTTTATGTAAAGTATTTATGTAAGTTTTCCTTTTTAGATGGTTTTAGGTAAGCTGTCATAAAATACTTAAGGGCAAAATTCTTAATCTCAAAAATTTCCAATATCAATTACTTTGTATGATTTGCAAAAAGCTATAGAAAATGATGGAAATGATAAACTATTTACAACAATTAATGTACTAGTAAAGGGAAGTACTAAACTGAGTAACCAAGGGAATTTTCAGGATAAACAGATTTTCCACAGGGTTCCTGCTATAAACCTGCTGCTTAAGCTCTTGGAATATATCCAATTTATGAGTCATACATTAAAAGATAAAGGGCTTCTTAGAAACATAGGTAGGGAGATTTTTCTTGGAGAAACATATCTTGAGTGAATGATCTGTGGAAGTTGACAAAACAAATCTGCAGTCTGTCCCATTGATGTGTATATGAGGGCCAAGTGTGTCCAGATGTCTAATATGGCACAGATGGGCAGAAGAGGCACTTGGCTGTAGTTTTCTTGTAAAAACAAGAGAAAGCAGTACCCAAAACTAACTTTTGAAGGCAGCAGGCTTCCAACTGGGGAAATGTACCAAGCTGGCTGACTGTCACTCTCACTAACTGCCATCAGCACCCTGCGGCTCTGCTGGTTGGCATCTGGAGAGAGGTGCATTCCCTCTACACACCACAGAGCTGCAGCCAGGAACAGCTGTCAAAACCTGCAGCAGCTCACTATGTTCCATGACCTAGTTAAGGATCTGGACAATATTATCCTCTTAAACTTTATGAAAGTTAGTATGCTTTATGTAAGTAAGATGTCAGATATGGAAGATTCACTTCCATGGCATAGAGTACCATGGGTGGGGTGAGGGTGGGAAAAAGGGAGAGGTGTTCACATTGAAGGGTATGCATTGATTCAACTAGAAAGAACAAAAATCAATGGAAGACAAAGAGATATAAACCTTTTTAAACTTAAAAGTTATGGTCATGTGTATGTGTGTGTGTGTGTGTGTGTGTCTATGTGTGTCATTTTACCCTTAACAATGACTCTATTTTTTTTTTTTTTTTTTTTTGGTACCAGGGGTTGAACCCAGGAGTGCTTAACCACTGAACCCATCCCAGCCATTTTTAGTTTTTGAGACAGGTTTTCACTAAGTTGCTTATGGTCTTGCTAAGTTACTGAGGCTGGCTTTAAACTTGTGATTCTCCTGCCTCAGCAGCCTCCCAAAGTGCTGGCATTACAGGCCTGTGCCACTATATACCCAGCAACATCACCTCTTTTGTAGTAAAGAATATACACGCATTTTAGCACTCTTTAAATTGTACATAATTAATTTGAAAGAGCAGAATATTAACTGCATAAATGGTTATTGGTTATTTGCCAAAATATTTGCCTTAAATAAAAGTAACTTAATTCTGAAAATTACAATATACACATTATTGCAATTTTAAGATCTTTTTAAACTTTTTTTAGTATTTGAAGCTTCTACAGTACTCTTGTAGTTTTCACCAGTTTAATAGAAGATATATAAAAAAGTTTTTTGATAAAAAAATCAGTATATTAGTAGAAATAAATACAGTTACAATGTTTTCAGCTTTTAACTTTCTCCAAAACATCAAGTAGATTCTAAAAACATTTATTTTCAGAAATGTAGCCTGAGGGGAAGGAAAAAGAAAATTGTAATTGAGAACACATTTTTGTACTGGGGAACTTCTTTAATCAGACTCATTTTTTTTTCCCTTCTGTGTTTAGAGAATTAGCAGATTCTGTTTCAGTAAGCTTTTCATGTTTATCACACTCACTTACTATTGAAAATAAAAACCAGTCCCAGATAATGGCACACATTTCTTTGCTTTCCCATTAAACAATTATAAAAATTAGAAATGAGATAATTTTTTGATTTGGTGATCTTCCAATTGTGTGCCCCATTGCATGCTAGAGAAGATATGAAATAGGATCCAGGCAGAAATACAGGAAGAAAGAAACCTGTTGCCAAGAATGTGTTATGACTTTGCAATAGAATCATGGCCTGTAAAACACAGCACTGTTGGATGCAGTAACCCTGAAGATTTCCTGGGTTCTGCAACATCCAAGAGTTTTTCTTCTCAGTTAAATAGAGGTGCCTTTCATATTTTATGGAAAAGTGATGTTATTGTTTGTCAATAACACTTTTGAGTATTGTTAAAATGGGATTTGTGCATGTATATATGATGAGCCTTATATACAAGAAAGAAAACAATAATCAAAAGAATGAAAAGAAAAGAACTAAAAGTCTCTGTAGTTCTAATATTTCTCTAGTTTTTCACCACTCTAGGTAAGTCATACCACAGAAGGAGATTTACATAACTTACTCATACTAGTGGGTTACTATCATGTTTTATAAGGTAGTTTCTTGATACCTAAAGTTAGTATTTTTTTAGAAAGCTTGCTCAGATGTTCTAGTTTAATACGAGTAGAAAAATAAACAAACTGATCAAAAAAATATGAGCAACCTTTTTATATTTTCTCAGTTTGATTTTTAAGTTACTGAGCAGGTAACTGTCTTCTGTTATTGGAAAATATTGGGGGGTATTTATTTTAGTTTTCTTTTAAAATGCATGGTTAATTATAGTAATTCTGATAGAAGAATGTGAATAATAATATGATGATGCAAAAATTATTAAGTGCATTCTTTTTGGGGGGGAAGTAGTGCAGAGACTTGTCTTAAAACTTTATTTGCAGAGCAAGCAATTCTTTTTAAAAAATTATTAAGCATATAATTAAGATAATTAAAGACAATTTCCCATATATGATTTATTCACACTTGGCATATAATTGAGAAAATGCCAATCATCTCTAAATATATGAATATCAGTATTGTTCATATTTGTGGTTGTTGGGAGGGCTGATGTTCATTATGGGGAGTGGATTAGTTCCCTCCAAAGACTCTTTTTGACTCTGCCACTGTCTGTTGAGCTGGCGACTTCCAGGGTGGGCTCAGTGAAATGGATCTGGCCTCCAGATTGAAAGTGTGGAGGTTTCCTTGGAATTTGTCAGTCCCATATCTGTGTAGTCTGGAGATGCAGTCTCATTCGGTTTGTGACTCAGCACTGTATAGGATCTTGGGATTTTTTTTTTGTGTGTGTGTGTTGTTCTTTATATTTATACATGATCATAGAATGTATTTTGACATATCATACATACATGGAGTATAATTTTCCATTCTTGTGGTTGTACATGATGGGGAGTTACACAGGTCATGTATTCATATATGAACACAAGGAAGTTAAAAGACACAACTATGCATTCCAATAAAGATTTTAAAATATATATGGTACTTCAGATCTTCATTATAGATATCTCATTTTAAAATTACTTGTCAATTTTTTGCTTTAACATAAAGTAGGTTAATGGTCATAATTATAATTAACTTGCAAGCAATGCACTGAGAATTCTTGTCAATTGAGAGCTTTACAAAATCTTGTATTTTAAGAAATATATCTTAATTAAGGAATTTTTTTCTTATTTCCTAATAAAACCTTTTCCATAAGTATTAACAATAGTTATGTGCTATTCCCAAACCTTATTTATTAAAAGATAATTTTTCAGCACTATACATAAAGTATAAATATAAATCACAATTGAATTAAGTCTGGTAGTGTGGGTTTCAAAACTAGTGGTAGCACCCAGATGTTAGCTATGCCTCAAAAAATCATCTTAGAAAATACATCAGAATTTAAAAAAAAAAAATGAAACATGGAAACATCAATATGAAGCGATAAAACCTGAATCTACAAATAGATAAGAAATAGGGATCTAAGAAATATGGATACTTCGAGAGAGAAAAGCTATGATACTTAAACATTTATATGAGAAGAAGGTTTGACTGGCAAGGATGCTGAGTGAAGTCTTTTATTTGAGAATTCAGATCTATAGATACTACTCTGTTTTCTTCTCTAAGGGAATCATGTAGCAATACACAGGGACCCAGTGAATATACCTGGGAAGCTGTGTTGTGAATTTCCATCCCCTACAAACAGAAAATACATCAATTAGAGTTGATTTTAAATTGTAGAAAAATATTTCATTTTACCTGAATGGTATAGTTTGAAAAAATAAATGAACAAGAGAACTATATAACATTAGATTAAGCAGAAGTCAAAACTGAGCTAAAATATTCATCAGCCTTTATAATTTATGATATATAGAAAATAGATCTTGGTAATTTTTATTTTAGTATTTTTTCACTTCTAAAATTCTTATGTTAACATTTTTCTCTCATATCTAATAGAATATTTATTTAAATTTATGTACAAAATTGTATTTGTCAGCAAGCCTGTGAATACAAAAATACATGGAGCGACCTTTAGCTTCCTCAAGCTGTGTTACATGTATTACAGTCACAAAGCCAAAACATCCAAGGAGTATAGAGGAGGGAATCAGTAATAAATCTGAACTTTACAATGTTTATAGACATTTTACAAGTGCTTTTTGAATCTGAAGTTTTGATTTACTGCATATTGCCACATATTGTTTGGCTTGCTCTCCCTAGAGGATTATTTTTTAAAACTGTATTCTTGTAAAATGTTTTGGATTATTACACAAAAAATAATATCTTGAAGAATAAAACCACATCTTTGGCTTGCTTTTCACAGAATGGTTTGATTATACTGGATTTGTTTGTTGAAAAATTTCTTCGTTGACATTTATGAGAAAATGTGTCCTTTGATCTCCAAAATCCACCCAATAGTTTCCTCTATGAGAAACAAGATGTTTTCATGTACTTCTGGCTCTTTTGTTGCCACTTGAATGATGCAACATTTATTAATTTGGTATTAATAAAGATTACTAAAGTAAGACTACATGTGTAACATCTGGACATGAAAACTTATTGGAAAATTAGAGTATGGAAATTAATTACATGTCAATTTAATACAGTGAATATATTAAAGTACATTTCATTGGAAGACTTTTTTCTATAATAGTGCATCAAGTGGATATTTGGTGTTTATCATTCATCTGTTATTAAAAATTTTCTGAGTGCCTAACTCAGTGCATTCAATTTTCCTGTTTAGAAATATAGAGCAAGAAATAATGATTTCTAGTCCCAAAACACCATGCCCCTATCAGTCATTTAATGAATATATAATTAATGTTTTACCTTATTTTTTTGAATTAATTTTAGATTTAAGGAAAAATTTCAAAACCAGTGCAGAGAGCTCCAATATAACCTGCAACGAAATGATTATCATCTTGTAAAAACACAACATAATTATCATAAACAAGATTAACAATGATATATTGTTAACTAAAGACATTTTTCAGGTTTTGACAATTTTCCCACCAATGTATTGTATTTTTCTGTTCCACAGTGTAATCCAGGACTTCAGATGGAATGTTAGTAATGTTTCCGTATTCTCCTCCAATCTATGACAATCCTTTTGTCTTTCTTTACCCTTCATGACCTTGATACTTTTGACGATTAGTTATTTTTCAGGATGCTGTTTCATTGAATTTGCCTGATGGATTTTCATAATTACATCAGGTAATTCAATTTTGGAAAGATTATGAAAGAAGTGATGATCCCTCTCAGGACATCGTAACAGATGTACATGATGTCTACAGGCCATATTACTAGTCATGTTAACACTGAGAAATTCATAAAGGTGATATCTCAGCTTTCTCTAATATGTGGGGAATTTTTGATACTAGTAAAACAGCCATCATATCATCATTATCTTCAATTCTTGTATTGTTTGAAAGAAGGTAAGAAAATGTATATATAATATATCATGATTTTGACAGAGGCTATTGTTAAAGCACCTAACAGGAAAACAATAAATAAAAATTAGTAAAAGGCCAAGAATTAGCCAATAGACTAATGGGGCAGAAGAAAAACAGGAAAATGTATTCCAACCATAGCAATGTCCTGATATGTAAAGCCACAGATGAGTTGAAGAACTGAAAGCAGTAAAATATGCTTAAAATATAAATTATTTGCTGATGGAACTGAATGATTAGACTAAAGAAGCTATTGGTAGCCAAGTCCTGAGTACATTGTAGGCTTTTCTGAGAATTTGAACATCTTATGGATTTTTCAGAAAAACTATATCTAACTTTATGAAACATTATTGTTCATTCCTTAAACAATATTGTCTCAAGATTTTTTCTTTTCTTTATGATTTCATCCTCTACTAAATCATTCCACATAGTGGATAGGGATGTGTGGTGTATGTGACAGTACTTATAACATGAAAACCTAATGTTTACCTTAAGACTTCTATGATATTGCTTTAGCCTGTATCTGGCAAACTTCTACGTGTATGTGTGTGTGTGTGTCTTCTATTACCATTTTGTATCTCAATGTTTGGCTTATGATCAGTGTCTGGTTAATGATACAAATGGGTGAATAAGAAAAAAAAATAAACTTAAGAAACAGTTAGATACATAGAACATTCCAATTGAACCTGTTATTTTAGTTATTATTCTAAGAGTTAATAAAAGAATTCAGTTCAAGAGCATTATTCATGTTATTACTGAAGATAGAATCTGCATAGAGGGAGAAATTAATGTGTCTTCTAATTTCCTGTCATAAATATTCAGAGACTTTTAGTGAGATTGCAAATGCTTTTTTAGTTGCCTTCATAGTTTATACATTAAAATCAAACTTTATAATTACAATAAAATAAATATGCAATGCTATTACTGAGATTAGATAGTTAAAAGCAAGGAAATGCAAAACTATTTTTATGGATTTCCTTAATTTTTTCTGTATTTGGAGATAATAATCATCATTAAAGTTAAGTATCTAAGTTCTTTTCGATTGATGAATAAGGTAATTTTTCTCTTATCAAACTTGAGAGAATAAATGTTACTTTAAGTATATAAGTCTACATGTATAAGCAATACTTCATTTTTAGGAAAGTAATATTGATCTAATTAGAGGTTTCAGTGAAGTGTTTGCTTTGGTCAGTTTCTGGAAATTTCTCTTCAAGTCAAAGAAAACAGCTCAATTTAATCACTGAAGTTTTGAAATTTTTTGCAGAATTGAATTTTTGAATTAATGTCAACAAGTTTACTAAGCAGTCTGATATCCCATGTGGAAGACATGAAATCAGAGGCAGAAGGAAATTGAGTCAGTTGTTCAAAAGTCACTACAAATTCAATGTTGCTTCTTTCATAAAATATGAATTCTTGGGTCTTCTATGAAAGTGGCAAGCTGAGAAATTAGAAAGATATTGAGAACATTATTAGAACTATGACTTTGCTTTTACTAAATTGATTTTAGCAGCAGGCCTTAATTTTTTTTTTTTTCTTCATGTTGATTGTTCCTTCAAGGAAAGTTAGGTTATTGAAAATGATACTGAATGAGTCAGTGACAAGAAACAGTTGTAATGGCATTATTGTTTAAATTAGAACAACTAGTAAGGCAAGCAAATAATGCGGGGGGAGGGAGTATGTGACAGACAAGATAAATATAAATCAATATACAAGCATATGGTGATAAGTCATCATTTCAAATAGTACAAAAGAAACATTCTCAGGGTGGCAAGAATCAAAAAGACAGGTTAAAGGAATAAGATAGTGACCACAGAGGAAAGACCTGAAATTTGAAAGTAAAACAGTGTCAAGTAAATGTGAAATCCTGGACAGAAACAATGTACAAGATAACAGAAGTTACTGAACTATTCATCATCATGGTGCTCTTAAACAGAGGATGAATATCCTGCACTTACCTAGAGAGAGCAAAATCCTATCAACATGTTGTGGTTCAACAGCACAGGCTTGAAAACCAAGTTCTAAATAATACAAAAGAAAACAAAATAAAAATAGGTAAGTAAAAGTAGATCCTCAGGGGAAAAAAAAATAAAAACCTGAGCTGAAGACACAATGCAGAATCAAAAAGAAGCAGACTCACCAAGGTTATGGTTTCTTCTAGATGGTGTGTTTTGACGGGCATAAACAAAGTGCTTTATGATAGGTTTGACTGCTCTTATAGAGAGAGTGTTCAAGAAGCACAGCAAAAGAAAGGAAGAGGAAATAATTCAAGCTTTTGAAAAGAGAATTTAGTTGCAGAAGATAAAGGTTTTATAGTGCCTCTCCACAGAAAATGAAACTGCATGAGAATTTTTCGTGAGGCATACTTGAATGGTAAACAGCTGGGAAGGGAAAACAGAACATAATGATGGTGATAGATATAGAATATCCTAGGTATTAAGTTACAGGTATAGTGGAATATAAAGTTTTTCTCTATGCCAGAGTCCTTCCAGAATATGACAATTTCTGCCAAAGGATTTATTTCAGGCCCACTTTATAAATCGTTTCCTTAGAGCATGCACTTTTGATAAGAGAGGCTATCTCGTGACTATTTCTTAGACAGGTTATACCAAACTGTCAAAAGACCATAGACCATTAAAAAAGAGATTATTTCAAACTATCTTTGTGCATTAAGTGTAAACTAGATTATCAATATTTTGCAGAGGAGTTTGCTTATGTAAGATGAACTAAAAAATACATCCCCCAAAAGAAAGAATACAGGAGTTGTTTTCTAATTTATTTTTAAAGTTCTCCATTGCAACGCTTAAAATTAGACTAAAGATGTTAATTATAAAAAGAATATCTCTTTGTACTTTTTTGAAATAGTATGAATACGGCAAGGGTTTGGAAAAATAAATACATTAGTATATTCTTTTCATATTAACACATATAAATAATGAGGTATTTTAAAGTATAATTACACCAATTTGAGATCACAGGTTTCAAAGAGCTTGTTTCCCAACATCTTTGACTATTTTCATCCTTCAGTAGAAAAATTATAAATGATTCCAAATGTGACTAATTTTTAAAAATTAATTAATTAATTTAAATTAATTAAATTTGTTATACATGCTTTTAGAGTGCAATTCCTTTCATATTACATATAAAGAGCACAGTTTTCCAAGTCATTGGTTTTACACAAAGTATTTTCATATCATTTGAGTTTTTATACATGCACTTAGTATATTGATGTCAAACTCCTTCTGCCATTACTTCTATCCCCTTACCCCTTTCCCTCCCCTCCGTGACTAATTTTTAATAAAGTGATTACTTTTGTAACTTACACATTTTTGTCTATTGTCACATTTTTCTTTTATGTTTTCTCAATAGGCGTCTACCCCTTGTTTATTCCTTTCATGGTATGGCTACCATGCCTCCTGTGATTGTGTCTTTGTAGTTATAACACTGTGACAATAGAAAACAAAGTACCATTAACTATGATAGGAAATGTCCATTGAATGTTTCTTAAGTACCGATGTTTGGTTATCTCTTATTTACTTTAAACTTCACAATATACTTTTGACAAATTTTCATTCAATTTTATAAATTAGAAACTAAGCCTTAACAAAGCTGAACAACTTTCCCAAATAAATTCTACTAATATTGATGAAGTCAAGATTCAACCCAAGTTCATCTGACTCCAAGAAATGAGTTCTTCATCACGGTGGGGCCATAAGAAAAAAAATTGGAGAGCCTTTGATCATTTTTAAGTCTTATATTTGGAAAGGAAAGTTGGTAAAGCATTCTCTGAATTTTCCATGTATATTTGACTATGTACAAAAGGAGACTCACATGTAGATCCTCTGCATTGCAATTGTTCTTTAAATTGAGAATTTATCTCCAGAAATGTCCCTCAGATATGCTAAATTAATCCCTTCACATATTTCTCAGAATTTACACAAATTTTAATAATATACTTAAATCTGCTGCCTAAGTCTTGCCTAATGTTCCAGATAGTTCTAAATTTTCAGTGGTCTTTAGAAAGAAAGCTATGTCCCCAATTTGTGTGTGTGTGTGTGTGTGTGTGTGTGTGTGTGTGTGTGTGCTTACTGCATAATTGTCAGAGTTGGGGTAAGTTGGTTTACACAAATTTTAATAATATACTTAAATCTGCTGCCTAAGTCTTGCCTAATGTTCCAGATAGTTCTAAATTTTCAGTGGTCTTTAGAAAGAAAGCTATGTCCCCATTTTGTGTGTGTGTGTGTGTGTGTGTGTGTGTGTGTGTGTGTGTGTGCTTACTGCATAATTGTCAGAGTTGGGGTAAGTTGTTTACACAAATTTTAATAATATACTTAAATCTGCTGCCTAAGTCTTGCCTAATGTTCCAGATAGTTCTAAATTTTCAGTGGTCTTTAGAAAGAAAGCTATGTCCCCAATTTGTGTGTGTGTGTGTGTGTGTGTGTGTGTGTGTGTGTGTGTGCTTACTGCATAATTGTCAGAGTTGGGGTAAGTTGGAGAGGAGATATTAATGAGGAGACAGAGAGTTTATACTATATGATTCCACATCATTTCTCCTTTAAGTGGGAACCTCCACAGACCTATATATACAAAGAGACACTAAATCTGTGGTTTTCTGGTCCCCAGAAAAAAACCCTAAAATATACTTGGGAGTATTATTATACCCTAATTTTATACATTATTAAAAGGCAAAATGCAATGCAGTTAAAAACTTAATTGATATTTATAAATAAACAGTGCTTCAAATAATCTAAGTAATTCTCAATTTTATTAATCTTTTGTTTCTTTGTTGATGGTCCTAATCAGAATCATACTTACTAGAAATCTCAACTCAAATACTCTACTGATAATATTACATAATAAAAGTGAAACCCCTCATCTTTTCCCTTAAGCCCAATTTTCTCCAAATTTTTACACATTTAATACTAGTCTCATTCCCTGGGTAATCCCTAGAAGAAGAGAGATTCTTTACAAATGTCTATAAAATATACTGTCCTTTTCAGGTACCATGAGGCATCCAAAGCCATCGTTCTCTGAATCTATCTACATGTTGTTTGGAGACTCACAGTTGCTCCTACCCCTGTGGTTGGCAACATATTTGTTATGATGTTCTCTCCAGCACTATGACATATTTTATCCTTAAGGCATTACTCACATAAGATACTGATGAGTTGTGATGAAAGGGGTCCTCCTTTCCTAACCTTAGCCCTCCCTGGGCTACCAGGCTCCATGAAATACCTCTTCCTCTGCTTATAGCCTGTTGATTCCACTGGGCTCTTTGCCTGTACTGTTTTCCAGGAGGCTCTAAATTTTCCAAATGACAGCATTTGGGGCAAAAGTCATTTTATTCTCCTCTTATCACTTAAGCTTCTCCCTCAGTAAAGCTCTCTCCAATGTTCCCTTTCACTAAATTAAAGTGTATGCAAGTGAATGGAAACAAACACCCAATGAAGGTTATAGAAGAGATAAAGAACAAAATAAAGAGGGATGTTTCTCTCTCTCTCTCTCTCTCTCTCTCTCTCTCTCTCTCTCTCTCATTTTAGTTATCAGGGATTGAACTCAGGGGCACTCTACCACTGAACCACATCCCTAGCCCTATTTTGTATTTTATTTAGAGACAGGGTCTCACTGAGTTGCTAAGCACCTCATCCTTGCTGAGGTTGGCTTTGTACTAGCAATAAGGGGGATGTTTCTCTTTATGCTGGTCATATTGCTAATCTTCTCATTTGTCACCATCATCACCCCAGTTACTCAAGGTGATAAACTGGTAGCTATTATAGATCCTTCCATTTTAGAAAGTCTTCATTTCAATTAGGCATTCATCTACTCAATCTAGTAAATATTTTTCAAGTCTATTCCTTTTTTCAATTCAAATAGGTACATTTCTCAAGACTTAATTTCTTACTTAGATTAACCCTGGTAACTTTTATTTATTTATTTATTTTTGGTACCGGGGATTGAACTCAGGGGCCCTCGACCACTGGGCCACATCCCCAGCCCTTTTTTGTATTTTATTAGAGACAGGGTCTCACTGAGTTGCTAAGTGCCTCGCCATTGCTGAGGCTGGCTTTGAACTCGCGATCCTCTTCCTGCCTCAGCCTCCCAAGTGCTGGGATTACAGGCATGCGCCACGGCGCCCGACAACCCTGATAACTTTTAAATGACTTCATGAGTCAATCCTTCTGTGCCCTACTGGACTCCACCCTTCTACACTCTGCCACAATCTTCTTTATTAATAAATAATTTGAAGCCCGTTTTCATCCTTTATTCAGTTTTCTTCAATAACTTCTGATTGTCTTTAGCAATATGAAATCCTTCTATTTTTTAACAAGATATTGTTTAGCAGTTATGAAAGTCAGGGTCTGCCTAGGCAAAGGTGATAAGGTAGCATAATTACAAGCTCCAGTGAACACTGAGCAGCTTACTTGAAGTTTCTAACATGGAAAAACTTTGAAAATATAGTGCATTTTGGAGAAAGTCAAAGGTTTTCTAGGCTTAGACAGCATCTTCTGGCTGTCACTAGAGGTCATTTAACTAATTTCCAGAAGTTTGTACCTTGCAAGACTTGCATTTTATCTCCCTAGAATCATTGTCACCACTTCAGCTTATAAAACATCAGCATCCTGTTTATCACTACATAAGAACTAATTACTGTAAAACTGATCTACAGACCTACACATCTTTCCTGCACCATCAGCATTAATCTGAGCAATATCTTTCTTGAGTGTGGCTCAGGTTTGCTTTGTTAGTTACTAAAGTTTTATCTCATTTGACTGCATAATAGGGGTATTCTTGACATTCACTTTATACCTTTCTTATAAATGATTTTGTCAGGGTGCTCTGGACATTCCATTTTTTTTCATGAAGTATATATGCCTCATAGTCTCTTGTGTATCTTCTCTGTGACCTGAAACACACTCATTGTCCTTATTGTTTATATAGACTCACTCTCATATTCACTCATATACATACATACTTATATCCTTAACCTAAAAATTAGGATAATAATATGTGCTCATTTTCCAGGGTAGCAATTCAAATCCAAAGTGCTTAGCAGACAAGTTGCAGCATTTAGACTTCATGGCTAGAGACACTTGATCAGGCAGGAGCTTTTGACCCAAGTTAAGTATTACTGTAGCTTGATCTACATGGATCTTCACAATGGGCTAAACTGACCTGGGTCTTTGCCACTTGAATAAGAGTGAGATTGAATATGAGGTATATGAAAGCAAACACTAGATCTAAGTGCATGGAGACTTCATGTGAATTTTTAGTAGAGATTCCTAGCTCCCCTCTAAGTTCTAAGATATTAGTCAGTTCACAGATCTGAAATCTTGAATGAAGGAGAGACTGAGAACCTGTGAGAAAGTACTGTCAATTAACTCACAGCATTTATTTTCCTCCAAGTCTTCTCAAAACAGGAGACAATTGGAAAAGGAAAATGCTCAGATGGGATTTTAATATATGAGCACCCCCAACACCATGGTAGCCCAACAGTTTTGAAGTTCAGGAGATAAAGGGAATTTAGGCCTAAGTTTGTCTCTCATAGTGTATTGAGGACAGTGGTTCCATGAACATATCTTATATCTTATATTTATGTAGGTATAGATTATATAGATTATATATGATTATGTGTGTGTGTGTATATATGTGTATATGCACATACAAACACACATATACATACCCACACACAGGCAGAATTCTCACATTATATTTCTTATACATTGAAAATTATTTTACTAGGAGGAGTCAAAAAGAAGCCCCTAAAGTTTGTTTTTCCATAGAAAAAGATTAAAGGTTAAATAAGAATAAAATCCCTGGGACCATCAGAAAATTGATCATTAACATCAGAGATATGAAAGATATAGGATATTTTCCTTTATCATATCCTCATTTAAATTACCTGTTTGTTGTACAAAAGACAGATGGAACATGCAGAAGGCAATAATAAGCTTATAGGAAATGCTATCAGGTGATATAGTAGCAATTCTTTGAGAGACATGATCTTTTCATTGGTGGTCATATCTGAATATGGCTATAAAAATAACAAATGAATTTTTTTCTGTGTACTGTTTTTTTCTTTGTGCATAACAGAAGCTCCTTATTTGACATTGACAGGAAAGCAGTATACTTTCATCATTTTTCTCATAACTGCAACATTTAATTCATTCAATTCCATAATTTAGCCTGGAGAAACATTGATGATCTCACCTTGTCAGGGCACATGATACTGGTACAATAAATTTGTGGCATCATTACATTATGGCATGGTAAGCAGAGAGTAGTGTGCTTATTTATATCCTATGCATTTCACAAGATGGGGAATGCTTTGCTAGCAAGCTTTGTTTGTCACAGAGGAAGTGGACTGCTTGTTATGATGTGTTGTTTAATTTTCTATCTGTAGTGATGAGAATTCACCTTTGATGCTGTATGTGTTGAGAGAGCATAGAACACACCTCTTAAGCTATACAAAATTGCTAACTACACTGAAGCAGTGACAACCTGGGGCAAAAATTTATGGGTGTGACTTCCTGATTCCTGGAGTATGGAAAAGTGGTGTGATATATACGCAGAATTTCAAGCAGAGATTCCCAGAGTTTTCAACTTCCTGGATATGGCAGAAATTATAGCTTATGAATTTGTTTTCTGAATTATTCTTGGGATCATTCATGAAAACTAGTCTGGAGTCTGTCTCTCTGTGACTTATGGTACAGCCACTGTGGAAAAGTTTGACAGTTTCTTACAAAAGTATGTAAATCTTATGATTCATTAAGTGTATTCCTTAGTATTTACCCAAAGGAGTTGAAAGTTTGTGTTCACCCCGAAATCATCATATAAATGTTTATACTGCAAAACTTTGGAACAACTAGATTGTGACTCAATAGGAATCCAACTTTCAGTACTAAATCTCTTTCACATTAAGAAGCAAACTTGGTCCCTGACAACTCCTTAAAACTTTATTACAAGATTTAGGAATATAAATGAAACACATTCATTTTGAGTAAGAACAGATCTCAAGTTTTATGTTGATGATATTTTATCCAAAATCTTCTTGTTCAATCACCTTTACCTTGTTGGTATCCCCTCCTTCAGACCAGTCTCCATGTTTTAGATCTTTATTAATAGAGTTAATTTGGGGGCCGCTGTTGTGGCTCAGTGTCGGGACCTTAACACTGTCTGCCAAGGAGATGGAAAAGCTCTGGCTTTCTGGCTGCTTGCCACATTACCATGCCCTGTTACAGGACCTAGGCTAAGCAGGGGGCTTGGCTGTGAGAACTGAAACCACCCCAAGGATAGGCCAATGGCTCTGTCAATGGCATCCGCCCATGCTCCTTATGTGTCCCTATGATCTTTCTGTTGATTGGCCCATGTCCTCTATAAGACCGTCCAACTTCCTCAATAAACCAAGTTCCAGCATTGACTGACTGGACTCCCCGGTATGTTCCTGGGCCTTCTAAAGGCGTGGGGAGGGAATATCAGCGGCCTTCGCTTTCCCAATCTAGTCTCTTCATTGGGGTAGGCCTCTCTGGCCTCTTTTGCTGGACAAAAGAGGTCCATCCCGGGTACTGGGGAGCTAAAGACTCCAATCCCTTATAACTTCACGACAAAATGGCGCCAAAGCACGGGGCACGAACTTCTTGGCAGATTGGACTAATCGTTTAAGCCAGATAGGACCTTGCAAGTGGAGGCATCCTCCAGAAAATGAGGCAACCATACATCTCTCTCTCTTTCTCGTTCACTTTCTCTCTCTTTCTTCCTCTCCCTTTTCTGGAACCTCTGCGCAGGTAAACCTGCAATTTTTGTATGTGCCTGGCGGGGGAGAACGGAAAGATGTCTGGGAAAAATGCGCTCACTGAAGGGCGCGCCAGCCTAGGTGAGGAAAAAACTCAGAGCAGGCCCAAACTTAAGAACAAAGAACAGCTGCCCTCTGCAGCACCATGTGGGCAGCGACCATATGGGGTTACTAGGGGTGTACAGACTGTGGGCTGCTGCCGCCGCCATGTGGCCCGGAGCTTTAGTTCCGGGTGCATGGCTGCCGCCATGGCCCACCGGGGTTCGCAGCTTGCGTCCAAACCGCTGGGGGCGGGGCCAGGCGGCTCGGCGAGAGTCTCCCGTGGGGCCAACTGCATGCGGGTGCATCTGGTCGTTGCCTGGCAACGGGCTGCCAGTGGCGCCTAAAATGGTTGCAATATTAACGTCATCTCCTCAGACCACGCATGGCAGGACATGCCAGCGACCAGCACAAGGTTCAAATTATACCTGTTTTTAAAATCTTAGGAGCTGAACTTAAATTGGATTCTGTCTGTCCCCTTACTCTTTGGTAGAGCTGCAAAAGCTCTTAGGGGAACTCAACTGGTTAAGGCCTTGAGAAAAGTGCCTTAGGCTAAGGCACCTGCTCACAATTGCAGTCCCCCACCCTTCCAGACCTGAGCCAGGACTTACATTGAAATGCAAATGGAGAAGTATGCTTAAGCTCCAGAGGGGGGGGAAAAAAAAGGGTTACCTCAGCCAGGACTTACCCAGGACTTACATTGAAATGCAAATGGAGAAGTAAGCTTAAGCCCCAAAGAAAAAAAAGAAAAAAGGGTTAAAATGTCTTTTTGCCAGCCTGTCATTTTTCTAAGATTTTTTGAGCTCATGGTTCTAATTCTGTGCACCCAGGTGTTGTGTGTACACTTGTGTTCTGTTTTTGTGTTTATGTGTGTGTAGACTGAGCGCTCATGAAAATTTAAAATATGGATCCAAATACCTTTAACTCACGTGATTTAAAAGTTCTTTAATTCTAAAACCAGACCTTCGCTCTGGAACTCCAGGATAGAATGCCATCCCAGGGATGCGCACCTTGGATGTTCCAAGGCCCCGGGATGTGCCTTCTGTCCTTTGGATTACTAGAGTGAACTGCCACATCGAATAATAATATTAATAATAATAATAATTCCTAGTTCTTGCTCCCTTTTGTCTTCTCTTGTATTCTATGGTTTTTCTGCCTTTTTATTGTATGTCTTCTCTGGGGTAAATGTAAGAAAAGTAAATTTGTAAGTAACTTTGTTTGTTAGACATTAATTTTCAAGGTTAAAATATTGTTAAATATGCCATCAAACTTCTTGTCCTAACAAATTCTAACACATCGAGTAACATTATTGATTGTTTTCATAAATTGGTCTTTGTCATCAATGAAACAGATTAAAATTTCAACAGGTCTAATTCTATATGCATGAATGTTTTGTTCTCATGAAGTGGTTAACAGATGTGTATGATTCTATATAAAAGTTTATAAAAGATTTCTTTATATGCAGAGGCTCAAAGGATTCAGCTGTTTCCGTTGGGAGTACTGCAAGTAACAATATTTTTATTGAGATAAAAGGTTTACCTATATTCAAATTATTACAAAAATTATTTAAAATTATGAACAAAAAGGGATTATATAAAAGCTCTGTAAAAGTTGATTAAATAAGTATATAGAACAAACAGGAAAAGCTATTTAAGGTTTTTTTCCTAAGGTCAAATGTTAATGTATTGATATAAACCAAAGCTTAATCTATGATAAGACAAAAATTTCTTAAAACATTGATTTACCTATAACATTATATTTGTTAAGTTTGGGTTTTTTTTTTTTTTTTTTTGAGATATATAACTCAGTCAAATTAAAATGGTTATTAAACTGTTTAAGGTTTGCCTGTTAATGTTTTGCAGAGGTATTGCTTCAAGAACACAACCTGAGTTAATTTAAGCCATCAAGTGTTATATTTACTTTTCTAATAATTCTGTGCATGTTAAAGAGTTATATTCCCAAATAAAAGCCAATGTCCATTCTGGCCTTATTATTGGAGATAACTTCTCAGCCCTCACACCTCCTGTTGAAAAATTGTTGACTGTTACATGTTCCAGATGCTACAACATTTATTCAATACTTAGGGTTTCTGTTTCTTTCATAAAAGCACTGGTCCCTGATAACTTTATAACCTGTTTTGCCCAGGCTTCAATCTGACCTGACTTCTAATAAGGGAACTCCAAACTACTTGCCCCCATCTCATCGCCCCTGTCCAGCTCGAAGAAGCCAGATTCGGTCATTGTCCTGTGTCCTTACAGTAGTAAAGAGTTCCTAAAATTAGAAGGGTAAGGAAGCCAAAATCTCATAGATAGTTGGTATCTGTCTTCACTCAATGGCCCATTAAACCCTCTCCACCTGAGGGCTTAAAGGTGTTTTAACCCAGGTTAAAACAAATAATGGACCCTGTTTTGTGAGCAAATCATTACAAAAATTCTTCAAAAGATGGCACATTAAACATACCACAGAGATCCCATATAACCCAAAAGGACAAGCCATCATGGAGAGGCACAATAAAACCCTAAAGGACCAAATAATAAAACAAAAAGGGGGAAGCAGCCCCCATCATCAGTTAAAAACAGAGATGCTTAAATTTTTCCAAGCATCAGCCTTTGACTGCCTTTCAGAGACATTCAGAGACGCCCTACCTATGTGTCTTTCCAATTGGAGAACCAAGCCCTATTTGGGTACCTGCTAGGTACCTCAAATACTGCCAATTAGAACAAAATGACTACCCAAGAGCACATGCTCTTGAGGGGTCATTTTTTTCCCTTTTTCCACAGGAATGAAAAAACCATGATGGATCCTCTGTCTCATTGTGATTGGACTTCTCATCATCTCTATCCTGATGTTCATCAGGAGCACTACTGCCTTGGACTCTCCCTTTGTCAGTATTTCAATTCTCTGCGACGAGAGAAGAGGGACTATGCCTATTCTTGGGAGAAAAGTGTTATTGCTGTGCCAACTGTTTGGACTTTGTTCTAGATGGCTTCCTTTGGACTGAACTAAATGGGTCGGCTTTAGCTCAAGTGGTTACTTCCTCATGCTGGACTTTGTATCTGTCTAATCCCTACCTTCTCCCTTTTTTGTGAAATCCCTGACTGTCATTGTCTTTGTGTTCACTTTTGGGCCCTGTGTAATCAACAAACTTGTTCAACTCCTTTTTGACTGGACCATATTGATACAGCTTGGTGGTCTGCCAATAATGCCTTCAGCAATGCTGAGCGAGAGCCCTACAGACTTGGCCATGGTCCTTAACAGGATGCAGAGGTCTAAACCAGTCATCCTTGAAAAGCCTTCCCAAAGGCTGTCCCATGTCCTTCCCCTGGCCACTTGCTGGCCCTGGGTGTGTCCACCTGAAGTGCTAGGGTGGTAGCCAATGATGGGTAAGATTTTACAGAGGGAAAACAACCTAAGACAGGCACAACTCGAGTAAGGTGGACACCCCATTCTTGAAATACATAATGGGACACCCCATTTTTGAAATACAAAATGGGGGAGCCCGTTTTGAAAAAAAAAAAAAAAAAACAGGGAAATGTCAGGACCTTAATACTGTCTGCCAAGGGGATGGAAAAGCTCTGGCTTTCTGGCTGCTTGCCACATTACCACGCCCTGTTAGAGGACCTAGGCTAAGAAGGGGGCATGGCTGTGAGAACTAAAACCACCCCAAGGATAGGCCAATGGCTCTGCCAATGGCATCTGCCCATGTTCCTTATGTGTCCCTATGATCTTTCTGCTGATTGGCCCATGTCCTCTATAAGACCGTCCAACTTCCTCAATAAACAGAGTTCCAGCATTGACTGACTGGACTCCCTGGTATGTTCCTGGACCTTCTTAAGGCGGGGGGAGGGGATATTGGTGGCCTTCACTTTCCCAATCTAGTCTCTTCATTGGGGTAGGCCTCTCTGGCCTCTTTTGCTGGACAAAAGAGATCCATCCCGGGTACAGGGGGGCTAAAGACCCCAACCCCTTATAACTTTGCAACAGCTCAGTGGTAGAGCACTCACCTAGCATGGGCACAGGCTGGGTTAAATCCTCAGCACCACGTAAAAACAAAGGCATTGTATACAACTAAAAACAAATAAATAAATATTTTAAAAAGTAGAGTTAATTTATATGAGACAATTAGTTCATCACTGAGCTAAAGCCTAAACCTAAGTGCAGAACCTAGGTAAAAACTCATGAAAGCATGAGGTTTAGGTAACAAACATAAGAGTTTCCTTCTACTTATCTCAATGTTAATATTGAGCAATCTGTCATGCTTTGGGTGGCTCCATGCTTTAAGAAAATATACTTCAAGAGAATGAAAACATATGCTGTAGACTCAAATAAAATATTTTAAAAGACTTGTCTGATAAGGGGCTGACTGCTATTTAAAATATACAAAACACTCTTATACTCAACAGTAAGGAAAGTGTCACCCAAATAAAATTTTTTCGTATCCCTTAAAGGACTCATTACCAAAGAAGATATACAGATGGTAAATAAGCATGTGAAAATATGCTCCAATCATATGTTATTGGGGAAATGCAAATTAAAACAACAATGATCTACCATTACCCTTTATTAGAATGGCCAAAATGCACAATACTAACAACAAATGTTTGTGGGAACATGGAGCAACAGGAACTTTTATTCATTACTGGTGGGAATGAAAAATGGTACAGCCACCATGGAAAAGTTTGATGGTTTCTTACAAAAGTATGCAAATCTTAAAATTCATTAAGTGTATTCCTTAGTATTTACCCAAAAGAGTTGAAAGTTTGTGCTCACACAAACACCTGCATACAAATGTTTATACTGCAAAACTTGGAAACAACTAGATTGTTTTTTATGGGCAAATGTGTAAATAAATTTTGGTCTGACCAGACAATGTAATATTATTCAGTGCTAAAAAGTAATGAGCCATGAAGCCATAAACAGGCAGGGAAAGAAAATAATGCATATTATGAGTGCAAAGTCCAATCTTAAAATGTATATTATTCCATTTCAATTATGTGACACCGTGGAATAGGCAAAACTATGAAGAGAGTACAAAGATGAGTGGTTGCCAGAATCTAGAAAGAAGGGAAGAATGAATAGGCAGAGCACAGAAGATTTTTAGGGCATTGAAACTAATTGTGTAATACAAATTATAGTACAGCATAAAAAGTGAACTTTAATATAAGCTATGGAGTTAAAGTGGCTATATGCATTAATATATTTCATTAATTGTAACAAACATACCACTATGGTGGGGGACCTCGATCACAGGGGCGGTACTTATGAAGTGTCTCTTGTATTTTCTTCTAATTTACTGTAAACCTAAAATTGCTCTTTAAAAAGTCTTTAAAAATACAAGTGCCAATGACATCACATGTATACACAAATATAAAGAGCTGGGAAAAAAAAATACTCAAGTGAAGTATTTGAAGCTTTGTACATCCTGAGGATTAGAAATGTGAAATTCAAAAAAGGGAACCACATATAAACAAATTATCCTATTAAAGAATGGACCCTACCCTTTACTAATCATGATCTAATTAATGTCCTCTACATATAAACAGCCTGTTAATCATGCCTATTCCTGAAAAATGGTGTAGGAATATAAAGAGAAGAAAACCAACATGTTTTCTTCTAAAATATAAAATAGATAATACAAAAGCAAGTATTTAAGATGATAAACAAATGAATTTTTCTTAAAGAGCTGTAGCAAATTGGAGAGGGTAGTATTGGCAAAGCTAACAGAATGTGAATATGTGGTGACTTTCACTCTTCCTTTGATTTAGTTGGTGGCCAATGCTCAGAGTTAGTTTTAATTGGCACAATTATTATTTTTTAATCCAGGATTTATCTTTTCTAGGTACCATGTCTGGCTCCCCTCATAAAGACTCTATCATTTAGATATTGATTCTCCATTTATAGAGAAGGATATTGAGCATGGGTAAGATACTTATCTAGGTATCAGAGATGTTCTTTGACTTAGAAAAGAGAGGCTAGTTAAATATGATCAGTAGTTAACATATGATCCACTCCAGAGGAAAAAAAAATTAGATGTTCAAAATATGAATACACATATATATATCTGTATGTGTTGGATAGCTGAGGGTTTGGGAGAGTTTAATAAGGATTTACTAAAAATGGGGACTTCTAGTGGGTAATATATATGAATGAGAATCCAAAGAAGTACTTGAATATTTTAAGGTTGAATAAGTCAATGCAACATGGACTTTTCTTAATTTACTTATGTGAACTTCTAGATGCATCTCTTTTTATATAATGTGTACATTTTATTTGTCTCACTGATACATATAAACATGATCTTGAATTATGCAGATAAAATCATGCTTTCTTTGCATAAGGTGGGGGAATGATTGAGACAAGAGAGAGATTAAATTTTAAGTACTTTATACTTTTTTGATCAAGTGGTAACTTTGAGGATGATGGTGTGTGGACTTCATGTTTCTACCTCCTCATTATCTTTGTAAGAAAATCTAGGCTCTGAAAAGAAAAAAGAAAAGAAGTAATTGGGTTTTAGGAAACTGGAATCAATTTGGCAAATGTGCTGTGTATTTACAGTGGGGAAGGATAAATTTAAAGGGAAAATGGAATTCAAATTAGTGCAAGAAAATTCTTTGGCTTTGTCATTTTATATGCAAAACATTGCACAACATTATGTTAAGATTACAGATTCTATAAAATTTCCCCAGGATTCTATTTTGTCATGTCTACTTCACTGATGAAGCTAGGGAAATTAAAAATGCAGCTTTTCTGTGACCACAAAATAACCTTTCTTCTTTCATTTCTTCATTTCCTAACCTAGATAGCCTTATGGCAGCTTATCAGTCAAATTTTACATTGCACATTTTTGTTTGGAGCCTCTTTGTTAACAATATATCAAATAATGCCTGTGCCCTACATGGCCTGGAGTCTGAAGATGCAGCAGTTTTCTATTTATAAGACAACTTTGCAATCTTTTTCAGACTGCTAATTACAAATAAGGTGAACATGTTGCCATAGTTTTTCTTCAGATGCATCCCAAGTATTTGATGTGCCACTTCTGTTTCTTTAAGGTCATGGATCACTGAGAAATTAACTTAGGAAAATTATCATTTACTTAGAAATTAACTTAGGAAAATTATCATTATCCGCAAACTTACTTAAGTAAAAGTTATTTCCAATGGGAAAGACTGTAGAATTAATCAGACGTTACTTTTTTATGTTCATATATGAAGACATGACAAGTGTAACTCCACATCATGTAGAACTTCAATAATGGGAAGTTATACTCCATGTATGTGTAATATGTCAAAATATACTCTACTGTCATGTATATCTAAAAAGTACAAATAAAAAAAATTTAAAAAACAATTAAAAAAGTTACTTCAAGCTGGGCAAGGTGGCTCATGCTTGTAATCCCAGCACTTGGGAGGCTGAGGCAGGAAGATTGTGAGTTCAAAGCCAGCCTCAGCAATGGCAAGGTACTTAGCAACTCAGTGAGACCCTGTCTCTAATAAAATACAAAAAAGGGCTGGGAATGTGGCCCAGTTGTCGAGTACCCCTTGATAGATGGGCTCCCCTCCCCCCCCCCCCCCCCGAGTTTTCCACATCCTGAGCAAAGCAAGTTTCATTCTCGGGCAGGTTGTTTCTTCCCCAGACAGAATGTTTCTTCCCCAGGCAGGATGTTTCTTCCCCGGACAGGATGTTTCTTTTCTCCGGGGCAAGAGCCAATAGGCTTAAAGGTCACTCTGTTCTATGGGCAAAAAGCCAATGGCATTAGGGTTGCTCTGGTGCACCTCCCACCAGAAATCCCTATATAGGGCCCTGTTCGAGAGACTCTGAACACACACAGACACACACGGACATACACATCAACTCATCGCTGCTGAGAGGAGGAAGCCACTCAGACACATCAGCTCGACTCTGCTGAGAGAAGGAAGCCACTGTGACAGCTCCAGACCCACCATCTTCAGCCAGACGGCCGCTCCCAGCGGACAGCTCCAGCCTCCAGCCAGACAGCAACTGCTTTAGCTGATAGCTCCAGAGATCCTAGCCGGTGTGACCAAGCACCCACCTTCTGTTCAGAGCTTGCACACTCCCCTCTCCCTGACTCCCCTCTCCCAGCAGAGCTTGCACACTCCCTTCTCCCTGACTCTCCTCTCCCAGCACCTCTTCGACCTTCGACCAGAGCACCTCTTCTCAGATTTTGCTACCAGCCACAAAGGCTGTTGAATAAATCTCTTGGCTGCAAGGCTGTCTCCGGTGTGATTTTTTGCCCTTCACCCCTGAGTTCAATCCCCAGTACCAAAACAAACAAAAAAAAAGTTATTTCAAGTTCTATATTCTGATGTAACAGCTATTTAAAATGTTTCTTCATAGAGAAGCATGAAGACAAAGTTTTTTTTTCCCTTTTATCAAGTCATCAGGCAGTGACCAAAATGTTTTAATGGATCATATTTTGCACAAATGATGTTGGAAATAAAAACTATAACTTATTTTTTATATAATAATTGACATTAAAACCAGAAAATGTTTAATATGTCTTCAATTTAGAATCTTATAATCCAATGCAAATGCTAATTGCAAGTGAACTATTGATTTTAGGATATTTGCCAATTTAAAGTCAAATGATTTGTTTTATTATTTCAATTGATTAATAAATTAATTACTTTTACTCTTTTTGCCATGCTGAATTAATGATGTAGACATAGCTGTAAGTCATTATGGAAACTAAAGATATTTACAATATTTGGGTGAGGAGAGAGAGGATGTACAATAACTAAATGACTTTCTAAAGTCATACATATTTTAAATAAAAAAGATGTTTCAGGATTATGGCACTAGGAGTCTATGGGATATTGTGGGTGCCCAGCCAAGTTACTGTGAACATCATGTCTTAAGAGCTCACAGCTAACTCTTTTCTAGAGACTGTTTCTTGGTTAAATACTGAATGGGAGCCAGATTGACATATAAATTGCAACCCCCTTCCCATCTCAGACACAGCCTATAGTCGATAACTGACTCAAAAGACTTAAAATGGGCCACATCCTATTGACTGAAGGGGCCAGCTCCAATTCCCTGATGCAGTTCATGCTCTGGAGCTCCCTATGAAATCTGATCAGAGGTACTGTCTTTTTGGAACACATCTTTGTTTTTTTTTCTTTGTTTTTTTTTTCTGTGATCCACTCTTCTATCTTCACTCACCTTTTCTTGAGATCACTCCCGCAATAAACCATGTACAACAAATTCATTTTTCAGGCTTTGCCCTTAGGGAACTCAATTTGTTGCAATGAATATAATCAATTACTATGCAAATAAAAACAAAATTTGTTCGAAGAGTCTGTTTCTGCATGCATATAATGTTACTTTCTTTAGAAGAATTAATAAATCTTAAAATAGTCATGTAAGATCTACATATAAAACAGTCTTAATTGTTCCTCCTTAATTGGCTATTACTAACCAAACAGTGTCATACACTCATTTTGTATTTTAATGCTGTTTTCATCTATCCACAGAGCATAGAATACTGAATGTATGGACCTGCTTATTTTATGTTTCTAATGACATAATAATAAAGTAAAAAAACAAAAAGTAAAACATTTTTGGAAACTCTTCAACACACATTCTTTATTGCTTGTAAATATTGAAGTAACCTCCTTTATTAAATATATGAAATTCTATCGAAGATAAATTTTCCTCATTTAAACTCTTATTGATCATTAGTCACAAATAATACTTTTTAAATCCAGAAGTCTACAAGTCATAGGACTCTTGCTCTTAGTGATAAAGGAATTACACTTAAGATTCTTAACAATTCTTCATAATTTTCCCCTTGAAACTTTTGGTGATATGGAAGAAAAATCACTGTTACTTTATAAATAGTTAAGAACAGAGATTTGGAATCAGACTATATTCAGTCCTGATTCTGTATCTTTTTGCACATGAGACCTTGACCAAGTTAAAATGCTCCCTGAGAATGGGAGCATTTGAAGATAGGATTTTTAGTGAGTAAATAAAATAGAATTCATAAGCATCTTGAGATGGGTCATTCTTCTGAGTTATCCCTGTGGACACTATATATAGTCACTATTGCCCTTAGGAGAGATAGGTAGGTTTGACTGCAGAAAATGAAGAGACAATGGGATGGAAAATACAGAGATTTCCGTGGTGTAGTTAAAGGAGATAAAGGCCACATGCCAAGGATTATGGGCAGCAAGGAGAAGCTGAAAATCTGAGGACCCGGATAATCTATTCCCTCACAGCACCCACAATGAAATGGACTTGCCAACAACATGGCTGTAGCCTAAGTGACAGATTTCAGAACTCTGACTTCCAGGAATGTTAAGAGAATAAAGTCGTGTTGTGATAATTTGTAATAGTGGCAACAGGAAACTAATACAGTAGCCAACTATTGTTTTTTTTTTTTTTTTTTTTGGAGGGGGTACCAGGGATTTGAAGAAGTATAGACTTTCCCTCTTAATCCCTAAAAACAGTGCTTACTATACCATGGGGAGGTAAAAAGTGGGTTAAAAAAAAAAAAAAAAAAAAAACCTATTTTAAAATTAGGCTTAAGTAACACAATGTACAATTCCAACACCTACCCATGGTATGGTAAGCACTGTTTTTAGAGATTAAGGGGGAAAGTCTATACATCTTCATGCTGCATGACAGAACTTTAGATATTTAGTGCCCTGTGTTTTGCCTCTAAATATTTGAAGCCTGTGTCTTCCCTGATACAGCACAGCATCTATACAAGAAAATAATATCTCACAGGTGAAATTAAGTGTTGAACTACCAGAATTTAAAAAGAGAGAGAGAGAAATGTTTATATAGGAACACATGCATGCTAACATAAATAAGAGATAGTAATAAAAAAGTAGAGAGGTTAATACCATTATTCCCAGCTTCATGTAAACTCTGCTAATCAATCAAACCTCAGCTAAAGTCTGCTCTGCCAGTGCTAAAGGATTGCACTTATCAAAATAAATATATATGCACAAACACGAATTCTTAAAAATATGAATCCTATTGATGTTGACTGCCAGAGTGGGAGAACAGTCAGTAGTCTTTCTTTCTTTTATCCCTACTTACTTAGAACAAAAGAGAAATGGTAGCGAAAGACAACTGTTTAAAGATAGTAGTAATTTTTAAAAATTTTTAGTGCATTATAATTACACATAATAGTGGAATTTGTTGCAATATAAATAGAAAAATATTGTCAATTTTGTTCCTCAGTACTTCTCCCTGTTTGTTTATTTTTATACAGGTCAAATAAAATCTAAATATCTGTTTTGTTAGTTGTCTAGCACACACTTAATATCATTTTCCCAGAGAATTAGGCATACAACATGAATCCATATTTATAGTTATTTTTCTATTAGAAACATCACATTTATATATTCAGGGAATATCAACATATGATGATGTTAATACAAATTTAGAACCTTGTAATATGTATGAGATTATACACCGTTAATAACCTACATATTAGGAAATTGAAAGTTCAAGTTCACAAGTTGCAAAATATTATAAGTATCCAGGGAGAGAAAACACATACAAGAGACAAAAGGAAAAAACAAAAATAACATTTGCTACCTAAAATAAGTCTAATATTTATTCTATATTTGTGAGTTTTTTAAATGCTTTAGAAAATGAAATATCCTGCACTAAAACGGAGAGATATTATTGCTGTCAATGTTAGGTATATACATGATCACACAGACTCTTGAGGAAAAGTGAAATAGGAAATGTAAGTAAGCTACATGTGAGCACTCAATTTCTTCTTAACAAATAGAGGAGGATAATTTGCATTCTCTGTCAATCTAGCTCAGTGTGTGTCTGGGCCTGTCTCAGCAGTGGCAGTCATGTGAGGAGAACCATTTAGATGCAACATTTACTTTGGCACAGGTTTGGTTCCACACTGAGATTTTCCTCCAGATGGACTATCTCCATGTGCACATAGGTTTGCCTCTTAATTCAACTACTAAAAATTAGGGACAATCTCTGAGAGAGCACTTGGGCAATAAGAGAACCAGCAGGAGTAGAAGTGGGTATCAGCAAGCCCTTTCCCCCTCCTCACTTGCTTCGTAGCGCCTGGGTACTATGCAAAGAACCTTCCATGCTTTGCAACATAGTCCTGACAACTGGAGCTTTAGAATAAATTATCTCGGCACATGGCCACTGTATCAGCTCTGGTCCTCTGGTTTGTTAAGAATTCCTGATGAGCCATCAAAGCATATGCATGTATAGCTAAGAAGCATCAAATAACCAACTGTGTTTCCTGAGGTACAATACTTCAAGTGATTAAAGTTAATGTCTTTATTCGAAGCTTCTTGAAAAGTAATTTTTAAAAGAAAATGAAAGTATCCTTAGATTTGGGATGCTGGACTAGCCCCTCAGGGTGTCAAACCCTGAAAGGAATATGCAGAAATCTAATGCATTAAGACTGCTGCCCATAAGGATAAGATAAACAAATAGTGATGAAAATAATTCTTGGAAACAATTCGTGATTGGATAATAAAAAATGCTGCAGGGTAAGAAATCGCTGTAGAAATTGCTCACAGTTTAGGGATATGAAAAGTTTGGATTGGGATCTGTGGTAAGCAGAATGATGGACACCAGAAAGTGTTCAATTTTTAATTAAGGGAAACTATAAATGTATTATGCTATTTGGCAAGAGAGAATTAAGGACACTAATTCTACAATTTTAAAATAAGATAATTCTCCTAGGTTATGCAAGTAAACATAATATAATGACAAAGGCAGTTTAAATAGAATTGTGTAATCAAAATCAGAAAGAGAGATTTGAAGATGCTTGGCTTTAAGACAGATACAGTGTCCACAAACCAAAGAATGCAGGCCTGCATTCACTAGGAACTGGAAACAGCCAGAGAATGGACTCTTCCCTAGCTTTTCCAAAAGTAACACAGCCTTATGGACACCTTGATTTTAGCCCAGTGAGTTCCCTTTCAGACTCCTGACCTTTGGAATGGTAAGAAAATAAATTTGTGCTTTTAAGCCACTAGACTTGTAGTAATTTGGTACAGTAGTAACAAGAAACAAATGCTACATCTTTGAATAAGCACAGAGCAAAGATGTATGAATTGCTAATGTATATTCAGTTACAATAAAAACATTAACTGCTTTGTAGGTTTTGTGTCAGGATATGCTGAGAAATAAAGGGTAAATAGGTGAATTAGATCACATAAAAGTGAAGGAAAAATGTAAATATCTTTCAGATGGTGTAGGAATGTAGAATGGGCTATCAATTTTACCAGCGTATACAATCCTCTATGAATTTTTTACAGCAAATCAACTTGCTGCTGTATCCTTTTTTTTCTTTTCTTTTTTTTTTTTTTTTTTTTTTTTAGTGTACTACCCCATATGCTTTCACCCAACCCTCATGTGCCAGCATTTTAAGTGCATTTTAATTTCCCCGATCTTCCATGGAAAAGACTTCATTTCCACCTGAGATTGCAGAGAAAGAAGTAGGCATTTTTTAAAACTTCATATGCATTAGCAATTAATATGTGTAAACATATTGTCATGTACACATAATTTTAAATTTATGTGATTTACAAAAATCTGTTTTTCCTCATATCTTCTAGATTTTTTTTATGAAAGGACAAGGGATTAGTAAATGATAATGGAGGATCTTTGAGCATATTACAGATTGAAAACTACTATTTCACTAACTTTTATATAGATTTCCTGGCATTTGTATAAACAAAACAAAATTTTCAGTTACAATAATCCCTGGCTGTTCATGGGGAATAGATTTCAAACCTCTCAACCACAAAGGTGCCCAAATTTGCAAATGCACCAGCTACTCATATAAAATGGGGTAGTATTTGCATATAACCTGTGCAAATATTTTCATGTACTTCAAATCATCTCTAGATTGTTTATAAAACTTAATGCAGTATAAATGATATGTAAATAGATTTATGCTACACTTTTTAGAGAATAATGACCAAAGAAAATCTCTACATGTGCAGTACCAACACAAACACTGTAGACCTAACTACAAAGTACATAATCTGTGATTGAATCCTTGGAGGCAGAATTCCCAGATGTAAAATCCCATGGATAAAGATAGCTGACTATAATAGCTATGTAACAACTTATAAGGTAATTTTTTTTTTTATATTTACTATTACACCTAATTCTCCAGGCAATCTGCAAAGACACATATTGCTATGATCATTTCCATAGATGACATACGTTTCATACTGCTACCAAGAACCTGATCAGGATTCAGTACTGCATCTCCTGTCTCTAAATCCTTTAGTATTATAAACTCTTCTATGACTTCTGCAAAAAACATCCCAGAAGCAATTTACTTATTGGGGACTGGGACTAAAGACTACATCCCAGGTGTACTGTATATGCGAGAAGGTTTGTGGCTAAAATTATGGATGAGCAAATGGTGAATGAGTAGGGTGTTTCAGCCATGTTGTCTTACCTGCCCTTTCTTACTTTCCACTTCCCTTTGCTTCTGACACTTTGCAACCTTGGATTTTTCCACGGAACTGTAAAGTATATGTGTGTGTGTGCACATGTGTATATGTGGTGCATGTGGATATGCATGCACCCACATTTGCACAGATGGAACAAAGGAAGAAGCAACTCTTCCAATAATATACAATATTACAATTGATGAATTCATATGCTAATATTATTAATATATTGATATTTAGTTTTAATTATACATTAACATTCCAATATTATTAAATATTATAACAATAGTAATGATTATTCCTTTGGATTCCAGATTGGTCATCTCTCAGGAATACCATTATTTCCTTCTGGGATATTTGATGAATTTCCAGGATTTTGTAAAGGGTTGGAATATAAACAATGTATTATTTGAAGAGTTATTTGTATTTAAATATTTTATCTAAAAATTGTCTTATGTGCCATCTTATACAATTTTATATTTAAATTTATTATGGAATACAAAACTATTCCCATGATTTATAATAAAACATGAAAGGTTTAAAAAAATTCCACTCACAATGAGCTATTTTAGTTCAACATCTTGAACCATCTAGAGATCCAGGTTACAATTCCTCAAATCAGTTTTTGTTTGTTTGTTTGTTTGTTTGTTTCTTGTGTATGAGTTGCAAATGGCTGGGAGCAGTGGTGTGCAACTGTAATCTCAGCATCTCAAGAGACTGAGGCAGGAGAATCACAAACTTCAGTCCAATCTCAGCAACTTCGCAAAAGCCCTTATGAAAATAAAAAAAAAACAGAAAGTGCTGGGGATGCAGCTCAGTGGTAGAACACCTCTGGGTTTAATCCCTAGTAAAAAACAGAAGAGAGAAAGAAAGGAAGGAAAGAAGGAAGGAAGGAAGGAAATAAAATGTGTCTTATTAATTTTATCATGTATTTATCATATGTTTCCTATATTTAATATTCAAAATTAAAAGAGTGGATACTTGTAAAGAATTGAACATGGTTGGTAAATAGTGCTGAAAAACTAATATCTATTATTTATACTATCTTTAGTAGATATTCTATGAGCTAGATATTAATATTACAGACTATGTTGTAAAATTACATACAAAAGAGATGAAATCACTGTCTGGAAATGGACTCAGGAATAACAGCTGCCTTTTTTCTTTTTTGTTTTTTTTTTTTTAATGATTGTACTCCTTATGTATAAAACAATGCCATAGCCATAGTTTGGTAACAATTTTTTGGATGAATCATTAAATAAACAGATGGCATCACTTTTATCTCATGATTTACATAACATGCATTTAATTCACTGAGTTGCAAATCAGAGAATACTTCTAATTAAGATAATTTTTAGGGGACTGGGTTTGTGACTCAGTGGTAGCTTTCCTGGCATGCATGAAGTCCTAGTTCAATCCTCAGAACTCCCCCACCAAATTTTCAGCCACATGATCTCCTTATTTACTATATAATGAGGCCACTTTTTCCTTGAGAAATTAAGTTCACTGTAAATTATTTAAAATAATGTACTCAACCTCACATTGTTTTCATTTTTTGAATGATGGGATTCATGAATCAGCCATTATCATGTTCAGGTTTGGCCTTTCAGGAGCAATATTTCAATTCTCTAATACTGTACAACAAAATTTAGTGTTCATATGAATTTTTTGTGATGAGTCTGCATAGTTTTCATGAGATTGTCTGAGATATTGTGTTTCAAAAACTATATTGAAGAAGTAGTGTTGTACTTGGTTGAGACAATTGATCTTATGATCTTTTTATAGAAATTTGGATTTCTGGAGATTGGAATTGGAGAGGGGAAAAAAAGGAAGGAAGCAAGGGTGTAGAATGAGAGGTAAGGAGAGAGGGAGGAAAGAAGGAAGATAGAAAAGGGGGGAAGTTCAGGGGGAGATAAAGAGGATAGATTTAGATTTGAATTCTAATGGAATGAGGCAAATAATTTCTAAATAAATTTGATTACTTCATTATGAAATCTCTTATTGATCCAACATTTTTGGAGACATTTTCCTTTAAAATCCACCCAGAGATGGTAGAATGAGATGGATAGATATCACTACCCTAAGTGCATGTATGAAGACACGAATGGTGTGAATATACTTTGTATACAACTAGAGATATGTAAAAATGTGCTCTATAAGTGTAATATGAAATATTAAATAAATAAATAAATAAATAAAATTCATCCTGTGTAAAGTATGTAAAACTCTTGATTCCAACAGTCTCTGTAATATGCTTTAAGCCTGAAAATGTTGCAATTTATAGTTAATCATTTTTTGATTTATGTATTTAATATAGTTATATCTTAGCATGTAGTGTTATGATGAGATAACCCAATCTAATTGAGGTGAGATATATGAGAAAACATTCTATTCTGATTCAAGTACCAAGGACTAATTTCATGGGGTAGGAAGCATAGAAGAGTTTAAATAACCAGGACTTGGAAATAAAGACAAGGAGAAAATATATCATTAATATACAAATAACATGCATATGCAAAAAGTTAAAATTATCCTCCACAAAAGAGGAAATAGAAATAGTCTGCAATACTTGAAAAATAATGGAATTCTCATTTACTTGGATAAGAAACATTATTATTCAAATACTACTCTAAGAAGAAATAGGCTATTATAGCTTCTGCCTTGGATTTGATAAGTCTTTTTTCCTTCTCTTCCTCCTATTAAATTTTTTTTTTTTCCATTTTACTGTTAAGCCATACTCTCAAAATCTTGGATTTCACACTTCTCACTAGGTTGGGGAGTAAAGGAGGCTATAAATCACTTCTATGCAAAACAGTTTTTCTTAATTTAATTTCTTTCTTCTCAGAACCCATTCGGTAATTAGATTAGTGGCCTGTTGTGCCCTGGAATAAGTATATGACTATACTGCTTAGCCTAAATTGTTTTGATAACAAATTTGTAGAACGAGGACACAGTTAAATTGGGTTTTTTCAAACACCAGATGCTTGAATCTTAGAATATCAACTACCTCCCCGTCATTTCCTAAGCCATTGGAGCATGATCACTAGGAATTCATCATCATTTCCTCAAAAAGAGGTGGCCCAAGCTGTGTGGTAGACCTTTCGTGCTTCATTCATAGATACAGGTCCATCAGATACAGATTATCTTTTCTAGTTACTGTTTGAAGTACCACCCTGAACATGCAACACAACAGTTAGCACTCAGAATTTCAGTAAATCATGCACCTGTTGATTTCTACAGCTCTTACAGAGAAAGAAACACAGCTAAAATTAAATTGTCTTTTTTAAACATGTGAACTTTAAAATATTTATTGAATAGCATATCTGTTTGTTTCTATTAGAAATGCCATGAACTTCATTGCATATAGATTAAACAAATATGTCTATTCTCAAATATTGAACCTCTAATGAATTGTTTTTAAAACTTTACATAAAGAAAACTCATGGGGAATATTTTCTTAAATATACAAATGTGTTAATTTTCTAACGTAGAGGTAGAGAATTTAAGAAACTTATTTTATTAATGGTTTTTTAGATCTTCTGATATGGTACATCTAATAAAACTTATTAGCACCAATTATAATATTTTATACTATTTCCAAAGTTTTAATATTTCCAATGTAATCGTGTGCTAGCCTAATATTAAACTGTGTACCATAAAAAAGAATAAAAGCTAAGATATTTAACAAATATGTCATGTAAAATTATCAGAGAAAATATTTAATCTCTTTAGAAAATGCCTGTAGTAGGAAGTTTAAACTCACCCATGTTTATAACATTTGCCCAAATGATTATATATTGTTGAGTAACCTCAGATTATAAATATGCTTTAATAAAAAATTCTCATTGTCTCCAATATGAACAAATTCTGTTATTACTTTAGTGATTTAAACTTATTTTTAAACAATTCTGAAGTTAAGACTGGTAATTTTCTAAAAGTTTCATTTAAGTAGATTCATTTTAATGAATAGTAAAGCAAAATCAGCCTAAACTAAATAAAGTATTTGCAAAACTTGATTTCCCTCTTTGGTTATTTTTCTGTCACTATAATAAAACACCTGAGAAAATCAACTTATATAGAGAGTTTATTTCAACTCATTTTTGTAGTTTCTAGTCCATGGTCAGTTGGGCTCCTTGATGTGGGACCATGGTGGAGAATCACATCATGGTGGGAGTGAGTTGTAGAGTGAAAATCACTAACACCCAAGCCAGGGCACAAAGAGGAAGAGGAAGACCTTGGGATGACACAATTTTCTCCAATGGAATGTTCCCAGTGACCTGAAGATCTGCCCTAAGACCCACTTCCCAAAGGTTCTACCAACTCCAAACAGTACCACCTTGAGGATCATGCCTTTAACATATGGTTTTTGGGAGAACATTCAAAATCTAAATTAGAGCAGTTCATTTAAATGACTTCTAACATTAATTATATCTATTGAATTTCGGTCATAATTATATATATATGTATACATATATATATAATTTGTTCTTTTTAGATACACATTACAATAAAGTACATGTTAATATATTATGCATACACAGAATATAACTTATGTTATCCCTTTTGTTATTTTATTACAATACAATTTGTTGAAAAATATAGCTTAGATGAAAAAAAATGATCACCTATACTCTCCTAGATAGTAATTTAAAAAATTAACTTACAATTTCTCATAGTATTAAATTAGAAAAATGAGTTTAGAGAGTATATATTTATAATTATTATATGTTTCTGAGACACTAGGATATTTGATAGGCAATTATATATGTTCTTAATTGGAAATCATCAAGAAAATGGTTCCAGTATTTTTATTGATTTTATTCCCCACCTTCTACGTTATAATACTTTATATTTTAAAATAAAGTATATTAACAAATCTGTTTCCCTTCTGGTGTCCAGCTGCTATACAGAATACTACAGTGAACTTCCTTTAAAAGTTTTTATCAGTGAATCATACTAAATTCTGATTCTAATGATTATTGAACAATATGTGTAAAAACAAAAAATTACAAATTATTTTTTTCTTCAATATAAAGAATGGGCAACTTGATGTTAATGGCTTGAACTGAAAGTAAAAAAAGAAGGCACATTAATACAGAATTGGGGTTTTTATGAACAATTACAATAGAAATTTATTATATAGGACATATATCAGGCAGAAATCAAGTAGGTTTTCTGACACAGTAGGTTTGTTTAATGAAAATATAAAGAATAATTTGGGGGAAAATGTTCAAGTATCGTTTTAACCTCATTATGAATGCCCATCAATATGGTCTAAAAATCTGTGTCTTTTACACAGGTGGCAAAATTTACCTCCCATAGTTTGATAGAATTTTTATCTCATTGCCTTTTGTTTAAATTGGTAATAAGCAGTGATAATACACAATTGAACATTAGTGCTAAGCTGTTATTTGATAAAGTTTTTGTCATTTCTTTTTCTTGATATTTTTGTGATCCAAATTTCTCTTGAAAAATCAATGACCATATCATAGCATGGTCATTGATTTTTTTGTTGTTGTTGTTTTTGTAGCTCTTATCAATAGCACCGGCTTCCTGATTCAAAATATACAAGTACCCTTCATTGTTCTCCATTATTCAAAATATACATTTAATTAGTTTGGCCATCTTCTTTAATTCAATTTGCTTTAAACTAACTTTATACACTAATATAAGAATTTTAAATATAAGAAACTATATAATTTCTTTGTTCCACAAAATAATCAAAATCCAAATTTTATTTTTCTTCTATTATTCACTTGCTGATTTAGTTAGCCACACTTTAAGATAATGCTAAAATATAATCAAGCATATGCAATATGACACTTAAAATTTAATTTTAGAACAAAAAAGAAAAATAATTTACAATAAGTAACACAACAAAATAAAAGCAAATATGAAGAATGATGTGCTTTAGTGAAAGAATATAACAATTACAATACTTAAACTTCTTTGTTAAGTCTCCATATTTAAATTATTTGGTTATTTCTAGTTGTTCCTACCTTTGCCTTTTTTTGTGGGGGTTGGATATGAGGCCTGGGAATGTAAGTGTGTTATTTAAAATTTGGTAAGTAAAAACACAACCCTTTATTAAATTAAAATAATGAAATTATATTTCAATATATTCATTTATTTTATACTATACTTTTTTAGAGTTGTAATTCTTCCAAATCTTGTATCTATAAAGTGTATAAAATATGATCACTATATATTAGAGAATATATATACACTGTCTTATAATTTTTTTACTTGTATTTCACTAGATGATCAAGGAAATTATTTTTTAAAACTATCATTTGCAAAGGTTTGAAAGATTTTGTATGTTAAGATATATCTTTAAGAGCTGGGGTTGAGTGCTTGCCTAGCATGTTTGAGGCACTGAGTTCCATCCTCAGCACCACATAAAAATAAATAAAAGGTATTGTGTCCATCTACCAAAAAAAAAAAAAAAAAGATGTATCTTTTAAAAAGTCATTCCACTCAGAATTATTTTGGATGTAAGTTATAGAAATTCAAATAAACTAACTGAAGCAAAAAAAAAAAAAAAAATGACACTTATTGAAAAGTTCCTATGGCACATTAAAGAATTAACAGAAAATGCATAGGAATCATCAAACCTCAGGGACTCTAGCAATTGGACTTGCTGATTAAGCACATGGAGATACTCTATCCCTCCCTAATCTTTCTCTCCTTTCTCTATTTAACTAAATTCTCTCCTACTACAAACTTTAACTCTCATTGTTCAAATCCTAATCTAACACTTTTAGGGAAGGATTATGATAAACTATGATTGGGTCTCTAAGCAAAGGAAGATATGATTTTCCTGTTCTGGGGGACAGTCCCAACATAAGGCCAGATTATCAGAGCATTATAATTGGAAGTCCTTCCAAATTACATAGTTTGAGCAGAGAAAAAGCAAATTTTTCAAAGAATGAAGGACTATCCATTACCAGAGAAAAGTGAAAAGAGTTCTGAGAAGGTAGAAATTAATTCAAGAGACCTTAATATTTCATATTTCATAAAATCTTTTCCTTTTTCAGCAAGCAGAAAACAATAAAAGTAGAAAATTAAATTTAGAGGTGGGCGCAGTGGCACATGCCTGTAATCCCAGCACTTGGGAGGCTGAGGCAGGAGGATCGTGAGTTCAAAGCCAGCCTCAGCAATGGCGAGACACTTAGCAACTCAGTGAGACCCTGTCTCTAATAAAGTACAAAAAAAGGGCTGGGGATATGGCCCAGTGGTCAAGTGCCCCTGAGTTCAATCCAGGGTAAAAAAAAAAAAAAAAAAAAAGAAAGAAAATTAAATTTAGGAAAAAAAGGAAAGTAAAGAAGATGACTAAAGAATTATTCTTTATTAGTCTATATATTCATTATACAACAGACTGTTCTGCAAAGATATAAAGTTTTTCATCTGTAGACATGTTTTTCATCTGTAGACATGTTCTTGCTTATAGCATATATGACTGACTGCAAACACATTTCCACTTCAATTTATCAAGAACAAGGATGATAAAATAGAATGTTGTAAATTTTCTGCCAAAATCATGACATTTCTGTATTAAAAATGGCTTGTTTCTACCTGTATCCACATTTCTACGTAATGGTGAATCTTTTACATATCATGGGCTCTAAAGCATGACACACAGTCAGTATGTGAAAACTATTACAGTTCACAAGACTGTTGACAAGATATACTTGAGATATATTTGTGGATCAGCTTTTCATATTTAATTTTATTGCAACTTAGTCTGGTTGAGTCCTGTAACTAAGTGCTTGGAAAATAAAACAAATAAACAAAACCATTCTTTCCAGTTACTGATTTTGTATAATTCTAATGATGGTCATGTAAAGATTATTGTCCAAAACAAAAATATTAACTTATATTAAGAAATTTATACTAAATTGTATCTCAGGCAATATAAGGGACTCTTCTTATTTATATTTTTAAAAGTACATAAGCAAATCTGGAATTAAAATTTTAAATTCAGAACACTACCTTCTTTTAGACTCAGTATAGATACAGATTAATCATTACTTTCAACACAGTGTGTTTTTGTAAGACAATAAGAAGTGGTCATGTACACAAGACATTTTTTTCTGATTTCAGTAAGATTTCCCTTTATGATATTGAAATGATGTTTAATAAATCTTGGATAGCCTGAATCATTCAAGCATCTGGTAAAAGCTCATTTTGTTTTGTTTATACCATTTATAAAGTCTAATATTCACTAAGAATTTGTTTAACCTCAAGATATCTCATATGAAAAAATAAAAAAGCAAAACAATTTCTCAATGTGTTTGAATTTCTTTCTTTCTTTCTTTCTTTTTTTTTTTTTTTAATATGTATGAGGGGTATTATTTGTAATAATACTACACTGCCACCTTGTGGAGCAACTAGATGAAAGCCAGTTCAACAAACATCACTGACCAGTTTCCTCCTCTGGGGCTCAACGTCTCTTGAGGATTTAGGTAGTAGCTGCTATCTAAGTGATTTATAATTACACAAATAGATATATTGTGGTAGTAGACTACTTTGGTTATAAGTAAATTCATTACAAAGAATTAGCTATTTGGAAACAATTTCTTTATATAGAATTATTTTCAAAAATATACGTTGTGAAATAAATTTTTCTTGAAATATATCAGAATTCAAGGCTTTTATCTGCCATGCCTCATTGTTTATATTAATCTCCCTCAGTCCCAATTTTTCAACGTCTAAAACAAGAACATTATTCTTATGTTCTTTTAAAAAATCAACATTATTATTCACTGTGTATAAAATTGTCCATTTTTTATGTCATATATACATTCTGTGAGACATCATTTGCAAATATTCTTGTATTATTACAAATTATTTGTCAGGCAATGTACTTGATCCTAGTAAAGTATTGAGGAAAAATATGATATGACATTATCCATTTATGATGGCTTGTGAAAAATTAACTTACTTTAATTATAGTAAAATACTGATAATTAGGAAAAGTTTAATCTTTTTAGTTAAAAGTACAAATTATATATACTTTAAATCCAAAATATTTCCAATTATATAAACCAAGAGACAATTATATGGAGAATTGGTAGAAGATTTATTTAAGAAATTTAAAACTGTTGTGTCTGGTATCATAAAATAATATCTTTTTAATATTTGATGTCTTGCAACCATTAGAAACAAAGTAAATTTTTTAAAAATTAAAATCTCAACAATCAAATATTTACTACAATATAAATATGCCCTAAGAGTTGTTTGGAACTGATAAATGCCTCACTAAATTCACACTCTTTTTGAATTCTAATATATTCAAATATCATTCAAATAATATTTATGCAGAGATTTATTAAAATATTTATGTTCATATTTTTAAAAGCAGAACATATACCAAAATATGTAATGATTTTAATTTTAGTTCATAAAGATAAGATTCAGAATAATCCCTAAAATTTTTCAATTAAATCTTAAAGAAGTTGCTACCATAATAAAGTATCTCAGTTTAATGAGCCCTTATTATGTGGATGTATGACTTGTGATTGTATAGGTATTTTAAAGCAGAATTAGCCCAAGCTTCTACTTCTTCTATGCTATTTACCTCCATCTTTAGGTTTTCATTTTTATTTCTCTACTAAATAAATTTATGATATCATGATAACACATATGTAGCATCACTTTTTTCTCCCAATTTCTGGTTGACATCAATAATTCATGATGATAATATTCTCTAACAGTTGTATTTAATATAAGTAAATGGAGTTCTTTAATCCATTCCACTTATAGTTTTTTTTTAATTAATGTTGTGGATATACTTGATGGAAAAAAAATCATTGTATTATATTCATATATGTACATAAAAAATTTAGGTCAGATCCGTTCCACTGTTCTTTCCTTATCCTATCCCTCATCCCTTGCCTTCAATCTCCTTTGCTACTTCACTGATCTTTCTTCTATTCTTTATTCCCCCTTATTATCTAAATGTTTTTAAACTTCAGACTATTGTATGTTTACCTAAGAAAACCTAATTGAACAAATAACACACCAAAAATAAAAATAAGAGAGAAAGAAATAGTAAACAATAAATGCATAGAAACATGATACATAATTCTAGGTTTGATGCCAACCAAGAGGTGAGAAAAGTAGTGACTTCATATCTACAAAATATATGCCATCATGATATTGTCTAATTTATTTAATATAGAAGAAATAAGAATGAAAGTAAAAAAGCTCAAGGTACCTAACTAGCATAGAATAAGTAGAAATTTGTGCTAATGGTACTTTTAAAATACAGCTGTTATGGTTTGAATATGAGGTGACTCCCCAAAGCTCCTGTGCTAACTCAGAAGGGGAAATGATTAGATTATGAGAGTATACCATAAATAACTGTCCTAGTTTAAATGGACTGAGTGGTATCTGTAGGCAGTTGGAGTGTGATTGGAGGAGATGTGTCCTGGAAGGGTTTATTTTCCCTGTATTCCTGCTCTCTCTCTCTCTCTCTCTCTCTCTCTCTCTCTCTCTCTCTCTGTTTTCTGGCCATGATGAACACAGCAGACCTCCCTTGCTACATCTTTTCATCATTATTTCCACCATGATATTCTGCCTCACCTCAAGCCCAGAGCAATGGAGTCAGTTGACCATGCGCTGAGACATCTGAAACTGTAAACCAACATAACTTTTCTTCTCTAAGCTGTACTTGTCATATATTTTGGCCACAATAACAAACACAACTAACAGAAAATGGTACCAAGAAGTGAGGTCATTTCTGTGACAAACCTGGCCATGTAGTTACAAAGCTTTTGAAACTGGTGTACAGGCATTTCAAAAAGTTTAGCAATGCAGGATACAGATGCCTTGCAGAGCTTAATGGGAGATTATGGTGGGAGGAGAGAAGAACAGAATGCTGATAGGAAAGCAGACAGTAAAGACTATGTTCATGAAGTGTCTGAAGGGAATTGGGACCCTATTGGAAATTGTACTAGAGGCCATTCATGTTACATTCTATCAAAGAACTTGTCTACATTTTATCCATGTCCTAAGACTTTCTGTGAAGCTGAATTTAAAATGATAAACTAATTAATCCCCAAATTCCAGGCAGCATAACATTCAGAGAGCGGTGTGAGTAGTGCTGGCAGCTTTTAGCTAGGTTTGCTGTGATAATTTGGAGGGAAAAAGTGCAGATAATATGTTTGAAAAACTTGTAATTTAGTCATAGAAGCAGCACATATAACATTGGGGCCAAGAAAGGTATGGTAGCTGAAGAAATTACTATCACTAAAGAGAAGCAAAGTACTTTGCAGTATTAAAATAGCAAAGATGTCTTGGGGGCATCACAGCAATCAATAAGACCTTATCAACTGCAGGATCAGGTGTGCAGAAGTAAAAAATCTTTTAAGTGTTCTTGGGAACATACTGCTTGCACAGGTCTGCCTAGAAAGCTGTTTTGCCTGATTATTCCATACTTCTCAGGTGCCCAGGCATTCAGAAGGTGCTGCAGTCATAGTCCAAGGGGATCTACCTACTGCTTAAGCTAAGGCAGACCTTGGCATCTTCCATGTGTTAATTCAACAGGAATGTAAGATGCTGGAATCAAGGGATGATGAAGGCTGCCACCAAGATTTTAAAGAAAGAGTTTGAATGCCAGCCAAATTATAACAGAGGCAGAATGCCTGTGAGCTGCAGGAATTAATGAATGCCAGCAACAGAAACAGTCCACCAAGAAAAGCTACTGGCTGAGGAGAGATCCAGTCTAATATAGAGGCCATAAACACTTCAATCTTCAAGGCCAAAGGAGTTGGACTGTCTAAGTCCTTTGAGGACAACATCTTCCTGCCACGCATCCCAAATGCTGGATGTGGAAATATAATACCTAATATTTGCCTGAATGAGTTTTAGTCTTGCTTTGCTCCCATCTCTTTTTTTTATGCCTATACTCCTCCATTTTGGAAAGGGAATGTTAATTCTGTTCCATACATAATTAGATATATGTAACTTGCCCTTGACCATGACAAGGGTCACAGAAAAGAGTTTGCCTTGTTGGATTGCTCTTTGGGACAATGCTAAAAGTTTTAAGACTATGGAAACCCTTGAACATGTACTAAATCCATTTTTCATTGTGAAATGAACATGGGCTTTTGGATTTAAGGGGTGGAATGTTAGGGTTTGGATAGGGAAAAGCACCTGCATTGATGCAGGAAGTTAAATGATTAGTTTTTGAGAACTATACCTTAATCAGCACATTGAAGTCTGAATGGACTAACTGTGGTAACTGTAAGGAGGTGGGGTGTGGCAGAATGGAGTTCAGCACGGGTAACATGCCCTAGAAGGGTTCACCTTCCCTTCTCTCTCTGTTTTCTGGGCACCAGGAACATAGCAGCATTCCTTTACTACTCCCTTCTGCCATGATGTTCTGTTTACCTTTGGCCCACAGCAATGAAGCTGGGAACTCTGAAACTTTGAATATAAAATAAACTTTTCCTTCTCTAAGTTGTTATTTTCAGATATATGGTCACAGAAATACAAACTTTACTAACACAATATCAAACAGAAGTTGTGGAGTGCCTTGGGGAAAAATATTTTATTTATCTGTCAATAAATATATGAAAATATTTGAATAATGTAAAACATAAATGTGTATAAGCAATTGTTTTGCATATTCAGGACATTTAAATAAATGTTTCACTATTGCCTAACAATGTAGAAACATATACCTAAATGTGTTTGCAGGAAGGTAGGTCTTTGAATGACCTTGACTGACTCATTTCTTCCTCTTCTGTTTACAATCATCAGGCAGACGATATCAAGAATTCAACATTCTGGGATAAGAAGGAAATGTCCAGAACAATCTAGGCTGTGTCCCTATTCCTTCCAGAACATGATGTTCTGCCATGGTTGAGCTCAGTGATCCCAGTGATGCGCAGGGGATGAAGTCCAGAATGGCCTTCTGTTGGAATCCCTTAAATGTGGTGCTACATGTTGTATATATAGACAGGTCTCCATTCACTTTGGGTAGATTTTCTGATCCCTAGAAACCGTGGACTTCTGTTTGTCCTTCTTGCCTATTTATAAGTAATAAATATGCTTTGCCTGATTTGGGAAAATCTGTCTTATCAGATTAAAAACTAAGAAAGCTTGTCATATTCCTTTAGTAAAATGTGCATTTGTTCATTCCAAAAAAATTTTTCTAATCATCATATATGGATCACAAAAGTTTTAGGCATTAGATGTATAATGGTGAACAGGATAATTATAGCCACTGTTTGGAGATTAAAATTTGGTCAAGAAGAAAGACAATTTACAAAGCACAATTAAAGAGACATGGGGAATACAAGATATATAATATGAATAGAAGCACAGTAGGAACTATCCCAGCCAGGGAGCATCCTAGAAGTGAATAAATTGTGTCAGAAGAATGTCTAAGAATTATTTACACAAGAGGAGAATTGAGGAAATATTCCAAGCAAAGATATCAGCATCTGCAAAGTTCTGGAGGCCAAGAATAATTAGTCAGATGCAAAAATTAGAATGTGAAAATTGCTGGAGATTAAAATGAAGGGGTGAGTCTAGGGATATAGACAAGAGACAGGAAAGGCCCAGGTATTTAAAATTATTCAAACATATACAAAAAAAGAAAAGAAAAGAACAAAATAAAGAAAAAGAAAACTTGAAAGCTTTGCAAAAATCTATTTTTCAGTTTAGAGGATCCACTCTCTATTATTAATGGATATTTTATTGGGTAGGTGAAAATTGGAGGGTGGAAGAACATGTACAGAGATGGGATGATATTTGAGGCAAAAAATTTTTGGTGAGGGGCTAGGGTTGTGGCTCAACGGTTGAGTGCTCGCCTAGCATGCGCGCGGCCTGGGCTCTATCCTCAGCACCACATAAAAACAAAGGCATTGTGTACAACTAAAACAAATAAATAAATATTTTAAAAAAATTTTTTGGTGACCTGGAGTCAAATATAATCATAATAGGGAGAGAAAAAAGTGACTGATCTTTATTTCCGTATTTTGACAGGTAGCTATGAATTAGAGTCAGAGACTGACATGAGATGAACAGGTTTTTGGAGTAAGATGGGGACAAGATAAAAAAATGAGTTAGTTCAGTTTTGGAAATGTTGAATTTTGATATATTCTATAAATATGTAAGGCTTTCAGTTTGAAATACAAAGTCCATCTGTGCTGTCTATATGTATATATTTTACATTGTTAATATATGTATATGTTTAAGAAGCATTATATAGATAAAAAATGAAGTTATGGGTGTGGCTATAATTGACAAAGTTAAAACAAAGGCCAACAAAAGAATATTAGAATATAGTGCTAGAGAGACAAGAGAAAATCCCCAAAAGTAAAATATAATGACACCCCCCAGGAGAGCAAGAGAGAGAGAGAGGTGGGGGGGGGGGCTATTACATATTTCTAAGTAATAATTTTGATAAGAACTAAAAGAGACCTACTTAATTTTGTATTAGAAACATTTGACATGGTTGGAGAGACTGGCTGCCGTAGAGTGATAAAAGTTTGAGTTTATTTTATTTCATAATTGATATTTGAATCAGACTTTTCTTTTAACTCCAAAATGAAAATAACCAAAACAAAAAAGTTTGAACTACCTATAAAAATAAAAGACAGCCATGTGTATTGGAGCTAGATATCCACCATCAAGATTGATGGGATAACCACCAACAAGACCTAATAGGACGTGAACAACGTACACACAAGAGGATTGGAAAGCTCCCAGAAGCAGAGTTACAGTGAGGAAAATCACAGATCTGTGATGAGAAACATTTTGTCAGCCTCTCCAAGTAGTTAGTTTTACTTGTAATAATTTTTGTGATACGTCTCAACCCATAATTATCCCCTGGAACAGAAGCCTTTAGCAGAATTCCCCATCTTAAATTCTATTTTCTTGAAAAAAGAGAAAAAATAATTTGGATTACTTTTCATTGATGTACCTGAAGAACACCATAGTTGAACAACTTTAAAAACAATACAAAATAAAAAAGACGGCTGGATTTAGAAAAGTCTTTTAAGCAATTGTTAAAATTCTTTCTAATGTAATTAATATGTATTCCACAGAGAAAAATAACAGCAATACAACTTTGGAAAATTATAATAACAATAACTATATTGTGAGTCCACACATAAATTTACTTTATTTTTTATTGTTTTAATAACTTGTTCCTAAATTGTTAAAATCAATAAAACTCCTTATTTTTAAGCAGATGAGACCAACATTAAAATAAAACTTAGTAGGTGACCCCTCCACCTTTCTTTTATATAAAGAATGTCTTTCTTAGAGTAACTATTCAGGGAATTTATCAAATTTAAAAATATAAATTCCCCAATATGTCTGAGAAATATGTGTGCTTTTATATTTACATTCATATATCCATCTATCATACATAGACATGTGAGAAGTAATGGTACTTAGACAGTAAAGTAAATGAGACAAAGAAGGAGAGGAAGAAAAAGAGAAACAGAGTAGGAAAAAGATATTAAATGTCTGTCAAATTGAGTAATGGAAAGCTGAGATGAAAGGCTAGAAATATTCATGTGTGTGTAGTCATATTTATTAGCCTACAAACAAAACATAAAATTATCACTCAACACATATTGCTTCTTAAATAACAATAATAAAAAGTGACCAGGTAATTGAGGGTTTTGTAAAATTAAAACATACATATGTTTAATATTTGTGATTAAACTAGTGCATTCTAATTTTTATTTTTGGAGACTGGACTATGATGTCTGAGCTGTTAACATGTTAGATATCCAGAAACCTTTGAATTCACTCCATGTTCAAGAAAAGTCTGGGGTGCTCTATTTATCTCTTTTAATAAGATTACTGAGTATTTTGAAATGAGAATGAGAATATGTTAAAGTTTGGAATCTATTCCATTAAATATTTTTCTAAAGCAAATATGTATGTTATGTCCTGGAAATAAATGACATAAAAATAAAGGAAAATACTCTTAAGAATTTTTAAAAAATAATAATAGCAAGTTATATTGATTATTTTTGCTTGGGCTAAGTAAACTACTAAATGCAATGCAACAAAATATAAGAAAATATAATGAATGTATGTAAACTTTTTCTCCATGATCAACATCTGATCTGAGCAGATAGAGGTAATTTAATCCTATTAGGAACAATATCACACCACTTAGGAAAAGTGATCTCCTAGCATTTCATATGTTTCCCTTATATTCTTTCCCATCAAAACTCTAATTAATTCATCCCAATGTCTTTATACATGAAACTGAACCCAAGCCCCACTTGGGAGTTCAAATTCTGAGAAAAAATATCCCCCCCTTTTTATCCTACTTTAGAGAGCTATACTCATACTCACCTCATCCTCTGCCATCTGACAGTTAGTACTGTGAATTCTACTTGTTCTTAACAATTCTTGAATCTTTTGGTGGACTCCAGATTTTCTGTTCTATCCCCCAAGAAATATGCCAGATGGGAAAGTCTTGGAAGACAAAATAGTCATTGATGAAGAAGTTGCAAGGGATTATCCAAAATATACTTTTAATCTTCAGACCAAATTGGCATTTTTAAAATTGTTGTTGAGATTTATTGATCTAGAGAAGCTTGGCTACTGTCAATATTTACAACTCAAAATGACAGTGTCAAAGTCAATAGACACATCCAACTATCACCAAGAGCAGTAAAATTAGCTGGAAGCAGGTTAATAAAAAAAAAAAAAATCTTACATTTTTATATTGATTCAACTTGAAGGTGAGGGATTTCATTTTTGGAAAGTGTCATAAATACAAGTTGGAATATTTCTGGGAGTATAAAGCAGTCATTTTTTTTTCAAAGAAAAACATTTTCTATCCAGATGTGTAAGAGAGTGGTACAGATTGAGAAAACAAACAAGAGCAAAATGTCATCTTTTCTTGATTTTAATTCATTCATTTTAATTAGTAACTGTTATAGATTCATATTTAAGCCTTAGTTTATTAAATATATTCTGTTAAGCAATGACTATGTAAAGAAACTCTACCATTTCTCATTCTAGCCTTTGCCTTAACATTTGCTTTAAAATTCATTGTGAAAATTAGACATAATAGAATAAAAATAAAGGATTGTTCATTAAATAACTTCTAAGATCAGTTTTCTGATTTCTATTCTTTGGAATTTCACTGGATTTTATGACTATTTTCTCTCGATCTTTTTTTTTTTTTTTTTTTTTGTGGTGCTGAGGATAAAACCCCAGGATCTTGTGCATGCTAGGCAGGCACTCTACTACTGAGCCACATCACCAACCCCTCTCAGTTTATTCTTTAAGTAATAAAATACTTGAGAGGCAGTTAGAACCTTCAGTATCTTTTCCATTTACTATTCCACACCATTTTACACCAAGGAAGTCACTATCTTATATTATTTGCTTCTCATTCTTGTACTTGTTTTTATTTATTTATTTGTTTGTTTTAGTTGTACAGAATGTGTTTTTATTTTTACATGGTGCTGAGGATCAAACCCAGACCTCGCATGTGCTAGGCAAGTGCTCTACTGCTGAGCCACAACCCCAGCCCCTCTTGTACTTGTTTTTATACTTTTATTATAAATATATGAATGCACAAATTATGAAGTTTTTATATATGTATATACACATACATATATATATATACATACATTTACATGACTAAACTGATTTTTATTTGAGCAAATGAATTTTAATTTTTTAAAAAATTGATTCATATAATCTTCATTCACTTTAAAAGTTACAAAATCCCTTTGTATGATTATGTTGCTGTTGAAGTACTATCTTTTTGGTGGACATACAGAAAGTTTTCACTGTGTTGTTTTAAAAGAGCTCTTGTATTGACTGGTCATTTGCATGACACCTATTCATGTATGGATGGAATTTTCTGAATTTTATACCTATGTGAGGAATTGCTAAAGTTTTGAATATATGCATATTAAACTTTACCATGTATTGAGAAGTTTCTATAAAAAGAACCAATTTAAAATCCAACTAGTAGTCTGTAAGCATTTTCAGTGGGTAAAAATTCATGTCAATTTACCTCATGTAATTCAATGTAACTAATATCATTTATTTAAAAATCTCTCAGAATTTATTTTCTTATCTTTGAGTTAGTTTTACTAGTTACTAATTATTAATTTTATTAAAAATGATTTATTTTTTAAATAAAATAGTTCTCCACTGATTTCAAAACTATGAAAATAAATTTCTGCTTTTTAAGCCACTTGTCTGTAGCATTTTGTTTAAGGCAGTTGTTTAATTATGTATATTTTATAATTTCCATATTACCTATTATTGTCCCATAAATTATGTAGGTCTATGTTTTGTTTTATTGCATTATTTAACAGGCACTAGTTTGAAAGAGTTGAGTTACTTGTTACCCTTCATCATAGCATAGTCTCATAACTGGTTTATACACAGTCCCTCACTCAATTTGGAACCATTAAATATATTGCACTCTTTCATTCCACATCCAAACCCCCTTTCTTCCTTACCATAAGCATCTGCTTTAGTAGATTTATTGCACACTCTTTCAATAAACTCATCCTCATAAAATAAACACTGTACCATTTATTTTGAAAAATTTAATTTGTTTCAATTGTGAGAAATTTAGAAAATCTACAACTTTAAAACCTCTGAAAATGCTCCTAAGGGTATACAGATAATAAAGAACTATCTATTAAAGAAAATATGACACAATTCATTAATGAAAGAGAGTTTCTTATTCTTTTTACCAAGTTCTGCTCTTTCCCTGATTTCTGCAGCTGAGGAAAATGGTAACATTTCTTCAGACTGGTGCAGCCAAAGAAAAAGGTTCTCACTCCTGTAGGTGCCAGCCAGAGGTCTATCTTCCTGGAAGAATCAGTAAATGCAACATTTTTCTTCCTATTCTTGTTACCTGTTGTTAAAGTAAGTAAGCCAGAGCAGCCAGGTGGTGGGAGCTCCTTCCTTTCATGCAGACTATACTCATGAGTTGCATAGTTTTATTAATTATAAATCACCATGCTATAATTCTCATATTGTTTCTTGACTTTTTAATTTTAATGTCCATCTTTGTTGCTCTGTGCATACTAGTTTTGCTTTCTAATCTAATCTAATCCATGGTACATATTTACCGGATGCTATTTAACTATTTAACTATTCTTCTAGCTATGAACTTCCAGTTTCTCTGTTACCTTCTTACACAGCACATCATCACAATGCACACCAGGTAAATGTGGACCCAAATCCATATGTGGGGAAAATCTTTTGATTTTTTTTTTGTTTGGGGGTGGGGGCAGGGGTACCAGGGATTGATCTTTGGGCACTCGACCACTAAGCCACATCCCCAGTCCTATTTCGTATTTTATTTAGAGACAGGGTCTCACTGAGTTACTAAGTGCCTCGCTTTTGCTGAGACTAGCGTTGAACTCTTGAACTTCCTGCTCAGCCACATGATGACTACAATCTTTTGATTTCTTAAAGATCACTTTTCACTGGAAGTTCTAGTCACAGGTCAAACTTCCCATTTTTCATGCTAATAGAAAGTTAGAAAGTGGTGTTCTTGTTTTTGAATCTGAGTTAGGCAAGCAGTACTTTCTTGGATTTTGGATGTGTACGTCATGTGACTTCGTTGGCAGGTTTCATCTTTTACAGAGAGCATTAAATACATAGACATCTAAATACAGAGCCTAAATTCCTCATACAGACCTATAAAATCTCCTTCATCTTAAAATGTCTTGCCTTCATTGTTTCTTAATGTGGTGCTTTGGGTTTTTTTTTTTTTTTTTTTTTTTTTTTTTAATTTTTAATTGTTATAATTTAACCAGCAGTTCTTCCTTTAATGACAGAAGGGCACTGCATGTTATCACCTGAGTTTGTCATTTGGCTAAAAGTTCTCCAACCATTGCTTTTCAAAGTTGAATGCCTTTACATTGTTGGCAGTTGAGAATTTTGATTAATGAGAACATATGGTGCTGTCAGTACAACAATAGCATGCTATTTAGAATAAAATCAATTATCTATCAAAATTAATCATGTATCCTTTCAAGCAGAATCTGCACTACATGGCTCAGAATACAATGTGAAATGCACCTCCTGGAGCTGCAAAATGTGGCAGGATGGCAGACAGACTGGACACCCATTGGCAAAACAGAAAATACTCATGACAAGTAAACATTTCATGAATGCAGTTTTCCTTGTGATCAACTGGATCAGTATAAATCAGGACAAATATTACATTATAGATTTGAGAAAAAGTAATGAGACTTTTTGTCATCACTGCCTTTATTTTGTTTTCTGTTTCTTATTTCCTTCATTCTGAAGTAAAATCAGAATGTCAAAAATTTCAAAAAGAAAAAGTCCACATTATATGCCACATATCTTAACAGGTTCATTGTTGCTTTCATGATATTTTTATTATAAGTATAACTTTTGGCATATATTTTGGGAAATGAGAGGTTAGAGGAAGTGAGTAAATTTTTAAAAATTCTGCATTGTTCTGTAGGAATTATTTTAAAAGGTTTTAACAGCAATATTATTTTCATAATTTTACTTTTGCCAGTAATTGTTACTAGTAAGCAAAGTTAGAGGAAGCAGAAATAAAAGGGAACTATAGATATGATAAGGCCATTGACTTTCAGTTCTGCATTCTGATTTGTTGAGGGTGAGGAAATAAAACTACAGATGATTTTTATGTCTATGAGAGTTTTGGGAAGGTTCATTATTATATTTTTAAATCAGAATAAGAAATAAAACTTATATGTTTATTATAATTCACAGAAATATTTTTACTCCCAATTGAGACCATGTACCTTGAATTTGTTTAAAATGATTTCAAGTCTTGGTAATTCTAGATAAAGAAGGCATTATTTAGAATTTAGATACTTAAGATGTTATCCATTCAAAATAAAATTAGGCTATATCTGAAAAGCATTGATCCAAAATACAGAAGTTGTGCTTTAACAATACCAATTATGCTGAAAAGCAGATATTGAAGGACATCCTTGGAATAGCAGGATTTAAAGAATAGAGAATGATTGGATTTCCATGAATTTGATAGCAGGGTTTTATTTGTGGTTGAAAAATTATGATAAAACTTAAAAAATGAAATCTGTCGTTTTTGTCTTTTTGAGAACTAGTTCTAAAATAAGAGCAAAGGATAGGCAGTTAGTGTGGATAAAGGTAGGGAGGATGGAAGCGATTCTAAGAAAATGGAATGTTAATACCTTCAGGTCACTTTCCTTTCCTCCTTCCTTATGGACAAGGTTACCTGCCCTCCAGAGAATTGTTCCTATAAACAATGAGTTGTTAATGAGTACCCCCTGGGTCCCTCCCTTCCTGTCTTTCTGGGCATATAGGAAAAACAGGGAAAGGAACCCCCTGAAAGGCTCCTTTCCAACCTTTTGGCCACATGGGCTGGACGGGAGGAGGGGCATGAGAAAAAAGAAAACTGGAAACAAATAGGGGATAAGATATACCCTCTGACATGGATCCCTGAGGAGAAGTTTGTTTCTGTGCTATTCTTTAAATTATTTTGTGCATTTGCATCAGCATTTCTCTGGCGTTCAGTCTTTGACCCCAAGGGAACTAGACCCTATCCTGATTTTCAAGACAGGAATCTTTTCTAAAACTGATGTGCTTGCGAAGACCTGTAATCCCAATGACTTGTGAGGCTGAGGCAGGAAGATTGTAATTTTTGGCCAGCCTCAGCAATTTTGTAAGGCCCTGAGCAACCCTGTTTCAAAATAAAAAATAAAAAGCTTTGGTGATGTGCTCAGTGGTTAAATGCCCATGGGTACAATCCCTGGTATCAAAACAAGACAAAAAAATAAAAATAAAAATAAACAACAAATAGATCTATACAAATAAGAATTTTCACTTACCTATAAATAGTGGAAAGAAAAATACCTTATCTCCAAATATGATTTCTATAATGGTATTTAATTTTATAATAAAAACAATATAGGAATTATTAATTGGCATAGTAGGACAAATAGGTGTAGATTTTAGATGTTTCAAACATACCCTTATAGAGCATAATAAAGTGTGTGTGTGTGTGTGTGTGTGTGTGTGTGAATAAGATTGTCAGATTGGATTAAAAGAAACAACCCAACAATTTGCTGTCTACAAGAAACACACCTCATAAAAAAAGACATCAGGCGAATGAAGGTGAAAGGCTGGGGAAAGGCTTATCACGTACATGGGCTGCGGAAGCAAGCAGGGGTTTCCATTCTCATATCAAATAAGGCGGACTTCAAGCCAAAGCTAATCAAAAGGGATAAAGATGGATATTTCTTACTACTTAAGGGAACCATTCATCAACAAGATATAACAATTATAAATTTATATGCCCCAAATAATGGAGCACCTACATTCATCAAACAAACCCTTCCCAAGCTCAAGAGTAAAATAGACCACAACACAGTTATTCTAGGGGACTTCAACACACCTCTCTCATCAATGGATAGATCATCCAAACAAAAGATAAATAAAGCAACTTTAGGCCTTGTTAAAACAATTAATAACTTAGACCCAAGGAACATACAGAGAATATTTCATCCCTCAGTAAGTGAATACACTTTTTTCTCAGCAGCACATGTCTCCTTCTCCAAAATTGACCATATATTATGTCATAAGGCAACTCTCAGCAAATATAAAAAAATAGAAATACTACCTTGCATTCTATCATACCATAATGGGATGAAATTGGAAACCAATGATAATACAAGAAATAAAAAAAAAACTCCTCCAACAGCTGGAAGCTAAACAACATGCTACTGAATGAACAAGGAGTTGAAGAAGACATCAAGGAGGAGATTTAAAAATTCCTAGATGTAAATGAGAACACAGATACATCGTATAGAAATCTCTGGGACACTCTGAAGGCAGTAGTAAGAGGAAAATTCATTGCACTTAATTCCTTCATTAAAAGAAAAACAACAACAACAAATAAATGACTTAACATCACACCTCAAAGCACTAGAAAAAGAGGAACAGATCAACACTAAGAGCAGTAGAAGACAGGAAATAATTAAAATCAGAGCTGAAATTAATGAAATTAAGACTAAAGAAACAATTCAAAGAATTGACAAAACCAAAAGTTGGTTCTTTAAAAAAATAAATAAAATTGACAGACCCCTAGCAATGCTAACGAAAAGAAGAAAAGATGTTTATTTCTATGTCTAGTTAACATGTCTCTTTCTTTAAGTTAACTTCAGCACGTGCTTTTGTGGGAAAGGTGGAGAAGAACTTGTTAGTATTTTTGACTATTAAGCTTAGACCCACATCAATGTACCAGTGCTTGGTGTTAGCCATCCCTTCACTCTTTAGCTACTACTTTGTGTTTGTGTTTGTTCTTATTTGTTTATTACTTAGTCACTAAGCTAAGATTTCTTGCTTTCATGCAAATCAATATCTTACTTCATGGAAAAAGTAACGTGTTCTTCAAGTAAGTTTGCCATTCCTCAGTTCTCTTGAAGATTTCATGGATAGTCTTTAAATAGAGCAACGTCATCAGAATGTCTAAACAATCATTATAAGACTAAAGTAGTCATGATCCTGTAAAAGCAGAGTATAGCAACTTTATTTTACCTGATCCTACTTGTAAATTTCCTCTCTAATATCTTCTGATTTTATAGTGCTTTTTTCTCTTAATAATATGATTTCTCTAATTGTTCCATAACTGCTAATGATATATCAATCTCAAATCTTTTTTCAGCTTATTTTAACTCTTTTTTTCCTTATTCTTTATTATCTGGTATTTATAACTATATGCATCACATAACCTCACCGTTCTACGTTTCTATTAGACATTTTTATTACAATAATTTTTATATAAACTTTAATAGATTACATAAGAATATGTATAGATTAGAAAAAAAATATAGTGTCTGGGAAAGAAACATTAGATCTGGTAGCATCAGGGAAATGTAACTATTGAGAACAGTAATAAGTATGCATACTTAAAACCATACAAACATTTGAAAAAAATCATTTTTATTATACACATAGGTAAACATTTTCAAATTTTTTATTGTGATAAAATACACATAGCAAATATGTTATAACTATTTTTAAACATGTAGTTCAGTTGTATCATATTCATAATATTGTGAAGTTATCACCACCATCTATCTCCATATTTCTTTTCTTCTCGTAAAACTGAAACTATTTACCCATTAACTTCCTACGATGACTTCTCCTTTTCCTAGAAACCATTGTCCAACATTCAGCCTTTATGATTTTGTCTATTCTAAGTACCCTGCATACGTGTGTCATACAGTAGTTGTTTTTTGTGACTGGCTTATTTCACTTAGCACAACGTTCTCAAGTTTCACCCAAACTGCAGCATGACTGAATTTTGTGCCTTTTTAGGGATAAATTATATTCAATAATATGTATATGCAACAATTTGCTTGTTTATTCATCTATTGTTTGAAATTTAAGTTACTTCATTAGTTCCATGCTATAAGCATAAGTGTACAAATATCTCTTTGAGATCCTGATTTCAATTTTGGGATGTATATAACCAAAAGTCCATCAATGGGAAAAGGAATTTCCTCACGGTGTGAGGAAAGCTGGCTATCCACACATAAAGAATGAAGATGCTAACCTAGCACCATACACAAAAATTAACTCAAAATGGATCACAAAACTTGATGTAAGACCTTAAACTATAAAACTGTTGGAAGAAAACAGCACAAATGCTTTATGACACAGGAAATGATAATGATTTCTTAGATATGACCTGAATGGCACAGGTAACAACAACAAAAAAAAGTAGACGAATAGGAATTTATAAAAATTTCAACTTTGTGCAACAATAAGCAATATCAACAAATTAAAAATGAAACCCATCAAATGGTATAATATATTGGAAAATTATGTGTCTAATAAAGTTTTATCAGTATCACAATGAAGACTGAATACAAAAATTGTGATAGAGGAATGTCCAGAATATGTAAGTAGATAGTGCAAGAATTTTTTTTTATTCTTCAAATATTTCTTTATGAATATAAAAGCAAATATTAATACATATTATTTGTTCTCCTTTCTTACACATATAAGTTGTAATGGATAACATTTTTAAATAATCATTACATGACAAATAGTCTTAATAAATCAATGCTTCAAATCTGGAGGTAGGTACTATACATTCCCATTGATTAAAGAAACTGAAGTAAAGAACATTTTAGCTAATTTGTTTAAAATAGCACTTCTAAGTGGGAGCTGAAGTTTGAATTCATGAAGTGTTTGTCTCAGCTTGAAATCTTAATCGATATTGCCCATTACTAAGAATTATGGAAAAATGTCTTAGATGAGTGTTTACAACTTTCAGCAGATGTGGTGATCCAACTGCCATCATATCAGTACTCAATGACAGCAAAGTGCACAGTGAATTGAAAAGTAAATACTTGATAAATGTCTCCACATAATTCCTAAGTGTTTATGAAAAATAGTAAAGAATACTGTTGGAATTACCAAATTTACTCTGTTATTTATGCCTTGTATAATTCTGTGATCTTTATCAAATTACTTAATTTGAATAAATGTAGATTTCCTGATCTGGACAAAAGGGAAAATCACATCAAATGCCCACCTCATAGTGGATATGTTTTGCAGGCTTAAAGATGTTTATCCATGTTCACACTGCTTAGTCTAGAGTCTGTCCTAATCTGAGTGCTCAATGAGTGTTCAAGTTCTCATTTTTATTATCAATAATACATGATGAATTAATTATTCTTTGGGAAATAAGGGTTTAATTACTTATGACAAGTCAAACTGTATCACTATTGTTAGATCATTGAAGTGAATGATGTGTCCACAGGAATATCATAATTGAACAAAATGTCATGTTATCTCTTCAATGTAGTTCTAAAGTATCAGTTATGTGGGTCATTGCAATCACGTAAGTTGTCTTAGTAAAAACTGACATCACTGATTGGAATTATGGATATGGACCTTTTTCCCTTTCTGGTCTTAACAGTGGACAATAATACATAATACAATCCCACCAATAAGTCTATGAATCTCTCTTGCAACAATTTTGTTTCTTCAAATATTTGTAGAATTATGTTTGACTTTGTGTGCTCTAAACCAACTTATTTTCAGGCTGGATGCTACAACTGGTGCCCTTTTTGACTTCTTAAATGTATAGCTTCTGATGAGGAATTTAAGAATTATAGATAAAAAGTATATAATGTAATGAATTATTTACAGTTGTGGGCTTTTTTAAGGAAAAAAAAATGGTGTTTTATTCTTTTTTCAACTCTGAAACAGAGTAAATAAAATTAAGGATTTGCTTAAAGGATTAGTAGAAGAATTTTAAAGTACAGAGGTTTTCTTAAGTATATTCAGGACTTGTGGGTAATAAAATTCAATAAATTCTTAACACTACATATGGTAATTTTTAATGCAATTAAAATAAAATTCTGAGATATGATTAACTGCAAAATGACTACCAAGTGCACTATTTTGCTTCCTATTGGGAATGGCAAATCACTTTCTAGCTTAAATTGTTAGGAACATTGTGACATTTGAATTTGTGCTCCCTTAGGAAAAAGAAGTCTAATAGACATAAGAGCTATGTGTGTATATAGGCATTTTTTTTCATGCCAGAATGCATAGAACACTATTAATGATAAGAATATCTTTCTCTCCCTAAATTTAAATTTTGCAAATATAAATTTATATAATTTTCCCTACTAAAGATGAGCATAAATCTACTACTAAGTGGATTGAAGCCAAATATTTATTCTAAATTCATTTTCTATAATCAAAAACAATCCTAAAGTTAATTAATATATAATTCTATGGAACTGATAATATCTTAGGGAAAGGCCCATTAAAAGTAAGTTATTTTCAACTTCTGCCAAAAAGACATAAGGAAATCCATTTCATAAATTTTGACTACAATTCCCTAAATCAGTCTTTCTCCTTTCTCTCTTTATGTCTTTCTCTTTGCCTGTCTGTCTTTCTCTATCTTTCTGTGTGTCTCTGCATATTTTTAGGATTATAAAATGTCTCTTGAAAATTGCACTTAATGTGAAAGCAAATGGTGTTTTATTGTGATTACAAATATGGTTACAAATATGGTTCTTTATTTAGAGAAAGAGAAAAAAGAAGCATAATCACTATAGATGCAATGTCAAACCCCTTCACCTTGCTTACTAGTGATTTTTGATAAGGCCATAACATAATGAGTTGGTCCTTTTTCCACGTGAACGTTTGTGATATGTGATTTGGAGGCAGGATGGTGGGGAGAAGGCATAAAGTGTTTTGACACATAAACAAATTTCACCCATCTGTGAGGAAAGTAGTTGATTTATGAGACCTGTCTCTTTATAATTAAAAATAACCTAAAAACCTTCTGTTGTTTCAAAAGACACAATGATTGGCCATCTCACAATACTGTGAGGATGCATTGAGTTAAGGCAAGTAAAGAAACTGGCAAGGTGTCTGGCATTTATTAATTAGGTAGCATGTTGCATAATTATAATTACAGATGTTATATTGATATTTTTGAGTGTTTGTCTTTGTTTTCAGTGCTTTGAATTTTGTTCTCAGTTCACTACTACTTTTAAGTTATCAATCAGAAGACATGACCACTGTTTTTGCTATTGTTCTCACACTGCCTGTAGGATCTTTCTATGGTCTGTAGCATGTGTATTTTAAAGAACAAAGGCTTTAGTTTCTTATACGCTGTGGTCTGACTTCAAAATTAATAAATTGATATGTTTACAGGAAATATTTGACTCGTTTTCTTTTTTTAAACCAGGAAATACAAAGATAACTTGGCATGGCCATCTCTAGTTTTCATTTGACACTCAAGAGATGCAAATAAAAGAAAACAAATCTAAGAGAAATACACATTGTAATGGGATGAACTGTGGCCTCTTGGAATTTATGTGTCAAAGCCACTTTACCTGGGACTGTAGGGTGCAGCACACACACCCAAGGGATGGCAGGAGTTCAGACTCAAGCAGGGTTCTGAAACTCTCAGGCAGAGCCATCAGCAAGCAGAGATCAGAGAATGGGGAGGGAAAGAGTGACAAGAGAGCAGGAGGCAGAAGCAGAGAGAAGGCAGCAAAGGACTGGCCATGGTACTTGGGAGGCTAGCCTGGAAGGCCTTTGAAGATCTGATTAACTTAAAATGAAGCCAATAGGAAGGCCCTGAACCATCCTGTTTCAGGAGGAAACTGGCATATAAAAGGTGATGACGGAAATGCATAGGCACAGATGAAAGACCATGTGAAGACAGTGAGTGGCCATCCTGCAAGTGAAGAAGAGCAGCCTCAAAAGGAACCAAACCTGGCGACACCTTGATCTTGGACTTATAGCCTCTAAAACTGAGAAAAAGTAAATCTCTGTTGTTTAAGCCACACAGTCTGTGATATTTTGTTATGACAGTTTCAGCAAACTAAAACACACATTCTGTTATTCTCTATGCTATCTAAAGTTCAATGATGTATTTAAGTGAAATTCACATAATATTATCCAGTTTAAAGAAAACTATTAACATTTAGTAGATCTCCAATATTGTACAACCACCACCTCTATCTGTTCCAAAACATTTCTTTCACTCCAAAAATATACCCCTTATATATTAAACAGATTTTCTGCATTTTCTTCTTTTTTGGTTCATTTTTGCATCACTGTGACCAAAATACCTGAGAAGAACAATTTAAAGGAGCAAAAGTTTATATTGCTTGTGGTTTCAGAGGCTCAGTTCCTGGTCAGACAATTCCATACCTCTGGGTCCAAGTGAGGCATGGCAGAGGAAAGTAGCTCAGGACATGGCAACAGGAATCAGAGAAGGAATTCCCCTCATCAGGGACAAAATATAAACCTCAATGGTAAGCTCCCAGTGACCCACCTCCTTTAGCTACATCCCACTTGCCTATAATTATCACTCAATCCATATCAGTGGATTAATCCACTGATTAGGTTAAACCTCTCAAAATGTAAGCATTTAACCTCTGAAGATTCTGGCATTGTCTCACTCATGAGCTTTTGGGAGGATACCTCATAAAGGAACCATAATACCACCTCTCCTCTTATGATTCTGGTTGTAACATTAATGTAGAACTTCAATAAAATAAAATAGTTCATATGATTCTTATTCCATATTTTTATAAACTTACATATTTATGAATGAAATATCAATCAATGGAAAGCTAATTGAAGAATGTACCCTTAGTTAAGAAAAGACAAGAAAGAAAGGAAGGATTTTTTCTTTCCCCATTGTATTGACCTTATCTACTTTTTTAGGCCACTGACTTAATCATCTCATCAAATCACTGGCCACATGCTCTTAAGTGACATACAATTGTGCCTCTCAATTTTGTTGCAAGCAAAATATCCTGGTGCACTGTCTGAAGCTCTGCTCTTTGGGAGGATTTATGTTCATTAATGTCCTTCATGAATGTTTCCAAAAAGGGCTATGGTATCTTACCTTGCCGCTTTTAGTTAGTTCTTGTCTACTGCATATGATCATTTGTAAAGTAGGCCTATTTCTCCTTCCTTAGTCAACTGATTGTAGACTACTTTCTAAAAAGGATATAAATGTGGCCTTAAAAGAAAAGGTAATGCAAAAAGATAAGAGCCCATGTGCCTTTTGCCTACTTACTCATGTAATTTACTAGTGACTTCAGGATCTCTTTTGAGTTCAATTTCATGTATCATTCCCATTTATTGTTGTAGTGCTGCTATGAACAATTTGGACATTCTGGCTTGAATGGTTAGTCATACCCAATTCATCATGGGTAGTTCAGTTATATGGTAACTTGGTGGCCAGCATTAAGCATTTGCTCACTACAAATGCCCACTAAAATAAGCGATACATTATTTCTCAAAATAAGAATAGTTATATGCAAGCCTGCTGTGGTGGTGCTCACCTGTAATCCCAGAGGCTCAGGAGGCTGAGGCAGGAGGATCTCTGGTTCAAAGCCAGCCTCAGCAAAAGTGAGGTGCTAAGCAATTCAGTGAGATCCTGTCTCTAAATAAAATACAAAAAACAGGCCTGGAGATGTGTCTTAGTGGTCAAGTGCCCTGAATTCCATCCCGGTAACCCCCGCCCCCCCCCCCCCCCCCAAAAAAAAAGAGAATAGTTATCTGCAAAGATTCACAGAAAACTGAAACTCTTTACCAAATTACTCCTCCCAAATTCTAAGGGTCTGCACTGTGATTCATCTATGGAACTTGACAAACCTACAAAAAGCATCTCTATTTGCCACTGCCAGTTCAAACAGCATTGGATCTTTTGAATCATGTGGCCCATGTTGCAGAAGATTTTGCATAGCAGCAAGGACCTGGTGCATAATCTTCTCCTGTTCGGGGATCTAGTTAAACATAGGAGCTTATTGTATCACTTGGTAAATGGGTCAAAGTAACACACTCAAATGAGTGTGGTATATACACCACATTTTCTTTATCCATTCATCTGCTGTAGGGTACCTAGGTTGCTTCCATAGCTTAGCTATTCTGAATTGAGGGGCTATAAATATCAATGTGGCTGCATCGCTGTAGTTTGCTGATTTTAAGTCCTTTGTGCATAAGCTGAGGAGTGGGATAACTGGGTAAATGGCAGTTCTATTCCAATTTTTCTAAGCAATCTCCATGCTGCTTTTCATAGAGGTTATACCAATTTGCAGTTCCACCAGCAATGTATGAGTGAACCTTTTGCCCCACATTATCACCAACATTTATTTTTACTTCCATTCTTGATAATTACCATTCTGACTGGAGTGAGATGAAATCTTAGTGTAGTTCTAATCTTAATTTATCTAATTGCTAGAGATGTTAAACATTCTCCATTTATTTATTTATTTATTTATTTATTTTTATTTATTATTTATTTATTTTTGGTACCAGGGATTGAACCCAGGGGCTCCTAACCACTGTGCCATATGCCATATACCCAGCCCATTTTTTGTATTTTATTTAGAGAAGGGGTCTCCCCGAGTTGCTAAATGCCTCACGAAGTTCCTGAGGCTGACTTTAAACTTACAAATCCTCCTGCCTTAGCCTCCCAAGTCATTGCTATTACAGGTGTGTGCCATTGAGAGTGGCTACTTTTTTTGACTATTCATATTTCTTCTTCTGTGGAGTTCCTGTTCAGTTCCTTTTCCCATTTGTTGATTGGGACTTTTTTTTTTTTGTGTGTGTGTGTGTGTGTGTGTGTGTGTGTGTTAAGTTTTTTGAGTTCTTTATATATCCTAGAGATTAATGCTTTATGTGAGGTGCAGGTGGTAAAGATTTTCTTTCATTCTGTAGGCTCTCTGTTAAAATCTGAAAATTGAGGTATCATGACTTTATTTTCATGACTCAAATTAGATCTCTATTCAATTAATCTAAAACTCTTCTGCTACTACAGGACAAGTAAGAATTCAGTATTCTGACAATCTATTTCACTTCTAGGGTTACTAAAATCAGCTAGCCAAAGGCATAGGTCTTTGGCAATCAGATTATTCAGATCAATGTTTAGACTTGTTTTCCATAACCATACCACCTTGCTTTTGACATTTAAGTGACACCCTTTGGTTACTTCCATCTCAAGATTCCATTGTCTGGCTGGGGCTATGGCTCAGTGGTAGAGTACTCATAGATTCCATTGTCCTCATTGCATTTAAGCGTCTTGATCCAATGGCAGAGGTTCCCTCTGTAATTTCTTCCCTACAGAAGAGATTAACCACAAAACTCTTCAAAAATTTCAGTTCTCTTCTCACAAATATATTTTTGAAAGTCAAAGTGAAAAGTGTATTCTCCTGACCTTTTTGGCATTTTATCAGAATGTGTGATCAGATATTTAAAAATTCACTTCAACATTCCAATCTCTGTTTAACTGTACATATCTTCTATAATATGTTAAGGAGGTTCTGAAATTTCACATAAATTTAATGTAGGGTATTTTTTGAACCATATTTCAGCCAACCAATCAAATTCTACCTTTTCTAACTCTTGAGCTATGATATTGAATCTAGAATGCCTTCATGGCCAATAATAATATAATGTTTTCCAACTTTTGTTTTTTTGTGAATATAAATTTATTTTAACTAACAGATAAAAACACAAAAATTGTGCATACTTATGGCGTACCAGGTAAAATTTTAATGTATACATTGCATAATATTTAAGTCAGTTTAAATATTTACCCAAATATTTATAATTTCTTTATTGTGAAAGCCTTCAAAATTTGTCTTTTACTTTTTAAAAATATCAGTTATGTTATCATTATGCTACTGTACTGTTATATATCAGAACTTCTTGCTGCTATCCAACTATACATTATTACTTGTGTGTCAGGGGCTCTCAGTCCTTCCTTCCTCTCTCCTCATCTCCTCGCCCAGTCTCTAGTAAGCACATTTTATTATCAACTTTTATAAGACAACTTTTTTTTTTTTTAGTTTCACATGTGAATTAGATCATGTGGTTTTTGTCTTTCTGCACCTGACTTATTTCAATTTCCATAGCAATCTCCACTCATATTTATGTTGCTTGTGAATGACAGAATTTCATTCTTTTTATGTTGAATAGTTTTTATTTTGTATACATTCCACATTTTCTTTGTCTATTCATCAGTGGATGGACACTTAGGTTGTTTCTATATCTTTGTGATGTGAACAGTGCTGCAATATCATGGGAGAGCAGGTGTGTCTTTGTGACACTGATTTCATTTTTTTTTGCATATGTACCCAGTAGTGAGATAACTAGATTATGTATTAGGAACATTTGTAATTTTTTGAGGAACTCTCATGCCATTTTCCATAATGGTCTGTGCTACATCTCCACAAACAGCATATAAAGTGCTTCCCCCCCCCGCCCCCCCCCCCATGGGGTTTTTCTCAAATCCTGCTCAATTCTCAGTATTTTTTATCTTTAGGATAATTTTCATTCTTAGTGAAGTTAGGTGAATTTCCCAGATTGCTTTGAATTTCCTAAGTTATTAGAGATGTTGAACAATTTTTATATCCCTGTTCCTCATTTGTGTGCTTTCTTTTGAGAAATGCCTATTTAGGTTTATTGTCCATTCTAACCTGATTATTTATTTGTTTGCTATTAAGACTTAATTCCTTATATAGTCTGAATATTAACCCCTTGTTAGATGCACCATATACAAATATTTTCTCCGATTTTTTTAGGTTGTCTTTCATTCTGTGGATTGTTTCCTTTGCTGAGCAAAACCTTTTTAGTTTGAGGTAATCCCATTTGTCTATTTTTGCTTCCAACCTTTGTTTTCCTTGCACTATTATCTCATACCCCTGTTATTCATTCTCACACAAATTCTCCATTTTCTTGACTATATGAATTGAGAAAACATGATGCTTTTTTTGAATTATGGCATACCTTTCTGTGAGTCACACACATACCTCACTTTTCCAGACTAGCTGAGATTTTACACTAAATAAAGGTTTAGGAGCAAAAGTAGAAGTTGGAGGTGGATTCTGAGAAAAGTTGTAATTAATTTTCCTCAGGGCAGGCCATTACAGGAGATCCTCAGACAAAGTATGGTTAGTATCAGATGGGGCTTCTATTGTCAAAAAGTAAATCAGAATTTAGGGATTCAAGATCCCAGCTTCCTTAGGATATTCCCATATTATCATATTCAATTTCTAGGATCCCATTTCTTCCTAGTTAATGTCCTCACTTTAACAGTAGACATTCTGCAAAGTGAGGATTTAATTTGCATTGCAATTCAGCCATCTGAGGGTGAGATTGTGTGTGATTTTTCAGTAATCTCAACTCTGGGCCTACAGGAGATAAAAGTGTGTATACAGGCAGACCTAGAAACTTTCAAATTATTTATGTGGTGCTTGAGTAGAGAATTTGAATCCCTGAGTTTAGTGGTCTGAGTCAATCACAAGGACCTATTGTGATTACAGGTTTGTTCCCTAGGGAGGTGCTATTAGAAAGTACTTTGGAGCTTTCTGGAGGAGGGAGACATTAGGAGGGTCTTGGATTATTGAGGGTATGCCCTCTTAAAGTAGTTCTTCAGAGGATTGTTTTAAAAGCCTGCATTTGGCCCTACCCACTCTCTACATTTACCTCCACTGTTATCTGCTATGATATGACACAGTTGAGACCAAGTCAATACAGGCACCATGCCCTTGAACCTTCCAAATTATGAGATAAATAAGCTTTTTCTTGTTATGTTAACTCTCTTAAGCATTTCATTATAGTAGAATAAAGCTGACTAATACAAAGATCAATATATGGTCACCTGGAATCTTTCTTTCTTTTCTTTTATTCTAAGTTGTTATATATGACAGCAGAATGCATTACAATTCATATTCACTTATAGAGCACATTTTTACATGTCTCTGGTTGTATACAAAATATATTCACACCATTCGTGTCTTCATACATACACTTAGGGTAATGATTTCCACCTCATTCTACCATCATTTTTTTTACCCTTTTGCCCACTCTCTTCTCCTCCCTCCCCATTGGCCTTTCTAGGGTTCCTCTAATCCTCCTCTGCTCCCTGTCCCAATTCCATTGTGAATCAACCTCCTTATATCACAGAAAACATTCGGCATTTGGATTTTTGGGATTGGCTAACTTCACTTAGCATTATATTCTCCAACTTCATCCATTTACTTGTGAATGCCATTATTTTATTCTCTTTTATTGCTGACTAATATTCCATTGTGTATATATATGCCACATTTTCTTTATTCATCTACTGAAGGGCATCTAGGTTGGTTCCAGAGTTTAGCTATTGTGAATTGTGCTGCTATAAACATTGATGTGGAATCTTTCTTGTTATGTTACAAATATTTGGTTAAGAATATTAAAAAATAACATTTGACAAATATATATTTCATACCAACTTGCAAACACTGAATGCCTTTTACTACTGGAAACAGAGTCATTAATGTCTTTAAATTTAATTGAATTCGAGAATCAATTTCAAAAATATTAGAACCAACTCAGAAAACTTTTTCTTAAGGTTCTGTTCTTCTAGAAACATCCTCAATCACAAAACTAGTTCTTCAAAGAAACATATGTGTGCACATGTGTGTGCATGTATAAAATTAATGTTAACCATATTATATTTTATTTTTATCATGTTATATGCATGCCTTACCCTGATCTTCTGTTCTCCCTTCTCTTTCCTTTTAAGAAAGATCCTTTCAATTATATAAAGTTTAAAGCATTGCTATGTCAGATATTTCCAGTGAATCTAGCTAAAGTGATATGTCTCTAAGATTAATATTTTGTTTGTCAATTCTGAAGAGTTGGAATTGGGATACTCTCAGAGCAACAATCTCCTACTAAGCAAGTTACTATTTTTCTTTACATAAAGGGAAATGTATACCATAAACATGGTTTTTCTTAGGTTTCTTAGAGTTACTACATGAATTCCAGGTAAATTCTAAATGGAAAAGTCCCCATATATTTGTGTTGATGTTCTGAATCAAATGTAAAATTGTGATTTAAAATGTTTTGTGGATGATGTGTGACATGCGGCTGAATTGTAAGTGGATAAACATAGTTTCACTCGTGGTAAACTGGGCCTATATATCAACTGAAGTGACATTGTAAAATATTAGCTTAATTTGAGATAGAAGAGTAAATCAACCTTATTGTTGATGCCTGAGGGGTTAATGATTCCACATTTTCATTTTGATTCACTTATTTTGATCTTAAGTTGTGAGACTCAATTACTAGAGATAAATCCCATCTAGTCTCATTGCATAATTGGTTTTTGTAGAGTCCATTATCCCAATAATTATACTCTAATTGGCATAAAAATGAAATATTCTGATAAGCAACATCAGGAAAAAATAACATTAATTAATAGTAATTAAATTTCCTGCAGTCCATTGTAAAGCATAGAGGTTAGAGGTGATTTTAAAAGTAAATTTATGTTGTACTTAGCAGAAAACAAACTTTATATGTGTTGTTTTGCATTTTTAATTGATCCATACTAGATAAAATACATTAAACTTGTCAATAGAGAATTTCCTTCCTACTTAAAACAAGTCTGAGTAAAATGCAATGGCTATATTTCATTAGGTTCCATGTTTTCATTTGTTCATTCCATTCAATATGCTTAACTTATATTAAGCATTGAGTTGAATACTTAGGGAAAAATACTTTATATATGACACATCCTGAGCACAAATGTCATCAGAAATTCAAGTTATAAGATGAAGTCCCTAGTATTTAACAGATCTGTAGGAAGGATAAAATGTAGTCTCTATTGTTGTTAATAGTAAGCATGGGAATTGGGAATATCCTTTTTACCTTCTTTATGTTTCTTGTGGAAAGACAACAATGAGGTTGACATTCTTGTCTCTATTTCCTGAGCTACTCTTTGTCCCGTGAATCCCCTGAGAAAAAAAGAGTTTGTTACCTTATTATTTTTGAGAGGTAAATTTGAATTTACATGGCCAATCCCATGTTACTTTCCTCCTTATATATGGCAACATAAACAGGATGAATACAGGTCATACCTCCCTGCTGTAAATTTTACATGTGACAGATGCAACATCGGTGAGGAGGGACTTCTAGTTGACCGGCATTTCCCATAAATGAGTAGGTATGCCTATCTAATTCTGGAGTTCAGTTTAAGGGAGCAGGAAAGCCAGCCTCAGAAATTTAATGAGGCCTTAAACAACTTAGTGACAACCCATCTCAAAATTAAAAATTAAAGAGGGCTGGGGATGTGGCTCAATAGTTAAGTGACCCTGAATTATATCCCAAGTACAATAAAAGACAAATTTGAGGTTGTCTTACATTCTATAGGCAGTAGTAATATGAATAAAAGCCACTGCAGTGTACACACCTAAAATTCAAAATTATGCCACTAAGCACAGGACATTAAAGCAATATATGGGTAAAGATTTCCTCTTAAAAATGATAAAATTGCAGGTCCTATTTTGTGGCATCTGGCTATATTGCTATATGGTGCTAATATGGTACATTTTGAGTACTAATTATTGAAAATTCAAGCGAACAGATGGCTTCCTTAAAATAAGGACTTTTTATATAAGTATTATTTAAAGACTTTTTAAAAATTTTTATTATTATAATTTGTTATGCATGTTTGCAGAGTACATTTCATTTCATATTACATATAAAGAGCACAATTTTTCAAGTTGCTGGTTTTATATAAAGTATTTTTACAACAATTGTGTCTTCATACATGTATTTAGGGTAATCATGGATAACGCAGTCTGCCATTATTCTATCCCCTTGCCACCTGCCATCCCTCCCCACTCTTTGTTCTATTTAAAGGTCTTTCATTCCTCTCATCCCCATTCTCTTGCCTTTATAAGTTAGTATCTTCATATGAAAGAGATCATTTGACCTTTGGTTTTTCTGAATTGGCTAACTTCACTTAGCATTATTTTCACCAATTCCATCCATTTACCTGAAAATTCCATGATTCTATTTTCTTTTAGTGCTAAGTAGTAATCCATTGTGTATATATACCAAAGTTTCCCTATTCATTCATCTGCTGATGGGCATCGGGGTTGCTTCCACAGTCTAACTATTGTGAATTGTGCTGCTATAAACATTGATGTGTCTGTGTCCCTGTAGTAAGCTGTTTTTAAGTCCTTTGGGAATAGGCCAAGGAGTGGGATAGCTGGGTCAAATGGTGGTTCCATTCCAAGTTTTCTGAGGAATCTCCATACTACTTTCCATATTGGCTTCACCAATTTGCAGTTCCACCAGCAATGTAAGAGTGTGCCTTTTTCCCCACATCCTCACCAGCATTTATTGTTGTTTGTTTTTTTGATAGTTGCCATTCTGACTGGAGTAAGATGAAATCTTAGAGTTGTTTTGATTTGCATTTCTCTAATGGCTAGAGATGTTGAACATTTTTTAATATATTTGTTGATTGTTTGCATATCATCTTCTGAAAAGTGTCTGTTTAGTTCCTTGGCCCATTTATTGATTGGGTTATTTTGCTTTTTTGGTGTTAAGGCTTTTGAGAGCTTTATAAATCCTTGAGGTTAGTGTTCTGAGATGCTTGTGGTAAAGATTTGCTCCCATTCTGTAGGTCCTCTATTCACCTCACTGATTGTTTCTTTTGCTGAGAAGAAGCTTTTTAGTTTGAATCCATCCCATTTATTGATTCTTGATTTTAGTTCTTGCGCTATACGGGTCTTATTGAGGAAGTTGGAGCCCAAACCAACATGATAGAGATTTGGGCCTACTTTTTCTTCTATTAGGTGCAAGGCCTCCGGTTTAATTCCTAGGTTCTTGATCCACTTTGAGTTAAGTTTTGTGCATGGTCTTTTCTCCAGTGAACATTTTTGGCACCTTTGTCTAATATAAGATAACTGTAGGTGTGTGGGTTCGTCTCTGTGTCTTCTATTCTGTACCATTGGTCAACTGGTCTATTTTGGTGCCAATACCATGCTGTTTTTGTTATTATTGCTTTCTAGTACAATTTAAGGTCTGGAATAGTAATGCCACCTGCTTCATTCTTCTTGCTAAGAATTGCTTTAGCTATTCTGGGTCTCTTATTTTTCTAGATGAATTTCATGATTGCTTTTTCTATTTCTATGAGGAATGATATTGGGATTTTGATTGGTATTGCATTGAATCTGTATAGTGCTCTTGGGAGAATGGTCATTTTGACAATATTAGTTCTACCTATCCATGAACCAGGTAGATCTTTCCATCTTCTAAGATCTTCATTAATTTCTTTCTTTCACATGCTGTAGTTTTCATTGTAGAGGTCTTTCACTTCTTTTGTTAAGTTGATTCCCATTTTTTTTTTTTTTTTTTTTTTTTTTAGGCTATAGTAAATGGGGTGGATTTCCTAGTTTCTCTTTCTGAGGATTTGTCACTGATGTACAGAAATGCCTTTGATTTATGGGTATTGATTTTATATCCAGCTACTTTACTGAATTTATTTATTAGATCTAGAAGATTTCTGGTGGAAAATTTTGGATCTTCTATGTATAGAATCATATCGTCTACAAATAGTGATAATTTGCGTTCTTCTTTTCCTATCCATATCCTTTTAATTTCTTTTGTCTGTCTAATTGCTTTGGCTAGGGCTTCAAGAACTATGTTAAATAGGAGTGGTAAAAGAGGGCATCCCTGTCTTGTTCTAGTTTTTAGAAGGAATGCTTTCAATTTTTGTTCATTTAGGATGATGTTGGCCTGGGGCTTAGCATAGATGGCCTTTATGATGTTGAGGTATGTTCCTGTTATTCCTATTTTTTCTAGCATTTTGAACATTAAGGGATGTTGTATTTTGTCAAAGGCTTTCTCTGCATGTATTGAAATGATCATATAATTTTTATATTTGAGCCTGTTTATGTGATGGATTACATTTATTGATTTCCATGTATTGAACCAACCTTGCATCCCTGGAATGAAGTCCACTTGATCGTGGTGCATTATCGTTTAGATGTGTTTTTGTATTTGACTCGCCAGAATTTTATTGAGAATTTTTGCATCTATATTCATTAGAGATATTGGTCTGAAGTTATTTTTTTTTTTTTTTTTTTTTTTTTTTTTTTTTTTTTTTTTTTTTTGATTTGTCTCTGTATGGTTTTGGAATCAGGGTGATATTGGCCTCATAGAATGAAATTGAAACAAACAAAAAAAATTGAAAAAATTGACAGAAAAAAAGTTGTTTTTTTGAAAAAATAAATAAAATTGATAAACCTTTAGCTATGCTAAGGAAGAAAAGAAGAGAGAAAACACTTTTCTCTTTAATATAATAATTAAATGTACCCATATGTCTACTTTATGGTGAAGACTTGTACTTGTTAGAGGAACACTACCAAGGATTTAATAGTGGCAGAGTAAGAGAAGTGTGTAATGAATAAAGGTTTACTAATAGTGCTTTTTATTAATAATGCTTTTTATTTACAGTGATTATACTTTCCTTTGTTTTACAGGTGTGCTAAAATAAGTGATCATGCATATCCTATTCTTAACTCAAATACAACTACTTAACCTATAATTCTTAAACTAACAAATGTTAAAATGTACTCATTTAAACAGTGGAGTAATCAGTGGAGAATATAAACTGAGTGACCATTTTTTTTAAAGAAAATTCAATTGAAAATGTATGATGAAGTGTTTAGTTATACAGGACCTTGTATCAGAATTCTAGCTGTAATGTAGTTTGACTACTCTGGAGTCACTGAATCTCTTTGTACCTCAGTTTACTCATCTCTAAAACTGGGTGTATAATGTAAACTTCTTAGTGTTTTTGGTACATAAATACAAGCAATTAGAAAATGTGAGACTTATCCAAAGGACTTGGTAGATATTGCCTGCCTATCTATTTATCTATATCTATCTTCTATCTAAAAGTTGGAACTAGAGAGGTAATACTCATTGTTCTGTTTCAATTTCAACCCTTCTTAGCAAAAGTATTAAAATAACAAAATTTGAAATGGTCCATTTAAAAAAAATCAATAAACCAAATGATAAGACCAATGACTATAGAATTGATAAGTGCTTAATGTTCAATATTTATAGACCGTTATGTTTCAGAGTAAGTTACTTATTATTTTGGTGTTTAATAAAAATAAAAAAAAATTCAAATGAAGTCCTTAAATCTTAAACCACTCCTCTCCCAGTCTAATTTCTAACTTTTAAAAGGAATTATTCTGGTTGACTCTCCATCTATGTATGTGTGCAAATGCCTGAGGAATGACTGCTCTTGAGTGTTAGCAGTAGCTTCAAGTGTAATCTTCATAATATCAGCAAATAACTTTCATAAACTCACTTCTTCAGTTATCATGAGAGAAACTATATTTCTCCCTTTCTTTAACCTGAAAAAGGCAACTGTACTAAGTGTTACCTGGAAATTTCTCTCATTACTTGGAATTATTTTTTCTTATTTTGTTTTCCCTTTCCACTCTATTAAATTTTCTTTTGTATTAAAACCCGAGGTGAAAAGCAATTTTATTTGAACAGTGGGAAGAGTTAGGAATCAGCTACCAAATCTAATAGTCTATATCCTGCTCCAGATACTATCTGCACAACTCAGAGAGAGAGTGAGGGGGTTGGCAAAGGACATGCCAAGTGATTTTGAGTGGAGTTGATGGCCAGAGATACGATGTTATAAATTTTCTGTTACTTGATTTTGTGAGTAATTTAGATGTCCTCTGAGATTATATTTCTTAAAAAAAAAAAACAATTTTCTATTAATTTAGTGACAATTATTTTTCAAACCATGAAGTTTACCAATGAAATATTGCATTTTGTTTCTAAAAGTTTTTACAGGCTTATGTCACTTAGACTGTTAAAAATTTGAATGTCATAAGATTTACTGTCCAAACTGGGACACTGTTGAGAATGACACTAAGCACTATTAAAAATTTCACAAGGCTTATAGAGTAAATCATAGTGTTCAGGCAAACTAATGTGTATAGGTTTACTGACCACGAGGTTTACCTATTCGTAATTTTCTCTCTCAAATAACCTGTGTGGGTCCACAACTGAGTTGTGAAATAATTCCTGAGAGTTGCTTTTAAATTACATGGTTTAATGAGCTGCTATTTAAAGAAAAACTGAGGAAAAAATAGAAGAAAATGTGTTATTTTAAATTTTATTTTTTGAGTGACAAATCATATAAAGGGTACATGTGATATTTTGATTTGTTATACAATGTAGTGTGATTAAATCAAGGCAATTAACATATATGTCATCTAACCTTTCATATTTTAAATCAAGGCACCTTAAAATCTACTCTCCTAGTTATTTTGTAACATATAATACATTACTTTTTACTATGGTCACTCTGCATATATACACAATGGAATACCTTTCGGTTAAAAAAAAAAAAAGAGGGGAAGTTCTGTCATTTGTGACAACATGAATGAATGTGGAAGTCGTTATGTTAAATGAAATAAGTCAGGCATAAAAAGAAAAATATCTTAGGAATTCACTTATATCAAGAACCTAATGAAGTTGAGCTTATAGAAGTAAAAACAGAATAGTGGTTAGTAGAGACTGCAGGAGTTAGGGAGAGAGGTAAAACAGGTACAAAGTTTTGGCTAGATTGGAGGAATATGTTTTAAGCCTATGGTGTTTTGAAAGTAAAGATGAGAGTGAGGGTGATTTTTTTTTCCCCAAGAGCAAACACATCTTTATAGGTGTCAAGCCGAGATCTTAGACTTAATCTGGACTTTGTTCCTTGTTTGATGTCCAATAGCATTTCATAATCTTGCAACAGTTGATCTGAGGCTAATACAAGTTTATCCTTCCTAACGCACAATATCAATTTGTACACTATTTCAGTCCCCTTTCAGGCAAATTATACCAGGTATTGTAATATGTGTGTGTACATGTATGTATACATGCACACACATATATACATATATATGTACATATGCATATATATTAGTGTACCTGTCAATTTTCTCCATTGATAGACAAAATTCTGTATCCAAGAATGAATAAAAATATCCTTGCCATGGTTTCTTCTTAGTACTTTCTTGTTTCTGTTTTGCTCAGGAATCTCATGATTCTATTTCTAAAACTTCTATTTCAGAAGTTATTGGGAGGGATCCCAGGACTTAATAGTTTCACAATGCCTTTGTTGATTTCCACATAGGTGGGCTAAGGTTGGTTGTGTTGTGGAACAACCGTGCAACAGATCTTAAGAAAGAAAAATGCATGCATACAGGTAAGCATCCTACAAGCTATTCCAGCATCACTTCCTAAATACAGTTTATTAGTAGTACAACCATCAAAGCTTAATAGTCTCTTTGAGTCCATTCATACACACAGTAAATATCTACTAAGAATGGAACCACCATTTGACCCAGCTATCCCACTTCTTGGCCTATTCCCAAAGGAGTTAAAAACAGAGTACTACAAGGACACAGCCACATCAATGTTTATAGCAGCACAATTCACAATAGCTAGATTGTGGAAACAACCCCAATGCCCATCAGCTGATGAATGGATAGGGAAACTTTGGCATATATACACAATAGAACACTACTCAGCACTAACAGAGAATAAAATCATGGCATTTGCAGGTAAATGGATGGAGTTGGAGAAAATAATGCTAAGTGAAGTTAGCCAATACCAAAAAACCAAAGGTCGAATGATCTCTTTGATATGAAGATACTAACTTATAAAGGCAAGAGAGAGGGAATGAGAGGAATAAAAGAGCTTTAAATAGAACAATGAGGGGGGAGGAGGGGAGAGGACAAGGGGATAGGAATAAGGGCAGACTGAGTTATCCGTGATTACCCTAAATACATGTATGAAGACACAATTGTTGTAAAATACTTCATATAAAATCAGCAACTTGAAAAATTGTGCTCTTTATATGTAATATGAAATGAAATGTACTCTGCAAACGTGTATAACAAATTAGAATAAAAAAGGCATCATACAGGTAAAAAAATATTTTATGTTGCTGTAAGTAGGATATTATCTCATTCCTGTTCTTAAATATGTTTTCATTTGCAGAATAAAATTTCTAAAAAAGTATAAAAATGTTTGTCTATAAGGAAAAATAAAATAAAATAAATGTGCAAATCTGTGTGTTAAAAAAAAAAGAATGCTGCTGGATGCTTCCAATTAAATAGTAAACAGCAGAAATGGATGCTTTTCCTTTAAGAACTAGTGGGATGGCTGGGCACAGTGGCCCACTCCTGTAATCCAGCAGCTCAGGAGACTGAGGCAGGAGGATCTCAAGTTCAAATCCAGCTTCAGAAACTTGCCAAGACCCTGCCTCAAAATTAAAAAAATAATAACAATAAATAAAAGGGCTGGGGATGTGGCTTAGCAGTTAAGTGCTCCTATGCTTGATCCCTGGTATAAAAAAAACAAAATTCTAGTGGGATGGACATCTCAGGCAAAGATGAAAGTACTATGATGGAACATGCAAAGTGGTATGGAAGCCACAGAAATATTCTTAACCAAACAGGAAATTCAGGAAAGTGTTGACAGAGGAAGTATCATTTAAACTAAAAATTATAGATTAATATGACCTAGTTAGATAAAAGGAAAATAAAGGAGAAAAATGGTCAGGCAATCCAAGCCAGGTTAAGTAACTGAATCATTTCACTTCCTGGAGCACAAATTGTGTAGGGATGTGAGGATGCAAGTAGTGCAGGGGATGGGAGTTAAAGATAGGAGATGCGACCCCTTTGAGAAAATTTCGTAGGACCTTGGAGTGACTTACAAGCAGTGTCACCAGCTTCACTTCAGTCATAATTGTTATTCTCAACAACTTTCCTTTAGTCTAATGTCCTCATAAATCAAATTGGTACTGAATGATATCTTTTGATTCGTGTTTACTTTGTTTCTGAATGATACCTGGGCATTTTCTAATGCTCAGGAATTCTTCAGTAATCATTGGGATTGCTAAAATATTTAATATATTTTGTGTACTTGGCCATCCTAGTCCCCCCCTCACTTCTCTCTTTCTTTCTGTGTTTAAGTAGCAGTATTTTTTTTTTAATTCATCAATCAAGGTACCTAAATCCAGATAAAAAGCCCTATGCCTGTTTTTGTCAACAATTGGTTTTATTGCAGGCATACTGCTTCTAATTGCATGAATTCCTCTTTGCTGTTTTCTTATTAAGGATAAACGCAACTGATGAGTTCAATACCCCAGCTGCTTTAAAGTCATCATTAATTTAATGTCACTCACTCTTCATTTATTAGTAGTCCTAATTTCTCATCAACCCTGAAATATTTGTATGAGCTGACCTATACAATTTGATCCTAGTTGCAAGCATTAATTAAACAAGCTCTCTGTCTGCCCTTATGTTTTCCTGACAGCTTTAATGTTGATACAGTCTTTTTTGGAAATTTTTATCTCCTTCACTTACAGGATGTCTTCTTAGGTGTGTAGAATTTGGAAAGAGACTTTTAGAAAAGTGATGTGCAAACCATATCAGAATGCAAACAGAAATATTTTAAATTTTTATATCAAAATATTTATTAAAGTCAAATTTTAATTTCTGACTAAAGCTATAAAGCAATTTGGAGATGCATGTTAGAGGCCATTCCAGAATACTTATTATCCAAATGAATTCTTGCTGAGTTTTGAATCTTGGATGCAAATTTAAACCCTGCTATCAAATCTTTGCTTTTCATAAACAATATACTTTATGTTTTCTGGCATTACCTTATTTTGTAAAAACAAAAGTGCAATTTTTAAAAACCTTTGGAGAGTTTATACCCTAGAAACAACAAAGCACAAAGCATGCCATGCCATGAAGTGGTATTCTAGTAGCTGAGTTTTATCAGATTTATCACCTAGCTCTCCAGAAGCACACACCCATCACTTTTGGTAATCTCTTTTTTCCTATGATCCTTTAGCCCAGAGTCTGAGTGTGGATATGGTTCATTTTTCACACTTGTTAGCCACTGAATAGATTTGTATTTTTCTTGAGGACATCATGAAAACCAAGGTCACACACAGTGTTTTTCTCTCACTCTTACTCTCCTGTACTATACGCAAATAAGACTTAAGAAATGTGTTTAAAATGAAGTTCTATCTTCTGAACAAAGAAGTGGTCAAGGGGCTTTGTTGGAGTAGTACTGAAGAGCCTTCAAGAATTTACATACCGAAGTTGAAATTTAGGCCTAATAACTACTTCGAAAAAAACTATTTATTATACATTCTATAAATTTATGAATACAGAAGGAAGAATCTTTGTTGTTCACATTAATCCAAACAATTAACTTGGGATAAACAAGTTATCTTAACCGTATCATAAATATGGGATTTTTTGTGATCATTACAGAAACTGGCATTGGACTGCTCAGAATTTTAGAACTAGTATTAAATTTAAATGATTTAGACCTACTTGCAGATGTCCTAAGTAACAAATTTAGAACAAAAACTGGAATTGGAGAACAGGTCCACAGATGAAAAACTTAAGTTTATTCTACAATCTAAGTATGGATATTGATGTACTCATTGAATTTGAAAGATACTCAATATTGGTTATTACTATCAGAGTCTCTGCAGTTTTGAAACTTAAATGATGTGATGAACTGAGTTTTTTGCATTCCATTTGTTAGGGAACTAGAAATTGTTTTGTTTTTTAGTCTAAATATAGTAACTGGAAAAAAAAATATATTCTCCTGACTAGTTGCATGAACAACTGAGGAATAGGATGAAGAAGGAGATCACTTGATAAAAAATAAAGGAATGATAGAAATAAACAGGAAATTTGTAGGCTTTTTTTTCCACTGAGTTGTATATATAAGGTGAAGTAATTGGACATAAACTTTTAGGTTTTCTTCTTTATATTTGACTCTTCCATTGATTCAAAGTTTTCTCCTTTAGGTAATTGATACATGAGTTGCATTTAATAAAATCTGATATAAACAGATATTATAAAAGCATAGACATAATTTTTTTTAAAACCCAGCTCTGAATAAAGTCTCACTTACCACCATAGTAAAAGCCTTACATCTTAATTGGATGATTGCAACAAAAGCTTCATCCCCTAATTATCACTACTCATACTCAAGCAGTAGGGAATCAAGCCTTCTCTCAAAGTCTTCCTAAATACTCCCTTCTAATCAAACTAGCAGACAAGACCATGTCAACCCTCCCATCCTGGTATGACCCTCATGGCCTCTGCTCTTATCTACTTCTTTTCTTGTTTTGGTTGTTTGGCGTTGTTTTATAGTTTTGCTTATTAAATAATAACTCCTTCTAAATTTCTGTAGCTTCCTCAGAAATGTAGGGCATGACTGACACTTAGAAAAACTGTTTCAAGAATGTCTCCCAAATGCACCCTTGTATTTGAAGACCATGTTAAACAATTCAATGCAAACCAAAATATTTTTCATATTCTCTTAGTTAATATATCTTACAACAATTTTAACAATTTACCATCATTATTTCATGGAATGATAAGAACTTTTCCAATTGTATAATTCTTCAAACTTTGCTACAGGTGATAATTAATAAAACTTCCAATAAGGGGAGATATTTTGAAAACTTGCAAAGCCCTAAAAAGCTATAAGCTTGCATTTTAATGAGTTTAAATCATTTCTAAATTCTGAATTTAAGTAGAAAATAAATTTTGGCATTGCTGCAAAATATGAAATAGAGAATAGCAGATCCCATTAAAAATATAGAACCATACAGTTGATGAGGCTCATATTTCATCAAGTGTAAGATGAGTTTTCATCTTACACTTTCAAGTATTAAAAACTTTCATAAAGATTCTGAGAGAAATTAAAACAGTCCTTAATCCATCAGATGTGGTGCTTTTGTAAACATATGATTTCATAACTTTCAACATAGCTCCTTGGCCCATTTTAATTGGATATTTAACTACTTACGCTGCTGTTACTATTTTTAAAAGGAACTGTATGGTTGGAGGAATAGAAATCTGTGTGAATCTGTACTGTTTTCTTATTTTCTTTAAAGATCTTCTTAATACAAAGTACTTGTCACAGCATGAATCACTTCTAATGATATTTGCAATATGAGGAAATTGCTGACCATTCAGTAGCTGTTTCAGAATCAGCAAGAATTTTAGTGGCCTTTCAATTAAAAAGAATCATTCTATAGCTGTATTTGGTATATCTCCTATCCACACATTTTAAAAATGGGTTAGAATGTTATTACAATTAATAGTAATGCTTTAAAAAATAGTAATAATTACCTTTCAAAATATCTAAGTTACGTATAAAAGGGGGTGGTTAAAACACCTGTCTGCTAACTGCTTTTACTTTGATATTATTGGCAAGAATTGAAATAGGGCTTTAATAAACTTCAAATTCATTTGGGACAAATGTTTAGAGAATTCTAGTTCAGGATTAATAAGAGAAGCAACAAAAATACATTTGCACTTTCTTACAAACACTAGAGAATTATGGATTTGAGAAGAGTAATCTAATTTATGCCCATTCAGTTCTTATAATAGAATATATATTATTTTTAATTTTTTTCTATTGTATAAATTCTTTAGTAATATTTCTAATACTTGTAAAATATATATTTGGAGAATATTTAAATGTTTACTTCTTCCATCCTGTTACCACAACATCATCAGAAATACAATAAGAATTTGTGTGAAGGGAACAAAGCAACAAAACTTTAGCACTGTTATCAAACTTAATAATTAGGTTTACAGATCCATATCTGTGTATCTCCACACAGCCTCCCATCATGATCTTTTTAAAAATTTATGTTAAATTGGCTGTTGTGGCTCAGTGGTACAGTGTTTGCCTAGCATGTGTGAAGCACTGGGTTTGATTCTCAGCATCACATTAAAAAATAAATAAATAAAATAAAGTTATAAAAAAGTTTATGTAAAATTAAATTATGTTTTGTCAAGAGCTGTGAGAATGAGCTGAACTGCCATGGGTCAAGGTGGTCAGTTAGGGCAACAAGCCAAACTGAGCGGAAGAGTCAACTTCTGTTTACCTACTGAAATCATATAACCAAGGAGCTAGAACAAAGATGTTCATTTCCAAGATGTTCTGCTTTCCCTTCATGAAATTGCACCAGGTGAGGGTTGTAGTCTAGGAGAGAGTTGGATGGAAAGGATCATACGACCTACAAAAAATTCCTGATTTTTATGCATCCAGGGACCAGAAACTGAGAGATGGGGAGAAGCTAGGAGTGGACAAATACTGAGTAGTGGAGAAAATTTTTTTCACAGACTCTGGATGAGGAGGTCTTTACAGAAATAGCTTAGAAAGGCCTTGACCAAGGACCCCCCCAAAATAGAGTACTTGTCCACACATGCAGGTCTGCCTAAGATCATGGCTAGCCACGTATAACTGACAGCTGAGTCCTTGACTGCAGCTCCCATCAGGGACTGAAGTGCTGTCTGTGCACTAGGTCTGGGCAGGCAGTCTTCCCCAGTGAGACTGCTAGGTCAGGCCTTTGTAATTGCCAGTGGTTAAAATTAAAAAAGAGTACAAAGGACTTGGGCCTGGACCTTTCCTCTTCTGGGGTTTCTTAACCAAAGTGTAATTTGTAACATCAACAAAAAGGAAACTAAGAATTTATATTCCGTGTAAAAATACAATATATCTCCTATAGAGAGCTGATAGATTTAGATATAGGAAATTGCGGAGGTCTGTGGTGGTCTCCGCTGGAGGTGCAGAGTAGCACGAAATATCGTGGGGATATCAAAGTGGGTTGTCAGCCGGGGGGTACTACGCCAGCGCTCAATGCAGCACGAAGTAAGCCGGTGGTAGAAGAAATCAGCTCTCAAACATGAGTTAGGCTGTGGAATCTTCTGCTGGTTTATTTTCAGTTTGTACAAGTATATAAGCAACATTTTTTTGGCATTACACATTTTTTTACATCATAAAACTTAGGAAAGAGGCTGAATCATTTACTGATTACAGATCAAACATACGTATCGAAGCTTTGTACAGATGGAGAGTTACACGAACTGTACGTAACTATCTGCGTATAATTTTTACCTCATATCTTTAACTTAGTCATTCTTTCTGCATACTGTTTAAATTTGCCTGATAAAAGTTAATTTTGTCTGACTGGAATTTCAAGGCACTTATTGTTTTTTGTAACAAGAAGCAGGGAAAAGGAGAGGCAGCTTTAAAGGACTTTTGTTCTAAAGATTTGTATTACTACATTAAATTACTCTGAAAATAAAAGGGATTTATTTAATTGAAATAGTGATACCTGGTGGCCACATGTATGAATAAAGAACAGAAGAGCAAGTAAATAGGAGAACCTACGCAGTCAAAGTTAACTCTTTCATGAAAAAAGAGAGGGCTTTATCAGCAGAAAGTTTATAGGGGAGCATAAGAAACACAAGCAGATCATATTGGAGGAACAGCCACTAGCCTATCCTTGTGGTGGTTTAATTTTTCATCATATGTCAGGGCAACAACACTGGGCTAGGCCAAGTCCACGTATCAGGAAGTGAGAGACAGCCAGAAAGTTATGTTTTTGGCTGACGTGTTCTTAATGTCCCCAACATTTTTTCCCCTTTTTGTTTTATTGATGGGAGCCCACCTTACTTGAGGGTGTGCCTGCCTGTCTTAGGTTGACCCCCTCTGGGGATCTTACTAGTCATTGACTACTACCCTAGCACTTTGGGCAGACTTACCCAAGGCCAGCAAGCCGTGGCCAAGGGGAAGACATGGGACAGAACAGTAGCCCTTGGGAAGGCTTCCCATGGATGTTTTAGACTTCCACATCTTGACAAGGACCATGGCCTAGTTCGTAGGGCTCCCAATCAGCATTGCTGAGGGCAGCATACTGTTGGCGGACCACCATAAGTTGTACTGATTTGGCCCTGTCCTTAAGGAAGATGCCACAGGAAATGGGGGAAAAAAAACATTAGAATATGTGATTAATTAAAAATCATTAATCTAGTAAAAGAAGCTCAATTAATTTCATATTGTCTAATTAATAGATTCCTGGACCAAATTATATTCTTTCCCCAGAGTTGGTGACTTTCATTGAGTTTTTACAATCAGCATTCTTAAGGCATAATTTACATATAAGAAACTCACTAATTTAATGTGTTACAGCAAATATACAGTTATGTCATGATATAGTAAATTTCAATACAGTCCCCATGTTTAATATATTTTAGTAAAATTCTTTCCCCTCTTTGTATCCTAGCAACCACAGATTTGCTTTTTGTTACTATCATTTTCTTTTCTTGTCTAGAATTCCCTATATGTGAACTCATATGGTGAATAGTCTTTGGTATCTGACTACTTTCCTTTAGTCTGATGTATCTGAGATTCATCTACATTGTTGTGACTATAGGTAATTTTAAATACTGACACTCATTTGTATAGATATGCTGTGTTATGTATATCCAACACCAGTTGATGAGTATTTATGTTGTTTTCAACTTTGAACTATAATAAAATCACCAAGAACAGTCATTCATCTTGATGAGGATCAATGCATTCATTTTTCTAAGGTAAACACTTAGTAATGGGGTAGCTGTGTTGTATAGTAAGTATATGTTTAACTTGATCATTATAAACTGCCAAGCTGTTTAAAAGTGGTTGTGCCATTTTGCATTGTCATCAGCAAAATAGAAGTGCACAGCTTCTTTAATTTTTTATCAGCATTTGTTATTCTTAATTTGTCTTCTTAATTTTAGCCCTTACACTGAGTATGCAGTGATACTGCATTGTGGTTTTAATTTGCATATCCTTGATGAATATTATGTGCAATTTTCATGAGCTTATTAAGCATTCCTATACCTTCTGTACATACTCAGTCCCTTAGCCCATTTTTCACTGAGTTGCTTGTAATCTTATTAGAGAACTCTTAGAAATCTTTATGCATCTTTATATGTAATGTTTATCATATACATATTTTTCAATAATTTTTGGAGTTTTTACATTGACTTTTCATTTCTTTAACATTATCTTTCATAGAGAAGATGGTTTAAATCTTGAATAGTTCTAAAAAAAATCTATATTTTTTCTTTTTTAGTTCACCTTTTTGGGTGATATTTAAGAAACATTTATCACAAGATACTAATAGTTTTTTCCTCTGTTTTCTTCTAGATTCTTCATAGTGTTAGCTATGGCATTAGGTCTATCATCCATAGGAATTTTATAATTGTGATTGTGGTTAATTTTTCTTTAAATCCACCTATCTGGGAAAAACAAATATCTTAACAATGTTGAATTTTCTGATTCAAGAATGTTGTATACTTCTTCATTTGATTGACTTATTTAGACTTTGGTGACCTAGTTTGGGAGGTCATGGTGACCATTAAAAATGTTATTCCTGTGAAAAAGTATATTACAGACTTTAAAAAGATGAAAAACGATAAAAAAAACTTCATACATATTTGTACAGAATTAGAATCTTGGGCTCTATAGCTCTTACTTTCTTTAAATATTGTAAATGTCATTACTTGCTCTGTGGGAATATTTTTTTACCATCATAAATCAAGAAGCTGTTGCTCAGAAAATAAGCATATTGCTTCACAGCTAAAGAAGTTTAAAGTATCTTGATATTTATGCAAAAAGCCATAAATTATAGATTTTAAAAATGATATGACATTTTCAAATAACACTTTGGAAGACCATTTTACTAATCATGAAGTGTCTGGCTGTTACTTTCAAAGAGGAAAAACTTTAAATTACTAGAAAATAGAGTGTTCTGGCCATGTCATGTCAAATTTTTTCTTTGTCTTTCTTTTTTTGTTTTTCTTTTTGCCACTGAACCTCCTAGTATGAAATTTTATGTTTTGATCATGGATTACTTTGCAACCAGAGGAAAATTTCTTTTGAAACATTATGCAAGATTAATTTATTTGAGAGAAAAAGTGAAAATCATGAGATACTTGTAAATAGGTTTGGAATGTATTCCTATATATGAAGAAAATAAGACATTTTCATTTCATTGATAAGTATTGTCTTCTTTTAAAAGTTCTGTGTGTGTGTGAGTGTGTGTGTGTGTGACACATTTCACTTGGTAAGATAAGCATGTTTAATCACTGTCAAGTGTTTTATTTTTCTTGTGCTTGTAGTACCAAATCACTACAGATTAGAGAGTCCTGCTTGTGGAACCAACTGAATATAAAGCATAATCAGTTAAGCCTATGCACTGTTTTAGTAAAATAATGCAGAAAAGTGGGCACCTATGTCCTATAGGGTGAATTTTGACCAGTGAGAATGGGAGGAAAAGTAAAAGGGAGCAAATTGATAATTTTCCCTCTCTTCCTCCAGTGGTAAAGCCTATGGCTTTGCTGAAGCAGAGATGAACTGCCGGGACTGTTGAGTTATTAATGGGGCTGCGGTCTAAAGCTACCCCTCTTTTTGGGCCCTAAAAGGGGTTTCTTTCTGCCCGCAGAAAGAATGTAACTTACCGGGCGAAGATGGGCTTAGCGGACAAAAATAGCTGAGTGTCTCCCACCCGCCTGCTGGACGGATACCACGCCACACCCAGGGAGTTTTTTGTAGAGAGAACAAGAAGCCAAAAACTCAACTTTATTGGCAAGGTGCTGAACTTAAATAGGTCTAGAACTAACCAATCAACCAGCAGGGAGGTTCGGACTCTCACGCTACGTCATAGCCACAACCCCTTTGCTTAGCCCCGGTCCTCCAAAGGGCGTGATAAGCAGCCAAAGTCCTTCCCCTTGGCAGACGTAAGTCCCAACAATTCCCCTTTTTTTGTTTTCTTTAAAATGGGGTCTCTCTATTTTATATTTTAAAAATGGGATGTCCCATCTTGTAGGGTGTCCAACTCATTCGAGAGTGTGTCTGTCTAGGTTGATTTCTCCTCTTTGGGAAAAATTTTACCTGTCATTGGCTATCACTCTAGCACTTTAGGTGGACGTACCTAGGGCCAGCAAGTGGCCAAGGGGAGCACATGGGACAGGACAGTCACCTTTGGGAAAGCTTGACTGGATGGCAAGCCTCTGGATCCTGTTAAGGACCGTGGCCAAGCCTGTAGGGCTATAGCTCAGCGTGACAACAGACCATCTAGCTGTATCAATTTGGTTAGTTCTATAGGGCTAAAAGTGCACACAAAGACAATGACAATCAGGGATTTCACCAAAGGGAGAAAGTCCATCCATTTAGCAGGGATTTTATCAAAGGGAGAAAGTCCATCCATTTAGCTTAGTTTAAAGGAAGTCTTTTGGCATAAAGTCCGGACAATTGTCACAGGAATGGGACTGGGACTCTTAGAGTCTAAAGGAAGCCGTCCAGCACAAAGTCCAGATAATTGTCATAAGATATAGCGCTCTTCTCTCAGAGTCCAAAGGAAGTCGTCTAGCATAAAGTCCAGATAATTGTCACAGGAATGCCACAGTCCCTCTTCTCTCATCGCAGAGGGTTGAGATACTGACAAAGAAGGAGTCCAAGATAGTGTTTTTGATGAATTTTGGAATGGATGTGATGAGAAGTTTAATCACAGCAGGAAAGGAGATTTGTCACGATGTTTTCATTTCTGTGGAAAAAAGAAAGGATCACTCCTCAAGAGCTTGTGCTTCTGGGTAGTCATTTTGGTCAGATTGGCAGTATTTGAGATCTCTGGCAGGTACCCATATAGGGTTTTGTTCTCCCATTGGGAAGACACATCCAAAACCTCTGCCAGCACTTATTAATGGATCAGGACCTCTCTAGAATCCAGTTAATGGGTCTTTTCATCGGACCTCAACTTTTATATAAGGCATTTGGTTAGACCAGTGTCTTTGAAACGCAGATAGAGGCTGCTGTTTGGAAAAATTTAAAATATTTAAAGTAAGCATAGCTGTTTTTAACTGGTCATGGGGGTTGCTTCTTCTATTTTGTTTTATTAATTGGTCTTTTAGGGTTTTATTATGTCTCTCTATGATGGCTTGTCCTTTTGGGTTATATGGGATCCCTGTGGTATGCTTAATATGCCAAGTTTGGAAGAACTTTTGTAATGATTTGCTCACAAAACAGGGTCCATTATGGTTTTAACCTGTTTTGGCAATCTAAGGATAGCAAAGCATTGTAAAAAGTGACTTTCAGCATGTTTAGCCCTTTCTCCAGAGTGTGCCGTGGCCCAACAAGCATGTGAATAAGTATCTAAGGACATAAATACATATTTTAATTTTCCAAATGGCACATAATGGGTTACATCAGTCTGCCAGATAGCATTGGGCCGTAGGCCTCTGGGATTTACCCCAGGGGACTGGAGAGGTGGGACCTGTAAGAAGGGCAAACAGGACTTACATGTCTTTACAATCTTTTTAAAATCTTTTATAGGAACTAAAGGAAATTTATGATGTAGTCCTCTCCAATTTAAATGAGTAAGGTCGTGAAGACCTTGGGCCAACTGAAGGTCTTGTTGATATGGGACTATAACTGTTAATACACCTGTGGTGGCCAAATAGTCAGCGGCCTGATTTCCTTTAGAGAGGGGCCCAGATAAGTCTTGATGTCCCCTAAGATGTTGGAGGAAAACAGGTTCATTACGCCCCTTTAACAGGGATCGAACCTGAATCATCAGAGGGATAATAGGATTATTATCTATCTTTATATATGAGGCATTTAGAGTAGGTAATAGGTTAATTACATATAAATTATCTGAGAAAAGATTCATAGGCTCTTGGACATGGGTCAAGGCTAATGCAACAGCATATAATTTTTTAAATTGAGCAGAACCAGTAACTGCTTCAAAGTATTGTGTCCTTTGGTCTGAGGATGGGTGGAATACTACAACTGTTGACCCTTCTTTTCTTCCATCTGTGAAGACATTTACTGCCTTGGGGAGTGGCTTGATGGAAAAAAGAATGGGGGGAGTCCACTCCAGTTTGGGAAAAGAAGAGGTCCATTTGGTTGACCCGTAATGACAGTCAACTTTTCTTAGAAATCCTTCTAAAGCATAGGAGACTCTAGGGTTGTTTCTCTGTATCCACTCAAAGTCTGACAAACGGTAAGGAATTGTTAAACTATCTGGGTCTTTTCCATAATGTCTCAATGATGTATCTCTCCCTTTTATTATAAGATCTGCTAATTGATCTAATTGGGAATAAACTCGAGGTGCTCCTCCCACAGAGGAGTGTATCAACTCTAATGGGTTACCCATCTGGGTGAGAACAGCTGTAAGGAGTTTAGCACCTGAGAAAATCTACAGATATAGAGGTTGCTTTGGTTGGTATCGAGCCAATTGGGTTGAATTGAGGGCATCTTGGTCTTTTTGTAATATTGACAGATGACTTTTTTCTACTAAAATCACATCAGAGGGGGATTTTCCCCGTAGCAACTCAAAGAGAGGTAATAAATCTTCAGTAGAGATATGAAACCATGGTCTTAACCAGTTTAGCTCTCCTAATAGCTTTTGTAACTCTGCCAAGGAATAAGATTTTTGAATGACTAGTTGAGGTTTGAGAGGACAAACCGAGTCTAGGCTAAGTTTTGTCCCCAATATTTTAAAGGGAGGAATAGTTTGTATCTTATCATTGGATATGTGTAACCTCCTTTTTCTAAGAGCTCTCGAAGGGTTAGGTAAGCTGAGCTCAGTTGTTGGACATCAGCAACTCCCAGGATGATGTCATCCATATAAACATATAGGGTGAGCTGTGATTTTTTCATTAATGGTGACAGAAGACATGAAACATAATATTGACAAAAGGCTGGGCTGTTAGCCATACCTTGAGGGAGAACTATCCATTCATATCGCTCATCTGGCTTCTGAAAGTTGACTGAGGGGACAGAGAATGTAAACTTTTCATATTTATCTGGATGAAGAGGTATTGAAAAATAACAATCTTTAATATCAATAACAATTAAGGTTAAATCTCTTGAGATAGACGGGATCCAGGGGATGCCACACAGAGGCATGCCACAAGGAACATCCTATCATTAATTTTTCGGAGGTCTTATAACATCCTCCATTTCCCTGTGGCCTTTTGTATAACAAAAATAGGACTGTTCCATGGGCTAAGAGAAGGTCTAATGTGTCCTAGGGCTAACTGTTCTTGGACAATTGCCCTCAAATGGTTTAGTTTTTCAGTAGGAAGCGGCCACTGCTCGACCCAGATTGGAGGGCCATCTCGCCATTGAATGGCAGGAACTTGGGGAGCAGTGGCCCTTAGGATTGGGGGTGAGACCCTATTTGATGATTGGAAGTTTTTCTCTCTGTATCCCTAGTTAATATATCATTTTGAAGCTCTCTATGGGTTGTAGTAATGTAAGCCTCTGCTTCTCCCAAGATGTCTTGGCCTAATAAATTAGAAGTTAATCCAAGGGCCACAAGGGGACGAACTTCCCCTTGATTTCCATCTATATCTCTCCATTTAAGCCAATTTTTGGTCTCTTCTGAATGAGTGTTTCCACCTACTCCAAGTAACTGAGGCCCTGGAATTAGTTCCCATTGGGGTGGAATCTCTTCCTTCCTTAGTATAGTATGATTTGCCCCAGTATCAATTAAGCAACGGAATTTCTTTCCTGATATATAAATATCCATCTTTGGTCTAATCCCTGGAACAAAAGGAACTGTCCAATGGACCTTAGGAGGACTGTGAGCAGGGGAACCTCCTTGGTGTAACAGGGCTGGAGGCTGCCCCTTCAGGAGTTTAAAGTTTTCCCCTGAATATCAAATTTAGACCTGCAATCTTTTTTCCAATGATATCTTCTTTTATACCTAGGACAAAGTGTTCTAGGGGCAGCTGGACTTTGAGTCTGGCCAGGGGAGCATTCTGGAGGCCTACTAGGGCCATTGGGGCAGTCTTTTTTAAAATGGCCCTGTCGTCCTCACTTAAAACAGTCTCCTTTTCCATTTAAAACTGTTGCTAATACCTCAGTGTGGGTATTAAGGGCATTGGTCAATATTTGAGACTGGTGAGTTGTCGAACTCAAATCTTTGGTGGCAATAATCTATCTCCCCATAGATCTATCTTTTAACCCAGCACAGGCCAGCTTGTGATCTTCGGTCATTCCTTCCCAAACTAACATTTTTGCAAATTGGTCCCTCATCGTACCAGGTGGAAGTTTCCTTTGAAGGCTTTTTTCCACTCTCTCAATAAATGTGGCCAGATCCTCATTAGCTTTTTGAGTGATTCCACCTATAGGAGGCTCTGTAGGGCCTTCCTCTAGCTTCTTCCATGCTGCCAGCCCTAAAGCTTGCACCTGTTCTCGGTATGGGGCTGGTTTTGCTGCTTGTTGAATACCTGTGGCATATTGGTCACTAGTTCCTGACAGCATCCCAAAGGTTATTGGTATGGGAGGATTTGCAGCTTGGTTCCTCTCAGCCTGCATATGGCATTCATCAGAAAAATATGCACACCATTTAAGGAATAAAGGTCCTGGGAGCACAGCTTTGGTTAGATCTTTCCAAATGAACAAGCAATTATATTTCAAAAGAAATTGTGGTCAGCTTAGTAATGTATCCACTTCTATTTTTCCCCCATTTTATGACTTGTAGCCAAATGTATTCTGTGCACTTGAGTGCAGCAGTATACCAAAAGAAAGAACCCATATGTAAGCTTTTGAATTTACTCTGTTCTCTAGGAAACTTTGACTAAGAAACATGGCAAAGATTGAAATAAACTTAAAATGTTAACCTAGACTTTTCAGTGGATTTTACTTTATGGCGTTAGAAATTTAGAAATTACTTTGTGAACATTTCCATAATATAGAATACAAGAATTTTAAATTTGATTCTATAATTTTTTTTTATGCAAGGCCCATGTGGATCTGAAAACAGAATTTAATAATCCCTCATATTAATACTTAACAGGAAACACCACACACACACACACACACACACACACACACACACACACACACCACTGTACAAGCAAGATATGAAACAGAAAATAAAGAAATTTGAACTAGTTTACCTACAGTCAAAACCAAATGATGGTTTTGTAAGCTCCATTGTCCATTTCCTGAGCACTTTATAAGTCAAAGCCAGGATTTAACTTTTTGGTATTTAACATTTATGTTGTTCTTATTCATTTTCCCTGCAAAACTGTCTTTAGATTTAAAAAGTAAACTTTAAAAAGTAAACTTTTTTTCATCAGACAGCAATCTATTTCATTGATTAATTTTTTTCATTCCTGTAATGCTCTTTACATTTGTTTGGCCTGCTCAAAACAAACTGCTTCTTTCTCATCTTTAATTTTTTTTCCCTCCCTCTCTCTCTTCCTCATTTTACATTAAATTATGTCCATTTTTGGTACAAATATATTAGAAGTAATAGGGATGTGACATTTTTATTAGAAGTAAACCATCTGTATCACCTGATTTTTAATAATGACACTTTTCTAAGTAACAAAACAGAAATTAGAACAAAATTTCAAAAATAAAGTGAAAAGTTACTATTTGTGCACCTCATAAAACTGAAATAAGTTAAAAACATTTTATTTTAACTTCCAAATCATCATCTTTTTTCATTCATTTCTAACTAAAGAATTAGATATCTGAACATTTTACATTTTGAATGTTGTGATTATACTACTACATTGTCCAGACACTCTATAATCACATGAAATAGGCTTTAAGTGCTAAATCATTAATGAGATGGCATGACAATTAAGTAAAGCACAAAGGTATTAATCTTTAAATAATATCTATAAGTTGAACTACATTAACACTAAGAACTTCACAACTTATATGGGTAATTATTTTTAGCTTCCCTATATTTACCAACTACAACAAAATATTTTAGTAACTTATTTCAATACTTCAGTTACTACATGACAAATTTCAAAATTTAGTAACTTAAGAGCATTTAGTTTTACCCATGAGTCTGCAATTTGGCAGGGTTTGTCAGGGAAACTTCATCTTTGCTTATTCAATATTGCTGTGGCAGCTCAAACAGTGAGAACTGGAATCATCTGTAAGTTTGCCCACTGTATGCACAAATTACCACTGGATGTTGACTATCAGCTGAATTGGAGATACCACTTGAAATACCTACAAGTACCTTTTCAAGTGCTCTTATATGTAGGGTTTTCCACAAAATACTGTCTATCTTCAAAACATTAAAAAAAAATAATAAGAAGAAAAATAACAGAGACAGAGAATATGAGATAGGAATAACTCATGCTACCTTTTATGATCTTGATTTGGAAGTCACATGGCCCCATTTGAATGACAAGCTATTTATATTTTGGTACTCACAGTGTCCCAAAATCAATGGAAGAGAGGGAATAAATATGTACTCCATATTTTGATGGTAAATGGCAAGTTTTCTGAGAATGCATAGGGTAAGATAAATACTGTGACCATTTGTAAAGTAGAACTACCACACATAGGAACCATAAAAGAAAAGAGGATGAAGCAAACAGAGGAAGGGTAGGGAAGGACAAATGAACTCAAAATATGAACAAACATCTTTACTAACTTAAAAAAAATCCAAAATAATCAAACAAAAACATGTGGTATCATCAATAGTGTGATAGGAAGCAGAGGGTAGGCACATTTCTTCTGAGGAGTCTTAGTGCTGGGAGAACCAAGAAATGAATTTTCTCTTTAGGGTATTTTACTAAATCACAAACGAAGTAATTCTCCCATTGGCAAAAACAAAAATTGAGAAAGTTAAAAATGCAATTCGGTTGTAGCTCAGTTGCGTGTTGGAGTTGTTTTTGGAGACGGAGAGAGAAGCTGGCAGAATAAAGAGCCTGTTAGTTTCCAGTCTGCCTCTGAACTTATTCCCACGGCTTTGTTGCTGCAGGCGGCCATCGCTTCAGGCAGCAACACTCAGTGGTAGAGTGCTTGCCTCGCATGCCTGAGGCACTGGGTTCTATCCTCAGTACCACATAAAAATAAATAAATAAAAATAAAGATATTATGTCCATCTACAGCTAAAAAAATATTTTAAAAAAATGTTATTCAGAGTTGTTTTATTCAGCTTTTTTCACTTTTGTGACCAAAAGATCCAACAAGAACAATTTTAGAGTAGTAAAAGTTTATCTGGCACTCATGGTTTCAGAGGTGTTAGTCTATAGATGAACAACTTTATTGCTCTGGGCTTGAGGTACGACACAACATCATGATGGAAGTGTGTGGCAGGGAAAAGCAGCTCAGGACATGACAATGGGAAAACAGAGAGATAGAGCACCACACACCAAGAACAAAATATAAACCCCAAAGTCACTGCCTACCTCTTTCCGGAGTGCTCTACTTGCCTACAGCTATCATTTAGTTAATCTTTATCAGTAGTTTAATGCACTGACTAGGTGAAGGTTCTAATAACCCAATCATTTCACTTCTGAACTTTCTTGCCTTGTCTCACACACAAACTTTTGAGGTACACCTTATATCTAAACCACAACAGTTGCTTAGGCTATAATTGCATGAATGCAAAAAAACAGTACAAATGGTAGAAATGGTCTAAGTTCTCTGAAAACTCAAAAATTAAATAAGTGACACTTTCTTCTAAGATACAGTCCTGCTCTGAGGAAGATCTATAGGATCACAAGAAGTAAACAATAGAGAAAAATCTAGAAAAAAGTGAACAAGGAAGCTAAGAAAGAGATCATAGGATTTGAAGACCACTGTTTTTTTATTAGTTTTACTTTATATATACAATATCAAAGTTTTGGAACAAAGAAAGCTAGCTTAGTTACTTGTATCATTTTAAATAAAATTGTGACTGACAAAATTGGCTAAAAATTGTATTTTTAAACATTGTGAAGATAGAGATGGTGTAGTTGAGGTGTTACACACATTAGAGTCATCTATTTACAGATATAATTGTTTTAACCATCAGAACTTTTCCTATCTACTGATTAAAACAATTATTATATAATTAATTAAGCTAGATTACTAATTACCCAAATGATGCATTTTAGTATTCCTTTCATTAAGACTCATAACCGATTCAAATGAATAATTTTATAGATTATATCAACTTTTTTTCTGTTCAGAGAACCTAATTTTTAACTTGACTTATTTTCATGCAACCTTGTATGTATCAAGTCTTGATTCCAACCAAAAGGCCAAGAAGTGATATATGTATAAATCACCTGAAATTTGTCTTACAAAGTTAATACCTGATGTGGCTATAGTTGCCTTATATTTGAGATGGATATTGCAACAGGCTCTGACAATTTCTCATTGTTTTTCATGTAGTTTTAAAATGTTTTTATTTTTTTAACTTTACAAAATGCTACTGCTTATCTATCTCTTACAGCCCCTGCCCTACTTATAGGAGAGAAATGTTTATTGAAATGCCACTGTAATTTCCCTGGGTTAAACAATTGATAATGTGTGTGGTTCTTTGCCCTACTGTTTAGGGAAATTCATTTTAACCTATGATAACCCCTTAATCCAGCAAGAAAATGTCAATTAGTCCTTATTTAAAGGAGCTTGACCTTTTCTACTCTTATTGGAAAGTGGAAAAGTTTAATTGATTTGAAATAATGCACAGATATATGTTTGTTTACTCTGGGGGAAAATTTAAAACACAAATATTTATTTATTTTTCATATCTGTAGCTTCATTAACATTAAGGCCCTATGGACAGAGTCAATTACACAGAGCACCACAGAGTGAAGGTAGGTTAATAATTCGAGAAGACTGTTAGCCATTGTCTTAAGTGGGAACATTATTTAGCATTCTGCTAATTTAAAAGAGACAGAGAAAATGAGCAATAACAAAACAACAACAACAACAACAACAACAAAAAAGTAATGGATAGTGACCTACATTTTATTTACCTTTGAGTTTTCTTGCTGTATGTTTATATTTCAAATGATAAAATCAGTTGCATCTAATAAATGGAATAAAAATGTCAATATGTAACTTATATGAAAGGTTACTCTCTTGATTTTATTTTACACATCATGTTTTAAAATATACTAAGAAAAAAATAAGTTTCATTGTGAGGTGTGTCATAGACTGCTGAGTTCTCAGATATTGCCCATAATGGGCAACATGTTAATGGCCTTGAAAATCAATTGACTAATGTTACACTTGCTTTGATTATAATTAAATTATCATTTATCTTATTTCTCCTCCCTCTCTGCAGTCCCACAAAGGACAGTGCTTAAGTCCTGCCATTCCTTTTTCCAAAAAACCCTTACATGGTCTTGAACACTGCACCTCTTTGGTATCTTGCACTTCTCTATTCAGGGAAAGGCTGTGGAGGATGTGTGGATCTATAGGAAGGTATGTAGGGAAGGAAAGTGTTTTCCTTAGGAGTAGAAGAATTGACCCAGTTATCCCCAGCCCTATTTTCTCTATAATCCAGAAACTGAGTCATTCCTGGAAGAGGATGGTAGTACTTATTTTGTGTACAAGATCTTAAGCTTATTTATTTCACTTTTGAGAAAATTATGTGGTTCTCTTATCAGTATAAATAATTACACCCTCTTTCTAATTGCAATTGTAAATATTTCATTCTTGACACTGCTCTGCTGTTTTTCTACCTCTCTTTTTGGAACTAGACTCCAACTTTCATGACTCTGCAAGGACCTTCCTTACATTGATGTTACAATAGGCTGGCATTCCTCACTCCCTGCAGCTGTCTCTGTCCTATTTATCAAGACCTATGCATATATGCTCCCTTGCCAATAATTATATCCCTGTTTCTTCTCCTCATACTTATCAGGAAAATCTGTGATTAAAATCATCTCTCCATGTACATTTCCCTTGAACTTAAAAGCTAAATATAACTAGAGAAAAACTCATAATGATACTACATTCCAGCAAATAATTTTTGACAAACACTTCATAGTAAAAAAACAATCCCTTATGGTGAAAAATTTTAGATATTGCACTTTTTGAGTGGTGCATATGACATTACTAATGAAAATATCTGGCACAGAGACCAAGGCAGAAGAATCACAAGTTCAAGGCTAGTCTTAGCAATGTAGTGAAACCTGTATCAAACAAATAAATAAATAAGTAAAAAGGTTGGTGATGTAGCTCAGTCATAGAGTACTCCTGGGTTCAATCCCAAAGTGATTATAAAAGATGGAATATATTAATATTTAATCAAATGTAAAGCAAGCTTGGGTATCTGTATTACATTACAAATAACTGAAAAGAGCAGGGAACATCTTTAATGTGAAATTTCTAAAACTCTATTCATTCAAATCTCTGGAAAGACAATCAAATACAGCAGATCTGTGGAATTATTATTCTTTTTACCTTACAATGGTCGTAGAAACCAGTGCCCTTCACCAAATTAGACTCTTTTGTTCTATGGTTTTCCTGAGATGATCTGTCTTTAGTCTCAAATCTTCTGTTTGTGAAGTTTAGTTACCCTTAGATACTAATTGACGACAAATAATTTTACATATCATCTGCCATAAAAGAGGTTCAACAAGTTAAGTTATACCAATATACTTCACCCTTTGAAATTTCCATCAAAGATATGAAGGCATTCCTTTCAAAACGTTTGTTCCGGTTTTTAACATGGGTTGAGGCATTTGACTTGACTTATATTTTGAGATAAGAACTTCATAATTTTATGAACTGATTTTAAAATTCCCCTTAAAATGTTCATTCTTTTCCTTCTTTAAGATGATTTGATTTATTATATTATTAATAAATGCTTTGAAGGAGCCCTAATTAGGAAGGGCTGTTGTAGCTAGCTGGAAGCCATAAGTTCCACCTGATATGTATGTGACGCACCTGTAGGCACCCGCAAACCTGAAGGTATATAACCGGGTGAAAGCGGTCCGAGTTAGGAGAACGGAGAATTCAGTCAGCCGGGCGGTCACTCGGTCGGTCAGAAGAATCAGAGCGGCCAGAACGTAGGCAGAGCGGTTACAGAAGAGAAACCAGATAGAAGAAGTAATGCCTGGTCAGAGTTAGGCCGAGGCTCCTGAGGAAGACAGAAGACAGAAGAAAGAAGAAAGAAGCTCTAATCTTTCTCTAAGCTCTATCTTTCTTTACTCTACTCTAAGCTAAGAAGAAAAGCTAAGCTCTATCTTTCTTTACTCTAAGCTCTCGCTTTAATCTTTCTCTCTAAAAATCTTTCTTTCCCTCTCTAAGCTCTAAGAAAGTAGAAGTAAAAGTAGCAAAAGCTATACTCTGCCTCCGAGAATTTTCCTCCCGTGGCGGCGCCGTGGCTGGCCGTGACAGGCAGCTTACAATGCTTCTTATCTTCTTAGACTGAGTTATTAATATCACAAAATCTATCATTTTTTAATTCCCAAAGCTTAGTGTTAAGTGCTATAGTTAAACCCTGCATAAATATATATTACCTCTTTTTAAGAAAATAATTTTTCTGTACATTATTCAATTTTGTATTTGCTTCATTTGCTACAACAGATCTATATAATTTGTTTATATGTGGATGTGTATAATATTTCCACATGCAATAACTATGTAAAATTAAATTATAATATTATTTTATTCAATTGCTAGAAAGTTGAGTAATATACTGAAATGATTTAAATGCATTTGTGTATGTACATAGGTCTGTATGTGTGTGCAAACAATATACATATCCTCACTGAACTAGCCTTGATTTGCTCATTGAAAAAATAGAATGGGAAAAATATCTTCAAATTTTCTTCTAATTCTAAAATATCGTCACCTCAAAACACAGAATATCTCATGATTAATATTTAAAGGACTTATTTTAGCACATTCAGTGGTAGTCTCACTCTCTTCCTCTCTTTTCTTTTGTCTGTCTCACTCTATCTCCCCATTTCTGTTGTCTTTCTTTCTTTCTCATTTTAAGCATTGGGAGAATAAACCAATTCAATACCATTTCTAAATTCACATGCAATGTGGTCCTGTGTATGTAACTAAAACTCTCTATGATATATGCATTTTATCTTTAAAATGAAGAAGAATAGAGTAATTATCTAATGTGATTATTGCAAAAATTAAATTAGATAAATTTGTGAAGTACATATACAATACTTGACACAAATACTTGCTTTGCTGCATTATTAAATGTATCACAGCCCATCACCTCCTACTCTTTTGTCACCTTTCTTTATTCATTTGACAAATATGTATTGAATTATTTTAAAATAATTTATATATCTGACAAAGTAATGAATAGAGAAAAATGCTATATCTGATGGGATCGCAATAAACAAAAAACAGAAGAATAAATTATGTAGCATGTAGACATTATAGACATAAGTTAAAAAAAGAGGAAGAAGAGCAGTGTAAAGGGGAATTAAAATTCAAGTAGATGGATCATTTTTTAAAATAGAATAGTTGGCATGAGGCAGAGATAACATTTGAACAAAGCCTGAAGGAGGTGAATAGTAAAAACACATGTCAGACTATGATATATTCACACATAATTTAAGATTGGATATTTTATTTAGCTAAAAATATTTTCAAATGCAATTAGTGCAAGGATCATATTTTATAAGAACTCTATGTTCCATGTTGAGCCCATTCCATGTGTCTAAACAGTACTTTACTTATTTTGATTCTGCTTAATTATTTTAATAACAAGCTACTATTAGATTAGAAATTGTTAGTTGTTAATTAATAATCAATTGACTTAATTGGTATCTGGGACTAAACTACTGACCTCAAACAATAATAGATAAATTTTTAATCAAAACAAGATGATTTGTGGTCAATATCTGAACCCTGTGTATTTCTGTTATCTACTGTGAGATATATCTTAGCATGTAGTTATACTTTTCAAAAGAAGAGAAAATATTATAAAGCCTTTCTAGTCGCTCAGTAATTTATTAATTAATGCCTCCATTTCTACTTTCAAAATTATTTTCTGTTGTATACATGATGATTGTTAGGGTGCTGGGAAACACACTAACAGCTGAGCATTCAGTGGTGAACCAATCTCTGAGGATATGCTATTTCTATCTTTTCTTTCTTTTTTCTTTTTTCTTCTCTCTTCTTTTGCCCAGTTTTCCTCTCTTCTCCTTTCCAGTCAATATACAATGTGATAGAAATTTTACTATTTTCTTTTTTTAATATTTTTAATTGTAGATGGACACAATACCTTTATTTTGTTTATTTAGTTTTTTTTATGTGGTGCTGGGGATTGAACCCAGTACCTCACACATGCTAGGCAAGTGTTCTACCACTGAGCCACAACCCCAGCCCAATTTTACTATTTTCAATAATTAATTTTTAAAGCTATTCAAGAACACTATTACAAGTTTATGCCTGGATTAGAGGAATTGTGGAGAACAATACCAACAAGTTTTAATTTTGCCTAAGGTTGAATAGTACATGCCTTTGCTCTGAAGTGATTGCAGTAAATAAGTTTTAGTGTCTTTTCCCAAAACAGGGCTGATACTGGGAACAGAAAAGAACACACTGAGTGAAAGTATTAATTCCTGGATATTCATTCATCCTGGGCAATTCCAACACTGTGTAAACACACAATATTATTTAGAGAGGGGAAAAATAAATGAAGTTTTAGAAAGAATGACTTCTAGGCAGAAGACTGACAAGACTATTCTATTCAGTACAATGTGTTTCCCTTCTATGTGTTTTTTCCTGTACTATTCTTAGAGATATGAATATGAAAAAATTATTTCCAAAATCTATATCCTATGTTAAAACAGTTTGCCCTAATTTAACTATTTAACTCCTTCATTATATGTTGTTTTCTTTTCACCATTTTCTTTAATTGTTAGCATCATATTTTTAGTATGTACTATGAAGATGAATCATTTTGGTCAATAAAGCACTCACTTATTGTCAGCTAACATTCATTATTATGCTCCCAGATGCTTGATTTTACATCCAATTTTATCTCCTGCAATCATTTTCAATATAATGAATACAGGCAATAATAATTTCAGACAATTAGCATCTCTTAGCAACTGCTAACAAACACCCCTGTTATGGTTTGAATCTGAAATGTCATCCAAAAGCTCATGTGTTGAAGGATTAGTCCCTGGAACAGCAATGCTCAGAGGTGGGGTCTTGGGTAGGAGATTGGATCATAAGGGCTCTGACCTTATGAATTGCTTAATCCTCTGATGAATTAATAATTTAGTGGGTTACTAGGTGATGGTGTGGAAACTTAGCAAGTGGGGGCCTTGGTAGGTTCTTGGGAATGTGACTTAAAGTTTGGATCTTGTCTCTAGCCCCTTCTTTCTCTTTGCTTCCTGACCACTTTAAGTGCTTTGCTCCACTACACATTCCTCCCCATGATGTTCGACCTTGGCACAGGCAAATAACAATGGACCCAGATGACCTTGTACTAAAACCTCTGAAATCATGAGCCAAAATAAATCTTTTATCTTTTTCACTGATTTTCTTATGTATTTTGTCATAGTGATGGAAAGGTAACACACCTCCACTGGAACTTCTATGTGACCAGACCAGTGATCTTTATTTTCCAATAATTATAAGAGATTCCTAAATATTTCAAAATTTTTATTTTATTTTAAACTTTGGCAAAATATTTTAACACTTGGAAAAATACTGGAATAAACTCATGTCTAATACATAGGTAATGAATTTTCTTCCATTACTGACAATAAAAATGAAAGCTTGGAAAAGAAAAGTTCATAAATTTATTTTGTCATTGTAAAAGAGGTGAAATTTATATAGATTTTAAATCCTTTTTAGATCTAGGATTCCATGATTCTTTCCTTTTGATGGTAAAGATTTCTCCAATTATTTATTTATTTATTCATTTATTTGGTACAAAGAATTGACCCAGGTATACCTAACCTCTAAGCCACATCCCCAGCTCTCTTTTTATTTTATTATTTTTTTTTTTATTTTGAGAAGGGGTCTTGCTAAGTTACTTAGGGCCTTGCTAAATTGTTGAAGCCAGCTTTAAACTTGTGATCCTCATGCCTCAGTCTCCTAAGCCACTGGGATTACAGGGGCATGTCACTATGCCTGGTTATCTCCAATTATTTACAACACAAACATGGCTGTGAACAAAATTTTCAGATAAAATTAAATGTAATCATTGGCCCATTAACTTGTTCAATAGACTTCTATTGAAAACCATATGTTGAAGAGTACACATAGAATGAGTGACATACAGTTTTTGTCAAGAAGAAGCTTGGGTATACTTAGGTAATGAAATTAGAGAACACTTGTTTGATATTAAACTAGAATTGAACCATCCAACAAAATAAATTGAAAAATTTTAAAGAGACTAAGAAAGTACATTTTATCATCTTATCTGATTGACTAATAATTCAATAGTAATTTGAATATTTTATGACAGCTACTATATTAATTGTTGGTAAACAAATATTTTTAAAATCAATAAACAGCCTATTGCATTTATTGTTTTTCCTTTTTCGAATGTCTTTCTCTGAATCTTTATATGTCCCCCTCTCTCACTTAATTCTTCACTGCAGTATAAGCTACCTGATGAAAGGATGTGTTGAATGAAACAAAAATGTGAAGGACAACTCCTAGAACTTTTGCCTGAGCAAAATGGTGATGAAACTGCCCATTCTTGAAATGCTAAAAACTGTATAACACTCAGAGTTACAGGGAGAAAAAAACAAGATTTATAGTTTGTGTTTAAAAAGCCAGTTCTGCTTGAAAGCAAGTATATATGGAATTAGCAGTTGAAAGTATGAATCTGAAGTCCCGAGAATCAATTGGGACTAGAGATATAAATTTGAGATTATTCAACATACAGTTGATATATAAGTCAGGAGACTTTAATAAAATCACCTAGGGAGTTAAAATTGACAGAGAAAAGAAGAAATTTTGGTTATTTTGTGAGTTGAGACAGCACTGAATGTGCTCTATATTTATAAAGATAACACATTTTAGGAAAAATTGATTTGTTTAGATACTTGAGTCTGAATTGAAAGCTAAGATAAATTTTATTTTCTATATATATCTCATTTCTAAACCTCCTGGAATAGAATGGGAACTACTTCAAAAAGGTAATAAAATAAAATTTTGGGAAAAAAGAATATAAGAATTAGTGCAGAGGAGGCAATAAGGGAAAAAATGAAGAAATTTATAGAACCAATATTATCTTTTATTTGCCTATTCATTGCATTTAAGTGAAATCTTCAATCATTTAATTTCCTTCAAATCATATTTTGCTTTATTATTTTCCTTTAGCCGTTGCCTCATGAAAAATTACTATGTGAAGATGAATAGTGTTTTAAGATTCTCTATTTGCAGCTAGTATGGGAAAAAAGTTACTGGAAAATGAACTATGTTTCACAGTACAAGTTAGAAATGCTATCTAACTGGTTGGGCTGGATGCAATAGATATTTCTAAATCTGCACTATTTTGCTATTGTTCTGTTGTATAAAAGAAGAGTAATATAAATTATGTTGCAGGTAATGATTAGGCATGAATCTAACTTGTGGGGAAAATAAGCTCATGTTCCCACTAGTAACTGGGAATGGCTATAGGGTCTCAGTTTAAATGATTCTAAGACAATTTCAGTAACTTTTGCCACTATTTACATAACCAAGGTAATATTAAATGTTTTGTAATGAAGTCCAAATCATCCATTTTTGCTGGAGCATCTTCCTTACTCTTAACAGCTTAAATTTGTATTTTAATACTTAAAAGACACAAAAGCCTACGTGGAGATTCTCAAAATCTTTAGCATAGAAAATGTGACATCTGACAAAGCATTACTTTATAGGTATTAGACAGAAATAGGAGAAGTTGAACAGTGCCAGGCTCTGTCTAGTATTACTGTTGATAGACAAATGGTTTAGCCATGCTTAAGGATCAATGTCTCAGCAATTTTTCTCTCAAATATCTTAAATAAATTATCTCAGAGATCCACAAAAAGACACACACCTGCTTACTCACTGCATTGTTAATTGAGCAGTTCATGAGTTAAAGGTAACATGGGTGGTTGCCACTTGAAGAGAAAATAGGTAAATGGTGGATGTCAGTGTTAGATATCTACATCAGAGCCACTGGAAGCAATAAAGCAGATGTACACAGAGAAATAAATGTAGCTCTGAAAATGGTATGTAGGAGGAGGAAAGGGAGACAATGAGAGGAATAACAGAAAAATATACTTAGAAATATATGAAAATAATTTTAAAAATAACAAAGTGCATATTAGACATAATTGAATTATCTATTGTTAGAAAAGGGAATGAAATGGAGAAAGAGGAGAATCTTTGTATAGACAAAAGATAGTCATCTCCCATAAACTATGGCATAAAATATTAACAAGAACATTGTGGGTCATGAATGTATAGCAGGGATATAAACTCCTAGCACTTAACAGATTCTCCAAGGGATAACACATAAAAGAAAATTTTAGCCAATATAACTGTTTAATGATTCAAAAGATTAAATAAAGACAGGCAATATGCAGCACAGGAGCCTGAGATGTGAATACAGAACTATTAATAGAAGTTAATACGTACCTATCCTTTACTCTGCTGGTCATTGTTCTAATTCATGATCATGATCAACTAATTTAATCCACCAAAAATAGAAGTTAACATCATCTTCATCTTTATCCCCATTTTACAGAATGGGAAAACTGAGACAATGAAGAATTTTCCTAGTCACACAATGAATGGGAAAAAATGGGCTTCAAATTCAAGGCGATTTACTTCAGAGCTGATGGACCTAGCCACTATAGTATAGTGTCTCAATATTTATGGAGAAAAATCAGTGTTTGGAGTCATCGATGCATCAAAAAGAAAATCAAGATGGTGGCCATTTGGGCTCCGAGTTTTCTATAATAAGGTGAGAAAAGCAAGAGAGATGAGGTGGTGTAAGTAGTGAGGAAGGGAGGAAAAATAGATATACTTTTTTAAAGCTCACTGTTTTGCAACTTCCCAACATACACATAACCCATACTTCATAAAATGTTGAGAATGAAGCTCAAACTCAAATTTTTACATCAAATTTAAGAGAAGGGTAGAGAAAATTAGAGTCAAAAGAGAAAAAGAAAAAAATACTAGATAGGAGAAAAAGTAAAGCTCAATATAGATTATAACTGTGATCCAATCACCTATAGAAGACCCTCTCTCTCTCTGAACATCTATGCAGTTGGGGAACAAAACTGATGAGTTTTTGGATGATATTTAAAATTCAAATTGTAGCAGCCACAGGTGGCACAGAAGACTAGAGGTATCAATGAATACAGAGGAGAAATCTCTATTAAAGGAGCTAAAATGCTGAGAATTCGAAAGAAATGAAGATCTGAGACAAGAGTCTCTCAACATTCTCTGAAGACATTATAACACAGAATCATGGGATGATAATAGAATTTACTATGGTTGACTCTCAGTTATCAAAAAAAAGGATAAAATTATGTTCATAAAATTTCTGATATATCTTATAAAGTATTCTATCCAAGAAAGGACAGTGACTCTAAAAATTGACTGGCAATGTAACTACACAGAACACAATGTTCTTCACTGAAGTCATCACGTTGGCACTGAAGGTATTGCCATGAATACTCAAGGAGTGCTGTGGGACACTACAGAGAGATCATCACCACTGTATGCATGATATGTATTTCTTCATGGATCATAAATCACCATTCAAAATAGCCGTGATTGAAACCATAAAGAAAGAAAATGCTTTGGAAAAGTTATTTGATATATAATGGGACAGAACGTGCCATAAATTTAGGAAATAGTTATTTTGAGACAATAGTAGAAGGGAAGTATTTCTAATTTATACTTAAGCTTGAATAAGGATGCACATAGTAATTAGTGTTTAGTTCTTTTACCAAATGCTTTGTTATATCTAATTTGATTATATTGATAAAGGGAATGTGACACTTTAAAAGGAAAAGTTATATCATAGATGCAATTTCAGCAGTATTAGAAAAAGAAAGATCTGACAAATTTCAGGCTTCAGTTAGGAAAAGATACAAATTAATACATTAATAATTTAGTTAATCTGGTTGAAGAGAAATAGGAGTCATCTACAGAAAATTTATAGACATCACTAGATTACATAAAAATGAGTAATTATTTTGGTCTTATTGATAGGGAAATACTTCACCATGAGAAGTAGCTGTGGTCAGGTTAGAATTTATTTAAAACAGAGATTAAGAGATATATCAACTGAAGTCAGACTACTTGGTTCTGAATCCAAGCTCTGCAATTTATTAGAAATATAACTGCTGATTTTCTTAATGTTTTATGTCTCTATAGTCTTTTCTGTAAACCCAGAATAGTAGCACATACCTTGTAGGGTTATTATAAATACTAAAATATCTGCTCTATGTGATACACATAGAACAATATCTACCAGGTAATTATTACTATAAAATCAAAGCAAGTCAGGTGATGACCAATTTCTGTTGTTGTCATCATTGAAATGTATACTTATGCCATTATATTTATCATTTGGATGGATTACATCACACATACTCCACATAATTACTTTTATTCTTTATCAAAAGTATTAAGAGAAATTAAATATCACCCTACAGGAGAGTAATTTTAAAAGTGAAAGGATCTTGCCGGGCGTGGTGGCGCATGCCTGTAATCCCAGCACTGGGGAGGCTGAGGCAGAAGCATCGTGAGTTCAAAGCCAGCCTCAGCAATGGTGAGGCACTTAGCAACTCAGTGAGACCCTGTCTCTAATAAAATACAAAAATGGGCTGGGGATGTGGTCCAGTGGTCGAGTGCCTCTGAATTCAATCCCCGGTACCAAAAAAAAAGCAAAAGGATCTTTAAAAATTGGGCTAGTTACAAAAGGGAAGGAAAAACTAACAACAAAAACAACAACCAACAACTAGTTCCAAAACAAACAAATTAAGTGAAAACCAAAAAATCAGATCTAAGTCACATAGTTCAAAGGAAACTATAAACAGAGATATATGATGATAGATATAATACTTTAAAATCAAGTCCAGGAATACTGGGTAATGCTAAATCCCTTCTAAATTTGATCAAATATAGAGTCTATGATTGCACTCATACTGGAGGTGTAGTTACAAAGATGGACAGAAACTGAATGAAGGAGAGGGCATTAGGAGAAAAAAAAACTGTTCTTGATAAGAGTATTTGTACCATTTTTTAATATATTTTGACACAAATTCTATGTCATCAAATAAATTATGGTACAAATATCAAACTTGAAAACATTTTTTCTCATGTCAATCTCAATGACAAAATTCTTGAAAGTTTCCATTGTTGTGTTTTAAGTAGTTGTAGATATTCTATAAAAGGAGGTGCCTAGGGAATCTCAGAAAACCAGAAAAAGAAATCCTAATTGTAGTTTTTACTAATCTATGTTTTAAAGGAAAATTACTACCTGCACAATGAAACCATCAATCACAATTTCAAAATTGTATGTAATTTGTGTTAGAAATTTTGAAAATTTTCTCTATTTAACTGTAAGGGTACAACAGGAAAGTATGGGTTAAATTACATAGACAATGAATTTATTAAAAAAAAAAAAAAAAACTCAAGGCAGAACTTGGCCAATTCATTTCAACTCCGTCTCAATTTCTTTTGCTATAAAAGAAGACAAGTGAAATGTGCTCTGCCTTCTGCAGAGTTATGAAGGCCACATCAAGGAGTGTGTATACTGCTTACATATACTAGAGATGAAAGGTACTGTTGTTAAATTGCACAGATAACCTCAATATAATTCTGGGGTAATCTATAATAATTTTATAATCAATATTTTCTATTGGCTAATCAATTTTTGTTGTTTTTTTTTAAACAACAGTGTGATAAAACATAATAAAACATTTTTAAGGTACACTGATAACTAAACATGTTGTTAAACACATTTGTATAAGAGCTATAACTGTTGTTTCATTATGATGTCATACTGCATGAATCAATCCTAAAGTCTAATTCATTCCAGAGGAACAGAAACATATACTGCTATTGCAGGAAAAATATAATTAATCAACCAAACCAAGATTTTTTTGATAGCGAAAGAAAGAATAAAATATAATGGCAATTATATTTTAAAATATTTATTTGAATTATTAATAATTGTATTATTATGTTGACATACTTGTAATTATTTCTATTTGAAATTATTTTTAAGTTTAATTTTAAAAATTATAAGATTGTATATTCAGATATTTCTATGAAAGCATAATTTATAATGATTCATTCTTGGAACATACACCTGCATCTTAATCATTTTCTTACCCATAAATGTCTCTCATACTATGTTATGGATAATTTTGAAACATGTTTTTTCCTAATACAGTCTGATTGCTATTATTTTTATATATGTTACTAGTCTATATGTGGCCTAAATTTTTAAATAAAACTGGCAGCAATATTCTTTATACTTTAATTGTTGGGCCAATTGACTATTCTCTGTAGATAATATTTTAATTTAAATATTCTCAATATAGATATTGACATATTTGTGAAGACAGAATTAAGCACAAGCAGTTAGTGTAGAATAGGTGATCAGGTCGGACTGAGAAAATGGAGGCCTCTTTGAGTACAGGAAATTGGAAACAGCCTAGATTGGAATGCTCATGTCTCCAGAGCATTTTGATACTTTGATACTACCCCTCCCAAAAAGGTTGTTAATTAAGGAACTCCTGAGGAGACAGAGAGCTACAAATCAAAGCCTCCTGGGCTGCTGCTCCCTTCCTGCCTAGCACTCCACCTAGGTCCTTTCAGCCCACCTTTCACCCCCTGGCCATTCCACTGACATCTCCCAGTCACTATGCAGGATGAGGGGAAATGAACAAGATAAGGGAGAAGAATGCTGGAGAACAAATGAAACTTTAGACGTATAAAAGGGACAGGACTTCCTTATACCATGGATTCTGCCTTGGGTCCCCTTCTTCCATCCAGGAGAAATCTGTTTTACTATCCTTTAATAAAGCTTCTTACTCTGTAATTACTCTACACTTGCTTGCCTAGGTGTTTCTGGTGACTGGTAATATCCCTTGGTAAGCTTGGGAAAGATTCTACTAGATGGAGGATATCTGAAGTCAAAGTTTTTCATTTTAAAAATATGTAAATATATTAGCTCTATTTCTTTTGTTTGTTTTTTAAGATATTATGTCTTTCTCTCCATATGGAGTCATTTGCTATTATGATTTTGATCTGAAATGTCCCCAAGAGCCCATGTGCTGAAGGCTTGGTTTCCAAGACAACAGTGTTTAGAGGTGAGGTCTTTGGTAGATAATTACGTCTTGAGGGATCCAACCTCTCAATTACTTAATTCATTGATGAATTCGTAGCTTATTGGGCTATTGGGAAATGGTAGAAACTGTAGGAGGCAGGGCCTAGTTGGAGGAAGTATGTCACTGGGCATGCCTTTGGAGGTTATGTTTTGTCTGGGCGTCTTCCTTTCTCTCTGATTCCTGGCCACACTTAGGTGAAAAGCTCTGTTCTACCACAAGCTTCCTGCCTTGATGTTCTCCCTCCTCACAGGCCCAGAAACAATCAGTCTTCAGATTTATCGTTTCATTTTAATATCATAAATTTTACTTTGTTCCAGGCATTGATTTTAAATTTATTTTCAGTAGATTTTATGTTTTAGATGAGTCTTTTTCTTAAGTTTTAAATTTATTCTTTTTTTTTTTTTCTGTGTATCTTTACATTTACTATATTCAATTGTTGTTTCTGCTCTTATTTTCAACTGGAGAAATTCTTCTAAATAACTAAATTATCTGTTGATGTTTTTCTATTATACTTTATCCTTTTTTTTTCATGTTTTTTTCAGTTTGGTATAATGTGTGAGAAATGGCGCACGCCTGTATCCCAGCACTTTGGGAGGCAAGATTTGGTCAGCAATGGTGAGGCACTTAACTCAGTGACCCTGAGGTCTGGGGATGTAGTTTTACTTCTTACCACAAAAAAAAAAAAAAAAAAAAAAAAAAATTATCAGCTAAATATTTCACTACAGCTATATTTACTAGTTATTTTGAGATATATTATTGTATATTAATTTTATGAGCAAATATATTTTTGTTCTATTGTAGCTTATTGATTTGTTTGCATATATGACTGTGATCACAACATGTAGTTTTCACCACTTGTTGTTCTCTAAGTTACTTAAACCTGAAATAATACTAAGATTTTGAAGAGGAGATATAAAAAAGGTATTTCTAAAGGACTCCTCTAGTGATATGGAGATGACAGCTATTAATATGAGATCAGTTGACTTCTTAGGTGGTGGTTATTGAGGGGGTGGTAAAATTGAATGCATACTTTATTTAGCTACTAGTTAATTTACATTTTGCAGTCATAATCCTGAATAGATAATTCATACATTACAGCTTGAAGGTTAAGGAAAGGTGAACTGAATCCAGTGGTTACCCAGGAAATTTTTTATCTAATTCTGTGTTGTAGTTAGGTAATAAGTAATCAATCAAACAGAAAATTCCAAGTGGGAAGAGAAGGAGCTAATTTTGAACTTTAATTAAAGTAAAACCTGAAAAATTAAAAATTGACTGTGCTAAGATTTAGTATAGTTTTAAAAAGAGCCAGGTCTTTAGCTCAAGATAACATGTGAGAAAGCAGGATTACCCACTAAAACTAATCTCATGTTTCTTTTATATGAAAGCAAATCCAAAATCAATTTTGTTTTAAAAGAATTGATCTGGGATCAGGATTACATATAAATGCTGAATCAACATTCAAGATAACAAACTATATTGGAGACCTTCCTAATGCAGATTGACAGTCACTAAATGAATGTGACATGATTGATCCTAGTACTTGTCCCAAGATTATTCATTCATGTCAAAAGAATATCCACAGAAAAACTCTTTATCCTTTTCCTTCCATTTTAAAATTATTTCCACTGTCCTAAAATTCATGTTTCTTAAAGGTTTAATTTTTTTTTAATTCTAAGTATAATTCCTAGAAACCTGAAAGTTTAGGGAAATTTGTAGATTTAATTATCTAAAAAAAATTCCCTAGGAAGTAAGCAAACTAGAAATAATTAATATTAGAGAATATTATTTTGAAGATATTCTCTCAATGATTTCGTTGTACCCAATTTGCAGGAAAAAAAAGTCTCACAAGCTACTCACTTAACAGCCAAAGAAGCCTTTATACCAGCAGGTGGCCACCAACTACAACCCACATGAAAGCAGGGTGGTAGAAAATGGCGGCCGCTCGTAATAAGGGCAGGGTTTATTTATAAAGTACAGGGTTAATAGGCCCTCAGATGGAGATGGTTTAAGGGTGGGTTAATACGCCCTCAGGTGGAGATGGTTTAAGTCGTCTCTTGATTATTACAATTTTATAGGGGAATATTGGAAAATTTTTATTTCAAATCTGAAAGTTTAAAATAGTTTTATGTTTAAAATTTATTTTCTCTCTCCCTCTTTATTTATTTATTTATTTTTTTGTACCAGGGCTTGAACCCAGGACTGCTCAACCACTGAGCCACATGTCCAGCATTTTTTATCTTTTAATTTGAGAAAGGGTCTTGCTCATTTGCTTAGGGCCTAATCTAAAATGCTGAGGCTAGCTTGAAATTGTGATCTTCCTGGTTTAGCCTCAGGAGCTGCTGGGATTACAGGTATGCAGCACTGTCCTGGGCTCTTATTGCCTCTTAGGATTATAAGAGTTTAAAGCCAGGTTCAGCAAAGGTGAAGCACTAAGCAACTTAGTGAGACCCTGTCTCTAAATAAAAATACAGATTAGGGTGGGGGATGTGGCTCAGTGGTTGAGTGCCCTTGAGTTCAATCCCTGGTACCCACCTCCCCTAAGAAAAACTGTACACTCAATGTCGCACAGAAGATATTTACAATTTAGTAATCTTTTGTAACTAATATTATACACTCACTGGATATCTGCTTCCTATTTTCTGTTTCTCCATCCCTTGGAAACCATTCAAATGATTAGTATTTGCAGTTATAAAGTACAAATGATTCTTTCTGTATCTTTAAGCTTGACTATTTCAGATACCTCATATATGTGGTTTCACACAGTATTTGCATTTCATTTATTATCTTACTTCACTAGCACAATTTTCTTAAGGTTTATTTATGTTGAAGAATATGGTAAGATTTCCTTTGTTATGGATGAGTACTCTTCCTTGGTATGTGTGTCTGTGTGTTTGTATTTCTTTATCTAATCACCATGGACAGTAAGGAGTTCTCACATCAGAAAAATGCTGCAACACCCATGAAAATGGAGCTACCAAAAATAATAATTTTAATTCTTTTGACTAAATATCCACAAGTGAGATTCTTAGATAATAAAGTAATTGTGTTAATTGTTTTGAGAAAACTCCAATGATTAGTGGTTGCACTGTTTTAAATTACCACCAACAGTGGACAAGGATTCTAGTTTCTCAACACTTTCTGTTACGTTTCTGGTAATATTGAGTTTTTCTTATTTATTTATTTATTTATTTATTTATTTATTTATTTATTTATTTATTGTTATTGGGGATTAAACTCAGGAGTGCTTAACAACTGAGCTACATGCCCAGCTCATTTTTTTTTTTTTTTTTTTTTTAAATTTTGAGACACTCTCACTAAGTTCCTGAGACTGGCTGGAAACTCGTCATGTTCCTGCAGTATCCCGCCATGTCACTAGAATTACAAGCCTGTGGAACCATGTCTAGCAATTTTTTTCTTTCTTTTTTTCTAAATAGTGAACATTCTAAAATGAATGAGAAGACACCTTGTTGTGTTTTTTATTTGCATTTCCCTTTTATTGGTGATATTGGGCATATTTTCAAATAATTTTGGGCTATGTCTTCTTTGAACAAATGTTATTCAAGTCCTTTGTTGATTATTTAATTTTGTTATACTAATTCTTCACATATTTCTGATACTATGCTTTGTCAAATAGACAAGTTTGCAAGTATTTTTTTCCCATTCAGTAGGATGATTCTTTACTTTGCTACAGAACAACAGCTTTATGTTTTTATGTAGTCTCACTTGTCTATTTTTTGCTTCATGTACTTTTGGTGTTGTAGTCAAGAAGTCATTACAAAGACCAGTGTCATAAGAGTTGTACCCTGTGTTTTTGTGTAGGAATTTTATAGCTTCATTTCTGAAGTTTAAGTCTTTGGTACATTTTTAGGTGAAAATATAATTCCATTGCATGTTTAAGTTGTTTTCTCAGCACTTTTGTTGAAGAGACTATGTTCTTCCCATTTTGTTCTTGGCCCTGTTGTTAAAGATCTGTTGCACATGTATGTGTAGGTTATTTCTGAATTCTCTATTCTGTTTCTTTAGATTATTTATCTGTCTTTTGGGCAACACCCTGTAGTCTTCTTAAATACAGTTACGAAACATGTCTTGAAATCAGGAAGTGTAATGTTCTCCAACTGTAGCTTTGCTGCAGACTTACCATTTGTTAAGAAGGAAGGAAGAAGAAAGGAAGGAAGGAAGGAAGGAAGGAAGGAAGGAAGGAAGGAAGGAAGGAAGGAAGGAATCAGTGAGCCTAATATGCTGAAAGCTGATTTCCAATATGATGATTTTCAAAGGTGGGTCCTTCGGGAGGTGAATAGGTTGTGTAGGTGGAACCCTTATAAATGGGATTAGTGTCCTCATAAAAGTGCCACAAAGGAGCTTCCTTTCCCTTTCAAGTCAGTATGTGAGGACACAGCAAGAAGAAGCCCACATTTAACCAGGAATTGGGTCCTCACAAGACTGAATCTCCCAGTGCTTTGATTTAGGACTTCCCAGTCTTCATAACTGTGGGAAATACATTACCTGGTTAGTAAGTCATGTAAGCTATGATACCATCTTATAGCAGCTCATAGGACTAATGCAATAGTTCGTGCCAAGCCATGGGGGAGAAATAGTAAGAAATACCCCCAAAACATAAAAGAAGCTTTGTAACTCTGTAACAGGTACAGGCTGGAATAGTATTGAAGTGTGTGCTATAAAATAACCTACATATTCATGAATTGATCTTTAATGATGATTCTGGTATGAACTTGAAAAGAAAAGAGGAATGGTACAGAGAAAGCCTTAAACTTAATAGGAAAGGCCATTCTTGTTTTAAAGTGATGAAGAACTGGGTTGAACTATGTTCCTGTTCTTTTATTTTGTGGAAGGTAGAACTTGTGAGCAATAAAGTGGATATTTAGCTGAAATTATTTCTAAGCAAATGCATCTTGGCTTTTTCTGACTGTTTATGGTAAAGTGTGAGAACAGAGAAATGACTTAAAGACAGACTCATTAGAACAAAAGGAAGAAGAATTTAAAGATTTGGAATGTTCTCAGGCTGTCCATATGGAAAAAAAATGAGAAAGGCAATTTGGGAGAGAACACTAAAGGTGCAGCCAAGTCACTGTTTGAGAAAATAATTTGTATAGATAGGCTATCTCAATAAAAGCCAGGTGATATTCTTCATGATAATCAAAGAATGATCCTAAAGGTAATGCACATATCATCAGAGCTGCCCATTCCATCACAGTGTACATGGACCCAGGTGGCAGAGTAGTTTCAAAGGAAAAGCTGAGGGCATCTGCTGCACCTCAGTCTACACTGACTCATGCCTCCTGACATTATAGGCTCCATCCCCTGCTCTCTAGCTCCATGTTTCTTTGATGCCCTGGTGAAACTCTGGCAGGGCCCAGTGTAATACAGGTCCTAGTGAATGTCCCTCAGAAAGGAACATAAGGTAAACTTTGGCAGTGACCATGCAGTGATGAATTTGCCAGTTCACAAAAAACTGCAGCATGTGATATACTCAGTAGAGCAGTGGCTGATTGCATGACTGTCTCCATCTAGAAAAGATGGCGCCATGGCTAAGAACCCCTGTTAGAGTGATGTCCAGTGCAATCATGGGAGTGGAGCTTCCTGGAGCAGTGGATACAGAAATACCTGGAGCCTTAGGGACAAAACCTTTCCCTTGAATAGCTGTGGGGACAGCAATATCACTTTACTGAGGTAGTAACCCAGTTCTAATGTGTCAGAGAAAAGAGAATAGGGTGAAAGAAGGTTATTCTCAATCTTTAAGGTTTAATGTTTGCTTTACTTGATTTTGAACTCACCTAGGACCTGTTGTTCCTTTTCTCCTATTTTTGCCTAAGGAACGTGAATGTCTATACTCTATCTGTCCTGCTAATGAACTTGGAAGCAAACAATTTTTTTTTTAAAATTTTTTTATTATTTATTTACTTATTCATCATGCACAAGTATAGTATCTTTTTACATACAACTGCTTGTATACAAAGTATATAAGTACCATTCAGATCTTCAATCATGCATTTAGGATAATGATATCCATCTCATTCAACCACCAATTTTTTTCCCAACCCCCCCTTACTCCCTCCCTCCCCTCCCTTTCCGTTGACCATTCTAGTGTTCTTCTGATCCTATGTACCCCCTTCCAACAACACTGTGAACCAGCCTCCTTATATCAGAGAAAAACATTCGGTACTTGGATTTTTGAGATTGACTAATTTCACTTAGCATTATATTCTCCAACTTCATCCATTTACCTGTAAATGCCATTATTTTATTCTCTCTTATTGCTGAGTAAAATTACATTTTGTATATTTACCATATTTTCTTTATCCATTCATCTACTGAGGGGCATCTAGGTTGGTTCCATAACCTAGCTATTGTGAATTGTGCTGCTATAAACATTGAAGTGGCTGTGTCACTGTAATATGCTGTTTTTAAGTCTTTTGGGAATAGACCCAGGAGTGGGATGGCTGGGTCATAGGGTGGTTCCATTCCCATTTTCCCAAGAAATCTCCATACTGCTTTCCATAGCGGTTGCACCATTTTGCAGTCCCACCAGCAATGTATGAGTGTGCCTTTTTCCCCACATCCTCTCCAACATTTATTGTTGTTTGTGTTCTTGATAGCTGCCATTCTGACTGGAGTGAAATGAAATCTTAGAGTAGTTTTGATTTGCATTTCTCTAATTGCCAGTGATGTTGAGCATTTTTTCATGTATTTGTTGATTAATCGTGTATCTTCTTCTGAGAAGTGTCTTTTCAATTCCTTAGCCCATTTATTGATTGGGTTATTTGCTTTTTTGGTGTTAAGTTTTTTTAGTTCTATATACATTCTAGAAATTAGTGCTCTATCTGATGTGCATGTATTAAATATTTGTTCCCAATTAGTTGGCTCTCTATTCACCTCACTGATTGTTTCTTTTGCTGAGAAGAAGCTTTTCAGTTTAAATCTATCCCATTCATTAATTCTTGGTAATAGTTCTTGTGCTACAGGATTCTTATTAAGGAACTTGGGGCCTAATCCGACATGTTGGAAATTGGAGCTTACTTTTTCTTCTATTATGCGTATTGTCTCTGGTCTAATTCCTAGGTCCTTGAACCACTTTGAATTTAATTTTGTGCATGGTGAGAGACAAGGGTTTAATTTCATTTTGTTGCATATGGATTTCCAGTTTTCCCAGCACCATTTGTTGAAGAGGCTATCCTTTCTCCACTGTACATTTTTGGCACTTTGTCTAATATAACATAGCTGAAATTATATGTATTAGTCTCTGTGTCCTCAATTCTGTACCATTGGTCCACCAGTCTGTTTTGGTGCCAATACCATGCTGTTTTTGTTACTATTGCTCTATAGTATAATTTAAAGTCCGGTATGGTGATGCCCCCTGCTTCACTTTTCTTGCTCAGGATTGCTTTGGCTATTTTGGGTCTCTTATTTTTCCAGATGAATTTCATGACTGCTTTTTCTATTTCTTTGAAGAATGACATTGGGATTTTGATTGGAATTGCATTAAATCTGTATAATGTTTTTGTTAGTATGGACATTTTGACAATATTGATTCTACCTATCCAAGAGCAAGGTAGGTCTTTCCATCTTCTGAGTTCTTCTATGATTTCTTTCTTTAGTGTTCTATAATTTTCCTTATAGAGCTCTTTCACCTCTTTCGTTAAGTTGATTCCCAGGTATTTTATTTTTTTTTTGATGCTATTGTAAACGGGGTAGTTTTCATCATTTCCCTTTCAGAGGCTTTGTCACTGATGTACAAAAATGCCTTTGACTTATGGGTATTGATTTTGTATCCTGCTACTTTGCCAAATTCATTTACTAGTTGTAAAAGTTTTCTGGTAGAGTTTTTTGGGTCTTCTAGGTAGATTATCATGTCATCAGCAAATAGTGCTAATTTGAGCTCTTCTTTTCCTATCTTGATCCCTTTAATTTCTTTCGTTTGTCTAATTGCTCTTGCCAGAGTTTCCAGTACTATGTTAAATAGCAGTGGTGAGAGGGGGCATCCCTGTCTTGTTCCAGTTTTTAGAGGGAATGCTTTCAATTTTTCTCCATTTAAGATAATGTTAGCTCTGGGCCTTGCATAAATAGCTTTTATAATGTTGATATATGTCCCTGATATTCCTAGTTTTTCCAGTGTTTTGAACATAAAGGGGTGCTGTATTTTGTCAAATGCTTTTTCTGCATCTATTGAGATCATCATATGATTTTTATCTTTAAGTCTATTGATGTGATGTATTATTTTATTGATTTCCGAATGTTGAACCAGCCTTGCATCCCTGGAATAAACCCCACTTGATCATGGTGCACTATCTTTTTGATATGTTTTTGTATCCGATTTGCCAGAATTTTGTTGAGGATTTTTGCATCTATGTTCATTAAAGATATTGGCCTAAAGTTTTCTTTTTTGGATGTGTCTTTGCCTGGCTTTGGAATTAATGTAATATTGGCCTCATAGAAAGAGTCTGGAAGAGCTCCCTCTTTTTCTATTTCTTGAAATAGTTTGAAGAGCATTGGTATTAATTCTTCTTTGAAAGTCTTGTAGAACTCTGCTGTAAACCCATCAGGTCCTGGACTTTTCCTTGTTGGTAGCTTTTTGATGACATCTTCTATTTCTTTGCTTGTAATCGATCTGTTTAAATTGTGTATAGCCTCCAGATCCAGTTTAGCAAATCATATGACTCTAGAAATCTGTCAATGCATTCAGTATTTTCTGTTTTATTAGAGTACAAGTTTTCAAAGTAATTTCTAATTATTTTCTGTATATCTGAGGTGTTTGTTGTGATATTCCCTTTTTCATCACAAATGTTAGTGATTTGAGTTTTTTCTCTTCTTCTTTTCGTTAGCATTGCTAAGGGTCTGTCAATTTTGTTTATTTTTTCAAAGAACCAACTTTTAGTTTTGTCAATTCTTTGAATTGTTTCCTTAGTCTCAATTTCATTAATTTCTGCTCTGATTTTAATTATTTCCTGTCTTCTGCTGCTCTTGGTGTTGATCTGTTCTTCTTTTTCTAGTGCTTGGAGGTGTGATGTTAAGTCATTTATTTGTTGGTTTTTTTTTTCCTTTTAAAGAATGAACTCAGTGCAATGAATTTTCCTCTTACTACTGCCTTCATAGTGTCCCAGAGATTTCTATACGATGTATCTGTGTTCTCATTTACCTCTAGGAATTTTTTGATCTCCTCTTTGATGTCTTCTTCAACCCCTTGTTCATTCAGTAGCATGTTGCTTAGCTTCCAGTTGTTGGAGTAGTTTTTCTTATTCCTTGTTTTGTCGTTGATTTCCAATTTCATCCCTTTATGGTCTGATAGCATGCAGGGTAGTATTTCTATTTTTTTATATTTGCTGAGATTTGCCTTGTGACATAATATATGATCTATTTTGGAGAAGGAGCCATGTGCTGCTGAGAAAAAAGTGTATTCATTTACTGAGGGATGAAATATTCTATATATGTCTGTTAGATCTAAGTTATTAATTGTTTTAAGGAGGCCTAAGGTTTCTTTGTTTAGTTTTTGTTTGGATGATCTATCCATTAGTGAGAGAGGTGTGTTGAAATCCCCTAGAATAACTGTGTTGTGGTCAATTTTACTCTTGAACTTGAGAAGTGTTTGTTTGATGAATGTAGGTGCTCCATTATTTGGGGCATATAGATTTATGATTGTTATATCCTCTTGATGAATGTTTCCCTTAAGTAGTAAGAAATATCCATCTTTGTCCCTTTGATTAACTTTGGCTTGAAGTCTACCTTATTTGAAATGAGAATGGAAACCCCTGCTTGCTTCCGCAGGCCATGTGAGTGATAAGACTTTTCCCAGCCTTTTACCTTCAGTCTATTGATGTCTTTTTCTATGAGGTGTGTTTCTTGGAGACAGCAGATTGTTGGGTCATTTCTTTTAATCCATTCAGATAATCTGTGTCTTTTGAATGGCGAGTTTAGGCCGTTAACATTCAGGGTTATTATTGAGATGTGATTTTTATTCCCATCCACTTTTATTTGTATGATGATCTTTAGCTTGATTTGGTTTCTCTTCTGGTTGGTATTTCCCTTAGTTTAATATCTCCCTTTGTTGATTTTCATTGTTATTTTTCTCTTCTTCTTCATGAAAAATTTTGCCCAGGATGTTCAGAAGTGCTGGCTTTCGAGATGTGAAATCTTTTAACTTTTGCTTGTCGTGGAAGGTTTTTATTTCATCTTCAAATCTAAAGCTCAATTTTGCTGGATATAAGATTCTTGGTTGACATCCTTTTCCTTCAGAGCTTGAAATATGCTATTCCAGGATCTTCTTGCTTTTAAGGTCTGGGTAGAAAAATCTGAACAAAGTCTGATTGGTTTCCCCCTATATGTAATCTGCTTCCTTTCTCTTGTGGCTTTTAATATTCTCTCCTTGCTCAGTATATTAGGCATTTTCATTATAATGTGTCTTGGTGTGGATCTGTTGTGATTTTGTATGTTTGGTGTTCGGTAGGCCTCTTGAACTTGGTTTTCCCCTTCATTCCTCAAGTTTGGAAAATTTTCTGTAATTATTTCATTAAATAAATTACTCATTCCTTTGGCTTGAAACTCTGCCCCCTCCTCTACCCCAATCACTCTTATGTTTGGTCTTTTTATGTTGTCCCATAATTCTTGAATGGTCTGTTCTTGGTTTCTTACCATTTTTGCTGTGTAATCTAGATTTTTCTCTAGGATATATATTTTGTCTTCATTGTCTGAGGTTCTTTCTTCCAAGTGATCTACTCTGTTGGTGATACTTTCGATTGAGCTTTTATTTTGATTTATTACTTCTTTCATTTCTGGAATTTCTGTTTGGTTTCTCTTTAGAGCTTCTATCTCCCTATTGAAGTAATCTTTTACTTCCTGTATTTGTTTATGGAGTTCTTTGTCAAAATGATCTTTCACCTCCTGTATTTGCTCCCTCATCTCATTTTTGAGTTCATTCTTAAGTTCCGCTAACATTTGGAATATGTAATTTCTGAATTCCATCTCTGGCATTGCACCAACTGTGCATGGTATGGAATCTACTGAGGAGGTATATTGATTTGTTTGTGTCACTTTCTTCCCTTGTTTCTTCATATTGCTTGTGTGTCTATTCTATCTGCACTGTGGGACCTTGTCTACTTTGATTTTACCTTAAAACCTTATGTTGCTCCTGTAGTACAATGCTATCAGATCCCCTTATATTTCCTTTACACTTTAAAATCAAACACTTTCCATTCAGAGAATCCCAGTTTGATCACAATGTACAGATTTAGTTAACCCAGAGATTTGTTTCCAATTTACTCTGTATGCTTCTGATGGGGTTTTAAAGTTTCAAGTAATGGACAGAGAGGTAATACGTTTAGGAAGAAGGAAGTGAGTGTATTGACTTGTTCTTTCTTAGAAAGTATGAAAAGAGAGTTCTATGGAAGTGGTTTAGTATCAGCCGACGAGAGAGGAAAGAGAATGGAGTGAATGAATAGATGGAAAGACCGATTTACATATAAACCTAACTTATGCGGCGGTTGAGAGGAGAAATAAAGAAAGATGGAAAAAAAAAAAAAAAAAAAAAAAAAGAAGAAGAAGAGAAAAAAAAAATAACCAAGGAGTAGTAATTAGTGTAGAGAGAGAGGAGAGAGAGAATAAGTCTAGAAAATAGAGAATAAACCATATATAACACCACTTTGCTATATATTTCAATTGTACACGTTCTAGAAATCTCAATTTGTGCGTATAACTTGTTTTTGCCTCTGTTGAGAATGCAATGGCAGGGTGTAAATAGGGAAGATGAAGGAAAAAGAAAAAATATAAAAGTGAGAAGGAAGAAAAGAAAGAAAAGAGGAGCAGAAGCACACAAACACACTGTCAATCAAAACAAAAACAAACAAAAAAACTCCCAAGAAACAACAAAACAAACAAACAAGCAAATAAAAACAAAAACGTTGAACCCAAGAACAAGTCTCAAACAAAATGGACCCTTGGAAGCCCTTCTTTTTTCCCTTCCAGTTTAAGCCACCTGACCCAGATCATGTACAGTCAGCAACCTGTTAGTGGAGTCAAGGCTGCACCTTTGGTCCTTGCAGAGTGGCACAGTGGAATAGTGGAAGGGGCTTATCCTCAGTCTGGGCCCTGCTTACAGCAGTAGGGAGATGCTACTATGGGCCTTGGAGGCCAGGCAAACTGGCGCGGGTTCTCTCCTTCCAGCGGGCAGGTGCCTACCTCTTGCTCTGGTTGCAGCTGGGCAGGTCGCACTCCCCCAGGGAGTGGAGGAAGCACTTCGCCAGGTCTGGCCCTGCGTGCAGCCGCCGGGAGATGCTGTTCTGGGCCCCGAAGACCAGGCAAACTGGTGGCTGGGTTTCTCCTTCCAGCGGGCGGGAGTCTACCTCTTGCTCTGGTCGCAAATGGGCAGGTCGCACTCTTCCCGATAATGGAGGAAGCCCTTCCCCGGGTCTGGCCCTGCGTGCAGCAGCAGGGAGCTGCTACTCTGGGCCCAGGCGGCCAGGGACACTGGCGGCTGGGTCTCTCCTTCCAGCGGGCGGGAGTCTACCTCTTGCTCTGGTCGCAAATGGGCAGGTCGCACTCTTCCCGATAATGGAGGAAGCCCTTCCCCAGGTCTGGCCCTGCGTGCAGCAGGGAGCTGCTACTCTGGGCCCAGGCGGCCAGGGACACTGGCGGCTGGGTCACTCCTTCCAGCGGGCAGGAGTCTACCTCTTGCTCTGGTCGCAAATGGGCAGGTCGCACTCTTCCCGATAATGGAGGAAGCCCTTCCCCAGGTCTGGCCCTGCGTGCAGCAGCAGGGAGCTGCTACTCTGGGCCCTGGCGGCCAGGGACACTCGGAAGCAAACAATTTGTATTTGCAAATTTACAACTGGAAGAGAAAACTCCTGAATAGGACTCTTACTGTGAATTTGACCTATAACTTTAGAGTTCATGGTGCAATGTTAAGACTTTTGATGCTAGTGAGACAGGATAAATATATTTTCATATAAGAAGGACCAACAGTAGAACACTATAGAAGGAAAGTTTGTGTTCTCCCAAAATGCAAATGTTGTAACTTGATTACCAATAACAGAGCACCCTTGAATAAAATTAATGCCCTTTCAAATATAAACCCACCCAAAGAGCCTTTGTGATATTCTCAGCCATCCATGACACTAGAAGCAGTGCCTCAGGAGACTCAGACACTGAAGCTGACAGCACTTTAATCTAAGATTTCCTAGCTTCCATAAATGTGAGAAATAAATTCCTGCTTACACACCACTGCATCTATGGTACTTTTTTTTATAACAACATAAACAGAGTAAGACATTCTTTCTAAGATGGATTTGTATTCTTGGTCTTATATGAATTTTTTTCTATTTCTATAAAAATGGCCATTGAAATTTTAATTGGGATTGCATTGAATGTGTGAATTATGTTTGTTGGCATTGATTTTGTTGAGATGTTTGCATCCATGCTCATTAGAGAAATTGATCTGTAGTTTTATTTCCTTCTAGTGTCTTTGATAACAAAGTTATGTTGGCCTCATAAAATGAGTTTGGAAGTGCTTTCTCATCCTCATTTTTTTTTGGATTAATTAAAAAAAAGCTTGAGAAATATGACTTTAATTCTTGTATAGATGTTTGGTAGAATTTGCAAGTGAATTCTTGGGATTTTCTCTTAGAAGTTTGTTCAATACTAATTCAATCTCTTCCTGTTTATATATATATAATTTATATATATATTCATATAGTCATATTTATATATATATTTCTTCATGCCTCAATCTTTATAGTGGCTTGTTTTTAGGGATTTGTCCCTTTTTTCTAGGTTATCCAATGTGTTGGTATGTGTAGTAGATCATAATGGTTCTCATGATCTTTTTTAGTTATGTGGCTTCAGTTTTAAAGACACCACTTTCATTTCATGCTTACTTATTTGGAATTTATTTTTATTAGTCTAGCAAAAGGTTTGTAATTTTTATAGATGCTTTAATAAAACAACCCTTACTTTTACTTTTTTTTTTCTATTGTTTAATCTCTATTTCATTTATTTCTTTTCTAATTATACTATTTTCTTCTTCAAATTTTGAGCCTCCCCCACTTTTTTGAGTTTTTAAAACTGTGTTGTTTGAGATATTTCTCTTTTCCAAATGCAGACATTTATTTCTATAAACTTCTCTTACTATTGCTTTTACTGCATCTCATAAGTTTTGGTATGATGAGGTTTTGTTATCATTTATCTCAAGGTATTTTCTAATTTCCCTTTTTATTTTTTCTTTAACCTACTTGTTTTAGAGTATATTATTTAATTTGCACAGGTTTGTGAGGTTTCAAATTTTTTTTTTTTTTTTTGATTATCAATTCTTAATATCAATTCAAGTGTTACAAAAAGTAAGTTTAATTTTAAGAAAATAAAGATCTCAATATTTCTTGTCCCTTCCCTATAACTTATCCTGTTTTTATGTAGATTGTGTGTGTGTGTGTGTGTGTGTGTGTGTGTGTGTGTAAAAACTGCAGTACTCTTCATTACATTCTCAAGTTTTCTTTCCCTCTTTATAAAATATTATCTGATCCAGATAATTTTGAAAGACTTTGCATTTGAGGACATGCAGTACTCATTTGGGTTATAAGAATAATTGGGGATACTTTGACATCCCCAAATACATGGGACCAAATTTAATGCATCAACCAAAATTGGCCTTGAGGTTATTGTTTATCATTGAGGTTAACACAGAAGGACTGGGCCAGGCTCAGACTTCAAGATCAGCCAAAAGCCTTTATTTGGGAACAGTCATGCCTCCAGTGGACCCACCTTCCTGGTGAAAAGTGAGCCACAGAACAAAGGAGGGAACTGGGCTTATATAGGTTATACTGAAAGATGACTTAATTAAAGAATGTGTCAGTTTAGGCACTCAGAAATCTGGGGTCCATTTTAGTGGGTGAAGTGGTAGTGGGTCTGTGGTCAGTGGTCAGTATCTGGGGTTTATCTTACTGGACTGGATGGAAGGCCTGGGGTCAGTGGCTGGTATTTGCAAAGGATTTGTTTAGGGAAGGATCAATGCTTTGGCTTCTTCCCAGAGACTGCCTTTCTTGTTTTGATGGACACCTCCTCCCCAGGGCTTGTTTTATCACTGGGAAAGAATGTATTGGGAAAGGATCAATGCTCTCTCTCGAGGTGTGGCTTTCTTTCTCACTCTCCTTTTCCCAGGCCTCGCTATTTTGGGGGTTTGTCATTTTCCACATCTAATAATCTATTCATTTCAGCTTGAAGAATCCACTTATCCTTTCTTGTAAAGCAGATCTAGATATGCTGAACTCTGTTCTGGATTATCTAAAGAAGTCTTTTCTGCTTCTTCATTTTTACTGGGTATACTATTATGGGTTGACAGTCTTCATTAGCATTTTGAACAAGTCTAGTTTATATTTATGAGCCATTTTTTTTTCTCTTGCTTCTTTCAAAAATCTCTTTGGTTTTGAATTTTGACAATGTGATTATTAGATATCCTGGTGTGAATTACTCTTCTTTGTACTTCCTGGAGCTGGATGTCTATTTCATTTTCCATATTTGGGAAATTTTGAGGTATTTTTCCCCGTAACTGTTCCAATTAACAAAAGAGCTTTAAGATGTCTTTCCTCTCTTTCATTGTTTTCCTTTTTGTTCATCAATTGAGTAGTTAATTATCTATCTTTGAGTTTGTTGATTTTCATCTGCTTGATAATATCTGTTGTTGAACCTCTCCAGTGAATTGTTCTGTTGAGTTACTCTATTTTCTTCAGTTACAGATTTCTGATTGCTATTATTTTTTTAATCTCTACTAACATTTTCACTTTGTTCCTCTATTAGTAATCCTGACCTCATTGAGTATGTTTTTGATAGTTATTTGGATTTTCTTACAGATAAATCATTCATTTACATTTCATGTCAGTTGTTGGAGATTTGTCTTATTCCATTGTTTGGAGTAAATATTCCTGTTTCTTCATTGTTCTTGACCCTTTGTGCTGGTATTTGCTCATTAGAGACATTTGAAGAAATGTCCATCTTTATTAGACTTTATAGATTTTTATACTACAGAAGAGATCCTTTGCCAATCAGTCCAGCCAGAATTTCTGGTGGCCTCTAAAATCTTCTTTGTGAAAGCTTCTTCTCTGGACTGATGTTTTAAATTCTTAGAGGATTTTTTTCTATATCTTTTTTCAGTTGTTCATATTATGTAGTTCCCTCTGGTGTCCATTGGCTATACCATGAGTCTTCCAGATCATCAGTACACCCTTAGTTAGGTCATGTGAGTTATGAGTTAATTCAAGCCTTTGTATTTGTTCTCAATGGTCCTCAAGCATCTCAAGTACATGGATCCATAGAATAAAACTGAAACAGATGAGATAAATGCTAGTCCTTTGGAAACCCCCCAGAAAATTTTGAATATTGGATGACTGGTGTCCCAGTTTCCCTTTAAATTGGATAGTGATTTGTAAGTCTTTGTACATTTACTCTTCATTGACTCAGGTAGGAGTTCTTCTAGTGAGTACCTACATGTGGTTTAAACCACCATCTCTGTTACCACTGACTAATGATATCCTTCCTATCAGCACTTAGATTTAGAAAAAGTATAAATCAGTTCCTAGAGAAGCTCTAGAAAAGTCAAAATGTTGGACATACAGCCCAGATCTTTCTTTTCTTCTTCAGAAAGAAGTTGTGACCTGGGAATTCCTTCTCACTGCTGTGGAGTTGTTCTTAACAGGGATTATGGTGAGAATGGGTAACAAATTCTCTTACTAGCTTAAATGTGTCAGGTTTTTTACCTGCCTAAATTGAAGGAACCTCTCAATTTTTTTTCTAGATTACTTACAAAGGGAATTGTTCTATATACTGATGTTGAAATAGTTGTATACTTTGAGGAAAGGACAGTATAGAGTTTCCTATTCTGCCATCTTTCTGGTGTCATCTCTATAGGAATATTCTGCATTTCCCTCATAATTCCTGAGAGATCTGGCAACAAACATTCCCCTATTCTTATTGCATTGAACAAAAATGGGGTATACAGAGCTATGGCATTTATATAACATTCATTATAGATAGTTTTGGAGAAATTCAGCTATTTCAGTCTTAATTAAATTGAGATATTAATTGAGATGTATACTAGCAGATGTGACATTTGATTCTTCAGTATGTGAAAAGAAGGTATGTATGTATCTTATGGCTTATAAGCATGATATCTGAATAACTGCTTTCTGATCTTAATTTTGTTACTCCTAGTAACAGAATTCAGAATTGTTTGTTGTATAAACTACAGAAATATTGAAAACAAAAGCATGAAGAGCACACTTAGTCTACAGAGAACCATGCAGTCTTCCTACATTTTACATTTCCTTGTGCTGAGATTAATGAGGAGCATGACATATAGGTGCTTGGTCTTCAGCATGTATCAAAACAGGGCTGTAGTCTGGATTACTTTACCCCAGTGATTTTCACCAGAGCAATGATTTTTACCCTAAAGTACATGTAGTAAATTCTGGAGACATTTTTGGTTGTCACAACTTGGAGTTCTGTGAGTTAATAGCATATAGTAGTTGATAGTCAAGATACTGCTAAACATCTTATAGTACACAAAACAGCATTTACAACAAGAATTATCTAGTCCAAAATGTTTATAACATTGAAGTTGAGAAACCATGCTTTAGGCTAATGACAATAAATCTTGGACTGAAGGGGAGAATGTGACTTCCACTCAGATTTACCATCTGCAATTGCCATGTCTGCACTTAGGCAGCTGGTGAACTTTCTGCTATGTAACTTTCAAATACTGGCCGCATCCTACATCTTTATCTAAGTAAACTTCTGCTTTACACAGATTATTTTCTGTATCTGGTCATCATGTCAGTCTGATACCAGTATTACTGCTTTTCAATATAGTGAAAATTAGTGTCCACAGTGAAATTTAGACCCTGTCCCTAAGTCAATTATGGCTAAATGAGAAAAGATACAAGGTAACAAATGAAACAAAAAATATATTTAAAAATCCATCTGGTTTTGTGAGCTGGGCTCAGTGGTGCACACCTGTAATCCCAGCACTTAGGAGGCTGAGGCAGGAGGATTGTGAGTTCAAAACCAGCCTCAGCAATGGTGAGGCACTTAGCAACTCAGTGAGATCCTGTCTCTAATAAAATTCAAAAAGGGGCTGAGGATGTGGCCCAGTGGTCGAGTGCCCCTGAGTTAAATCTCTGGTACCAAAAAAGAAAAAAATATCCATATGGTTTGTGAACCATTCAGAGTCTGAGATGCAAAATCATAGAATGTGCAATGTGATCAGGAATACTTTTAGTATAAAGACTATAATTTCTGAAGATATTAAAATAGAAACAGTATTAGAATAGAAACAAAAAACAAACAAAAATTTACAATTTTCTGACTACTCTTATCTGCTCTAGAGGAAAAACATTTAACCAAAAGAGGGCATTGATACAGCTCTTTTTATAATGCATAAAATTTATGCATTCTGCAATTTATTGCATGATATTCCTAGACACTGTGATAAGGGACCACTAATGAATAACTTTTTGTTTATTTATTTATGTGTGTTTGTGTGAAGTATAGAAGCATATGAGTTTGCAGTGATGAAAGGGGAAATGTTGATAATATAAATATTTTAACATGAATTTATTTGGGAGGAATGTGGTTATTATTCAAATATCTAAAGGTATTATGAATATTATGAATAGATGGAATACTCTGGTATATTCCAGAAAGTAGAGTTGAGAATGCATGTTTTACAGTATTATGAAAATCTGTATTTTCCAAAGCCAAGAACTTTGGTAAATGTGATTCGATTCAGGATCCCTAAGCAATAAGATAATATTAAATTTTTATGTTAATATATGGTTTCTTGGTGTCTACTCTTGTATAATAATGTGGATTGACTGATAGGAAAGGTAGATATGAGCTGCAAGTTTAAGGATTTTCCTATTATTTGTGCTGCCAATCTTCGGTATGGACCAACATAAAGTATTTTCTGAGAGCTGAAGGAGAAACCTAGGCAATTATTTGCCTTTCTTATATCTATCATTGAGAATGGTCATGGGAGAAAAGGGAGGGACAAATTGCTCTTTTGAATACAAAGAAAGAACTTCTGGCAGAAGCTCAAAATGTATACCACAGCTGTCATTACCAATCTTTATAATGTTATGACTCATGATGTTATATATGTCAGCTACAGAAACATTTTCTGATTGGAGTTTTTGGCACCAGTCAGAAGGTGAGCCTCAGTAACAGTTTTGGTCTTTAAAAGCAATTAATATTTGATAAAGCTACTCTGCTCATGATTCCATTTTATAATTAAAAACCTTCTATTGGGCAGAGGTTAAAAATGCAATCACTACTGAAGAACATCAATTCCCTTCAAGATCTGTTATTTTATAATATCCTGGATGATATCAACAAAACATTCAAATAATGAGCTCAGTAATTTATTGATTAAATAAAACTGGAAGATGAAAAATTATGTAAATCAGAACCATGTTAACAGAATTGATTTTATCTATGAAAACATCACAAATTTATGGTTAACTTTGTCCCAATAAAATGATCTATTTCTGGCAAGATCTTCATGCACCATTGGTCACAATTTATTGTATATATTACCTTGGTACAATCTTTGTCTCAATATATTAGACACAAATTTTATATGATTTGTATATAGAATACAGAATACTATATCCTATACATATTATATTGCATATATAGTTTTATGTTTACAATATATGCTATGTCTGTATATTCACTGGATTATTGGAAAGCATTTCACAGACATCATAACTTATTTTAAAATAATTCTGAATGTGTTTCTTAAAGAAAAAAATTATTATTTAACTGAAAATTATCAATTTAATTTAAAACTCATAAAAATATTATCTAACATATATCAATAATTGAAAATCGCCAATGGTCCAAGTACTGCCCATTTCTGATCAAGGATCCACAAAAAAACATTCACTGAGTTACTGATTTCTTAATGTGTGCTTGGACAAAGAATTGTAAATGGTTAAGAGGTCGCATTCCTAGGAAGTCATATTTATTTTCTTTTATTACAGAAAGCTGTAATTATGTACAACAATTGATACAATTAAAAGTTATGATAGTTTCTTTTTCAATGTGTATTATTATAATTTTTATGAGCAAAATACTATTCTCCTTATGCATTATCTCAAATATTGAATAGATAATAGCTCTTGTTCCATACATAAAATTAACACTTTCCAAAAATATTTTAAAAGTATCTATAAGTACCAAAAATATTTTAAAAGTATCTAAAAGCTACTTTTTTAAACAATATTTTGTAGGTGTAGACAGACACAATACCTTTATTTTATTTATTTTTATGTGGTGCTGAGAATCAAACTCAGTGCTTCACACATGCCAGGCAAGCGCTCTACCACTGAGCCACAACCCCAGCCTCCCAAAGCTACTTTTGACCCTGTAAAAATACAGACTTACCCAGTGTTTCTGAGTAAGTAATCTGCACCTCAAATGAATCAAAAGCATCAACACCATGCTGTGAAATAATGTATGATCAATTAACCAGCATTTGGTTGATAAGATTTAAATGAGATCTGTATGGTGTTATATGCTCAGAGAGTATTGAATCAATTAGAATTGGCTTCTGTAAATGAGGAATATGACAAACAAAATGTTTTTTGGGAGAACATGAAATTCTTTTCTTTCAATAATACATCCAGATATGGAAGTCAGCCTTGCATTAAGCATAGGCTTTGCAAATATAGTCAAGTCAAGCCCTAAAATTCTTACCTTATTGAATGCACTTATGTATTAATTGGAGAGGGATTCCTAATTATCTTGTGGTGTTATTCTATCTTTTTACTAAAATAAATAATACTTGAGAAAGCTAACTTTATAAAGAAAAGAAATTTATTTGGATCATAGTTTTGGAGCCTGAAATTTGAAACAACATGGTGCAAGCTCTTTCAGGGGTTCACTTGACTCTGCCACTCTGTGGTAAGATGATTATGGCAGGAGCACACATAATAGTGAGAGAAAAGGAAAAAGTCAAGAAGACTAGGAAGGGCCAGGCCGGCTTAGGTTTTTATAACTCATGAGAACTATCCTGTTTTTCAGAATAAATAATTTAATCTATTTTGAGGAAAATACCCTCAATGGTCAAAGTAAAAATTCCTTCAATGGGGCTGTTAGGCCCTACCACTTCAAGGTCCGACCTCCACCCACACTGCTGTAATAAATATAATTGTACACTATCCTTGAGAGACTTTTGGTTTTGACCATACATATGAAGAAACATAATTTACAAAATTTTCCACCTTGATCCATGCACCACATGGTATTCTCTCTCCATTTCTTTATTTGGAGACTCATTTAGAGCCATTGTTCAGTAAAGCAAGACATTCAGAATCTCTTTCTCAGTTCAGATTGTAGACATCATCACTGACACTAACATTGTTCAATTACATATTATATAGATGTAATGCAAACAGTGTTGTGTTATGTATTACCTTATTTTAATGTTAAAGTTAAATATTTATACCAGACATCTTAGACATGATGCAGTTATATCATATTTAACCAGTAACTCTTATCAGATGATTTATATCAAATTCATATTGAAACTATCAGTTTAATATTGTTCTGTCACCCAGTATTTACAAAAATATTTACTCAATAAAAGTTTTAAAAATATCTTTAGTAAAAAATAAAATAAAAATAAAAATCAGCCGGGCCCGGTGACATACACCTATAATCCCAGCACTTGGGAGGCTGAGGCAGGAGGATTGCGAGTCCAAAGCCAGCCTCAGCAATGGTGAGGCACTTAGCAACTCAGTGAAACCCTGTCTCTAATAAAATACAAAAATGGGCTGGGGATGTGGCCCAGTGGTCGAGTGCCCCCGAGTTCAATCCCTGGTACCAAAAACAAAAAACAAAAACAAAAAACAAAATAAAACTTCTTTGCTCTACAACCAGGTTGGATTTTTCTATAATTCATCTTTCCAAGAAAAATTACTCATTAATAATCACTTAATGTAGAACAAGGAGAAGTATTGTGTCAGACAAAGTGGGTCTTTACATGATTTTATGTAATTTCTCTAAATTTTGATTTCAAGGTCACCTCTATAAGGTTTCATAGTGCTCAATTATAGTGATTCAAAGATGAAATTGTAATTTGGCACAACCATTATGAGAATGGCAGTGCTAGGGAGGATAAAGGTTTAGGACTATAGCTTAAATCATTATCACTGGGACCAGTATTTAATTAGTTTTAGATATCTTCTCTACTTAAGACTGATATATTAACTTGCTGGAGCTTTATTTTTCATTACCAAAGTCCTAGGTTGATTAACTTGTTCTATGATCTGTGTAATCAATTGTTTATCATGAATTGAACCAACAGCTGCCGAACACAGTTGGAAATAATCCCAGAGCAAAGGAAGACATGATTTCAGGGAGAGGAAATAAAAATATAAGGAATCAAGCCAACTAAAATATAACGTATGCAAAGATGAGTCTAAAGGTGTCTCTGGTGTGCTATTTCTTATGTATTAACAAGAAAGTCTTAGCCCTCAGGTCCTGAAGTAGAAACACTGACACAATGTAGGAAGGAAATTATCTATGGGCATAATTCAAAGGTTAGAGATCCTCTTTTTGTAATAAGAAGTTCAAGTTAATTACCAAAAAATATGTTCTTCAGATTTTTGTTATTTTTCTTCTAATTACATACATTTATGAATTTGTTATTTTGTGCACTAAATAAAATTTTTAGCTTTATTTTTTAAATCATATATTAAGAAATGTGTTTGTAATAGATCTACAATTTATTAACCCTCTATAACTTGCCATTAATTTATAATAACTAAAATTGTGTTGTAAATCATTAGTGTGAGCAGAACAACATTGCATTATATAGCACAAAATATTTGTTTTATATTTATTTATTTTTTATTAATTAATGTATTTCATTGTATTTGACATCAAATTAGTCATAAAAATTAAAAATATTTTGACACCGAATTTTGAACCAGAAGTTTTCAAAGGAAAGATGGAATACAATTAAAGAAATGGACTAAATTGAATGTTTTCATGATAATTTAAATTATTTTCTACTTTTCTTTCTGCTCAATGTTTCATTTATTTGAACAACTTGTATTGTTTCCTTTCACTGTGATTTCTACAGAAAATTTTGCAAACTGGTTTCCTCCTCACCATCTGCTTATGTAGAACTTTAATTTGTGACAATATCCTATATGTAAATCAGACAGAATTCATTTGAGAACATTTTCTTTTAACCAATACTACTCTTATTATTTGAGTTTATTTCAGTTTTCTTTCTTGATACAATATTAATGACTTGGAGAAAGTATAAAATTACTTTATATGAAATGATTGATCTTATTAGCTTTAGCAGCTTCGTGTAAGAGAATTAATAATATGTGTTCCTGATCAGCTCATTGACTATCTCCATGATAACAAATCCTTTTCACATCAGAAATAAGAGGATGAGATCAGGGGTAGCTATATTGTGATAAGTGAAGCTTTATAACAAAAGTGAGAAGCAACCTGTTTTCAGACTTTCTTAGATTTGCTTTACTATATTTCTACCTCTATAATTTATATTTTTTTATGTGAGGAAAGGGGAAAAATTATATTAGAACTCTTTTAAAAGTATAACAGAAAAAATTTAATTTTTTAATTTCAATGTTAGTTTTCACCAGTTTGTAATCACTCAAATCATTGTTAATTTTAAGCATATATGAAATCACCATTGTATTCAAAAGTGAAATTTATTATGTATATTTAATTGCAGTTACATGTTATGCCTCAGATATAATTCCATTTTGTTTTGAATAAACAACTGTGATTCAAACATAAAAAAACACTAATGTAATGTAATCAACCTTTCATATATCTTTAAGTTTTCATTGAGATTCATTTTTAAGAAAATATTCTGATATGTATGGAAGATGCAAAGATAATTGACAAATTAAGTCCTTCAAAGGGTTTACAGCTTATTAAGAGACAGACAAATTAATGTAAATGCACAGTATGGTATAATAAATGCTGATAAAGGAAATATAATAAAGACAATCATATGTACTCAAAGGAACACAAAAGCAAACTTGAATATAAGTGGAGAATGGAAAGGAGAGATCAGGGAATGAATGCACACACACCTCGCCATCACCACCACAGATTTCTTCCAGTGTCCCATACCATACAAGTACCTAACTATATCCCAGTTTTAGTCAATATTATGACCAATGATGTATTTTTTATATAATTTATGACTCTGTAAATACTAATTCAGACAGAGATGCATAGTGTATGGGTCAACTTTCTTTTTGTTATTTTACAGAGTTTTGCTGTCCCTGAAGTTATTTCATGAATTGCTTTTTCCTTTCTTGTTTTGCTACCTACTTAGTGCTATTTCTTGCTCAGTTCTTGGCTAGGTTATTGCATGAGTTGTCCCCCTGCCTCTTTGGAGCTTTTCATCATTTTCTCCAGTCAGCACAAGTGCTGTCTAGTCATTTCCATCCTTACTTTATCCTTACACTTACTTCCTCATCATCCTCAGAAATCCCTTATCTCCATCATGGCTAGATGCAAAATTATGGATTCCAAATTTCATTTTTTTTTCAAACTATTTTGATTGATTCTTTTCTTTTGATAGTTATATCCTCTAGTTATGTAGCATCTTATGAAAAGATTAGTTTTAAAGTTTAGTATCTGCAAATAGAATTATTCTATCTAATGTCTTGATTGATATTGAACTGGGAATAGAGATACTTTTCCTTCAAACTTTAAAGTCATTGCTCCATAGTTTTTGGTCTCCTATTATTCATGTTCTGAATTCTGGCACTCTTTCTTGATATTTGTCACATCATTATCCTCTGAGGACCTTTCAAGTTCTATGCATTAATTTGAGTCTCTAAACATTCATGAAAATGTATCCTTATTAAGAAGATTTTTCATTTGTTTTCATGGCCTCTGGGTAATTGTTTGGTGGTGAAATTCTTACATTATTTCTTTTATTTCTTTTTTATATGTTCTTAATACATACAGCCCATCATCCTGTATACAAGACATATGTAAAAACCTATAAGATACTCTAGGATGCCCTTAAAGTTGCTCCATTTAAGTTTTTATAGGCATCCTATGTATAAGAAATGGGACATCATTTCCAGGTTCTTTATTGATATTGGATCATCTAGATTATAAGCAATATTTTATAATATGTATTTTTTTCTGCCTTTAGAATAATTTCCTACACAATATCTACTAATTCTTTTATTTTTTGAACCCAGACATTTACTTCTGTGAAATGTTTCTTATTCTCTGAATATTTATTCTTTATAACATCCCAGTATATTTCTCAACTAAGATATCTTTTTATCTCTGCATACTTTTCTGAGCTCTTTTTCTCCCTGACCTCCTTGATCATCTCTAACTACATTCAGTTCAGTTTTGTTTCTATTGGTGTTAGTGCCTTGTATTAGAGACTTTTCTTAAGTAATCAATGTCTTGAGACCTGCAGATAAACAAAGCATAGCTTGGTCTTATGAATGTGTGACTCCCCTGTGGAGGATATGACCTGGCAAGTCTTTGAAGAAAACCTTAAATAATCAGTCCTGCTTTACTCCCTTTATTGAAGGAATATGTATCTCTGGAGAAAATGTCAAGGCATTGGTCTAATCTTCTTGTTAACATGAACAATGGGTAAACTAATAATCTTTGTTAGGAATAAGAAATTAACTGGGAAATGTTCTTCGCAGTATGGCCCTTGTAAAAGTTCATGTACAGTAAATAATAAATGTATTAAGCATTGTATGTCTGAAGCATTGTATGTAAGTATGAATCAATGCTGCTTGGAAAGTGTCATGCAAGCCACGTAGGTTGTACCCAGTTGGAGACCCATGATCATTTTAATACTCTCTCTGTGGCATGAGCACATAGTACCTCAAAAGTTCTCCATAGTACCTCCAATACACAGCTTTTCTAATTTGAAAGACAGCTCAAGGAGAGAGTTTAGGATAATCACTGCTACCAGAATGTATATGTTGAACAGAAAATACCCAGAAGGGATGAAGATTCCCCCAAATTAAGTTTATAAACTGTGTCCGTGTTTCTGGAACAGAGACTTAGTGGAACAAACTTCAAGCATTTTACCTCAGGATAAGGTAGTTCAACAGATACTTCAGGTGCCATACAAAAACAAAATTTGCAGTGTAAGTTACAAAAATTGAATAAATGAAATAAACTTCAGAAGAAGATTACAAAAATCAAGATCTCCAAAATATGACATCATAATCTCCAGCATGCATACTAAATTACCTCAAAACATAAATGAAAAAAAAAATTCTCATTCTCACAAAAAACAATAATTATAGAGACTGAAACCAAGATGACCCAGATGTTGGAATTAGCATAGAATAATATCAAAAGAATTATGCTGAATGATGGAAAGGAAAATACATTTGGAATGAGCAAAAAGGAAATCACAGCAGAGATTAAAAAAAAAAAAAAAACTATAAAAAATGACTACATGGAGAACTTAAGAAGGTGATTTTCCAATTTATATGGAAATGCAAAGTCATACAGTATTCAAGCCAATCCTGAAAAACAACAGTTTAGTTGAATGACTTGTAACTGATTTTACTTCTATAAATCTGCAGGAATCCAAATAGTGTGATATTGGTATAAAGATTGACAAACAGAGCAAGAGAACAGAAGTTCACAAATGGACTCACTCATACAGTTGTCCTTTTTCTTTTTACAAAGATAGTAAAGTAATCCAATGGGTGAATAAGCAGAAAAGTGTTAATATACAGATGCAGATTGCTCAAATCCTGCACATTGTCTGTAGGAATGTCTTTAGGCCGGGCCCTTGGCAAACACCTAAGAAATAAGCTGAGTCCTTAGAATATTCTGCCTGAGAAGAGTTATTTGTATGCTCGATACCTTAGGTCATGTGGTATACATTTGAACAAATAATTTCTGCTAAAAATGTGATTCATGGTGAACACCTGCTATTGTATGCCTAAGACCTAGGGAGATTTAGGACCTCATAGTACAAATTAAATCAAATGGTTTATGCTAAAAGTGAGACACACAGTGCATGCTTACTTTTGCTCTAGAGGACTGGAGCCTGAATAGGTGAGATCAATCATACAGGCATTGAATATCTATGTGACTGACCACTAATAAAATCTCTGGAGAACAAAGCTTGGGCGATCTTCCTGACTGGTAACACTTTGTATAGATTGCCACATATCATTGCTTGGACAATCCAGAGCATTTATGGAACTATACTGTAAAAGAGAAGCTTAAAATTGGTGCCTGGCTTTTTTATTGTTGTTGTTGTTTTTCAGCATGTGAGGCAATTGATAGACAAGAGTTGGTGAAGCACATTTGGAGGCAGTTATTTCTGGTCAGGAAACCAGTGCTTGGCATTCTCACTGCCTCTACCTGCCATCATCAAGTTGTGAGTTGAAGTACAAGCCAAACTGCATTCTCATTTGGCCATAAGCTCCTAGGCTAATGTGTTGAGGAACTTGCCTTCAATAGTATTGATGCTGAAGCAAACTATGTGGCCATCAGGGTGAATATGGAGATCTTCCAAGTTCAAGTGATAGACAATGGATTTGGGATGGGGAGTGATGATGTGGACAAGGTAGGGAATCATTATTTCACTAGTAAATGAAACTCTGTAGAGGACTTGGGAGAACCCAAGATTTTATGCCAAGCCTTGGCAAGCATAGCTGACACGGCCAATGCTGTGGAAATTTCATCCAAGAAAAACAGGACAATGAAAACTTTTGTGAAACTGTTTCAGAATGGAAAAGCCTTAAAAGCTTGTAATGCTGATTTGACAAGACCAAGTGCAGGCACAATCATAACAGTACATAACCTATTTTACCAGTAACCCGTGAGGAGGAAATGCATGGATCCTAGACTGGAGTTTGAGAAGGTTAGACAGAGGGTGGACACTCTCTCACTCATGCACCATTCCATTTCTTTCTCTTTGAGAAATGATGTCTCTGGTTCTATGGTTCTTCAACTTCGAAAAACCAAAGACATATGTTCCTGGTTTTGTCAAATTCATGGATTGGGCAAGTCTCCAAAGTTAAGAGAAATACATTTTAAATATAAGGAGTTTGAGTTTAGTAGCTATATTAGCTCTGAAGCAGACTACAATAAGAATATGGAGTTTTTGTTTGCAAACAGAAGACTAGTATTGACTTTTATCAAGAAAAGAAAGTACTATATGCAAGCCAAAAACTGCCAATAGACAAATGACTTGAAGTCCTCAGCATCGGTGTACCCCAGAACTCTGTGGGATATATATCACCAACATGCAGTGCCAGTTCTGTGAATATAACATGTGCATGGAGCCAACAAAAACTCTTGATTGAGTTTAAGAACGGGGATACTCTCTTGGTTTGTATTCAGGAAGGATTGAAAATGTTTTTAAAGCAAGAAAAATTGTTTGGAATTATCAGGTGAGGACATTAAGGAATTCAGTAAAGATAATGACTTTAATGTATTTGGGGCTACTCTTCAGAAACGTGTCCTTAGATGAGAAGCATGACTAGGGTGGTAATAATATTTTGGATTCCTATGAAATGTTTTATTTGCAGCCAAAAGCTGTGGGAGGAAAAAAAGCTACTATAGAAAACATAAACACACAGTATTCTAGGGATTCAGAAGCTATCAGAAGAAAGATAAATGACTCCTTTTTGTACACTTATGAATCAGATGACCCCAGCTACACTAAAATGACAGTTGTCATTACATAAAGACAGTTGTGGCTTAGAATCAAGGATGTTAGAATAAGAGACAATTGAAGTATCAGAATCAGGAGAAAATGAGAAACATAAAAAAATATTGCTTGGAACATAACTGTATAGAAAGTCCATGTGGAACCAGTTCAGAAATATTTTCAAGTCCTTTTCAGACACAATGTCACTTTGAGGAAAGTGGGGTAGATTTAGAAATACAGAAAGAAAGTACTACTGTTAGTGGCATTGCTGCCAACATCTTGAAAGTAAAATAATTCAGAATCAACTAGAGAGATTTGAAGATACTACTGAAATGGGACTCCAATCTCTGCCTTTTGAGACAGGATTATTGAGCATACATAGTGCTGAGAGAGAAAAAAAAGCCCAGTAATTGTGGAAGAAAAAATGTTTTTGGTTATGGACAAGTAAAATTGTTTTCTACTGGTTTTATAACTCATGTGCTACAAAAAAGAGCAAACTAAATCAACTGAAGCAGAACATTCATTCAAAAATTATGTTTGCCCTGGTCCTACAAGTGTCCAAGAAACATTTGGAAGTAGAAAATGTCAGAGTTGAGACTCCAGACATCAAAGGTTTAACCAGCACTCTAAGTAAAGAATCTGCCCAACTGCTGAGCAAAAAAATTTGCAGACAAAATACAAATTATGGGCTAGAAAACAAACTTATTGAAAATGTAAATTGTTACTGTTTTTCAGTAAGGTGATAAAGAATCACACACAGGTTGCTTACTTCCTGACACATCTCTTCCTTCCCTTGGTGTAGACATGTTTCAAATGCTATTAAGAAAACATAAATTGATTGGTTCCTCCAAACCTGTAGGCCAAGAAGCTAAGCTTGACTTTGCAGCTAGGATCTTTAGAGAAGTTTAAAAGGCACTATGGAAAAGCTAAAAATCCTCTAGATACAGAAAATGATATTGAAGTCCTTACCAGTCTTAGTCCTCAAGTCGAACCTGACACTTCACTGAAAGACAAGAACCACTAAGAAAATTCTGGCTGTAAAATCACTACTACAAAGTGTACTGATTCAAATGGTAGTTGTCAAGTCGAAAGTCACACCATGTGCTCAGAGAATTTTCCACTTCCCAAAGAAGATTGTTTGGAACAAAAGGTACCTCATCTGAAAGGAAGTCCTATAACCCTAACAAAGTTATGTCACTTTAACAGAAAATCTTCAGATGCTGAGAAGTCACCTGAATCACTGGCCTCTAAATTATCCAAACTGAAGAGTTCTGAAAAAGATGCTCAAACAATATAGATTAGGAGTAATTTTAAAGACCATCCAAATTCAGATTCCAGTAGGGAAGATAGTAATTTGTACAGTACATTAAACCTAGATTTTAAAAAAAAAATAATCATGCCTGGTTTCTTTTGGAATTTTTCCTATCTTTCTTTATCATTTGATGATTTTTAACCTGCATCTTTTCATTGCAATGAAAAGAAATTACATTTCAATGTAATGTACAGTAACCATGAGTAAAATAGCTTTTTCTGAGACTAGAGAATTATTAAGACTATGAAGGATCCTCATCCCATGGAAAGAATTTATTTAATGAATGGTACTGGAATAACTAGATGTTTACATGAAAAAAAATAACAAAACAAAACAAACAAACATAATTTCCACTTATGCCTCACAATACACTGAAAGTTTACTTCAACATGAATTATAGATGTAAACACAACTGCTCATACATATTTCTAGAATAAAATAAAAAGGAATATCTATTTTACATGGAGGCAAAGGTTTCTTATAGGCAGATAAGACCTAGGACAAGTAATGATATGTGAAATAATGATAAATTAGATTTGGCCAAAATAAAGTCTTCTGTACATCAAAATATTTGCAAAACTCTTACAATTCAACAATACCAACAACCCTTCAAAAATTTACAAAATTTTTGAAAACACATTTTATGTATTAAAATGTATATGAACAATAAGCATGTAGAAATTGTTCAACTTCACTAGTTATTAGTGAAAAATGAAATAAAATATAATGATATCACTATATACCTTATAGGAATGGCTAACATTAAAAACAATGACAGTATCAAATTTTAGAAAGGTTAGGTAGGTCAACTACCATTATCAAACATTGTTGGCAAAAAAGTAAAGTCTTAACAACTATAATGGAAAAATTTCTTGAATTCTACAACTATATAACCCAATAATTCTAATCCTAGACATGTACTCAAGAGTATTGCTCTATAACTCAGAGAGGACTTGGTTTGCATAGGTATATTCATTTATCAGAACTTGTCAAATGTTCCACTCACATAGGCATTTTATTGCATTCAAATTTTACCTTAAATGGTTATAGACAAAGAGAAAAATCCATCCAGTTAATGATATTATTGCTCAAATTTTCATGATAACCTGTGTAGATACCTGCAACTTTTTTTTTGAAAATTTCAAAAATAAAAGCAAAATCATAAATGAAAATATGTATAGATAAATGGAGATAAATGGGAGATCTGTGCATAAAGCAAGACCAAGAAAACATGAACATTTGAATCTAGTTGATAAAAATAGTAGTAGTATTAAATTATTTCAGTGAAAATTTCCATGAAAGAATTTTTAAAAATTCAAAACCTGGAATAACAAGCATAGCATTTTTATTGAGTTTGGAACTGAGGCATTAATCTCAATAAAGTTTTCTCAAGAAAGTTATTTTTTAAATAATTTTATTTTTGAAAATTCTCATTGGCCTATTCATTATCTTAAAAACATCTTGAGAATAACTAAGATACTCTTACAATATATGTGGATATCTATAAGTGGATGTCTTCTATTGTTTCCATTACTTTGGTATTACTGATCACTGAATAATTAAGATGTGCAGGTATTAAAGCAACAGTCTGTTTTCCCAATGTGGGGTACATTTTAGTAATATAAAATGCCAAATGGCTCCATTACTTAAAAAAAAGATAAAATACTAGTCATCTATAGAACTGTAAACTCAATAAAGAAAATGAACTGAAAAGAATTATATAAAAAGTTCTATCAAGCTTATCATCATCTCTAATGGTGTCATTGTCCAGAAACATTTAAACCTGGTTGTATTTCATAACTATCCCCTTTTACTGTGTCTATTCTCTCCACTTAAACATTTTACTATCTTCTTTAAACATATTAGTTTTTATGACTTTTAAAACTAACTCTATTTTATCCAAGAATCAAGATAAGTGGCTAAATGAGTTGGACTTAACACTGCAAGTGTTTTTATATACTTTCTCCTAGAGATCAGAGTAATACTCACATTATAGTTTACTGAAATACAGTGCCTTGTTCTTAATATCACATATTAACTAACTAAAAAAATTAAAACTATAAAATAGCAACATATTTTGTGTCAAACTAAAAGTTCTTTCTGTGCTTCTGCTATCTTTTTTAAACAACTGTCTGGATAAAGTGTGAATTTTTATGTTGTTTTCTTGCCTCATATTATGTATAATAATGTAATTTTGGCAGAGAACACCAAAAAACTTCTTCCTATATGTGATTCCTTTCTTTTTTTCTCTACTTGATAGTATTAATCCAACATCATTGTTGTCACCTCAACTTTTTACATGACCAATGTAAAGTTTTCAAAACAATTATTTGTACTCCTCTGTCTTACAGATTATTTTACACCTACTTCTTTCAGATAATACTAAGTGGACTTGGTGATTGCACTTGAATCACTCTAACTTCACACAGTATGTTATGATAATGTGTTGCCTGTGAATGACCCCACCCTCGTATCCTGGGATGAATCCTACTTTGCACAGTTCATTCAAAGCCCTCTCAATACTCTGTTTACAGTAATTGCTGTGAGGATAAGTAATTACCTGATTGATGCTTGAAGAGTCATTCTATTTCATAGTACAAGGTGATGGAAGTCAGATAGAATTTGGTGTTTTCCTGAACTTAGGGGATGAAGGTGGGAAAACCAGGAGGCTGTAATGTTTAGAATGCACAGATCTGTGTAGAAAAGAGAAAGCAAATTGTAGCTCACAACATGTTTAGTTCAAGGGATGATGAAAGAAAACTCTGTTCAGTGTGTAGGCATGAGATTATCAATTGCCCTAGAAATGTTGCTGTCACATAGGAAACTACTCAAGATCAAGCTGAGACTTAACTGAGGGTAAAGGTAAGCAAAATACAAGAAAAGATATCAACTAATACTTTTAAATCAGGCTTTCTTAGATTACTTTCAATGACTAATGTGATATATTGCTGTATGGTTAAAATTAATTTGAGTTAGGTTTTTAATGGCATAGACTGAATTCATCCTCAAGAAGTTTATACTGAGAACATGGTGTTGTGTAATTTTCTTCCTATCCAGTCCTGGATAATTTTCTTCCTATCCACTCCTGGAGATCAGAGACCATGTCTTCATTTCTGCATCTCTAACATGTAATTGGATAGCCTTAATCACATCATAAATCAGCAAATATTTCTATTAAGAATGAATGCATTATGTGGTATTAACAGCCATGTGAATTTTAAAAAATAAAAGGGAAGTTTTTATTTTCTACATTTGGCCCTTAAGTAGGAGGTTCTTGAATTATGCTGCACTGTCCCCACCATCTTCTGGTCATGACAGCATGAGAGCTAAATGGAAAGGAAATCTGTCATTTCTTAGGTGATCTCAGACAAGACTCAAAACTTCTGGATTTTCTCTTCTTAAAAAAAAAATAAACTCTATTTAGGATTTACGATTATAATCTATGTCATATATATGTGTGTAATTACATATCTTTCCCTAGGAGCAGTTCAGTATTCATTAATTCAGTATTTGTGAGTGATTTTATAGAAATTAATTTCATATTATAGTGAGAATGAATAATATTCAAAAAATCAAAACTATATGTGTTAAGTGCATTTGGTTGAGTAGGTTAAAATAGGATAGATTGGAATAGTCCCTTTGGATTGAAAGACAATAACAGAGTAAAAATTACTTTTTTATTCTGTTGCAAATTTGGTAGACTTTCTTCAAATTATGACAATCTCTGGAACATCTTATCTTCATGGTAGCTGAAATAATGGAAGAGTGAACACAGTGAGCACACCAGATGCTAACTGCATTTGAAATTAAATGATTCACTTTGATTCACACTTTATTCATCTTATATAAACAAGTTGTCCAAACTTAACAGAAGAAGGGACTGGAGAACATAGATGAGCATTGGGATATTTGTTTAGTATGAAAATTTGCAGTCATGATATATATAATATTTGAAGGTATAGATTACATTTCACTCTCAAAAAAAAAAAAAAAACTATGTATATTCTTGCATAAAAACTCCAAAGATTTATTCCAAATTCTAAAAGAATATTTTAAATTCTAAAAGAATAGCAATGCTATTCTTTTAATCCTGTTCCTAAATATTTCTAAAATAAAATTGAAAAATTGTATTAATTCTCCTAGTCAATGGTGATGATAGTTTTCTATTAATGACTTCACTACCATTTATTGTTTATCAATATGATTATAATGAATTTTAAAATATAAGCTCTTAGAATATACAGTATATCTGAAAATCAAGGAAAAGTGGGGGAAATCTATTTTAAAAATTGTATTACCTACATCTTAGATTTTATACACACACACACACACACACACACACACACACACACTTTTCTTCAACTTCCAGAAACATTTTTGTGTAAAACACTTCTAGTTGAAAAGCAATATATCCAGTTGTTTGTACTCTGTAGAGTATTTAGTAAGCCTATAAATCCAGAGACTATCACGACTTATTGTCTTTTTTCAATTAACATTTGGCTATATTTTTAAAAATTTATAAGTATGTCACTGAAGAAGGTGTTTAGAGGTTAAAGTAAAGCATTTTGAACAGAAGTATGACCTGAAGGAGAAATAGATAGAGACAAAAAAAAAATAATGAAGATTAAAGATCTAAAGCATGTATAGTTTTTAGAACATGGAAATAAAGTTGTTACCTTCCAAAAGAAAATATTTCAGGCCCAGATTATTTCACTTGTGAATTCCTCCTAACTAACATGCATGAAAGATGTGACACAAATACTTCACAATTTCTTAAAAATATATAAACAAAAGGAAAGATTCCTAACATTTTATGAGTCCTGCATTATCCTAATACCAAAATCAAATATATAACAAAAAAGGTAAACTACAGAATGTTTCTCATGCACATAAATGTTAAAATCTGTAATAAAATATTAGGAAATTGCATCTAAAATGTATAAAAAGAATTATACATCATGACCAAGTGGGATATTCTTCAGAAATGAGAAGATGTTTTATTATTTGAAAATCAAGCAGTGTAATGTAACATATCAATGAGCTAAACAGGAAATATCACAAAAGTATATCAAGTAATTCAGGAAAAAGATTGATAAATATCCCACACCCATTCATGACAAAAGCTCTTAAAAAGTAGCAAGAGGGAGAAACTCAGTCAACTTAATGAGGAAAAGCTACAAAACAAAAAGCAAAAATAGTCAACATCATACTTAATGGTGTGAAACTAGTTACTTTGTCAATAATATTAGAAACAAGGCAAATATGTCCACTCTCAGTACACACTTTAGCATAAAACCAGAGGTATAGTTTGTACAGTATAACAGAAAAGGTAATAAAGCTTATACATACCAAAAGTACAAAAGGAAATGATCTTTGTTTGGCATTGTCGGGACCTTCTGGATGCTGTCTGCCAAGGGGATGGAAAAGCCCTGGCTTTCTGGCTGTTTGCCACATTACCACGCCCTGTTACAGGACCTAGGCTAAGCAGGGGGCATGGCTGTGAGAACTGAAACCACCCCAAGGATAGGCCAATGGCTCCGCCAATGGCATCCACCCATGCTTCTTATGTGTCCCTATGATCTTTCTGCTGATTGGCTGATGTCCACTATAAAGCATTGTGCACCCCGGATGTCCACTATAAAGCATTGTGCACCCCTTCAATAAACGAGTTCCGGCATTCTACTGACTGGGCTCCCCGATGTGGCTCTGAGTCTTTTGAAGGCAGGGGAGGAGGTGTTGGCGGCCTTTTACTTTCCCAATCCAGTCTCATCGTTGAGGTAGGCCCCTCTGGCCTCTTTTGGTAGACAGAAGAGGTTCATCCCGGGTACGGGGGGCTATAGACCTCAACCCCTTATAACTTCGCGACATGGCATCATTTTTTTTAATTTGTTCTAATTAATCATACATGACAGTAGAATGCACTTTGACACTTTATATATAAATGCAATACAATTTCTCATTCTTCTGGTTGTACACGATGTAGAATCACACCAGTTGTGTAATCATATATATACATAGGGTAATAATGTTAGATTCATTTTACTACCTTTTCTACCCTCAAATCCCTCCCCTCCCTTTACTTCCCTCTACCCTATCTAAAGTACTTCTATTCTTCCCTAACACCCACACCCACCCCCCCATTGTGAATTAGCATCCGCATATAAGAGAAAAGTTTTGGCCTTTGGTTTTTTGGGGATTGGCTTATTTCATTTAGCAGGATGTTCTTGAGCTCCATCCATTTACCAGCAAATGCCATCATTTCATTCTTCTTTAAGGCTGAGTAATGTTCAGCATGATTTTTGATATAAAAATCCAAAATAAATGCCAAAACCTCTGCCTGAAAGCTAACAAGTTAATATAACATTGTGGGGGAAAAAATGTTAAAGTTGTCAGAATCCAATGGATAGATTTATGTCAAACTTAATGACAAAAAAAAGTAAGTGAAATTTGGAGGTGATAAAGAAATGTTTTAAAACACCATTGCCTAATGGTAACTGTCACAAAAGACTCTTACAGAACCACAAGCTTGCATAGATGCCACCACAGTCTTATGCAAAAAGTACTTTGGCAAGGACATTTGCCTCATAACTGTTCAACTACAGACTAACACAGCTCTTAGTATTAATCACTGTGGCTGAGGATTTTTGTTTCAGAATCTCTTATGAGATTCTCCTTATTTCTGTATTTAAAATGTTTTCCTAAGTTCAACCTCCTTGAGTATGTCCCCAGTTTATTATGGCATGCATATTCCCATTGCAGTGCTCTGTGATTCCTAATTAAATATCATCAAAATTTTTTTTAGGTTGATAGCAACTGAAAATTAAAATAAGATACTACCAAATACCTCTTAAGATAGATAAAACCCCTGAAACTGATGATACGACTTGCTGGAAAAAAACACACAGAACAACTAGAAATTTCATCTACTGTGCTGGCAATGGTACTGATAATTAGCAGGTACTTTAGCATTTTCTTAATAAGCTAAGCATAGTGTTATCACTTAATGTGGTCATTGTGCATCTATGTATTTTATCAAACTAACTTGAAAATTTCCATCCACCTAAAAACTGTGTTTCACACAGATATATATGACAGCTTTGCTCACAATGGTGAAACTAAAAGAATGAAGATATCTTTTAATACGTGAATGAATAATCTAATCCTGTATACCCACAAAATGGTACTTTATCCAATGATCACAAAGAAATGAGCTATCAAGCAATGAAAAAATATGGAGAATATAAAGTACATATTATAACTGAAAGAAGTCAGTCTGAAAAGAACTGTTGAATAGCTAAATGTGTTAGTTTGTGTTTGCATGATCACAATACCTAACAGAACAACTTATAGGAAAAAAAGTTTTCTTTGGGCATATGGTTATGAAGGTCTCAGTCTGTAGAGGGCCAACTCCATTGCTTCAGGTCCAGATGAGGTGAAACATGATGACAGAAAGATAGGCAGAAGAAAACAGCTCAACACGTGTGGGATCAGAAAACAGAGAGAAACAGAGGAAGGGGAAGCTGCTGCAAGAACAACCTTCCAGGGCATGCCCCCAGGCACCCATGTCTTCCAGACATACCCCACCTGCCTACAATTACCATCCAGTCACTCCATTGAAACTAGATGGACTGATCAGGTTATCACTCTCACAATCCAATCATTTTACCTCTGAATATTCCTGCATTAACAGGAACATTCAAAGGACACCTCACACACAAACGATACCACTGAGTACTGAGAACTTGTGGTTCTTGTTTGTTTGTTAGGGAAATGCACCTATTCTGTATGATGCTGTTCTAGTGGATAATGGTGGCTACTGTACACTATATATTTGTTAACATCCCTAGAAATTTACAGCACAAAGAATGAACCTTGATGTATGCAAAAGAACAAAAAATCATTTAGGAGTTTGAGGATTCTAAGACAATACAGTATGTAACAAAATAAGTCTAAATCTATTTAAAAATATATGAAATGACTTGCAAATGGGGTAAGGAAAAAGTGTCAACTTATTAATTTTGAAAATGAATACAATATATAAGAGTGAAAGCAAAAATAAATACATAAAATTTAAAATAAATCAAGCAAACAAATCTTTATGAAAACACTAGTACTCAAGTTACTGAAGTTTTTTTTTTTTTTCTCATATGGATGCAAATCAAAATTTCTAATACCATGATAAATGTGTACTGCAATTGAACGCTTAAATAAGTAGAAGCTCGAATGATCCCTTTAATTATGAATTAATGTTAGAGATGAGTGTTGAGTGTTAGCTCATGTTCTTCTTAACTATGTTTCTGTTATACATTCATTTTTGGTGGTGTATATATATATATATATATATATATATATATATATATACACATACACACATAGGTTAATGTACATATACTTATTTTCTTGCTCTAATGGCTAAGAAAGCCTAGAAACAATGACAGCTGGAAGCACCCAGCATATTTAACCTTTAATTCTTGGTTTCTGATACTATTTTCCAATGAAAGGAAACAGAAGTCCTTGGAGAAATGGTTATTTCTAGGGTTGTGAAAGACAATATACTTGATGATGCTAGAACAGAAAAATAAGAGATGCTCAAAAATAAATAAATATCCCACAGTGAAACCAGTATGTGAAAGACACACAGAACCCAATTCAAAGAATTTCTAATGGCTAAAGTTGGCATGATCCAGGAATACGATAAAGTGCTAGTTGATTAAAATCCAAAGTGTAAAATAGCTGTTCCTGAGTCCATACCTATATAAATAAATAAATGGATAAATAAACAAGCAAATGAGGAGAGATGAATCCTCAGTATATAAAAATTCCAAATAATTTACATAGTTATTGCCATTGGAATCATTCACTTCTACAGTGTGAGATGTACCTTGTTACCTCTTTCCAAAGAATATAGTATGTGAAGCAGATAAAAGAGTGCAGTGGAGAAACCTAAAAAATATACCTCAGCCAGGTGATCAAGGTCAATATCACAGTGAAGATTGACCATATGTACCCTTGGTTCAATATGATGAAATGACACTTTACCTCAATAGACCTCCTTTCAAAAACCCATAACAAGATGCGTCACAAAGAAAAAAATCAGAAAAACCCAAACTGAAGGACTTTACAAAAACTCCTCCCCAGTACTCCTGAAAACTATCAAGGACACCAAAAGAAAGAACACTCTGAGGAACTATTGCAATCAAAAGGAACCATAGCTTAGAGACAGGATAACTAAGGGCAAGACAGTATCTCGGTGAGATGTTTGAAAATAAAAACAATAAGTAAAAACCAAAGAATTATGAATAAAGTATGGTCTTTAAAAAATAGTGTATCCATATTTGTTCATCAATTGTACAAAAATATACAATAGTGAATAAGATATTAGTACTAGGAGAAACTTGGTGCTGGGTACAGGGGATGACTAAACTTGGAAATTTTCTTTCTATACACCTAAAACTATTCAAGAATAAAAGTTTATTTAAAAAGGACAATAATGATAAATAGAGTAGACAAACTATAGACTGTGAGAAAATATTTTGAAATGATTTGATAGCCAGGTGTTTGGTGTATGTCTATAATTTAGCAACTCTGGAGCCTGAAGCAGGAGGATCACAAGTTCAAGGCCAGTCTCCACAACTTAACAAGACCCTAAGCAACTGAGATTCTGTCTTAAAAGTTAAAAATAAATAAATAAATATATAAAAGTCTGGAGATGTAGCTCACTGGCACATTCTGGGTTCAATCTATGGTACCAAAACAAAACAAAATGAAAAAATAAGATTTGATGAAGGACTTATATTTAGCAAAAATAAAAAAAATAAGACTAAACAAATAAAAAGCCAAAACAAAAAATGAAAATAGAAGAAAATTTATGATCTTCAATTATTTTTAGATGAACTTTCAATTGATACATTTTGCTGACTAAATATTTTGGTGAGAAGATCAAAATAATCACTCTGTTTTTTAATAAGTATGTTAACATGTTAAAAGAAACCCAATTTACCTTGAGAAACCAATAGTGTATCATATTTTTATACACAGTGAATATTTATTCTATCAAAAGATGTGGTGTTGCTTCATGCATTGCATATTTTTGATGGTGAAACAGAGACAGAAATAAAGTTATAACTCATGAGACTCAGCTAAAAATTTAAACTGCATAGTCTAACTTAGCTGAGAAAGTGAATTGCATAATCTGCTAGTGTTTTCTATTGACTAAACTTTTTCTTAAATAAAAAAGTACTATGTTTCTCAACTACCCAGCCTCAGAGACTATATTGCTTATATAAATTTGTTTCAGTTTATTTATTACCCTACTTTGGGAGAACAGTTATATATCTTATTACCCAACATTACCTTTTGAAATGTTTATCATTTTCATAATGAATGGAAAAAAGTGGTAAGAGATGATCAGATTTTTTCCTAAATGAATACATAGTTATTTTAAAAAGGATAAAATTCGAGCGTTTTGGACAGAGTGCTTTGTCTTAGATATAAATTGTTAGATTTTAAGTTCACAGTAGGAAACTCTTCATTTAAAAGTTAAATAGAATAAACCAGATACTGAAGCTGCTGCTTTCTTCAAAATTAGCCATTCAATTAATGAGAGATGTTGGCAAGGGTTAAGGATCAAGGACTTGGCATTATTCATTCATGTATTTATTATGTATTTCATGCCACAGTGCATTACCCAGAATCCATGTCTTATAAATAAGAATTGGAAACCTTGTAACACACTGAATACAGATGTTTCTTAGCTGTGTAGAAATATATTACATTCACATGCATTTAAATAATAGCATATTAGATCTAGGAACTTACAGGTCATTGAGTTCAATTTTATAATTTTTCAAATGATGTAGAGTGGGAATAGAAATGGTTTTGTAAAACTGAGAGAAAGGTTATGTTACATACTTCTCTCAAAAGATATGTATACTTAGTTTCTGAAGTGGAACTAGAATCCAGACATCTTCACATTCACTGTAATGTACTCTCCACTTTATTAAACTGATAATCAAAAAAAAAGTGACAAATAATGTTATATTAACTTTATGTGAAAGTGTATGAGCTCTGGTAAAAATTAGGTAAACTATAGGTAATCTGTACATATATTTCAACAATTATTTTCAAACACTAGATATCATGTAAATACAATTTCTTATTTTATATTTTTGTGTAGTCAATAGAAAATCATGAAGTAATGGTGGTCAGACACTTACTATTCTGCATTTCAAGAGGTTTAAGATATTTTCCTCTCATCAATTTTATATTCAGAGTGTACATTTTTATTTTACTTAAAAACAATTTTGGTGATAGCTGTTGGAATTTCATATTGTATGTGTATAGTTTCATTCTTTCTAAATATGAAAATTTAAGAAATGTATGTAATTAAATTTTAGAACTTCCCCATATGAAATTAATTTTAATTGGCTTTAAATATTTGCCAAAATACAAAAGGATAGGATGTGTTTGTTACAATATGCTATTTGAGACTGCTGATGTCACTCATTCCAGAGTGTTATTATTCATTGTTTTAAGCTCTACTTTTTCTCCTAACAGGGATAAATAACCTAAAAGCTAACTTAAATAAAATGAATAAGGGCTAATACTAAATAAAGGTGAAGCTTAGAAGTGTCTTAGTAGGGAAGGAAGAAAAATGAATGCCATTCCGTGAGCCATAGACATATATAGCATTGCCAGTGACCTGTTTTATTGAAGAAATGTTTGGTCCTCAATTTCCTTAGTCTTGTGGAACAAAAAGATAAATAACACATCTTAGTTGCTGATTTATTCATCATGATTTCCATATATAATTTTTGCTATGAAAAATGTCAGGTTTTGGTCTTATATAAACTGAAATTTTAAAAAGTGACAATTAAAACTAAACAGTGTTCACTGAGAAAATATAAAAAAAAAAAAAACCTCAGAGAACTTGCTACTTCTTAAATAAATATAGACCTTAAATCAACTATGTAAGTTACTACAATTTAATTAAACACTACCAGAAGTACCATTTACTAATTTTTCTTCAACTCTTCAGGGTAAATAATTATTATCCTTTATTTTTTAGAACCAGTTCTTCAAAATTTTATTAGACGTTCTGAAATAAAATTTGATTTGTGGAAAATATAAAGAAACAACTTGAATTTGTTTGATTGTGGTTTTGCTTGTTTTTACCAGATACCCTATATTAGCATAAAATAATGAAACTTTCAAAATAGTCTATCCAGTTAATTAGTGATCATAAATCAGGAAGCAAATTGGCTTTGAAGAATTTTAAAATCAAAATCCATGTTCTTAATTTCTATTTTATTTAGCTATAGAAGCTCATTATGGAGATTTCTGTTTCTGACAATGTGACAGATTCCAGGACTTGAGATGCCTTTAAAATATATAATTGAGCTCACAGGAGGATACCCAAATCCCTATTGACCCAAAAATAAAGCACTGTGAAAAAAGAATGAAAAAGTGAACTGAAGTTATAGCAGTCCTAGAAGGGGCTGGTGACTGCCTATAGTAATAACCCCAGTCCTTTGATTTTAATGTCTAAAACTAGAAATGAAGGCTATAAAACTAGACCACATGAAGTAAGGTTTGAGAGTTATGTCCTCCACAAAATACCAAAGTGTGTGCTAGATGTACTTTTTATGAAATAAAATAAATCAGAAAAACCATATATCTACTTGTTGTAGACTTCAAAATTCTTTAACTTTTCATTTTAAAAAATGTTACATTAGCACCATTTCTATTAAATGCATTTTCTGGAAATATATTCATTTATTTGTGGATTTATGTCAAAATATACCAGGTCATTCAATTCCAAATATTCTTGGATAAGAGAGAATTTTGGAAGTGTACACATAAAAAAAAGTTTATAAAAAGTAAGAGTAAATATGATATTTTAAACCTTTTTATATATTTGTGCCATTTTTCATATAATAATTAGACATGCAGAATAGCAATTCAAGATGTTTTTGTAGTCAATAGTGGGAGGAATCTCTTTTTACATATAATGAGAATAAGCCATACTTTTGATTGAAAGAATGGCTATTGTACATAATGCATCTGGAGCTTTTCACTTAGAAGTCAGATGTTTCATTCATGAATATTGCAGTCAGTGAATATTAAAAGAAGGCAATGATTCTAGATTGGTGAGGCTGTACTAGCACCCTATTTTGCAGGGCATCTGTAATAGCTCTATAATTATAGAGGAATTACATGTTCCTACAAATTACTTGATAATTATACTTGATATTACTAAGTAATTCAAAGATTAGTTACTATGTAACTTGCAATTTTGCAACACTTTTTTAAAGGTTTAGTTGCTGAAGGCCAGCTTCAGCAAAGATGTTAAGTTCTTCCCGTTTTGGTGCTGAAGGGAACGTCGACGACAGGAATAATCCACACACGAGTCAGGTTGTAGAAAATCTTTCTACTGTTCTTGTTTTACTTTTCTCAGTATGGTTTTTTATACATTTCAACAAGCACAATAATTCACATTTTTTCTTAGGGAGGTAACATAAAGGAATTTCAGTAGAGAAGATTACAATAAAGGGTTTCCAGGAATTATCTATACAATAAAAATTTCCAGTAATTGATTATCAGGTTTCCAATAATTAGCTCAATAAGGAATTTCAGGAATTAGCCATGATAAAGAATTTCCAGTAACTAACAGTAAAGAATGTTAGGAATTAACTATAACAAAGAATTTCCAGTAATTAACTATAAAGGGTTTCAGGAATTACCTAGGGAAGATCAGTTATCTCAACTACTGATTAATCTCATCTATAGGTAGGGGAAGGTATTCTAAAAGTCTTAAAGCTAATGTTAAAAATTCTTTAACTTTAGGTGTGCCTGATCATAAAGTTATGTTGTCCTAGTATCTTCTTTAAACTTCAACTGGGCTCATCCTACCGGCTTAGCTAGTTTCTGGCTTTAGATTCCACAGGGCCATTGAACTGGTTTTATTATAGATAATTAAATATATTAGAACCTGGTGGTCATACAATAGAAATACATCAAGAGTACAGACAGAAAGCACACAAACTTAATTCTTGGTGGTCGCATAAAGTGGCATCTCATCCGCAAAGAGGAGCGGAGCTCAGACCTCCAGGCATTTGGAGGGAGCTTGGGCTCAAACTCATTTGCATAACCAAGGAAAAACCCAGATCTCTGGATAAGCAGACAGACACCTGGCTTGATTCTTGGATTGGAAGAACTAGGCCCACACAGCCCTGAATTAACAGGTTGGGGGTAAGCTCAATTCCAGGTTGGGGAGATCTCAGACTCACAGCCCCGAATTAACGGGTTGGGGTCGAGCTCAAATCCCCAGATGAGAAACACCACATTTAGTAAATAGTGAACAGTCGAAATGTATTTCTAATTTTTTAAGTTAGTTTTGTGCACCAATTTTGTTAGAAAACGCAAATATTTCTCAGAAAAAAATAATAAACGTGAATGTATATGAATTATTTGTCTTGATATATAATTTCTGTTCATCATACATTTCCTTTAATGATTCTGTGAATTATGACACAAGTGACTTTTGGACCAAAATAGTTACATAAATGGACATAATAGAATGGTTCTATTGTATCCAAGCACTTATAACTATATTTAGGTTCATAGTTAACAAACCTTAATGATCAAATGGCAAATCAGTTTATATCAAAGACTCAACAATATTTATATATTAATTGACATTGGGCAAGTATAAGATTTTAGACAGTATAAAAAATGAGTGTAACTATAGCGCAATTGAAACACAAAATTTTAACAAAAAATGTAAGAGCAAAATAATTATGGAATATGTCTTTGATATTCCATGCCAGTTAATTGCCAATGTTTTATGCTGTGATTTTCTGATGCATAGATATTTCCTTGTAAGGAGACAACTCAATGAGTAGGAACTTGGTCCCGACACTATACCTCTCATAAAATATGGAACAAAAATCACATTGTTCAAAGAACGAGATAAATTTAACAAGGTAAGTTAACTCTAATTAAAACTGTATGTGTTAAGCCTCTCAAAAGAAAATTAGGACTTCTTGTTCAAAAATATTAAGAAATTCAAGATAGTAATAGCAGTGTATTAAATGAAACATGAGGGCTCTTTGAGAGTAGGGTCTTTGCTTCTGAATAAGCTGCACACTCTTATAGCTTCCTTGGTTCTAGGTATGAAATCTTTGTACTTTCAGCCCCAAACGGACAGGTAATAAAAAGATGGCATTGAGAATTGATGATACTAAAAAGCTAGCAATTTGAAATTTAGAAATAGAGATGATACAGAATTCAAATGATCAACTATGTAGAAAATAATAAAATAACTGAGACATGGATTAAACTTGAACCAAGAAAGAAACTTACTATATGTGATTTATTTAGTAAAAAGAAAAACACTGGAAATACATGTCATAGGTATTCCTATCAAAAAATAAAGAAAAGATTAAGTCACAAACCAAAATTTTAAAGGATATATTTAAGCTATATTTAGGAAGACATATTTTAGCTACTAAGTATTGTAAAAACCATGCATCTTCTTTTGACAAATGTGGAGACAGAACTCTTTGTTTACTTTTTTAATAAGGGCATTGATCTCAGCTTAGGAGAGTTCTGTCCATAGGTCCTTATTGTCTCCCAAAGGCCTTATATCCAAATGCCATCACATTGAACATTAGGTTTCCCATTATGATGTTCATGGGGACAAATAATTTAGTTTACATCAGCATATGACCAGAAGTCAAAAGTTGTACTGGTATTTTAATTATCACTTGTTATGTTGCAAATTGTGTCCATGCTTAAAAACTGTATCTCTCCTAAAGTATTTGGCACTTTCTTCGGATGTAAAGGGGGACAAAGGTGTGAGACCAGCGAAGACACTTCATGATATGAGGAGACTCAAAAGACAGAAAACTGTCACCCAAGGCTGAGAAAAGATGACACATAATATGAAGTGCCAGGATATTTGCACCATGCTTACCTATGGTAATATGAACAATTAAAAGATTTATCTAATGAACCTTTAGAAGAGGCTATAGAGATTTCCAGGAAAAATGTAAAAAAGTGCCAAAGGCCTCTTTTCACTATCTATAATAAAATTTGGAGAAACAGAAATACACCGAAGAAAGGATTTTTCAGATTCAAGAAAAATTAAAAAAAAAAAAAAAAAAACTATTTCAACTCAAAACCTTACTGGGTTTGAAAATTAAACTGTTTAACTTCTTTTAGTCTTCTGTATCTGGAAAAATGTTCTCAAAGCATGCAATCGTTACAAGAGCAAGAAGGAATTGAGGGTAAAGATTTTTGTCTGTGGTGATATGAGACTGTTAATATCAGAAAGGCTTAAGACAATGCCTTCTATATCCTCTTTCTAAACGAAGTACTTCTAAAAACTTATGGGCCTTGGTCCTCATCACCATGAGTGACATTCCTAGCAAAGTACAGAGAGGATGACTTGAAGTCAGTGTGTGTATGCCTTTTGTCTGATAGAGCAAATATGAATAAGGTCTATGGAAATCTTCAAAGTTTCAAATAGTTTTGTGGTTTCAACAGAACCAGGGGCTTGGAATTTTAAAAGAAGATGTTAAAGTGAAAAGAAATCCCTGGGATATCATTACCCTAAGTGAATGTATGAAGACAAGAATGGTATGAATATATTTTGTATACAACCAGAGATCTGTAAAAATGTGTGTATCTATGTATTATGAATTGTAATGCATTCTACTGTCATATACAACAACTTCGAATAAAAAAAATAAATTAAAAAAAAAAAACCTGGATTCCTAAACCTCTGAAAGAACAAAGCAATCTCATGATGCTACTCACCTAGAAACAGGAACCATTTCTTAAGAATAAGGAAGAAGGACTCAAGAGAGTGGGGCCAAAACCTTAGAGAATAGAACAGAGAATCAAGGAGTATCAATCGTTGGGAGCAAAACAAGTCTTACTCTTCATAAAAATCTTGCTCCTCAGCAAAGGGAATTGGTGACATGTTCTGGGCAAGATCATTCTGTTCTGCTTGTTCTACAGCATCACCCTCTTTACTACTACTTCTGTTATTGTGTAACAACTGTCGTCCTTGTAAATCTATGTCATTTTATGCTCAAAACCAAAATCTTTACCTTGGGCAATTAGTTTATTGCCCAAGTATTTTACACAGATAATCATTGCAGTTCTGTTGGAAATGTGGTTGTATTTTAAGGTAAGACTTGGTAACTTTAAGACTCATTCAAGTATTAACAAATATGAATAGTGAATCAATTATGAAAAAAATAGAGTTATGTTGGAGTTAATATAGAGTTAATATGTGCTCTAAACACAATACTCAAAATATATGAAGATTGTATTTTAAATGGTTATTACACACTTTCTTGTATTCATGCATGCTAAAATTAAATTGCCATCATGAACACTTTAATGTAGCCATAAGATCTGTGTTAAAAAGTTAAAATTGAGAAATTATTTTTCCTCGACACTCTTTAATAGTTGGTTTTGCTTCTGGAAAGCCAAATGGTATCATATCTATCTTTATATAAGGAAAATTCATACCACACGTGGTAAGTACACATTTCACAACTAAAGAGGAAGAAAACAGGACAACAATGTAGGGATTCTGAAAAATCACTGGTTATGTTATAAATCTTTAGTTTTGGGGAGATATGTTTAAGAAGAGAACCTTACAAAATTGATAATTTTATGGCAGTAGAATTATCATTTAATGAAAAGTAAATTGGTGAACTACATTATAAGCTTAATACATTATGATTTCTAATCTACATAAATTATACAAATTCATATACAGAAATATAGCATGTCAAATAAACCATTGCCAAAATCAAAAAATATTTTTCAAACTTATAGTAAGACTAGCACATTACAATGTAGTGACTCTTTTGAGGAAAATTGCATTATATTATCATTTTTATGTCTTCACACAATACAGCTTTGTAATTATAAGTGTTGTTCAATCATTTTCTTCTATATTCATCAGTATTTTTTGTAAGAATTTCAGGGAATTTTAGGCCAAGAAATTGTTTATTTCCAAAATTCAGCTGTCTTATAGCATATTTGAATGCAACTTTATGTGAGAAAGAAAGTTGTTAGATTTCCCCTCAGTTTGGAGTAAACTATTCATAATTCAAAAGCATAAATTGCTATATATTCTGTAAAAGCACCCATGACAATTTGCAAAGACTTTTGACCTTCTATTAAACATCTTGATTTGTGAAACTGATTTTTTAATAGTTTCACCTATTTCTTCTCTGTATTCATGTAGAAATGTTTGAAATTCTTTCTAAAATGCTAAAAATAATGCCTCATAGACATTCAGCTACTATCAAGGGGAGAGAATATATATAGCTAGGCACCATAATCTAACATCCTTCTAAAGACTTGTCAAATCTGTACATAACGAAGAGATCATTTCTGCATTATGGGCATGAAAATGGTTATAATTAACTTCTCAAACCCAACATCATGGTGAGAGGGATAATTATAAAAGAACTCAAACCAATCTCAGCTTAATTATTCTTCACAGAGATGAAGTGGGGGTATTTCCAATGCCTCCTGTTGTGCTATTGGAAGCAAAGCAAGCTTGATTGGGAAAGATTGTCAGGTTTCTCCTCATTCAAATACTTTACTATAGTCTCAAATTAAAAGGCAAGTGATAACCTTTATCAACATATAGAAAATTGCAGAAAACTTAGTTTAAGGTCTTGGAAAGAGGAGAGTGGGTTATTGATTAAGTCGAGGTCACACACCTTGAAGAAGAAAGTTACTTAGGCAAGGATTCAAGTTTGATATGACAACAATGGCAACAAATTAAAGCATGTCACCGTTTTTGACAGATTTGATACTAAAAGTCTCTTATTTGATTTGTGTCATTACAGTCTTTAGTGTGAAGGGAAGCAAGCACTATAATTTCTATTAACAGAAACATTACATAAATGCTATTACTGTTATAATTATCATTAGCCTGAATATCAACACTTTTCTTTGTGTTTCTAATGTATATATCTTTAGAAACTAGTAAAAACTTCTGTTTTATTGTTTCTTTTAAAACAAAAGAAAAAAATCATTCCAATATTATTAATTTATGTATTCACATAATTACAATGAATGAGGCACACAGCATGAAATGACAGGTATTGCAAAGAACTTTACTGAAGGTATAATTAATGTTATGTAAGTACTTTTATGACATGCCTGATCCTGACTATCTTATGAATATTGCTTAGGTGCCTTATATAAATATTTGTTTCTGAGCACCTGCACATTAAAACGAGGATACAAAAATATGCCATGGAGAGGAATCCTCTGGTATAACTACAGACTAAATTAAGCATATTTCTACAAAGAATATCAAATACAGATCTGAGCGTACTGGAAGTCTAGTAAAATGTGAAATAAGTAACATGACCCACATTGGCTAATAGATATTGGATGCCAAGTATTTGTGAAACATATTCTAAGGAGAAATTACATGGAGTATTAAGCAGCCTGGCCTTATGTCAACTTTCATTTAAAGAATATAGGCATGGATATTAATTATTACTTGATTGAATCATTGTTCCATAGGTAATGGAATATTTATGAAAATTTGTTATACAGACAAATATATCATTTTAAGATAACTTATTTATATTTTATGCTTTCATTCAGTCTTAAGTTTAAATTTACAATCCTGTTTTCATAATTTTTTAGTTCATTTGCCATATATTTAGTACCAATGAAATTAAGTGCATATTAAAAGTGAACTACATGATCATCTGAAAATATTTTGAAGAAAATGAATTACTTCATGATTATGTAGATTCATGGGATATGTGGAACATTTTAAATGATAAAGCTTGATTGAATGAAATTAAGCCAGTCTGACTTATTTTTAAGTCTATATTGTAATTAGCTAATACATATGGCAATCTCCATGGGATTAGCTCTTTATAGTTATTTTAAGGACTGGTATTTGAGCTATTGTTCTTAGATATCTTCTCTCATTCTCGATAATTTTGCCACTGATTTCATTAAGCACTACAAAATTAGTTTGCCCTAAAGTGTGATAATAAAGAGTTCTAGAAAAACAAACATTAAAAGTAAGCAAAATTTCCAATGTTAGTTCTTGTGCTAGTGAACTTTCTATCACTAACCTACTTATAGGGGAAAAAATTATTTTGGCTCACAGTTTTGGAGTCCATGATGGTTTGGCTCTGTAATTTGGGGTCTATGTCAGGTGGCATATCATTGTAGGACTATGTTGTGGAAGAAAACAACTAATCTTATGGACAGGAAGCAAACAGAGGAGAGGAAAGGGGTCAAGCTCCTACAATACCCTGGATTGGCATGGCCCCAATGCCCTAAAGATCTTCCACTACCTCTGACTTTTTAAAGGTTCCACTACCTCCCAATAACACTACCCTGTGCACTGGCCCTTTAACACATAGGGCTTTGTGTTATGGATAGCAACAAGTAGCAAGTGATCATTTATTTTAAACTATTGTTTCATAGTGGCCTACAAGGGCAATGACTAATATTTTGCTCAAAAAAATTAAGAATTTAATGTTGGGTAGACCCAAGATAAAGGGGAAAAATGAATATTTGCTTCATATGTTATTTCAGTAGCAAAAGAAAAATTCAATACTTTTTGTTTTACACCAAAATCTCTATGAATAATCAAGGAGTGATGATTTGAATTCCTAAATCCACACACTGTCAATTGCTTCATAGTCACTTTAAATTTTTTTTTCTAATTAAGTTTTTTAAGGAACAGAACTATTACTAGTATTTTGGATACTTACACTTAAGGAATCCTAAAGTTAAGTGGCAGCTTATAAATATTCAATCCAAACTACTTCCCAAAGTAGGGATTCCTTCTATCAACTCCACCAAGTTGAATATTTCTAGAAAAAGAAATAGCTATACTTAATTTTAGGAAAATGTAAGAGTTCTGCAAGTAGCAAATACAAATAATATTTTGTAAGTATACTTTTTCTTAAAAGTCTTATAAAGCAATAGTAGATTGACTAAGTTGGAAAGTTGGCTCTGCATACGTTTATGTCCATGCATGCATGCATGTGTGTATGTGTAAGTGTATTTTAGTAAAACTCATAGATTTATGGAAGGCAGGTCTTAAATCTGTATCTTTTAACAATCATACTTGAAATTTTTACTGTAGTAAAATTTTTCTTCACAATGAGAACTTGACCAAATGGCATATTTATTACCTTATTTGTTTCAGAATGTTATTTAAAATGTACTGTCTTTCTGATAACTATTAAATTAATCTCCAGCTGTTATTTGAACCAGAAACCTGTACACCATGTCTTTCTTTTTTCTCCCTGTGCATGGATGTGGCTTATGTTTCTGAGAATCACTGAGAGAGCATTAAAGTATGCAGGGCTTTGAGAGAAAGCTTCAGATTTGTTTTGCCTTTTTTTTCTCTACATTAATGGCACCTTGGGGAGTGGCTATGCCAGTTCCATAGCCTTTTCTTCCAACAGCAGATTCGTTGTGGTTAGTTCTGCTCTCTGTTTCTAGATCCTGAGCTTGGGCCACCTTGTCCTTTCCATCTCCCAGATGCAGTTAATTTCTATTTTTGTTAGAATATCCTCAACATCTATTGCTTATGCATTTAGCATTTTTAGTTGTATATGCGCTTAAATCCTTTCCTTAAATTCCCTTTATTAAATTATGTGGTATCCTTTGTGGCAACTGACGTTAGGCAACACTATTCTTTGGTGATAGACAAGTGAATAACAATATGGAGGGAAAAAAGCATTACATTAATATTATTTACTCCAACAAGTCATGCAAAACAAACAAACAAACAAAAAGGGATTAGCAACAATAGTAAATATGTCTATGGCACTTCAACTATTACTTTAGGGTTTACTATTCTTGGATGGAGAGAGCTGAGCTAGTACTATCACTGTTTTCCGGAAAAGTAACAAAAAGTTTTAATAAAAAATATAATTTAGGGCTGGGGCTATCGCTCAGTAGTAGAGCACTTGCTTAGCATGTGTGAGGCACTGGGTTCGATCCTCAGCACCCACCACATAAAATTGAATATACAAAATAAAGGCATTGTGTCCATCTACAACTAAAAAAAAAAAAGTAATGTACAGTGAGAATTTAGTTCAAAATCAGTTTTTCCAATTCGATCATATTTGTTTTATAAATCAGTAGAAAAATGCAATTCAAAGTACTGCATTCAGTGAGCTAGAGATTTTTGAAATTCCCCATATGAATATATCCAATAAGATCCACTCATTAGTCAACATTATGAGCTTATTTAAGTTAAACATATAATGTTACATTATACAAAGAAATAAATGTGACATACCTTCAGCTTTTGCTACATTGACATACAACCTCCTAGACCTTACTGGTATAAAAATCTAGCTCATTTTTCTTTGTTATTAAATGTGACTTGCTGCAAATAGCAGATTTTGTCATTTTGATTTTATGAACTATCTCTATTAAAGGGTAATTTTTCAAAAAATGAACAAGTAATACTCCTTTTAAAGGTACTTTATCATTTAATCCATTTTCTCTAACAGTATTTTTTTTTTCCTTTGTGGCAGAAGAAAGTAAGACAGAATGTTTTCTCCTGTATTCATGTTGCCTAGAAGTGGCTCATATTTAAAGTTTATTCTTTTCACCTTGGACAATCTGACAAGGACAAATGGTTCATATATCAGGAAATACCCTGAACTGGGAGGTGAGGCTCTCACACTTTGTGTACACAGTGTCCTACAGAGGTGACTATAATGACTGTAATACATCATCTGGAAATGGGGCTGCAGAAACAGGGTGAATCCTCATCCCAGGAACAAAGGTTATTTATTTCTGCTGTTTTGATAGGAGCTGCTAGAAGCATTTTTCTAATGGTCCTAATGAGTCTCTGAAGACCTTGCTTCTTGTCTTGTTTCTAACAGTACCTAAAAATAGAAGTCAGTATTTGGCAGCAATAGAACTAGATAAATAGATTCAGGATCATTCAGCAAAGCACTTGAAAATATTTTTGTTTCCTGGATCAACTGTAGGAAAGTTTAAACTTTTATTCTATGATTATCTTTCATCTCCTTATACAACACCAACAGTGGACATAAAATGTATGAAAAAATTGCTGAAAAAGTGTCCTGCATCCTTTGGGTTTTAAAGGTATAATACTTCGCAGGAATGTTCCAAATCATTCAAATATACTTGAATTCTATCTGATTTTATATTCAATGCATTCACTATATGATGTCTGAACATAAGATATACAAACTGCTCCTTGACAGACAGTTTTGTTTACTTCAAGAGTATTATGACAACAACTTTCCTGTCAATTTTATATCTTACGAATTGTACAATAGTACTTCAGGCAAGCGAATGTATTTAGAATCTACCATTAGCTAGAAATTACTCTTTACAATTTTTAAATTAGGGGAAAAAAGCCCTTGGACTAGAATAAGTTTGGACTAATATAGGCATGTAATACTGGGTGGTTGTTGAAGCAGGACTTCATCAATATGGCAACCTAGCAGCAACTAGGAATGCCAGACTGGTATTTTGTCATCATAGGTCAGAAACTAGAAAATCACAGAAGTCTGAAAAATTTGCTTAAAACTCCAAATTTATTCAAATGTAATTTTAAACAGAGACAATCTCATGAAGATTTTTCAGAAAATAAATAAGTAAAATAGCATATATTTACAGTTTATATTTAGTCTTACATTGACTAGTTTTATAGGGTAGATAAAAATATATGCATTCATATAAACTTTAATAACTCTGTACCTATTGAATATTGAATTACTTAAATTTATTATGTCCCTTTTCACTACCTGAAAGGACATATCACTTGACACATTTCCTCTTTTTTTTTTTTTTTTGCCTTTTTACCCACCCAATTGCTTACCTCTTCTCCACCCCCCTTTTTTTTGTTTTTTCCCTACTGAAAAATCTACATATTTCACACATTGAGAGCACATTGAGATTCTTATGACAACTTGATTATCAATCCTTTTGTAAAAATAAATCTTGTAATCTCCCCTGAGTTTCTTGGATGTTGTAGGAGAAAAAGCACTTAAGTCCCTCACACTATCAAACAAAGAGTGCTTATGAGGGGAAGGAAAATTACTTCCTCTTTATTGATAAGCGAGGATGAAGCACATTTTCTTACATTTTAACAATGTGAAATAAGCTCATGCTTGTCTAAAAATATATTATATATGTTAGTTTAATTTGGTTTAGTTTAGTCTAAGCATAATGTTTTTCTTTCCTTTCTTCTTTTATTGCCATACTAGGGATTAAACCAAGAGGTGTTCTATTACTCAGCTACATTTCTTTTTTAAAATTTTTTAGTTTTGAGATAGGATATGCCTGAGTTGGTGAGACTGGCTCCCAACTTGAAACCCCACGCCTCAGCCTCCAGTGTAACTAGGATTACAGGAGTATACTACCACACCTGGTTTAACATAATATTTTAAGTGAGATAAAATATGCCTTATTTTTCAAGTAACAAAAGAAAAACTGAAATTGTGTTAAAATTGATGACCAAAATGTGGAAGTTCCCTCTCACCCTCAAAAAATTGAAACTCATGGGAGTTATTAGCTTTGCATTCACCTATTTTGAATTTTCAAGCAGTCTGGTAGAGATGTTCCAATTTGGTGGGGTTCTTCTTCTTCTTTTTTTTTTTTTTGCCTTTTTACCCACCCAATTGCTTACCTCTTCTCCACCCCCTTTTTTTTGTTTTTTCCCTACTGAAAAATCTACATATTTCACACATTGAGAGCACATTGAGATTCTTATGACAACTTGATTATCAATCCTTTTGTAAAAATAAATCTTGTAATCTCCCCTGAGTTTCTTGGATGTTGTAGGAGAAAAAGCACTTAAGTCCCTCACACTATCAAACAAAGAGTGCTTATGAGGGGAAGGAAAATTACTTCCTCTTTATTGATAAGCAGGATGAAGCACATTTTCTTACATTTTAACAATGTGAAATAAGCTCATGCTTGTCTAAAAATATATTATATATGTTAGTTTAATTTGGTTTAGTTTAGTCTAAGCATAATGTTTTTCTTTCCTTTCTTCTTTTATTGCCATACTAGGGATTAAACCAAGAGGTGTTCTATTACTCAGCTACATTTCTTTTTTAAAATTTTTTAGTTTTGAGATAGGATATGCCTGAGTTGGTGAGACTGGCTCCCAACTTGAAACCCCACGCCTCAGCCTCCAGTGTAACTAGGATTACAGGAGTATACTACCACACCTGGTTTAACATAATATTTTAAGTGAGATAAAATATGCCTTATTTTTCAAGTAACAAAAGAAAAACTGAAATTGTGTTAAAATTGATGACCAAAATGTGGAAGTTCCCTCTCACCCCTCAAAAAATTGAAACTCATGGGAGTTATTAGCTTTGCATTCACCTATTTTGAATTTTCAAGCAGTCTGGTAGAGATGTTCCAATTTGGTGGGGTTCTTCTTCTTTTTTTTTTTTTTTTTTTTTTTTTTGGCTTTTTTGGAAATGGGTGTTGAACCCAGGGTTTTGTGAATGAAAGGAAGATGTTTTGCCACTGAGCTACATCCCAGCCCCAGACATGTTCCAATTTAATCCCTACCTACATTTATTAAAATTTATAAAATCTCCTAGGAAGCAGAAGGTTTTCTTTTGACAATAGAAATGTTATGAATATATATACCTTATAAAGAAACAAATATTTCTTTGAGTTAAGTAAATCCATTGTCTTGATTCACAATGACATCTTATTGAAATTTGAAAATGAGAAGATAGTAGAAAGTGTTTATCTGAAGAAGATCTAGAAATTTATATCTCTTATGTTATTTTTGAATCTTTTCCTTGGGTATATAATTTGAGAACAGGAATTAAATTATGAATCCTTTGAAATTTCTTTAAAATTTTATCTATCATTGAAACATATTGAAACTCTGCAAGCTAATTCCCTGGAGAAATCTGATTATCATACATCATTTGTATTGCCTCATTTTGATGAGCAGCACCATTTATTTTACTTAACATGGGTGAGTAGCTCACTCTCACGAATTATATTATCTAAAAGAAGTTCATGTTTCAAAAATAATGATGATTATTACTCTTATTGCCTATTATGTGGTGAGTAGTGTGTAACTTTCTCATAATTCTTTTATTTAGAATCCATTTTATATAAAATATACATAAGCATAATTTGTTAAAAGGATTTTAAAACATGCCAGTTTTCTAACCCCCCAAATCTATCAAATTTGCTAATAAATCTGCAATAACATTGTGTCATTTTTAATAATAGTACTCTCTCTTCATTGTCTATTATTTATATAGAGACCAAATATTTTCCCTCAAAAATATAAATGACATTGTACATTATTGACTACTTTATTACTTTATAACAAAATATTAGATGTATACCTATTTAAATAACACAATGGAAAATCAATTCAAATATTTATTTTTAAAAATGTTCCAGTTTATTTGAAACAAATGAACAAAATTAGCATGATTATATATTCAGAGGACAATGACTGTTGTAAAGAAGAGAATCACCAAGTCCAAAACGGATTTCACTGTCAAAATGTGAAGGAGTGGATAATCTTAGTAACAGTGATATATTTAAGATCATGGAAAATATCTTGAGACAGTTTTAATTTTAAAATACATTTAAAGTTGATGAAAAAAAAATCACAGATATAGTGTAAATGGCCACATACTTGAGAGTTTTTCGTATTTTATTTTTTAAAAACTCACTTTCCTCCGTTTGGACAGAAGTGGCTCATGTAATAACGAACAGCTGCATTTTGCATCCCTACTAAGACTATATCTTTCCTCATAAATGCAAATAAAACCATCCTTGGTGTTCTTTTGGGATGGTAGCCAGGAAAAGTGTTGTAATGAATGGAGAAGGGAAGGGAATTGTTTAGGGTGACCCAAGGGTGTATAACTAGGAGTAATGGCTTGAATTGAAGCAAAAGGAAAACCTAGGCTGATCTTCAGATGGATGTCCTGAGTGAAGTTTATTAGGCTACACCATTCTCTCCCAAGGGAACTGGTGAAAGCACCATTATTTCAGTCACTTAAAATTAACCAAGCAGAATATTTCAGGATAAAATGCAAAAAGTAATCCTTTATTGTCAGAATCAGATGAAGAGATGATCTAACAGGTCTTTTCCATCATTAATTTCCATGGTCTATGAACTAATGATTGTGGCTGCAATTAGCACTGTTGAAATGAAAGAGCTATTTCAATATCACAACTAGCTTCCCTGCAGCTAAAAAGCCTGGCCCTAATTCAAAGTAAAAACAGAGAGAGGAGAACTGGAGCCAAACCAAACGACAATAAATATACTTACAAAGGACAAAAGAAGGAAATTCTAATGTTGTCAGTGCTACTATACATGACTGTTTAGTCTTTTTATTTTTTCTTTTACAAAGGAAACTTTGGTGGCAGTCCCAGTATTATCCTTTTTCACTCATGCATCATCTTGATTCATTGATTTGTTTTCAAGTTCTGGGATATTGAGTTTGCAGAATGTTAAGGCTTGGCTCTCTAGTTAGACACTTGAAATTTGTCCATGTCTTTATCTCACAATTTGCATGTTATTTTTCAAGCAAATTCTAAAAGGGTCAAAATGCATAAATCACATATGTAAAATTTGACTGTCCATGGTAACAGAGAATAAGATGTTTAACTCACCTGACTCTTTTTGGTGATAACTTTTTACGATAGCTGTTTATGTGATACCTCCCCCCCCCCAGATATCAGTGAATGATTTATTTTTTTTTGTAATGTAAAAATATAGGACAAATGAAAATAAGAAGCATATGTTTTAGATTCTGATTCTGAAAAGTAACTGTAAAAATAGGAATGAAAAGAGGATTTGACCATCAAACTTTCTGGAAATAAACAGTTCCAGTTCTAAAAGACAAAGAGAACACAGTTGAAAAGGACTTCTCCAAAGGAAAGGGAAACCGTTATCATATCAGGAGTAATAATCATAGAATTTTATAATATATTTGTGAAAAGGCAGAAATAACTTAGCTGAGTATTCTTTTATTGAAAGAGACTAGCCATTTCCCCCATAATTCTGCAAACAGAATAATCCTTATATTTTTGAATTTTGTAGTCATTGATAATACACAGTCTTTGCCCTCCAAGATTTCATAGTGGAAAAAGGGAAAAACATGTCCTGAGCATGGCACAAATTATAATCGGATAGTATAGCAAACAGTACTACAGATAACAAAAGGATTAATTATGCCTGACTGGTTCAAGAACTGTCAGTTTGTAACCTATGACTGTGTGTGCATATTGTGAAGACATGAGAAGGCATTTGTGGAAGTTGGGAAAGAATGAACAATAGCATAGAAATATGTAATATCTAATGTGTGGGGAGAATTAACTGTGCATGTGGCCAGAAATAGGGAGTCTAGAAAGAAGTGGAATTATGAATTATGAGTATTATGGAATCAATTCATTGCAATAGAAAGCCAATAATATATTTTGCTTCTTTGTTCATTTGTTTATTTGACCATCTCGGGACTACTGTGGTCAGATATGCATACTTCAAACATTACATTGATGGTTAGAATGCAAAGAAGAGGTTGCAGAAGCCAAGCAGACCAGGCAAAAGGCTAAGGCACAAATGCAAACAAAAATGTAGTAGCTGGGCGCGGTGGTGCACACCTGTAATCCCAGCACTTGGGAGGCTGATGCAGGAGGATTGCGAGTTCAAAGCCAGCCTCAGCAATGGCGAGGCACTTAGCAACTCAGTGAGACCCTGTCTCTAATAAAATACAAAAAAGGGCTGGGGATGTGGCCCAGTGGTCAAGTGCCCCTGAGTTCAATCCCCGGTACCAAAAAAATAAAAAAAGGTAGTATTTTTCTTTTTCCAAAATTCCTTCAGATTTAATTTGTCCTCCTTTGCCTCCCAAGTAACCCACTCCCCCCAAAATAAGATAATGTTGCCAGATCTTTCTATTATAATACAGAGAATATCAAATGTAATAAGCTGAAAGAGATGAAAGAAAGTTTAGCCATCTCCTGTATGGGAAGAGAAACAGCCAAAAACCTTGCCAGAATCAGTGCATGGAGCCACAAGTTGAATTCTGAAAGGTTAATAAACAGAAGCAGTAACAACTCTGTGGTTTAATCTAAAATACTATATACAAAACTGTCCTCAGGAATTTCTACCTTATGGACTTGTCTAAGAAATACAGGGAGTTGGTGCTGCCAGTCTCCTAATATTAGCTTAGAGAACTAAAAAGTCAAAGGTTCAAAGACCATGAAGGAGAGATGGGTTTTACTAAAAGCAGCATAACTCATTATCAAAAAGGAGCCCCATTATAAGTTTTCTATGAAAGAAGAATAATGTAATTTTCTATTATTACCTTTAGAAATCTCCTTTTTTCAGTCATGTCTTCTCTAATAGCAGGAACATGAACATAATAGCATAATGTTCACCTTAGAGGGGTCATGTGACTGGGGGCACCTTTACAGGTACACTATTTGAATCATATTAAAACCATCTCTATTGAATTGAGTCCTACCTGGATATAAACTTTGAAAAAATTTTGGTGGATTATGGTATACATTGATGATTTATTTTAAACTTTTCAACTCATCTCTATCAAAAAAAAAAAAAAAAAAAAAAAAACCACTAAAACATTCCCTAATCCTATTACTGTAGAATAAACTTTAGGGAAAGCTTGGACCTTATCATTGGATTTTCACCCATTAGATGTCTCCACAGCAGTTAATTCTCTGATCGCTATCAAAGAAGTTGCAGTATGTTAAATGCTACAAATTATCTTGTGTAACCTAGCTTTGTATATCCAAATGTTCATACACATTATCTTAAGGGCTCCTCTGGAAACAACTGGCATCCCATTCACCATAGTCAACCTTATATCCCAAGGTCATCAGGATCTATAAAAGAGATAAAGTGCAGGGACTCTTATAAGTTTTTCAACTTCTACATATAAACTTTCTTTCACTTACAATCATCTTCCTCTGCTTCATTGGATATATTCTTCCGTGTTTATGTGGAGAGTATTAAATGATAACAGAAGCAGAAATAAAAATGACAAGAAATGTGCCTCTAAAGACAGACCTTTCCAAATCATGGGTAGCACAAAATTGGCCCACAATTTGTATCTAACTCAATGATGATTATCAACCCTATCTCTTAACATGTGTAACTTTATAGCATGAAAGATTATTGAATGCACAACAAAATTGTAAAATATTGCACCTGAGAAAGGTATTTCTTAAGTCATATATGTCTTTAAAATGTTTCCAATTGACAGTAGAGTAGAGGAAAGGGAACCAGGGAGAGAGGAGGGGAAGGAAAGGAAAAGTACTAGGGACTGAATTGGAACACATTATAGTCCATGCTTTTATAATTATGTGAAAAAGAATCCTAATGTTATGTATAACAAAAGAACCAATTTCAAAAAATAAATAAATAAATAAAAGGAATGAAAACAAATAAATTAAAAGTTTCCATTGAAAATGGATTTTTTAAAGCACAATGTCCTTCTTTTTTGTACTTCTAGTATTTTCTTCTTTGTACTTCCATTAATAGGGAAATAGCATCTTCTGGGATGCAAATCATTATTATCTTTTCTATGCTAAGTTACCTTTGTCAATAAAGGGAACCTGATTATCAATGGATAGTGTTAATACCAACCTTACTTTGCAAAACGTGGAAATTTTGACCATTTTATGGATGAGAACAGTAATCATTAGGAATTAAGCAACTTATCTATGGTATCATAATTCTGTGTTTTCCAAAATCAAACACATAAAATGAGTCTGATTGGTCCTGGAAATGAAATGTATCCAGAAAATCCCTGAATAGATTGACCTTCATAGGCCCAGCCAATGTCACCTGTAAGGTGGGGCTACAAACTTGGCAATGGGTTTTATTCATCATCTCAGTTATTGAGCAGTGAGGAAGGGAATCCCAGCTGCTACTCACCATTCAATCTCCATCTATATCAGAAATCAGATCCTACACCTAAGGTGAGGTACAGGGAAGGTAGAACTCTAGTAACCTCAAAGCCACAGCATCATCCACTGTGTCTGTTATAAAGGAATATGTAAGATATGTTTAAGGGATTGAGAGTAGAAGAGATATTTAAGTATAGCGGACTTCCATAAAAATAATAAACAGGAAGGAACTCTGTGTAAAAGAGGTAGAAAAACTATAGAGTGTGGACTTGTTGAGGAGGATTGGATAAAGAGGCAGAAGATGTTATAGGTGGCATTCCATTTCAAGAGTGTAAACAGGAAGCAAATCAGGGCCATCATAGATATTAATCACTTACAGAAACTTACAGAAACACCAAAATAGAGTGAGCACAGAGATTGCTCCTTGAAAAAACCCAGTTGTGCCTTCCTTATTGCAAGTGGTGATGATTATCACCTTATAGGCAGAAAGACACTATGGTCCTCAATCATGACATATCAAGCTTCCCTAGGCTAAAAGCAAAGATAGCTATGGTTAAAGTTCAGTAAGTAGACGAATGAGATGGAATGTGCATTTGGCTTGCAGATAATCACTCTAGAGGGCCTCTTAACCAATGCCAGCTTAAAAAAAACATAATTACAAAGGATAAAAGTCCAGAAAACATCTTCCTCGATTTTGGTTCCACTACATCTTCAATTACTGACTCAGATACTCAAAAAACTCTAAACTGTGAAATTAGAAAGAGAAGGAATATAGCATATCAATCACCTGAAACAATTCATTAGCTAAAAAACCCCAAACTCTTGCTACTCAAAGTGTGGTACAGGGAATAGGAGAATCATCTTCTCCTAATACCTTGTTAGACATATGGAAATGCAAGTCTCACTTCAGACCAACTGAATCAGAATCAGCATTTTAACAAGATTCTGTGTTGTATACATGTTATGTTTTTTAGAAACTTTGCTTTAAATCACAAGAAGCCACCTATGGACTGAATACTTGTGTCCCACCAACATTTATATGATGAAATCTTAACCTACAAAGAGAAGAAAATTAGGTTATGAAGTAGAGCCCTGATGAAGGGAATTAATGCCCTTATTAAAAGACATGAGGGAGTTCACTTTTTCTGTCTGTCTGCCACATGAGGAAACACTGAGAAAGAAAGTAGTCATCAGCAAACAAGGTACTGAGCCCCGCCTAGACACTGAGTCTGTCTGCATCTTCAATTTTGAACTTCCCAGCCACCAGAATTGTGAGCAATAACATATTATAAACCAACCAATCAGTGAGATTTTGTTATAGTAGAACCAACTAAGACACAGACAAATGGGCACTAGCAGATGATCAAACAGACAAACAAAATTATCTGCTCTACAGAGCATACTGACTGATCACTGCCCTAGCAACTCAACACACATCCAGTTTAGTTACCCAACTAGAATTAATTCATATGAAATTACAAGATTACAATCAAAGGAGGTAGAAAGAGCTCAGACATTAGAACACATTTAAAAACGTGTAAAATTGTAAAGTTTACTATCTTCAAAACTTTTCAGCAAATTTGAACTGTCTTAAAATTTTCAGTAACATAGTAACAATACACATGGCTAAAATAAGAAAATCATTTGCACTCAAAAGAAAAAAGTGAATTCAAATTAATAATTTACCTTAGACTGTGTAATTTATAAGCATCATAAATTTTACTACTCATAGTTCTAGAGACTGGGCTGGAAAATCCAAACTCAAGATGCCACCAGATTTGGTATCTGGTAAGGGCTCTTTGTATGATAGATATCACCTTATCATTGCATGTTCATGTGAAAAAAGGGCAAAGAAGTAAACAGGTTCCCTCAGCCCTCTTTGATAAATGTTCTAAGCTCATTTATGAGGATGTTATCCTCATGATCTAATCACCTCAAATGCCCCATTTATTAATACCAATGCATTAGTGATTAGATTTCAACTTACAAATGTAGAAGGAACACAGTCATTCAGATCATAACATTGTATTGTGGGTCCCCCAAAATTCATATTCTTTCAGATGGAAAATGCATTCCCTCCATCCCAGTAGTCAAACTTTGTTCCAGCATCAACTTTAAAATTCAATTCCAAAGTCTCATAAAAATCATATAAATCTCATATTAGTCAGATGCAAAGGGACTCATCCTGAGACAAATTTTTCTCTAACTACAATACTGCAAAATCAAGCAAGTCATGCATTACCAAAATACATGGTGGAGCAGGTATAAGGTAGACTTTTCCATTCCAAAAGGGAGAAATAGTGGTAACTGGTTTTAAGTAAGTAAATTCAAACAGGATAAACAACATTAAATTTTAGACCTTAAGAATAATTTCTTTACCTCATGTCCTTTCTTCTGAACACATAGGGCTATAGGTAGAGCCCCCTGAGCACTGGGTAGACTTTTCCCCATTTTTTCTGAACACAGCCCAGACAGCAGCTTTCACAGCTTGGAGTCTTCTACTGGCTGGCCCAGGCTGGAGTTGCATGTTGTTGGCTCTATTATTCTGGAATCTCAGGGTCAACTCTGCTCCCAAGAGTCTACTTAGACTTTGCCCTACAAAGTGTTCTGTGCAAAGTCTCCACCTCTGTGTCATTTCTCTACTTGGATCCCAAGACTTTTGGGGGAAATTCCTCTGAAATCTAATCTCTGCATACCTATAGAGATGGCATAGTACTGCCTGTACATTCCAGATGCACCTAATGCACATGGGCCTGCTTGAATCATGGTTGTTTTTGAGTGGCCACAGTGCGGCACTAAATACAAGGAATGAATGCTTTAAACTGCTCTGTATGTAAGACCCTGGTATTTTTGGTCTGTGGTTGGTGGGACAGTCCCCAGACCTCTGAAACACCTGGGCAGTTGTTTTTCCATTGTCTTGATGAATAGTACCAAGCATTCACAGAAGCATAAGGATCTCATCAAAGGTTGGGTTGTCCAATCTATTGGCATTCTTTCCAGAATATGTTACTTCATTCTTTCAAGTTGTTTAGGTTTGAGACTTATTCAAACATTTAATTCTGTTTCTCTTTCCTATACAAACTGTCTTTAATTCATTTATGTTTATTGCATTTACTGCAAGTAGTTAAGAGAATCCATGACAAAGCTTAAAAAATTGGCTTACATATTTCTTCCACTATCTTTTTTTAATACCTCATAAGCTTGACCATCTACAAAAACTAGAACATGAACACAATTCAAATTCTTTGCTACTATATAGCAAGAATCACTTTTCCTCCAGTTTCCAGTAACATGTTCCTCATTTCAATGTGAGACCTCATCAGAATAGGCTTTACCATCCATATTTTATCCATGATTTTTTATGTAATCTACAAGAGAACTTAGGCTTTCTCGGTAACTCTCTTCTTCTTAGCTCTCACAAGAAAAGTCCTTCATTCTATGTTCCTGACAATGTAGGCTTTTCCTAAAATACAGTTCCAAATTCTTATAGTGTCTACCCATTACACAATTCCAAAGCTTCTTCCACATTTTTAAATATTGGTTACAGTAGCACCACCTTCTCAGTAGCAAGTTATCTTTGTCCACTTGTGCTGCTAAAACAAATACTTTAGAATGGGTTGTTTATAACAACATATATCTACTACTCCCAGTTCTAGAGGCTGGAATGTTACAGATCAAGGACCAGCGGATCTGATGTCTGGTTAAGGCACTCTGCTTCATAGATGAGGCTTTTGCATCCTCACATGTTGAGAGGACAGACACAAGCCAGCTCCCGTAGGCCTCCTTTATGAATTCCAATAATTAGTAGAACACTTTCAATACTTAGTCTCCTTCTAAAGGTCCCACTTAATAGCAACACATTAGGGATTAGATTTTGATATGTGAGTTTTGGAATGACACAAACATTCAGACCATGCCACCTTGATAACCAAATTTTTCATGTGGAAGGGTGGAACTATAGTTGTTTAAAATAAGAAATTGTGTTAAAAACAAATTGAACTCAGAAATTTGAATAAAATATTTTTTTCAATTCAGGATTCATAACGTTGAATTGTAAAATTTCTTGGACATTCCAACTACATTCCATCTGTAATTCTGGTTTGAATCTTAGATTGGAAATTTTGCTTGACAAGTGCTTAATATTGGATACACAATAGATAATAATATGATGACCTTCTGTTAAAAAGTTCAATATTTCTAATGTGGTTATTTAAATGAATATTCTTGCTCGTAAAAGATTTATGTTTAAGTACTTGGGTTGCAAATTATCATGACTTCTTCAAATTACTCTCAAATGTTTAAGCAAAAAAATAATAATAATAATGATGATGATGATGATGATAATACAAATAACAATAAATATAATAATACAAGTATACATCTAGATCTATCAATCTAGATAGATTGATAGGTATGCATAAGTAGACAGGAAAAGCAAATTTCACAAGCTATTAAGATCTGGTAAATCTAGGCAAAGTGATTTTACTATTTTAAAAATTTTCTACGTTTGCAATTTTAAAAATTTTAAATTAAAATTTTGAAAAATATTTATCATTTCTGCCCACTGTAACATAAACAATGATTTGTCCTATTAAGATAGATAAATTTATTACTCAATGTTCTATAAATACCATTTGACAATAAAAGGAATCAAGCCTCCTTGAAAAGTGACTCATTTCTAAACTGAGATATAAAATGTACACAATTTGTTGTTATTTATGAAAATCTGAATGCTATCAAAGACTGGTGGGTCAAAATGGAAAAAAATGTGTTAGCAATAATAGCAATTGAGTATAACATGTCTAATTATATGAGCTTATTAAGATACTAAAATAATTTTTAAATGTCTTCATCATTTTTATAAAAGGTCTAGAAACTAATTTGTTTGAAACTCGTAAGTGAAAGAAATTAAACATTTATCTTGGTTTTTCTTTACAATTCCACTACAGGCACCCAACAATTCTCTAGTAGACATTTCTCTATGTAAAATTATTGTAGCTAATGATAAAAGAAGGAATCATAGGAAAGTACCATGTTACAAACTCCAACAAAATTTTGGATTTAAATAATGATAACCAATAGCCACAAAAAAAGACAAACAGCTAATTTGTACCTCCTAATGGAATATCACAAACCATCTACAAAGCATTCTTGCAAAAACACATCAAAGAATGAACACAATTACAATGATGTTAGCCTTAATACAGGAGAAAAAAGAGGAGGAGGGAAAGGTGAAAGGAAGGAAAAGATAGGAGGGAGGAAGGAAGAAAAGTAAGGTGAAAGGGAGATTGAAGAATATCCCAAAGATTTAAAACCACTAGAAGGAAGCAGATAGGGGGAAAAACCACACTAAATTACATTCTGAACAGACACAGGTCCAATAAGGAGAATGAAACACATAGTAGAATATTTGTTTTAGAATTCTAATGATTAGCTCTTCCTTCTTAGCTAAACCATGTTTGTCAAATAAAGAACAATTAATTTAGTGGTATTTATAAGATATAGTGACACACTAAAATTTAAAACCTACCAGCATACTCCGTTCTATTCTTTTCTTTTTTTGTACCAGGGATTTGAACTCAGGGGCACTCGAACACTGGGCCACATTCCCAGCCCTTTTTTTGTATTTTATTGGAGACAGGGTCTCACTGAGTTGCTAAGTGCCTGCTGAGGCTGGCTTTGAATTCACGATCCTCCTGCCTTAGCCTTCCAAGTGCTAGGATTACAGGTGTGCGCCACCATGCCCGGCTCCTTCTATTCTTAAATGAGGATTGTGGCAGTGAGTGTCATCAAAATAAGAACAACAGATTTTCCATAAGGGTGTTCATGGATGCATAATAGTATAATTTACTTGATGCTTCTTTCTGTTAACACACCTTCAGGTAATAACTGCTCAATCCCTAAGTGTTTCAGAATGTCAGACTCGGCAATCAAAACAATTTTGATGTTTCTGCAATCCATCTTCCTTTGCTTAGTACATGTATTTATTATCTGCTGCTCTCAAGAGTTTAACTCCTGGTAGTAGTACATTTCTGTTGTTACCTGACCATCAGCTATGCTCCTAAAATAGCTTTTCCTGACTATTTCTAAACCTTCACTGATCTGAACACACAGAACATTTCTCAATAGAAGTAGACACCTTTTAATTCAAGTAAACATCACAAATCCAGAACTCCTTTACAGTTCAGCAAGGCAACTATGATTTACTAAGGAACAGTCCAAACAGAATTATTTTTTCAAGGAAAGTATATAAAGTAGGAGGATGAATAAACTGGCAAGATGTTTTCATTTACTCAAGAGATAACCTTGAAGTAAACTAAAAATGTATCCTGCCCAATTGATCTAAACTGAGGAGCTGTCACCAGATCCCTCTGGTTATGAATCACCTTTCCATGACATGCTATGACAGAGAATGTGTGAACCTGAAAACCTGCTTAACACAATGAGAAGGAAGTCTTATCTCCTCTTGTCTACTTAAAGCTATTTCTCTACAAGTTTGCATATTGAAACAATTTTCATTTGAAAATTCACTTGTGATTTTCAGCAAGAATAAATTATCTGAAATCCTTGTCACAATGGAAAAAATTGACTTTTCCTTTTTTATGATACTTTCTATGTGGCTAAAATTTAACTTTATGCATATTTCAAATAGTCTTTGTAAATTTTAAAATTCCCTTTAGAAATCTACACAACATGCCATAAGCCTGTCCAATAATCCTTTTTCCTTAAAACATAATAAAGTTTCTTGATAATTAATTGCTTTGTAATCTATGTAATTGTTTTGTAATTAATTAATGATGCCATAGTGCTCTTAAGAAAACAACACTGAGTTTTACTTGTTTGATTTCTCTATAACAAATGAATGAACAACTATTTATGTTATTCTACAGAAATACCTAATTTCCTTGTTAATATATATTTTTAAAATATCACACTGGAAACAATATCTATCTTGATATTTTAAAACCTCAGATAACTTTTGCTTCTGCTTGTAAGGACATGACAGCCAATTTATTCCTACTGTATTATATAAAGTTATCAGTCCATAACATGTTGAAAAAAATGTGGCCCTTTATTATACATCCATTGAGAAGCATATGTCTATTCCACTTCAACTTAGATTAGAAGTAAGTTCCAAGGAATTCTCCCTTGCTCCCATCTTTTAGGGCTGTTTTCCTTTGCATTCTATTATGTACAAGAACGTCCAGTTCTATTAACTTGGAGGATTCATTGAATTTTTAATACCCAGAACAAAATGTCTCCTAAACTAGAAATTTATTATTCCAAACTGAATCATCAGTAGGCATTTGGTTGAGTGTTGGCAAGAGGATAGTAACACAATGTATATATTGACTGAGTTTCCACATGGATTCCTAGTACTTAAATCTAACTACTCACATCTGGTCTCCCACCTACCTATTTCACTAAATGTAAAGGGCTGAGTTTTTGTTGTTGTTTATTTTTTTTCTTCAGTTCCTGAGAACTTGAATATCAAAGGTCCTGGGGTTCCTTCTTATTTTCTATTTCTTCCTCAAATAAATGTTTGTTGAATGAAAGAATGTGAGTCCTTTTGACTAGGACTACATTCACTGCCTTTGGTTCTGGGTTTTAATGTAGAGTTTAAATTCAACTATATAGGATAGAAAAAAGAAAGACACACAAAGAGAGAAAATGGGAAAAGAAAAACACATAGATTAGAACTCTGATATGTTATCACATTCAGGTTTGATACATTCTTAAGATTTTACTACAAAAACTAATCATCCTTATTTTATAGACTTTGAGCTAAAGTTCAGAATTCATTCATCAAAGGCAGAGCACAGTTAATAAGTATAGAGCCAGCTCAGTTCTAATTTCAAAATTCTTTACAATAAATCCATTTACTTTAATCAATCCAATTCATTTCACTGTCACAACAAAAGAATATATGAGGAATCCTGGGAAGATGGCCGACAGGAGGGAGGTGCTCACTGGACATAGTTACTAAAAGACGCTTAGTGGGAAGTTTGAGCACATTACTAGCAATTCTCTTGCAACTGAAAGGGAGCTGAGACATTCGTGCACCTCTGGACGGTGAAATACAACGATCTCCAGACCACGATGGGCAGGGGCAGAGTTGGAGCAGTCCACAATCCGAAGCAGCGCTGTCGGCACTGCAGGCGCAGCCGCCTGATAACATTGTGGTAAGGGGACGATCCACACAGCAGCTTTGAAACCGATCAGCGAGGAAGGATAGAAAGGAGCCTAGAAGCGCGAGCGGTGTCCACGTAGAGCTCTTTCACATAACTTGCCAAGTCTATCCTGCATGCTCTGGAATGACACAAAGGTCTGCGGAACTGCTGTTGAGCAGGAGGAGAACACTGTCATCTTTGAGTAAAACAGTGGCTGACCCAGACAAAGAAATAAGGCAGAAAGGAAGAGCAGCTGCAGACATCCAGGGAGCCGCCAACGCTCTGAGAATAGCGCACACCTGGGTGAGGCTCTAGCAACCAGCAGGGGAGGGTGTGTCTGAGGCCAGTGCAGCGGCCCCAAGAAGCTACAACTGTGGGTGGGCGTGAGGAAAGAGTGCCTTCTGGAGGGTCCCTTTCCCGGTGCCATTCATCTGCTGACACACAACCCCCCTGAGACACTCAACCACTGTGCCATTCTGCCACTGGCCAAAGGTTCAGCCTTGACTTTAACAGGATCACTGACTGTCTAGATGTGATCCGATACAATTGGCTTAAACTGGAAAGGAAAAAAGGAGGGCTTCCCAGGTTCTGTTTTGTTTGAGATTTGTTCCTGCATTTGACTTTCTTTTGTTAGTTTGTTTGTTTTGTTGGTTTTTTTTTTTTTTTTTTTTTTTTGGTTTTGTTTTGTTTTGCTTTTTTTTTTTTGCATTGATTGTCAGTGTGTTTGTTTGCTTCTGCTCCTCTTTTCTTTCTTTCTTTCTTTTCTTCCTTCTCACTTTTGCATCTTTTCTTCTTCCTTCATCTTTCCTATTTACACCCTGCCAGTGCATACTCAAAAGAGGCAAAAACAAGTGATATGCAGAATTTGGGATTTCTAGAAAGGGAGCAATTGAACTATAGCAAAGCGGTGTTATATATAGTTTACTCTCTATTTTCTTGACTCTCTTTCTCCTCTCTCTTACACCAATTCCTACTCTTTTGTATTTTTTTTTTCTTTTCCATCTTACTTTATTTCTTTTATCAACAGCTGCATAAGTTAGGTTTATATATAAATTGGTCTTCCCACCTAATTATTCACTCCATTCTCTTTCCTCTCTCGTCTACTGATACTAAACCACTTCCACTAAACCATTTCCATAGAACTCTGTTTTCATACTTTCTAAGAAAGAACAATTCAATACACTCACTTCCTTCTTCCTAAACATATCACCTCTGTGTCCAATACTTGAAGCTATAAAACCCCATCAGAAGTGTAGAGAGTAAATAGGAAACAATATCTGGGTTAACTAAATCTGTACATTGTGAGCAAACTTGAATTTTCTGAATAGAAAGTGTTAGATTTTAAAGTGTAAAAGAATTATAAGGGGATCTGATTGCATTGTACTACAGGAGCAACAGAAAGCTTTAAGGTAAAATCGAAATATTCAAGGTCCCACAGTGCAGGAAGAAAAGACACACAAGCAACATGAAGAAACAAGGGAAGAAAGTGACACAAAGAAATCAATATACCTCCTCATCAGTATATTCCATGGCAAGCACAGTTGGTGAAATGCCAGAGATGGAATTTAGAAATTACATATTCCAAATGTTTATGGAACTTAAGAATGAACTAAAAAATGAGATGAGGGAGCAAATACAGGTGGCAAAAGATCATTTTGATAAAGAACTCCATAAACAAATACAGGAAGTAAAAGATTACTTCAATAGGGAAATAGAGGCCCTAAAGCTAAACCAAACAGAAATTCCAGAAATGAAAGAAGCAATAAACCAAAATAAAAGTTCAATTGAAAGCATCACCAACAGAGTACACCACTTGGAAGAAAGAACCTCAGACAATGAAGACAAAATATATATCCTATAGAAAAATTTAGATTACACAGCAAAACTCGTAGGAAATCAAGAACATAACATCCAAGAATTATGGGACAACATAAAAAAAACAAACTTAAGAGTGATTGGCGTAGAGGAAGGGGCAGAGTTTCAAGCCAAAAGAATGAGTAATTTATTTAACGAAATAATTACAGAAAATTTTCCAAACTTGAGGAATGAGTGGGAAAACCAAGTTCAAGAGGCTTACCGAACACCAATCATACAAAATCACAACAGATCCACACCAAGGCACATTATAATGAAAATGCCTAATATACTGAGCAAGGAGAGAATATTAAAAGCCACTAGAGAAAGGAAGCAGATTACATATAGGGGGAAACCAATCAGACTATGTTCAGATTTTTCAACCCAGACCTTAAAAGCTAGAAGCCTGGAATAGCATATTTCAAGCTCTGAAAGAAAAGGGATGTCAACCAAGAATCTTATATCCAGCAAAATTGAGCTTTAGATTCGAAGATGAAATAAAAACCTTCCACGACAAGCAAAAGTTAAAAGATTTCACAACTTGAAAGCCAGCACTTCTGAACATCCTGGGCAAAAGTTTCCTTGAAGAAGAAGAGAAAAATAACAAGGAAAATCAACAAAGGGAGATATTAAACTAAGGGAAATACCAACCAGAAGAGAAACCAAATCAAGCTAAAGACCATAATATAAATAAAAATGGATGGGAATAAAAATCACATCTCAATAATAACCCTGAATGTTAATGGCCTAAACTCGCCATTCAAAAGACACAGATTATCTGAATGGATTAAAAGAAATGACCCAATAATTTGCTGTCTCCAAGGAACACAACTCATAGAAAAAGACATCAATAGACTGAAGGTGAAAGGCTGGGAAAAGTCTTATCACTCACATGGCCTGCGGAAGCAAGCAGGGTTTTCCATTCTCATATCAAATGAGGTAGACTTCAAGCCAAAGCTAATCAAAAGGGACAAAGATGGATATTTCTTACTACTTAAAGGAACCATTTATCAACAGGATATAACAATCATAAATCTATATGCCCCAAATAATGGAGCACCTACATTCATCAAACTTTTCTCAAGTTCAAGAGTAAAATAGCCCATAACACAGTTATTCTAGGGGACTTCAACACACCTCTCTCACCAATGGATAGATCATCCAAACAAAAGCTAAACAAAGAAACTTTAAGCCTCCTTAAAACAATTAATAATTTAGACCTATCGGACATATATAGAATATTTCATCCCTCAGTAAATGAATACACTTTTTTCTCAGCAGCACATGGCTCCTTCTCCAAAATAGACCATATATTATATCATAAGGAAATTCTCAGCAAATATAAAAAAATAAAGATACTACCCTGCATTCTATCAGACCATAAAGGGATGAAATTGGAAATCAATGACAAAACAAGGAATAAGAAAAACTACTCCAACAACTGGAAGCTAAACAACATGCTACTGAATGAACAAGGGGTTGAAGAAGATATCAAAGAGGAGATTAAAAAATTCCTAGAGGTAAATGAGAACACAGATACATTGTATAGAAATCTCTGGGACACTATGAAGGCAGTAGTAAGAGGAAAATTCATTGCACTGAGTTCATTCCTTAAAAGAAAAAAAAAAAAAAAAATAAATGACTTAACATCACACCTCAAAGCACTAGAAAAAGAAGAACAGACCAACACCAAGAGTAGTAGAAGACAGGAAATAATTAAAATCAGAGCAGAAATTAATGAAATAGAGACTAAGGAAACCATTCAAAGAATTGACAAAACTAAAAGTTGGTTCTTTGAAAAAATAAACAAAATTGACACACCCTTAGTGATGCTAACAAAAAGAAGAAGAGAAAAAACTCAGATTACTAACGTTCATGATGAAAAAGGTAATATCACAACAAACACCTCAGATATACAGAAGATAATTAGAAATTACTTTGAAAACTTGTATTCTAATAAAATAGAAAATATTGAAAACATTGATAGATTTCTAGAGTCGTATGATTTGCCTAAACTGGAACTGGAGGCTATACACAACATAAACAGATCGATTACAAGCGAAGAAATAATAGAAGATGTCATCAAAAAACTACCAACAAGGAAAAGTCCAGGACCTGATGGGTTTACAGCCGAGTTCTACAAGATGTTCAAAGAAGAACTAATACCAATGCTCTTCAAACTATTTCAAGAAATAGAAAAGGAGGGAGTTCTTCCAGACTCTTTCTATGAGGCCAATATTACATTAATTCCAAAGCCAGGCAAAGACACATCCAAAAAAGAAAACTTCAGGCCAATATCTTTAATGAACATAGATGCAAAAATCCTCAACAAAATCCTGACAAATCGGATACAAAATCATATCAAAAAGATAGTGCAACACGATCAAGTGGGGTTTATTCCAGGGATGCAAGGCTGGTTCAACATTCGGAAATCAATAAACATAATACATCACATCAATAGACTTAAAGATAAAAATCATATGATCATCTCAATAGATGCAGAAAAAGCATTTGACAAAATACAACACCCCTTTATGTTCAAAACACTGGAAAAACTAGGAATATCAGGAATATATCTCAACATTATAAAAGGTAGTTATGCAAGGCCCCGAGCTAACATTATCTTAAATGGAGAAAAATTGAAAGCATTCCCTCTAAAAACTGGAACAAGACAGGGATGCCCCCTTTCACCACTGCTATTTAACATAGTACTGGAAACTCTGGCCAGAGCAATTAGACAGACGAAAGAAATTAAAGGGATCCAGATAGGAAAAGAAGAGCTCAAATTATCACTATTTGCTGATGACATGATAATATACCTAGAAGACCCAAAAAACTCTACCAGAAAACTCTTACAACTAGTAAATGAATTTGGCAAAGTTGCAGGATACAAAATCAATACACATAAGTCAAAGGCATTTTTGTACATCAGAGACAAAGCCTCTGAAAGGGAAATGATGAAAACTACCCCATTTACAATAGCATCAAAAATAAATAAATAAATAAAATACCTGGGAATCAACTTAAAGAAAGAGGTGAAAGACCTCTATAATGAAAATTATAGAACACTAAAGAAAGAAATCATAGAACTCAGAAGATGGAAAGACCTACCTTGCTCTTGGATAGGTAGAATTAATATTGTCAAAATGTCCATACTACCAAAAGCATTATACAGATTTAATACAATTCCAATAAATATCCCAATGTCATCCCTCAAAGAAATAGAAAAAGCAGTCATGAAATTCATCTGGAAAAATAAGAGACCCAGAATAGCCAAAGCAATCCTGAGCAAGAAAAGTTAAGCAGGTGGCATCACCATACCAGACTTTAAATTAAACTATAGAGCAATAGTAACAAAAGCAGCATGGTATTGGCACCAAAACAGACTGGTGGACCAATGGTACAGAATTGAGGACACAGAGACTAATACATATAATTTCAGCTATATTATATTAGACAAAGGCACCAAAAATATACAGTGGAGAAAGGATAGCCTCTCCAACAAATGTTGCTGGAAAAACTGGAAATCCATATACAATAAATTGAAATTAAACCCTTATCTCTCACCATGCATAAAACTCAATTCAAAGTGGATCAAGGACCTAGGAATTAGACCAGAGACAATACGCCTAAGAAGAAAAAGTAAGCTCCAATTTCCAACATGTCAGATTAGGCCCCGAGTTCCTTAATAAGAATCCTGTCGTTCAAGCATTACTACCATGAATTAATGAATAGGATAGATTTAAACTAAAAAGCTTCTTCTCAGCAAAAGCAACAATCAGTGAGGTGAATAGAGAGCCAACTAATTGGGAACAAATATTTAATACATGAACATCAGATAGAGCACTAATTTCTAGAATATATAAAGAACTCAAAAAACTTAACACCAAAAAAACAAATAACCCAATCAATAAATGGGCTAAGGAATTGAAAAGACACCTCTCAGAAGAAGATACACGATTAATCAACAAATACATGAAAAAATGCTCAACATCGCTGGCAATTAGAGAAATGCAAATCAAAACTACTCTAAGATTTAATTTCACTCCAGTCAGAATGGCAGCTATCAAGAACACAAACAACAATAAATGTTGGAGAGGATGTGGGGGAAAAGGCACACTCATACATTGCTGGTGGGACTGCAAAATGGTGCAACCGCTATGGAAAGCAGTATGGAGATTTCTTGGAAAACTTGGAATGGAACCACCCTATGACCCAGCCATCCCACTCCTGGGTCTATTCCCAAAGGACTTAAAAATAGCATATTACAGTGACACAGCTATCTCAATGTTTGTAGCTGCGCAATTCACAATAGCTAGTTTGTGGAACCAACCTAGGTGTCCCTCAGTAAATGAGTGGATTAAGAATTTTGAATTTTTTTTTTAAATGAGTGGTATTTACACATTATGGAATTTTACTCAGCAATAAAAGAAAATAAAATAATGGCATTTGCAGGTAAATGGGTGAAGTTGGAAGACATAATGCTAAGTGAAGTTATTCAGTCTCAAAAATCCAATACCAAATGTTTTCTCTGATATAAGGAGGCTAGTTCACAGTATTGTTGGATGGGGGTACATAGGAGGATTAGAGGAACACTAGAATGGTCAAAGGGAAGGGAGGGGAAGGGAGAGAGCAAGGGGGAGGGAGGGGGAGAAAAGAAAAGAAGAAAGAATAGAAAAGAAAAGGTGGTTGAATGAGACGGACATCATTATCCTAAATGCATGATTGAAGACCTGAATTGTACGAATATACTTTGTATACAAACAGTTGTATGTAAACAGATGCTATATACGGGCACTATGAATTGTAATTATTATAAATTAAAAAAATAAATTAAAAAAAGAATATATAAGTATTATCTTTATACCTTTCATTTTTAATAATTATTTTCTTTTTTATCTTTCATTAAATTATTATAGTTTTTACATAAAAAATTCATACACCTTTTATAAAAACCTTTGCTATTTTAATTGTAACCATCACAATCATAATATGTATAATTGTGTTAAATATGTATACTGTGTGCTAGTCAGAGTCCTAAAGGCTTTACTCATATTAACTTAATGTCATTTCTTAACAATCATTTGAAGTAAGTATTATTATTACTACTCCCCTTTAACGGAAGTGAAAACTAGGCCCAGAGAGGTTAGGTGACACACTCAAAGTCACATAGCAAGAGAGCATCAGTGTGGAATTTTAAGTCAGGCGACCCAGCTGGAGTTTGTGATCTTCAACATTTCCTGCTTTTGTTCTTTGAACAAACACATTGGTAACTTTCCTTGGATAATGCCTACATGTGAATCTGATGACTGAGCGATACTCTTATCCAGAAACCTGCCTGGATTCTTTTGTTTATTACAATTACTTACCTGTGGATTTTCTGTGATTTTCTCTGTCGATATTTTTACCAACTGTCAACAGTCACCATTTTTCTTCGACATTTTCAATTCGTGTATTTTTCTTCTTTATTTTATGATGCTTGTCAACTCTTTGGAACCGTTTTTATAAATGGTGATGGTGAGACATTTCAACCTGATGCCATAACCAGATTAAAAAAATAAAAAAAAACCCACAGGTTAATCTCACAAATAAACATGCAAAAACCCTAAACAAAATGTTTAAATCAAACTTTATGATGTATAAGAATAATTACCACACTGTGGTCAATTTTATCTCAGTAACACAAATGTGGTGAGACATCAGATGGAGACAAAAACACAAGTGATCAGAAAAAAAAAAACACAGATTTCTTCATATTGAAAAGTCTTCAACAAAACTCCACACTCATCCATAATTAAAAAAAAAATAATAATAAAAACTCTTGAAAAACACGGAATTTGGGAGAATTTCCTAGATCTGATCAAGGATGTCCACAAATGCTTGTGAGAAGTAGTCCTGCAATATTGGAGGCCTTCCCTTTAATTTTGTGAGCAAGACAAATTGTTATTATTTTCTATTTGACAGCTAGCTAGGATGAATGGAAGTTGTAAATGTCATATATCAGAATTAACATATTGAAAGTAATCTACATTAATTTCTAAGACTAAAGCTTAAAACAATATTAAGTAAACTTTATAAGTAAAAATTATTATATGGTTTACTCAGAAGAAAAAGTTGTGAGATTTCAGGTTTAAAATAAAATTAGTCTCTAGGTGACATTCTTACAAATGAAAAGGAATTAAGAATATTTCAAAATAAGATTCAGGATGTGGAATATGGAAATGATTTTATAAACATTAATTTTTCTAATGTATTAAATGAAAGTTAATATAATAACAGTTTAAATAAGTATAAAACCTCACGATGTCATTTTCCCATTATTTTCCACATTTCACTCTTTTTCTCTTTACAATAAGAACAGTATTGGATGAAAAGAATAAATTTTCATACCACATACTTTAACTTGGCTGAGTGCAAATGACTTAGAATGACATTTTATCTTATTAATCTAAATAGCATTCGGGAGGGGAGAAAAATGAAGAGAAGAAAATGTACAATTCTGATTTCTGAGTCTGCAAATGGAAATACTTATCAAAGAGTATAGTCAAAACATGCAATCATTTGAATGGAAATAGAAAAAATGCCCATGATTTGCTAACTAGGTTTTTCCTATGAAATATAATAATAGAATTGCTTCTACATCAAACAAATAGAAGTGTGTTGATTCATTCAGTTATTTAATTAGAATCTATAAAGTGTCCTAATTTTCTTTCATTTTTTCTATTTGTTTGTTATTTTGTTTAATATTAATGAATTAATTAATATTCATATACTAAAGAAAGAAAAATTTACCTTAAATTTTTGTTTCTAATAAAGCCAATTTCAATGAGGGACTATTAAATGGACTAAGAGTGTGTTAGTTTTTAACCAGACAAACATTTCAATGCAATGTTATATTTTATTCTCAGGTATACATTAAAACTAAGCATTACTATCGATATTGTGGTATGCTTCCCAATTCTCATATCCTTGAGACAGCTTAATTAAATGGGCCCTGTATATTTTTTTAAAAAAATATTTATTTGCTTTAGTTGTATACAATGTGTAATGTGTTTTTTTTTTTTTAGTTTTACGTGGTGCTGAGAATTGAACCTGGGCCACATACGTGCTAGGCGAGCGCTCTACCACTGAGCCACAATCCCAGCACTGTATAATTTTTGATTGTGGTAAGCTCAGATTAGGCAATGAGTTCACCTGTCTGATTTACTACTATGAAAGGAATAGCACACCACTTCTGGCCAACAAGAGTGGTTAGCTCACAGGTAATAGGTGAATTAATTAGCAGTTAACCCAGTTTCCTCCTCAGCAAAATAAGAAAATTTAATGGGTTTTAGGTATCATTTGAGATATAGAAAATCTGTGATTTGCCCTTTGAACATATACATGTGAAAAAAAAAAAAAAAAAAACTATATGCTACACACTACTCTCTTCTCGAGATTCCCAATGTATATTATTATGTTAGGGTCTCATAATCTTCAAACATACAACAAAACCCTGTTGACTCTTTAAATGCAATATTTTAAATTTTCAATTTAAATACATCTCACTTTCCAATCCTCATAGTCCCAACAGACATTCTTATTAATTTACATATGGGTGATTTTGTATTCACATAGAGATTCCCTAGGTTTCCAAGATAAATTTAAATTCAAATAAATTTAGATGCCTAGGTGGATGCATATTTAGAAAGTAGTATAACCCAAAGGATAAATTCTTTGAAAGTGTGATTACCTGTGCTTAACCAAGCTAAACATTCAATATAACCAAGCTAAATATGCAGCTTTACATAACTATATGTATCTGTAAAAGTGTCTAATAAAGTTCTTTCGTGGAGCAGATCTAAGAACAAATACATAAAAAAATCTTGAAAAAATAATTTCAATACAGAAATTTCTCTTGCAAAAAATTCCAAATAGTATATGTAGATATCTAAACCTAAATAGGTAGAACATAACTTTCCACTAAATACATGGTGGCCAGGTACTGTGACTTTGTTCCACAAAATACAGTGAGGAAAGGGGGAAGGGAGCAACTTTAAATGGAGAAAACTTATAAACACTACATCAGCTAAGTGATCAAGTTTCAATGTTAACAGTGAAAAATAATGTTAGTACTATACATCTTTGTTATGATGTGATGAAAATACACTATAATTATGATCTTCCTCACAACATATAATAAGTCTCATTATGAAGAAAATTAAGGCAAATCCCAGTAATGGGATACTTTACAAAATTCTCTACCAGCATTCCTCAAAATTATCAAGGTCAACAAAGACAAGTAAAGTCTGAGAAACTGTCATTGGATTCTAAACTTTGGGACATTATGACTAAAGGGTATATTGTATGGTATGTTGGCAGAGAAAATGATATTAGTTCAAAGCTGAAGAAATTTGAATAAATCATGACTTAATATCATATCAATATTGATCCATTAATTGTAACAAATGTGCCATTTGGGTAAGAGTTCTGCAAATCTAAAACCATTTCAAAATAAATAGATGGTTTTAAAAAGAAACAATTTTACAGTCAAATGATCAATTATACATACATGCTTATTGATTTAATTCACTAAAACAAATAAATATCTATTGTTTTACCTTTGTGAAAACATATTTCATTAACTATTTGTGCTATGGTCTGAATGCATGTCCCTGCAAATTCTAGACACTGGAACCTAAGACCCAATGTGATAGTACTAAAAGTTAGGACTTTTTGTGATTTGATCAATCATGAGCTTACAATCCTCATGAATGAGATTATTGCCCCATAAAGGAGGTTGAAGTGTCCTAGTCTCATTTCCCCTTTCATACCTTCTGTCCTGTAAGGCACAGAAAAAAGTATCACCTATAAAATAGAGAGTGAGTCTTCAAAACATACCAGATCTGCTGACTTTTAATCTTGTACTTCCCACCCTCTAGAACAATAAAAAATAAATTTCTGTTGTTTATAAATTATTCAGTTTAAGTTATTTTATTATATAAGCCTGAATGTTATAAAATAATTCCTTATTTAGATCATTTAGAAAGTTATCACAATTATAGAACACAGAGAAGGGTGGAGAAGCACAGAGTAGATCTAGACAGGCAGATTATCTCCAGCCCCACTCCCAAGAGAAAAGCAAATTAGGTGTTTTCCAGGAGGCTGAAATATGTATGTGTGAATAGAAAAAATTAAATAAGATGGAAGTAGGAAGGGAGGAAGGACGAATGTGGGAGAAGCCAGGCATATCACATCAAGATGAGAGTGAATTTGAAATTTTTATTGGGTCCATGTGTGCACATAGTTTACAAAATTTCCGCTCTTACTTATTTATATTTTACATGAAAAGTTTACTTCTAATTTAAAGAATTTCAAGAATTCAATAACTCTTTGGATAGAAAGAAAGCCAGAAATTCTCTAAAAACAACAGCAAATATATATCAACACTTAAAATTAATTAAATAAAAAGCAAATTGTTCATAATTAATACTTTGAGTCTTTGTCACAAGCAAATTTATGTTGAAATTTGCAGTTTCTACTTTCATATTATATGATTTAGAACAACTAAGGTCTTTCTAATCAGCAATTTTATCATCTAAAAATTAAGGACAGAAATAGCATGTTCCTTATAACATTGCTGTAAGGATCAAATTAATGTACAAATGAAACAAAATGCCTAACCTATTCTAGTTTTTAGTCTTGTAAGTCCAAAAGAAATAATTATTTTGTAGTTAAAATAGTTTTCCTAATCTTCCTCCAGAGCTATTACTCCTATTTTTCAGAAATCTATTAATAATACAGAGAAGATCTCAATCCATGCCATGCCTAGTGGTATATGGTAAAATTCAGAATAAAACAGATAGTCACTTTTATCTACCAGTTTGCAAAATATTTTACAACACTATTGATGTACAAAAAGGACTACAATGAGTGCAAAATCATTGTGAATGGATTGTAGTTTTACTGATGCATATAGTAATTAAAATGAATGAAATTTAATCAAGTTTGTAAGAGCCCTAATTGAGGATAGCTAAGATGGCGGTTAGCTGAGAGCCATAAAGGTGTTCAAGTATTTTCACTTGATATTCATGCATTTATCTAAGAATCTTTTTATGCCCGTGAACACTGTGTATCACACCTGTAAGCTCGAGCTGTTAGCACTTGTCCTTGTTAAGGCAAAATGTATTTAACCGGGTGAGGTTAGTTAGGGTGGTGGTTGGAGTTGGTGTGGTTGGAGTTGGAGAGGTTGTTGGAGCCAGAGAGAGAAGTTAAGAAAGAAGAATAAAAGAACTTTTTCATTTCCAGTCTGCCTCCGAGTTTTCTCCTGCGGTATCGTTGCTGCAAGCGGCAATTGCTGCAGGCGGTGACACAAGTTCACATTAATATGTGGCTTTAGGGACTTCCAAGATTTGACCCAAATGCTGGCCTATAACTTAGTATTTCCTCTATTCAAGCATAAAGTTACTGTGTAGAATTAGTATTGTAAACTGTCTAGATGGAATTATTCATTGAAGTGTGGATTGTCTCTATTTTATTGTTTTGTCAATTAAGAAACTAAGAGTCTTTGAAGTAATCCCCTCTGACAACTCGTTTTGACATTGGGCTGCTAGACATCATCCCCTCCAATATGAAGTGACAGTCCTAAGATTAAACTATCATTTCCTTACGAAGACTGTGAAGGTGCATTTATTTATAATTAGTACGCGTGTTTGATGGACTAGACATTTGCAGCACTTTCTCATAAAAAGATTAATTAGCTGTAAGTTAATATTTATAAGGCCATCTAGTTCCTGAAATTGATTATATTATAGAAAGATGATTCCAAAAAGAAAAACAGTAAACTAGATTATCTAATGCCTTTCAGGCAAGTGGGGGAAAGTTCAAAATAAGATCTGAACTGTTAGTTTTTCTGGTTTGAAGTCTTATTTTAAGCTTTAAAACTACTCTTCAGAAAATGCTCTTTAGACCAATTCAGGTTTTTGATGTAGACAGATGGTTGCATTGACAGATAATTCATGTCTAGTTAAAAAAGTGTCCAGTGTGAAATGCTGATAGAGTTCATTTGTAAATGAAAGCTGTATTTGGATTTTCTTCCTTAGGTAGGTAAGTAGACAGGTAGGCAGATAGATACATAGATACATAGATAGAAGGGCAGACAAAGGAAATACCATTTAGAAGACTCCTGGGAAACCAAATCACATCTGCCTTAGTGTTAAAGAACAACTTTACATATTCTCCTTTTTCTTTGCTATTTTATACAAAAACACAGCATGGAAATTACAATCGAATAACATATCATTCAGGCTCAAAGTATCCTATCATAATCACCCTATGCATTTCAACAACCAACTTTCCTAGAATCAGTCCTCAAGAATCTCCTCAGCTCATAATGTATACTGCTTATTTTTTCCAAAGCACTGTTAGGAATGGAATATAATATTAATTTACCACTTTTTTAATTTTCTTATGTGTAATTTCCTCCAAAAGTCTCAGAGGACCTCATGGCAGAATTTGTTTTTACTTTATTTTCCTAGCACATGATAGGTCTACACAAATATTTCTTAAATAAATTAATGAGTGAATTTGGAGACAATCATAAGATTTGCTGAGATCTTGTTTTGTTCAGATCCATATTGCTCCAGCAGAAAAGTGATTTTAGGTATTATCTCTTGTCTTTTATTTCTTCTAGAACCTATGCACACAGCATTTACATTATTTTCTAGGAGTGGGGGGAAGGCATCTTAAAATAACATAATTTAAGGTCATCTGTCATTGCAATTATTATTGCTGCTGCTGTTGTTATTATTATTATTATTATTATTATTGGTACTGGGGATTGAACCCAGGGGCACTACTCAACCACTGAACCACATCCCCAGCCCTCTTTTATATTTTATTTTGAGACAGCACCTTGCTGAGTTGCTTAGGGCCTTGCTAAGTTGTGAAGGCTCACTTTGAACTCACAGTTCACCTTCCTCATCCTCCTGAGCCTCAGGTTGCAACCATTTTTAATTCTGTCTTGGCAAATATTTAACTAAAAAATTAAATATTAAGTGCAAACCTGACTCCAAGAAAGACCTTTAACTCTCTTTAATGCATTTTTTTTTTAAAAAAGATACATTTTCTACATTATATCAGTCCAAATCATTGTCTTTTGTGGTTCACCTGTGGAAATAGTGTCTGCATTAGAGTAAGGAGTATAAAGAGTTTGTTTCCCTGGTATTAGAAAATAGAATGATTCAGAGTCAGAACAAAGTAAAAGGTACAATAGTGGTATTGCCAATGGTTATATGTGTAGGGATGAAGGTCAGAGAAAAGAGGATGGATTACATTGACTATAAAATCATGATATGAACTCAGGGGCACTCGACCACTGGGTCACATCCCTAGCCTTTTTTTTTTTTTTTTTTTTTTTTTTTTTTTTTTTTTTGTTGTATTTTTATTAGAGACAGGGTCTCACTAAGTTGCTAAGTGTCTCACCATTGCTGAGGCTGGCTTTGAACTAGCGATCCTCCTGCCTCAGCCTCCCCAAGTGCTGGGATTACAGGCGTGTGCCACTGCGCCTGCCTGTTTCTACAATCTTATTCCAGAAATTTTGAAGCTAATGATTTTCTACCTGTGTTCAGGAGATCCCACGTAATACAGTGGGAAGGCAAGTTATAATCATGATTGATTCTCCATACTTGTTTTAACCCATATGGGTAGTCACAACAGACATGTTTTGAACTTGGGACACACAATCTCTATACAAATCAACATATGTAAGCATACATAAGCCATGTTGGACACAAAGTTAATAGCCACTATAGAATTATGCACACCATCTGAAGCGTTTGAATTATTTTTAGTATTTTCCAAACTTTTATGTTCCTCTGTATCCCAAACACTGCCTTCCTCCCTTAAGCCCCATCTTTTGGGTGTCACATTCCAGTATTTGTAAACTAACTCAATAAACTGATAATTGAATGCAGCAATAGTAATAGGGCACACCACTAGTAGTTAATAAGAATATATTCCAAGCCCATCAAATATATCATTGTTTTCTTGAAAATCTTTTCATTTCCATGGCTATGATTAACAAGTGACTTTCTTTTAAAAGTAAATTGTACATCCTGGTAATGCATGAAAGCTGATGATAGAGATAAAATCAGCAATGTTTATTCTAAGCAGTGAATCCTGAAAGCACAGAAGACACTAAGTTTTGGCTTGCCATTTTACTTCTTGCCTCTCACATGCAGCTTTCACATAGTGTGCAGAACACATGCATTCTGGCTGGTTTAATGGCTGTCTACATCAGCAGGGTGAATGGTTCAAGAAACCACCTCTGCAATATTACAAATATAAAATAATGTATACAAATGTAAAATATAGAATCATAATTTGAAAAGCTGTCCTGAAGAACTGCTCATTAATGGTCAAATATAAGTATTAAGCTTGCAAGAGCCATGTACTTACTTCGGTTCACAATAAAACATACCTACCTGTGGTAATATGTAAATTTTAACATTCTATTTTATTTTGAGACATATTATAGTCCTACGATGGACTGAAGTAATCAGTCAAGTGAAAAGAAAAGAAACAAATAGCCACACACATTCCCAGGTTTATATTTTCCTTCTAAACACAGCTTTTGAAAATTGGAATTAAACTTTACTAAAACATGAGCATGGGTTTAAGGAAATGCCTTTAGCAGCACATTCAATCCTTTTACAGACAGACCTTGGGGGGAATCCAACCCATCTTTAATTAATTTAATTAGAAACAATTTTGTCAATTAACCTGATAAAATGCAGTTACCTATGGGCTGTCTGCTTGTGTACTCCAGAGCCCTGCTGCTTGGCTCCTATCTTTTGCAAAGCCGGCTGCTTATTCGCCATATTTGCAGGCAGTGCTTTTGTTAAGGGTAGTGCATTTGTTGAAGTTTTAACATTTTTTCGGCTGACAATAGCATTCTAGTATGTTCTGTCAAGCCTTATCTGTTGTATGCTGTAACCCCTGCAATCCTTAATTTTCACACACTCATGTGAAGTGTTAGACTTGGTGTATTGTGTCTGGAAGATTTTCTAAAGATAATTAGAACTAATAGCAGTCATACCATGTCAGAAAGAGATTGTTCCTCTGCCAATTTAGACACAAACACCAGCTCCTGCTGCAATGTTCATATTGTTTGCTATCACTGTGTATGAAAAACTTTGTTACACTTTTTGCTCTTCTACTCCATATAGCAGATAAACTATTTGAAACAAATATTTAACTACTGACAAAATCGACAAGACCTATTTTTTGTTAGAAATTACTTGGCAGGCAGAATAAAGAGGAGCAATACAAAGGAATCAAATATCTTCGGTGTTAAAGACACCAATTTAGCTGTCATGTTTTTACCACTGACCTTTGGTGAGTGAGTACCTGAATATTTATCTAGTGACTACAGGATGAAGCAACAAGAACCAGCAAGCATGACCTAACCAATGAAAAAGCAAAAACAAGATGTAAACCAAAGTTGTTTTTTTTTTTCTTTCTTTTCTCTAGAAGACACTATATTTGAGCTAGTAGATTTTCTATGAATACTAGAACACTTTGAGGGGAAGAAAGTAATGGCAATGCAACTCAAACTGTATGTGTGGAAAAGCAAGGTACCAATTTTATGCACATATATTTTGTTCTAATAGTTCTCAAGATCCTTGGAATAAGAAGTATATATAATATATACAACTTATAACATCCCTGATAATATTTTTAAAAGTTAATTGCAAAATTGAGTGCTCAGAATAATTAGGAAACAATATTGTGTTTCAAAATTCCTAGGAACATAGTCAAAACTTCTGTGACAACATTTCAAAATGTCAAATGACCTATCAATTGAATAACTTGCCTTTTATTTCATATTTTATTGTATGTGTACATATAAGCATATTATGTATATTTATATACATATGTATGTAAACATACATGTTTACATAGGCATTTTAATTGTAGAACATAAGTTTATAACACAACTGATAAAAGGTTGATAATTTCTTAAAGAAAAAAAAGTCACCAATCTGATTGAAGTAGGAATAGTACTCAAGAATGTTTTTTAAAACAGAATTTGAGGATAAAATATACATATATTGAATCCTGACAAGCAGGAGATATGGTAAAAACAGGAGAAAACTAGGAAAAGGAGGGCGACAAGCAAAAGACAACCGAGACAGCTGCTTGAAACAGCTGGGACAGATGCATTAAACAAAAGTGATTGAGATTGGCAGAATCAGGGAACAGCTTTTCAATGGAATTATGCAAAATGGATAAATTGGACCAAAGCTTTTATGTTGGCAAAAATAAATTCTTTCAATTACTTCTTGGTTTAAAAGCCTAATATGCTGAAGATCTCAAAGCTACATAATGGTTGAGCAACTAATAACAAAAAAGAATATGAAAAAAATTTCCCAAAACCTGATTATGTGGGGGAAAAAGCTGTGAATTCATCAATTTTATCAATTATTGTTGATTCTAGGACATTATTTATAAACTGCTCACTGTATAATAAAATCACAGAATGTCAAGTGGGGAAAAAAAAAAGAAATGATGATAAAAATCATTGAGCCTAATGTAAAAGAGTGTTTAAATGCATACTTAAAGATATTGCCAACCAACAATCATAGAATCTTGACATCCATATTAAATAAGTTTATACATCATAGGCTCCACCATAAAATTCTAAAATTTTCTATGATTAGAAACCACTAATCTAAACAGTTCAAATATAACATAGCCAAGAAAGTTATAAGCAATAAACAGTTAATTCCATTAAAGTTAATGCCTTTTAGGACATTTGCTGCTTATTATTACTATAATTGCTTCATTTGAATTAAAAATATTTAGAAAAAAAATAATTGCTTCTAACTAAAAGAACCCACTAACCTTATTTTTAATTTTAATTAACAATTGCTTAGAGTCAGTAAGAAATAGTGCTTGTATATTTTTCAGTTCTTATGTAGAACCATTCAGTTCTTGCAAAGACCCATATGAGTCTTTTGAATTCCCTCCCTTATTATAGTCCTCCAGTCTACAAATTTTAGACTACAATTTCTTAAACTTTATTTGGTAATGTGGAGCTACTAAAAATATAACTTCTTTAACCCACTATTAATTCAATAGAAGTGAGGTCTGGCCCAAGAACCTGAAATTTTTAAGATGCCCTAGGAAATTGTATACATGTTTTTCACTGATCATTGTTAAAACAATGATTTGGGACAATGATGTCATTGGCCTAAATGCATGACTGAAGACTTGAATAGTTCGAATATACTTTGTATACAGTGTTATGTAAAAAGATGCTCTATATGTATATTATGAATTGTAATGCATGCTACCGTTGTTATAAATACAACTTTGAATAAAAATAAAAAAGAAAGAAAAGAAAGCTCAGTACATTTTGCAAAAAAAAGAAAAAAATGATTTGGACTATATAATCTCCCTCTGAAGGCTCAGTTTTCTTAAGATTCTGGCCTTGAAAGAAATACTGTGACAAGAAACTCCATTCCCTGCTCCCAGAACAAATTAATGCTTCACTTTCTGGGTCTCCACTCATCTGCTGGCTTCTTCTCTTAGAATACTATTCCAGTTCTCTTTTTATATGATAGTTAACTGAGACAGTCTTGAAGTCCCCTCAACTTGACTAAACTTCAGGTAAGTTTCTTATTGAATCTGGGCCCCTCGCTTTCCTGTCTTAGAGCATTTATCTAAGGAAACCTGTAATTCTAAATCTTTTGTTTACCCCTCAACCAAAAAGCATCTGGATAGTTTCATAACTCAAGTGTATCTTTCTTTAAGATTAAAAGTTGGGGAGTAAATGTATTAAAAGGAAAAGGCAGACTTAAATGACAACGTCACAAATTCAACATGAACTAATTAATATTTTTAAAAAGTATGCATTAGAGGGTTGGGATTGTAGCACAGCAGTAGAGCGTTTGTCTAGCACATGTGTGGCACTGGGTTTGATCCTCAACAACACATATAAGTACATAAAAAGAATAAAGGTCCATCAACAACTAAAAAAAAATTTTTTAAGTATGCGTTAGAAAAGGGAACATATTCCCCAAATTCTCCTTTCACAACAGAAAGAGCAGCACCCTCATTTCAGTCTTCACTCTAATGATAGACATATGAACATACCCAATGTCTCTAGGAACTAAGGATGACTGTGTGCTCCTAGATATCCATCAGGAATTCTGTAAGAATTCTTGATAGCTCAAGCTACTTCTAACTACAGGAGGGACTTCCTCACTTATTCCTCCTCCTTCTTTATCTTTTCTGCTTTTTCTTTCCTAGTGAGTTTTGGTTTCATATTTTTGCCACTATTATTTTCTTATTCTCTATTTCAATGAAAACCTCCTGTAACCCATAGCATTATATGTTGATATTTAACATTATTTCATTGGAAATATATTATCTTGATGCTAATTAGAATTCGTAACAGTAGTAGTAAGTCTTGCTAGTATGTGTAGGCAATATTCTAGGCACTTTATATGTCAATTCCTTTCAGGTTGACAACAAATCTTTCTGCTGGTGCTGGAGCTTGTGATTTACACACAACCCTTGGTGCATACCTGTGATGAAGTAGTTTGTCTTAATCACTTTGGGCTGCTGTAACAGAATACTACAAGTGGCTTAAACAACAGAAATGTATTTTTCCATCTAGAGACCAGAAGTCTGAGACCAAGGTGTTTGCATAATTGAGTTCATGCTGAACACCATCTTTCTGATTATGCTTTCATGTGGCCTTCCTTCATTTATGGAGAAAGAGAAAAAGAGAGTGGGAGTAGAGAGAAAGAGAGAAAGAAAATGAAAATCTTGCATCTCTTCTTCCTTTTATAAGGGCATTAATTCCAAGACAGAAGCTCCACCCTTATAACTTCATCCAAACCTAATTACCTTCTAAAGGCCACTCTTCTAAGTACCAGATCACATTGGAGATTATGGCTTCAACCTAAGTGTTTCAGAGGAGCACAAATTAAGCCTACAGCACTGACCAATTCTTCAACCAAGAGCTTACATTTATTTTCAGACTTCCACAATTAAATGATACCTTTGATTAATTTGCAACTAGTGTCAGATAGTACAGATATCAGGATAAACAGTCTGTAAATACATTACATTTATGAACCCAGTTAAGGTTCATTCAGCCAAATATGAGTTAAGACATCTTTAGATAAGAAAGGTATTCTAATATACATGCAAATCACAGGGAATTAACATATGTAAAGAAACTAATATACATAATTGCAGAAGCATATTCTGCCATTTTTTTTTCCGGGTTAAATTCCATTTAACCAAACTTAGCCAGGTTCAGGGGCTTTTCAAGTATCCCAGATATCTTCATTATTATAAGCCTCTACCTTTAATTCTCAAATAATTCCAAATATTGTGGATCATGTATCCAAAATGTGATACAAAGGAAAAAAAAAAAAAAAAGACCAATTTTATGCTGGTAGTTGTGCTAGTGTCTGCTTATCCTTAATTTGGAAGTAAAGATGACTCTGGTTTTAGGGGATTCTTTGGTGCCAGAAAGGACTGCACTTGATTTGATCCTGAGGAGTCTTGTGTTCCCTTGAACACATCGTGCTTCTACATGTATGTGGTCCTTCATTTCTCACTCTTGTATAATAAATGGAATTTGAAGAGAGTGTATAAAATGTTGATCAAGCAGGAGTACAAACTTTTAAGTCTAATACATAAATGGGCCACATTTAAATTTTACTTACCAAAAAATATTTCAGGGCTGCAGTTGTAGCTCAGTAGAAAAGAGCTTGTCTAGCATGTGTGAGGCACTGGGTTCGATTCTAAGCACCATATACCAATAAATAGAATAAAGGTCCATCAACAACTAAAAAAAAATTTTTTTTTAATTTAAAAAATATTTCATAATTTTTCTTTCCCCAAATTAGTATATAATTGATGCCTAGTAATTTAGGCTAGGAAAAATGGTTGAGAAATATTCCAGTTCACAATTGAATACAAAGATAGAGGATTCTATCGTGATTAGTGTTTAAAAATATTTTTTCATCACAAACAAAATATAAAAAATAAAATATTTTAGGGAAGTTTCAGTCACATATACACAAAGAATCATTCATGTACATGGTGTCAGTCGAACACAAATATTACAGGGCAAAAGTTATCTTACCTATTGGTAGTGGAAGTGAAAGATGATATAACTTTTTGTTGTATGAGAGTTGGCAATAACAGAGACAAAGAGTGTTTTTCATTTCAGGACCATTAGTTCTATAATTAGCTGACATATTTCCCAGATTTTTTTTCTTTGTTCTGTTTTGGCTGTTGTCATCAGAGCTGTTGGAAGATTTATTTTCAACTAGTTATCACTAATGAGATAGACACTAAACTATTTTTTTAATTATAAATATGGAGTAATGTGTCTTTAAGTCTAATAAACTGGTCAGAGTTTAAATACTAGATCATTTGGTCTTAAAAGTTCTGATTCAGTCAGATTTTCATCACTGTTGTAAAAAGACTTGAAAAGAACAACTTAAAGGATAAAAATTTTATTTTTGGCTCAAGATTTTAGAGGTTTAGTCCATGGTCAACCAACCCCATTGTTCCAGGAATAAGGCAGAACATAATGGCAGAAGAACATGGTGGAGGACAACAGCTCAGTCATGGCAGTCAGAGAACAGAGAGAGTTTGAATGGAAAGAGCTAGGGATAATATAATCCCCAAGGGCCTGTCCCCAGTTACTTACTCCCTCCAGACACATGCTACCTGCCTACACTTACCACCCATTAATCCATTCAAATTGTTCTACTGCTTAGGTCATATCTCTCATGATCTAATCATTTCTTCTCTTAATGTTCCTGCATTGTTTTGCACACAAACCTTTAGGGGATATCTCACATCCAAATTATAACAAGTTCTAATGTTTTAGATTCACAGGCATTTAAAAATGTACATAGAGTGGTTAAGGCAGGAGAATGAAGTTCAAGGCCAACCTCAGCAATTTAATGTGATTCTGAGTAATGTAGTGAGATCCTTTCTCAAAATAAAAAAGTTGGAGTATGTAGCTCAGTGGTGGCAAAGCACCTCTGGTATCAATTAATCCCCAGTACAAATAGAGGAAGAAAGGAAGGAAGGAAGGTAGAAAGGAAGGAAGGAAGGAAGGAAGGGAGGGAGGGAGGGAAGGGAGGGAGGGAGGAAGGAAGGAAACATGAAAACTGTAAAATCTGATTAATCAATTTTCTTTTAGAAAAATACATTAGCAGATGCTAAAAGTTCAAGTATTATTCCTTCCTTTAACTTAAATGTCAGTTTAAGAGATGACTTTTCTACAGTGCAGAGTTTATCTCTTAACCCAGTTATTCTGATCAGGGGAGGTTTTATCTCCCTGAGCACTTTTGTCAAAGTTGGGAAATATTTTTGTCATGACTGATGAAGGGGTACATTGGCATCTAGTGAGTAGAGGCTAGAGAAGTTGGCAAACATTTTATGTTGCACAAGGCTCCTGCCACAACTATTATTTGGTGAAAATATCAATCATGCAGAAGGTGAAAATCCCTGCCTTAACCTAAAATTGAATCTCTAATATTAGAAATATCCTGTCACTAAAAGCAGATTAAAGAGATCATTTAGGTCAGAAGCTTGAGATTCCCATAAGCAGTTGTCTGCTATGCATATATATTATTCTGGATTAATTACTTTGAAAGAAATAGTTCATTGGAAAAAAATACCACACCTAACCCTGCCAGCCCCATTTCCTGAACCAATAGTCATCCAGCATCTATAAATAGAAGCACTTTGATGAATAGAGTAATTGCTTAGCTGAGCACAGACAAAATTGCTCACCCACCAAATCTTGAGTTAAATAAAGTTATTTTGTTAAACCATATTGTTTTGGGTGTTTTTTTTTATGGCATCAAAAGATAATTTTCATGCAATTAATTTAAAATGTAAAAGTTAAAGGTCATTTTCCCTAGATATTAGGGTTTCTGAAAAAAAAAAAAAAAAACAAAACAAAAACAAACTATCTCCCTTTTCAATTATTCTAACTAGGAAATGTCTACCTATTGCTAATGCTATCAGTGGAACTGGTATTTATTTTAGTCCCTTCTTGTAAAGTGGATATTTTTTTGAGACCACAAGACTCAGCAAATATAGGCCAACAATCAAAAGCCATTAGACTGTGGATATTATCAAGGGGAAAATAGGATGCCTCCACTACTTAGATAAGTGCTAAGCTAAAACTCAAAAGACTGATTACAGCAAAAGTTTTGAGGGTGTATTTTTGATACCATTTATTATTTTGCACTATTTGACACAGTGTAGTATATTGCAACTATAAATCAGTTGCAGCAAATTATTTAATGATGCATTAACTGTAGAATTTCATATATATTACTGTTCTTTAGCCAATGTTGAGAGCTTTTTCAATAGCTTAATCCATCCCTGAAGAACTGGAGCAAACATTGTCATCCATCATTGCAGAACACATAGTTTGAACTGCAGATTTCTTGTATTCTTTTATTTTGTATAAAAATCACCCTATCAATTATAGACCAGAGAGTTAATGAGAACACCAATATACCCTTATATGCCTATGCACAAAACTATGTCATTAATCCTTCATTGAATTTCTTGTTTATTTATTGAATTATTTTTTCCCATTCTTATCTACCAAACTTATTTTAAAGGCAAAAATTTAAGCAAAATAAAACTGAGCAATAAGTTTAGGAAGACAACTTGGAAAAGTTTATCATTGTTGTAAGATACGTTCAGGTAGAAATAGTTAAATTACTTGAATAAAACTAAATATCATTTTTTGTAAAAGTTTGCATCATTATTTCGGTTTTTTTTTTTAAATTGAATAAATTCTATACATGTCCTAGGTAAGTAGTATGTAGAAAAATGAATTAATAGAGCTTTCATTAAATAGAGAAAACTGAATATACTTATTTACCTCTTCTCTCTCCTGAAATTCAACTCAAATGATGGTAATTAAATATGAAAGTTAAGAATCCACAAGGAATCTTCAAAATTAAATTTGGGATTAGAGTTTTAATTTGAAAGACTAGACATATGTATATTGAATTCCTTTAAATGCTTACTGAAAAGTCTTTCATCCTTAACTATTCTTGCTCGCAAACCCTACGTAAAATCCACCAGAAAATGATTTCAGCTTAAGCTTCAGACTATCTCACTTTTCAGCATACCTACTATTGCCCAAAGCACTGTTATCTTTCACCTAGGTTTTTATATTAGTTTTCTAATTATTTCTCTTCACATATCCTATTCTTTCCTGTAAAGGCAACAGTGAATCTAAAATGAATGCTAGATTAGTTTAGCATTCTGCTTAAGAACTTTCCAATGTGAAGAAATTCTCCTGGGCAAGAAGCAGTATTCTTAAGTGACTACTCCCATCTCTTTTTATGTGGTCTCTTCTTTCCATTCTTCTCTCACTCCTCCAAGTCCAATGGCTCACTCTATTCTAGTTCCTAGAACACACTGTTACGGTTTATATGTGAAGTGTCGCCCCAAAACTCATGTGTGAGACAATGCAAAAAGCTTAGATCTGAAAGCATTGGTTTAAAAGACTCAACCTAATTGGTGTATTAATCCCCTGATAGGGATTAACTGAGTAATAACTGAAGACAGGTAAGGTGTGGCTGGACGAGGTGGGTCAGTGGGAGCAAACCTTTGGGGTTTATAGTGTCAGGATGAGGAGAATCTTTCTCTGCTTGTTTCTCAGTGGCCATGTCCTGCCCTACTTTTCTCCATTACTTCCTTCTGCCATGATCTTGATGTCAGATCAATCCCTGAGGAATATAGTCAACCATCAATGGTCTGAGACCTATGAAACTGTGAGCTCTAAAATAAACATTTTTGTCCTTTAATTATTCTTGTCAGATCTTTTTATTGCAGTAATTTAAAAAAGCTAAAACAAACAAAAAGTGAGGTCATGCCTCAAAGCCTTTTAATTTCTTCATTCTGAATTATTCCTCTCTTGGATCATCTTTTCCTTTGTTCAGTTTTTCCTAATTATCATCATTTCAGCAAGACCATATCTGTTCACCCAACATGAAATAACAATTCCCACTCCACTGACTCCTTAACTTTTTTTTTTAACAGGATTTTCCTCCATATACTTATGATTATTTGACATTATCTTCAACTGTTTGTTATTTTCAATGATTTATCTCTCCACATTATAAATTAACCATTTTAAGTAGTGGGACCTTTTCAGTTCTGCACATTTCTCTACTACTAGGGTACATAAGAACATCTGGAATTTCATAGTGCATGTAAATACAGTTTAGTTAAGGATAGTATGTTAAACTATCTAATGAATGATTTCCATTAGAGTACATAATTTTTGAATTTTGGAAATCCTTATATTAAATATGTCCTATTTTTGACTTTTTTTTTTAAGTTACTCCCTTCAGTCTGAAAAAAAAAAAAAAATCTGCCTACTCTAAAAACTCAGCATTCCATGTCCATGAGTAAGTAAACTTTTACTCATTAGCTTTATTCTCATCTCTTATTACCCCATGGTTAGCCTTCTCAATGGTGTATGGTCAGCATATTAGTACTGTACTCCTATGTCAACTTGTGTCCTGCTCTCTTAACAGTGATCAGTCTTGGAGAACACCACTCTACTTTCTCTGCTCTTATTGCCAAGTTATTTTTTATTGCTACACAATTTCACAAAATGATACTCTTAGATTTAGAACCAAGCAAATGTGTACTGTTGTTTGGATCATTGATTTTTCCTGAATCTCACTTATTTCTCCATATGGAGCTACATTATCACAGAGTGTAGCTCTCTATCTTGTCATTGTCATGATATAAAAATTGTACTATACTGTTGGAGAATAGGAAATATCTTAGATTTTTAGTATTCTAAAAAAATGAGAATTGCTATAATTTTACTTTGATTTAGGATTTCCAGTCCTTGAATTCTAGCCTTGATCTCACTCCAGTTTTGGAAAATGCTTCCCTATCATGTTTCTAATGGCTGAGAGTTCCATCTAGAGTTACCAGTTTACCTGAGGCCCAGACCCTTTTCCCTTTTTCTAGTATTCCATTGACTAGATATTGTCATAAATTTTAATTTCTATTATTAAGTTTATACTACCTTTTTAAAAACCAATTCAGTGACAAATATTTGCTTATCTGTTCTCTAATTAAATTGCTTCATTAAACATCTTCCTTCTTGCTCTTAGTTGTCTCCCTGGCTTTTTAAGTGTTGTCTGATCTTCAGGATTTATTCACTCCTGAAGAAACCATTCTGTGGCCAGTATCTTCTTTAGTTCATATTTTAATACTTTAAGCATTATAACACTTTAAGAGAAAAATTATCTTCCATTTTCCCCTTCTTTTTCTCTCATATATGTCTTTCTATATCTTATTGGAAGTTCTTTCACCTAATATAAGATTTCTATTAGAAAATTACATTCCTCTCTTTTCTTGTTTTACTTTCTTTTCACCATAAAAATAAAATAATATTCACTTCATCTCTAAATTAAATTTAATATAATTTCTCAAATTAAATTACCTAATATGAACTATTAACTATCTATTGTGTTTATGTAATTGACAAATTCCTTAAAAGGACAGTTTATAATCTTTATTTTTATTTTCTCCTGAAATATTAACCCAGTCAGTTCTTAATTCATAATAAAAAGCTACCCTCAACATCTCATTTCATTTTTCAACAAATAAAACTCTCAGTAATTAATGTCTTTTCTCCCACCAAATTACTAATGCATGTTTTTAGTTCTTACATTTTTCTCTAGAATTTAATCTCTTATTTATAACATAATTTTATTATTTGGCTTTGTTCATCTACATGCTTCTGTTTTTCTCATTTCTTAATTTCTGCACTTTTTAAAATTTTTCTCTTGGATGTCTCTTTCTCTTTGTTATGACATCCTTTTCCTAATCTAATATATGTTATCTCAGGTTTTTATTAAGTGAACATTATTCTCTTTACAATTTCTCTCAGATATTTCATAATAATATCAGCATAAAGATAATTGTTGACAGTAACCAGCAAATGTATGTATATATGTCAATTAATTCTTCAAGTTGTATGAGTGCATTTCATAGCCTACAGAAGATAATGACTTGAATATATAATAGCAGATAAGAATAATATTGTTTGCACAAATGACATTTGAGTCCAGGGAGATTTATAGATGATTTTCTTCAATGAGCTTTCCAAGGGAAAAAATAATGCATGTGAAAACTCTCAACTCAGAAAGGTCAGACAGCTTAACTCATCGGAGTAACATGTACACTATAAGGTCAGAGAGGGAAGCCAGGACATGATTTTATTCCAAGAGCATTCAGTAGGCTGTACAGAATTTAAAAAGAAAATGAACTGCAGTGATTAGATTCACATTTAAAAATATCACTCTGGTTATTCAGAAAGAATGGATTAAAGGCAAATGGGATAAAGGTGAAAACACTGCATAGTAGCCTATATAACTATTGGTGTGAAGGAGATGTTGGATTGTGTTAATACAGTTGTGTCACAACATGAAGAAAAGTAAAATGGTCATCACATTTTTTAAATATATAAATGAGGTTTATAAAGGACATTACAAGTATCTTGAAGGCAAGAACAATGGTTCATATTTCTTGACTTTTGCTGGGGATGATATCTTTATATGGAGAAAATAACATCAGCTTCATCTTCTTATATATTAGAATTTGCAATATGCATCCACCCTTTGAAAAAATGTAATTGTGTGTATTTGTTCAACTTTTTTATTCTAATTTGCTATATATGACAGCAGAAGCATTACAATTAATATTACACATGTAGGGTATAATTTTTCACATCTCTGGTTGTATACAAAGTATATTCACTCCATTCATGTCTTTATACATGTACTTTGGAAAATGATGTCCATCTCATTCAACCATCATTTCTAACCCCCTGCCCCCACTCTTCCCCTCCTGCCCCTTTACCCTATCTAGAGTTTGTCTTATTCCTCCCTTGTCCCCCCTCCCTACCCAACTATGAATCAGCTTGCTTATATCAGAGAAGACATTCAGAATTAGGTTTTTTGATATTGGCTAACTTCACTTAGCATTATATTCTCTAACTTCATCCATTTACCTGCAAATGCCGTGATTTTATTCTCTTTTATTGCTGAGTATACTCCATTGTGTATATATACCACATTTTATTTATCCACTCATCTACTGGAGGGCATCTAGGTTGGCTCTACAATTTAGCTATTGTGAATCGTGCTGCTATAAACATTGATGTGGCTGTGTCCTTGTAGGATGCTGTTTTTAAGTTCTTTGGGTAAAGACCCAGGAGAGGGATAGCTGGGTAAAATGGTGGTTCCATTTCCAGTTTTCCAAGGAATCTCCATATTGCTTTCCATATTGGCTGCACCAATTTGCTGTCCCACCAGTAATGTATGAGTGTGCCTTTTCCCCCACATCCTTGTCAACATTTATTGTTGTTTGTATTCTTAATGGCTGCCATTCTGACTGGAGCGAGATGAAATCTTAAAAGTAGTTTTGATTTGCAATTCTCTAATTGCTAGAGATGTTGAACATGTTTTCATATATTTGTGAACTGATTGTATATCATCTTCTCAGAAGTGTCTGTTTTAGTGTTTAGCTTTTGAGTTCTTTGTATACCCTAGAGATTAGCGCTCTATCTGATGTGTGAGGGGTAAAAATTTGCTCTCATGATGTAGTCTTTCTATTCACCTCACTGATTTTTTCTTTTGCTGAGAATCCATCCCATTTATTGAGTCTTAATTTTAGTTCTTATACTATAGGAGTCTTATTAAGACTAATGGGGCCTAATCTGACATGATGGAGATTAGAGCCTACTTTTTCTTCTATTAGATGCAGGTTTCTGGTTTAATTCCTAGGTCCTTGATTCATGTTGAGTTGAGTTTTGTGCATGGTGAGAGATAGAGATAGCAGTTTAATTTAATTTTGTTGCATATGGATTTCCAGTATTCCAGGCACCATTTTTTGAAGATGCTATCTTTTCTGCAATGTATGTTTTTGGCACCTTTGTCTAATATAAGATAATTGAAATTTTGTGGGTTAGTCTCTGTGTCCTCTATTATGCACCATTGGTCTACAAGCCTATTTTGGTGCCAACACCATACTGATTTTGTTACTATTGCTCTGTAGTATAGTTTAAGGTCTGGTATAGTGATTCCACCTCCTTCACTCTTCTTGCTAAGGATTGCTTTAGCCATTCTGGGTCTCTTATTTTTCCAGATGAACTTCATGACTGCTTTTTCTATTTATATGAGGAATGCCATTGGGATTTTGATTTGAATAGCATTAAATCTGTATAGTGCTTTTGGTTGCATGGTCACTTTGACAATATTAATTCTCCCTATCCAAGAGCAAGGCAGATCTTTACATCTTCTGAGGTCATCTTTGATTTCTTTCTTTAGGGTTCTATAGTTTTCATTGCATAGGTCTTTCACCTATTTCATTAAGTTGATTCCCAAGTTTTTTTTTTTTTGGAAGCTATTGTGAATGGGGTAGTTTTCCTCATTTCTCTTTCAGAGGATTTGTCACTGATATACAGAAATGCCTTTGGTTTATGGGTGTTAATTTTAAATTCTGAACTTTGCTGAATTCATTTATTAGTTCTAGAAGTTTTCTGGTGGAATTTTTTGGGTCTTCTAAGTATAGAATCATTTTATCATCAAATAGTGCTAATTTGAGTTCTTCTTTTGCTATTTATATCCCTTTAATTTCTTTTTTCTGTCTTATTGCTCTGGCTAGTATTTCAAGAACTATGTTAAATAGAAGTGTGAAAGAGGCATCCCTATCTTGCTCCAGTTTTTAGAGGGAATGACTTCAATTTTTCTCCATTTAGAATGATGTTGGCCTGGGGCTTAGCATAGATAACTTTTACGATTGTTAAGATGCGTTCCTGTTATCCCTATTTTTTCTAGGGATGCTGTATTTTGTCAACTGCTATTTCTGCATCTATTGAGATGATCATATGGTTCTTATCTTTAAGTCTATTAATATGATTAATTACATTTATTGATTTCTGTATGTTGAACCATCCTTGCATCCCTGGGATGAATCACACTTGATCGTGGTGCACTATATTTTTGATATGTTTTTGAATTTGATTTGCCAGAATTTTATTGAGAATTTTTGCATCTATGTTCATTAGAGCTATTGGTCTGAAGTTTTCTTTCTTTGATGTGTCTTTGCCTGGTTTGGGGATCAGGGTGATATTGGCCTCATAGAATGAGTTTGGAAGTTCTCCCTCTTTTTCTATTTTCTGAAACAAATTGAAGAGTATTGGTATCAGTTTTTCTTTAAAGGACTTGTAGAACTCGGTTGTGTATCCATCCGGTTCTGGGCTTTTATTGGTTAGTAGGTTTCTGATGGCGTCCTCTATTTCATTGCTTCATATTGGTCAGTTTAGATTGTGTATATCATCTTGATGCAATTTGGGCAAATCATATGACTCAAGAAATTTGTTGATGCCTTCAATATTAACTATTGTATTGGAGTACAAGTTTTCAAATTAATTTCTAATTATCATCTGTATTTCTGTAGTGTCTGTTGTGATATTACCTTTTTCATCATGTATGTTAGTAATTTGAGTTTTCTTTCTCCTTATCTTTGTTAGGGTAGCTAAGGGTCTGTTACAATTATTTATTTTTCCAAAGAATCAACTTTTTGTTTTGTCAATTTTTTCAATTGTTTCTTTTGTTTCTTTTTCATTGATTTCAGCTCAAATTTAATTATTTCCTGTCTTCTACTGCTTTTGGAGTTAATTTTTTCTTCTTCTTTAAGGGCTTTGAGATGTAATGTTAGGTTATTTGTTTGTTGACTTTTTCTTCTTTTAAGGAATGAACTTCATGCAATGAACTTTCCTCTTAGTACTGCAGTCATATCATCCCAGAGATTTTGATATGTCATCTCAGTGTTCTCATTTACCTCTAAGAATTTTTTAATCTCTTCCGTAATGTCTGTCACAACCCATTATTCATTCAGTAGCATATTGTTTAGTTTCCATGTGTTGGAGTAATTTTTATTTTCTAATTGATTTCTAATTTCATTCCATTATGATTTGATAAAATGCAGGGTAGAATCTTTACTTCTACTTTTTTTTATTTCCTAAGAGTTGTTTTATGGCATAATATATGGTCAATTTTAGAGAAGGATTCGTGTGCTGCTGAGAAGAAAGTGTTTCGCTTGTTGAAGGATGAATATTCTGTATATGTCAATTAAGTCTAAGTTATTAATAGTATTATTGAGCTCTATATTTTCTTTGTTCAGCTTTCATTTGGAAGATCTATCCAGTGGTAAAAGGGATGTGTTAAATTCACCCAAGATAATTTATTGTGTTGTGGTCAATTTGGCTCTTGAACTTGAGAAGAATTTGTTTGATGAACATGGATGCTCCATTGTTTGGGGCATATGTATTTATAATTGTTATGTCTTGTTGGTGTATGGTTCCCTTGAGCAGTATGAAATGTCCTTCTTTATCCCTTTTGATTAACTTTAGCTTGAAGTCTACTTTATTTGATATAAGGATGGAAACCCCTGCTTGCTTCAGCAGTTCGTGTGAGTGGTATGATTTTCCCCAACCTTTCACCTTCAGTGTTTCAGTGTATGTCTTTTGCTATAAGATGAGTCTCCTGGAGGTAGCATGTTGTTGGGTCTTTTTTTTTTTAATCTAGTCTGTTAGCGTATGTCTTTTGATTGGTGAGTTTAGGCCATTAACATTCAGGATTATTACTGAGATATGATTTGTATTCCCAGCCATTTTTTGCTTATTTTTGGTATTTAACTTGACTTGGATTCTCCTTTGTTTCATTTTTTTTTAATGTAATACCTCCCTCTGCTGATTTTCATTTTGCTTTTCATATCCTCTTTGTGGAATATTTTTCCAAGAATATTTTGTAGTGCAGGTTTTCTAGCTATAAATTCTTTTAACTTTTGTTTATCATGGAAGGTTTTTATTTCATCATCACATCTAAAGCTTAATTTTGCTGGATATAAGGTTCTTGGTTGGCATCCATTTTCTTTGAGAGCTTGACATATGTTGTTCTAGGATCTTTTAGCTTTCAGGGTCTGGATTAAAAAATCTGAAGTTATCATAATTGGTTCCCCCATATATGTAATCTGATTCCTTTCTCTCCTGGCTTTTAATATTCTCTACTTATTCTGTATCTTAGGCATTTTAATTATAATGTCGCTTGGTGTGGATATGTTGTGATTTTGTACATTTGGCATCCTACAAGCTTCTTGCATTTGGTTTTCCAATTCATTCTTCATGTTTGAAAAGTTTTCTGATATTATTTCATTGAATAGATTGTTTATTCCTTTGGTCTATGACTTCCTATATCCCAATAACTCTTACATTTGGTCTTTTTATTCTATTCCATATTTCTTGAATGTTCTGCTCATGGTTTCTTACATTTTCACTGTGTGGCCTACATTCTTTCCAAGATTATATATTTTGTCTTCATTGTCTGAGGTCCTGTCTTCTAGGTGGTTTACACTGTTGGTGATGTTTTCAATTGAACTTGTAATTTGGTTTATTGTTTCATTCATTTCCATGATATCATTTTTTTAACCTCTATCTCCCTATTGAAGTAATCTTTGGCTCCCTGTATTTGTTTATGTAACTCTTTGTGGAGATAATCTTTTGCTGCCTGTATTTGCTCTCTTATGTCATCATTTAATTCACAGAACATTTTAATTATGTACATCCTGAACTCCTTCTCTTTCATTTCTTCCACTGTGCTATCCATGGATTCTAATAATGTGGTATCTTGATTGTTTGGGGCACTTTCCTCCCTTGTCTTTTCATGTTGTTCATGTGTCTTCCTTTCTGGCACTGTGGATCCAAGGGTTAACGTTTTTACCCTATACACTTGTAGTGCTCTTCTAGGCTTCCACTAACTCTCCTTTGTGGGGAAGGACAATGTTAACAAATTCCAATATAAACAATATATGACCTATGAAACAATTCATTCCTATTAAGGTGTTTATAGTTTGGTCACAATGTACAGAAATGTTGAATTTTATTATAAACTATAATATAATCAGTAGATTTGTGAAAGTGTTTACAGTTTCTAATGGTGGACAATGATCCAGGGGTGAGGCATAGGTTGATATGCTGAGGAGGCAGGATGTGAGGATATAGAGTTTAAGTACATGGGAAGACAGTAGCGTACATAAAACTGACATACATATATATTAAGAAAAATAAAGGATGTTAATATAGTAAAAAATTGGAGGAAAAACAAAGAGAAAGAATAGAAAGGAAACATACTACTCAGCTATAATATACTATTCAACTGTCCTAGCCTCAAAATCCTAATTTCTGCAAAGTTTCACTTATGATAGGGATGCAAGAGTGGAAAAAAAATATAGAGAGAGAAGAAAAAGAGAAAGAACAAAAAAACTCAAAGGAAGAAACCAGAATTGTTGATCATTTTGGTTGGAGATCAGTTTTTTTTCCTGCTTCCCTTCTCATCCAATGGGTGGGGTTGTCTGTTGTTAGCTGCTATCTCTGCTCTCCAGATGGTGAAGGCAATCAGGGTAGGAAGTCTGTTCCTGGCGCAGAGCACCTGGAAGTGAGGTGTGGCACCTGCCAGTCCCTGAAGGGAGACTTCCCCTTAAGGGTCTGGTTTTGGGCCCACTCTATGACTTGAGCACCTGATCCTATCTCCCTATCTTGCCTGAAGATTTCCCATTTCCTGATCTCTCTATTAGTCTCCAAACTGTTGCACCCTGTCTCTCTCCCTTACTAGTTCCCAATTAAGAGATCTCTTTCACTAGGGCTCCTGTGGGCGACAACCTGGTCGCACTGCGCACCTGTCCCACTGAGAGTTATTTTGTGTCCTACAGTTATTCTACCAGGTTATCAGCCATTGGGGAGAGAAGAAAGATGGCTATTGGGTACTTGTCCAGCTGGATTTCCAATCTGGAAGCTGCCCCCTACAAATATGGCAAGAAAAGTGACCCAAGATGGTGGCAGTTTCCAACCTTTCCAACACTGGAGTGTTGAGTCAGGTGGGTGGGGGTAGGCGATGACATTGTGTGATATGTTCAGAGATGAGTTCTGTGGCATGCAGACTTGCAGCTGTTGGCTGTCTTCCAAGCCTATAGAATGTCCCCAGGTGCAGGCAGACTACTAAGCATAGAGAAAGCAATAGCTGCTGAGTCGCAAGGTGGAGGTGACTGATGGAGCCCAACTAGAAGGGAGTCCACAGGGGAGTGGCAGCTGGCCTTCCTGTGGGTGGGTAGCAGCTGGGTGTCCCATGTAGAAGCAGCATCTGGGAATTCTGCAGCTGGTGCTGATGTAGCAATCCTGTTATGCACTTGGGAGCACTGTGTGGGCTAATAGCTGCAGGAGGGAGTCAGGAGAATTTGTTCAACTTTTTGAACCTTGGTTTCTTTGCCTTTAAATTAGGAATATTAAATTAACATTTATGGAGCTATAACAAAGAATAAACCAGATTCTATATCCAAATCCCCTAATAGAGATTCCAATGTGCAATAAGCTCTCAATATGCTATTTTAATAGATTATATAGTTCCTATGAGTATTCTTCACATACCCATTTTTTAAAAAAATTTGTTAGTTCATTTTATTTATACATGGTATTAGGATTCATTTTGAAAAATTTACAATCATGTAGTATAATTTGCTCAAATTCAGTTTCTAGTACTTCTCCTTTCTCTCCACTTTCTCCTTTTCCTATTTCCCTTTCTCTACTCTATTGATCTTTTTTCTACTTATTTGTATATTTTTAAATTAATGCATTATTGATACACATAAAGGTGGAATTCACTGTAGTATATTCATATATATCCATAGAAACTTTTGTTCAAATTCATTTCATCATTCCTCCCTTATCTATCCTCTTCCATTCCCCTCAATCCTTTTCTTCCATTCCACTGATCTCTCTTCTATTTTCATGAATTCTTTCCTTTCCTCCCACATTATTTTGGTCTAATTTCCCCATATCAGAAAAAAAAACAGTGAACCCTTGACTTTCTGGGTCTGGCTTATTTCACTTAGCATGATGTACACCAATTCCATCCGCTTACCAGCAAGTGCCATAATTCCATTCTTCAGCAATGTTCATAACACAATTCACAATAGCCAAGTTATGAAACCCATCTAGGTGCTTGTCAACAGAATACATAAAATAATGTGGTATATGTACACAATGGAATTATACACCCATTTTAATCAAACAATTGTAAATACTGATGCCAAGTAGTTTGGGGAAGCCTTGATTTTCTTTTTTAAAAACACAAATCAGTAGATCTTTAAATTTTGTTCCAAATTTCTTTGATGATTATAACTATCCAAAAATAAGGTATCTAAAATGAATTATTTATTCTCTAATATTTAAATTATGAAAGATTTAAATAAATCATTATTTGGATAATAAACCATTACATCCACAATTTTTTGAATTTTATATTCTCCCAATTTTATTTTGAGATTACTTTTCAGCCAAAACCAAATGAATCACTTAAATAAATATATGTGAAATTTATTGAATAAGGTTAGGGACATTATTATGTCATCTATTTACTAATAATTTAAAAATAAATGTGTTTTTTTCTGTTGTAATTGCCTTCATCTTTAAGAAGTATCTCAATATATGATAATCAAATAACCCTTTCTTTATTTTAAAGTGAGAAAACACAGACCCAGTGTGATTAACTACTGTGTTCAATATAATAATTACTTGATGCTAACTTTACTTTAGTATTTGTTTTGTAAGCTAGTAAATCTTTTTGTTACACCTACTATTTCTGTAGACCATTTCTTTTCTTACATATATCCTCATCTATTAACAATATATTTCTGACAACTAGGAAGAATAGGTGGAAAGAGAGAAAAAGAAGAAAGAGGAGAAGTAGGAGGAAGTGGAGCAAAAGGAAGCAAAGGAGAAGATTTAGGTTTCATGGTAATTGGAGTGATGATGATACTTAATATAATTACACACATGTAGCAGATACTTACCAAGAGTGAGTATTCTTAATTCATGAAAATTATAGCACTAATGGAATTATGGAGTTTAGCAGTAAAAATATTTGTAAATTGATTTAACAATGAAGTATTAAATGGAAGAATAAATTAAAAGTAAAGGGATTAACGATAGCTAAAATAAAGATACTTAGAATGTTATAGTCTTTTATACCATCCAAAATGTGTTCATTCATATTGAATATATATTTATTTTCTAGCCCATGTGATATGATCTTATTTTTTTTTACTGTTTTCTAGAGAGGAAGCATACATACATATAAGACAAATAACTTGTTAATATCATCGTATATTGGTCAAACTGAAAATAAATGCCCGATCATGACTTGCAGTCTTATTGTAAGATACAACACTAGAATCATTCATTAAATATGGTAAATTTCCTTGAAAAATATAACAGACCTTCTGCATTTTACTATTTTTTTACTATCGTATTTTAAAATAGGTGAACTAATAAAAATGGATAAACATATTTTTAAACACCTGCTGGGGTTAGACCATGTACTAGTTCTGAAAATAATAAAAATAATGAAAGTCTTAATTCTTACTAGAATTTACAGTTTATAGCAATTTTGAGTAAACATAGAATAATTTCTAGGACTCTGCTTCCTTGCTCATCCTGTTTTTTACATTTATATGCATGAAGAAATATATGATGAAAGGTGATTTCAAATTTCCTTGTTATCTTGGGTTAGACAAACCTAAAGGAAAGTAAGATGCTCATTGTTTATTTGTTTATTTAAGTTGAGAACTTATTTTAAGGTTGGAGAATGTGAGAGGACCTAAAATATTCCTCAGGTCTCACTTTAGATTTAGCAAAGTGGGCAGCTGGGAATGTAACATTTTTTGAGATTGTTCAGGGTCAGAAAACAATTCCAAATGCTGATTCTAAAAATAAATAGTCCCTCATATTTTGTGGTTTAAAAAGTTTAAAACACTAGCAGCTGTTTGAACAACTATGAGTTCCTAGCACTACTGAATTCCTAGCATTGTGTGCTCCATGTGCATTGTCTTTAAATTCTTGCAACTCTGTGATGCACACACTAACTCTGCCACAAGTTAACATATCTATTAAGGGACAGTTTCAGATTTTTAAGTTAAACCATTATTCTCCAGTATGCACTTGCTTAACTATCATCATATCTGGTCACTCCAGGTTATATGTTGATATCTAACACAGTACCTGAAATATTTTAAGGTCTGGGGAAATAATATCGCTGATTGGTCTTTATGGCACAATGATTCTCATTACATACCTGAACGAGATTTCTGCCATGACAAGATGCTTCTAAACAAAAATGTTAAGATATTCAACAGTGAAGACTCAACAACTATTGAGTAAACAAGGAACTCCCTATAATTTTATGGGTAATAATTGCTACAAAAGGTATCACCTCTGAGAACTTCTATCTGGGATGAAACTTTCTACTCATGGGAAACACCAATTTTAAACTACAGTAGTTAAAGTCTCTCATTGCTGGGAAAGTTTCAGAGGCTGCTGATTTTGGAGACTTTTGCTGATGAGACCAAGTTATCTGGAGGTCATTTGGAGAAATAGCAGCTACTCCAGCTACTCCAGGGAATTGCAACCTATGAACAAACACTGTCAATTTATTCTGGAAGCAAACACAATAGATTCACACCAATTTGGACTCTAATCTTTGCTCTGACACTTATTGACAGTACAATATTGAAAATCGACTAATTCTTGGAGACTAAATTTCCTCACAGATAAAAAGGGAATTATAGTCTTCATTTTGTAATAAAGATTAGAGATAACATTACAAACATTCAAAAGTGTGTGTGTGTGTGTGTGTGTGTGCGCGCGCGCATGTCATCATTGTTGTTGTTTCTGTATTCATGGTCATTTTTATGGGTTGAATTATTTCACCCTAAAAGCTAAGTTGATGTTGCAGCCCTGACACCTTTGAATGTTACTATACTTGGAAATAGGGTTTTTGCTGATAGAATTAAGCTAAGATACAGCCTTTAGAGTACTGTAATTTGATTTAGCAAGTATCCTAAAGAGGAGTAGAAAGCAATAACACAGGATACAAGGCAATGTGAATACAGAGGTAGAAACTAAAGTTATGTGTCTATAAGACATGGAATTCCAGAGATTGGTGGCCCATATCCTAAAGCTTTGCAAAGGAAAGATTCTTCACTAAGTTTATAGGAGAGAGCTTGGTCCTTCTGACACTTTTGAACTTCTGAAACAGTGTCTGTTCTCATAATCCACTTTTTTGTGCTCCTTTGTTCCAATAGCCCTAGGAAATTAATGCAGTAATTGTCATCATGTCCTGATTAGTTTTGTTGCTGCTGATGACAGTTGAGGTCTCTGTGCTGAATTGATGCTATATGAACTGCTTCCAAAGGCTCCCATAAAGACAAACTCCAAACATGTCAGACTTGAAAAATGCCAGGTGGTGTTCTAATATAGTTTCATCTTTTTTTAAAGGAAAATATTATAAAAAGATAATTTGTTCAGGAACATGTAGATTTGGAGTCCTCAGAACTCAGTATTACACTTGAGGTGATCTACAGATCTTTTCCAGGTCTGCAGATTTCCAAATAAAGAATCTGACTTAGAAAAAGAGCCAATAAATTCCTCAGCTAATTACTAGGGTCAAAATATACTATTCAAAGCCAGATGTGGTAGACTACACCTATAATCCTCATTCCTTGACAGGCTGAAGCAGGATGATCTCTAGTGCAAGGCTATCCTCTGCAATTTAGCAAAACCCTGTCTCAAGACAAAAAGGCAGAAAGGGCTGGGAATGTATCTAAGTGGTAAAGCACCTTTGTACATATGTATTCAATCCTTTGTATTACAAATTAAAAAGAAAATAAATAACAAACAAACAAAGGGAAAGAAAAAGGAAGAAAAGAAAGAAAGAAAATAGACTATTTCAATGTTTAATGTTTAGGTAGACCATATTTAGGTATTAACAAAGAAAATTTTAAATATTAAGTTATGGACTGTGTTGTTTTTCAATATGGATACAACCATTAATCACTTCTCATCATTGTTATTAATATAAATTTGAGTCAAATATATTAAGCAATCATAGAACCTTAAATAAGCACATGTGAATGAGCAGTATAAAACCAAAATATTGAAAAAATGTCTTCTTTGACTCTCCACATGGAAATGTTCAAGTCTTATTTAACCTCATTTGATTGTAGTGTGGCCCATAAAAATATGGGGCAAGCTTTTAAATGGCACCTATTTAAAATGACATACCAATGAAACATGGCAAAATGAATCTCAGGGGAAGACAACTTAATAAGACTATAAATTTCTCAATATAAATTTAAATGAAATGCCTTATGAGATTGTGAAGGATTGCTGGGTAGCCTCTGGCTATCAGGGAAATGGTGGAAAGGTCCCATGAGAACAAGAACTTCTGAGAAAGAAAGGTTTTCTTTAAAAGGGGATGTTATTTTGGGAAATTAATCTCAGCAGGAAAACCTAAAAGGGTCAAATTTAATGGGTTTTTGATAACCCTTATGTATATATGTGGTATTACCTGGCTTTGAAGAACATTCTTTTTGTGTAATGGGCTTTGATATAATTTACAACCCTTACTCATTTTTGAGTAGTAAGTGGTATATTTTCCTAACCACCTGGAACTGACATGCTGTGTGTCAAATCAGAAAATGTTTCATTTCATATAAAAAGAAAATGCTTTCATCAAAAACTGTTTCTTTCCAGAGAAATACTTGCAACACATATTTTTGACATACATTTGGAGGAAAAATTCCATTTTTATTATCACAGAAAGTCACTTCAGGCTGTGCTGAGGTCCTGATTAATGCTTACCTGGGTTACAGTGAAGGTGATCATGTTTCACTGTGCTCTGGAGACAGGCATTAATCGTGTCTAACATTCCATGTTGTCATTTTTTTTTTTTTTTCTCCCAGGTTGGAAGCACTTGAGGAAAAAAAAAAAAAAAAAAAAAGTCTTCAAGCCTTCAAGCATGGTACAAATAACACAGTAAGAAAAAAAAATGAGATGAAATTTAAATTAATATCATACTCATTGCCTTGTTTGTATTACTGAATGCATTTAAATTGTTACTGAATTATGAGACTGTACTAAGAAGCCAACAGATGGGGAAAACCTGTTTTCAATCTTTCATCTTATAAATAAATGTAAAATAGAAATTTAAGTTGAGATTAATATAGCTTTGCTTGCTGTTACATTTTGTTTCCTGATTGTAATTTGTGGGAAAATTTTATGTCTTAGGTGTTCCTTCATTTGATCTGAGTGAGTTGTTTGATGATGGGTATAGACATTGATTAGGGAATGACAGCCGCTAGCCATGAGCCCTGCTAATGCTAGCTGAAAACCCAGAGTTGTTCAGGCAAAATTTTCAGGCATTTTTCCTTTGAATTGCCCTGAATCAGCTAATAAACTTCTTTTATATGATCCTGTCAACATGACTAATAATAATAATAGTAAAAAGTACACAAATAAAAGTAATCACAACTGGTAAACTTTTTTTCTATGCCCCAGACATTATAATGAACATCTTGCACATATTATTTAAGTCTTAGAAAAATCTTGAAGTATATTCTAATATTGCTGTTACTTTACAGACTTTGACAAATTAAGGCAGAAAGAAATTAGATAAGTTTTGCAAAAACAGCAGTCAGTAGAAAAGCTAGAATTTAAACCGAGTTATATCTGACGGTTTTTGTTGCAAAATTAGCCACTACTTTGAGACACTTTACTGAGATCATTTTGAGTCTAAGTTCTCCTGAAAAAGTAATAAAAGATCATGGTCTATAAGCTTTACAAATCTTCAAATAAAATTTACTGGTTGACTAAATATGTTGAGATGACACTAGGAAAGCCTTTCACATGCATGGTACTTTAGATATTGAAGTACTGAATTATGTTTAAAAGAAAATAATTCCTAAACAAACAAGCAAAGATCCTTTTTAGATGAAGAGTAATTTCAACTAGATTTCCTATGAATATGTCCCTCAGTCAAGTCCGCATTTCAAATATCATCCCTTAAATCTCCTACAGTAAGACAAAGTAATGATTGCACTTATTGCCAAATAAAAAAAATAACAACAAACAAAACAAATCTGATCTAATAATATAAGCAGATAAGCTTTTTTATGATAATTATCATTGAGCTTTATTGCTTTCATAACCCAGTAATAGAAAGGTTATTTTTCTTAACTAATAGATGACTATGTGGGTTGGTCAAAGTCAAATTTATATTAAGGAATGCTTTTGAACTAGAATGGGACTGCAAATTCGTACAGCCAATATGAAAAGCATTATGGAGATTCCTTGGAAAACTTGGAATGAAACCACCATTCGACCCAGCTATCCCACTCCTCAGTTTATACCCAACGGGATTAAAAACAACTTACTACAGGGACACAACCATCTCAATGTTCATAGCAGCACAATTCACAATAGCTAAATTGTGGAACCAACCTAGATGCACTTCAGTAGATGAATGGATAGGGAAAATGTGGTATGTATACATAATGGAATATTACTCAGCACTAAAAGAGAACAAAATCATGGCATTTGCAGGTAAATGGATGGAGTAGAGAATATTATGCTAAGTGAAGTGAGCCAATCCCAAAAAACCAAATGCTGAATGTTTTCTCCGATATGAGGATGCTGAATCATAATGGTGATGGGGAGGGAGCACAGGGGGGATGGAGGAACTTTAGATAGGGCAAAGGGGAGGGAGTGGAAAGGAGGGGGCAAGGGATTAGGAAATATGGTGGGATGAGATGGTCATCATTACTCTAAGTACATGTATGAAGACATAAACATTGTGAATCTACTTTGTGTACAACCAGAGACATATAAAAATTGTGTTCTATATGTTTAATATGAATTGAATTGCATTATGCCGTCATATATAACAAATTAAAATAAATCATTTAAATTTTTAAAAAATGGAATATGGAGAAATGCTTACCTTTTTCTGAAAGCCTAGCCAAATTACTGTAACATATTTACTACTTTTATAACTCACTCTGATATTCCTGTGTAACCATAATTTTTCAGTTCTTTGTTTTATCTTGAAGTTAACTTATCATGAGGAAACATTTTTACTTTATAGTAATTATATTGCAACAATAATGCCATAAAACTATAATATAATAATGCATATGCTATGAAAATATTTTCATAATGCACAATATATTATACATGATGATATATATTACAGTATATGTATGAAAGTATCATTCCACAATGGTCCATGGGTTTTGGGGGTTTACCAAAAGATTAGGGTACATCATCTTGTGTGGGTATAGTACATGGATTTTCCCACTATGGTTTGAGTCTTTAATATCTTCCAAAGGCCAATGAACTAAACCTTGGCACTACAGGGAGATAGTGGAACTTTTAGGAGATGGGACCTAGTGGAAAAAAAGTTAGGTCATTAGGAGAATTCACTTGTAGGGACTATTGGGACCTAGTGGAAAGAAGTTAGGTCATTAGGAGAATTCACTTGTAGGGACTATTGGATCCCTGTCCCCTTCCTCTCTCTGTTTGCTCTCTGTACACCATGAGGTGAACAGGCCTCCTCTACCACACACTTAGCCATGATGTGCTGCCTCTCCATAAGTGCCCCCCAAAGAAACCCTACTGACTGTGTACTTTTTTTTTTTTTTTGGTATAGGGGATTGAACTCAGGGGTACTCGACCACTGGGCCACATCCTCTTTTTTTGTATTTTATTAGAGAGAGGGTCTCACTGAGTTGCTAAGTACCTCACCATTGCTGAGGCTGGCTTTGAACTCGCGATCCTCCTGCCTCAGCCTCCCAAGTGCTGGGATTACAGGCATGTGCCACCGCACCCAGCCTGAGTGTGTACTTAAACCTCTGAAACCAAACCAAACCACTTATTTCTTTTTAAGGTTATTTTCTCAGATATTTTGTCACAGTGACAAAAACAGAAAAAAAAGATACCAGGAGTATGGTCATTGCTCTGATTATACCTTATGCTATGGTTTAGAAGCATTTGGAATATATTCATAAGAAGAAATTGGAAGTTCACAGAAGGCTATAAAAAGCCTAGAATGTTGTAAGCAGAGTTGGATGGGCAATTCTGTTGAGGGCTCACAAGACCAGAATGCTGAGAGTATGACATAGCTCATGAGATTTCAGATGAAAATGAGAACACTATTAGGAATTGGACTGGAGATCACTTGTGTGATATTCTGGCAAATAAATTGTATACATTTTGTCCATGCCCAGATACTTTGTGTAGTACTGAATACAAAAGTGATAGACAAATTAATCAGATGGAGTAAATTTTATGGCAGCATAGCATTTGGGCAATGGCATGGTTACATTTAGCCAGTTTTTACAGTGAGAATCAGGAGTGGTAAGCATAGTATAAATCGTTGAAAAGTTTGAGTTTGGGTAGAAAAGGAGAAGTTTTAAAGTAGCAAACTTAGAGGGTGCTGTTGCCAAAGAGATTAGGGCTATTAAAAAGAAGCCACATACTATGGTGCTATTGGGAGGTAGAGGAAAATTTAGGAAATGGGGTTTGGCGAAAGGAATTTCAGTTGTTCAGGGCATTCCCTTGAAGGGTATATTTAGAAAGTGATCTCTTTCTCATTTTCTAGCCACCACAAGAATCCCTAAAAAGTTATTAGTAATGCAGAATCTAATATCAGCCCATCCCTATTGTACACAATTTTAACAATATTTCCACATGATTCACAGGTGCATTGTAGTTTGAGGAAATCTTCAGACTATAAAAATGTGGACATCTTCTTCATGAAGGATGCAAATATGAAAAAGTACAAACAATAGAGATATACCACATCCTCATGTACTCTAACATTTTGTGTAAATTAACATGAAACAGGAGGATAAAATAAGTTAAAATAGTTTACCTTCCACAACACTGCATGATATGCAAACATATAAAACATTATAAGAATTATTGAAATCCTGGAAGACAAATAAAATTATTTACTATTAAGCTGAATTATATTTGGCTACTCAATTAGATGAACTATTGAGATTATATTTTTCTACACATTATCTACTTTTAATTATAATCTGGAAAATTACAGTTTTAGTTCAAACTCCATTAAGAATAAATATTATATACATTGACTATGGATAAAGTTCTAATGTGCTATTGCCCACTGAGGTGTCTATGAATAATGATAATGCATTGTTTTTTAAAAAAAACTAGAAAAAAAAGGATTTTGAATGTTTCCACTACAAATAATAATAATAATAATAATAGAAGTTGGACCATATGCATTTGCTGAACCTGATTTAAACCTTATACAATATACACATGTATTGAAATACCACATGGAACTTCCTAACTATGTACAACTTTCATGTTTCTATGTATCAGTTAAAATTTAAATAAAAACAGTATCTTGGATAGATAACCCTATAAGTCACCTAAATGCTGCTTAAAATGGACTCTGTTTTTACTGAGTATGTTGGGGAAATCCAGGATAACCCCTGACACTGTCATTAATGTAAGGCATGGAGTTTTCTGTTTCTTTTTCCGTGTTTTTAAATCTTTTGGTGGGGTCATTTCTAACTTGACAATTTAGGTACCTCCTCTCTACTGAGCATATTTTCCAACATGTCACTGAGGTAGTAATTTATATCTCCTTGTCCTTTATCACTATGTATGAAATATTTAATAATTGACATTTTGCACCATCTTTATTAAATCATTTTGTCAGAAGCATTTCATTTATTGGACTCCACATGACAACAGTTCTTGTTCTCTTTGGTTTAAAAAGAAAAAAATCCATATTGTCATGACCAACATCACCTTTGTCAGTGGCAGAAGTGTTAAATAATCATCATGTTTGTTTTTTAGTGAGTTTCAAAAAACTTGAGAATATAGAAAGAGTTGTAAAATATCCTGCATTTCTGGATACAGCAATCAATATGAGAAAACTAAGTACTATGATTAGACGGAAAATTGTCATCTATTTGGAAAAGTCAAGCAACTCTCTAATTTAATGACCTTGAGCAAAATTTTACCTTAGCATCTATTTCTTATCTGTAAGTGGAAAGATTGCACCAGATAAGTGTAAGTTTCCATTCTAGCTCTACCTTGCATAATTCTGTGCAAAGGACCTTTTGAAAATAAAATGCTTGTAAAATTTGTCTTATAAATTCCATTCGAGTATGTAAAATAACATGTAAATATTGATTATCTCTTACTTTGCTTGCTATGAATCCACGAGGCCAGTGACGGAATTTGAAACACCCTGGGCCCTAATGACATTACAATATCTAAACCAAAAAAACAATTCAGTATCCTTTTAACATCATCACAAAGATAGGCACACATACAGTTTTTGCCATAATATCTTAATGGGCATAGTCATATAATCATATAACTAAAAATGACCAGAATCTAGTAAAATTTAGTATTGTAAATACTATTTGAAAATATTCTGATTAATCAGTACACTTCTAAATGAAAATTCATCAAAGAAGAAATTTGAAAATATTGGTTGAGTGAAATAAAAATCATAAATTAATAAATTCATTGGATATAGTATAAACAGTACTAAGAAGGAAATATGTATTATACATGCAAATTTTAGGTAAGGAAAAATGTCTAAAATTGATCATGTGAGCTTCAACTTTAGAAGAAGATCACATTAAATCCAACATAAACAGGAAAAACAAGTGGTAAAAATTAAAGCAAAGCTTAATGATATAGAAAATGGGGAATTAATAGAGAAAAGTCAGTGAAATAAAACCTGTTTTTTTAAAACTATAAATAAAAATGGCAAGCCTCTGGCCAAGCTAGGATAGAAGGAAAACACAAATTATAAATATTAAAATTAAAGAGAAGACATTATTACAGTTCAAAAATATTATAATATAATCAAGGATTACTGTGAATAAACATTTTCACGAATTTGATGATATTGATAAGTGGATCAATTCCTTAGATGCTGTAGTTTATCAATACACATGAAGGAAGAAATAGACAATCTCCACTTGGTAAATAATATGCACAAAATTCTACAATTAACATTGTAGTCAACGGTAAGAAACTTGATACTTCCCCACTAAAATCAGGAACAAAGCAAGGATGTCCTCTTTTATCACTGAAAATATGAAAAGAAAGAGAAAAAATATACAGACAGTGAAGAAAATTCAAAAGAATCAATAACAGTCAAAAACAACAACAACAACAACAAAAATCCCTCTGGAACTAGTAAAAGATTTCCAGATTGTAAGATACTAGGTTAACACACAAAAATTAACTAAGCCAGCAAAGAACAAATAGAAATTGAAATAAAAAATACAATATCACTACATTAGCATTAGCACCATAAAATAGTAACTACTTAGGTATAATTTTAATGAAATATATACTATATCTATACAAGAAAAAATGTAAAACATTGTTAAAAGGAATTTGAAAACAACAGAATAAATGGAGGGCTAATTCCATTTAGATAAGAAGATGCAATGCTGTGCAGATATCAGTTCTTTCCAACTTAGTTTGTATAATCACAATACTAATCAAAATCATAGCAAAAAATTTAAGAGATCCAATACAATATTGAAGGAAAAGAACAATGATGAAGGACTGGCACTACGGGACCTCAAGACTCACTATAAAGCTACAGTAATCAACATAGCATGATATCAATAAAATAATAAGCAAATAGATCAATAGAATAAAGTAGAAAGGACAGAACTACACCCACCCACAGAAGTATATTTCACTGACCTTGACCAAAAAGTACAGGCAATAAATGGAGTAGAGTTATTCTTTTAAAAAAAATGCAGTAAAAATAGGATACTGATATGAAAAGGAGGAGGTTGAAAAGCTTTATTCTATTAATGTGGTGTGATACCTTGAGTGATTTTTATATGTTGGACCACCATTATATTCATGGGATAAATCCCACTTGTCAAGATGAATTTTCTTTTCTTTTTTTTTGTTTTTTCTTTTTTTGGTACAGGGGATTGAACCCAGGGATGCTTAACTAATGAGTGAGGCACATCTCCAGCCCTGAAGTTAGCCAATCCCAAAAAACCAAAGGTGGAATGATCTCTTTGATATGAAGAAACTAACTTATAAAGGCAAGGGAGTGGGGGGTGAGAGAAATGAAAGAACTTTAAATAGAACAAAGTGGGGGAGAGGGCAAGGGGATAGGAATAATAGCAGACTGAGTTATCCATGATTACCCTAAAAACATGTATGAAGACACAATTGTTGTAAAAATACTTTATATAAAACCAGCAACTTGAAAAATTGTGCTCTCTATACGTAATATGAAATGAAATGTACTCTGCAAACATGTATAACAAATTAGAATAAAAAATAAATAAAAGGTGAAAATAAAAAAAGAAACTTCAGAAAAATTAATTCAAAATGAACCAAAGATATGTTAAAACACAAATCTATCCACACAGTGGCAGATATGTCAATACCTGTGACACACAGCTATGTCAATACCTATGATCCCAACAACTCAGGAGGCAGAGGCAGGAGGATACTAAGTTTCAGGCAAATCTGGGCAACTTAGCATGATCCTGTCTAAAAATTAAGAAAAACAAACTTAAAAAAAGAAAAGAAAGAAAGAAAGCTCTAAGGATGCAGTAAGTAGTAGTGTGCCCCTGTGCCCCTGGGTTGGTTCAATCTTCAGTACCAAAAAAGAATAACAAGAACAAGAACAACAAAAATAAGTCCTACAAATCTATAGATAATACATGAGAAAATCTATGACTTTGAATTTAAGGATGACTTTTTAGATAAAACAACCAAATCACGATTCATGAAAAAAAGAAGTGATAAACTAGATATTTTAAAACTTTAAGTTTCTGGTTTTTGAAAGACACTGTTCAGAAAATTCAAAACAATACAAAACAAAATGCAGATTAGGAGAAAACATTTGCAAAAAACATGTGTGTTAAATGTCTGCTATACAAAATGTAACAATTCAAAAATAAGAAAACAACATATCTTCTTCCTAGTGGATGTTTTGATATTTAATTTTTAGAAAATGAACATAGTATCCAATAAATTAATATTAAAAAGAACTTGCTCTGTTTTTTCCAAATTAAAATATGTATGTAATTAATATGAAAAAATCAAATTTATTTATTTTGATTAAATCTTCTTATATACAAAATTCACACTTCCATCCATTTGGGAAAACAATAATTCTAAAATTATAACTTATAAACTGCAAAGCTTTTATCCATAACTCCCTAGAAAACTGTGTTTCCAAAAACTTGGATATAGACTGAACAATTTTCATCAGATTAGGCCAATATAAGATCTTGATAAATGAACTCTGATTCCAATTAGTCCAACTTAATGAGTAGGTTTCTCATTCAGACAAGGTGATTTTCACTGGCTAAGACAGTTCATTCAGTTTAGCTAGAGTTCATCTTCCTTTCTCTTCTGACATACAATTGCCTTATTTCAGATGGACATATGGTACACAACTGCTTCCATTTTTGGAATATGGTATACTCATTCCTTTATTTTGTTTCTTTAATTAGAACTCTTGATGTCAATACTTATTTTCCTTCTGAAAAATAATAAAAGGAAAAAAAAGTGTTTTCTTTTTTAAGTCCTAACATTTTATTGTTGGATAAAGCAGGTATGAAATTACAGATCAAGAAACATACTAATTCAGCAATAAATATAATCGTAACAAACAATAGGAAAAGAACAAAACCTCTGCATCTTATTCATTAGAAGTATGCATAGATAGCTGGGCGTAGTGGTGCATGCCTATAATCCCAATGACTTGGGAGGCTGAGGAAGGAGGATGGCAAGTTCAAGGCCAGCCTCAGTAACTTAGTGAGGCCCTAAGCAACTTAGTGAAACCCTGTATCAAAATAAAATATAAAAAAAGGCTGGGCATGTGGCTCAGTGGTTAAGTATCCCTGGGTTAAATCCCCAGTATCAGATAAAAAATAAATAAATAAAGTACGCATAGAAGTAATAAATGTAGAGGCTCTTTATTACTCATAACTTTTGTCATTTCACACTCATAACTAAAGTAAAACTTGTGGGCTAACAATTTCCCACATTTTGAGTGAACAGTATGTATGTCAGCATTTAAAATTTTCAATGTAAAAAACACATTTGAAACCTAAGTTATATTGACTCTGTTCACAAGGAATAATGTATATCTAAATGATATCTGTTTTTGTTTTAATAAACCTCATAGTAGATAACCCTACCCCAGAGAGGTATGTTGGCAGAATGAAAGAAGACAAAGAAGCTATTTCAAGAAATTCAAGTTGTTCTTTTTTAACTTTTTTTTTGTTGTTGTTGTTGTTGTTTCAAACGATGCTCATGTGGGACTTATCATTTTTTTTTAAATATTTTAATTAGTTTTAATTAGTTTTACATGACAGTAGAATGCATTTATGCACTGTGATAAATCATATGTAGATGGGATATAATTATTTTTCTAAGTGTACATGTTGCAGAATCATATTGGTCATGTAATTCCATATATACATATAATAATAATGTCTGTTTCATTCCACTATCTTTCCTATCCCCACATCTCCTCTATGTTGCTAATAAATGAATGTTTCTTGATCATTAAATATGGGGGAAACTCAGAAGTATCCTGGAAAAAAAGCAGAATATGTTGTCACATGCTTATTAAGGGTGACTGTTCAAATATTTTTGTGTGTGTATTCTGGAACTTTCTTGTCTACTTCTGGAGAAACTACAGGAGTGTATTTTGAAATCACATACCTGAAAAATAATGTGAGGAAACTTGGAGTAGTTGAGTTGCATTCTATTAAGAAGACTGGAGGAGGCAGGGATTACTAGAGTCACCCTCCTATAACTCCTAATCCATACTTATCCCTTTTGTTTTAAACAAGGGAAATCTCTCCCACTTTTCACAAAATAATTAAACTGTCAAATCAGAATTCTGTTTTTTGTTAGCAAACTTACATATTGTACATGATGCACCAACAACAACCCCCTCCTGGTTTCCTGTTACAGAAGAAGTAATTAAGCTTTCTTTGGAGCTTAATGTCTCCAATTGTGCTCTGAATTCAATCCTTCCAGGTTCCTGGGAGTCCATGACAAATCTATGTCACAACTGTTTGAATGACTGAATGAATGAATATAACCAGGCAGAAGATGCCCATGTTCATGTTTCTGTGTCTAAAAAGACCTGCTGCTCCCATAGGCTTTATTTTCATTGTTTATTAAAGTTTAAAATTTAAATCTTATGGAGACATTTGCATATGAACTACCATTATCTATACAGATAATTCTTTTATACAAATGGACCAAACTACTTCACAGTCACACTATCTTGAAGTTTCTGAGAGAAGATTTTTACTTATAATCAGTCTCTATGTTGCCTCCTTTATGAGAGAAGAGGATTTTCCTCAACCCCTAACTTTCCTGTGTCTTCTCTTTTTTAGTTAGCTAAGAAAAGGATAAATGAGAAGGCACTGTTTCAAAGCCTTGGACTTTAGGGATTCTTGGGATTACAACAGTCTTGATGTTTAAAATTAATCTGTGTTATATGGTCTGGCACATTGGAAAATGAATGAATTTTGCTTATTTTCACCTGACCCTGATTCGTTCATTCAAAATGACCAGGTTATTTACAAGAGCCATATAGGTGAGGAAATGCATACACATAGTACTTCTCCAGGTCTCTGACAGTAAAGAAGAAAAGAGAATTATTTATTTTTTCCTCTACCCGAAAACAGTGAAACAAGCAAGCAAACAAACAGAAATCCAGCAGCTACAACGAAAACCCTAAGAACTTGAGTTTTCAATTAACATAAGTGATGGGTTTTCTATATTGTGCTGTATTATTATTTTAGTTTCATCTTTAAAATGAATAGGAGAAGGCTTTAATTACCTAGTAAATGAGCTAGGAATGTAGCTTCATGGTAGAGTGTTGGTTTAACACATGTGAGACCCTGGGTGGAATTTCTAGCACTGCAAAAAGAGTAAAAACCAAAAAAAAAAAAAAACAAACAAACAAGAAACTTAGTAAAAAAGCTACACTAGAAACTTCATAAAATAAGCAAACAATATTGGTATGTTTTTTCTTTTGCAAATAAAAATTTAAAATATTTTTATAAAAAATATTACAACAAAGGCATATCACAACTTAATACATTCAAATTCTGCTTTCTAAAAGTCCCTTATTCGTACATATTTAGCATTACTGAGAGTTTTATTCCAAGCTAGAAAGAGAAAGTATTCACTTTGCTGGATCAAAGCTGACTCTGTAGTAGTAGTAGATTCTCAAGGAAGGAAGCGCATTTTGATATTAAAGTTTCTTCTTATAATACAGAGTCCCGTATAACACGGTTATTTTAAAATGTCTCTTTTTCCTTTTTCTTTTTCTTTTACTCCATATAATTTTGGGGCATAGAATGACTGTTAAATTTGATCATTAGGAAAAAATTGTGAATACTTTTGCTTTTAGCATTTTTATTATATACATTGTGGGATATTTTGAAATGAAATTAAATGGGACTCTCCTACAACCTTCCTAGAACCAGTTCATCAGAGATATACCTATTTTCTTTCAATATTTATTTTTTCGTTGTAGTTGGACCTTTATTTTATTTATTTATTTTTATGTGGTGCTGTGTATCGAACCCAGGGCTGCGTGCCTGTGCTAGGTGAGCACTCTACCACTGAGCCACAACCCCAGCCCAATATACCTATCTTTAATAGTTTTTTTCTGTGCTGTTTCATAAATCTGTAAGTTGCTGATAATAGTGAAAACAATTCTTATCCCAAAGAAAGATATATTAAACAAAAAAAAGAAAAAAAAAAAAATCTAGGGGAGATGTAAAAATATTACTCAAAGTATTAAGTCTTATTGCTGAATAGGATGTTTTTCATTTATTAGCAAATTTTTCATTTATTAACAAAGTCATATCAACATTATTGTCTGTATACTGATAGATAGACGTCCTACAGATTCACTTTGGAGCTTGTTTACCCCACCCCTACCTTTTTCTTCATTAATTGGTGAGTTAAGGAAACTATTGGATATGGTGTCATAACTTTACTTTTTGAAAAGTTTGCTTTATAAATATACAAATAAAAAGTGTTCAAGCCAGGCCAGGTGACACAGCTGTAATGCCCTATAAGAGAAGACCCAGAGGATTACAAGATTAAGAATAGTCTCTTGGCAATTTAGCAAGACTCTGTCTGAGGAAAAAATTGAAAGTTCTGCAAATGTAGCTCAGGGTTAGAACACTCATGGGTTCAATCCTCAGTACTGCAATAAATAAATAAATATTTAAAGAATTTAAAATATTTATTGCACCCTAATGAGTATATTCATATGTTTTCAGATAAAATTATTTACAAATAGTGTCTGAATAAAATTCAGGGTTTGGGTTATGACAGGAAGTGAGCATTTCATAGTACCATGACAAGTACTGTATCACTCAACAATGTGAATGTTACAGGGAATATTGGGATCATTGTAATCACTGCCAATTCTATTTCAAAAGTAAAATAGTAAGTATGACGATGTAATTAATGAATACCTTGGACAATTTGCATTTACCTTTGTGATTTATTTCTTTTCATGTATATGATGAATTATTTACATATGGGGTAGGATTATCATTAGCATAAAATTGATGACTACAGATCAGAAGTCTTGAAATAAATTATGGGAAAAAGCAGAAGTATTTTGGAGATTAAAATGAAACTGCAAATGGAGCAATTGTAAAAACTTTCTGAATAACAATTCCTTGGGCATTATAAACCTCCTCAATGCTAGTTAGATACTCACAGGTAAGGCTAACACTGACTTGGATCTGCTCTGGTGCAGGAGCCCTGTTTGGGGATTGGCTTGAATTGCGGTTGACTATGAGCCGTGGAGATTTGGCCTTTGTCGCCACCCGTAGTCTCACGGGATTGTTGCGGGATCTCGAGTGACTTGGCCGAAATTGCTGATCGGGTCAGCGCCATTTTAGGGTGTGTTTTTGGCGTGTGTTAGTCGTTATTAGAACCAGAGAGAAAAGTTATCAGAATAAAAAGCTGTTTGTCTCCAGTTTGCTTCTGAAGTTTTTCCCGCGGCTCCGTTGCTCCAGGCGCTTCAGGCAGCAACAGGTGGCGGCCCGTACGGGGAACTTCGGAGCGGACAGGTAAGAACTGAAAGGTCTCTAAAGATGGGTTCGAATATAACTGAATCCCAAGTGATAGAGGTTATGCAAAGACTCCTTGATATACCTGACTCTGTTCTCAGTGAGGACTATATAGACAAAAGTGAAAGTGATCAAAAAAGTGTAGATTCCACTGGGCCAACTGAGACCAATAAAGAGAGTATTAGAAGAGACCCAAAAATGACAAAAATCCAAGCTATTAAAGCTATTCGGGAGTTATTGGCGAAAGCTGAAGGATACTTGCTCTCACTGGAACCTGGGCCTCAGGATATTGCTGTCAGTGAAATTAGCAGTGGTGAGGAATCTAGTAAAAGTGATCCTGAGAAAATGAGGAAAAAGAAATTAAAAAAGACCGAGAAAAAGGTCCGTCAGACAGAGGAGTCACTTGTGGAAGTGACTACTCCCCCATGGGTGGAATCCATTACAGAAAATATGAAGGGTATTACTAGGCATTTGCATACCCTAGAAACAGAAATAAAAAGTCTTTCTGATCGCTTATGCACTCTCGAGGACAACTCACAGATACATTGGGAACCGCCAGCATTTGAAAAGAAAAATGGACAGAGTGTCCATCAGTCAGTAGATTTCAAAACAATAAAAAAATCTCAAAGAGGCAGTAATGACTTATGGGCCCCAAGCTCCTTTCACGTTGAGTATGCTGGAGTCCCTTAACACCTTTAGCTTAACCCCCTCAGACTGGAAAAGTCTATGTAAAGCAACATTAAGCGGGGGGCAATTCTTGGTTTGGCGATCGCAATTCCAAGAACTTTGTATAGAAACGGCTAAAAGAAACGCGGCTGCAGGGTTTGAAAACTATAATATAGACATGCTCACAGGAGAAGGTCAATTCGCAGACTTACAGGCTCAAACAGATTATGACTCAGATATATATGCTCAGATAAATGCAGCTGCCTTAGAGGCATGGAAAACTGTACAAGGACCTGGGGATCTACAAGGTAGCTTGTCAAAAGTGATTCAAGGACCTAATGAGCCGTATGCCGACTTTGCTGATCGACTTTTGAGAACTGCAGGTAGTGTGTTTGCAGATGTTGACCAAGCTATGCCTTTAGTTGTTCAATTAGCTTATGAAAATGCAAATAAATGGTGCCAAGCAGCCATCAGGCCATGGAGAACTAAAAAGGATCTTTCCGTATATATACAACTATGTAAAGATATAAATGGCGCCTTTGTCACAGGAAATGTGATTGCAGCCTCAATGAGAGGTGCTTCCTCTCGAAATTTCACAAAGGCTAAACGTAGACATTATAATCAATCAGGATATTCCAGGCAAAATTATCATAATCAATCAGGCAATTCTAGGCAAAATCCCAAAAGAGAAATAAGATCAAGCTCATACCGTGCCCCAGGCCGCTGCCCCAGGTGTAAAAAGGGAAATCATTGGGCCAATAAATGCTATTCAAAATTTGACATCCATGGAAATCCTTTGTTCAGGAATTCAAAAAACGGGGCACGGGGCCCAGTACCCCGGGGCCCACAAATGTACGGGGCATTGCAGAAGGAGTATCCTCAAGCATCCACTCAGATGCTTCCCCGACACAATCCCTACTACCCATCCACTCCCTCGCCAGAGGAACAAGAGGAAATGCAGGATTAGACCTCTGTTCCACCGCCCGAATAGTGTTAACACCTGAAATGGGGGTTCAACTGATTCCCACAGGAGTCAGGGGACCTCTTCCCTCAGGGACTGTAGGGCTTATTATCGGGCGTAGTCCTAAAAGCTTATTAGGTTTGCAAGTGACCCCAGGTGTAATAAACTCAGACTACAAAGGGGAAATAAAAATAATGCTTAGCTCTCCCCAAAGTGTAAGCTCTGTTAATCAAGGAGATAGAATTGCTCAGTTGCTTCTCCTTCCCAATTTACATAATTCATTTAAAATGGGTATGCCTCAAGAAGGGAACAATAGAGGATTTTGTTCCACTGACTCAAGTCCCATGGCTTGCTGGGTTTGAGACTGTTCAAGGAGGCCTATGTGTAAAATAAAAATCCAAGGAATAGAAATGGAGGGATTAATAGATACTGGAGCTGACTCTTCCATTATTAATTTACGCCAATGGCCCAAGCACTGGCCTCTGCAAAAAGCTTCAACCAGTTTAAGAGGCTTGGGATATAATAACCTCCCAGATAAAAGTGCAGTAATTTTAAAATGGGAGGATGATGAAGGCCATAAAGGAACATTTCAGCCTTATGTTTTACCTAATCTACCGGTTACTTTATGGGGAAGAGATATTTTGCAACAAATGGGAGTACACCTTGCAACCAAGCCTGCAGATGTTAAATGTGAAAACCTACAGGGTAATCTTAACCATAAAAGAACTCATTATCAAAAAGTACAGAGTAATCTTAACCCTAAAAGTAATCATTGTCATAAAGGAAAAAGATATTTTTTTTCGGGGCCACTGAGAAAATAATTTTGAAAATACCATAGCTTTCTGATAAGCCAGTGTGGGTCCCTCAGTGGCCCCTATCTAAAGAGAAATTACAAGCGGCCCACCAATTAGTTCAGGAACAATTAGAAGCAGGTCATATAGAACCTTCCACCTCTCCCTGGAATTCCCCCATATTTGTGATCAAGAAAAAGTCAGGAAAATGGCGATTGTTACAGGATCTTAGACAAATCAATAAAACCATGCAAGTTATGGGGCCTACTCAACCTGGACTTCCTAGTCCCGTAGCTATTCCAAAAAATTTCCATCTTATTACTCTTGATATAAAGGATTGCTTCTTTTCTATTCCCCTACATCCTCTGGATGCCCCCAGGTTTGCTTTTTCCGTTCCTTCTATGAACAATAATGGCCCTGATCAGAGATATCAATGGAAGGTTTTACCACAGGGAATGGCTAATAGCCCCACCATATGCCAAATATATGTGGACAAGGCTATCCAACCCATTAAAAATAAATATCCAAACCTCATGTGTCTACATTACATGGATGATATTTTATTGGCCCACCCTAATCAAAAAATCTTATTTAATATATTCAGTGATGTGGTAGAAAATTTAAAAAAATATGGATTATATATAGCAGAAGAAAAAGTTCAAACCAGATCTCCCATATTATATTTAGGATTTAAAATCATGGATACTTTTGTTAGACCCCAAAAAATTTTAATAAATAAAGAACATTTGACCACCCTCAATGATTTCCAAAAACTACTGGGAGACATTAATTGGCTTCGCCCTACACTAAATCTCACTACTGGCCAACTAAAACCTTTATTTGACATCCTTCGTGGAGATCCTGATCCATCTTCACCACGAACATTGACTCCTGATGCTAGGAAAGCTTTAAAATTAGTAGAAAAAGCCATCGAAGGAGCTCATTGTGATAGATTTGATTTAACTCAACCACTGATGTTGATTATTATTTCTTCACAATATACACCCACAGGAGTATTTTGGCAACAAGGGCCTTTATTATGGATACATTTGCCCGTCTCTCCTAAAAGTATAATTGAATCTTATACCTCCATGGTGGCTAAACTTATTCTTCAAGGACTTAAGACTTCTACTAAAATATTTGGCATTCACCCTGCTACTATTATTACTCCCTATTCATCATCACAGATTGAATACTTATGCTTCAATGATAATGATTGGGCTATAGCTAAATGCTCTACTTCTGCAAATTTTGATAATCATCTTCCTAAGTCCCCTATATTATCTTTTTGTATTAATCATCCTATTATATTTCCACAGGTAATAAAAAATCAACCTATTCCTAAGGCATTTAATGTATTTACAGATGGGTCCTCAAATGGTACTGCTACAGTAGTCACTAAAAAAGAAAATATGACTTACATAACTGCACACAAATCAGCTCAACTAGTGGAACTGGAAGCTGTGGTAAGAGCTCTGGAAAATTTTAGGGACCAGCCCGTAAACATTTTTTCAGATAGCCACTATATTGTACAAGCCGTCCCAAAATTAGAGTTAGCAGGACCAATAGCACCTCATACTCCAGCCTTTAAATTGTTTTATCAAATACAAAAACTTTTGTGGGCAAGAAAAGAACCTCTATTCGTAGGCCATATTAGAGCACATACTAATTTGCCTGGTCCCCTCCATGAAGGTAATCAAAAGGCTGATGAACTTACAAAAACAGTATTTATACTTTCAGCGCTACAACAAGCTACTTTATTTCATTCCCAGTTTCATGTCAACAGCACCACCTTGCAACGTAGGTTTAAAATCACAAAGGAGCAAGCCAGAACAATTGTAAAAGATTGTAAATCTTGTATGACACATTTGCCCAATCCTCATTTCGGAGTTAACCCTAGAGGATTAATGCCCAATCATTTGTGGCAGATGGATGTTACTCATGAGCCAAGTTTTGGAAAATTGCGATTTATTCATGTGACTATAGATACATGCTCAGGCATGATTTTTGCTTCCTTACATTCTGGAGAAAAAGTTAAAGATGTTACATCTCATTGTTTGCAAGCTTTTGCTGCATTGGGCATCCCCAAAATGCTTAAAACAGATAATGGCCCCGCATATACGTCCTCATCTTTCAAGCAGTTTTGCGCAAAATTCAATATATCCCATAAAACAGGCATCCCATACAATCCTCAGGGTCAGGGCATTATTGAAAGAGCAAACCGAACACTGAAAATTATGTTATTAAAACAAAAAGAAGGAAATTGGAAAAGTCCTAAGGACAGATTGGCAGTTGCCCTGTTTACCTTAAATTTTCTAACTTTAGACTCTAATGGTTATTCTGCTGGAGACAGACATTGGAATCCACACCAACAACATAAACCTTTGGTTTACTGGAAGGATGTTCTTTCAGGTACATGGAAGGGTCCAGATCCAGTATTAATTTGGGGAAGAGGATCTGTTTGTGTTTTTCCAAAAGACGAATCCTCTCCAATATGGATACCATCTAGATTAATAAAACAGGTACCACATCAAAATGATCAAGATGAAGTTATTGAAGAATCAAGATTAATAAAAAAGGTACAAAATCAAGAGGACCAAGATGAAGGTACAGAATGATTCCCTCAAAAGAGTCTTTCAAAATATTTCACAACTTAAGTGTCATTTCTCCCGGCCGGGACAAGGAGATCTCTCTTTAGTGTGCACACAATTGTATTTTTTTTTCTTTTTATACATGTCTTTATGTCTGTACATTTGTCTACATTTCATGTTAATGTGACGTCACAAATATATGTTTGTATGCTTGTTCGTCTGTCCAGTGTGACGTCACAAAGAACAAAGCGCTTATGAAAAAGAAAATATATATATATATGGATCCAAATAACTTTAATTCATTTTAGGTTAAGAGTATTCATTTTAGGTAAATAATTTTATAAATGAAGGTACTTTCAATTTTGATTTATAGGTGTCCCTGGGACTTCTCTTTAGCAAACAAATATGACTAGTGCTATATAACCTGATATTTTGGTGTTTTGACTTAAGATTGTTTATTTGTTATTAACTTCATTTGTTTAATAGCTCATTAATTTCAATTATCTCAACAGGTAAAAAATTGCTCTGTATACAGAGACTCAAGGGTTCCAGCTAACAAATTTTTTCTCTCAAGTGCCTTTACCTTTTCTTTAATCTATCTTTAATGCAGTAATTACCCTCAGTCTTTCTTTGTTTTGTTCTAAATATGACATTTTTCCAACTTATGTTTGTAAAAGCTCAACCAGCGATGTATGTGAACAAAAATCAACTTTAATTTTCTAATCTAATTATTCTATTTTGTAGTTTGACAACTCGCCTCTTGACTCAGTGCTGCAATAGCACTGCCTTTCCTTTAATAATTGATGCTTGAGTTTCTAGGTAGCGGGCCCTGAAGATTTGCCGGTGGCATTGTCTAAACATAAAAAAGACGTCTGCTGCTCAAACATCAAACAACCTCACCAACAGTGTGGCCTCTGCTCTACATGCATGGGGCCTCCTACATCAACATGTTATAACAAATGGACATTTTGATCTTTCATTGTTTGGGACTTTACGGGACAATGCCTTGCGGGTATTTGTCTAGAGAATTCAGTGTGTTACTTGATGGAACTTAGGGCAGCTGATTTGTTTAAACAATTTGATATGCTATGCAATTTGGCTCATCACCAAAAGGCTTGTTGCCTTAAAGCCGCAACATCTCCTCACAATTTGGACGGCTGTTAGTCATCATATATAGTCGATCCTAAAGGGCTCCATTGGATGGCTGGTTAGCCAATGACGGGTAAGATCCCCAGAGGGGGACAACCTAAGACAGGCACAGTCGCACGGGACAGTCTCATGTGGCCGACATATCAACCTAAGACAGGAGTCAAGGGCACAGCCTTGATTATCCGATGACGGGTAAGAATGTTGGTTGCACATAGACGTCCTAGAGCATTACCTCTTTTAAAACAAAAAGGGGGAAATGCAGGAGCCCTGTTTGGGGATTGGCTTGAATTGCGGTTGACTATGAGCCGTGGAGATTTGGCCTTTGTCGCCACCCGTAGTCTCACAGGATTGTTGCGGGATCTCGACTTGACTTGGCCGAAATTGCTGATCGGGTCAGCGCCATTTTAGGGTGTATTTTTGGCATGTGTTAGTCGTTATTAGAACCAGAGAGAAAAGTTATCAGAATAAAAAGCTGTTTGTCTCCAGTTTGCTTCTGAAGTTTTTCCCGCGGCTCCGTTGCTCCAGGCGCTTCAGGCAGCAACACTCTGGGTATTTTTAAAATTATCCACACATTCATATCTTTATCTGCTGAGGATAAACTCAACCTTGTGGAAGAACAAGGTAGAATCATGCATTTCTTTAGATTAGTCTTATACCTAACTGTTTATACCTTAAAACTAAAACCTTCTGGGGCTGGAGTTTTAGCTCAGTGGTAGAGTGTTTGCCTATCATGGAGGAACTGGGTTTGATTCTCACCACAGCATACAAATGAATAAATAAAATTAAGGTCTATCAACAAGTGGAAAAAACAACAGCAACAACAATAAAAACCTTCTTCCATGTTCCATGTAGGTGAAAGTGCTCCCTTTTGCAGATCTATATTTCATCTTTCCACAGGCTTTTTCTTGAAGGACCATCCAGGGTTTTTTTAGGAATCCCTCTCACTGAGATTCCCTTCCTTCATGCCATCACATCACAGTGATATAAATTCTAAGGACGATGTTTTTCTCCACTTTGTTATTAGGAAGGCCTAAAAGTTAAGCTCCATAAACTTTTCATAAAATAACTTCTGGTATAGTCTAGATATGAATTGCCTCCAAAAGCTTCTGTTAATGCAGAAATAGGCAGAGTTAAAATGTTTTATATTATGAGATTTGTAACCAAATTAGTCCATCCTATGGCTGGGTTTGAATGGCTGGGTATAAGAGTAGGCAGGTGGGTTGTGGTTGGAGAAAGAAAGTCACTGGGGGTGTGCTGTGAAAGGGTACCTCTACCCTACAGTCCTGCCACCCCCTGATTCCTGACACCTACAAGAACTGAGCAACTTACCCTAACTCCTGTGCCCTTCCCCATGAAGTTCTGCACCATCTGGGGCCCAGAGAATGGAGTTAGACGTTTATGAACTAAGAATTCTGATATCATGAACCCATAGGACTTTCCTTCTTCTAAGTTGTTCTTGTCAGATATTTTTATCACAGTTCCACAAAAGCTGACTAAAACACCTTCTTTTATTTTTTAAATTAAATTATTTATTTATTCTAATTTGTTATACATGCTTGAGAGTGCAATTCATTCATATTATATATAAAGAGCACAGTTTTTCAAGTCACTGGTATTACATAAAGTATTTTAAACACATTTGTGTTTTTATATATGTACTTAGTGTATTGATGTCTAACTCATTCTGCCATTATTCCTATCCCCTTGCCCCCTCCACTCCCCTCCCTCCCCTTTGTTCTATTTAACATTCCTTCATTCCTCTCATCCCCCCTCCCTTGCCTTTATAATTCAGTATCATCATAGGTTTTTTGGGATTGGCTAACTTCACTTAGCATTATTTTCTCCAACTCCATCCATTTACCTTCAAATGCCATGATTTTTTTCTCTTTTAGTGCTGAATAGTGTTCCATTGTGTATATATACCAAAGTTCCCCTATCCATTCATCTATTCATGGGCATTTGGGTTGTTTCCACAATCTAGCTATTGTGAATTGTGCTGTTATAAAAAGGCACTATACAGTTTCAATGCAATCCCAATCAAAATCCTAATATCATTCCTCATAGAAATAGAAAAAGCAATCACGAAATTCATCTGGAAAAATAAGAGACCCAGAATAGCCAAAGCAATTCTTAGCAAGAAGAGTGAAGCTGGTAGCATTACTATTCCAGACCTTAAATTGTACTACAAAGCAATAGTAACTAAGACAACATGGTATTGGCACCAAAATAGACCAGTAGACCAATGGTACAGAATAGAAGACACAGAGACTAACCCACACATCTACAGTTATCTTATATTTGACTAAAACACCTTCTTTGATGATCTTCTAAATTGGTCAGATACCAACTGCTACCTAAAAGAGTATTGAAATGGGTGGCTTTGTTTCTTTAATGTTTATTATATTTTAAACACTGTGACATATTATAAAAAATGAAGGAAAATAGCCAGGATGAGATGGTTATTTATTTTTACTATTTTATTTTAAAGAATTGTGACTCACAATGTTGATCCATAGATCAGCATGCCAGTATCACCTGTGAGCTCAGTAGATATTCAAAGTTTTAGAAATTCCAGGTATATTGAATCAGAATGTCTGGAGGTAGGCCTAAAAATCTGAGTTTCAGCAGCCTCTCACATTCTTTTTTTATTGATTCTTCTTAGTTATACATGACAGTAGAATCTGTTTTGATAAAATTTTGCATGCATATTTATATCCATTCTAATTAGAACCACATTCTTGTGGATGTACATGATGGTGGGATTCACTTAGTTTTTTTTTTTTTTTTTTTTTTTAATATAGGTACATAGAAATATTATGTTAGATTCATTCTACTGTCTTTCCTATTTCTATCCCATTCCCTTACCTTTATTCCCCCTTGTCTAATGTACTTAACTTCTCTTTTCTCCTGCCCCTTTATTGTTATTTAACTTCCACAAATCAATGAGAACATTCAAACTTTGATCTTTTGGGATTGGTTTATTTCAGTTAGCATGATAGTATCCAGATCCATCCATTTACTAATGTCATAAAGTTTATGGCTTTAGTTCTTCTAAAGTATAGTTTATGGCTAAAGTTCTTTGTGGCTGAGTAGTATTCTATTGTGTGTTTATACTACAGTTTCTTCATTCATTCGTCTGTTGAAGGGCACCTGGGTTGGCTCCATAGCTTAGATATTGTGAAATGTGCTGCTATCAACATTGATGAGACTGTATAACTGAAGCATGATGTTTTTAAATCCTTTGTGATAACTGGGTCAAATGGTGATTTCATTCCTAGTTTTCTGAGGAATTTCCAAAGGGCTGTCCAGAGTGGTTACACCAATTTGCAGTCCCACCAACAATGAATGTATGAACGTTCCTTTTTCCCCACATCCTCACCAAAATTCATCATTATTGTATCCTTGATAATTGCCATTTTGACTGGACTGAGATGAAATCTCAGTGTTGTTTTGATTTGTATTTCTCTAATTGCTATAGATGTTGAACATGTTTTCATTTATTTATTGACCATTCATATTTCTTCTTTTGAGAAGGGTCTTCTCAGTTCATTTTCCATTTATTGATTGGGTTGCTTTTTTTTTTTTTTTTTTTTTTTTTGGTGTTAAGTTTCTTGAGATTTTTGTATATCTTAGAAATTAATGCCCTATCTTAGGTGCATGTGGCAAAGATTTTCTCCCATTATGTAGGCTCTATCTTCACACTCTGTATTTTTTAAAAAAAATATTTATTTTTTAGTTATAGGTAGATACAATATCTTTATTTTATGTGGTGCTGAGGATCGAACCCAGTGCCTCCCCCCAGCTTGGCCAGTGCTCTACCTCTGAACCACAACCCCAGCCCTATCTTCACATTCTTGATTGTTTCCTTTGCTGTGAAGAAGATTTTAAGTTTTTTTTTTTTTTTTTTTTTTTTTTAACCATACCATTTACTGATTGATTTTAATTTCTTCACTTTAGGAGTCTTGTGAAGGAAGTCAGTCCCTGAGCACATTGAATTTTGATAAGCACAGCTTTAGAGTAGTTGGAAGTCTTATTAAAATACAAAGTTTAATTCAGTAAATCTGAGGCTGGTGATTAGTTTGTGATCCTGATTTTCAATAGCAACAGCATTAGAAAATAATCTGATCCTGGATGCTTCCTTGACTGTACTTATTTGCTATGTGTTGATTTGGATATCAAGGCCAAGATCCCCTTTTCCCCAAAAGGAAAAGAAACCAAAAAAAAAACTTAGTATTGATTTAGATATGAAGACCTGGAAAACTATAAGAAACTTTGTTCAGAAATTTTTGAAAACCAGTAGGTATAAATTTTCCTTATACACTGATTTGAGTAGGAATTTGATGTATACCTTTATCACAAAAATATAAAGAGCATTGTCAAAGGAATAAAACCGGAATGTGTATTTTAGAAAGTACAGTGAATTACAACTTCATTTCAAAAGCAAAACTCCCATTGTGATGCATATGCATTGGATGACTATTGCCACCTGCCATACCAAATTGCCTGCGACCATGTTAGCATGCAGTTGTTGATTTACTGCCACCGTCATCAGCACATTATGTCAATCTCTTATGAGGTAGCATTACCCTAACCTTTGCTGTTTGTGATTTAGACTTTCTTTTTTCCTTTCTGTTTTGTTAATTTAAACCTTGCCTAGATAGGTAGTCATAGCATGTATTTGCCCTCCACAGTCACATAATAGTTTCAGCTCATCCAAAGAGCTTATATCTCTTTCAGAATTCTCAGCTCCCACTTGCATGATGTACTGGTGACCTTAGCTTCATTGGTATTCTGTAAATGTCAAAGATATGCTTGCCTCAGCTGCCTGGGCTCTGGTGAGCAGGTGGAAAAATGACCAGTTGAAAATGAGTTGTTAAGACCACTACAGTGAAAAGATTGATGCAATTAATTTTTCATTATGCACAGTGTCTGCGGATTCTAATCAGTTTGGATTGTTCTTCCTTTGAGGCACAAATAAAATGCAAATGGATTTGGAATGAAAGGGAGCATTCTTTATGGTATAGACTTTCCAAAGCTGTAAAATGGCTCAGAACTAATTTGTGGTGTTAGAAATATTTTATGAATTAGGCCCTGGCAGGCTAATGTAAGTTCTGTCTGGAAAATCCAAGCTGCAGCAACTATACAAGGCCACTTGAGAGGTAGATTTCAAGGGCACAGACACAAATAAGAATAAACCTTGAGGAAAAACTCACTGGATTGAAAAGGGAGTAGGGAGGAACGGGCTTTTTTTATTTATTAAGCTAATTGTGTAAATTAATATGGCATAAAGAGTTTCAAATCAATCATTATGCTTGCAGGTTTATTTTCATAATCCATGTAAATAACTTGTTAAAACAGGAATATAGATTTTTGTTGCATGATGAATTATCTTCTGTTTTGATAAACCATCTACAAAAATTGACTGATGTGAATATGGCAGTGGCAACCATGAATTTTCATGGAGAGTCCAAACATAATTGCAAATAAACTTATACTAATAACACACATCCCTTCTTTAGTAAGATAACTTCCCTCTAATTATGAAAGAAAATGACAATCTTTTATTGCTAGAGTGACTATTCTAATCAGATTTTCACTTATTTCTATGGAAGAGGCTACATTTATGTATTGATATTGTCTACATGATATATTTAATTGTATTTGAATTAAAATTGGTAAGGCAATATAGAGAGAAAATGAAAAATTTAGTCTTGAAAAATAGGAGTGCCCAGATAACACTGGTGCTGTTCCGTGCTTTGATGCTGTGCAATATGTGTTCTGAAATCTAAGACCTGTTCCTTTTTAAGCTTTTTTTTTTTTAAGTTTGAACTATAAAACTGCTTTTTAAATATTTTTCCCCTAAATATTATAGTGAGGATTTAAAATATACCTCTAGTAGCTCTGGTAGATTATTATGATAAAGTTTTGAATGTGAATCACAATCCTTCCCCATCCTGCATTCATTATCTTTTGCTATATGATCCATATTTGATGTCATATTTTTCTATGAGTCCTAAAAATGCTTCTTACATTATATCATGACTCAAGAAAAAATAGTTGGAATTGACCTTGTCCACTGTAGTGTATGTCCTAACATGAGACACTCAGAAAACCTTAATTATATACAGTTACAATTGCGGTTTACAATGTTTTCATACAAAATTTACTTAGGAGATAGCGAATGCACTGATAATTTTAAAAGTTCAATACACAAAGTCATTAATTTTTAAAAATTACTTGATTGTACATTTCAAATCTTTTTCAATATTCTCTTTAACATCAAATTAATCTAGGACAATCATTATTGAGTGCATTCAGGGTGTGTGAGATTCAAAGAGTAGAAAACTGGCATCTCAATTTTTTTCACCAAAATTTATAAGATGCCTTCACAGTTTTGCTGAAACTCTCCCCTAAAGTTCACAAATAAATCCTTTTTTCTTTTTCTTGTTGTTTCTTTTTCTTTCTCTTCTCTACTTGTCTCTTCCTTTTCTTTTTCCCTGCTTCAATTCAATTCTCAAAGAATTCAATTTCTCTAAGTGAGCAAAGTAAAGCAACCCAAAATATTTGATTGTAATAATTAATTCAGTTGCAAACCTCTTTTCCCCATTGTTGCAGTTTGGGTATAAGGTCTTATAAAAGCTCGTGTGGGCAACAACACAAGAAAATTTAGAGGTGAAATAATTGGGTTATGAGAGCCTTAACCTAATCATTGTATCAATCTGCTGACAGGGATTAAGTGTTTGATAACTGAGGGCAGGTAGGGTATAGCTGGAGGAGGTGGATCATTGGGGGCACATCTTTGGGGCATATATTTTGTCCCTGGTGAGAGGAACTCTACCTTCTTTCTGATTGTCATGTCCTGAGCAGCTTTCCTTCTCCACATGCTTCTGCCATAATGTTCTGCTTTACCTTGAGCCCAGAACAATGGAGCCAACCATCTATGGACAGACACCATTTAAATTGTAAGCCCCAGATAATTTTCCTGCTCTAAAATTGTTCTTTTCAGGTCTTTGGTCACAGTGGGAAAAAAATCACTGACTAAACCACCCATTTATTTGTATGGATAACATTTGATATTTTAACTTTAGATAGGTAGACTTCATAGAGACCTTCATCTACTTCAAATATTATCTTCTTCTAACAACTTCTCCATCCCCTAAACACCAGAAAAATATGGCTGAGTAGATTTTATCCAGCTTATTAAGTTATATTTTTCTATTTTAAAAATTTAACATTAATTATTGCATTAATGTCCCCAATATTCTGAACTTTGCCAAGATTATTTAAGGAAGAAAATATTTCTATGAGCAAACTCATAACCCATGAAAAAAGATAAATATACGTGCAAGTTATAAAAGGTAATATTTTATAACATAGAAATGCACAATGTTATAGACACCTAGAAGAGAGTATGTTGTGGGCTTGTAGTATATCTTATTTAAGTAGAACTTAGAAAAATGAGTAGGACAAGAAAAATAATTCAGTTTAAAAAATATGACAGAGATATCAGATAGAGATTACTGATTGAGCCATGACTCAAGTGGTTTTAAAATATTATTATCTAAGGAATAAAATATAGTTGCATTGGTAAATTTGGGCCTTGGAGGTGGGTAAGAAATTAAAACCAATGATATAGAAAGGCAATTGTGAAAATTGTGAAATATTTAGCATATTATCCTTGTAATGCCCTTATGATTTTTTATTTTTGGTGGTTTTATGGCTTAGATAGGAGCTGCACCCTAAAAGCTCATTTGAGAGAAAATACAAGAAAATTTAGAGGTGAAATGATTGGGTTATGAGAGTCTTAACTTCAATCAGTGCATTAATGTACTGATAGGGATTAACAAGGTGGTAACTATAGGCATGTAGGGTATAGCTGGGGGAGGTAGGTCTCTATGGGTGTGATTTTGAGGTATATATTTTGTCCCTGGTGAGTGGATCTCTCTTTCTGATTGCCATGGCCTGAGCTGCTTTCTTCCTCTATACCCTTCCACCATGATGTTATGCTTTGAATGGAGTCGGCCATTTGTTGACTGAAACCTCTTAAACTGTGAGCCCCTAAATAACCTTTTCCTCCTCTATGTTGTTTTGTCAGGTCTTTGGTTACTATGACAAAAACTCTGACTAAAACTGTTGGGCAGGAAACTCACATACCACCAAAGGCTGACAGAAGATCCAAAACAAAGAGAAAATTCAGTGTAGATTTTTTTTTTTTAAACTAGAGAATGTGTATGACAACCTGCAGAATCAGAAATCATGTTATTTGTGAATTATTACTACAAAGTTTTGAATGTGAATCACACAGATCTTTAGTTCTCACAAGAGTTGGAAACTGAATTTTGAAAGAATTCTGACTGACGATTGATGAAGTAAATCTTGATTGACACTTGACAATTATAAATGATTCATAAAAATATTATTAACAGTTTTAGTTAATGCTCACCTTTATAACTAAGGAGGGAAATAGTATCATTTCATTTGTACTTCAAGTAAAATGAATTAATGAATAATTTTCTATCAACTCAGTTGTCACGAACCATGCATGGGTTGTGTGTGTGAGCTATACACATTTGAGTGATATGAGGGGACTGGTCTGGAGTTACACATATTTTGGGTTGTGGATTCCAGGTGTGCCTTTTCTCTTGCTCTGCCTGTGATCCCACACAGCATTGAGATGGGTGTGACGTGCCAGGATGTCAATCAATCTGCCGACCACAGGATATCACAAAGCAAGACTCCACTTTTGAAACCTAACCCTTGCCTTATTTGGGTGGACTATTCTATCAAATGTCTTCTCCCCAATGAAAAGGGGGGTCTCGGGTGTGCTCGCTCTCTTGCTCCTTCCAGTGCTGGAGCTGAACCTTGGGGTCACCAAGCCGTCCTGCCCTTGATCTTAGAAACTTATGCTCATGTGCTGCATGGTTTCTTCACCATTTTCTTAGTTATTGATAAAACCAGCTCCTTTGAACCCAGCACATCTCGCCAGCTGAAGCAGCTGGCAACACTCAGTTACAGTCTAAAGAATAATGTGGAGGGAGAAAAATACAGAGATAAGAATCCTGTAGGAATAATTTAGAATCACTAGGGCATGTGGTAAAAGTTTGTTCCCAATTAGTAGGCTCTCTATTCACCTCACTGATTGTTTCCTTTGCTGAGAAGAAGCTTTTTAGTTTGAATTTATCCCATTTATTGATTCTTGATATTAATTAATGTGCTACAGGGTTCTTATTAAGGAACTTGGGGCCTAATCCAACATGTTGGAGATTAGAGCTTACTTTTTCTTCTATTAAGGGTAGTGTCTCTGGTCTAATTACTAGATCATTGATCCACTTTAAGTTGAGTTTTGTGCATTGTGAGAGAGAGGGGTTTAATTTCATTTTGTTGCATATGGATTTCCAGTTTTCCCAGCACCATTTGTTGAAGAGGCTATCTTTTCTCCAATGTACATTTTAGGCACCTTTGTCTAAAATAAGATAACTGAAATTATATGCATTAGTCTCTGTGTCCTCTATTCACACATCAGATAGAGCACTAATCTCTAGAATATATAAAGAACTAAACAATCTTAACACCAAAAAAAAAAAAAAAAAAAAAAAACAAATAACCCAATCAATAAATGGGCCAAGGAACTGAAAAGACACTTCTCAGAAGAAGATACACAATTAATCAACAAATACATGAAAAATGTTCAATATCTCTGGCTATTAGAGAAGTGCAAATCAAAACCACTCTAAGATTTCATCTCTCACCAGTCAGAATGGCAGCTATTAAAAACACAAACAACAATAAATGTTGGCGAGGATGTGGGGAAAAAGGCACACTCAAACATTGCTGGTGGGACTGCAAACTGGTGCAGCCAATATCGAAAGCAGTATGGAGATTCCTTGGAAAACTTGGAATGGAACCACCTTATGACCCAGCTATCCCACTCTTTGTTCTATACCCAAAGGACTTAAAAACAGCATACTACAGGGACACAGCCACTTCAATGTTTATAGCAGCACAATTCACAATAGCTAAACTGTGGAACCAGCCTAGGTGCCCTTCAGTAGATGAATGGATAAAGAAAAGGTCGTATATATACACATGGAATATTACTCAGCAATCAGAGAGAATAAAATCATGATATTCGTAGGTCAATGGATGAAATTGGAGAATATAATGCTAAGTGAAGCTAGCCAATCCAAAAAGCCAAATGCCAAATGTTTTTTTCTGATATAAGGAGGCCGATTCACAGTGGGGTTGGGATGGGTAGCATAAGAGGATTAGAGGAACACTAGAATGGCCAATGGGGAGGAAGGGAATGGGAGGGGGCAAAAGGGTGAAGGGGGAAAAAAAAAGATGGTAGAATGAGATGGATATCATAACCCTAAGTGCATGTATGAAGTCACGAATGGCGTAAATATACTTTGCATACAACCAGAGATATGTAAAAATGTGCTCTACGAGTACAATATGAAATGTAATACATTCTGCTGTCATTTCTAACAACTTAGAATAAAAAATAAATTTGGAAAAAAAAAAGGGATAGGGATGCAACTCAGTGGTTACATTTAACCCTGGGTTCAATCATCAGTTTAAAAAAACAAAATCAGGAAAGGGAACACTAAAGCATATTGTACATACTGTATTTCACCACTTAAGTGTTGCAGAATTTATGCCCCCCCATTTTTTTTTTTTTTTTTTTTGCAAAAGATGAGATGTGGCCATTATGTGAAGTTTTTAAAAAAATTGTTCTGTCATCATTAAGAATCATTTATTACAAAAATTCATGTATTAAAAAACTGTTTTGTGAGCAAGATTATATGAATATACATTAATGCAGTGGTGATGGTTGTGTGGTGGTTTTATACTATATTGTATAAAAACGAGGTATTGGATCTGATAAAGTTGAGACTCATTCTATATCTATAAATTAGCTCAATGATATAATCCAGTTTACAAAAATCATTAAGGAAACTGATGATATTAAGAGAGTGATTAGATAGGAAGATAAAAGAGAAGCCACCATTAGATAGCTGCATGTGTGGAGAAATGGAATAAGCTACTTTTTGTCATTTTAACTCTCTCATTAGATGTTAAAGTCTGCCTTATTTCTCCAACATGTAGTAGAAAGTGAACTGGAGGACAGTGATATTGATTATTCTCACCCAGTGTAAGACAAGGCTAATGTGCATGTTTGTGTCTTAGATGTTTTTAAAAAAGTTAAACAAACAAACAAACAAAAAGAAACTAGTTTAAAATAGAAAAAAATTCATAGAATAAGGATATAAAGAAAACTACTTTTACATTTGTATAATATGTTTGTGTTTTAAGATGTTCATAACAAAAGAGCAAAACGTTTGAAACTTTATAAGAAGTTACAATATACTGAGATTAGTTATAACTGAAGAAAGAATAAAAATTTTTAATAAATTTAGTGCAGCCTATGTGTATTGTTTTTATCAAGTCTAGAGCACAGTCATGTCACAGGCCTTCACTGTCACTCACTACTAAATCAGAGCAACTTCCACTCCCACAGCTCTATCCTTGTTAAGTGCCCTGTACAAGTGTACCATTTTTTAAATCTTTTATACCATATTTTTACTGCATAATTTTATGTGTAGATACACTAATACCATTGTGTTACAATGTCTACAGTATTCTTCACAGTTACTTTCTATACATGTTTGTAGCTTAGGAACAATTAGCCAGTTGGGCTACAAGACCTACATCTGTGTAAGCTCTGTGTTTGTGCCTTTCTCAGAATGTATCCTCATCAAGTGACCCCCTAACTTTGTTTAGTGAGGCCAAAGTCAAAAAAGAGTTGCCTTGATTTGAGGATTTGGGAAGGTCAGGACTCACAGCTTGCCTAACACTCACATGGGCAGTGCAAAGGAAGTAATCTACATGCATTCAAATAGGTGAGAAAGGGCTTCCAAAAGGAAAAGGGGTACCATTTCTAGCTCATATCTGAAGTTCTGATGAGTACTTTTCCTTAGCTGTTCCACTTTGGAATATGCTGACAATTGGAATTCATACCAGTTCTCTTTTTCCACCTTTCTTGCATAATTAACCTTTTAAAAATTGTTGTTTAAGATAATGATATTGAAGATCTGAATGGTACTTATATACTTTGTATACAAATAGTTGTGTGTAAAAAGATGCTATATATGTGCATTATGAATTGTAATACATACTACTACTATAAATAAAAAAAGAAATTGTTAAATCAAAAAAAATTTGTTGTTTGTCTTAAACATAAGACAGGGATACTTGTCAACTCCAGTTCTCCCACATGTTATGCCTGGGGTGCAGAAAGGTCAAGGCCTGATGTCTGAGAAGGCCCTTAGTGAAGGTGTAGTAAACTAGCAGTAAAGATTTCTTGCATTCTTATATGCAATTCCATAAAGGGAAAGCTTGATATTTGAAATGGGATAATTCAGATGTTAGAATTTACACGTATTACAGAGTGAGGTGGCAAGGGTGATGACAGATTTTGTTTAATGACTCAACCTTTTTTATTATATTTATCCCAAAACTATTGTAAAAGAAGGCATTATAAAATTTCTAAACCATGCCATTTACAATTTTATGGGATTTGTGTTGATAGCTGTTACCTCCATAAAAAGTTGCCTTTAATAAAGTGTAACTGGTATAATTAATAACCACTGGCAGGTCTTAAGAAAAGTTTATTTTGTTGATTTTTGTCTTAGCAGAAACCAGAAATGGAGCTTACATGACCTGAATGGCTGGAAAACAAGTAGCCTTTCAAATTAGGATGCATCTGGTAAAATTGGAGGAGCACCTGAGTTGAAATAGAGTCCTGTGCTGCATAACAGTGTTTCAGTCAAGGACAGGCTGTGATACACAGGCCAGTCAGTGATTATAGCTCCCAGTAATATAGTAGCTATCTTAGTGGGTATAAGTTCACCTATGATATGTGCCCAATAGCAAAATTATCCAAAGTCCCACTTCTTAAAATGTGTCCCCGTCATTCAGCCATAATTGTATATAAAGTAAGTGGATGAGAGGTCACTGTGTGATATATATATAGCATATAACTAGACAAACGTCATTGCTGTGACCAAATGCCTTGTATTCAAATCTGAGTTTCATTTTGAAGATTTCTTTTTTTTTTTTTTTTTGTGGTACCGGGGATTGAACTCAGGGGCACTCGACCACTGGGTCACATCCCCAGCCCTTTTTTGTATTTTATTAGAGACAGGGTCTCACTGAGTTGCTAAGTGCCTCGCTATTGCTGAGGCTGGCTTTGAACTCGCGATCCTCCTGCCTCAGCCTCCCAAAGTGCTGGGATTACAGGCGTGCGCCACCGTGCCCGGCTCATTTTGAAGATTTCTTAGTGCTTATGCATTTATAAAACCTACAGGTAGGAAAACAATGAAAGCTGAACAGTAACTTCTAATAATGATTAATTTTCATTCATTAATTCCTAAAACATCACTCACTTAATACTGCATTTATAAACTGTAACATTTATCAAAGTATATGTGTTGTATTGTTTTAATCAATATGGTACAAATAGTTTTGGTGAAATAGTTTTTCATATTGTGAAATAGTTTTTCATTCCAGAAAACATCTTAAAATATTTTAAATGTAAGAATTGACAGTAACATAAAATTCAAAATAAACAAATAATTAATTGCATATGTATTTTTATGTACAGCTTTTTTTATTCTGTATAAGAATTATCAGAGAGTACCTAAAAAATAATATCAAGGGGCTGGGGTGGTGGCTCAGCGGTAGAGTGCTCGCCTAGCACGTGCACAGCCCGGGTTCGTTCCCCAGCACAACGTAAAAAAAAATAAAGGCATTGTGTACAACTAAAGCAAATAAATGTTTAAAAAAATAATAATATCAAACGTTAAAGATATTTCTTTAGAATAAAAAAACTCTTGGAAATAAAATAATTAGTTTAAGGAGAACAATATGCCACATAACTCTTATTTCTTAAAGAGGAGTTTGTGTATTTAAGATAAATGATGGTTGTAGTGAAGCAAATGATATTTACATTCCCTTGAATATGTTTAAAAGTAAATTATTAAATTTCCATTGAAAAATGTCAACATACATAATATGCTAGAAATCATGTTCTTTACAATAAGAGTTTACTGAGGAGTTAATGAAGTAAAATTTGGGGGCCTTATATTTGCACAGGCCTTTTCCAAGGAAGATTGGAAGAATCCCTAACAATGGATTTACGGAATGATATGTTACATTACAGAAAAAAATAAGTCACTGTAATTGCAATTGGTTAAGACCTGGTCACATTTCAATTCTACTTATCCTCTCACAAATCTTCTATATGCGATTTTAAAGTGGCTTTGGGTATTTTGTGATCCAGAGAGGAAACTGAGTTGGTGATACATTTGGTTTGGGTATAGTGAGATAAATTTAGAGAGTCCAAATTCACTTGGAGTAGAGCCATCCTCCTGTAAAAGTGACTTCATGTATATTCTTACCACTCACTATAAAAAAATTATTCATTATCATTAAAGGGTCAGAGGTCATACTGTGATATAAGCATATGCTTCCAGCACTTGAACTATGTAAATAGAAGAGGAAAAGGAGGTTTGAAATCTGTGGAGTTAAAAGCTAGTCTAGGGAAACATCTTCTGGTTATTGCCTGTATGTAACTGTTACTAGAGGATTTTTATTTATTCCTATGTTAAACTGAATTTTTTTTCCTTTCAGGAATGCACTTCATAATGCAATTCTTATAGGAATATACGATATCACTAAAAATATATATTGTTCATTTAAGTTGCACCAAGTAGAAGTAATAGAATTTTTAGGTGTGTAGGCAAATTTATATGATACAAAATAACAAGTATTTCATTTTTTGTAAGTCACCCATGAAATTTATAGAAAACAAACTTTAACCATGTTAAAAGGCTATTGTCTTTAAAAAAAGGCTATTGTCTTTCTCTTCTTTATAGAAACTATTACAAAATCATTAACCTATGAAGACCAGATTAAGATAGTGTACTGTCAACGTTAGTATTTTAAAAAGTATTACAGATGAACGTCAAGTAGTAAGTTGAAAACAATAAATTGTTCTCTGGGATATTTTCTTTACTTGCATGCTTTTAAAATTTGTAATTTTTGTGATTTTTTTTTTTTTTCCCTCGGCGGGGGAGTACCAGGGATTGAACTCAGGGAAACTTGACCACTAAGGCACATCCCCAGCCCTATTTTTCATTTTATTTAGAGAAAGGGTTTCCCTGAGTTGCTAAGAGCCTCACTTTTGGCTGAGGCTGGCTTTGGACTTGTGATTCTCCTGCCTCAGCCTCCAGAGAGTCTCTGATTACAGGTGTGAGTCACTGTGCCTGGCTTGTGATTTGTTTTTCATACATGTAAATATACATTCATATCTAAATTTTGCTTTCAGTTTTTAAATAAAGTTCATGAAGGAAAATTCTCACAATTGCATAAAATCTGTATCCTACAAAATCGGATCCTCTTCTATTTGCAAAATAAAATAAACTAAGATACATACATGTACATGTGTATGTGTATGTGTGTAAAACTAAGCAAAGAAGTATTTGGAAAATTGTTTTAAAACAAAAAGAAATAAAATTATCTTTAGACTCTTAGTGTAAGAGATAAACACACATACAAGTGAGTGACTCGCGGGGGGTGGGGGGGTGGTCGGGTGGAGTGGGGGGGCGGTTGGGAGGGCGCATATACTAGCCAACCAGGCTGGAAAGCCACTGCCTTAGGTCACCTGCCTGGCCTGTCACAAGTTTGCTCCAGTCACATCAGCGCACAGTGGTTTGTACACTACTTTCCCATTTCTGCAAATGGAAGCTTCATACTTTTAGCTCCCTGTTTTACTCCATCCGTAATACTGCATGCAGCTACACCATGACAGATGTTTTACCAAAAATCTGAAACTGAATACTGACTGTTTTAAACCGATTTTTCATTATTGTTGTTTTTAAAATAGTTGATGCCATTTGGACCATTTTAATCGGTGGCAATCCATTTAAATTTTCTGATAAACTACAGACATATCATATTTTATTCAAATACCACTTTGTAAGCTCATTTAGACTAATTAAAGTATATTATCAGTAAAGAAAATTTAGATGAATATGGAAATTATGTGGTTTTTAAAAATCAGTAAAATTGCAGTAGTTATATTAAGATGAAACTGACACTTGAAAATAAGATAAAATTATCTCATCTTAAACTGCAAGTAAAATACGGCATGTAGTAGAATGGGGATTTTTAAAAGATGAAAAGCAGAGAGGTGAAGAAGTGAAACATAGTATAGTCAGGAACCATATAATACCTAATGGTGTGAAAATGGGAAAATGAGATAGTCACACATCCTTAGGAACATAGAGCTGCACAACCTAAGAGTTTCCTGTCTGAACCAATAAATGGCTTCTGTCTGGCATCACTACATGCTACTTTAATTTGAGGCTAATTTAAAAAAATCCTTACTTGTGAGCACCATGCCTTTGGTCTCTTCTGTAAGTCTCCCCCTGCCCCCGCCCCTTTCTTTTCTGTGACCTACTTTGGCCTTGGAAGCTATATAGTTTTGTCCACAGATCATCAATTTTGGAATTTTTATTTCTGTATTTTTAAAGTGGACATTTATCACTAATCCTTCTTTTCAATGCTCTAGTAGCATAAGGACTGCAATATCTGAAACATGTCTTTAAAACAAACAACTGAGTAACAAAACAAAGAATGCTTTTTAGCAAACCCTATTTTTTGCAAAAAAAAAAAAGGCTGTTTGAATTCAACTTGTAAATGACTGCAAACTACTGATTTTTTTTATTAGCAGTAACAATAAAATCATTTTCAAATGATCTCTGACCATAATGACAATGGAAGCTCTATTGTGATGAATATTAATAGCATTTACTCTGAGCACAGAAAATTGATCCATCAGAAGAAATATTCTCCTCATTGACACTCTCTTGTTTTATTTTTGATAAAGAACAAGAAAGAAGTTTTCAGTAACAATCATATGATGGCCCACAGGGGTTGACAGGATGACCTAGTAGCTGTTACAGAACTTATTATTGATTTATTAATTTTCTTCATGTAAACAATTATCATTCTCTTGTTTTTCTTTCTTTATTTGCCTTATCATTATTGATAAATAACAGGATATTTTAGTAACATAACAGAACAATCAGACAACAAAATTCTATTCTTTGTTATCCATTATGACTAAAGAATCTATGTGTATCTGAGTCCACCACCAGTACTCCAACATGCAAAAAGGTTTAATAATAAGGTTTTACATATCAAACCTATGTGTGTATATGAACGTATATATCAGATTTGAGTCAACCAAAATTCATTGTAGTGTTAAGATTAGCATAGTGTACCTAAGTTAGCAACTAATTGGGAAAGAAACAGGATGGTGAGAGAAAATTGTGTAGGTTTTGTAAAAATTTTACTGTATTTTGGTCAACAAGGTTAGCATGAGGTTTTTAAAATTTATTCAAAAATAATATTTTAGAAAATCCTTTTTTATGTGGATTTAGTTGCTCAGTATTTGAGGTTCAGGCTCTGGATTTTGAGAAGACAGCTTAGCTGTCTGCACTAATGAAATCACCCTTCACACCACCAATCTGGCAGAATTATGATAGTGCACACCTGTAATCCCAGTGGCTTAGGAGGTTGAAGCAAGAGGATTGTAAAGCCCTATGTATGAAGGCCCTAAGCAACCCAGCAAGACTCTATGTCAAGTTAAAATATTTTTTGAAAAAAAGGGCTTGGGATGTGGCTCAATGGTTGAGTACTGCGGGGTTCAATCCCTGGTACAAAACAACAACAAAAACTACCATCTTTGCTCTGCTTTATAGACAGATTTCTGTGGGCTCCATAAATAAAGACCAGCTATAATTGAATAAAGAACATAAAATAGGGATGAGTGGACTAGAAAATTATAAAACAATACCCTGGAAAATTTAGTTACTCTATATTATTAGTTATATTTTGCATATAAATATTTAACATTTTACATTAAATTATATAGCAAATACTCAGATGATAAAATTATGGTATAAATTTTATGGATGTGTTGCAAAAAGTAGATTTTCCTAAGGATGTTGCTATTAATATTTTTCTCCAAAGTTGACCTACTTATTTGTAATAATGCAGAGCATATGTTTTCTGACATCCACTTCTAAATAACATAAAATACAAATTTACAGAAGCCATTTCAGTCCATTGCTATTATATACATTTATTTGTTTTATTGTTTATAAGGGAATAAATCACAATTTCCAAACTATGAATATTACACTATTTTTTTCTCATTTACAGAATAATTTTTAACCAAGAATAATGTTGTATGACTACTACAGAATACTTGTTTGGGATAGTAACGTATCAATGTATGGCTTTTCATGATTGATTTCTCTGTTTTTATCCATTTTTAAAAATTAACAAATATAGCACCAAGTGGCAAAAAACACTTAAACACAAGCAAAAGGATGTCATTAGGTTCAATATATCATTTTTAAGTGTGAGGTTTTATTAATGTTATGGTATAGATATGAGGTGTCCCTACAAACTTACGTATAAGATAATACAAGAAAGTTTGGAGGTAAAATGATTGTATTGTGAGAATCTCAACCTAATCTGTGCATTGATCGCCTTATAGGGATTAACTGGGTGGTAACTGGAGGCAGATATGATGTGGTTAGAGGAAGTGGGTTATTGATGGTATCCTTTTGGAGTATGTACATATATATATACACATAGGTACATTTGTCCCTGGTGAGAGGAGCTTTCTCTCTCTGCTTCCTAGTTGTCATGTCCTGAGCTGCTTTCTACTGTCAGGTTCTTGTGCCATGATATTTTAACTTCACTCAGTAACAGAGCAATTGAGTCAGCCATGTATGCACTTACTGAGACCTCTGAAACTGTGAGCTCCAAATAAACTTTTTCTCCTCTAAAATTGTTCTTGTCAGGTCTTTTAATCACAGCAGGAAAAAAAAGCCGATTAAAAGAATATAGTAGCATAGCTTTTCTTTAGGAGGAAAAGGATTCCTACCTTGTTTGATTTTAAATATTCTACAATAATGAACCAAATTTACGCAAATATAATGGAGATGTCTCACAATCATTACTTTATGACAATTTAATCTATTTTGGTTGTGACTATTCCTTTATACAAATAAGATTACTAATAAAGTGATTCTATTCATCTGAATTTTTCATGGACTTGGGCTATGTTGAATGAATGATATGCACTAAATATTTTTTATATCTCTATTGTCTGTAAATGAATATTTTTTCTTTTTTATTTGTTCTTTTTAGTTATACATGATAGTAGGATTTATTTTGACATATTTACAAAAGTATGAATATAAATTCTTCCAATTCAGTCCCTAGTACTTTCCCTTTCACTCCCCCTCCTCCCCTGTTCCTTTCCCTCCACTGATCTTTCTGCTATTTACTTGTATATATATTTTTAATTAGTGTCTTGTGGAAGTACATGATGGTGAGATGCACTTTAATATATTCATATATATATGTGTGTGTGTATATATATATATACACATAGGAAAATTAGGTAAGATTAATTTCATTTTCTTTCCCTAGCCCATTCTTCTTCCCTTCCCTTCAATCCACTTGGTCTACTCCACTGATTTTTTGTCTAGTCTTTTTTATATCACCCTCTGCCTTATTTTGGATTAGCTTTTGCATATCAGAGAAAACATTCAACCTTTGGGCTTTAGGGCTTTGGCTTATTTCACTTAGCATAATAATCTCCAGCTCCATTCATTTGCTGGCAAATGCTATGAAAAGTCATTCTTCATTATGGCTGAGTAATATTCCATTGTGTATATATACCACATTTTCTTTATTATTTCATTTGTTGAAGGGCACTAAGGCTTACTCCCTAGCTTATATACTGTGAATCATGCTGCTATAAATATTGATGTGGCTGCATCACTGTAGTATGCTGCTTTTAAATCCTTTGGATATACACTGAGAACTGGAATAGCTGTTCATATGGTGGTTCCATTCCTAGTTTTTGAGGAATTGCCACACTGCTTTCCAGAGTGAATGCACTAATTTGTAGTCCCATCAACAATGTATAAGTGTACTTTCCCCCACATCCTAGTGAATATTTATTGTTAGTTGTATTCTTGATAATTGCCATTCTGACTGGAGCAAGATGAAATTTCCATTTAGTTTTAATTTGCATTTCTCTAATTACTGGGTGTTGAATATCATTTATAAGTATTTGTTGACAATTTTTATTTCTTCTTGTAAAATATGTCTATTTAGTTATTTTGCCCAGTTATTGATTGGTTTATTTATTTTTTTCTTGATGTTAAGCTTTTTGTATTATTTGTATATCCTAGATATTAATGCTCTATCTGAAGGAGCAGGTGGCAAATATTTTCTCCATTCTGTTGGCTCTCTCTTCATGCTCTTAATTGTTTCCTTTACTGTGAAGATGCTTTTTAATTTGATGCCATCCTACTTATTGATTTTTTATTTTACCTTTTGCAATTTAGGAGTCTTGTTATGGAAATCAGTTCCTGAGACAACATGTTACAAGATTGGGTCTACATTTTCTTCTAGCAGTAGCAGGGTTGCTGGTCTAATTCTGAGGGTTTTTGTTTGTTTGTTTGTTTGTTTTGTTTTGTTTTGTTTTAAACAGTAATTTTTTTTTTTTTTTTCACTATTTATTTATTTGTTTTAGTTGTACACAATGCCTTTGTTTCTACGTGGCACTGAGGATCAAACCTGGGCTGCACACATGCTCTACTGCTGAGCCACGACCCCAACCCCTAATTCTGACATTTTTTGACCCATTTTGAGTTGATTTTTGTGCAGGATGAGATAAGGGTCAAATTTTATTCTTCTACATATGGATTTCCAGTTTTCCCAGCACCATTTGTTAAAAGGACTATCTTTTCTCCAATGTATGTTTTTATACCTTTGTCTAATATTAGATAACTGTATTCATATGGATTTGTCTTTATATCTTCTATTCTATTCCATTGGACTTCATGCCTGTTTTGATGTCAGTACTATGCTGTTTTTGTTACTATACCTCTGTAGTATAATTTGAGGTCCTGTATTGTGATGTCACCTGCACATGTTTTCCCCTGCTAAGGATTGCTTTGACTATTTTGGATCTCTTATTTTTCCAAACAAATTTCATAACTGCTTTTTCCAGTTCTGTGAAAAATATCATTGGATTTTTTTATGAGAATTGCATTGAATCTGTATAACACTTTTGGTAATATAGCCTTTTTGACAATATTAATTCTGCCTATTCAAGAACATGGGAGGTCTTTCCATCTTCTAAGGTCTTCTTCAATGTCTTTCTTTAGTGTTCCATAACTTTTATTGTAGAGGTCTTTTACCTTCTTCATTAGATTGATTCCCAAGTATTTTTTTTTAAGGTTATTGTGAATGGAATAGCTTTCCTAATTTCTTTTTTAGCAGATGCACCATTGGCATATAGGAACATGATTGACTTATGGGTGTTGATCTTGTGTCCTGCTATGTTGCTGAATTCATTTATAATATTTAGAAGTTTTCTAGTTGAGGTTTTGGATCTTCTAAACATAAGATTATCAGCAAGCAAAGAAAATTTGAGCTCTTCTCTTCCCATTAATTTCCTTTTCTTGCTCAGGTGTTCTGGCTAGAGTTTTAAGGACTATATTGAATAGGAGTAGTGAAAGTGGACATTCTCGTCTTGTTCTTGTTTTTAGATAAAATGTTTTCAGTTTTTCTCCTTTTAGAATTATGTTGGCTTTATATTTATTGCATATAGCCTTTACAATGTGCAGATCAGTCATCTACCCCTAGTTATTCTAGTGTTTTAAACATGAATGAGTGCTGTATTTTTCAATTTTTTTGCATCTATTGACATAATCATGTGATTCTTGTCCTGAAGTATATTTGTGTGGTGAATTGCATTTATTGATTTCTGTATATTGAATCAATCTTGTATCCATGGGATAAAACCCAGAAGATAATGTTGCTCTGTCTTTTTAATGTGTTTTTAAATGTGGTTTGCCAATATTTTATTAAGACCTTTTACGTCCATTTCATCAAGGGTATTGTTCTGATGTTTTTTTTTCTTGACTTGTCCTTTTCTGATTTTGGTATCAGGGTGATATTGACTTCATAGAATGAACTTGACAGTCTTCCTTCCTTCTTAATTTCATGGACTAATTTAAGGAAGATTGGTATTAGTTCTTATTTAAAGGTCTGGTAGAACTTGGCTGAGAATCTATCTAACCTTTGGTTCTTCTTTGTTGGAAGGCTTTTGGTACTTGATTCAATTTCATTACTTGAAATAGATCTGTTTAAATTTTCTGTATCTTCATGTTTCAATTTGGGTAGAGTCCTATGTCGCTAGTAGTTTGTCAATATATTCAAGATTTCTAGCTTTTTGGATTATAAATTTCAAAATAGATTCTGATCTTCTGGGTTATAGTAGTGTCTGTGGTGATGTTTCCTTTCTCATCTTGGCTTTTGATAATTTGAGTTTTTATTTCATGTTTCTTTAATTAGTTTGGCTAAATTTAATTTTGTCTTTCAAATACCAACTCTGTTTCATTGGTCTTTTGTATTGTTTAAGTCTTAATTTCATTGATTTTTTTGCTCTGATTTTAATAATTTAATGTCTACTAATGATTTTTGTCTTAGTTCCTTCTTCTTTGTCTAGGGCCTTGATATGTAATGTTAGATTATTTATTTGGTATCCTTATATTCTTTTATTTATTATTCTTTCTTTCTTTATTTTGGGACAGGGGATTTAATCCAGAGGCTCTTAAATACTGAGCCACATCCCCAGGCTTTTTTAATATTTTGGTTAAAGACATAGTCTTGCTGAGTTGCTTAGGGCCTTGCTAAATTGTTGAGGCTGGCTTTGAGCTCACAATTCCCCTGCCTCAGCCTCCTAAGCCTGTGGGATTACAAGTGTGCACCATCACACACAGCTTTATATTCTTTTAATATATGAGCTCAATACTATGAACTTTCCTCTTAGAACTGCCTTAATATAGGCCCAGAGATTTTGATATGTTCTAATACAATTCTCATTTACCGCTAAGTAAATGATTTCTTCTGCTAGCTATTCATCATTAAAAATTTTGTTATTTAATCACCAAATGTTAGAATGGTTTGTGTTTTCTTATTATTTATTTCTGATTTTATTCCATAATGTTCTGCTAGAATGCAAGATAGTATTTGTATTTTTTTCTATTTTCTAAGATTTGCTTTGTGACTTAAAATGTGGTGTGTTTTAGAAAATGTACCATGTGTTGATAAGAAGAAAGTAAACTCAGTCATTGATGGATTACATATTCTGTAGATGTCTATAAGGTCAATATTATTAATTGCATTTTTTATTTCTATAGAATCTTTTCTTAGTTTTTGTTTGGATGATCCATCCAATGATGAGAGAGGTGTATTAATGTGACCCAGTATTATTATGTTATGGTCTATTTGATTTTTAATATTGAGAATGTTTTGTTTGGTGTATGTAGATGCTCCATTATTTGGGACATATGATCATTATAACTTGCTGATATATGATTCCTTTAAGCCATATGAAATGACCTTCTTTGTATCTTCTAACAATTTTGGCTTAAAGTCCACTTTATCTGATATGAGAATAGTAACCCCTACTTATTTATAAGATCAATGGAAATAATATGTCCTTTCCCACCCGTTCGCCTTCAGTTTCTGGATGTCCTTGGCTGTGAGGTGTTTCTTTTACAGATAGTATTTTGTTGGATCTTGATTTTTAAAATTAAATCTGTCAACCAACGATTTTTGATTGAAGAGTTTATACCATTTACATTCAGTGTTATTATGGATAGATGATTTTACTTCCTGCCTCTTTGAGTTATTTAATGTATGTAAATTGGACTTTAATTGACTATTCTTCTAGTATAAATCTTTTCCTTGAATTGACTTTTCTTCTAGTGTAATTCCCTCCTATGCTGATTTTCTTCTTTTTTATTTCATTTTCATAAAATATTTTATTGAGTATGGTTTGAATTTTTTTCTTATTTCACTTCTTACATCTTCTTCCAATTAATGCTTTAAGCCATTAGATGAAATACATTCAAATGTCCTGAAGCTACAGTATTGGCTATTGGGTTAACATTTATTGTTCAAGTTAAAAAGCTATTTATATGATCAAAATTTACATTAGAGTCATTTATAGTAAACCATGTTAAGTTCTTGTTGAATCTTGGCTTGGATTCCATTCAGGTTTGGACATTTAGCAGATGTTCTTTAAACTTTGGCTGTAGATTTCTTCAGAGTTGGAGGGGCACAGGAGCCAATTCCCTAGTTGCTACCAACTTCCTACCAGCAGCTTCTGGTTTGTCAGTTTAGGTGCCTGCAGCTGACTGCTTGGAGGATGCAGTGCTATGGCTTGGCTGTTTCTTTTCTTTCTTTCTTTTTTTTTGGGGGGGAGGGGGAAGGGACACTGGGGAATTGAACTCAGAGGAACTCAACCACTGAGCCACATCCCCAGCCCCTTTTTGTATTTTATTTAGGGAATTAGAGACAGGGTCTCACTGAGTTGCTTAGGGCCTCACTAAATTGCTGAGGCTGGCTTTGAACTCACTGATCCTCTTGCCTCAGCCTGCCAAGTGGCTAGGATTATAGGTGTGCGCACCATGTCTGGCTGTGGCTTGGCTGTTTCTGTTGTGTGTAGTAATTCAGGATGCAGGCTCTGGAGTGTCTCTGTGATTGCTGTTGGTTGCCATGTACCTGCTCACATCTATAGAATCCTCTTCATGACAGTCAAGATGCTGGTGGCTATGAGTGCAGGAACTCACTCACATGTGGGTTTTCTATGGGTGTTTTACAGTGCATAAGTATTCCCTGCCCTACACTGCTGTCTGGGATACAGTAGTTAAGGGAGTCAGGTGGTTCACCTGGACTCTAGTTTCCATTGCCCCAGGTTGTAAATGTCAGGCATTGATTCCCTCTGCTTACTAAGTTTGATGCAAGGTCCCCAAATCATCCAAACAGTGTCTGGTCACTTCTTAGGCTATGCACAAGCTAAGGCTGGGATCGACCCCTTCCTGCTGCACAGATTGTGTTAATTTTCCACCAGGTCTCTATGTTACAGGATATTCAGGAAGCTTCTCTCTGGTATGAGCCCTGATGCGATCCCAGAGACAATCTCTAATCGTCCCACAGTTCCTCCCCTCAATGTCAGTGGTAGGAACCTGGTGAATCTGCTTTCCTCCATTCATGGACAAAACTACTTCATTGATGTCTCTGTCTGAGTGGAGTGAGTGGACACTGCACAGAGCTTTCTACCCTTGCTTGGGTCACAGAGGCTGTGCAGGGTTAGGCACACTTCCTGGCACAGGTCCCCACCAACCTCTTCCTTTCTGGTTATTCCCAGCAAAAGAGAATTTTAGTGATTTTCAGTTAGTTGTGGTCCTTCTAGAAGTTCTTTCTGATGGGATTCTTAAGAGGTCCCACTGCAGGGTACCTTCCTATATTTTAATGTGCAGCTGTCTAGGCATGGGGAAATGCAGTGCTGATTTAAGGGGATGACTGGTTGACTGAGAGTGACACAAGAGGATTGTGGACTCCCAGCTGAGTTCGCATGATTTGTTTTCAATCTACTTGCTCTGTTTCAAGGATGCTTCTGTTTACATTGCACTTTAAATTTTGACTGTCTTTTCAAATGTTTTTAAGTGGGTGAGTTTAAGGAGATTTCTGGTCCCGCTCTCTGTTCTCTCTGTTTCCTCTCTCCCTTCTCAACCTCAGACTCAGGATTGGGGTTAAGGAACTCCGAGTTTTTTTTTTTTTTTTTTTTTTTTTTCTACTCTGGTAACCTATCTTTTGTTCTTTCCAGGTAATATTGAGTCCTAGATATTTATTTTGTCACCCACCTCTCAATTCTGCTTTTCCTTTGCTGATTCTTTTCTGTGTTGTGAAGAGATCAGGACTCACTGCCAAGCTCATTTCTGCCATCTTCCTGTCTTTGCAGGATTTGTTCTCTTGGTAAAATCTATTTTGTGTCATTCCTCTTTATAAATTAAAAAAAAGGAAATATGTTATTCATAAGGACACAGGAGCAATTGGAATTGTGAATAAATATTCTGATTCTTCTCCTTGTTAGCTAAGTGAAATTAAATAATATATTAAAGTATTATTAAACTCAGTTTTCTCATTTGTATAATATGAAAAAAATAAATAACATGAATCTTCCTAAATTATCAAAATCAATTGAATTGATTATAAACATATGTATATATTATACAAAAAGTAAATAAATTTATGAATATAAATGAATTCACACATCAACATGCACACACAAATACTCATACAATGTACTCATAATACCCATCCTTAACCTTTTGTTTTTTGAAAATTTTATTCATATATCATGATTTGAGATATTCAAATGTCCTTCTACTTGTGGAAATTCTTGTTTATCAATCTCCAGAAAAATACCTATGATACTATTACTCTATTACTCTTAGAGTTGGATCCATAGGGAGGGTCTGTTGAAAATCCTAAGCCCGTTCCCCCACTGCACAGGGAGATGTTAAAGTTTTGGGGATCGAAAAGATCATTTCTTGATCATGTGTTTGATCTACTGTGTTGACTCTTCTTCATGAAGAAGCTAAAGAAGTAGCCTCAACCACCTGGCACTTACTTAAACCAGAACACTTTAAAGGACATGTATTAAGTTTAAAACATGATTCTCAACGTGTCTTCAGGTTGCATGAGTTTCTAGCTGTAGGAGCAGTGGATATCATTGGTGCATTTCTGGGCAGCTCTTCCTTTATGTCACTTCTACACACTTCTATTTCTGATTTGCAGCTATAGGAAGGAAAGTGGAGGTTCTTGCTTTCTAGGGAGGCTACCTATGCAATTATCTCTCTCTCTCTCTCTCTCTCTCTCTCTCTCTCTCTCTCTCCAATTGCTTAATGTAATTATTCATTCTTTTGTGCAAATGAATTGTTCTTCCTGGAGTCTTGTCCTGTGTCTGACAATGTGTTATGAGACTATAAATTGAAAGAAAAAAGTTTTTCTCTCATGGATTATATCATCATAAGAGAACAACCATCATGACAGGCAGATGAATAAAACAACTGAAATTTTTGGTGAATTCTTGATAGAAACTAAAGTCTGAGACAAGAAATTAAAGGGATGAAAGATCTTGGGGGAAGATGAGGTATTGAAACATATAAGCTATTTTGGATCTTTCATTGTTTCTACAGGACAGAGGCTTTGTCTATCATTTATTTGCCTGCACAGGCAAGAGACTGAATTGTTTTATCATATGTTATGAGGAGGTTAGCGTCTGCCCAGCTATTATTGTCTGGAGTTTAGGGGCAGTCCAGGACACTCTTAGCTCTATTGAACTGGTGGGCACAAGTGCCATGGGAGATAACAGAGCATTGATTGCCAAAGAACACAAGGGTTAGGTAGAGTTTTTCAATGTTGGTTGCTTATTAGAATCACATAAGGAGGTATTTAAAATCCCAGTACAGAGTAAAATATGATTCAAGGGTAGAAAGTAGTCAGACATCAGGTTTCTGTACTGTTAAATGCCAAATGCAATGTGTTTTCTGTGTGCATTTGTGTTTATGTGTACTTGTACACGTGTAAACACTTAAGAGATACTTTATAATTTACAGAATATATTTTGAATAGTTACACAAAGCTCTTTTTATAACCAATCTGTTTTCAAATGTAAAGGTGCTCCATTATTGGTGAATATAAAGAAGACTCATAGCTTCCAAACTTTTTTGGAGGTAACAATAATCTTTGGAGAAGCACTGAAAATGCTTTAATGTTTAACTTCTTGGTTACTATTTTCAGAATTAAAAACAATATTTTTCTTAAGGTGTTCCAGTCACAATATACTTGTCTTTCATTAGAAATACTGAAATATATATACCACATTTTTTTTATCCATTCATCTACTGAAGGGCATCTAGGTTGGTTCCACAATTTAGCTTTTGTGAATTGTGCTGCTATAAACATTGATGTGGCTATGTCCTCATAGTATGCTGTTTTTAAGTTCTTTGGTTATAAACCAAGTAGTGGGATAGCTGGGTCATAAGGTGGTTCCATTCCAAGTTTTCTAAGGAACCTTCTTGCTTTCCATATTGGCTGCACCAATTTGCAGTCCCACTAACAATGTGTGAGTGTGCCTTTTCCCCCCCACACCTTGCTAACATTTAATGTTGTTTGTATTCCCAATAGCTGCCATTCTGACTCGAGTGAGATGAAATATTACTCAGCATTAAAAGAAAATAAAATCATGGCATTTGCAGGTAAATGGATGAAGTTGAATAATATAATGCTAAGTGAAGTAAGCCAATACAAAAAAACTAAATGCTAAATGTTTTCTCTGATATAAGGATGCTGATTCATAATGAAGATGGAGGGGTGCATGAAGGAATAGATGGACTTCAGATAGGGCAAAGGGGAGGCAGGGGAAGGGAAGGGGAAAGGGGATAGGAAAGTTGGTGGAATGAGATGGACATCATTACCCCAAGTACATGTAAGAAGACATGAATGGTGTGACTCTACTTGGTGTACAACCAGAGATATGAAAAATTGTTCTCTATATGTGTAATATGAATTGAATCACATTCTGCTATATGTAACAATAACAAATTAGAATAAATAAAATAAAGAAATACTGTATCATGTTTAAAATTATTTATTCCATCTTTATTAAATATAAATGTCATTTTGGGCAAATGCTGGAGTAAAATTTAAATTTGCCTTATGAATAGTAACCCCCAACCCCATGCACTAGGTGGGATTAAGAGGTCTGAGTTTACATAAGTTCATCCTTATTTCTGATATATGCTCATTTAGACATTACATTTGATTTCATGAAAGGCTTCATCTTTTTGTTAAAATTACTCTCTGTCACCTTGGGAAGAGGATGAATTCAACTGAATTTAAAATATGTTGTATTTTGCTATTATGTCCAGAAATCCCATTAAGCTTTATGTTACTAAAACAATTTTGATTAAAAAAAAAAAGTATTTTCTGAATCAGAGAATTATAGTCAATATTGGTTGAAATATTATACATCTATGAACACTGTATCAAAGGCCTATAGAGATTCTGAATATAAATTCAATAATTAAATATGCTTTGAATGTCAGTTTCATAGTTGCACTTATCTTTAGAATGGTACAAGTCCTTATTTTCATTTGATATTGCACTATAGGTGAGTAATAGAAGGTATTCTAACATTTCTCTCTCTCTGAAAATTCATCAAGCTTTTTTACTTTTCCTGGCAAGGAAAAAAAAAAAAAAAAAGGAATACATTATGGAAGAAGATTCCTCAGTGAAAATGAGGTAAGATAATCCAGTAATTCTCTTCACTGACAAAGCATTAACAACCTTCTGCAGTAGCAAAGAGAAACACTATTGAGTAGTTTTAGACCAAGAAACATGGTACAGAAAAGACAGAACATATCTTTGAGGCTTAATTGGCCCTTCAATTTTTAAGAATCAACTTAAAATTGCTAAAATACTATTTTATGTACTTAGCCTTTGAATAGCATACACTCGGGTTTAAATTTATGCTCTGTAGCTAATGAGATATATGAACTTTGACAAATTATTTAGTCTTCCTTAGTCCATTTGAATAATGGAGATAATAGAATCAACATTTCAGGATTGTTTTGAGACTCTGAAAGAACACCTGGCAGAGTTAAAACTAAGTAAATATTAGTTCCCCTTCTTTATGCTTTATTTAGTCCTTTGCCTGTTAGTGAGGAACATAGCTGAGAGCTTTTGCAGTAACTCCCTTGCCCATCATTTTTACTATCAGTGAGGCAAAGCTTTGTAAACCTGTGAGCATTAGCTTCTTTTTCTTGTTGTGTGAATCCATGGAGTATCTTAGAACTGTTCAGCCACGTGCCTCATGTGCTATATCCCTATGTTCCTTCTCTTAACTTTCTTTTGTTATCTCCACATCTTTAAGCAGTAAGAGCAATGGGAAAAACAGAGAAGCTCCATTCTCTCTTGTAAACACAGTTGTGTCCAAAGTCCTTTATTCTCAGAATTATCATTCTGTATTTACAAGGAATGAGGAATAGAAATTCTGTCCAGTTTTATGTTTGAGAAAATTTTTAGAGTAAAAAAAAATGTCTAATGAATGAAGGAAATTTCTAGACTAAAAAGATAGCAAACCATTTTTCTGCATGTGGTAATTAACATTCTGAAAACAATTTATTTGACTGCACTACTTCATATAATCATAACCCAAGTCAAACAAGATGAACATATGCACATTGTTGAGCTGAGTGGTGGAATGGGTCTTCCAGCAGCAACACACCTGCATAATTGTCAGGTAAATAGCTCTTTTACAGCTAATTAGAATTGAATTTGAGATACTGTTTTGAAGCTCCAGTAGGGGAGCACAGCTACTTGCACATCCCTGACTGACAAATCCTGTCTTTTAGAGCTGGAAAAGTCATTTTTGCATTGTTGTTGTTATCAAACCTGCTGAGGAAGAGAAAAGCCACAGAAACTGTCTCCTTGACCCTCAGTCAATATGGGGTGTTGGATATCACTGCTGGAGAGTTCCCACATGCAGTCTTTTACTCAACTATTCATAAATAGGGACTATTGCTCATTGTGCTAAACATAGACTTTGAGTTAGTCTAGAAGCTAGCATTATAGATTATGGCATAACTTGCTTTATCCTGTGTACTACATACAGTTCTTGTGATGGTTTCTGGGCCAGGTAGAAAGCAATTATTCAGGGCTTATTTTACCTTTAAAGTTCTGATTCCTATGTAGTTTTATAGATTGAGAGAGAATTTTAGAGAGCAGTGAGAAAATAAAATGAACCCAGGGGCTTTAAAAACACTACTGGTTTGAAATCAGTTGGCATTTCAATCTGCTCCACAGAGAAACAATATCCTTATTAAGGCGGTGCCAAACACAGAGCTGAATTGGGTGTGACATAAATTAACTCTTTCTCTTTAGGATTTTCTTATCAGTCTAAAGAGGACACATCAATGTTAGAAGGAAGAATGTGAGCATAGAAGTCAAGGAAGCATCTCCAAAGATAGGAATTCATGCTCTTCATTTTACAACTGAAACCCTGAAGGATTATGTGAGCATATGCTGATTTCCATAAATAATACCACTTGGTTAATTAGAATAGATCTGGGATGAGAATTTATATCTTCTACTCTATGTTTCAAAAGACCTTTCACTGAACAGGCCAGAAGCAAAGAAATAAAATTTTTCTTTTAATTCAGATTTTGGTCAATATTTTCAACAAAGCACAAAGCAAAACCAATCACATAGTAGAAAAAAAAAGTTGGAGCTTTATTATAAAAAGAAAAGAAAAAAAAATACTTACCCAAAATAAAATGATTTCAGTCTCTGTTTTTTCTTCACAGTTTCCACAAATATACCATTTTTGCAAAAATGAAAAATTTTATTTATTCAGATAAAATCCTAACTACTGAAATGTCATGCTATGATTACTAATATTGTCATGGTTTATCCTTATTTGTTTTCTTTTTTCATTTTAGCTCTTATCAAATGAGCTTTAAATACTTGTGGCTATAAAAGTTATAGGTCACAAATTCTAACTTCAACAGACATTGTCTTTAAAATTTGACTTTATATTGTATAATGCTGATATTAAAAAAGAAAAAATACAACAATCCTGTGGGAAGACTACCCTCTTGTGGCTCCATTCATTACTACATTTGTCTCCGTTTCACAATTCTGGTTTTCTACCATGGGACTATGAATAGTTAAGTCTTGAGAGATAAAATGACCTTAACAATGGTCTTGTACTTTGTCTAATAATTTAGCCTTTACTTGAAAATTTTGAACCTTAGTTCTGGGTACTGAGGAACATAGAATTAACAACTCCATTGAAATTTGTTGACTTAAAGGGCAAAATATTTTTTAATCTTTTAATATTTGGATTTGTATATCATTTTCATTAGCACATGATATAATCAATACACTTTTAGACTTTAAAGCTATACATTTATTTGTCATGCAACTTTACAATTTATGTTCATAGTAGCAGCCTTATACTACACAAAAATCAACATTAGCAATTATCTATTCCAGTTATTAACTGTACAAAATATCAGAAATAAAGATTTTATATAGTAAGAAAACATCACATGAGGCCAGGTGAGGTGGTGCACACCTGTTATCCCAGCAGCTCAGGATGCTGAGGCAGGAGAATTGATAGTTCAAAGTCAGTCTCAGCAATTTAGTAAGGCCCTAAGTAACTCAGTGAGATCCTGTCTTAAACAAATTTTAAAAGGGGGTGGGTACTAGGGATATTGCTCAGTGTCTAAGCACCCCCAGGTTAAAAAAAAAAAAAAGAAAGGAAGGAAAGAAGGAAAATATCACATGAAATAAGCTACTTCTCTGTTCAAATTCAGTGGTATTTCTGAATAATTGTCAAAGAGCAGTTAGTTTATTATCACTAAATGGATAAGGGAGTGAGAAAGGATAATTACTAAGCCAGAGCAAGTAGTGAGGGAGATTTTCAGTATCAATTTAAACCTTCAATGAAATTTTGAAGTAATTAGCCTAATTTTTCAGAGGTCAATTATCATATTGGTGGAGGAAAAAACACTGGTTTGCAACCTGTTCAGAACTGCATGCAAGGCTGCTGAGTCTGTTTCCAGTCTCTAGTCACACGTGCCTAAGGCTTCACATGGTCCTTCCTACTTCTCTTGTGGGTACTCCCTAGGTGTATTTACACTGGACTGTAAAGCAATCATGTAAGTAGTAAAGGAAAGGTCAAAAGTGCAAGTGGACTACCTGTGAGTATGAAAGAGTTCTATAAATTTTCATTTTTATTCTCACGTTTGTGGTAAATTACTGTTTAGACATATTATGATGATACCTCACCTTCATAGGTTGACTCAGTCTTTGATATTGGGCTCCATGATGTGAGTGATCACAGGATCGCTAGACATAATAGGGCATGTGTTAGTTCACTTTTCTATTGCTATAACAAAATAACAAATGCTGAATAATATATAAAGAAGTTTATTTAGCTCAGTTTTGGAGGCAGAAAGTCTAAGAAATGAGCAATCCCATTGAATTGACTTCTGACAAAGGCTTCCTTGACTGTATCACATCATGCTGGGTGGTATCATGACAAGAGTGTCAGCCAGAGGAAAAGGTCATGTAGTAAGACAGGTAGCTACGGAGACAAAGGAGGACACACTCTTGCTCTTTTAAAACAACCTGCTCCTAAGAAATAACCAAGGTTCCATGAGTAGAGCCTCCCACTATACCCTGCCTTTTAAAGGCCTAACTATCTTTTAACATTGCCACTTAGGGACAAAGCTTCAAGCTAGTGAACTCTTGGAGGACAAATTCAATCACATCCAAACCACAGCAGATCATGGGCTTACAAGGAGCTGGTGAGTGTTTGTTCACTCTCTTGTGCTTTGGTCATGATCACTGCAAGAACATGCCTGCCCTGACCCTGAAGGTCTCAAGAGGATGTGACACATGGGGAGAAAGCTAGGATGAGATCTAGCTTTTCTAACCAATACCAGCCAGACTTGTGAACCACATAAATGCTTCTTACCATGGAGATTTGGCTGGGGCAGGGTGGGGGGTTGTTTTATGTGTTTTTTTTTAAATTTATTTCTTACATCTACTTATTTATTTAATATTTTTTAAAAATTTTTATTTATAGTAGTATGTATTACAGTTCATACTACACATATGGAGCATCTTTTTACACAAAACAGTTTGTATACAAAGTATATTCGCAGCATTCAAGTCTTCAATCATGCATTTAGAATAATGATATCCATCTTATTCAACCACTTTTTCTTTTTATTCCCCCTTCCCCCCCTTGCTCCTTCCCTTCTCCTCCTTTCCCTTTGACCATTATAGTGCTCCTCTAATCCTCCTATGTACCCCGACCCAACAATACTGTGAACCGGCCTCCTTATATCAGAGGAAACATTTGGTATTTGGATTTTTGAGACTGACTGATTTCACTTAGCATTATATTCTCCAACTTAATCCATTTACCTGCAAATGTCATTATTTTATTCTATTTTATTGCTGAGTAAAATTCCATTGTGTATATATACCACATTTTCTTTATCCACTCATCTACCAAGGGACATCTAGGTTGGTTCCACAACCTAGCTATTGTGAATTGTGCTGCTATAAACATTGAAGTAGCTGTGTCACTGTAATATGCTGTTTTTAAGTCCTTTGAGAATAGACCCAGGAGTGTGATGGCTGGGTTATAGGGTGGTTCCATTCCCATTTTCCCAAGAAATCTCCATACTGGTTTCCATAACGGTTGTACCATTTTGCAGTCCCACCAGCAATGTATGAGTGTGCCTTTCTCCCCGCATCCTCTCCAACATTTATTGTTGCTTGTGTTCTTAATAGCTGCCATTCTGACTGGAGTGAAATGGAATCTTAGAGTAGTTTTGAGTGTTTTTGTTGTTGTTCCACTGCATAATGTTGTCATTTGGAATACAGACAATTTGGTCATGATCTCCATGCATAAAATACCTGATTCTAGTTTATAGAGGTGGTTAGCACATAATTATTCAATCATATTCTTTGAAAATCTTTATTTCTCACTATTTTGATCCTTGAAATCAAATAAAAGTGACCTTCTTAGAAAGCACATTGTTATTTTCCTCATAATAATTAATAACACTTTTATTTTGATTTTTCTGTTTATTAATTTGTTGGCAAATCATAATGAAATATAAATTATATGATGGGAAAAAACCACCATTATTTTTTGTTCCCTGCTATGCCTGCAGTGCCTAGCTCATAGACATCACTTCAAATGCTTTTGAATGAAGATATGAATGTTTTCTTATTAATATATCAAAAGGTTCTGTTACCTCATCTGGTGATTATACTACAAATATCACTTTTAAAAAATGCTTGTTAGTTTCAATTATGTCCATAACTTTTTGCCATTGCACCTGTGTGTGGACTGTGAAGGATACAGTAGTTGACCGATAATAAATTATTACTTGGCTTGTAGCCCCATGCTGTGAATCAAGCAAAACCTATATATATATTTTTTTCAACTGCTGTAACTATTTTCATCAAAATCCTGTTACTTCTACCTGTCATTACATTAAACAAAATAAGAATTCTACTTTACACCAACACTAATGTTAAGTCTATATTCTTAAAATCAGAAACTCAAACTATGCTATCACCATTTGCTGATGCTTTTTTTGCATTAGTCTTCATAATAATGCATGAGTAAATATGAAGACAGAAATTGTAACTGCCGATATTTTGTGTTTATTAATTTTACATAACTATTTCTTACAGTTGTTATAAAGATACATAAGACACAGATTGCATCCTTAAAACCTTACAACTTTGGACAGAGGAAAATGCCATTTATCCTGAAAGAAAATAGGTAGGTATCATGAAAAAATGGTATATGATAAGCGCCATAATTATGCTCCAAACTTCTTCATCAGTTTGCAGGATGCTAGGGTTTAAAGAAGACTTCAATGCCAGAAGTGTATGTGAGTTTTAATTTCATAAGGACTTTCAAAAATGAAGGACCACAATTAATGATAAGATGATTTTTAACATGATCAGTTATTAGTTGTAGATCAAAATTTAAAAATGAATGTCACACTTCCTGATGGCAAAATGCTATGTTATTTGGAGACAAAGGGTCATTGAAAGACTTATCGCTATCATTTCCAGCACCAAAGCAATCATTGTAAATGGAATTTCTACAGAAGTATTATAGCTACTTACTCCTTGTTTATCATGATAATAGACAACTAGACAAGAGGATAGGGATCCACTTTGAAAATATGTGTTCTCCTATATCCTGCCCCATGATCTTAGAGTATCACTTTTAAAGGCATCAGAAGATGATCACCTACAAGCCAATGGGAGAGGCCTTTAGAAGAAATCAACCTGCCAAAACTTTGACCTTGGGATTCTAACCTCCAGAACTCTAAGGAAATAAATGTGCTATAGTGGCCCTAGCATATTAATACAGACATCAATAATAAATATGGTTACATAGTCAAATCTGTAATACAGTTAAACAACCTTGAACAATGAGGAATAGCTTCCAGGAAAATATAATACATTACCCTTCACTGGGAATATCTCCAGTTTCAAATACCATCTTCAAAATCCAGATTTGTTTATCTTGACACTTTTTTTTTTTTTTTTTTTTTTTTTTTTTTTTTTGCTATGGAACAATGATTCCCCTGTCACATACAGAATGCTCAATTGAAAGAAATTGGGTGAGTGTTCCTTCACACTTTCTTCTTGAATAGTGCCATTCACTGCTGAGATGTTACTTCATCTTCCTTTTTATAAAATAATATATAACTTTGGTCAAATGATATAATTTTATTGAATCTGCTTTCTCACCCAAAGAAGAACACACACTTTTAGGGGGACAAAGGCTCTATTCAAAGTTTCCAATCTTTACTCATTTTCTCTTTTTGTATAAAATAAATATTATAAAATAATTACCAAATTAATTACTTCCCCTCACTTTATTGTACTACCTAAAAAACACTTTCTGATGTTTATGTGTTCCCAACTCCTCACAGCAGCTCATATTGCCATAAGAAGACACCACAGACCAAGTAGCTTAATCAACAGGAATTCATTTTCTCTCATTTGTGAATGCTAGAAGTCCATGATTGAGTTGCCAACCAATTAAGTTTCTGGTGAGCACCATCTTCCTGACTTGTGGACAGCCATCTCATTGTTCTGCCTTTGCAAGGATTTCCTTGTTGTTTATGTATCCAGGAAGAGAGAGGGAGCTCATTGGTGTCTCTTTATTATAAAAGCATTAATCTTATAGCATCAGAGTCCTACCCCTAAAACTTCATTTAATATAAAATTGCTTCTGTCATGCCCCATTTCTGAACATAATTACACTGGGCATTAAGTCTTCAACATATGAATTTAAGGGCCTTGTTCAGTTCATAAGAGGGGCCAATGACATAGGAGAATTTTCAGTGAAGATTCATCTTCTTATGGTCCACTGGCAGCAGACTAAACTAATACAGCCAGGGACTCCCTAGTGATGCCTCATGGAACAAAAGAGAAAAACTGTATGTGCTAAAGATGAAATGCAACACAGGGTGCATTTAGGACTCTTGCAAAGATCTCTGACTCCCATGTCCCTCACTTTATCCCCTGTAGTCAGTTGGTAAAAGCCCGTTGCTGTTTATACCAAGCCATCTGATGATTCATAACCATTACACAGCAGCTGAATATTACTGGAAAACCACAGATCCATGTTTCCTAAAGTCACAGCAATATCTCCTATTGATCAAACCCCTCTTCCTTTGGAAATTCACTTTTCCGTTGTCAAGAATGACTATACCTTTTGTTATCTCATAAATCTTTAAATTATTGCTCCCCCATTCAGTCTCAGAGGATGAATTTGTTGCATAATTCCTAAAAAAAAAATTAATCTATTACCACATATTCAGTCTTCTACACCAATCCCACAAATCTAAATTCAATAATGAGGTGCTGCTGTTTTCTTTGTAAGATTTGGGTGGAATATACTTTTGTAGCCTGAAGAACTTCACTTCTTTAGTTTCCCCTTTTGTTCTACATCGTTAATTTCTTTCTCCCTGCCAATGACAGTTCATAGACATGTCTTGGGATCACACATTTTAAATAAAAATGCAAATCAAATATCAGAAGTTTTAACTATTTTTATTCCCCACTATTGTATGCCTCAAATTGTCTTATTTTCATGGAAAACACATAAAAAATATACTTACTACTGACTACACTTTTCATTAACTTCCCAACTTATTCTACTGAAGAATTTACTCAAGTTCACCAGTAACCTACATCTTGCCAAAATTATTCATTACATTTAAATTGTATCACACTTGATTCCTGAACCATTTATCATTTATCATTCCTTATCCTTGAAATACACACTTCTCTAGACTTTGTCCATATTATTCTAAGCTTGTTTTCCTTTTCCCTCTCTGGGTGTTCCTTACCATTTGTTTCTGACTCTTTCTTTCTCTATTGCCTGTCCTCTACACATTAGGGGTTTATGGGACTTGGTCCCGATTGCCTAATTTCTGTACTCTTTTTCATTAAAAATTCATTTATTTTCTAATTTTTAAATGTATTTATATACCAACTAAGGCTAACTAAAAACATTAATGACCGCTGACTTAAAACCTTCCAACAGGTGGCAAAAATTTTCTCCCATTCTCTAGGCTTTCTCTTTTTGCTCTTGATTGTTTCCTTTGCTGTGAAGAAGCTTCTTAGTTTGACACCATCCCATTTATTGATTATTGATTTTACTTCTTGTGTTTTAAGGTCTTATTAAGGAAGTCAGTTCCTGTGCCAATATGTTGGAGGGTTGGGTCTACCTTTTATTCTAGTATGTGTAGGGTTTCTGGTCTAATACCTAGTTCCATGATCTACTTTGAGTTGAGTTTTGTGCAGGGTAAAAGGGGTTAAATTTCATTCTACTACATGTGGATTTCCAGTTTTCCCAGCACTTCAGATAGAGCATTAATTTAGAGGATATATAAAGTACTAAAAAAACTTAACAACAAAAGAAAATCAAATAACCCAATAAATAAATGGGCAAAGGAACTGAACAGACACTTCACAGAAGGAGAAATTGGGGATGGTCAACAAATATATGAAAATATGGTCAACATCTCTAGCAATTAGAGAAATGCAAATTGAAACTACACTGAGATTCCATCTTACTCCCATCAGAGTGGAAATTATCAGAATACAAGTAACAATAAATATTGGTGAGGATGTGGGGAAAAGGGTACACTTATACATTGCCGGTGGGATTGCAAATTGGTGCAACTTCTCTGTAAAACAATATGGAGATCCTCAAAAAACTTGGAATGGAACAACCATTTGACCCAGTTATACCACTGCTCAGTGCATATCCAAAGGATTTAAAATCAACACAGTAGAGTGACACAGCCGCATCTATAGTAGCTTAATTCACAATAGCTAATCTATGGAGCCAACCTCAGTGCCCTTCAATAGACAAATGGATAAAGAAAATGTGGTATATATACACAATGGAGTATTACTGAGCCATAAAAAAGAATGACTTTATAACATTTTCCAGCAAATGGATGCATCTGGAGACTATCATGCTCAGTGAAGCAAGCCAGTCCCAGAAAATCAAAGGTTGATTGTTTTCTGTAACAGTTGTAAGCTAACACACAATTAAGATGGGAAACGAGGGGAAGAAAGAAGTTCAGTAGATTAGACAAAGGGGAATGAAGGGAAGGGAGGGGGCATAAGCAAAGGAAAGGCAGTGGAATGAATATGACATAGTTTTTTTCCCATGTCCATATATGAAAACAATACAGTGAATCCCGTCACCATATATATCCATAAGAATAGGACTCTAGCTAGAGTAAGATATATTCTATCCTTGTGTACTGGTCAAACCAATTAACCTCTGTGAATCTGCTCTCCTACAAATTTTCTTGTTATAGTGGATGGCATTAGCAAGAATCCTGATCTTAATTGTCATGCTAAAGTCATCTTTCCTCTTCACAACCTGTAACTAATCCATTCGTAGTTTGTGTACATCCTGCTACAGAACTGTCTCCTGAATCCAACCCCTTCTCACCAACTCCAGTGTTTACAGGAGTTTTACCTATCATGTATCTTCTGGGTAAATGAACCAGCCCATTCATTGGTTTCATGGCCTCCATTTTTTATGCTCCCCCCTCACACACTGTAATCCATGTATTACTCAGCAGCCAATTTATTTTATTTTCTAAATCACAAAGCAGATCATTTCCTCTTCCTCCTTATTTCTCTCAGTGACTTTCCATAGCAACAGACTAAAATACACGAGAACCATTGAACTGGACACTACTACTTTTCCTCGACTATTCCACTTTCCATTTCATACAGCCTTTTTCAGCCACAATCACAGTGACCATTTCCCCCCATTTCTCAAAAGTACTAAATGTCCTTTTTCTTCCCTGAAGATCATTGCACTAGATTCATATTTGACTAAGACTATTCCTTCAGGATTTGTTTCCAGGCAATTTTTCATTATTCTGTTCTCATCACAAGTGTCATCCTTTCAGAAACTTCTTGTCTAAGCCAAAGATACATCTTACTCTACTCCTCTGCGTACTATCTACCATGTTATTCTATTTAGATTCCTCATTTATTTTTAATGTCTGTGTCAGTCTTGTTGTAGACACAGAATTATCTCTTTTATTTTGTCATTTATCATCAGTTCCTTAAAAAGTGTGGCCAAATAATATAACTGTTACTCACATGTAGTTATTGAGCACTTAAAATATGGTTAAACCCTAGTAGGATGTGCTGTTAGTGTAAAATGAACACTGAGGTGTTTTTTTTGTTGTTGTTGTTTTTTTTTTTTTAACCAGGGATTGAACTAAGGGGCACTCGACCACTGGGCCACATCCCCAGCCCTTTTTTGTATTTTATTAGAGACAGGGTCTCACTGAGTTGCTAAGTGCCTCACCGTTGTTGAGGCTGGCTTTGAACTCGAGATCCTCCTGCCTCAGCCTCCCGAATACTGGGATTACAGGCGTGCACCACCGTGCCCAGCTCAAACTGAGTTTTAATTTGTTGGTAAGAAGCATGTAAAATATCTTAACAGTTTATCTGTGGAGTAGCCGTTAAAATGATGATATAATAGGTATGTTTGTTTAAATAAAATATAGTTACTTTTGCTTTTTTCACTTTACTTTCTGACATGTCTAATAAAGTTTCTTAATTAAACAGGTGGCTCACATGGCATTTCTATTGGATAGCCCTGAGCTGGAATAATTGCTGATTTTAAAGCCATACTCTTTGTTTGATCAGAGTATGTTCATTAAGGTCAATCACAGTTCAAAGTTTTCCACATTTTATCTTTACAACTATTTGATGAAGATAATATTTTAAAGTCTGCTTTATAGATAGAGTAGTAGAAGTATGGATACATAACTTGACCAAACTGACCAAGCTCATATGTGGTGTAGGCAGAATCATGTAAGAAATCTGATTTCAAAGTACATGGTGCTAAGTTTGTTGCTGTTTTTCTTCATTTTCTGAATAGAGGTTAGTAAGGCATATGCATTCAATTTTTTTTTGTAGTTGTTGAATAAAGGAATAAACAAATATAACTGAAAAAGGAAGAAAAATCTTTAGTTTTTACACCAGGTTTATCATTTCTCTGGATTCTAAAGCAAAAGAAAAATGAAACTGATTTAAAGTAGAATATGAAAAATTTTGAGATTTGAAGGAGCCTATAATCAAGGAGATAACTAAAGATTGCGGTTAGCTGAGAGCCATAAAAGATGTTCTAGTTTCCACCTGATAGTAATACATTATTCAAAGAATCTTTGTATGCCCGTGAACACTGCGTGACGCACCTGTAAGCTCGAGCTGTAAGCACGTGTCCTTGTTAAAGCTATATGTATATAACTGGGTGAGGTTCGTTAGTGTGTGTGGGAAGAAAAAGAAGGTGGTGGTTGGAGTTAGAGCATTTGGAGTGATTGCTGGAGCTGGAGAGAGAAGAAGAATAAAAGACCTTTTTTCATTTTCATCCTGCCTCCGAATTTTCCTGCGGCGTTCACTGCTCCAAGCGGCTTCCGCTTCAGGCAGCGACAGAGATTATGTTGGAATTAGAAATACCCTGGGACCATTGCTAAATATTAAATTTTGATGAAAGTAGAAAGCAAAATGTTGTTGGATGGGTTTTAGTTTTCATAAATGAGCAAAAAATAAAATTTCCTATAGTTAGATGCTTTTAAAGTAGTTTCCACAGTATAGTGCCATCTTTTTTAAAGAAATACTGGTTGTTTGATGAGAACTGTAGAATGAGAGTTAAAGGCACCCAGTGTGACATGAAAGCACTGAGATTAGATTTCTGATTCTTTATTTCAGTTGAAGGCTGGTTGCAGCTGGTGGTGCCATTGGGAGGTGGTATAAACTATAGAAGGTAGGACCTACTTCTCTCTCACTCTCTCTCACTTCTTTCTTGCCACCTTAAAGTAATCAGCTTTGCTCTGCCACACACTTTCTGCCATGATATTCTGCTCACCACAGTCACAGAAATCAGAGGACAAATGACCATGGACTGTGAGTCAAATTAAATCTTTACTTCTATAAGTTTGTTTTCTCAAGTATTTTGTCAACAATGGAGAGCTAACATGTTACCTACTTTGTGAACTTGGGAAAACTGCTTAACCCTTCTACGTCTCCATTTTCTCATTGGAAATAATTGAGTATGGAGAATAAATTGACACTGTTTCACTGGGTATTCTGAAAATTAAATATGCTTAAAAATAAATTGGTAGTATCCTTACATATTATAAAATTTCTTTTACACAATGGACATTAAAGAGTATTACCTCCATATCTATGCAATGTAGGTATAAATTTTATTTAAGTAGTAACTTTGAAGTGCAGTGTGGTGTTACATTCCTGTAATCCTAACTACATAGGTAGCTGAGGCATGAGGATCACAACTAACAAGCCAGCTTGGACAAATTAGTGAAACCCTATCTCAAATTAAAATGGATGGGGATACATTTCAGTTGTGGAGCACTTTTTAACATGTTCAAAGCCATGGGTTCAATACCCAGAACTGGAAAGAAAAAAAGTTACCTTGAAAATAAAATTGGGAGAGACTGTGCTCAAATTAAGAGTGTATGGAAATTTCCAAAAACATATGGAACCAAGCAAAGTGACTTTATGCAGGTGACAATGGTGAGAAGTTGGAGAAGATTTATTCTGACTCACAATCCATTGAGTTGAGGTAAGAGTGTTCGCCTGCAAATTTAACAGTCCAACACTCTTCACATAAGATATAAAATGTTACTATTCATCTATAAGTCATGGAGGTGGGACTAAAAGTTTTACATGATCTGTATGCTTACTAAAATTCTCTATTACCTGTTCCTAAGGTCTGAATGCTTGTCTTTCCCAAAATTTGTATATTGAAATACTAACCCTACAAGGTAATGATATTAAGGTAGGGCTTTGGGGAGGTGATTAGGCCATGAAGGCAGAGCCCTCATGAGTGATATTAGGGCCTGTATCATTACCTCCATCATGTAAGGTTATAATGAACAGATGTCCATCTGTGAAGAGAGCAGGCCCTTATTAAACACTGAATTACCCAGGAATTTAATATTAATATTGTACTTTCAGACTCTAAAACTGCTAGCAATCAATTTGTGTTGTTTATAAGCAACCCAGTCTATTATATTTTATTATAGCAGCCCAAATGGATGCCTGTATATACCAACTAAACAATTTTCTCTGAGTATTTATTTCCTACTCAAAAACATGAAAGAAATTAAGCATTTTAAATATGTAAACACACACACACACACACACACACACACACACACACACATACACACACACCCCTCGCTGGCTAGATAAAAATATGGATATTTCCAATCAAAAATGTTTTATAGGTGGTAATGGTTCTAGTAATCTATGCATAGTTAATAGGAGAAGAGTCAAGAAAAGAATGTGTTTAATCAGAGAAAAAAAATAGTATTCAGAAATTTTAAACTTGTTAAAGGGATTCTAAAGTTTATGTAGAAGAAAAATTTATGGCAACAACCAAAGCAATATGAAAGAATGAAAAGGAAGAAAAACTTTCAAACAGCTCAATAGAAGGGTGAAATCAGTTTCTAAAGGATCAATAAGCATAATAATACTGTGTGAAATTGATACACAGAAAATAATGAAACCAAATTAAAGAATGAAAAGGTATCTATGTAAATTTAATTAACTTATAAAAATAATCCTTTTAATATTGAGAAATGGGATTATTCTGAATGCTCAATTGTAATCATTGCTTAAGTAAGAAAGGAAGGGAAATATCTGGAGAGATATGTAAGATGTTTTAGCAGTGATAATCTCTAGCTGAATAGGGTCATTAGTGATTTTGGAAAATCTGTACTTTCTGGCATTTTCCCAAGTTTTCTTCAAAAAGCATATACTATTTTATAATTAATCTATATATACACACACGTGTGTGTACACACATGGATATGTACACACATATATGTATATATAGATATGAAACAGTAATATTACAAGTATGAAGACAACAACTAAAGAAGAAAATGTTACCCCTACAAAATCTTGGAATTACCTAAAAAATAAACGTCTTTATTCTAGTCTTCACATTTTTAATCAACACTAAGAGTAATTTTGAACACTCACGAAACTTGGATATATATGTATGTGTGCTCACACATGCCTCCATTCCTACTAACTGTACCAAAAATGTGGTTTTTCTGCCCTTATATGTAACTGTCAAAACTTCAGCTATTCTCTTAAGCCAGTCTTTTCCCTTGTGCTATAATCCTAACATATTTGTCATGTACTTGACTTATGCAACTCTCTTGGAGTTAACCCTGACCATGATTTGTTTTCTAATTTTAGATGAGAAGAACCAGGACCAGGGATGGGGGAGGGCATAGAGGGACAAGAACAGCACTGGAATCTGTAATCATACACAATAGCATTTTAAATTTCTTTCTTTCTAGGTAACTTTGAGTAGTTTGTTCCCTAAGACATTATAAACCTTGATAAGTTTTTGTTGCTTAGAGGCAAAAGTGTCCTCTTAGCAATATATTCAATTGTGATCACAAAATAATCAATATTGGTTGGCATAACAGTGAATGTATTTATCAAATAATTACACACACACACACACACACACATACACACACACAAACACACTCACGAAACTTGGATATATATGTATGTGTGCTCACACATGCCTCCATTCCTACTAACTGTACCAAAAATGTGGTTTTTCTGCCCTTATATGTAACTGTCAAAACTTCAGCTATTCTCTTAAGCCAGTCTTTTCCCTTGTGCTATAATCCTAACATATTTGTCATGTACTTGACTTATGCAACTCTCTTGGAGTTAACCCTGACCATGATTTGTTTTCTAATTTTAGATGAGAAGAACCAGGACCAGGGATGGGGGAGGGCATAGAGGGACAAGAACAGCACTGGAATCTGTAATCATACACAATAGCATTTTAAATTTCTTTCTTTCTAGGTAACTTTGAGTAGTTTGTTCCCTAAGACATTATAAACCTTGATAAGTTTTTGTTGCTTAGAGGCAAAAGTGTCCTCTTAGCAATATATTCAATTGTGATCACAAAATAATCAATATTGGTTGGCATAACAGTGAATGTATTTATCAAATAATTACACACACACACACACACACACACATACACACACACAAACACAGAAATTTTCCTTTGTTTGCTTTTACACTGAACTTTTGTCAAAGCTGAGAGTATACCAGTCTCAATTTTTTTTTTTTTTTTTTTTTTTTTGGCAAGCATTTCTTGTTTGAATCACCTTGGTGTTTTTTGTTTTCAGAGCCAGTTTGTAGAGAGTTGTCTTTGTTCCTTCTTGCAAAATTACTCATAGTTACGAAAAAATTCTTATTCATCTGAACTGTAAAATATATATTAAATAAAAACTAGTGAATTTATTAGGTTAATAGTGTGTCAATGACTATTTTAGTCCTTCTCAACCTTCCTTAAAGATATACACATACTCATATTTGTAGTGTATATATATATATATATTTATGATATACATTACTCTATAAAACATATTTACATATGAATGTTAGAGAATAATTTAGACAAAAGCTTTAATAAATGGTGCTATTTAAAAGTAAATATAATCTTAATGAAAGCATTTGCTTCTATCTTTATCCTCCAGTATCTAATACCTCTTTATTTTTTCCTTTGTTAGATAAAGGAATGATGTTATGCAGCTTGCAACACATTGGTTTCATGAGATAAAACTTATTAGAATAAGAATGTGATGAATATTTTCATTTATGTATGTTCAGTCAACACCCTGAATAGTGCCCTATGCCCCATGGTAACTAAGTCCTTAACCTGGCTTGGGCATTGCCCCTTGGAGAACAGGCTCTTTTGTTTTCACTGCATCAGAGAGACTAATATACTAAAACACATGTCTGACCATTGTAACTATTACAGAAATGTTAAATCTGATGACTCAGCAAACTACTAATTTTCTGCCCTCCTCCCATCCCATTCTAAGGCAAATTGAAATTTTCAGAAAATAAGCTGACAAATTAAGGAAGATCTTACAATAGAACAGAAAGAAAAATGCATAAGGATTTCCTTTTTTCTCATGTACTTTTCATGAACAAAACGGTTTTAATTGTACATGAATAAAGTCAAAGAATGGAAGAAAGTAAATAAGGAACTTATTTTTTACACCTGCTTACAGGTGCTAAATCTGTTTGAATTCTCTGAATGGAGATTTCTGTAGCCAAAATCTCATTACCATAAGACCCAAGATCAAAAAGACTATGAAATATTGAGGGCTGATTTAGGTTTCAAATGCAAAGCAGCAGCTGGATTATAGCACCAGGCTACTGGAAAAAAAACCTGTAGAGAAACAACCCACATCTTTAGTCACTGGGAGCAGTCTCACACAATGAACAGACTGATTGGACATACATAAATGGAAAAATTCATCATCATCTTATTCTAATAAGTTTCATCTCAGGAAACTGATGGGTGGCAAGCTGTAGCAGGTCACTCTTCCTCAGCAAAAGAAAAAATAGATATGTTTGATACTGGAGGATATATATAAAAGTAAATTATTTTGCTTAGATAATATTTACTCTTAAATAACATCATTTGTAAAACCTTTTGTCTAATTTCTTCTACCACACATACATAAATATCTAAAAAATAAATCATATATCAACACACACACACACACACACACACACACACACACACAGGTATATGTATGTCTCTTTAGAAAGGAAGGGAAAAAAGACTAATCTCACATAAAGCCAGTCATTGATATAATATTAACTTAATTGTTGGGCTTAATGATATTTAATTCTTTCAAAATTCAAGTTCTATGTGTCAATGTAAGAAACATCTTTTAAAATGTAATTCACTTAAATAAATACACTATATGCTTTTCTTATTAATTATGAAAGACACCTCTAATAAAAATTTTGATGAAGTTATTAACTATGAAAAAATCAAGGATTCTCTTTTATTTCATTTTTTAATATTAAGAAAATATTTTTTTCAATAGAACTGCAATTATAAAAGCATATGTTTTATGTTCTAAAAATTATAAACATTTAAATAAAGTAAGTACATTTTCCATAAAGGACTACAACATTGTTTGCTCAAGAACTATTTATTGTACTCCTTGTTTCTTTGATTAATAACAAGGTACTGAAATGGTCATTGCACGTGAATCATGAATCATTAACTGAGAAACCAAAAAAAAAAAAAAAAAAAAAAAAGAAATCTCTATCCTGCTAGAATAGTTAAAAATGGAAACAGTATCACAAGGTTTGGACAGAGAACAAAATAAGAAATTTGCAGAACACATGTAAGTATTAGGACAAGAAGGATACTTATGATATTTGAGAATGGTTGAAGGAACAATAAATATTATCCCAGAGATGACCACATTTCTCGAAATGTAATAGCAATGTCCAAACATTTTATGACAATGATTCTAAGAAAGGGAGGGTAAAGTACACATTCTTAAAAGAATGGACATAGGGCAAAAATAATTTTCAAATTAATAATTTCTAGTCATACAAACTCATTGTGTAATTTAAGATATTAATAAAATAACTTAGAAGACTTTTACTATTATTTATTGAAATTGCACATGCTATTTCAGACACCTACAATGTGTTATTGGAAATCCTCTACTAAAACCTTGGTTTAAGGGCTGGGGTTGTGGCTCTGTGGTCGAGTGCTCGCCTAGCATGTGCGCGGCCCGGGTTCAATCCTCAGCACCACGTACAAATAAACGCATTGTGCACAACTAAATCAAATAAATAAATATTAAAACAAAACAAACCTTGGTTTAAAAATTAATTAGAGTCATATTTTTATAGGTAAAATTATAAATTGTCCAAAAAACTAAATTTGTAAAAATGGAATTTTTTTGTATGTATACATACTCCATAATTAAAAGTTCTCCTCCACATAGTGGCCAAAAATTGTATAGTTATTTTTCTACCTAGGTGGGTATCAGAGATTAACCACACTTGGCACCATATAGGATGAGGACAGTCTACAAAATATGTACAAATGGGTCAGTTTTGCCCTCACTGTTCATAACCAAATATACAAAAAATAGGAAAGTGTGCTATAGAGGAATACTAATGTGAGAAAAAATATGGCTACAGGTCTAAGAGTTGATATTGAATCATTAAAGGATGAAGAAGATATTCCTCATAATTTTTATGACAGTTTATCAAATGCCTATTTAGAGCCAGGTTTTGGCAATTAGACAATGAAAGAGAAATAACATACAAACTCTCTCTTTATAAGAGTTTAGGGCTGGCAGCAAGATGAATGAAAACTTACAATATAATGAAACAGTTTTACTTTTTTAAAAAATGTATTTGAATGCAGCATAAATGACCAAATGGTTTTCTCATATGTGCTTTCCAACCTAAGTACACACATGCATACACACCCCACCACACACACACAATTGGATTTTAATTGTAGGTGTGGGTGTGTGTGTATGTGTGTGCATGTGCACGCCCATGGGCACAAGGGGATTTATAATGTATATACATTAGCATATTAATATAATGGTTTGAAGAACTATGATTTTATATTAGCCAGAATCTTACTGCCATATCGTACGTCAAAAAAATCCCAGTTCCTAGTGAAAAATCAGTTAGATGAAAGCTGAACTCTTGTAATCTAGTTCAGCCTGAGAATTATTTTATTTCCTTCAACACTGCAAAAATATTGAAATAATATCATGCACCTTTAAAAGTTATCAACATGTTTATGAATTTCAGAATAGAGTAACAACAGAATTAAAAATAATAAGAATAGAGAATTAGTGTTATGGGGTTGAATTTTAAAACAGATTTGTGTTGAAGGTTAGCCCTAAGTTGTGTAATACTTGTTACTGCAGTTTTTGATTATACTTTAATACTTGAAGAAATCAAATTATTCAGTGAATGTTAAAACGTGAAAGTTATGTTTTAAAGTCATTTAGTTAATTTTTAAAAATTTTTTTAAAGTTACAAAACTGGTTGTCAAATTTTAATGTAATCATTTGAGAAACTCTCATAAGTAGTTGTGGATATTTTTTATAATCCCAATTGTAAACAGTATTAGGTTCATCTGAGATTGAAATAACTAACATAATTCTGATGAATAACAATGTTTAATTGTCCTCTCACACAAAATTCTAAGAGGCTTTTTTAGAGCCAATTATAAAATTAAAATTAAGGAAAAACTAATTTTTAGAATAGATTCCAACAATCCTATATTAGAGAATGAAGAGCATAATTTTACAAGAGCTTATATCAATCAAAAGTTAGAGATCTGTGTGGCATTCTGGACACTCCAAATACATTAAGCTAGCTCAAGCAGCTAAAACTTAAATCCTACCCTAAATAATATGAAATTAAATTGTGATGCCAAAATATATCCGAAATAATGCAGAATAAAAGATTTCAAAACTTGTGGAAAAGATAATGTTGACTTTATTTATTGCATTATATTTTTGATCATCTCCTAAACATTTTTCCCAGTGGGTTTGAAGATACCTCTTTCCACTAGGTATTGAGAAATTCACTGGAGAGAAGACAGTAAGAATTCTTGAGATTAACAATATTGACTGTCCTCTTCAGTTCCAAGAAGAAGGTGTGACATGCTGAATGAAGTGATGAAGAACAGTATTACCTATTCAGGAAAAAGTGGCATGGTTTACTATAATAGGTAACAGTCTGAAGAAGTAATTGCTATTCATAAAATTAAATGATTTTTTCATAATTGCAGGGTCTCTAAGACCAATGCAGAAAGGAAGGCTAATTAACTCTGTTTTATCTGAATAAACAGCTACAATAATAATTTTCAAGTCTAGGTTTGAGAAGAGTGACACAGCAAGGGACAGATCAAGAAGTTCAAGACCTTTGTTCTTCCATGGAAACATAAAGTAAACAACTAGAAACTGGCTATGATGATTTCATACTAATTCCGTAGTCAGGCAGAGATATACAGCAACCAAGTAAATGCCCAATCAAGAAAACATCTTATTTAAAAATGTAGTAACTTTGTGGTGTTTTCAGTTATCCTTGTCCTACCCTCTCCCAGTGTGGTATCCACTGGGGAAGCAGGAACCTAATACTCATTTCCTTTCTGCAAACCTGAGAGAGCAGAGGGAATTTTTAATTTTATAACTCAACTGGGAGTTGCCTGAGTGAGTGTTCTCTTGGTCATCTAACTCAGATATCAGACAGTCCAAAGCAGCACAGCTTAGATCATAGCCAGAGGAAGCAGTGGAACACAGTTAACTCTGCAGAGGGAATAAAGATCCACAAATACCCGAGGCAAGAGAGTACTGGTTATGGAACACAATAGCTAAGGCCTGAGAAAAAGCAAGAACAAGACTCTTAGGGGTGCTTAGACATTTAGAGCAGACACATATATGTGGGCATCAGAAAAAAAAAAAAAAATGCTCGCACACACATAGGTCCAGGTCCAGAGAAGTTTCATGCCCAGGAGAGCAAGGACCTAAGAAGACCCTAAAGCTTCACTTTTGTGAGTTGCACAGATAAGTCTAAATAACAGAAATAAGAAGTAGAATGGAGGAAGGAATGGGGAGTATTGCTTAACAGGACAGAATTTCAATCTGGAGCATACTGGGTATGGATGGTGATGACAGTGACACAACAATGAGGATGTACCTAACGCCATTGAACCGGATAGTTCAAAGTGCTAAAATGATAAGTTTTATGTCACATAAACTTTACCACAATAAAATCAAATCCATTTATGTTTAAAATCAGCCTAAATTGAGCCTGCATAATAAAGTCACTACAGTCATTCCATTGCAAGGACTAAGACTATTCACAGACTCAGAGTCTCTAACATGAAGAGTAGCTACATAGCTTGGGGGGAAAAATCACATAATAACATCATATAACTTGGCTGCAAATTTTCCTTCTACACAGTCATCTATGGGGTAGTTTATGAATTACTACACACCACCTCCAGACTACAACTAATGCTAATTCCTGGAAACCAGACTTCCACTGCATTCTTCCTACTGGTCAGAACTCCTGGATATTTATGAAGCTCAGGTGATGATTGGGTTTTACCTAACTCTGTAATACTGAGGAACTTTTGGCGCCAGAATTTTCATATAACATTAGAATAATTATACTCAGAAAATTACAGAATCTCTAATTTTCTCCCTGATGTTGGTAGTGAAATTTTTATAGTAGAAATGAATATTGAAAGGCTTCAGAGTTCCCTTATTTATCAAAACAATAAGCCAAATACGAAATAACATTCCTTGTGGTATTGAAGATATTATTGCCACCTGCAAAAATTTGAAATGCAAGAGCAGGGATTCCCATTGCACCCTCATTTAACTTTCCTTTCCAGGGTCTGTTAAAGACAGATGGGACTTGGAAGAAGAGAATGTATTAATGTTCATTATACCAGGTGGTGTCTTCCATTGCAGCTGCTACTCCAGATGTGGTCTCTTTATTGGAGTAAATCAATATAGTCCCTGGTACTTGCTTTTCAGCTATTGTAATTACTGATAAATTTGGTGTGATATACTATTAGAATAGCAGGCCCTAATAAATCATTCTTCTGTCTATTCTGTCGTCAACATCTTCATTTGTTTACTCTGGGCTTGGTCCTGTGACAATATTAGACCAATGTAATAGTAAAAAAAATGACCCTCAAGGATTGAAGAATGCTTGTGCATTATGGCTTGCCCTTTCTTGGTTGTTGCTTTGGGAAACCATTAGCAATCCAAAATATTTCTGGTTGGAAGCATGAGGCCAAGACAAAATCCAGAATCAATTTCTGGCTCTGAGTAATGCCTTCTTTAACTATCCTACCAAGATCCACCTAGCAAATTACTAGAGCCACGTAGGTTCAAGCATGACCCACAGGAAACTGCAAACTTTAGTCAACCTAAGATTATTGACCTACAGAATTGGGAACTATTAAGCCCAAATGTCTTGAGGGTAGTTTGTAACATAATAAGAAGAAACTAGTGCAGAAATTGATACATTGCATGTGGTGTTTACTTTGACACTAGGCAGCAGGTATGAATGGGAAGAATCACAAAAATATTAGTGAAGGTTGGGTATGCCACAAATGATTTATAAAAGCTGCAACCATGGTGGCAAAACACTGATATATCTAAGATGTCAATTGGCTTGTGTTAGATGAGTACTACAAAGCATAGGAAAAAAAGGGAAGTGGTAAACAGAGAACTGCTAATTTTGTAAACTGGAGTTCCAAAAGCACAGTGAGACTTGTTTTACTATGAGGTTCAAAGAGATGGAGGTTCATATAGAGAAAAACATAAAAAAAATTCAAAGATATAGCAGAAATATTTGAGCCATAATTAGGAGAAATCTCATACAATTAGAATCAATACAGAAATGGCAAGAAACGTTGGAATTAAACAACAAAGATATATTTGGTTTTAATATCGAAAAAAACTTGAATGAATTAGAGAAAATACATGATTGATGATGAGATAAATGGAAGGTATTTAAAGAGAAAAAGTTGCAAGTTTAAGAGATTAGAAATAAAATATATTAAATTATAAGAATTCTAGAAGTAATCAAGACAGAATAGAGAATGTGGGGGTAAAAAAGATCCTAACATTTACAGGTAAGAGTCCTTCCTTACTGCCATGAGCTGAGATGCTTTCCTCTGCCATGCCTTTTCACCATGGTGTTCTGCCTCCCCTCATGTCCAGAGAAGTGGAGTTGGGAGACCCTGGACAGAATCTCTGAAATTGTGAGCTGTAAATTAACTTTTTCTCCTCTAAGTTGTTCTTGTCAGATGTTTTCATTACAGTGAGGAAGAGATTACTAACACACTGACTTATATAAGAAGGTATGTGGATAAATATTTTCCTAATGCTTTACATCTTTTAAAAGATAAATGACTGGGCTGGGATTGTGCCTCAGTGGTAGAGAGCTTGGCTAGCACATATGAGGCACTGGGTTCGACCCCAGCACCACATATAAAACTAAATAAACAAAATAAAGGTATTGTGTCCATCTACAACTAAAAATATTTTTTAAAAAGATAAATGACAAAGAAAAATATAAACAATGTTTCATGAGAATTATGATGTAAATTGAAATGATGTATATGACAATGGCACAAATAGTGGGAGGGAATATGAACATGCACCACTGTAGGGTTCTCTCACTATACATAAAGTCGTATAATACTTGGCAGTAGACTTAATATTATATAATATATACTATAAATATAATACAAATACAACTTATTAACATTATAAACTTCAATAAAAAATGACCAGAAAAAATGTGTGAGGGCAATACAAAAAACAAATAGAAAGAAAACAGCTAAATAAGGACAAATCAAAAGAAAATAACAAAATGATAAATTGAAACCCAAATTTATGGATTACTACACCAACGTTAATGTTCTAAGCACTGTAATTAAAAAAGGTTGTGAAATAGAAAAGTACAAGACACAACTGTTAGGCTTTTTCTAAAGGCCTGGGTTTAAACATATGTAAATACAAAGTTTAAAAGTAGAGGAAAAATTCAATTTCTAGTAAGGATGGAATTATAAGAAATGAATTTGTGTCCCCTTATGAAACAGGTAAGACACTGGGGAAAATAGACAAAATTATTTTGATAAAAAAAATTGGGTAACAGAAGCTCAGTGATAGAGTGCTTGCCTTGCATGCGAGAGGTGCTGGGTTCGATTTTCACCACCACATTTAAGTAAAAGTAGGGATATTGTGTCCATCTACAACTAAAAAAAAAAAAAAAAAATCTTTTTTTCAATAGGATAAAAGAAGAGTAATCCCTAACAGTAGCAGTGAAGATAAGCTCCATACTAGAGCCAGGTTACTTCCTAGAGAACATTCCAATCACTGTCCACAAAAGAGATTACAGGTAAGACTGTCAATTATTTATGACTTGAGAAGATGCAGCTAGCATTCCAGGGAAAACACTATTAAAAAAATTACAAAACAATGTCAGAGAGCAGAGTGCTGCAAGGCAGAGGACTGCAGAGATTTATGGAAGATTTCTTTTGAACACTTATTTGAGCATCTATAACTACATGACTGTGAGAAAACTATTCAGACCTGAGAAAAGAACCACCTGACAGTATGATCAGGAATACTGCTTGGAATCAGATAGGGTCAAGAATAGTTCTTCTATGTTCCTTGGATTTTTTCTAACTGTGGCCAAAGATCTGACAAGAACAATTTAGAGGAGAAAAAGTTTATTTGGGGTCACATTTATAGTCCATGATCATTGTACTCCATTCCTCTGGGCCCAAGGTGAGACAGAAGGACATGGCAGAAGAAAGTAGCTCAGATCATGACATCTAGAAAGCAGAAAGAGAGAGTTCCCCTTATAAGGGGAAAACATATATAAATAAATCCCAATAAAACCCCTAGTGATGAGCTTCCACCAACCATACCTCACCTGCCTACCCATACCTCCCAGTTAGTGATTAATCCTTACCACTGGATGAATGCACTAATTAGGTGATAGTTCTCATAATCATTTCACTTCTGAGCATTCTTGCATTGTTTCACAAATGAGTCTTTGGGGAACCCTTCATATCTAAACTGTAACAGTATCTAACAACAGTAGAAAAAAATCACAATTCAGAAATAATCTTTTGGAACACTAATAGAAGTCTTCACTTAGCAAAGGGGGAAAATCATCCTAGATTAACTGTATCTCTATACTCACCTATCAAACTATAAAACAAGGTCTTAAAAGATCAAATTGTTTCCAAGTAAAATATCCATGTCCCACAAAAAAGCATGACTATTGATAAAAATAGAAAACTATTCAGTTCTCAATAAAATAAAATTTATAAGGTCTGCCATCTAATTAGTAATCTCAAAATATAATTCATATTGAAGAAAAAGACATTTTATTTTAATTTCCTAGGCCTGCTATAAGCAAATGCCATAAGTTCTGGAGATTATAAAAACATAGATTCATTGTTTCAGAATTCTGGATATTACAAATATGAAATCAGGGTATTGACAATGTTGATTTGTTCTGAGAACTCTGAGTGAGGACCTGTTTATACCTGTCTACTCCAGTATGACATATTCTTAACTATTTATATCTGCAATAATGGTATTTCCAAATAGTGTCACATTCTGGGGTACTAAAGGATACCACTTTAGCATACTTCTTTTGGGGGAAGGTAGGGAGAACACTTCAACCCATAGAATCATTCAATCAAACAACTCAAAATTATATAGCTATAGATTTAAACATTCAAACAATGTATATTTAAATATGTAAACATTAATTACACTATGTCTAATATTTTTATAAATACAGAAGAAAGATTAAATCAGCTACTATGGATATTTTTCAAGGCCACAAATGAACAAATAGAACTAAAAACTCAAATTTTTGAGATATAACATACACTGAGTAAACTTAGCGAAAAACTACATGTTGCCAAAAAATTAAAGAAGGGGCTGAGGATATAACTCTTGTTGGTAGAGTGCTTACCTTGTATGCACAAGGCCCTGGGTTCAATCCCCAATACCACAAAAATTAATTAATTAATTAATTAATTAATTTAATTTAATTAAATAACCAAACACAGACAGATTTTTAAAATCATTTGAGATACTAACAGAAAAGTTTTAGATTTTTATGAAGCTATAAAAATTGTGATAGACAATTTGGGCTTATTTAAAAAATTAACTAGATGGCTTACAAATAATAGAAACTTATTTCTCAAAGTTCTTAAACCTGGAAGTCCAAGATCTAGTGAGTGCCCTGTACTAGTTGCAAAATTTTGACTTCCCATTGGATTTTTACAGTACACTATAGATATATTGTATCCCTCAAAATTCATGTGTAAGAAAACCAACTCCCAAAGTAACAGGATTAAGAGTTTTGACTTTTAAGATGTGATTAGGTCATGAAGGTTCTGTCCTCCTAAATAGATTAAGGCCATTATTGCTGGAGTGTTTGTGATAAAAGGGTGAGTCTAATCCCCTCCTCACTCCATGTTCCTTTTGTTCATTTGTCCTTCTGATTTTCTGCCATGGGACAATGTATCAAGATCTTCACTAGATGTGGCCCATTGATCTTGAAATTCTCAACCTCCAGAAATGTAACCCAAATTATTTTCTGTTGATTATGAATAACCCAGTCTGTGGTGAGTTATTAGTAGCATGTATTGCACTAACATGGTGGGAAGAGAGCAGCTGGCTTTCTAGCCTCTTCTTGTAAGGCACTAATTCCATTCTTGAAGGCTCCACACTCTTGACTTAATTAGTTTCAAAAGTCCCAACCTCTTAATGCCACCACATTGAGGCTTACATTTCAACATGTAAGTTTTGGAGGCACACAGTAATTAAATCCCTAATAAGGAACACTTATACAAAAAGCTCAAAACCAAAAGTACTGCAGCAAACTATGCCAATTCACATGATAAACAAATTGTTCAAAACTCAAAATCAACAGAAAAATCTTAAAAGTAGGCATAGAAAAACAATATTTACAAATAGTAAAGCAGAGATAAAGATGACAACAGAATTTTTTGTTTGTTTGTTTGCTTAAAACAGCACAAATCAGATTTCTTATATAGGTACTTACACAGGTAAATATACAAGCTAACAATATATGTTTGGTTTGGAATTCCTCCTTTTACACCTATTATGATATAAAAGACAAATATATAAAATAATATTCATATATACATATTAATGAGCAAACAATGTAAAAGTATTTTATGACAAAAACAACATAAAATGGTAGAACAAATAAAAGCAGGCTTAATGTGTACTCTGAATTTGTACCAATTAAAACTAGGTTGATATGCATTTAAGATGTTAATGGCCATCACTATAGTCATCATTAGAAAAATAGTTAAAGAGCTACAAAAAGAAAATGAAGGTTGAATCAAAATAGTAGAGCATATAATTCTAATGAAACACAAAAGAAAGCAGTGTTGGATGGTTTCAGTACAATCCCTATCAAAATCTTAATTTCATTTTGCAGAAACTAAAAAACTACACTAAAATCACATAGAGTTTCAAGAAACCTCAAAAGGATTATTGTCAAGGGAAACAAGTTGAAAGAGGACAGAATTGGTGAACTCACACTTTTCAATTTCAAAACTTACTATGAAGTTAGAATAATCTGAATATTGTATAATGGCATAATGATACATAAGCAAATGGAATTGAATAGAGAGTCCAGGAATAGACCAAAACATCTATTGCCAATTGATTTTTGACAAGGGAGCCAAGACCAATGAGTCAGAAGATGATTTCTTCAATAAATAATGCTAGATAAATTGGAGAGACACACTAAAACAATGTGATTGGACTTCACTCAATACAAAATTTGACTCAAAATAAGATTAGTAATGTAAATATAAGCACTAAAACTATAAAACTATTAGAAGAAAATATTGGAGTAAATTTTTGCCCCTTCAGATTTGGTAAAGATTTTCAGATTTTACAACAAGAGCTTAAGTAATGAAAGGGGGGAAAAAAAGATAAATCAAAATTTACCAAATTAAAAAGAGAAAGAAAATATGCAAATCACCAAGAACCACAGAAAAATATATTTAACATCATTGGTTATAAAAGAAATGCAACTTAAACCACAGTGTAAGGTGTGTTACCACTTCACACCTCTAGGATGGCTATGATAAAAGCAAAAGTAAAATAATAGATGTTGGAGAGGATATAAAGAAATGGGAACCCTCATACATTGCTGATAGAAATGTAAAATGATATAGGCATGGAGAAAATCATATTAGCTGTAAACAAAGAATTGCCATATGTATTTATTAATTACATTTCCAGGTATTTACATGGGAGAAATGAAAACATAAGTCTACACAGTAATTTGTATACTAATGTTTATATCAGAATTATCCATAATAACTAAAATGTGGAATCAATTCATATATCCTTCAATAGAAAAATGGATCAACAAATTGTAGAATAAAAATAAAATGGAATTTTATTCATTCTTAAAAAGGAATGACATATTGATTCATGCTACAACTTGAATGAACTACAAAAATACTATGCTAAGCATTAGAAGCCAAGACACCAGAGGTCATATATTGTATGATTCCTTTTATATTAAATATTTAGAACAGGCAAGTCAGAGAGAAAGAAAGCAGATCAACTTCTAAGTTGATGAGGAAGAGATGTGGGGGTGATTGTTTAATTTGATATTAAGTATGCTTCTGGGATGACAGAAAGTTTTGAAACTATAGAGAAACAATTATTTTATAACATGGTGAATGCACTAATGACACTATATTCTCTAAAGCAGTTAATTTTATGCTATATATATTTCTCCTGAGTTGAAAATAACTTTATAGAAAAAAGACACATTCATAGATCATAGTTATTAGAACATGATAAAGGAATACTAATAGTTTTATGACAATAAATTATACATTAGTGAACTAAATTTTAGAAAGACACAAAATTATCAAAACTTTTAAAGCTAAAACAATTGTGGTTTTTGTGCTAAGTTACTGCATTCTTAGTAAAGAAATGTTGGTGCAGTCAATACTTAAAACCTGGATAGTTTCATTGATGAATTCTATCATGTATTTAAGAAAAATATATACCAATTTTATACTTTAATTCCAAAAATAATAGAGAAGGAAAAAAATCCTTAATGGAATTGTGTAACAGACCCATTGCCATGATAACAAAGTCAAATGAGTGTTATAAATAAATAAAATTGATTAGACCTCATGAACATAGATACCAAAATTCTAAACACAAGTATTCCTAAACAAATCCACTAATTTGTAAAATTTTGGAATGCAAGTTGACCCCAGGAAATTTTGGTTGTTTTATATTTGAAGAAAATCAAAATAAATTACCATACCAAAAATCAAATGCTGAAAAATAATCTACTTATATCAAATACATGAAGAAAAATGTGTTTGAGTAAAATCAATGTGTCTGACTAAAATCAATGCCCATTTAAGATAAATACGTTCAGGAAATGAGCAAAAGGAATTTTATTTCCCTTATATAGGAGTGTCCACACATGCAAAAAAAAAAAAAAAAAAAAAACAAAAATTCTAAAATGAACAACAACACCGATGGCTAATTTTCTATTTAATTGTCAAAAACTCAGTAGTTTCTTCCTAAGATTGAAAAAAAGCTAATATATTCCTCTCAATACTTTTATGGAACATTTAACATTAGGTAGTTCCAAGTACAATATGGTAGGAAGTAGAATAAAATAACATGCATTCATATTGGAAAGCAAAATGTTTAAGTAGTTTTATTCTCAAATGACAAGATTTTTTTTTTTTCTGCACTGGGGTTTTAAACTATGGCCTCATGCCTACTAGGTAAATTTTCTATCTCTGAGCTACATACCCTGACCAATGTGATGTTTTTGTAAAATCTCAAGTGACATTCATAAAAAATGAAATATTTTTTCAAGATCTAAGCATATGTAGTCAATATACAAAGTCAATTATATTTTCTGTAGCAACATCAAATAAAATCAATTGGAAATTAAAGTAAAAATTAAAGTTAATATCACTCTCAGTAGCATAAAGTACATGAAATACTTAGTTATAAAGTTAATTATATATTTTCAAGATCATTACACTGAAAACCATAAAACACTGTAGAGAAAAAACACCACTGAATTAATTAGGTGAAGTAATGTGGCGTGATGTGACATATTTATAAAAATGGACACTCAAAATTTCCTCCAAGTTGTTCTATTTTTAATACAATTTCTTCATTATTTTGTCTGATTGATGCATGCCATCTCCCACCAATTGATGGACTGTACCCTTAGATGATAAAAAAAAAAAATTCCTCTAGTGTAAAGGGTTTCTAAACACATAAACATTTCTGTTGGTGCGTTCTATGGTCTGTCAAATCTATGTAAAAAATATGTGGTTCTGTAACAAAAGGACATTTAGTTAACATCCTTACAGATTAATTTTTATATTTATATATCAAGCTAAATATATCTATCCACCTCTCTATGTATGTGTACATATTTCTCTATATATCTATATATACACACACATAGAATATTTCATGTATTTAAAAATAGTCAATTGAAAATATTTGTACATGAAAAGTTGAAGACTTACACTACTAGATCACATGATTTGCCAAATACCATCTATAATATGGCATTTCCATAAACATTGGCTTATAGGCTGATGGAACAAAGTAATATTTAAGAGAAAGACATGCAATCTATACATTAATTTTTATTATAGGTTCCAAGATATTTCAATAAGGAAGTGAGGTAAAATTTCTATAATTGTCCGAAATAGACTCTTTTATATTCTTAATCCTGTATAATTACCTTTCTTGAACAGAAAATAGGCTGAGGGACTTGCTTTTAACAAACAAATTATGACAAAGGCAAGGAAGTGTGACTTCCAAGATTAGCTTACAAAAGATTTTAATTTTTATTGTTATCTGATTCTGTCTGTGCTGGCTTTGATAAGTAAAGCTGTCATACTGTGAGCTGCCATACAGAGAAAACCACTTGATAGATTATTAACAATGTACTCTGGCCAACAATCAGTAAAAGACAGATGCCCTCAGAGCAAAACTTGAGCCACTGTATTCTAACAACAACAATAACAACAAGATAAGAGACCTTGAGAGTAGATTGAACTCTTCAAATGAGTTTCCTCCTTAGGCTGACATCTTTAGTGACTTCTTGAAAGATCATAAAGCAGAGAGTTCAAATAAGAGGTGCCCAGGTCTCTTGTCCACAGAAACTACTAGCTTTTAAATTCTATGTCATATTAAGTTACTAATTTTGGGGTCATTTTGTTATTACAGCAGCACATAACATAGAGCTATATTAACAAAAACAACATGGTATTGGCATCAAAATAGACATGAAGACCAATGGAACAGAATAGAAGACACAGAGACAAACCACAGAAATACAGTTATCTCATACTAGACAAAGCACTATAAACATACATTGAAGAAAAGATAGCCTCTTTAACAAGTGGTGCTCAGAAAACTGGAAATCCATATATAGCAGAATGAAATTAATCCCTTTGTCTCACCTTGCACAAAACTCAACTCAAAGTGGATCAAGGACCTAGGCATTAGACCAGAGACCCTGTGCCTACTAGAAGAAGATAGAGGCCCAACTCTCCATCATGTTGGCTCAGGAATTGACTTCCTCAACAAGATTCCTGAAGCACAAGAAGTAAAATCAAGAATCAATAAATGGGTAGTATCAACCGAAAAAGCTTCTTCACAGCAAAGGAAACAATCAAGAATGTAAAGAGAGCTTTCAGCACACATGGGATTGGCTCTCTCCATAGCAAGCAGATTTGCTTGGAAGACTGTCCACTTTAATGGCATCTCTTAATTCCCTGGAGTTTTCATTCCAATTTCATTCTCTTAATTCCTGAGTTATCTGGTTATTACACATATTTTTTAATTTAAAAACTTCCTATTTTATTTTTCTTTGTATCTTTTATTTGCTTGACAGGACTCAGCCTTTTCATTTGTTTCAAAAGTGTTTGTAATTACTGTTGAAACATTTATGTTATGACTGCTTTAAAATCTTTGTGTGGTAATTTTATCATATTGATTATCTTGGATTTGGCATATATTATCATTTATTGTTCAGTTTGAGGTATTCCTGGTTTATCGTGATGTGCGATGTTTTACTGAAACCTGAATATTTGCATTGCAGAATTATGAATATAATTTAACTCTGTATATTTATTTGGCTTTTTCTCATGGCATTCTGATAGGGGAAGGATGATGCCACCTCATTATTGCCAAGTGGTAGAAGTCCAAATTCCCCATGGGTCTTCACTGACACCTGAAGTGGTGACAAACCCCCTTCTTTTTCCTGGGCAGAGAGAAGGCTATAGACTCCCCATATTGTTTTCACTGACACTATAGTGCAGATGACTTTTACTAGGTTTGCTTTATATTTTGCACTGGACTGTGGAAAGGATGTCTGTTCATGGCCATTAGGGTAAAGTTCCATCTCTTTATTGACCAATAAAATATGACTTTGCGGACACAAAATATATTAGATGATATTAAAACTGAGAGATTCAAATGCTCCATACCTCTTATCAAAGAGTCAAGCCTAGAAACTTTATAATAAAGAAATAGCTTCAACATGACACCTTAAATGTTCTGTATCCAATATGTATACACAAGCTCATAATGAACTGACTCTCCTGCAGAAATGTATTTTAAATTTAAATAAACAAAAAACAATGTCTACTCAAATGCTCCGAGTATGAACAAAGACAATTAGATTTTCATTGTCAGCTGCCTCTTAATAAGAAAAGTCTAAATTTTTAAAGTGACTATTTTGTTGCTATTTGCACTTTGGTGGAAAGAAAATTCAGTATCTTTCTTAGATGAAGACATAGAAGACAGAGTTCAGTACAATTGCAGCCAAACCATGGAGCAAATGTTGGAGGGAAGAAAGACGAAATGCCCACATTCTGAATACAAAATGCATAAATACCTGGCTGATACCTGAAGTATGGATAGATTCCAAACAACCAAATTATGATGAAGATACTTATATCAGTTTTCACTTGCTGTCCAACAAATGAAGTTTAAAATTTGAGTATATCTAAGTTAATTTTCTGTTAAACATCCCAATATACTTAGAATTATAACAGAATTTTTCGTGTCCAAATTCATTCCCAATGCACCAATGCATTCTTTTTGTTTGTTTGTTTTATGTAGTTCCCCCCCCCCCCCCCCCCCCCCCCCGCAGGTCTGAGGACCAAATTCAGGGCCTTGTGAGCTAGGCAAGCACTCTGCCACTGAGCTAAATCCACCCCCCCCAATGCATTCTTAATATCCAAAAGAAATGCAAACTACTAACATATGAAGAACTTAGGAAATATGACTCATTCTCTAGAATAAAAGATAATTAACAGTGACACTGAAATGATGTAAATATTGATGTCACAAGCAAAATGACTTTAGCCTATCTTATGAATTATGCTAATTAATGTACAGAAAATATTTTATAATGAATGAAAAGATGTAATATCAGTAGCATTAGAAGCATGAAGAAATAAACACATGAAAATTCTCCATATGTATGTATATATATTTATATATGTATATATATCTAGGCCTTGTTAATGAACATTTCTGTTTTTATATTAAAGATTCATGTAAATGGAATTGCTTGATAGATTTTATAATCATCCCACTTTCTAACTTAATATTTTAGTTATTAATTCTAATTTGGAATTTTGTAATGGATATGAGATTATATAATTAGTTATGGATCCTTATGAAAAATGAGCTGTAATAATAAGATATAGGGATGCTTCCAATAATTACAGAATGTTTACATATGCATATATGCAGTCTATATGTAGGTATAGTGTATATCCATATATAGTATAAGGACATGTATGTGCATAGTAACATAATACTATCAATAATAATTTGTAACATAAGCTATATTTAATATTTATTGCATGTAAAATATGTTTGTGTGCTGTATATAAATATATAAACATATAAACTATATATATATAGCATACAAAATATATATTTAAACTCATAGTTGAGTCTGCTGAAGAAGAGAATATTACAACCACATCACATTCACATTTAAATGAGGCCGTGTTGCAGATGCTAGGTTAGGAGGGCACACCAATCAACACAGCTGCCATGTTTTACTCTAATTTCCATCCCTGTTGCTCTTTTATAAGGAGTCCACATGCTGTAAGAAAGAAATAGATGATTTCAGATCTTTTAATTATTATCATGATGTTATTAATTTAGACCAAGATAATAATAAGATGGTGTCTGTGAAGAAAGACTTCATTATGGAATTAATTGCTTTGATTAGGGTCAACACCAGAGAAAAGATTTGCATAGCATTTAAGAAACAATTACTTTGATGGCTATTTAGGAGCCAAAGACATGCAAATTTAAAGATAGCATTTTACAATCTCCCCTTTTGCATTCAGATGCTAAGTTCTCTGATAAACTCCACTTGTTCAACAGAAAATTAAAATCACTGAATTGAAGATCTGGATAATGATGTATTATTGATGTATTCTGTAAATGTTCAAATTATTCTTGGCTTCAAATTTGAATTTATTTCATAGAAACAAAAAATAGCATTACAAAGTCAATTTTAATCTTAGTGTTGATGTTGTGGTTGTTTTCCCTTAATAGATGTCGATAGAAGTGGATTATAGTTATCTTTATGAATTTACTGGTACTCTTTGTATTTCCATAGTTCTTAACTTGATGGCCCATATGTAATAAGGAACTTCTCTCTGTGTTTCACACCTGCTTTCAATTCATTGACTAAAAAATGCAACTTAATTCTTTTGTTTTGCTGTTACTCAGTATTTTTATTGCATTTCCCCTTAAATACAGTTTAAACTTAATTGAGAGAAAGCATATCTCTGATATAACAATATATCCTTCATGCGGAAAGACAAACTGTCAGTAAATTTGGCATCTGTGAATAATTTAATGTTTTTTTTTTTTTTTTCTCTTTCTCATTTATTCTCTTAGTTGATTTTCATTGCAATGTCCCTTTAAATACATGGCAGAACCAAACTCAGGGTGTCATGGGGGACTCTGACCCAGGAAACAGCTTCAGGGTTTGGCAGGAGGAAGAAGATATAAGACACAGGATAGAATACATGCTTTATTCAAGTGTTGGCCACAGCCACCAGCCAGCACCCAGCTTCAGCTTAAGCCCCCAGCCAATTCCATTTTAGCCCCCTATTGCCCATTTCCATTAGGCCTTTTTATATGCAGTCCCAACAAAGAAGGCACACTGCCAACAGGTTACATGGTGGGGTGGGGGCTCATGTCATAAGTTAATGTTTATGACCTTGAATCTACACTGAATCACAGTGTTTCTGGCCTTGACCAATGATAACATACCTAATTCCCAGTCCTGGCTGCACCCTAAAAACGTAACACAGCCTTCCATAATTCTCAGAGAGCCTAACTACAGCCATGTTTGGGCCTGCCCCAACACAGGGTCTGATTGAACTCTTTTTTGGGGGACTGGGGAGAGGTTACTAGAGAGTGAACTCAGGGGCACTCCACTGAACCACATCCCAAGCCCTATTTTGTAGTTTATTTAGAGACAGGGTCTCACTGAGTTGCTTAGCACCTCACCATTGCTGAGCCTGGCTTTGAACTCTCATCCTCTTGCCTCAGCCTCAGGAGCCCAGCTGTGATTGAACTCTTAAAATTTAATGGGAATCATTGAAACCGCTTTTTACCGTGACGAGTTTTTGCTCCCCGAACGCTGAAGAATAACGACGAAGAAGCACTCCGAGGCAAGCGTAGAGTGGAAAGTGGACAGCTTTATTGAAAGGATAGCAAAAGACTTCCCCCAGAGGGAGAAGGGGACCTGGAAACCAGGAATCCAAAGGGAGGAGAAACTTTCTCCCTTTTATATCTGAAATCTTTCTTTAGTCCCTTTCATGTTCCCTATCTCTGTCCTTCCTGGGACAGGGGACAGGAATGTCAAAAGATGTGACACCAGAGGGCCCATGGCGGGAGTGAGATTCACAGGAAGGGCTTAGGGCTAGTTGATTAGCATCTCCATTTGCTGGAGCTGTTTCATTAACATTCCATAAGATGGGTCCTAAACTTGGGAACATTAACCATCTTATCTCCCTTAGAGTTGCTCTGTGTTTTTCCAGGACTCAGGCTGACTCCATTTTTCTTATGGACTCCATGTTCTTTTTTTTTTTTTTTTTTTTTTTTTTTTTTTTAAATATTTATTTATTTACTTTAGTTGTACACAATGCAATGCATTTATGTTTACGTGGTGCTGAGGAGCGAACCCGGGCCGCGCTCTTGCGAGGCGAGCGCTCTGCCGCTAAGCCACAACCCCAGCCCGACTCCATGTTCTTTATGAGACTCGATGTTAGACCCGATTTGCCTGACTACACTCACTACCTAGCTTTAAATCTGGCTTCATCATGAGGATGTAAATGTCAAGGCACTTGATTCTAGTTGAGTATCAAAGAACTAAAAATAAGTTTCTGATTCTTAAAGTTCTATTCTCTAGTGGAACATGACCATTAACATGAAAAACAAATGTTCCCCTTAAAAGCATACATACTCAAAGAAAAATAATTTCCTATATTTCCCTTTTTATGTTTATATATTTAGATCCTGTAGCATCTTACATGAGAATAAAAGGAAAAAATTTTGGAAAAAATGTCATATCCAAATTTTACATTTTATTTAGCAATGATAAATTATATCCAGATATGCTAGTGTTCTTGATTTCTTTCACAGTTCGTTTCATGGCTAAATGAGACCCAGTAATTCCAACATAAATTTTTATCAATGTTTTTACAATTCAGACTTTACAAAGCGTTTCTGGGCATGGTGGCACAGTGACATGCTGGTAATCCTGGCAACTGTGGAGGCTGAGGCAGGAAGATTGCAAGGCCAGGCTCAGCAACATAGGGAGGCCCTAAGCAACTTAGTTAGACTCTGTCTCAAAATAAAAGATAAAATAAAATAAAAAGGTTTGGGGATATAGCTCAGTGGTAAAGCACCCCTGGTTCAATATATCCCCTCAAAAAAATAATCAATAAGACATTAAGTAAAAATATCATTAAACTAAAAATGTCTCTATAAAGGAATATTTTTAAACAAGATTTTTTTTAAGGAATAGTGAAACAGCAATATTAAATATAAGCTAGGGGTGGGAAGGAAGACAAAATTTAAGGTATCCCTGGCTCACATATCAAAACTGAAATTTGTAAAGGGAAGTCTAACCCAAGCTTTTTTTCCCATGCAAAGTAACTGAATATGAACCCTACAAACAGCTGGAAGTTTCAAAATTAGCTATTGAATTGAAGAAAGAGGCCAGAAAGTCTAGAGTTGATCATGTTCAATGACTTTCTTCAAAGCACATCATCTATAGAAATGCACACCCTATTCAACACATAAGAATTGAGTAATAAGATTACTTATGAGAAATATGAACTTAAAACATAAAATTTTCATTACCACCCAACTGAAAATTCAATTGTGAACACAAATGATCAGAAACAACCAGTATATACTGACTTTTAGGGGTTCATTTATCTGACACAGAATATGATATTATGAAAATCATAAGCTGAGTAATTATCAATAAATGATTAAAATAGCCAAGCAGATTTAAAATATAATTAAACATAATTTTTAGAATAAGGATTTTTATTGAACATTAACACAGTACCTGTGCTGAAGAAAATACTAGAAATATTTGATAAGAGAATTAGAATAGTAGGAAAAATACCTAAGGCTATAACATATTATGCCCCCAGAAAGATGCAGCAAGAAGATAGAGAATAGGAAACAGATATAAAGCATTATGATAAACAGAATGAAAAAGACTTAGGTCTATCATATAATTCTAATTGAATATTGAAAAAGTGCTTATAGAGACAAGGAAGCAGGAAAATTTAAAAAGACAGTTCTGTGAATTATGTAAAATTCATAAAACATAAAACTATATAAGTATGGAAGCACAATCACCACTGAGAAATATGTATATGAACAGATCAGTAAATAGTTACATGATAGTAATATCATGAGCACCAACATTGAAGAGATGAACTTTAAAAGCACTGAGAGAAAATACAGATCTTTCAGGAAAGAAAAATAATTTGTTTGAAACTAGAACACAATGGAATAATACTTTCAAAATATTAGAAGAAGATAAGTGCTCAGTGGAATTTAATAAACATTTTCAAACTGAAATAGGGAAATAAAATCTGAAAAATTATTTAAAGGAGATCCTTTGAAGATGTTCATGAAAATTTAGTTCAGCAAGAAGGATAAAGGTATCAGTAAGAATGTGAATAAGGAATTTACAAGTGTTTAAAAAAACAAACAAAAAACCTTGGTCAAATAAAGTAACAACAGCCATGATAATAATAATGACAGTAATGCCAAACTTGGAAGTAAAATTTCAAAATTATTGTAGTGGAACTCTGTATAGTCAAAATTTTCCATAGAAACAGATATAGATAGATATTGATATATATGTGTATATATAACGTACATATATATTTTTTTTTTTTCCTCAGTGTTTAGCTTTCATATTTTGAAAGTGTTATTGATTTAGATTGTTAGTCATTAAGTATTTTAATTGAAACTAACAACCTGTATTGCTATACATGAGTATGATCTACTTATGTTTGTTATTAAAATACAAAAGTCATACTGAACTCGTGCGCTTGTGTGTGTGTGTGTGTGTGTGTGTGTGTGTAGCTCCTATTGGTTAATCCCTTATATATACCAAAGGAATTTGTTGTAAGTTAATGGCTCACATCATCATGGTTGTTGAGAAGCCTATGATCTGCCATATGCAAGCTAAACACCTAGAAAGGCCTGTGATGTAGTTTGAAGGTCTGAGAGCTAGAAGTCCATGGTGTAGATTCCAGTCAAGTCCAAAGGTTTGAGAACCAGGGGTGCCAACTGGAGGAGAAAGTAATGTTCCAGCTTAGTCAGGAAAAGAAAGCCTTCCTCAGCCCTTCTGTTATATTCAGACCATTTTGTTATGTCACTGTTATATCGAATGCAGGACTGGATGATGCTACCTGCATTCATGATGATGATCTTTACTCATTCTACTAATTCAGGGACTAAGAACTTCTTGAAACACTGTAACAGACACACAAAGAAATAATATTTTACCAGATACCTGGACATCCTGTGTCAGTCAAATTGACACATAAAATTAACCATTAGCACCTCAGAGGTAAGTGATTTTGGAGGAGGTGGAAAGGAGTTGAAGTTTGCTTAATAGAATCTCAGGAAGATGTGATCAGTCAGTACAGCCTCCCACCAAAATGCATCATACCTCCTTGCAGCCACAGCTACGTGTATAGCTTCCACCTACATTGACACTGAGCATGAACATTTGATTTGTTTTGCATGATATTGAAATAGATTTTGGAAAAACACTTATGGATCAGTTTTCCTTCTCCAACTTTCAGGAACTTGTCCACCGTGAACTGACGTTTCTCCTCTAATACTTCTTACATTGTCTCACACATGAGCTTTTGGGGAACACCTCACATCCAATCATAAAAACTGTATGTAAACCAAATCTCTTCATTTAAGTCATATTTCTTAACAAATTAGCTTCCATACAAGGCTTCTGGGTTTTTATACTCTTCATAATCTAGAATTATTTTTCAATTCACTGGGCTAAATTTCACAGGCTATCCACAACAGCACAGAGTAAGCTGTGTGTGTGTGTATGTGTGTGTGTGTGTGTGTGAGAGAGAGAGAGAGAGAGAGAGAGAGAGAGAGAGAGAGAGAGAGAGAATAAAAGGAATTAGGTTGAAATATATACATATGTATGCTATATATACATATATTTACAAATATACATATATATTTATATATACATATATTTACACATATATTTACATATATATATACACCTCTAAGAAGACATATATATGTGTATGTGTGTACATATATATACATATGTGTACATATGTATATATATATGTATATCAGAAAGAATTAGAACACTGCTGATAGGTGTTAGGATTACCATTTTTAGAAATAGCTTGTGTTCATAGCTGTTACTTATGATTTTAATTTGTTATTGATTTAGATCTAAAGTTCTGGGCATTGTTTCTATGTCTTAGTCAATATTTCAACTATTCTGAATTCTGAGTCTGTGATTGCATTCTTCTCACCTGAAGAATCTTGAGTCCTCACTGGTACTTTCCATATTTGGTTGAAGTAGTATTCTATTAATTTAACTGCTGGACACGTAGGTATGAAGAGAGACACCATAAGTTGTCCTTACTTTGATTCCCGTATTTTCTTTTCATTATTTTTAATGTTATTAACATTAGTTTGGACTATTCTAGTTGAATGTAACATTGCAGAAAAGTTTTTTCTTGCAGATACTGAAATATTTATATCAGTCTAGACTTATGCAAACAGAAACAGTATTAAAAGTGAAACAGTAAGCGGAACTATGAGATATTCCATCCCAATTTTCATTCTTTAGATTACAGTCCTTTGGGAAAATGTAGAGAAAGCTTCAGTATATAATCTACTATTGTTATTACATGGTCTTTCTTCTCATTGGCACCTGCATGTGGAAGGACCACAGATGTTTATAATGTAAAATAAAATCTAGTTTTACTTATCACATCTGAACTTGTTTGTTGTACAGATTATATAATGCTGCTCGTCTGGCATTCCAGGCCTTTTCATAGCTAGGGATTTCGTGATATGTGGAATTCTGTTCCTCATCACTCTGAAACTAGCCCAATTGCCTCTAATGTCAACTATACCCAGTTTGTCCTTAATTATTGTTTTCTTTTTTTGTTTCTGACACTCTGAAAAAAGACTTGACATAGTATAGTGGTAAAAAGGACTAATTCTACATTCAGACAAGAAGGATTTAAATTATGTCTCCATAAATGAATTGGTAGTTAAACATGATCCCTGATGCCTCTGTGATTCAGTTTTGTCATTTATTAAATGGAATAATAATCTTGCATACTTCATGGGCTACTGAGACACTTGTGTTAGAAGAGGGTCTGTCAGTATTAGTATTTCAAGTGTCATATATCATTCTACCTTTATCCCCATTGAAACAACTCATCTTTTTATCAGCATCCGTGTCTAAAAAGGAATGATTTCTAAAGAACTTTGCAACAATAGGAGGGAACTCTTTTCCTAATTTATATTTCAAGATTTTAAAACGAAAAGTGTCTTTTGAAACCACAGAAGACATAATGAAAGAGAAACTGGAGGAGACAGATTATATCATATAAATGTTATATAATTTGTATTTCTCAATGTCTCTGATTTCATTTCATTTAATGAAAAGATAATGAAGGCTAATATGGGAATTTTAAAAGTAAATTCTTTTTCTTTTGCAAGGTAACACACTGGCTAAAAGCGCATGGTATGACAAGAAGCTCCAGTGAATGAACCTTGGATGGTTTGAGTAACTTTGACTCAAATTTAGCCTCCTCAGTATTCCAATTCTAATTATCTGTGCTCCATTCTTTTCTGGGAAATCAATTGACTTTCACATAAGATACCTCATGAGTTTTAGTTAACCTGTCTCTTAAACTCTTCTATGTATTAGACTGAAATGTGATTTTCAAGAAAGCAGATGAAGTGACACACTGAGTCAGCCTAGTGAAAGAAAGACTACTGTTCACTTTAGTGTCCTCCAAAATGTATCACACTGTTCTGCTGCTGTGGTTACCACACTGCCTTCTTGCCAGCCAAGGCTGTCCTACTTTACAGGTTCTCACAGCCCATTCAGGCCACTCTCAATGCCCCTGCTGAGTTGAGGTTCTGACACTGGGATGGAGATTCCTATAGTTTTTGATAATTAGAGAGCCCACAAATTTCACAGTACTGCCAGGATAGCTCACATTCTGCCATGAAATTAACAGGGAAAGGTCTGCCCTGTTTGGGGTATATTTTCATGGGAGTCCTGCAGAGCTTAGTGAAATGGCTATCTTAGTTAACTCAGATGGTTATTCTTTCTATCAAGCTATTTTCTGGTCCTGGGTCAAGTAACAGATATACTGTCTGAAACTATTTCTTTCCTTTAATTTTTGGCCTTTTAGCTACCCACATATCATACCTGAGATGAATTTTCTCCTAATCAAAATTGTCCCCAAATTTTTATTTCAACTTCATAACCCAGTTCCATCTTTTTTGCGGTCAGCCTTAATACTATTTCTTAACATATTGTTTTTATATGAATGATATTTAAGGTTCTAGGTTTTTGTTTTTCTTTTTGTTTTCTGTGCTCTCCAATCTAAATCACTGAATTTAAATAGATAATTGTGATAGTAGAAGTGGAGTCTCGCTTCTGTGACAGATTTTTCTGAATTTTTTCTTTATCATAGTTCAGTTATCCTGAAACACATCTTTTGTTTGGGAGTAGAATTCACATTTGCATCTTTTTATTTGTTGTTGTTCTATGTCACAAGTGGTTTAGAAATATTCGTGTTCTGGCTAATTTCTAAGGATTTTATCTTCCAAAGTAAGCGTATGTTCTAGGTTTCATGCTGCAATATTTTATTAGTTTCTTCTGCTATTATATAATATCTGATTAAAAATCTCTGTTTCAATAAGAGCCAACAGATTTTATTAAATATTTCAATGATTACATGATTTATCTGCTAAAAGTATTCATAAACTCTTATAGCCATAGGCAATTATCTAAACCACTTAGTACACTTGAGCTACTACATTCAGTACTCCAAAGGCAAGGACTAGCAAAGATTAGATAGCCAAAGGTACTAGAGTATTATAGAAAAGACCAGGCCTATGGAGGGGATTGTTATAATTTAATGTTATAATTTAATGCAATCTCTTCAGCTCTTCCCATTATCAATACCCATATCTCTGATACAGTGGTGCATGCCAGGTCTTCAGGAGAAGGAACAATTCCAGATCAATAGTTCACCCATAAAAATAGCAGCTTTTACTGAAACCTTTTAATGTGTATGGCAGGATTGGGAATGAGTGGTCTATTCAGTAGAAGGTCAAAATGAAAAGATGAAACTGAAAATATACTTTCTTTTAAAGTGATTAACTAATTGGTGAAAGTGGAATGTTAGACACGTAGATGAAGGACCCCTGGTTGAGCTAGCCTGGGAAAGACTGAAATTACAGATAATCCCAGACAAAAAGGGATATCCTCAAGTTTGATGAACTTTACTTCTGTGGAAAGATAGTGATAGGCATGGGGCAAGGATTACCCATAATACATTACTATATACTTTCATTCATTAGTAACAAACATTCTAAAGATTAAAGTATTTTTTTTTTTTTTTTCATACCATTTGAGTTTTTATTCATGCACTTAGTATATTGATGTCAAACTCTTTCTGCCATTGTTTCTATACCCTTGCCCCTTTGCCTCCCCTCCCCCCTTTTTCTATTTAACATTCCTTCATTCCTCTCATCCCCCCTCCCTTGCCACTATAATTCAGTATCATCATAGCAAAGGAATTAATTGACCTTTTGTTTTCTGCGATTGGCTGACTTCAATTAGCATTATTTTCTCCAACTTCATCCATTTACCTGCATATACCATGATTTTATTCTCTTCTAGTGCTGAATAATGTTCCATTGTATATATATACCAAAGTTTCCCTATCCATTTCCCTATTGATGGGCATTGGGTGTTGGTTCTATAATCTAGCTATTGTGAATTGTGCTGCTAAGAACATTGATGTGGCTGTGTCCCTGTATTATGCTATTTTTAAGTCCTTTGGGTATAGACCGAGGAGTGGGAAAGCTGGGTCAAATGGTGGTTCCATTAAACCTGTATCTCTCTCCATGCACAAAACTCAACTCAAAATGGATCAAGGACCTAGGTATAAAACCAGAGACCTTGCACCTAATAGAGGAAAAAGTAGGCCCAAATCTCCAACATGTTGGATTAGGCCTCAACTTCCTCAATAATATCCCTATAGTGCAAGAACTAAAACCAAACATTAATAAATGGGATGGATTCAAACTAAAATGCTTCTTCTCAGCAAAAGAAACAATCAGTGAGGTGAACAGAGAACCTACAGAATGGGAGCAAATCTTTATCACATGCACATTATACAGAACATTAACTTCAAGGATATAAAAAATCTCTCAAAAACCTTTACACCAAAAAAACAAACAACCCAATCAATAAATGGGCTAAGGAACTGAACAGACACTTCTCAGAAGAAGATATACAATCAATCAACAAATATATGAAAAAAATGTTCAACGTCTCTAGCAATAAGACAAATGCAAGTCAAAATTACTCTAAGATTTCATCTCACACCAGTCAGAATGGCAGCTATCAAAAACACAAACAACAATAAATGCTGGCGAGGATGTGGGGAAAAGGGCACACTCTTACATTGCTGGTGGGGCTGCAAATTGGTGCAGCCAGTTTGGAAAGCAGTATGGAGATTCCTAGATTAAAGTATTTTTAAAACTAGAATTTATATATTTGGTTGATAGACTTTCTATTTTAAGTTATCAAATAGAGGATAATTATTTTTGAGATTTAGGGTTTCATTTTCTTCCACCATATAAGGCCACAATAAATTAGTCAACATATTTAAATTAATGATGAAATTAAAATGTTCAAATTGTTATTTGGTTATTCAATGTATTGTATTATTAAGTTATATTTCACATAGACACTATTAAATTTCACAGTTCATAATTCATGTCCATGATATTTAAATACTTTAAAATAAATTCCAATTTAGCTGTATATTTCTCCTGTATATTAATTCTACTTGGAAGAGTTATCTTAAAAGACACTAAACCACGATAGCCCAAGAGAATGCTTACTTGTTTCATGGGGCTCTGCTTGATGTAGCTCACTAATTTTCTTTCAAAATGAGAATGAGAGGTGAACACAGCAAGATAGGTCTCTGCTTGAGTACTACCACACAGCATCACAGGTTTTTTCATCATTCAATTTAGATTTGTCTTCTGTAGCTTGAAGAAGAAAACCCAGCAGCAGTTCCCATAAATACAACCATTCCAGGTGGTTATCAGGTCCAATTACAGCTGCACAGTTAGGTATGGCTCAACTTGCCTAAGAAATTGGAAAATAATGCAAAGAACACATCAGTGGGTGTTTAGCTTGGAAAAGAAAATTGGTTGCAATGGAATATTATTGTCATATGTGAAGATTCTCATCATGCAGATGTTAATTATTGAATTTCAAGTCCTTTTACACACCACCATGAAACAGTATTTTAAAGCGAACAGGATAAATTAAAAAGTATTATGAGAATAATTTCGGATAGTGCTCAATTAAAATAATATATTTTTAAAAGTTCATTTAAAATTATTATTTTCAAATCCTATAGCTAGCACAATGTTCCTTGAACTAAAGTTTATTTGCAACAAATTCTGAGAGGGAGATTGATACATACAAGTTACTCTAGCAGTTTTTCTGTATAATAAGAGTTTGGTAGGCATACTTGCTGGGTAGACAGAGAAAAAGAAAATGTAATTTTCATAAATCATTTGCCCTATTACACTAGGTATTTCCTACATTTGAAATCAACTGCATCATTATATTCAAGTATGCAAACAGAGTTAAACCAAACTAAGTCTATCTTTTGCTGTTAATATCAGAGCAAAAACACAGAGAGGAAACACTAAAAAGGTTAAGAAAGAAAAAAAAAGTCCTAAAACTAAGAAAAAATATTTGATATTTCTCTTCTTATTAAGTACAATGCACTTGTATATATTATATTAATGTTAGTGAAGTTGTTTTTAGATTTTTTTGAAAAAATGTATGTAAACATACTATTTAGTATATCATATTCATATAAAAGCATATCACCAAATTTTGCACTAAGTTATATGATCACTAACACTCTATAGAGTCATATTTTTAAGGAAAATGATAAGCAGCAAGAAGTCTCTTCAATTCTGGTGGCATAATGTTTAGGTATATTTATAGCTATAGTTTGAAATTAAATAACTGAGAGATAGGTGAACATTATAATTATTATTTTGTTCAGATGATTTGATGCAAAGATGAGTTGACATAAAAGTGTAAATGCTTGAAAAAACTCTTTAAAGACCGTAGAGAAATATGCATGAAAATGATGGAAATCTTTTCAGATGAAATTAAATATATGAATGGTTTCTAATGACTGAAGAGAAATGAGAATGTGGAATTACTTTACATAGGAATACTTAATTTATCAAAAATTGCTTTCACTTTTCCTCCTTTAGTAATAATATAAAATTGTGAAAATATGAGCAGAAATATAATCAAAATTTATATACATGGATAGCACAGCTTTGTAATGCTAAAATTTTAGAAAACAAAATTTAATGATTAAGCAGTTATGAACATTACCTGTAGGTTTGCATGATGAGATATATAGTAGTCTTGAAATCACTAATTTGGTTAATATTTACCGACATGAGAGAATGATCTCAATAATTATAGCAACCATAAAATAAATCAAGTTTTAACATATACTACATTAGAAGAATTTCATAAAAATTATGTGTGCATGTATATATGTAGCTTTCTCATGCATGTATCATTTTATACACACACACACACACACACACAAACTAAAAAGAGATGATCAAGTTAACATTGTTATTGAAACAGTAGAATTTTTTCACTTTGCTGTAGTATTGTGAATGTAGTATTTTCTACAAAAAAAGATACATGATCAAAATATAAAAAGGTTTATGATACAATAATGTATACAAGTAACAGCTAATTTTGACATGTTAGAATTAAGATGTATAGAAATAGAAATGTTGATTGTAATAAAAGTCTTCCCAATTTCACTTTTGGCATAGAAATATGTAATTTACAGTTAAAATTAGCTTTAACAGGAATGTCTTTCTTTGTCTCAAGGGAAAGACGATAAGCAAAATCTCTAAATAACATAAATTTATTAATGAAATTATTTTTTATTAATGCATTAAATTAATTCTCATCATATTAGTATGCGTAATATTAATTCTCAGTTTATGTTGTCCCAATTTCATAAGGCTACTCAATTATGAAAAAGGCAAGACAGATTACATAATACATGTTATATTTTTAGTCTATTTAAAATATAAAAACATTTTATTGTTATGATTGTAAAGCTTATCTCTCCCTTCTCTAGGAAGTCCCTATTATGCTAATGTCAGTTCATATGGCCATGTCCACGATCCACAATCCTGTGCATCTGGACATGTATGAATTATCCAGAATTGTGCATATAATTAAAATTAGGCCACATACTCTGAAAAGGATTTCAGTGAAACATAGAAACTAGAGAGGTTTGGAGTAGATTTATGAAAATATCAGAATATAGAAATTAGTTTCATACCCATCTACTTTGGACATTCCCAAGGTTCCTTATAGTTTTCCTACTCTGGTCTTTTTTAAAATTTCCCCTTTATCTTTGTGATTTATAGGATGCTACATTTTTTCAATTATATCTCTTGTTGATTAATTTATCCATAGTTTGCTTCTATTACCTACATTCCTTACCATAACTTGCATTCCTTTCTATTATTTACTTTGCTTATAAAATAAATCTTGGCCAAATAATTATTTTAGTCATTTTTTGCATTGCTGTGACCAAAATAATCAGCAAGAACAACTTCAAGGAGGAAAAATGTATTTGGGGCTCACAGTTTCTGAGGTCTCAGTCTATGATTAGCTGACTCCTTTGTTCTGGATCATGGTGGAAGGGCCCAGTGGAGGAAAACTGCTCTGCTCCTAAAGGGGTCAGGAAGCAGAGAGGGGGTGGGGGAGGGAAAAGGCCACAGGTAAGATGTACTATTCCAGGGTGGGGCCACAGGTAAGATGTACCATTTCAGGGCATGTCCAGGATTACCCACCTCCTCTAGCCATTTCTCACCTGCCTACAGTGACCACCCAGTCAGTCCATTTAAACTAGGATATATTAATTATGCTACAGCTCTCACAACTCAATCACCCTACTTATCAACATTCCTGCAGAAACACTGAAGCTTTGAGGGGATGTCTTATAACCATACAGTCATGCAAATTGTTATCTACATCCCTTTACTTTATCTCAGAATTGCTGTTTACTGAACTCAGATTGAAATTCTTAAAATAAAACAAATACAAAATAAATAATAACCTAGCCTTGCCGAATTAAAAACTGAAAAACACAACCTTGTTTTTTTGATAAGCTAGGATACTATTAATGGGATTTGTGGTAGATTGCATACCAGTACAGCATAACAATTTTTTTTAAAAATTTTCTTTCTTTAAATATTTTTTTTAGTTGTCAATAGACTTTTCTTTTATTTAATTATATGCGGTGCTGAGAATTGAACCCAGGGCCTCACACATGCTAGGCAAGCGTTCTACCACTGAACCATAACCCCAGCCCCCAGCATAACAATTTTAAAGCAAGTAGCATGGAGAGGTAACCCTATTTTTCCTATGCTTTTCAGTATTTAATTGACTTAGTTATTTAGTTATTTATTTACTACTAGATCTAAGAACATTTCTTTTAGGACACCAAGCAAAGAAATGAAACTTAAACACTTAAATGTTGAGATTTTTAGAAAACTGTAGTTAATTTCCTTTTATTTTCTAATATAAAGTGTTGTCTCCTGAAAACATATAGTAACATTTAGTTCAAAGTGGCAACTCTTTGTTTTCATATATTGTTTACAGCCCTAGAGAAGCAAGTGGCAGAACTTTCTGGAGTAGAGCAGAACTTTCTGGAATAGATGAAAATATGTATTGCTGAAGACTCATTCTGCTTACTCAGGACAGCTGATTGGCTGAGGAGTATCATTTCTGTAGGTGGTTTTTCTCAGTAAATACTAGATTTGCCAGGATATTTTACATGTAATCAGGATTTTAAGAAGTAGTTAAGGCAGGAAATTTAAGAGTTATTTACTTATTTTTAAGAGTTGAGAATTCCCTGAATTCCTAAGATTACTTTTGCCTTTTTAAAATTTGGAAATATGACATCTGCATTGAAGAACAATTTCCATTTATTTTTCTATTGGTCTTCTAGCAGTTCACTTGTTAGATTCTTAGGGTTTTTACTCAGTTCAGGTAGATATCAGGTTTAAGGACAAATTTCTAATGTTACCTTACATGAAAAGATTGAGCAAATCTGGAATTATTTATGCCATCCTGTGTTTACTTTGTCTGGTTATCCTAATAGTTTTTATTAATTAAAATCTACCTAATCATATGTTATAAAATAAAAGAAACTCAGCTAACATTTGCAACCTCTCAACTGAGTCATAATGTTACAGATATTTAACGGAAAAACTAGTTCTGTGTAGTATTCAATAGCAAGACTAGCCAAAGCTAATCAATTACTTTGGCTACATAAATGCATCTAAATAGCAATCCAATATTAAGGTAGTAAGAATCAATAAGCCAATCAATAGGAAAATCTTGTACCAAGATTTTGAAGCACTTCTGTCAGGCATTCTGTTATAATTATCTCTTGATGAACTTAGCATGTTTAATGGCTGTGAAATTGTATTTCTACAGAGACAATGCACATCTGGAATAACAGCAAGCAATTCAGCTGCCTCCAGAGTACCATGCCATTGACTTCAAATGCACTTCTCACAGTGAAAATGAAGCTTGTTCTTTGACATGCTAATGCCTATGTTGGCTGGGTCTCATTTTAGACTTGCCAGTATAACAAACAAACTTCAAAGAGTCAGGGGGGGACTTTAAAGTTACTGTAGCATTTGCTTATTTTGAGGAATACACTCTCTTACTATTAGATGAACGGTTTGGACTTTCTCTATTTCACTAGCACCTTATCATCTTTAATTAGTGCAAAACCCATGAGTACCAGCCTGTGAGATCAAATGGAAATGCCTGTTTGATGATCCAAATGCCTTAAGAGGCAACTGGAGGAGCAGCTGTTTTGTTTAAAATGAAGGAAAACAGAAGGTAGCATAGAAGTGAAGTGTATGAAAACTTAATCATCTCCAAATGCTAAATGGACTTGTCACAGTTATATGATGTGAAGGGTAATAACTGGAAACATTTTCTACTGAGGGTTCCTGCTCTACCATGATCCCTCCCATCTCAGCTCTGGTGCTGGGGGCTTATTTTCAGACAGGAAAATTATCCCTCAAGCTAGTACTTGGCACTGTCAGCTTGTGGAATGTTCTTTGAGGGCAGTTTCCATTCTGACCTTGTGTTTCCCCCATGGAGCATAAACTCTAATGCCTGGAAGAATGAGCTATGAGAATTTGAGAGTTTGAAGTTCTATGTCATCGAGAAGAATTGATTCTCCTAAAATTTGTTGTGATTTTTATTATGCTAATTACATTTAAAAACATAATGGTGTTCATTTGCCTTTAAGAATAGTGGAAATTTCATTTAGAATACAAAACTGGATTTGAGTCTAGCTTATATTCCTTGAGAACAATTCTTAATATTTCCTTTGTTTAATCTTAGCATTGGTAAATTAAAAATATTTTGTAAAGATAGAAAATAGGGGGGCTGGGGTTGTGGCTCAGCGATAGAGCGCTCGCCTAGCACGTGCGCGGCCCGGGTTCAATCCTCAGCACCATGTAAAAAAAAAAAAAAAAAAAAATGCATTGTGTACATCTAAAGCAAATAAATAAATATTTAAAAAAAGATAGAAAATAAGTATTGTATTTATACCATAGATATTTTCTCAATAAAAATATTGAAGTAAGATAAATTAACACAAATGAGAGACTTAACATAGTTGTTCTAGTTTTTACCAGGGCTGGAGATCTGAACGTAGAATATTTTTTTTTTATGCTACATAATCTTACTTACTTAATCATACCTTAACATGTTTAGTTTATAGGCTAGATAACATAATTCTTCATGCTACTGATATGCTAACTGGATTTCAGCAGCTAGGAGAAAAGGTGCTACAGTGGACAGTTTCTTTTTGAGCAGGAGTTTTACCCTCTATTATAGCCTCAGATGTTGATAAAGCCATTTTTCCACTCCTTGGGCCTCAGAGAGTAGACATTCTTAATATTATTTCATATTCTTTTAGAAACAGAATGTCAGGTAATGTACTGTTTCTGAATAGACTCCATGGATTTTCATGTGCTTAAAGCAAGGGCTATTAGTTTTAGTGCTCTTGAGTAAAGTGATTAAACATAACTATCAGCATGCATTTTGTGGGAGAACACATAATGAACAGTTCAGCAATCTTGTCCAGGCACATCGGAAGGAATGGATGTTTTCCTCTGAGCTCAATAGAAGGGCAATGCAAGAGTATCCACAGCGAATGCAGTCCATTAGACACGGATGACCTAATTCACATTTAGCTCAGCAACTGGGTCAGGATAGAATAACTTCTCACAGAATCATGCAGTTTTAGAATATAAAGAACCAGAAAGCTATTATATGCACCCACCCCTTATTTTACTGAAGATTAAGATAAAATGAGACAAAGACAAAAAAGGAGAAGCTGCATGATGTGGCAATGACACCTTCAAAATTTTAGAATAGAAATAAATTTCAACTATCTATTGTCCAAGTCAACATTTTATAGTTAAAACAATGTTTGGGAGAGATAAACAGCAGACTCATAATCACTTTTATATATTGTTCCAAGATAAGACTTCAAGTCATTAATGTCACAGAATCTGAAATTAGATTGCCATGGTCCAGCTCCTGGCTCCCCGACTAACTACATCTGTGACTTTGAGAAAAACTATTTAAGCTTTTTGTGCCTTTGTTTTCTCACTTGTTAAGTGTGAATGACGATAGACCATATATTTCATTTATGAGCCTGAAGATTAAAGAGTGAATACTTGTCAAGTATCTAACTCAGTGATTGGCACATACCAAGTGCTTAATAGCATTTTATATTGGTATGCATACATATATACTCCTCTTTCTCTCTATATACACACATACACACATGCATATACAAACAGGTTTTTTTGTGTGTGTGCATGGAGTAATTAATTGAAGAATATTTTGTAGATTGTGTAAATGTGCTATTTCCTTCCTAAATACTTCACAGCTTTGGTGAAATGTGGTTCATAGGCCAAATCTAGGCCACCATCTGGTTTTGTAAATGCAGTTTTATTGGAACAGAGCCATGTACATTTATTCAAGCATTGTTCATAGCTGTTTTTCTGCTACAAAACCAGACTTGAGTAGTTATAAATGTGAACAAAAAAACTGTAAATATTTACTACTAGATAATTTACAGAAAACTTTGAAAACCCATTCCCAGAACAAGGGCATTCTCTTATTTAGCAACACTATTCTTGTCATTCCAAAGAAAGTTAACATTGATAATAACGTAGACTAATATGCACTGCATTTTTCAAATTAGCCCAATTTTCTAGTGCATTCTTCCAGCTAATTTTTCATGATTTTTCACATCCTTTCATTTTTCTTCCCCAGTAGAAATTTTGCACCTGGTCCAAGTGTTTCCTCACTTAGAATGGGCCTCCATCAGACAGGAAGTCTTTTCTTCTATATTCTGCTCCCTTTAAAGACCTTGTTACTTTCTCTTCTTTTGACTCAGTCTCCACATGATGCCCGCTACTCCAGAGTAGCTGACCACTGCTTTACTTATATGCTAAGGGAAGATTGTAGTTTGTTAAAGTTTAATGTTTGTGTACTTCCAAAATTTATGTTGGTATTTAATCAACATTGTGGACATATTAGTACCTGGGTCCTTTATTAAGTGACTAAGTCATAAAAGCTCTGCCTTTATGAATGGAATTGTAAAAGAGATTTTTAAGCTTCCTGATACTTCCATCAATTATGCCATGTGAAGAAAAGGCCTTCATCCTTCCATCTCCACTACTAGATGAAGTTATCTAGAAAAAGCCATCTGTGAGGAATGGGTTTCCCAAACTTTATAATGGTAGAAATGAATTCATTTTGTTTAAAAATTACTTAGTTTAAGATATTTTGTTATAGTAGTCTGGAATGACCTTAGACATTCCTCCTATTTATGTTATAAGGACGATTATTTGTTAAAAGAGATATGGAGTTAAGCAGCTATCATTATCTTATGGAAAATTCAAAGGCTGCCTCCTTCCCCAGTTCCTTTTCTTTTTACTTCTTTTTATTATTACCAACATTCTCATTCCCCTCATCCTTATCATCTCCAACCAATGCTTTTTACATATTTTTCACTCATAATCTGGGGTAAAACTACAGAAAAGTAAAATTGGAATCTATGATTGATGATAGTGCTTGAAAATAGATTTAATTGAATAAAATTGTGATACACTTACTTATTTTGATCTTACCATTTTCCTTCCCCTTTGTTTCCCTGTAAGTGGGTGTTCCTAACATAATGCTACTTAGTTATTGTTATCCGTCTTTAATATTTTAAACAATTTTCTATGGACCAAGACACTCTCATCTCAGCTAAATGATATATTCCTCTAATTTTAGATAATTTTAATATCTTTTATTTTATGTGGAGGTTGCATGAGTATGTGTATAGGTTACTGTGTGTGTTATTTATGTTTTTGTTAATGGTTTTTACTTTTTTACTATGGAAGAGAATAACTGAATTTTTCTTAAACTTGGATAGAAACTTAGACCTAATATGGTGTAGTACTTATATGATGTGTTATGCTTTGGATATATGTTGTCTCCCCCTCCCCCAATCTCCCATTAATGCAGGAAGATTCAGCGATGAAATGTTGAGATTATGAAAGATTTAAGAGCATTCACTTAATCAGTTCATTTTAGTTTTAATGGATTACCTTGTGTTAACTGTAGGCAAGTGGGGTGTAGGTAAAGAGGCAGCTTATTGGGGGGCATTTCCTGGAATGGCTCATCTTCCTTCTGTATGTGTGTGCATTCTGGCCACCATGAATAGAATATAACTCTTCAACCACACTTCTCCACCATGATGTTCTGCATCACATGGGCCTAGAGCAATGTAGTCAGACCACCTTGGACTGAACCTCTGAAACCATGAATCAAAATAAACTTTTCATCCTCTGAGTTGTCCTTTTCAATTGTTTTGGCATAGCAATGAAAAGCTAACATAAAAATTAGTACTGCCGGGCGCGGTGGCGCACGCCTGTAATCCCAGCACTTTGGGAGGCTAAGGCAGGAGGATCGCGAGTTCAAAGCCAGCCTCAGCAATGGCGAGGCACTTAGCAACTCAGTGAGACCCTGTCTCTAATAAAATACAAAAAAGGCTGGGGATGTGGCCCAGTGGTCTAGTGCTGCTGAGTTCAATCCTCAGTACGAAAAAAAAAAAAAAAATTAGTACTGAGAAAAGGGGTCTTTATTGTGACTAATCTGACTATGTGGTTCAGAAGCCTTTGGAAATGGTTTTCAAGAAGAGTTTGAAAAAGCTTGGAGATGCATTATGGAGAATTCTTAGAATGTTGTAAGCAGAGATTAAGGGGTGATTCTTGTGGGGGCTCAGAAGAACAGATTTCTCAGAGAAATACAAACAGTAAAGTCTGTGCTTGTAAGGTTTCAAAGGGAAATGGGGACTCTATTGGAAATTGGACTAGAGGCCATTCATATTACATTCTAGCAAAGAACTTCTCTACATTTTCCCTATGCTCTGAGACTTTGTGTGAGGTTAAATTTAAAGGTGTTGGACTAATTGACCTGGTGGATGAAAATTTCAAGACAGCAAAGCATTTATGCAGGGGTATGGGTTTTGCTTGCAAACTTTAGCTGAATTACCTTTGAAAACCAGGATCAGAAAGTAGAGCAGGAAGAGTTTTAAAAACTTAAGTTTGACTAAGTGTGCATGTAAAACTGGGACCAAGAAAGATGTGGTTGTTGAAGAGATTATAGCCACTAAGTGATGCTGAGCACTTTGCACAGAGAAAATAGAAAAGATGCCTTGGGGGTATCTCAGGAACTTTCAAGTTCACACCCATCACAGGCTCAGGGGTGTAAAAGTAAAACTTGCTTTGAGAAGAGTTCAAGAGGGCACCTTGCTCAGAGAGGGAAGTCTACAAAGTTGTTTTACCATACTTAACTGCCTAGATACTTAAAAACCACAGCAGCCATGATCTCAGGCATCCCAGCTACTGTTGGAACTGGAAGCAGACCTTGGAATTACCCATGTGATATCTGTTCTGCAGTAATGCAGGATGCCAGAATTAAGGAGACATGGGGACTCAGTAAGATTTTAAGGGAAAGCGTGGGAGGCGAGGAAGGGTCAGAATTCCTGATAGCTGCCCCTAAAATGGCAATGCATAAAGATAAAGCTAGAATGTAAACCTCAAGAATTGAGATGCCAGTAACATGTACTCTCTGCTGGGGAAAACTGTTGACAGTTGAATCACTCTAAGAGAAAGGCCATGAGCATGGCAACCAGCAACACCAAAGAAGTGGGTCTTCCCAAGCCTTTTGGAGAGCATACCTCCCCTCTACCACATGTCCTAGATACTCTGTGAAGAGTTATGGGATCTGCTTGCTCAGCTGAGTGTCAGTCTTGCCTTGGTTCTATCTCTTCTTTCAATGCCCCTATTCCTGTGTTTTGTAATTGGAGTTTACTTTGTGCCTTTTTTATATTGAGTGTGTATAACTTGCTTTTGATTTTTATAGAGTCCACAGCCATGAGTTTGCCTTGAGTTTCAGGTGAGACTTTGGACTTGGATTTTGGGCACTGATGAAACTGTTAAGATTTTGGGAATTCTTAGGAATTGACTAAATGTGTTTTGAACTGTGATCTGGACATGAACTTTGTGGGCCCAAGAGTGAAATGTTATGATTTGGATGTCAGGTGTCCCCCAAGAGCTCTTGTATTAATGCAGAAATATTCAGAATTATGAGGATTATATTATGAAAACTGTAACCTCATTAGTCCATTCAATTTGAATGAACTAACTGGACTGTAACTATAGGTACGAGGGTGTGGCTGGAGGAACTGGGTAACTGGAATCATGCAATAAAAGAGTTCATCTTCCATGTGATCCCTCCCACTCTCTCTTTGTTTTGTGGCCACCACAAAAAGGGACAGCTCTCCTCCACTGAACCCTCCACCATGATGTTATATTCTGCCCTACTTTGAGCCCAGAACAATGAAGTCAGCCTACCATTGGCCAAAGCTCTGAAACCATGAGCCCAAATAAACTTCTCTTCTGATTGTTTTTGTTAAGTATTTTTGGTCAGGTCACAGTGACAAAAAAGCTAACTAACACATGGTGTTTATAAAATGGGATTTACATATTGTAGTAGTGAGAGTAGATGAGTACACATCACCATCAATGAAGTGTATTGTGTAATAAATGAGGTTGATATCTAGCTATTTCATTTAAGGCCTGAATTTAGCAATTTGGATATTAAAATATTAATAGTTTAAGGATTATTCTTAATCTCTTCTAGCAATTATTACCAGGACTTCCTTCTTTGGTTTCTTTAAATTTACTTCATAGAAATAATTAAAAACACAAGATTACTTCTAGTGGAGTGCACATTGTAGGTAAAGGAGACATGTATTTTTTCCCAATTTTGCTATTTTATTGCAAACTCTAGTAGTTATTGATAATAGTTCTGCTTATTTTAATATAAAAATTGATAATAAATTCTAATACTCTTACCCAAGATCCAGAAAGTTTTAAGGAAAACCACCAACAGAAGAATGGCTCCTAATGTGACCTCATTTCAAGTTTTCCTAATGCTACACTTTCGAAGAAAGATATTAGTAGGGCCAGAGTATCAAAACAAATATTTTTTTTTCTCATCTACACACAGGAAATTTAGTTCTCTAAAGACTGAGAATTCATCCTGAGCGGTCTGGAATTTCCAAGTGAATATCTAACAATTGTTCTACAAATGTGTCCTCTTGGTTGGTTTTTGCATCCAAATATTTTGCTTAAAAGTTTAGCTTGTCTCCTGTAGCTTTGTGCTTAAATAACAGCTATTGGGGTGGGGGTGGGGCGGTGTACCAGTGATTAAACCCAGGGTTGCTCAACCCCTCTGGGCCATAACCCCATCCTCTTTTATATTTTATCTTCACAGGGTCTCACTAATTTGTTTATGGTAACACTAACTTGTTGAGCCTGGCCTTGAACTCATGATCCTCCTGCCTCAGCCTCATAATAGCAGATACATTTTTCACTTCAGGAAAATATATTACTATGTGCTAAGTTATCAATTAGTTTGCTATTACTGCTTTCTGATATTCACATTTAAAGCTCTTGGTGCCTTTAAAATAAATGCTGTAATCATTTATTTTGTTCATTATTCATCAATTTGCTGTTATCAGTACTATATATGACCCCTTTAATGGAAACAGTCATAAAAGAGCCCTTGGAATTTTATGTTGTTTTTCTATTATATTCTTTATGCCCTTGGTCTTAGATAAAGGTCCATCTAATTCATTTAAATGTGATATTTAACTAAACATAACATTCATTCATTCACTAAATATTTATTGACTAGTGAAGACTGATGTTTTATTTTTTGCATAAGTCATTCTGGAGATCCAAGAGAAACAAAAAATAAATTAGAAGAAAAATTCTACTTTTGTGAAAGTTTCTGTTACTGACAGAATTCAACACTGAATAATTAAAATGTTAAAAAAAATTGTAATAGAGAAACCACAGCATAATATAAAACATATAATATATAGGATTGGGGTTGGCTAAATTAGTTCAGAAGTCATTAAGATCTTCTTGGGAATTGACATTTAAGTATTTGAGACATGGAAGATGAATGAGAATAGCAAGAAACAGGGTTTCAGAAAGAAGGAAGAAGAATGTCAAAATCTCAAACATAAAGGAAATAAGAAAGATACGTAGGATAACCCAAGTTTATTTTTTTATAATAATGTAGAGAAATGAGGCAGGAATGACTGTGGGAGTTGAATTTAAAAAAAAAAAAAAAAAAGGAAAAGAAAGAATCTCATCATAAACTCTTAGTTTTATCAGGGACAATGTCTTCCTCATTGTTGTATTCCCAGGAGTTTTATCTGACTTGTACCTCCAGTGCTGTATGAGGCCCTTATGTACAAATAGGTGTCAAATAAATATTAGGGAAATGAATAAACTCAGAAATATTTCCATTGGGAGAAAAATCCAATAACCATATTTAATTTTTAATTTCCCCCCCAAAGAAAGAAACAGTTGAATGATTTCAGGTTTCTCAATGACAGGCTCTGATTTACATTTTTATAAAAGTAAGTCTGGCTCTATGATAAAGATTGGTCTGCAGAGAGTGAGTGTAGAAGCAAAAAGACTCAACAACAGTTGTTATTATACTCCATGTGACACATGAATACAAAGAATTGCAGTCCAGGTAGTGTGATGATCATGAAATTGGACTCACTAGCTAGAAGAGATTGACTATAAAGTTTGATGCATAGTTAACTGTCTAAAACCATGAAAGTATAGGAATGATGTGTGATTGCTTCAGGTTTTGTTTGAGGTATTAGGTTGGATATTGTTTCAATTTAATGTGATGATCCTAGAAGAGACGTTTAAGACTGGGCTGGATATACAACATAAGGTACAGTGATGTTATGTGAGTAGGAAGCCTAGTATAGGAAACAAATACTACCTAATCTGGAGCTGTGAAATATAACAGAGTTAACATGTCACATGAAACAAGGGAAACCTTCAAAAGTTCAAGATGAAAAGGATCCACAGAGATGGAAGTAAGATGAGGAGTCACTTGGTCATGAAAACAATTTTCAGAAAATGAGAAAGATGTTTCATATGGGTGGAGAAATTCCAAGTGACATAGAAGAGTATTAAGGAAGCAAACAAAAGAGGATTTCCAAGCAGAGGGGGAGACACAGCTGAGATACTGAGGATTCTGTTTCATGTGGATTCAATCTACATATATTTTTGTAAAAACATTTCAAAAAGTAGAATGCCTGATGAACAGGTATAAGCAAAGCAACTGAAAAACAGCCTGTGGTAAATGAAAGGGCTTCAAGTATTGGATTTCAAATCCAAGAACTGTTTACTGGATTGTTTTCTTAGGAAAGTTATATGACTTCTTTAAGCTTCATTTTCCTGATTATTATATTACATTAAATTTCATGAGTATTACATTAAATCCTGGTTTTAAAGACATGAACTCAGTGCATTTTTACTGTTTTTATATGTTTTGAATATAAGCTTGGATCACATGTTATTTAAACTGTGTATGGTCTCACATATCAAGAACAATATCAGCAAGCACAGAAAATTTTAACAGAATTGCCATACTTTTATCTGCCATTTAAGTCATTCTATAAAAATTCAGCAATATTTTGAAGAATATGTTTTTATGCTTCCTCTCCTCCTTAATACACTTTCACCATCAACCTTCTCTGGATATCTCATATTTTATGCTACAACACCCAAATTATTCCTGATTGTCCTGATTATCACTGCAGTTTCTATACCATCTCTATACTCTACGATAATGGTTTATTTCTTCTTCACTCTGTGACTCTGCTCTATTGATTTGTTCGTTCTAAGACCCATACTGAAAAGCAATTTCAACCTGGAGCACATTTTTCTTTTGGCATTATTAAAAAAATAAGAGTTCCAGTGAAAATAGTAACTAAATACGGTTAATGCTTCTGCTTAGAAGCTGTAATGACATTTCATTGGCCAAAGCAAGACTTATGGATAAGTCTGACCATGGGGTGTAAAGAATATTATTCTCTGAGGGAAATGTTCTAGATCATGTGTCAGTGGGGAGAGAGAGAGAGGCATAATGTGTAAACACGAAGCGGAAGTTAATCAATGTGAACAGTTTCATCATCTGCAAGTATATAAGTCAATATTCTCACCAATCCTCACACCTTGGTCAAGCTAAGGTAAAGAAAAGTAATTATCTTATAAAGTGAAAATGTAAGTTGGGAAGAGAAGAACTTGGGGAAACTCACATGTTCATAATTTTTATTCCTGTTGACTGAGAAATTTTAAAAGTACAGGTATTTGTTGTTCGAAAGTGTGAATTCTACATTTAAAATTTAAAAGTTATACATTTTCTAGGCTAAAGATATAAACATACAAATGTCCTTTGGGAATAGGCCAAGCAGTAGGATAGATGGGTCAAATGGTGGTTCCATTCCCAGTTTTCTGAGGAATCTCCATATTACTTTCCAGATTGGCTTCACCAATTTGCAGTTCCACCAGCAATGTAAGAGTGTACCTTTTTCTCCACATCCTCGCCAGCATTTATTGTTGTTTGTTTTTTTGATAGCTGCCATTCTAACTGGAGTAAGATGAAATCTTAGAGTTGTTTTGATTTGCATTTCTCGAATCGCTAGAGATGTTGAACATTTTTTCATATATTTGTTGATTATTTGTATATCATCTTCTAAGAAATGTCTGTTTAGTTCCTTGGCCCATTGATTGGGTTATTTGGTTTTTTTTTTTTTTTGTTTTTTTTTTTTTTTTGGTGTTAAGGCTTTTAAGAGCTTTATAAATCCTTGAGGTTAGTGTTCTATCTGATGTGCTTGTGGTAAAGATTTGCTCCCATTCTGTAGGTCCTCTATTCACCTCACTGATCTCACTGATTGTTTTTTTTTTTTTTTTTTTTTTTCCCTGAGAAGAAGCTTTTTAGTTTGAATCCATCTCATTTATAGATTCTTGTTTTTAGTTCTTGTGCTATAGGGGTCTTATTGAGGAAGTTGGAAACTAAACCATTATGATGGAGATTTGGGCCTCCCAAAGGATTTAAAAACAGATTACTACAAGGACACAGCCACATCAATGTTTATAGCAGCAATAGCTAGATTGTGGAACCAACCCCCAATGCCCATCAGCAGATGAATGGATAGGGAAAGTCTGGCATATATACACAATGAAACACTACTCAGCACTAAAAGAGAATAAAATCATGGCATTTGCAGGTAAATGAATGGAGTTGGAGAAAATAATGCTAAGTGAAGTTAGCCAACCCCCCAAAACCAAAGGTCAAATGATCTCTTTGATATGAAGATACTAACTTATAAAGGCAAGAGAGAGGGAATGAGAGGAATGAAAGAGCTTTAAATAGAACAAAGAGGGGGAAGGGAGAGGAGGGGGCAAGGGATAGCAATAATGGCAGACTGAGTTACCATGATTACCCTAAATACATGTATGAAGACACGATTGTTGTAAAAATACTTTATGTTAAACCAGCAACTTGAAAAATTGTGCTCTTTGTATGTAATATGAAATGAAATGTACCCTACAACCGTGTATAACAAATTAGAATAATAAAAAAAATTAAAAAATGATTAAGAAAACATACAAACGTGTGGTTGAAATGGGATGTAAAAGGTTACTAAGATTGAACACTAAAGGAATTTCAAGTCCATATCGTTGAATCAATGTGTAGAACAGTGACAGAATAAAGTGAGGAGGATATCAATAACCAAGTCACCAAAGCTTTAATTTATTGAGGGGAATGATACATGTCAGGTAGTGACAAGGAGATGTGGATGTGGATAATAAAGATTAGAGATTTAACTGATGATGAAGTAAAAATATTTGGAAATATTATTGGCAAAACATCACTCATGGCTGTCTGATGTCTTACAAAACTCTGATTAGATAGTTGTAATTAGCAGAAAGAGTGGTCTTAAGAGCCTAAGTGGTCTAAATGGCATAATAGCCCAATACTATACTTTAACCTTTATTTTATTTTTAGGTTCTGATTAAATTCCTCTGCAGATACTTGGGTTTTCTAACACCTTATAACTGTGGATTTTCAATTTAATAAGACTATTCTGGTTTCTTACCTAGTAGTGATTATTATCAGTTCCCTTTAAGAATCACTTTCTATCTTCCATAAGTAAAACAAAGCAAAACTAGAGCATTAAATTTCTTCTGCTCTATTTTTAAAATGCCTTAAAATTAATTTGCTGTAAGGTTTATGTAGTTATATTCAGACAGCTATCTTCAATATTTCACTAAATAATAACTTGAATCAGAACCACATTGAATTACAATTCATGAAAAAATCTAGCATTAAAAGAAAACATTAACTTTCAAAATTAATTCAGTTACATTTAACTTATATTAGCAATTATTGAATTTATGAATTATGAAAGTTTTATATCATAAATTGGTGGAACAGAGGATAGTATTAATCTCCCCTACCCACGTTTCTTTTATTGAATCTAAGAACCAAATCAACACACAGGAGATTAATAGGAGAAGAGCACGCAAGCTTTATTAATTTTACATGTACATGAGGAACTCAAAAAGAACAAAGATCTAAATAAATGGCAAACCAGAAAGTTTTTATTCTTTTTAGAAATAGTATGTTAAATTTGTGAAGCAATTACTGGACAAGGAGAATGAGGACTATGGGAATCAATACAAGATACATGGGAGAGATCTAAAGCTAGAGGAAGATAAGATTTACTTCAAGTAAGTCTATTGATCCAGGTCCATTGTGGCACCAATTCCCAGTTTCAGTTGGTCAAGACTATTAACTTGCCCTGGTAAAAGGAAAGCAAACCCCTGAGGAATCTTTATAGGCCATAAAGGAAGAGGCTGGTTAGTAATCCCTTCTTTATTTACAGTGTCTCCAAAGTTTTCTTCTTGAAATATGAATCTAGACTATTTGGGGTTTGATCATCCTTAAAATTTTCAGTAGTGATAAACTCTTATTTTTCAAGAAAAAAAAAAAAAAAAAGACACTACCATGTGTCAGTGAAAATAAAAAAGTAAGAAAGATCAGTCTTTGGAAAAGTTTAAAAAGCAATATGAATTAAGGTTCAGTTGAATAAAATTTGAATGCCATTAAATTTACTCTAAGAGTTCTTGCTTCTTTTCTCCCACAGTGCTATGTGAAGTTACATAAGATTTGGAAAGAGAAAAATGTTCAGATTTAAATAGAAAAAAAACCCATAAATATCTAAAGTGTTTTTATGCATCTATATTTACAAATTGGTATATTTGTTTTTTTTATTTATTCATTTGTTCTAATTATTTATAAATGACAGTAGAATGCATTTGACACAACATTCATAAATGGAATATAACTTCTCATTCTTCTGGTTGTACATGATATAGAGTTATACAAGTTGTGTAATCATATATGCACATAGGGTAATAATGTTCGATTCATTCTAATATCATGCCTACCACCATACCCTCTCCCTTCACTGCCCTGTGTCTAATCCAACATACCTCTATTCTTCCCTAGTCCCTCTACCCCACCTAACTGTAAATTATAATCCACGTATTGGAGAAAACATTAGGCCTTTGGTGATTTGGATTGGCTTAGCTAACATATGATATTCTCTAGTTCCACCCATTTACCGGCAAATGCCATAATTTCATTCTTCTTTAAGGCTGTGTAATATTCCATTATTTATATATGTATATATTATGTATCATAATATATATGTAATATCATATACATATGTATATATGTGTATAATATATATAATATATAATATCATATATATGTATATATCATAATATATATACATATGTATATATATATATATACATATATATATATATCATAATTTCTTTATCCATTCATCTATTGAAGGGCACCTAGTTTGGTCCCATAGTTTAGCTATTGTGAATTGAGCTGCTATAAACACTGATGTGGCTGTATCACTGTAGTATGCTGATTTTCAGTCTTTTGGGTAACAGGGTCAAATGTTGGTACCATTCAAAGTTTTCTTAGGAATCTCCATACAGCTTTCCATAGTGGTTGCACCAATATGTAGTCCTACCAGCTATGAATGAGTATACCTTTTTCTTACATCCTCACCAACATTTATTGTTGCTTGTATTCTTGATAATTGCCATTCTGACTGGAATGAGATGGAATCTCAGTGTAGTTTTGATTTGCATTTCTCTGATTGCTAGAGATGTTGAACATGTTTACATATATTTGTTGATCCATTGTATTTCTTCTTTAGTGAAGTGTGTCTGCTCAGTTCCTTAGCCACTTAATTGATTGGGTTATTTGTTTTTTTAGTTCTTTATATATCCTGGAGATTAGTGCTATATTTGTGATGCATGTGGTAAAGATTTTTTCCCATTCTGTATGTTCTCTCTGCATGTTATTGTTTTGTTTTCTTTGCTGAGAAGAAGCTTGTTAGTTTGAATCCATCCCATTTATTGATTCTTAATTTTACTTCTTGGGCTTTAGGATACTTGTTAAGGAAGTCAGGTCCTGAGCCAACATGATAAAGATTTGGGCCTACTTTTCTTCTATTAGGTGCATGGTCTCTATTCTAGTGCTTAAGTCCTTGATCCACTTTGATCTAATTTCTGTGCAGGGTGAGAGATAGGGGGCTGTTGCCGCCTAAAGCTACGATACCATGGGAAAGAAATCGGAGGCAGACTGGGAATGAATGGTTCCTTTATTCTTGCTTCTTCTTCTCTGCTTTCTCTCTCTCTCTCTCTTCTGTCTTCTCCCCCTCTCTGACACCCCCAGCCTGGTTAAATACTCTACACCCATCAAGCATACATGTGTTACAAGCTCAACTTACATGTGCGACAGACAGTGTCCACGGGCACAGAAAGATTTTCAGTTAATTACATTAATGTCAGGTGTAAACAGGTAACGCCTCCTCTTTGGCTCTCAGCCAGCCGCCATCTTAGCTACTTCCTCATTCAAGGCTCTTGCATTTTCCCCCTTTTGTATTAAAAGAGGGATAAATAAATGGGTGATGACCCTTACCACAACAGGATCTACTCTGCCTGTCTTAGGCGTCTTCATGTGCAACTGACATTCTTACCCGTCATCGGATAATCAAGGTCATACCCTTGACTCTTGTCTTAGGTTGATATGTTGGTCACATGAGACTTTCCCATCTTTGACTACCAGCCGTCCAATCGAGCCAACCAATCATGAGGAGATGCTCCGGTTCTAAGGTGGCAAGCTTTGCGCTGACGAGCCAAGTTCCATTAAATAGCGTACGAAGTTCTCTAGACAAATCAGCTTCCCTAAGTTTCATTAAGTAACGTACTGAGTTCTCTAGACAAATCACCTGCCCTATTAGGGTTAAGAAAAGGGATACCCGTAAGGTATTGTCCTGTGTAATGTCCCAAACATCCTATAGTATAAAGATCTGCCAAAATGTCCACTTGCTCTTGGAGAAGATCAACACGTTGATTGACAATTTCAAAATGTGGTGCTGATCTAGGAGGCCCCATGCATGCAGAGCAGAGGCCATACTGCTGGTAAAGTTGTTTAATACTTGAGCAGTAGGAATGCTTGTAGCGATTGAGACCCCTGCCGCTGTAGCAGCAGCAGCCGTCTCTTTTATGTCTAGACAATGCCACCAGCAAATCTTCAGGGCCCGCTAAGACTGGCATAGGGATATACCTAGAAATTCAAGCAACAATCATTAGAGGAAAGGCAGTGCCATTCCAGCACTGAGTCAAGAAGTGAGTTGTAGGAGTGCAATTCAAACTAAAAAATAGAACTCTTAGATTTTAGGTCAGGTGTTTTAGTTCTAAAGTTGATCTCTGCTCACATACATTGCTGCTTGAGCTCCCACGAACATTAGCTGGCAAAATATCACATTCAGAATGGATTAAAGAAAGGCTGAGAGTATTTAGCTGACAAAATATTACATTTAAGATAGATTAAAGAAAGGCTAAGAGCATTTTAGAAAAATATTTTGTTAGCTGGAACTTTTGAGCCTCTGCATACACAGCAACCTTTTATGAATATACCTGTTGAAGCAATTTAACTTTCTAAATTAATAAACAAAGTTAGTTTCAAATAAATAATCCCATGTCAAATACCAAAGTATCAGGGTGAACAGTATTAGTCATATTCCTTGCTGAAGAGAAGTCCTAGAGATACTTATAAATTAAGTTTGAAGGTACCTTCATTTTTTATTTGTTTACCCAATTGAATATTTTTGACTTAAATGAATTAAAGGTATTTGGATCCATTTTTTTAATTAATTTTCACGAGTGCTCAGTTTTTTTTATTTGTGACGTCACATTTACATGAAATCTAGACAGACGCACAGACATAAAGACATATATAAAAAAGAAAAACACAATTGTGCGCACACTAAAGAGAGATCCTCTCGTCCCGGCCGGGAGGAATGAGACTTAAGTTGTGAGTTTATTGAAGGAAAAAGTGCGCAGCTTAAAAGTTTCTTAGCTGAAAAGGCAAAGATGAGGTCCCCTTGTCGGAAAAGAGGCAAACTCACGCAGGTGCGCAGATTGATACCTCTTTTCCACTATGTAAGAGGAGGATCCGCAACAACTTCTTCCTGGCCCTTTTGATTTGGCACCTGTTTTATTAATCTTGATGGTATCCATACCAGCAATGACTCGTGCTGTGGAAAGACACAAACAGATCCTCGCCCCCAAATTAACACTGGGTCTGGGCCCTGCCATGTGCCTGAAAGAACATCTTTCCAGTAAAAGATGATCAATAAATTCGGCATATGGCTCATTGGATTCCTGAATTACTTTAGACAAGCTAACCTGTAAGTCGCCAGATTCTTGCATAATTTCCAAGCCCTAACAGCTGCGGCGTATATTTGAGCATAACCTCCAGGTTCGAACTGAGTTTGAACCTGTAAATCGGCATATTGCCCTTCTCCAGTTAACATGCCTACATTATGACCTGAAAATCGTGCAGCCGTATTTCTTCTAGCTGATTCAACACAGAGCTCTTGGAATTGCAACCTCCAAACTAAGTATTGTCCCCCGCTCAATACTGCCTTACATAAGCCTTTCCGACTTAATTCTTCCTCACTAGTATTACTCTCACTAGCCCTAACTGACTCCCTTTCTTGTACCAGTCCCAAAGCTTCAGCACTTTCACTAACACTTTCCTGAACCTTAGGTCTAGTTGAGAGCAGGCATTCCCTAACTAAATGCCACATTATAAAATATGGGCTTACTTTCATTATCCTTTGGACGTATTTCTGCGCAGTACTCAATTTTACTGCTGTTCCATTTTCTTCTTTATTTTCTTCTTCTCTAACTATCTTTAACAAATCTCTAATCCTTGAAATTTCTGAATCCATTTTGCATCGCCCTTAACTGCTCTGGCTAGAGACTCCTGCGAGGTTCCTCAGTTTACCTGCCGTGCTGACTCCCCATACGGGCCACCACTTGTTGCCGCCTAAGGCAATGATACCGGGGGAAAGAAATTGGAGGCAGACTGGGAATGAATGGTTCCTTTATTCTTGCATCTTCTTCTCTGCTTTCTCTCTCTCTCTTCTGTCTTCTCCCTCTCTCTGACGCCTCCAGCCTGGTTAAATACTCTACACCCATCAAGCATACACGTGTTACAAGCTCAACTTACATGTGCGACACACAGTGCCCACGGGCACAGAAAGATTCTTAGTTAATTACATTAAGGTCAGGTGTAAACAAGTAAATGCCTCCTCTTTGGTTCTCAGCCAGCCGCCATCTTAGCTACTTCCTCATTCAAGACTCTTACAGGGGGCTATTTTAATTTTGCTACATATGGATTTACAGTTTTCCCAGGACCATTTTTTGAAAAGGCTATCTTTTCTCCAATGTATGTTTTTGGCACTTTTGTCTAGTATGAAATACATGTATTTATGTAGGTTTGTCTCTGTGTCTTCTATCCTGTGCCATTGGTCTATGTATCTGTTTTGGTGTCAATACCATACCATTTTTGTTAATACGGCTCTGTAGTATAATTTAAGTTCTGGTATTTTGATGCTTCCTTCTTCACTTTCCTTGCTAAGAATTGCTTTGGCTATTCTGGGTCTCTTATTTTTCCAAATGAATTTCATGTTTGCTTTTGCTAGTTCTATGAAAAATGTCATTGGGGTTTTAATGTAGATTGCATTAAATCTGTATAATGCATTTGGTAGTATGGCCATTTTTAAAAATATTAATTTTGCCTATCCCAAATCATGGGAGCATCTTCTAAGGTCTTCTACAATTTCTTTAGTGTCCTGTAGTTTCATTGTAGAGGTTGTTCACCTGTTTTGTTAGATTGACTCCCAAGTATTTTTTATTTGAGGCTATTGTGAATGGGGTAGTTTTCCTAATTTCTCTTTTAGTGGATTCATCACTGATGTATAGGAACACATCTGATTTATGGGTATTAATTTTATATTCTGCTACTCTGCTGAATTCATTTATGAACTCTAGAAGTTTTCTGGTGGGAAGTTTTTAGGTCTTCTAAATACAGAATCATGTCAACAACTAGTGATAGCTTGAGTTTTTTATTTTCCTATTTGTATCCCTATAATTGTTATGTCTAGAGTTTTGAGGATGATGTTGAATAGAAGTCGTGAAAGAGGGTATTCCTGTCTTGTTCCAGTTTTTAGAGAGAATGCTTTCAATTTTTCTCCATTTAGAATGATGCTGGCCTTGGGTTTAACATACATAGCTTTTAAAATACTGAGGTATGTTCCTACTGTCCCCATTTTTTTCTAGTGTTTTGAATATGAAATGGTGCTATATTTTGTCAAATGCTTTTTTGCATCTATGATATAAGCATATAATTCTTGTCTTTAAGTCTGTTAATGTGATGAACGACATCTATGGATTCCCATATATTGAACCAAACTTGCATCCCATGGGATGAACCCCACTTGATCATGGTGCACTATCTTTTTGATATGCTTTTGTATGCAATTTGCCAGAATTTTATTGAGAATTTTTGCATCTATGTTCTTCAGGGATATTGGTCTGAAATTTTCTTACCTTGATGTGTCTTTGTCTGTTTCGGTATCAGGATGATACTAGCTTCATAGAACAAGTTTGGAAGGGTTCCCTCCTTTTATATTTCATGGAATAATTTGAAAAGTATTGGTGTTAATACTTCTTTGAAGGTCTTTTAGAACTTGACTGAGAATCCATCTTGTTCTGGGCTTTTCTTAATTGGTAGGCTTTCGATGCTGTCTTCTATTTTATTTCTTGAGTTGATCTGTTTAAATAGTATGTCCTCCTGATTCAGTTTGGGTAGATCATATGTCTCTAGAAATTCATCGATGTCTTCAAGATTTTCTACTTTATTGGAATATAAATTTTCAAAATATTTTCTGATTATCTTCTGTATTTCAGTAGTGTCTGTTGTGATATTTCCTTTTTCATTACAGATTTTTCATCACAGAGAAAATTTGAATTTTCTCTCTCTCTTCATTAGAGTGACTAAGGGTTTATCAATTTTATTTATTTTTTCAAAGAACCAACACTTTATTTTGACCTTTTTTTTAATTATTTGCTTCAATTTCAGTGATTTCAGCTCTGATTTTGGTTATATCCTGTTTTCTTCTGCTTTTGGTATTCTTTTTCTAGGGCTTTTAGATGCAATGTTAGGTCATTTATTTGTTGACTTCCTATTATTTTCTTTGAAATTTTTAAAATTTATTTTAATTAGTTATACATGACAGCAAAATACAATTTGATGCATGATATATAATGCAGTATAATTTCTCATTCTTCTGGTTATACATGATGCAGAACCCCACTGGTCATATAGCTATATATGTACAAAGGGTAATAATGTCTGATTCATTCTACTATCTTCCTAATCCCTACCCTTCACTCCCCTCTACCTAATCTAAAGTAACTGTATTCTTCCCTAAATTCCCATATGAATTTACTTTCTATTATTTTAATGAATGAGCTCAATGCAATGAACTTTCCTCTTATCACTGCCGTCATATTCCATAGATTTTGATATAGTGTATCACTATTCTTATTTACCTCTAAGTATTTTTTAAATTTCATCCATGATTTCTTTTGACTTCCATTTTCCATTCAATAGGATATTATTTAGTCTCCAGGTGTTAGATTTTATGTTTTATTCTATCATTGATTTCTAATTTCATTCTATTATGATCTGATAGAATGCAAGGTATTATATCTATATTTTTGCATTTGTAAAGAGTTTCATTGTGTCATAAGATATGTTCTATTTTATTTATTTATTTATTTATTTATTTATTTATTTATTTATTTATTTATTTTGGTACCAGTGATTGATCTCAGGGTCACTCGACCACTGGGCCACATCCCCAGCCCTTTTTTTGTATTTTATTTAGAGACAGGGTCTCACTGAGTTGCTAAGTGCCTCGCCATTGCTGAGGATGGCTTTGAACTCGTGATCCTCCTGCCTCAGCCTCCCAAAGTGCTGGGATTACAGGCGTGCGCCACTGCGCCCAGCAAGATATGTTCTATTTTAGAGAAGCATCTGTGTGTTGCTGAGAAGAAAGTCTATTCATTCATTGGTGAATGAAATATTCCATATGTGTCTGTTAAGTACAAATTATTGATTGTATTTAATATGTCTAAAAATTAAGTCATGTGTGTAATGTAATCACTAAAGAAAGTGTAAACAATCTGTGCTGCCAAATATTGTGCTTAAAACCTACAACAAAGTGAAAGTAAAGAGAGAAGTTTCCACAGCCTGACTCGTGTGTTGGTGTGTTATTTTCCCCATCCCTGCTTCTCTGCCTCCGTACTTCACTGAGCGCTCGCGTTGTACCCCCAGACTGGGGTTGGCCCCCAGCAGATGAAGGCATGGAAACCAAAGAAAAGCACAATCTTTTCAATGAAATAATATCAGAAAAAGTCTCAAACTTAAAGAATGAAATGGAAAATAAAATACAATAGGCTTACAGGACCCCAAATGTACAAAATTACAAGAGACTCACCCAGTCACATTACAATGAAAATACCTAACATACAGAATAAGGAGAAAATTTTAAAGGCCACAAGAGAAAAATATCAGATTAAATATAAAAAGTCAATTTAAATCTCAGTTGAATTCTCAGCCCAGATCATAAAAGCTAGAAGGTCCAGGATTGATATATAGCAAAATCTGAAAGAAAGTGGATGCCAACCAAAAATTCTATATACAGCAAAATTAAGCTTCAGATTTGAAGATGAAATATAAGCATTTCATTATAAACAAAAGTTAAAAAAATTCACAACTAGAAAGCCTGAACTACAGAAGGTTCTCAACCAAATATTTCATGAAGATGATATGAAAATAAACAAATAAACAAAAAAGTGAAAACCAACACAGGGAGGAACTACACTAAATAAATAGTCACTCAAATGAGAAACTAATACAAATTAAAAACTAGAAATAAACCAAACTGACCAGGAATACAAATCATATCTCAATAATAATCTTGAATGTTAATGGCTTAAAAATCAATCAAAAGACATAGACTGGCAGATTGGATTAAAAAACAAGATCCAACAATATGCTGTCTCCAAGAGACTTACCTCATAGGCAAAGACATTCAGAGACTGAAGGTGAAAGGATGGGAAAAAACATATCATTCACATAGAGTTATGTAAACAAGCAGGAATTTCTATCCTCATATCAGATAAAGTGGACTTCAAGCCATAGTTAATCAGAAGGGACAACAAAGGACATTTCATACTACTTAAGGGAATTATACATCAACAAGACATAACAATCAAAAATACTTATGCCCCCCAAACTGAAGCCTCTATGTACCTCAAACAAACCTTTCTCAATTTCAAGAATCAAATAGACCACAACATAATAATCTTAGGTAACTTTAACACATACCTCTTACTACTGGATTGATCCTCCAAACAAAAACTAAAAAAAGAAACTATAGAAGTAAATAATACAATCAATAATTTGTACTTAACAGACACATATGGAATATTTCATTCACCAATGAATGAATAGACTTTCTTCTCAGCAACACACAGATGCTTCTCTAAAATAGAACATATCTTGCTGGGCGCAGTGGCGCACGCCTGTAATCCCAGCACTTTGGGAGGCTGAGGCAGGAGGATCACGAGTTCAAAGCCATCCTCAGCAATGGCGAGGCACTTAGCAACTCAGTGAGACCCTGTCTCTAAATAAAATACAAAAAAAGGGCTGGGGATGTGGCCCAGTGGTCGAGTGACCCTGAGATCAATCACTGGTACCAAAAAAATAAATAAATAAATAAATAAATAAATAAATAAATAAATAAATAAATAAAATAGAACATATCTTATGACACAATGAAACTCTTTACAAATGCAAAAATATAGATATAATACCTTGCATTCTATCAGATCATAATAGAATGAAATTAGAAATCAATGATAGAATAAAACATAAAATCTAACACCTGGAGACTAAATAATATCCTATTGAATGGAAAATGGAGGTCAAAAGAAATCATGGATGAAATTTAAAAAATACTTAGAGGTAAATAAGAATAGTGATACACTATATCAAAATCTATGGAATACTATGACGGAACTAATACCAATATTCTTCAATTTATTTCAGGAAACAGAAAAAGAGGGAGCACTTCCAAATTCATTCTATGAGGCCAATATCATTTTGATCCCAAAACCAGGCAAAAACACATCAAAGAAAGAAAACTTCAGACTAATATCTCTAATGAACATAGATGAAAAAATTCTCAATAAAATTCTGGCAAATCAAATACAAAAACTATCAGAAAGATAGTGCAACATGATCAATTGGGGTTTATCCCAGGGATGCAAGATTGATTCAACATGTGGAAATCAATAAATGTAATTCATCACATCAATAGATGAAAGATAAGAACCATATGATCATCTCAATAGATGCAGAAAAAGCATTTGACAAAATACACAACAACTTTATGTTCAAAACACTAGAAAAACTAGGGATAACAGGAACATATCTCATTATTATAAAAGCTGTCTATGCTAAGCCCCAGGCTAACATAATTTTAAATAAAGAAAAATTGAAAGCATTCCTTCTAAAAATTGGAACAAGACAGGGATGCCCCCTTTCACCACTTTTATTTAAAATAGTTCTAAAAACACTTGCCAGTGAAATTAGGCGAAAGAAATTAAAGGGATACAGATAGGAAAACAAGAACTCAAATTAGTATTATTTGCCAGTGATATGACTCTATACCTAGAAGAACCAAAAATGTCCAACAGAAAAATTCTAAAACTAGTGAATGAATTCAACAAAGTAGCAGGATACAAAATCAACACCCACAAATCAAAGGCATTTCTATATAGCAGTGACAAATCCTCTGAAAAGGAAATGAGGAAAACTACCCCATTTACAATAGCTTCAAAAAATAAAATAAAATACATGGGAATCAAAATGTTGGAGAGGATGTGGGGAAAAAGTCACACTCATACATTGCTGGTGGACTGCAGCCAATATGGAAGGCAGTATGGAGATTCCTTGGAAAACTGGGAATGGAACCACCTTATGACCCAGATATCCCACTCCTCGGTCTATACCCAAAGGACTTAAAAACAGCATGCTACAGGGACATAGCCACATCAATGTTTATAGCAGCACAATTCACAATAACTAAACTGTGGAACCAATCTAGATGCCCTTCAGTAGGTGAATGGATAAAGAAAATATGGTATATATACACAGTGGAGTATTACTGAGCAATAAAAGAGAATAAAATAATGGCATTCACAGGTAAATGGATGAATCTGAAGGATATAATGCTAAGTGAAGCTAGCCAATACCAAAAATACAAATGCCAAATGTTTTTTCTCATATAAGAAGGTTGATTCACAGTGGGGTTGAGACAGGGAGCATAGGAGGATTAGAGGAACACTAGGAAGGCCAATGGGGAGGGAGGGGGCAAGAGGGAATAAAAAACAGATGGTAGAATGAGATGGATATCATTACCCTAAGTGCACGTATGAAGACACGAATGGTGTGAATATACTGTTTACACAGCCAGAGATATGTAAAAATGTGCTCTATATGTGTAATATGAATTGTAATGCATTTTGCTGTCATTTATAACAACGTAGAATACAAAAACACAGCATTAAACCAAATAGTTCCTACTTTGATGTCTACAATGTTAATTATCACAATAAACAGAAATGATATCATTAGTTCTTCCCTACAATAGCAATAGCAAGTTTGCAAAAAGGTTTACAATTTCAAATGGTGGCTAGGGAGAGAACAGAATTGATATGGGATGCTATAATTCTGAGATAGAAGGAATGAAAACAGAAGTAAAAGATTAAAGAAAGAGTGAAATAGAGATAGTTGAAGAGAAAAGAAAATCAAGGGAAACAGGTACAAGAAAAAAATATATATATATACAAAGTAAAATTTAAAAAGACTTAAAAATAAAAGAATACAAAACAAAACTAAAATGTACTAATCCAACATACTAGTTCACAAAAATCTATTCCATGAAAAATAACTGGTTTCAAAAATGCTAGCAATGAAAAAAAAGAAACTTATTAAAATGTTAAAATATCCATGTAACATCAAGGTTACAATTAAAGAAAAAGAATTAAAATTAAAAAGAATAAAAGAAAAAAATCTGATGAAAAGTTAAAATAATTCTTTTCCTTGGAGTTCAAATTATTTTCAGCTTCTCTTCTTAGCAGTTTTTGATGGGGTTGTCTAGATTGTGATGCTCTACCCCCTGGATGGCTGGAGTGCCAGAGGTAATCCCATAGGTGAAATTTCTGGAGGCAGGCTCAAGGTTTTACACTGAATACCAATTTGTCTGGAGATTTTAAATCATGCACCTCCAAGATCCAGTACTCACTGGTCCAGGCTGGAAGACTTACCCCAGGAATCTCCCTGGATCTCCACTTGTGTGGTGGGGATCCAATTCTTAGTCCCTTATATCTCCTGAAGACTCCATGTTTCCTAGTCTCAGATTCAGTCTCTAATCAATCTCTCCTGCCCCACAGCAGGTCCTCCAAGCAGTCAGATTGAAGGGGGAGGGGTAAAGCCAAGTGGGTTTCTGTGACCAATGTCCCCTGTGTAAACTTCTCTCTATGTTCAATTTTCTCTTGGTCACTTAAACACACTCTATATTGTGCAATGCTTGTTTACTGGGCCTGTATTTGGGGCCAAACTTGGGTTTGCCAGGAATTTGCTTTCTCAGCTGCCAACCTTGTGCCACAGCTACAAAATAGTTCCTTCCTTTGTCCTCCCACATGCCACCTGGAGAGATGGTGACTTCCTTCCCCACATACAGATATCTTGCAATGAGTCTTTCAGGTTTGTTTGGCAATGTCCTTGATCTCTAAACCCTTGGTACTCAGACAAGCCCCGGGCCTCCCAAATATGTGGGTTCCTTTAATTCTTTTATCCCTCTTATATGCTCAAGGAGGTACCACTCTGGCTGGTGCTTCTGGACCAACCACAGCTCTGCTGCTGGGGAATTTTTCCTTATTTTATTATTCCAACTTCTTGTGTCTCTGGTTGGCTTTGAATGTTCAGTTTTTAATTACAGTAAAGTTCTCTCTCCCCCCACCCCACCCTTTTTGTTTGTTCACTGACCTTCTGGAGAATCTGCTTGTATACTTTCTTTGTTTCATGAGAGAGAACAGCCAGGAAGAGACCCCTATTTTGCCATCTTGAAAAAGCTCCCAGTATATTTTATTTTAGAAAAAAATTTGAAGGGATGCTTGTTTTTATTGCATAATGATGAAGTTAATAGTAATGAGAAATAAATACACAATGAATTAAGGAATACTGGAGAGAAATTTTTCTCATGGAATTTCATGTTTTGTGCAATAATTATATAAATTTATGACTGAATTCACATTTACAAATGGGATATAGAACAACATTACTTTGGCCAAATATAAAATTAAACAATGTTGCAAGTGTGATAGGAAATCTATTTAAAAAATTAACTGAAACAATGTGGCTAAAAGTTTTCTTTTCTGATCCAACATCAGCTCTGTTTTTATGGCTTAACACAATGCTTTGTACAGAATAAGAAACTAATCATATCCAAACAACTGCAGATAAAATTTGAACATCAGGATTTCATACCTGTAGAGTTAGTAAACTACAGTTTCTTCATGAACATTTTTCATACTTGAAAATATTTTGACAGACTTTATTCTCAATTTCACATCATTTATAAAGCAAGACCCTTTTCACTCAATTTAATATGATTAATAAACTAAGACCCTATCCTCCTCTTAAGGAGACACTAAAATAATTTTTGAGGTGATAATCTCGATTTCTGTATTTTATACAGCCCTATATTGGCAAAAAAGAAAAAACAGAACAAAACATAACATAAAACCTCACTTTAAAACATAGATATTATTTTAAAAGATAAAACATGATTTTCATAGTATTTTTTATATAAGTCTCCTATACAAATCCATTTTTTCTTTATTCTTTATTTCCAGTTGTTCAGGCTTCTTTTTACATCACTACACAATGAGAAACCATCCCATTGATTGGCAAAGAATGCACACTGATGAATACCACTATGCCATCCATTATGCAAAAGCCACTGCTGCCTGAAATATCCCTGTAATGTGCTATTGTTCTCTTTGACAAAGAAGTAAAACTAATGATGAATGCAGCTTGATTTTCACAATATTTAGCAAGGTCATGGGATTTTTTTTAACTGATTCTGATTTTAGAATTTTTTCATCAACAACACATAGGTTGTGTTTAAAATCTTACCCAATTATATGGATTGACTGAGTAACAGTTTTAATTGATATGATTGTAGTTATCCTAACATTGTACATGTGGTGGCAATACTGGTCATCTGTTGGACTTTGTAATCCATTGAGAACTGCATTTTTGCCCTCTTTGTACTATGAATGATACAATTCTTTAACAAATGATATATAATATGTGTGTGCTTAATTCTAAAGTTTCATGAATGTGCTTATAATTGTAGGACATTTCAACAAAAAATTAATGCTAATGCTAAAGAAATTTAAATTTTTTTGCCTCTCTCAAATAGTCCACTGAAACTCAATTATGAGAAATGGCCATTTAATTCTCCAAATAATTTTGGAAAAATCTGGATTAAATAAGTTAGACATTTTATTTATTGAAAGATTTCCATATAGATACATAATGCATATTTATTTTATTGAGCATAGAATGTTTCTTAGTCCTCTGCAGGGTCATTGTTTTATGAAACACATTTACAGTAGTGTTGTTTGTTCTGCTGTTGCAAATGATAATGCTTGTAATTCTTGCTTCCTTTTAAAGTTAATATTAGTTCTGTAATTCCAACTTCAAGAGAGAACTTTCGGTACCTACTAATAGTAAATAAAAAGAAATATGCTAGAGTGTGAACTAGTCTAAACTTTTTTTTCCATTTAATTGTACCTCTGAAAAACACATGCATGTTTCTTGGTTAATTCATTTCATTTCCTATCTTCTTATAATTAAACCTGTTTTTTTCTAAGTGAAGCTGAAGCTGATTTCAAAATCAGGAATGCTAAGGAAGTCCTAAATATGATTAACTATATTTTAAAATCATGATGCTTACAGAGTTCAGCTTTTAGTATTTTAAATACCAGGATATGACTATAGAATGTTATAAATTTAGAGTTTAGAATGAGTATCACAATCCAAAAAATGGATGGTAACCAAAGGTAAAAATTAAAAATAAAACCAAACTGCAATCCATTTGCTTTTAGTAGATAGTATTACTTTTAGTATCAGACATATAATGTGTATATGTGATAAAATTGTGAAGGGTTTAATACAAAGCATTTGGGGTATTGATCAGTATTTTCTTTTACTTAATGTGAATTATTTATTGAACAAATGTGACTAATTGTAGAACCTCATGTATAGTTTGTTCTGGAAAATTTGGCTAACTCTCATAAGAAATTGATTTATCTGTAAAACAAACAGAATTATCTAGATATTTGGTTTAAAATATCTCAGAAACCCAACTAGGGCTGATAATTCAAATAATGAGATTACTTTTAGGAAGACCAAAGTGCAGGAAATTGATGATTTTTGAGCACTACCAGGACCATCATGTTGGAATTATGTGACAGATGTTTTTTCTCTCTCTTCTCTCTTTCTCTCTCTCTCTCTCTCTCTCTCTCTCTCATTATATAACACATTTTAAATATGTACATACAGATATATGTATATATATATACAAATTTATGCAAATAAACATACACATTTCTATAAATTATATATATATACATATATATGTGTGTGTGTGTATGTATATGCACACACACACACACACACACACACATTTGTGTTATATACCCACATATCAGGCTCTGTTGTCAAGTCTCACATATAGATAGAAAAGGTAAACAGTATAGAAATCAGATATTTTTCAAGACTTACACCTAGTTCTTTCTATGAAAAAATGGAATCTGGGCCTTTTTGAGTCCAATCCTCTTCTCAATCTAACATAAAACATGGCTGCTTCTTCCTTTGTTTGTCTGAAATATTCACTGTTATTGCAGAGGTTTTCTGCAGTCCCAGAGGCATATTCTATCAGTGCCATCATTTTAAACTGCTGAGCTTGGATGTATTTTAAATCTCAAACTTTTTATTAGCTTCAGAAGACTTCTGGCATCTATTTTATATCAAGCTCTTGGCAGGAAATGGGCCCATCTCTTGAATAATGTAGAATTAGAGTAATTCTCTGACCAGATAAGCTTCACAACAACAAAGAACAAGATTGTACATATGCTCAAAATGGTGGCATGTTCAATCAGAATTCCACCTGAGTTCCAGTCATTAGGTTAGCTTTTCTTCAAAGAACAGTAGTTCATTACCTTCTCTTGAAAAAAATTTGCATGCCAAGCACATCTAGAAAGAAAAACTAGATGAATATAAAGTATCAATTGTAAAACATGGAATCTTACTCAGTTTTCAGGAAGAAAACGTATTTTTCCCATTACTTAAAAAAAAAAAAAAAAAAAAAAAAAAAAGGTAAGCCTACATCTTTAAATAAGCCATAGCATTTTCTAATTGCGTTACCATTTACATAATTAGTTGTTCATAAGACTAATCGAAAAATTTATTAATAAACTTGTGACAACTCTTTTGTTTGAGTTTCCTAATTATTTTTTATGAGGAAATATGAGAGCATCATATGATAAGGGCAAAGGCCCTTAATCCCAGTGTAAGAAATATGCGTTGTATTTTTATCTGCTTCAGTATACTGGTGGTCTATGAATAAATATTTTATTTATCAAAAATAAATCATTAGTGCTTTAACCACTAAAGGCACCTAATAATCATTATGAGATAATGACAACAACATGTAAAATTATCCATAGTGGACATTTTTATTTAGCCACACACCAGCAGACCCTTAGCACAAACATGGATTAGCACATTCTATTGTTATTAGTATTAAATAAGTGAGTGTTTGTGAGGCTTAATGTAGTGCCAGACACATAGTAAGCTTTCAGTAAATAATTGGATGATTTCATTAGAAAAGATCACTAATGATTTTATCAAAATAAAGCTTAAGGCTTAGACCTGCAGATGTGCATGTGTGTGTGTGTGTGTGTGTGTGTGTGTGTGTGTATGTTTGTGTTTATGAATATGTTAATGTGTATGTGTATAAGTAACACAAATGCAGGAAGTGTGGCTCTATTGACAGTGAAGAAATACCCTGCTCCCTTAAGAATTCATTCCCAGCACTTACCCACTGAATCACATAGCTCATATCTAATGAATAACAGTTCCTCATAGTGTAAGATTTTTCACTACCTATTTCTTTAGTCTACTTGCTACATGCTTCTGAATAACATGATAACTGTACTGCTTGATATCCAGTGATTCTATGATTCAATTTCCCCTCAGTTCTAGCTGGACTCTCTGTTGTGGAGGTTTTATGCACTCTACTGCTTTTCAAAGGTGGAATAATAAATAAAAGAAGTAAAATTAAGGTGAGAATTCAAAAAGAAGGTTATTTATCAAATTTACAACCCACATTGATGACTATATTTGAGAATGTAGACTTTATCAAGAGTAATAACATCTTTATTTACATGACTACTTAATTATTATTGAATTATCATTATTTTAAAACTCCATCTTTTTAGCAAATTCCTATGAGATATGTAATATATTCATATTATTTTTAAGGTAAAGAAAAACTGGAAAGGACAAATTATTTAGAATCTTGGAATTTTAGGGGTGAATGAGTACTAACTAATAATTTTGGTTTGATTCAATACCCCAAATACTCTTTAGAATCTCTAAGGGTTTTTAGTATCACTAGGAGTTGTTACAATCATTGATGCTGAGGCCCTGGACCAGGAGTTCTGTTTTACTAGATTTTTTTTTTTTTTATACTTCACAGCCCCAGTGTTTTATTTACTTTATTTTAGTTTTATTTTTTATTTATTTTATTTTACTTTAAATAGTTTTATTTACTTTATTTTATTTTTATTTATTTTATTTTATTTAATTGTTAAGCACCTAGGGAAATTCTAGTAATATCTGGGGCTGGTGATTACTGATATATTTTAACTATTTAAACAGAAAGAAGTCAAAGTACAGACAATGCCTCACTTTGGTTCCATAACTCTGTCTCACTGAGAGAACTAGCACCTGAAACTGGTGGTTCTGTTCTTCTTCCAAGGTTCTTGCCACTCATCATTTATTGGCTACTATCCTCATAGCAAACTGTGTAGTTTTGAATCAATTCCAGGCAAATTTTTAAATGTTTTAAATGTGTTAACTCATTTAATCCTTACAGGAACCTCATGAAATAGGTAGAAATAATAGTATTATTTCCTAATTTACAGAAGGGAATCATGAGGCCCAGAGAGAACATCCCTAAGTGACTTGGCTAGTTCATGGCAGAGGTGTGATTTAAATCTAGACCACCTGGCTGCAGAGTATTTTCTTTTAATCTCTGTACTTCAGTGTCTCCAATATCTATGTTCCAATCTAAGTTCTGCTTTGTTGTCACAGATGTCAAACTGTAAGCCATATTTTTTGGAGGTGAAGTGGATAATTTAATTAACTATTGTCATCATTATTTGGCATAGCCCATGTAACTTTTTGACTAAAACTTAAGAAGTACAAATTGCTTACTGCTATTCTAGTCCCTAGTTCTAAAGCAGACTTTACTCCTTAACATGTTAATTTAAAATGTTAATATTCATATTTAATGATTTAAAATATGCTAGCATTTGCATATTAATCATTTAATTTTTTCACCTTAGCTTTAATAATAATTCTCTTTCAGCTGATATTTCTCTTATCAATCTCTGTATGTCTTCTTGTCCTTGAAACTATGTATGCAGACAATTGCCCAAATTAAAGATGCCTCTTAAGAATAAAATTTCATAAATTAATGATCATAATTTTTTTCTGTTTTGAATGAATTATCAGTAATATTGTTTTAATCCACAAACCTTCATGTGATCTGTGGGGTACTTAATTCATTTCAGTTAATAAATTTAACTATAGGCTACTAAAAAATAAAATATAAAGGAGCCAAAATCACTCTAAGATGATTTTATAAAATAAAATCTAAAGGATATATGAAATGTTTCTCATGAATGATTTTCAAATTTTAAACATGAAAACTAAGTAAGGAAATATTAGTCTAATTAAATCATTAATTAATTTCACAGTACATTTTTTATTTTTGCCATGATGAGAAGGGCTGAATAGATTAATAATACAGTTTTTTGTTGTTTTTGTTGTTTTGCGTGTGTGTCTTCTATTCACATGGTAATATAAAGCTGTAGAAAGAACAGTAGTTTGACATGTATTGAGAAAATGGACGTTTTATAATGGGTAATTTAAACTTATAGTTGAAATTTTGAGTGCTGACATTTAAACTTAACTTTACAAACTTTTGAAGTACATTCTGTAGATTCTGTAGTATATTTTTATTTGTCCTTGTATATTCTGAAATAATATATATGCACATATTTGATTTATATCTTGAAAAACAGAATATTAATTGATTTTTAATAAAAGATATTCGTTACAATATGGTCATCTCTATTTTGGATCAATTATTCATTGTATTTACAGAGAAGTTAATTTTGTAATTTCTGTTCTATTTGTTAGTGATGTTTAATGGTTAGATTTTTAAGATATTAAGGATTCTTTGAGGGACTTAACCTACTGTCCCCATATACCAAGTCATGGCAATTATTCTCTGGGAAAACAAAGTAAAAAAAATGCTGACCAAATGCCAGTGCTAATTATTGGGATATGCATCTGCCATGTAATTTTTCTAATTTATCATGAAAATGCAAATGAATTTCAGAATTGATTTTATTTTTGATTAAACTCTTTATGCACATTATTATGCAAATTGGTGCCCTTGGGTTCAAAGCAATTTGTCGATACAGTACCACTGAAACAGGCAAAAGAAGCATAGCATATTGAAGCCAGTCTACACAGGTATTATGAATGTGGTCATCAGCAATTATCTTCTGCATAGATTCAGATGTTTAAAGATAAAATATAAAAGTAAAGTAGAGAGCAAATCTACTACTGAAATAATCTTAGTAAAAATTATTTTAAGGAGTGTGTTTTTTCCTTTATTTTAGTTTTTTCCTTTCTAAATTTCACTTAGTTTGCAAGTAAGCTGACTTATTAATCATATTACATAAATGGATCATCCATATTCATTTGTATTTTTGTACATAATATGAATAATATATAGCATATATGAAAATATTATTTATATACATATATGTGTATATCTATGTAATCAGAATAATCTTATTAAAAATAAGTTTACCATTATTTCAGTAACAGGTATTTCAAATTCCAGAAACTGACAGAGAATCCAACCAGTGTCAGAGCACTCGAACTTGCAATAGCTCTGTGGATGGAGGCTCTGGAGACTCAGGATGGAGGGCCCCTTCTCCTTTGGGCCATTCTTGAGCTACTTCAATAACACACATCACTTAGAGGAGAGGAACATCATTTTTCAAGACACTAAATCAGTTTCTGTTAATTTTTGCTGTCTTCATGCCCTCCTACTGAACTCACTCATTGATTCAGCCTATGAAACTTCCTCTTACTCATAAAATAAAATATTAGAGATTACATGAGAAATTTGATATTTCACACAGATATTGAAAACAATTAGCTTTCTTGTATTCTTTTTAAAAAAATTTTATTTATAGCAGTAGTATGTAATACAGTTTATACTATACATATAGAGCCTCTTTTTACACAAAACAGTTTGCATGCAAAGTATATTCGTAGCATTCAAGTCTTCAATCATGTATTTAGAATAATGATATCCATCTTATTCTTGTATTCTTAAAAAATAATTTTAACCATAGAGTCAAAAGACTCTTCTCACTTGTGATTCAGAAGAAGTTTCACTTTTACTGAATGCCTTCTTTAATCCAGAATCTGTATTAAGAGTTTTCATATAGAGAATTTTATTTCATCTTCACAATAACAATGAGTCTTCTTCTTCTTCTTCTTCATCTTATTATTATTGTTATTATTATTATTATTATTATTATTATTATTATTCTCTAGACTGAGGAATGGAAGTCCAGAGAAATTCAGTAATATATCAAAAGTCATGCAAGTTAGGGAGCTGGGATTTTTTTTCTCCAGGTTTCTTGAACATGAGTTTAGAATTTCATCACAATGTCATACTAAGGACACTTGTGGAACAGATAGAATATATTTACTGTGCGTAAGATTAATCTAGTTCAAAACCGTTTTAAAACTCATTAGCCATTAAATTATAAGAGAACAACTTAACCTGCCAATGCCTCTGTGTCTTTTTTATGAAAAATGGAAGCCTCCCATGAAGAGCTATTGTAAGACTATAACTATTCTTATAAGATTTTACAAAAAAATCAGTTTACCAATTTAGTTTTGGCAGCTGGAAACAATTTGAAATTATTAGCAGAAAATTTTATAGTAGTTTCTCCAAATCTTCTTAAATCTTTAAGTTAGATAATCTAGTGAGAAGAGGGTAAGATTGCACCTAAGTTGTGATAATCACCTGAAATAATTTATGTTAAAGCACTTTGTAGACTTACAGTAAAGAAACTCTTAGTTTTGACATAGATCATTGTACTTTCAGTTTTCACTGAGTTGCATTGTTATTGTGTACCAAGAAAGAAGAAGGCCATCTGGAAATACAAATTTAATTTTTAAAAATATCTTTCATTTGTACATTAGTTAATGAGCTATAATTTTCTATTATCACTTCTGAATTTTTACTAATCCCACATTATATGATATTTTAAATATTTTAACATTTGGTGAAAAGTTCTAATATCCTGCACAACAAAGTTATTTTGAAATCATATAGCTTTAATAACAGCAATGTAAAAAATGTTTAGTGCCACAATTTAATTAAAATAGGTAGATTTCCTGAAATTCAAAAGTTTGAGAGTCAGTGTTCTTTATTTTGATCCTACATTAAGGTAGAGTTTTTAAAAACTCTTTATATGTACATATAATTTTCTACTTACACCCCAAATTTAGGCTAAACTCTTACAAAACTGGTAATCTTCAAAGAATATACTCAGTGCATAATCAAAATTTAAAATCATATTTGTCTTACCCAAGGTTCTGCATACTAAACAAGTGCTTCGATTACCCACTCTCAAAGTAAGTATTTGGCACCACTCAGGATTCCATCTAAGCAGCCAATACCTCCTTTTTTTTTTTTTTTTTTTTTTTTTTTTTTTTTTTTTGGTCTGTGCTGTCCAATTCATTCACAAACGGCTTCCACTCTTAGCTCTTAGAAGTTGTGATGTGATGCCTTATTACATCTATTAACATTATTCATGAGGAAAATCTCATATGAACTACTTTGATCAAATGTAGTGGTTAGAATCACAAATATGAAAGGTTAAAAATCCATCTAAATGAAATCGCTGCAAGTTGTCATTCTACACTTCCTCTGTACTTAAAATATAAATTCAAGTCAAAAAAACAAAGAAAAGGTTAGATAAAATGTGGTTTCAGGCTGGTCATGGTGGCACATGCCTGTAATCCCAGCAACCTGGGAGGCTGAGGCAGGAGGATCTAGAATTCAAAGCCAGCCTCAGCAATTTAGCGAGGCTCTAAGCAACTCAGCGAGATCCTGTCTCTAAATAAAATTTTAAAAAGGGCTGGGGATATGGCTCAGTGATTGAGTACCCTAGGTTCAATCCCCAGTACCTCCCCCGGAAAAATGTGGTTTCAGGCATTCATACAAATTTGTGTATTGAAATTTGAGACTCTTAGTGTTCTAAATTCTTTTTTAAAAACCGTATCTGAGCAATTGGTTAAGAACATAAGAAATTATTCTCTGGCATTGATATATGATAATCACAAATTCCATACATATGGTATTCCTTCTATAGATATTATGACTAACTTTTAACATATATATATAAATAAATTACATAAATAATGTATATATATATAATTTCCATATATAATATATGTATGGAATATATATGGCCATACATATTGTATTCCTTCTATAAATATTATGATTGCAACCTATATATGTATATAATTTCCATATATATACATATATGGAATATGAATTTTCCTATATACATATAGGAAAATATATGGAATATCTATATTCCATATAAAATTTCACACATATATATATATATATATATATATATATATATATATATATATATATATATGATTTCCACCAACATAACTATGCTTATTGCTATTTTTTGAATTTGATTTATTGGTTTCCTTAGCATTGCTGGTTCCAGTGAAATGGAATGGAAATCAGAGTGTGTTCTTCCTAAATAAAGAAAAATGCAAACTGAGGAAGTGGAGCAAATTTGTCACCAAGTGCTACCTCTTCTAAATGTCACTTATTTTCTGCTTTCTATTTGTATTCACCTGAAACAGAAAACTAAAGTTCTATCTTCTATTCTTTGCTATCTTCTCACATGCGGTTGAGTAGAAAATTAATTTATTGGACCTGTTAACTATATCTCGACTTCACTATCTGTTCTCCATTTTCATTGCAAAATGCTTAAATGTTTCAAGATGAGCTGTGGGCAGCCTACCTCTAGCAGGGCTCCTCTGTCTTCACAGAAATCTGGCCCAGCTTGAAGCATCCTAGTTCCCCCCATGTCAATGACTTCCTCACTCTTTTCCATTTGTGAGTCATAGACCTTAACAAATGCACAATGATACAATAATTCACTTAAAGGCACACACCCACACATGTTCACATTATGCACACTTAGTGTTAAATTCTTTGAATGTTCCATATCTTCTCATACTTCCATGCCTGGACACACTTTACTAACACTTTAACAACTTCAGGAAGATCCAAGTGTTTCATCAGTGATTGCCTTCCTCAGGATTAACATTGAGTGCTTAATTGTAGTTAGAAATGATATATCGGTGTATATTCAGAAGTGAGATGTAAGCACCTTTACCTAAAGAAATTGGGAAGTCTGAAATCATTAAAAAGGGGAAAATGAGAATTACAGGTTAGGAATTAGAATGTTAAAATTAGTAATAATTTGAGGATGATTCTACTACTATCACAGAAATAAATGTAAAGGAATCTAGGTAGAGTTAAGTGGCCAAGCCAACATATTAGCAACAGACTAAAAAAAGTCCAAGACTTGGAATTTTCAGAAAATAAAACAAGCAATCTAACACAAACTCAAGTGACTTAGTGACTTTTCCTCAACCAATTCCTAATGTATATCATATGTGTATTTAGTAGTATAATAAATCTGATTGATATTTTGGGGCAAATAGAATGGGTACATTTGTAAATATATCTGTTTTCCCCACTGTAAACTGAAAATACCTATCAATTTATATTACTTTTCCAAAGTTAAGACATTTAAGGCAATAAATAATTGAAACAATTTATTAAACCTTCATGTAGTGCCATAAATACTGCAGCAATCTGAGTTACTATTAAATAAAATATTTATTTTTAAATACAGAATTATATGCATTTTTAAAGCATGTATTTGATATCTAAATTAGTATTACACTGTAGTTTCATAGTCATGAAGTTAATATGAGGCTTCATATATTAAATTAATATTTCATTAAGTATAATAAATACTTTGAAAACAAGGTAATAAGAATTATTTAATACCCAGTAGTATAATTGATGACTTTTATTGGAACAAGTCAACAAATTACAAACACAGAAGAATGCCTTCTGCTTTTTTAATTAATATGATTTAATGACTACTTAAGGAAAGATTTTGAAATCCCATATTCAGCCCTGTAGGCAAAAAATGTCATTTAAAAAATATTAGATAAAAAATTAAGTGATTGAAATTCAATGGATGGATTTATTCTGACAGCTTTTTAAGCTACAAGTTAATATAACTTAGTATATGATTTTTCAAAAGTATGAAAAAAATACCAGCAAATGTAGATTTTTTTCTGATTTTTTAAAAACTGATACCAGCTCTGCCTTTGGTAATCATCAAAGAATCCATAGGAAACATAATTTACAAAAGTTCTGTACTACATGGACAGAAAACTTTCAAATCAGCAAACATTTTAGAAAGCATGATGAAAATATTTTAGCTATAACAAAAGGAAAACTATGCTGATGTTGTGGCATTTTCTACAAAGCCCTCTCCTTTTTCATGAAAGATATCATGGTGTTGAAAGAGTTAACTTTGACTTCTACTTGCTGTTTAGTTCTTTATTCACATATATGGCCAACAGGTATTGCTATTTCAATTATTTAGATCCAGACTAACTCTGTACATTTATCTTTTCTTAAAAAGAGTAACACAAACCTTTTTCTATAAGTACTTAATTTCTAGTAAATAAGTTTTAAGAGTCTTTTTGTGATTAAAAATAAATTTCTCTTACTTTTAAAGTAGATATAAATCCCTTAGAGCAAAAAGTCTTCCATGAGCTAACATTCAGCCTTGCCCTGCTTCTAGGTTTCATAAACAACTGCTATAAAAGAAAAACAATAGTGCTGTGGAATCCCAGACAGAGAAAGTTGACTTTTATCAGACAGCCTGAATAGCATGCAGAGAAAATAGTTTCAGGGAATACGTGGGAGATAAATTTTCACCCAAACTAATTAGATAAATAATGACGAAATTATAATATGCCCAGGCAGTCACGTACAGGGCCTTGAAAAGGTGCAAGTGACCTCAAAACCTTGAAATATATAAAATAAGAAATTTAATATGTCTAAAAATTAAGTCATGTCTGTAATGTAATCACCAAAGAAAGTGTAAACAATCTGTGCTGCCAAATATTGTGCTTAAAACCTACAACAAAATGAAAGTAAAGAGAGAAGATTCCACAGCCTGACTCGTGTGTTGGTGTGTTATTTTCCCCATCCCTGCTTCTCTGCCTTCGTACTTCGCTGAGCGCTCGCGTTGTACCCCCTGACTGGGGCTGGCCCCCAGCATGCTGATAAATTTATAGTGAAATTATGAACAAAGTTCATTAAATAAAATAAAATGGACTGCTTTTCTTCATAAAAGGCATCCAACTTTAACTTTGTTTCTATGTTAATGAAAAAAAACTATATGAAAAGTTTTGGATATCTATGAAGACTCAACTCATTTTATTTCTCATGCACATGGCCAGGAAATAACTGAATATATATATTTTTTTACTTTCTAGTTTTACTTTAGTACATTTATAGTTTTGCTTTATTCTATTTATTTAAGGTGTACACATATATATGATAAATGCATATATATAGTGTATGTCTATATCTGTTTGTATTTTTGTTACTAAATGATTCCAAATATAATACTAAAATAGTAGTATTAACAATGTCTGAATAAGAACACTAGATCTCCAGTTTTACTCATTTTACATCACCACAAGTCTGTAACCTTTGAAAATTATTATCTCCTTTCTTCTTGCTCCCCCCTTCATGGTCACGTTTGTTCTACTGTTTCTATATATTTGACTTTTCTTTAGATTTCACATATAAGTGAGCTCAGGCAGTATTATATTTTCTGTGTCTGGCTCATTTCATTTGCTGTAATGTTCATTATATTAACCCATGTTGTTAATAAGAGTATTACCTTTTTATAGCTGAATGATATTTTATTATGATTCTATCTATCATCTATTTATCTATCCATATACACACAAACACATGTGCACTCATGCATACACATAATATACAATTTCTATATACGTTCATCTGTCAGTAGATGACTATTTTATTTCTTATGTTGTCTATGTTGAATAATGCTGCACGAATCACAAGAGTATAGGTAATTCTTACTGATTTTATTTCCTTTGACTAAACACCTACTAGACTTCATTTGGAAACACGAATTTGACAAAACAATCCAAAGAAAAAGTTGAATGAATCAGACTTCCTGAGTGCAAGTTATATTACAAAGGTACAATAGTTAAAACTGTATGATACAGACATAAAATAAACATATGGATGACTGTGACAGAATAGGGAACTCAGAAATAAACCCAAGTATATCTAATCAGCTAATTTTTAACAAGGCTCAGTGGGGAAGAAGACATGATGGGGAAGAAGAATCTCTACTGCTAATGGTACTAAGAAAATTGTATATTCATGTGCAAAGGATAAACTGGACTCCATACACTGTCATAAAAATCAACTCAGAGTGGATTAAAAACATAAACATAAGGCCTAAAACCATAAAACTCCTAGAAGGAAGCATAAGGTAAAAAAGTTCCTTGATCTGGGAAAAATATAGATTTTTTTGGTCACATCACAACAAAACCATAGATTGATATTTGGAAAAAAAAAAAGAGACAAATTGATGGACCTCTAGAAATATTTATATAGACTGCATAAAGACACAAATAGTCAAGTATTAAAAAAGGTAATGTGAATACATTTCACTTCAATAAAGACAATAGAATTTATAAACTATGTTGCAAATGTTTGAACTTTTATTTAATCAGAATACTTAGAAAAATTTACTTATTAAAGTTATGCAACAAAAATACCTCTATAATAGCTAGGAAATTTTTAAACATAATTAAAATAGTTTTCATACTATGATAATCAGATGTCTGTTTCTTTGACTAAATATTGGAGAAATCAACTTAAAGGGCTGAAAGTTTTGTTTGGCTCATTAATTTTAGAGGTTTCAATCCATGGTTGGTTGGTTCCATTAATGGTGAGGCAGAGTATAATGGCAAAGGGTGCATGATGCAGAAAAGCAGCTAATCTCATAGCTGCGAGGAAGCAAAAAACAGAAACTGGCATCTCAATATCGCATTTGAGATTGTAAGGGTTCTGACTGTGGAAATGTACAGGACAGTAAGTTTTCTATGGTTGTGGAGAGCAGTGACAGAAATGGGAGAGCAGTGTCTGAGTTTGGGGCTTCTGAAGGCTTTATGGCTGTGACATGCTTGGTGCCTGGGAAAGTTTCTGTGCAAAGGTGCAGGATGCCTAGCTGCTGTGGTAATGCCCTTTCCATAGGGAGGTTCTGTGCTGGAGTCTTATCAGCCTTGACCCTGATCTCAGACAGCTCCTGGGAATAAAGGAACTCTTCTTGCTCCACAACCACACTGGTTTACCAAGCTCCACTTCTCCTGAACCTGTCACATAACAATAACTTTCAACAATGGACTTTCTTCAGAGCTACACAAAGCTCCTAACATTGCATATTGCAACTTAGTATGTAACTGAAGAATAAGCAGCATAATTTTGCTAACTCTGTAACCTGCCTAATGATACAATGAACAATAATGTATTAAAGATGCCAATGACCTACTGTAGCCTATTGGTATAAATAAAGTTGGCTGCTGGGCCAAACAGCCATTTTGCCTCTGCACCCTGCTTCTGTCTCCTTTTGATTTCTTCACAGTAGGTTGATAAGATTATAGTTAAAATAAGACTGTGTGAAAGCATATCCTGGAGAAAAAAAATCAAATACAAGCAAAAATGAAATATTTTCTTCAAGAGAATATATTAATATGAGAAGATTCAATGCTGTAATTTAAAAAAAAGGACAAAAATAACCAGCTAAAACAATAGCAAGAATAACTTTTAAAAACCCAATATTGAGGAAGAAAAAGACACACAAAACATGTGCTGTATGATTTCATTTAATAAAGTTTTAGGTGGGCAAAAACAAAGCAAATGTTGCAAATTGTGGTGGTTGATGGAAGTGAATGTCAAAAGGATCTGAAATGATCACCTCTGTTAGGAGGAGCAAGTGTCCAGGTCTGACAGGGCTTTAGGGCCCCTCTGACAACATTTTGTATCTTAACTCAGGAGGTTGTACTTGGCTGTTTAAGAAAATCTGTTAACCTCTACAGTTATGCTTTAAACCTTTGCTGCATGTCCAATTCTTTTCAAAACAAAAGTGAGATTAAACCCAGAAGAATGACTAAGAAGTAGAAAGTGTGCAATTCCCACAAAAGTAACAAAACAGGAAATAAAATGTAATTTTCAATGATCATAACTAGTGAGGCAATTTTGTAGTATTGTGAACTCTAAATTAAAAAGTTATTAGGTCAAACAATTTTGATTTCATTATCTTGAAACCAATTTTTGTTTGATAAAGAATTTTTGAATGTCAATGAATTTATGACAAATGATTTAATTCTATTTTAATAATAAAACAAACAATATTTAAGAAGTATATCAATTTATTAAATAAGCCTCTTAAAAAATGGAAATTCAAAATGTTTCACAGTGCAAGTTCTTTAGTTTTTAATTTAGTTTTTCTGCTTAAAAAAAAAAAAAACAGAAAAAAAAAACAACAACAACAAAAAAATCAAAATATGACAACAGATTACCAAAGGATAAAAATTGTATTGTAAAATATTTATTAACTTTATTTTTTCATTTGGTGATAGAATAAGACACTAAACTTAATTTGACCTAGAAATTAAACATTATAATAGTCCCAACAGCCCTAATTAGTTGGAGAAACTGAACTTTTACCATAAAACCTTCAAATCATCTCTTTGAATTTACTCTCTGCTTCTAAATCTTGCTGGTCTCCCAAGTGTTTCACATGTCTCATTTCATATCGTTAATGAAACAACTCAATCAACAAGCCAGGTTTGTACGTGAGCAGATTTAGGCTGAGGCAGAATTAAAATCCAAGTACTGCCCTATACTTGTTTTTATTTTCCTTAAAAAAGAAACATTTTATTTTCTAATAATTCATCCATCATTTGGCTTTTAGAGTGATCATATGCTAATTGCACAGAGTCTCTAAAATAATAGATGTAATAGATGTGCAGAAAATCAATGGTAATAAGCCATATTCACCTCTTATTTTATGATGTAAGAATTACACAAGTGTATACAGCTTAAATCATAACCCTTTGGAATCATGTGTGAATAATTTGTCTTTTATATCTAAACATTTATCTTTGTAATTTTACTCAATACACAAAGATATACACATACTCACACATGAATATAAAAAAAAAAAAAGCATGAACACACACATTTATTCAAAGTTCCATTACATAAAATGGTAGGTAACATTTTGACAATTAGATTTTTTTAAAAAATATTTATTTATTTGCTTTAGTTGTACACAATGTGTTTACGTGGTGCTGAGGATCGAACCCGGGCCGCGCACGTGCTAGGCGAGTGCTCTACCGCTGAGCTACAACCCCAGCCCAAGTAGATATTTTTATGAACTAAAAAGCACATGCATGTGCTAAAAAAAATCATTGGAATAAAAGAATATTAAACTTCTAATATACAATTCTATCATCTTCATCTAACTTCTCTTTTAATAAGAATTGGAGAGAGAAAACATTACATAAATATAGGTCAATGTTATCGGTTTTCTTTACATTTTATATTCACTAATGTATTTTTTATTTCAAGTTCATTCATTCTGTTTTTATTAATTAATTTAGTCATTTATTCATATATTTATACTCATTTATTTTTACATCTGTACATATTTGCTCATCACTGTGAACTCTAGTTACTAGTGATAGTGTAACGGAAATAAATTTATATTTTGTCTCATTGAGTTTACAGTCTACTCAAGGACACAAAGAAGAAAAAATGAATAAAAAATTGCAATATAAATTATACTTTAGGCCTGGGGATGCAGCTCAGTTTGTAGAGTGCTTGCCTCATAGGCACAAGGCCCTGGTATTTCAATCCCCAGTACCACACACACACACACACACACACACACACACACATACACACACACACACACACACACACACAAAATATATATATATACATATATATATATATGTATACTTTAAACTTTTATTGTAAAATGATGTGTTATAGATAGATGACTTCACTACTTGAATTAGTTCCTTAAGGCCAAATAACACTTTTCACTTTTAAGATAAAGAATAATGATAAATAATTTCTGTAGAATTTGTTCTTTAATATTGAAAGACATAATCTGAAAGTCATAATTGAAAATATTGAAATCACAAACATTAAACTCCCTCAAGCCTGAATTTCTAGCAGATCAAAATTTAAAGAAAAAAATTCTAGATAAAATAATTTATACATCACTTAAAATTTATATATTGGCATTTTAAAAGGAGGATTAATTGGGAAATATAAAAATATGACAGAACAAATAAGAACACATGAAACAATAAAATAGGCAGTACATATTTTTACAATTATAAACACTCAGTTATGCTAACCATAGTCACGTGGGTTTGAGAGTTATAAACATATGAACAGTATTTATAGAAAAATAAGTCAAAAAGCACAATGTATAAACATTGTTGTTGGTAATTGTCTGTATCCAGCTTTATAACTGGGAGCACCTGAAATACTGTAATGGATATCCTGTGCTTTAATAAGATTGATCAAACACTTCCATGAGTCACCTCCACTTAAGCAAATGCCATAATTTTATTCTCTTTTAATGCTGAGTAATATTCCATTGTGTATATATACACAAGAGCTGAGGTCTCAAAAATTTTACCTTTCACAAATGAAGATTTTTAAAAACATTAATTTCTGAGAAAGTGTCATTTTAAAAGGAGATTTTTCTGTATGTACACAATGTGTACACACAAAAACATTATAAAAATAAACTTTTATGCTGTCAAATTTATGAAAATCATATAAAACAAATTATTAAGTATAAGTATACAATTTTACCTCCTGTATTTTTAAAAATTAGTTTATTTATTTTAATTAGGTATATATGACAGCAGAATGCATTTTGATTCACTGTACCCAAATGGAGCACAACTTTTTGTTTCTCTGGTTGTACTTGATGTAGCATCACGCCATGTGTGCAGTCAAACATGTACCTAGTGTAATGATGTCCATCTCATTCCATCATCTTTCCTTTCCCCATCCTCCCTCCCCACCCCTCCCTCCCCTTTGCCGAATCAAATTTCCTCAATTTTTCCCATGGCCCCCTGTCGGGGTCTTTAGAACAGTCAGCCAAAAGGGTAAAGAACTCTAACTCTCTGGCTGGCTGCTTTCTATGCCCTGTTACAGACATGACCTAAGCAAGGGGCGTTCCCCTGATGTAAGATGAGAACTGAAACCACTCCAAGGATAGGCCAATGGCATCTGCCCATGCTTCCTATGTGTTCCTGTATTCCTTTTGTTTATTGGTCCTTGTCCACTATAAGACTGTCCAACTTCCTCAATAAATCTGAGTTCCAATGCTGCTACCTGATTGGGCTCCCTGGTGTGTCCCTGAGTCTTTTGAAGGCAGAGGAGGGGGCGCCAGCGACCTCCACCTTCCCAGTCTCATCTCATGGCTGAGTTATGCTCCCCTAGCCTTCTTTGCTGGACAAAGACCGTCCATTCCGGGTCTATGGGGAGCTACAAACTTCAGCCCCTACCGTAATTTCCTCACCCCCCCCCCCCATTATGGATCAGCATCCACTTATCAGAGAGAATATTCAGCCTTTGGTTTTGGGGGATTGGCTTAGTTTGATTAGTATGATATTCTCCAACTCCATCCATTTACCTGCAAATGCCATAATTTTATTCTCTTTTAATGCTGAGTAATATTCCATTGTGTATATGAACCAAAGTTTTTTTTTTTTTTTTTTTTTTTTTTTCATTCATCTATTGAAGGGCATCTAGGTTGGTTCCACAGTTTAGTTATTGTGAATTGAGCTGCTATAAACATTGATGTGGCTGTGACACTGAAGTATGCTGTTTTTAAGTCCTTTGGGAATAGACCCAGGAGTGGGAGAGCTGTGTCAAATGGTGGTTCCATTCCACGTTTTCTAAGGAATCTCCATACTGCTTTCCAGAGTGGTTGCACCAAATTGTAGTCCCACCAGAAATGTATTAGTGTCTTTTCCCCTATATTCTTATGAACATTTATTGTTGTTTGTATTCTTGATAACTGCCATTCTGACTGGTGTGAGATGAAATCTTAGAGTAGTTTTGATTTGCAATTCTATAATTACTAGAGATGTTGAAAAAAATTTTTATATAATTGTTGAGAATGTTTATCTTCTCCTGAGAAGTGTCTGTTCAGCTCCTTAGCCCATTTATTGATTGGGTTGTTTGTTTTTTTGGGTGTTAAGTTTTTTGATACAACGAAGATTAGTGTTCTATCTGATGTGTATGTGGCAAAAATTTGCTCCCAAAATGTAGGTTCTGTCTTCACCTCATTGATTGTTTCTTTTGCTGAGAAGAAGCTTTTTAGTTTGAATCTATCCCATTTATTGATCCTTGATTTTATTTCTTGTGCTTTAGGAGTCTTGTTAAGGAAGACAGGACCTAATCCTACACAATGAAGATTTGGGTCTACTTTTTTCTCTATTAGGCACAATGTCTCCAGTCTAACTCATAGGTCCTTGATCCACTTTGAGTTGAGTTTTGTGCATGGTAAGAGACAGGAGTTTAGTTTTATTTTGCTGCATATGGCTTTCCAGTTCTCCCACGACCACTTTTGAAGAGGCTATCATTTCTTCAATGTATATTATTGGCACCCTTGTCTAGTGTGAGATAACAGTATTTATGTGCGTTTTACTTTGTGTCTTTTATTCTATACCATTGGTCCACATGTCTATTTTGGTGCCAATACTATGCCATTTTTGTTACTATAGCTTTGTAGTGTAGTTTAAGGTCTAGTATTGTGATGCCTCCTGCTTCACTCTTCCTGCTAAGGACTGCTTTGGCTATTCTGGGTCTCTTATTTTTTCAAATGAATTTCCCGATTGCTTATTCTATTTCTATAAGAAAAGACATTGAGATTTTATTTGGAATTGCTTTGAATCTGTATAGCACTTTTGGTAGCATGGCCATATTGACAATATCAATTTTGCCTTTCCAAAAGCATTGGGAGATCTTTTTATCTTCTAAGGTCTTCTTCAATTTCTTTCTTTAGTGTTCTGTAGTTTTCATTGTAGAGGTCTTTCACCTCTTTTGTTAAGTCGGTTCCAAGTATTTTATTTTTATTTGAGGCTATTGTGAATGGGGTAGTTTTCCAAATTTCTCTTTCAGTAGATTCTTCACTGATACATAGGAACATGTATAATTTGTGGTGATTGATTTTATATCCTGCTATTTTGACAAATTCATTTATTAGTTCTAGAAGTTTTCTGGTTGAGTTTTTTGGATCTTCTAAATGTAGAATCATGTGTTTGGCAAATAGTGATAGTGAGTTCTTCATTTCCTATTTGTATCCCTTTAATTTCTTTCTTCTGTCTAATTACTCTAACTCGAGTTTCAAGGATGATATTGAATAGAAGTGGTGAAAGAGGGTATTCCTGTCTTGTTCCAGTTTTCAGTGGAAATGCTTTCAATTTTTCTCCATTTAGAATGGTGTTGGCCTTGGGTTTAGCACACATAGCTTTTACAATATTGAGGTATGTTCCTACTATCCCTAGTTTTTCTAGTGTTTTGAACATGAAAGGATGCTGCATTTTGTCAAATGCTTTCTCTACATCAATTGATATAATCATATGATTCTTATCATTAATTTTATTGATGTGTCATTTTCCTATTTTGAACCAACCTTGCATCCCTGGAATGAACCCCACTTGATCATGGTGCATTATTTTTAATATGATTTTAATGTGATTGTCCAGAATATTATTGAGAATTTTTGCATCAATGTTCATCAGATATATTCGTCTGAAGTTTTCTTTCTTTGATGTGTCTCTGTCTGGTTTTGGTATCAGGATGATACTAGCTTCATAGAATGAGTTTGGAAGAGTTCTTTCCTTTTCTATTTCATGGAATAATTTGAGGAGCATTGGTATTAATTCTTCTTTGTAGATCTTGTAGAACTCAGCTTTGAATATCTCTGGTCCTGGACATTTCTTGTTTGGTAGGTTTTTGATGGATTCTTCTTTTTCCTTGCTTGAAATTGATCTGTGTAAATTGTGTATGTCCTCTTGACTCAGTTTGGGTTGATAATATGCCTCTAGAAATTTGTCAGTGATTTGAAGTTTTCTATTTTACTGGGGTTTAAGTTTTCAAAGTAGTTTCTGATTGTCTTCTGTATGTCAATAGTGTCTGTCATGATATTTCCTTTTTCATCACAAATATTAGTAATTTGAGTTTTTTCTGTCCTTTTCTTCATTGGGGTGGTAAGGGTTTATCAATTTTACATATTTTTTCAAAGAACCAGGTTTTTATTTTGTCAGTTTTTTGAATTGTTTCTTTCCTTTCAATTTCATTGATTTCTGCCCTGATTTTAATTATTTCCTGCCTTCTACTACTTTTAGGGTGTTTGTTTGTTTGTTTGTTTGTTTTTTCTCTCAGGTCATTTGTTTGTTGACTTTTTATTCTTTTAATGAGATGAGCTTAATGCAATGAACTTTCCTCTTAGCACTGCCTTCATAGTGTCCCATAGATTCTGATAAGTAGTATAAGAGCTCTCATTTACTGCTAAGAAATTTTTCATCTCCTCTCTGATGTCTTCTGTTATCCATGCATTATTCAATAGTCTATTGTTTAGTCTCCAGGTATTAGAGCAGTTTAGATTTTTTATTTTATCATTGATTTCTAATTTTCATTCCATTATGGTCAGATAAAATGCAGGGTAGTATCTCTGTTTTTTTTGTTTGTTTGTGTGTGTGTGTGTGTGTGTGTGTGTGTGTGTGTGTTTGCTAAAGACTTGCTTTGCGGCATGATATATGGAATATTTTGGAGAAGGATCCATGTGCTGCTGAGATGAAAGTGTATTTAGTCATTGATGGATGGAATATTCTATATATGTCTGTTAAGTCCAAATTATTGATTGTATTATTGAGTTTTATAGTTTCATTGTTTTGTTTTTGTTTGGAAGACTTTTGTTTGGTGAGAGAGGTGTATTAAAGTCACCCAGTATTATTGTGTTGTGGTATGTTTGGTTCTTGTAGTTGAGAAGGGTTTGTTTGATATACATTGATGCCCCATTGTTTGGGACATAGATATTTATGATTGTTATGTCTTGTTGATGTATGAATCCCTTAAGCAGTATTAAATGTCCTTCTTTATCCCTTTTAACTATATTTGGTTTGAAATCCACTTTATCTGATATTAGGATGGAAACCTCTGTTTTTTTGTGTGGTCTATGTGAGTTATACATTTTTTTCCACCCTTTTTTCTTCAGTCATGGATGTCTTTTCCTGTGAGATAAGTCTCTTGAAGGCAACATATTGTTGGGTCTTTTTTTTTTTTTTTTTTAATTCAATCTGTCAGTCTATATCTTTTAATTGATGAGTTTAGATTCACATTCAGGGTTGTTATTAAAGTATGTTTTTTATTGCAAAAATTTTAGTTTATTTTTGGTTTTTAACTTAACTCAGTTTATCCTTTGAATGGCCTTTCCTTTAGTGTAGTGTTGGGACTTTCTGGACACTGTCTGCCAAGGGGATGAGCTCTGGTTGCTTACCACGCCCTTTTGAGGACTGGGGCTAAGCAAGGGGGTGTGGCTATGACGTATCTTGAGAGTCTGAACCACCCTGCAGGTCAAGGATTGGTTATTTCTGGGCCTATATAAGTGCAGTTCATTGTTTAATAAATTTGAGTTTTGGCTCTTGCTTTTTACAAAACTCCCGGGGTGTGGTGTGGTATCCGTCAATCAGGCAGGGAGAGACGCCCGGCGATTTTTGCCCACTAAGCCTATCTTCGCCAGGTATACTTTTAGGGCCCAAAAAGGGGGGTAACTTTTGACCTCGGCCCCATTAATAACACAGCAGTCCCAGCAGGTTGGCGCCCAACGTGGGGCACAAAAATTATCGGTAGGCTTAGCACGGTTAGAGACGCAGCGTCTCTCTGGCAAAAGTATCCTCTAATATGGGGCAAGCGTTAATATTTAAGAAATCTCAGGACCCAGCCCTCGAGGCATGGCAGTGTATTTTAAGAAAGCAAGGTCTCCAAATTTCTGATACTCAAGCTCCCAAAGGCTGATTATAATTCGTGGAAAATGTGGCACCAAGCAGAACAAATTTTAAGGGAGAGAGAAAATGAAAATGGGGAAATTCCACCTCTGGGAGTTTATCCAACATTATCCACCCTAAAAACATGCTCTCTCTTACAACCAATAAAAGAATCTGCAGAGGCCACAGATCAGGCATCTCAAATTATAAGAATTGAAGTAACGGAGCAGGCCCTACGAGAAAATAAAATATCTGAACCTAATCTCTCCCGGTCCGGAGAATTAAACAGCCCCTCCTGGTCCGCGGATTTGGAGAAGCCTAACCACTCCCTAGAAGTAGAGAAATCCCGCTCCAGGGAATTAGAAAAAACTAGCAATCAAGAAATTAGAGAGCTTTAACAAATGCCCTGAGGACAAAGGCCATTGGCCACATGGCTCACCACCCTGTGAGTGGGATCCACCATTTTATGAGCCCACCCCTGCCGGGCCTTCTGCCCCACCACTTTACCAAGAGGCGCCAATTTCACAACAGCTGCTAGTGCCCCCTGGTGGGCTTTCACCTGTAATGGCGTTTCCAGTTAATTTAAATCAGAGAGAAAACAGGCCGCATATTTGGTACCCCTGGGAGACTCAAGAGTTAAAAGAATTAAAAAAGCTGTGTCAGAAGACGGTCCCAACTCACCATGGGCAAAATGTATTTTATCAAGCCTAGCCCATCACGCCTGCACGACTAAAGATTGGAACGATTTAGACAAAGCCGTGCTTCCGGGACCTTTATTTATTAAATGGTGTGCATATTTTTCTGATGAATGCCATATGCAGGCTGAGAGGAACCAAGCTGCAAATCCTCCCATACCAATAACCTTTGGGAATGCTGGCAGGAATTAGTGACCAATATGCCACAGGCATTCAACAGGCAACAATACCAGCCCCTTACCGAGAGCAGGTGCGAGCTTTAGGGCTGGCAGCATGGAAAAAGCTAGAAGAAGGCCCTACAGAGCCTCCTATAGCTGGAATCACTCAGAAAGCTAATGAAGATCTGGCCACATTTATTGAGAGAGTGGAAAAAAGCCTTCAAAGGAAACTTCCACCTGGTACGATGAGAGACCAATTTGCAAAAATGCTAGTTTGGGAAGGGATGACCACAGATCACAAGCTGGCCTGTGCTGGGTTAAAGAATAGATATATGGGGAGATAGATTATTGCCACCAAAGATGTGGGTTCAACAACTCACCAATCTCAAATATTAACCACTGCCCTTAATGCCCATACTAAGGTATTAGCAACAGTTTTAAATGGAAAGGGGACCTGTTTTAAGTGTGGACGACAGGGCCATATTAAAAAAGACTGCCCCAATGGCCCTGGTTGGCCTCCAGAATGCTCCCCTGGCCAGACTCAAAGTCCAGCTGCCCCTAGAACACTTTGTCCTAGGTGTAAAAGAAGATATCATTGGAGAAAAGATTGCAGATCTAAATTTGATATTCAGGGAAAACTTTAAACTCCTAAAGGGGCATCCTCCAGCCCCGATACACCAAGGAGGTTCCCCTGCTCACAGTCCCCCTAAGGTCCATTGGACAGTTCCTATTGTTCCAGGGATTAGACCAAAGATGGATATTTATATATCAGGAAAGAAATTTTGTTGCCTAATTGATACTAGGGCAGATCGTACTATACTAAGGAAGAAAGAGATTCCACCCCAATGGGAACTAATTCCAGGGCCTCGGTTACTTGGAGTAGGTGGAAACACTCATTCAGAAGAAACCAGAGATTGCCTTAGATGGAGAGACATAGATGAAAATAACAAGGGGAAGTTCGTCCCCTTGTGGCCTTTGTATTAACCTCCAATTTATTAGGCCAAGACATCTTAGGAGAAGCTGAAGCTTACATTACTACAACCCATAGAGAGCTTAAAAATGATATATTAACTAAAGATATGGGGAGAAAAACTTCCAATCATCAAATAGGGTCTCACCCCCAATCACTGCTCCCCAAGTTCCTGCCATTCAATGGTGAGATGGCCCCCCAATCTGGGTTGAGCAGTGGCCTCTTCCTACTGAAAAACTAAACCATTTGAGGACAATTGTCCAAGAACAGTTAGCCCTAGGACACATTAGACCTTCTCTTAGCCCATGGAACAGTCCTGTTTTTGTTATACAAAAGGCCACAGGGAAATGGAGCATGTTACAAGACCTCCAAAAAATTAATGATAGGATGTTCATTGTTGGCACACCTCTGTGTGGCCTCCCCTGGATCCCTTCTATCTCAAGAGATTTAACCTTAATTGTTATTGATATTAAAGATTGTTATTTTTCAATACCTATTCATCCAGATGATTATGAAAAGTTTGCATTCTCTATCCCCTCAGTTAACTTTCAGAAGCCAGATGAGTGATATGAATGGATAGTTCTCCCTCAAGTTATGGCTAACAGCCCAGCTTTTTGTCAATATTATGTTTCATGTCTTCTGTCACCATTACTCAAAAAATCGCAGCTCACCCTATATGTTTATATGGATGACATCATCCTGGGAGCTGCTGATGTCCAGCAACAGGGCTCAGCTTACCTGACCCTTCGAGAGCTCTTAGAAAAAGGAGGATTACACATATCCAATGACAAGGTCCAAACTATTCCTCCCTTCAAAATATTGGGGACAAAACTTAGCCTAGACTCAGTTTGTCCTCTCAAACCTCAACTAGTCATTCAAAAATCTTATTCCTTGACAGAGTTACAGAAGCTATTAAGAGAGCTAAACTGGTTAAGACCATGGCTTCATATCTCTACTGAAGATTTATTACCTCTCTTTGAATTGCTACGGGGAAAATCCCCCTCTGATATGATTATACTAGAAGAAGGTCATCTGTCAATATTACAAAAAGTCCAAGATGCCCTCAATTCAGCCCAATTGGCTCAATACCAACCAAAGCAACCTCTATATCTGTGGATTTTCTCAGGTGCTAAGCTCCTTACAGCTGTTCTCAACCAGGTGGGTAACCCCTTACAGTGGATACATTCCTCTGTGGGAGGAGCACCTCGAGTTTATTCCCAATTAGATCAATTAGCTGATCCTGTAATAAAAGAGAGAGATACATCATTGAGACATTATGGAAAAGACCCAGATATTTTAACAATTCCTTACTGTTTGTCAGACTTTGAGTGGATATGGAGAAACAACCCTAGTCTCCTATGCTTTAGAAGGATTTCTAGGAAAAGTTGACTGTCATTACGGGTCAACCAAATGGACCTCTTCTTTTCCCAAACTGGAGTGGACTCCCCCCATCCTTTTTTCCATCAAGCCACTCCCCAAGGCAGTAAATGTCTTCACAGATGGAGGAAAAGAAGGGTCAGCAGATGTAGTATTTCACCCATCCTCAGGTCAAAGGACACAATACTTTGAAGCAGTTACTAGTTCTGCTCAATTTAAAGAATAATATGCTGTTGCATTAGCCTTGACCCATGTCCAAGAGCCTATGAATCTTTTCTCAGATAGTTTATATGTAATTAACCTATTACCTACTCCAAATGCCTCATATATAAAGATAGATAATAATCCTATAACCCCTCTGATGATTCAGGTTCGATCCCTGTTAAAGGGGCGTAATGAACCTGTTTTCCTCCAACATCTTAGTGGACATCAAGACTTATCTGGGCCCCTTTCTGAGGGAAATCAGGCCGCTGACCGTTTGGCCACCACAGGTGTATTAACAGTTACAGTCCCATATCAACAAGACCTTCAGTTGGCCCAAGGTCTTCACGACCTTACTCATTTAAATTGGAGAGGACTACATCATAAATTTCCTTTAGTTCCTATAAAAGATTTAAAAAAGATTGTAAGGACATGTAAGTCCTGTTTGCCCTTCTTACAGGTCCCACCTCTCCAGTCCCCTGGGGTAAACCCCAGAGGCCTACGGCCCAACGCTGTCTGGCAGACTGATGTAACCCATTATGCACCATTTGAAAAATTAAAATATATATTTATGTCCATAGATACTTATTCACATGCTTGTTGGGCCACGGCACACTCTGGAGAAAGGGCTAAACATGCTGAAAGTCACTTTTTACAATGCTTTGCTATTCTTAGATTGCCAGAACAGGTTAAAACCTATAATGGACCCTGTTTTGTGAGCAAATCATTACAAAAGTTCTTCCAAACTTGGCATATTAAGCATACCACAGGGATCCCATATAACCCAAAAGGACAAGCCATCATAGAAAGACATAATAAAACCCTAAAGGACCAATTAATAAAACAAAATAGGGGAAGCAACCCCCATGACCAGTTAAAAACAGCTATGCTTACTTTAAATATTTTAAATTTTTCCAAACAGCAGTCTCTGTCTGCGTTTCAAAGACACTGGTCTAACCAATCACCTTATGTAAAAGTTGAGGTCCGATGGAAAGACCCATTAACTGAATTCTGGAGAGGTCCCAATCCGTTAATAAGTGCTGGCAGAGGTTTTGGATGTGTCTTCCCAATGGGAGAACAAAACCCTATATGGGCCGGGCGCGGTGGCGCACGCCTGTAATCCCAGCACTTTGGGAGGCTGAGGCAGGAGGATCACAAGTTCAAAGCCAGCCTCAGCAATGACGAGGCACTTAGCAACTCAGTGAGACCCTGTCTACAAATAAAATACAAAAAAGGGCTGGGGATGTGGCCCAGTGGTCGAGTGCCCCTGAGTTCAATCCTCGTTACCACAAACAAACAAACAAACAAACAAACAAACAAACCCTATATGGGTGCCTGCCAGAGATCTCAAATACTGCCAATCCGACCAAAATGACTACCCAGGAGCACAAGCTCTTGAGGGGTGATCCTTTCTTTTTTCCACAGAAATGAAAACACTGTGACAAATCTCCTGTCCTGTTGTGATTAAACTTCTCATCACATCCATTTCAAAATTCATCAAAAAAACACTATCTTGGACTCCTTCTTTGTCAGTATCTCAACCCTCTGCGATGAGAGAAGAGGGACTGTACCATTCCTGTGACAATTATCTGGACTTTGTGCTAGATGGCTTTCTTTAGACTCTGAGAGAAGAGCTCTATATCTGTGACAATTGTCTGGACTTTATGCTAGAGAGAAGAATGCCATTCCTGTGACAATTGTCCGGACTTTATGCCAAAAGGCTTCCTTTAGAGTAAGCTGAATGGGTGGACTTTCTCCCTTTGGTGAAATCCCTGATTGACATTGTCTTTGTGTTTACTTTTTGGCCCTATATAACTAACCAGATTGATACAGCTAGGTGGTCTGCTGTCATGCTGAGCTAAAGCCCTACAGGCTTGGCCACGGTCCTTAACAAGATGCAGAGGTTTGCCATCCAGTCAAGCCTTCCCAAAGGTGACTGTCCTGTCCCATGTCCTCCCCTTGGCCACTTGCTGGCCCTGGGAATGTCCACCTGAAGTGCTAGGGTGGTATCCAATGACGGGTAAGATTTTTCCCAGAGAGGAAAAATCAACCTAGACAGGCACACTCTCAAATGAGTTGGACACCCTAATAAATACAAGATGGGACATCCCATTTTTGAAATATAAAATGGAGAGGCCCCATTTTGAAAAAAACGAAAAAGGGGAATTGTTGGGACTTTCTGGATGCTGTCTGCCAAGGGGATGAGCTCTGATTGCTTACCACGCCCTTTTGAGGACTGGGGCTAAGCAAGGGGGTGTGGCTATGAAGTATCATGAGAGTCCGAACCGCCCTGCAGGTCGAGGATTGGTTATTTCTGGGCCTATATAAGTGCAGTTCATTCTTTAATAAATTTGAGTTTTGGCTCTTGCTTTCTACAAAACTCCCAGGGTGTGGTGTGGTGTCCGTCAATCAGGCAGGGAGAGATGCCCGGCGATTTTTGCCCGCTAAGCCTATCTTCGCCAGCTAAACTACTTTCTTTCTGTTGGCAGAAGGAACCCCCTTTTAGGGCCCAAAAAGGGGGGTAGCTTTAGACCTTGGCCCCATTAATAACACAGCAGTCCCCGCAGTGTAGGTCCTCCCTTTGCTGATTTTCTTTCTTTTTTCTTTTTCAAATTTGAGTACATAACATTATTTATTTTTCTTAGATTTCCATCTTTGTTTTTAAATTTTCTTGGTACTTGTTGGGGAAAAAAATGATTCTTTAGGACTGATACTTTATCCATAATTCCGAATCAATATCTTCCCTGTAGCCTACCTGTGCTACCATACAAAGTATTCTCTCAAACCCATAACTGAGAATACAATGACCCTATAGTTTCTGGGAAAAAAACACACAGCTTATTTACACAATCTTACTTAAAAGTATGAGTGTATCACTAATCTTCCTGATTTGACCTATATAATTTTCCAGCTATTTGGTCCTGTGATATTTTTCTTTTTTTTTCCTTCAAATTTATTTTTTATTCTAAGTTGTTAGAAATGACAACAGAATGTATTACCTTTGCTGATTTTCATTGTTGTTTTTTTATTTTCTCCTCCTGGAATATTTTTGCTGAGGATGCGCTGTAGTGCAGGATTTCTTGTAAATTCTTTACTTCTGTTTATCATGAAATGTTTTTATTTACTTATTAAATCTAAAGCTTAATTTAGCTGGATATCAGAAAATGGTTGACATTCTTTTTCTTTTAGAGCTTCATATATGTTATTCAAGGATCTCTTGGCTTTGAGGGTCTGGGTTGAAAAATCTGGTGAAATCCAAATTGATCTCCCATTATATGTGATCTGATTACTCTCTCTTCAGCCTTTAAAATTCTATTTTTATTCTGTATGCTAGACCTTTTCATTATAATGTGACTCGCTGTAGATTTGTTGTAATTTTGTACTTTTGGTGTCTTGTAAGCTTTTCGTATTTGATTTTCCAATTCATTCTTCATGTTTGGGAAATTTTCTAATATTATTTCATTGAAGATATTGTGCATTCTTTTGGTTTGAATCTCTGTGTCTTCCTCTACCCCGATAACTCTTAGATTTGGTCATTTGATACTAGCCCATAATCCTTTGATGTTCTGTTCATGGTTTGTTACATCTTCACTGTGTTGCCAACTTTATTTTCAAGATTGTATATTTTGTCTTCTTTCTCTGATGTTCTATCTTCCAAGTGATCTTGTCTGTTGGTGATTCTTTCTATTGAGTTTTTTAATTTTGTTTATTGTTTCCTTCATTTTAAGGATTTCTGATTTTTTTTTTTTCAGAATCTCTATCTCTTCCTTTTGCTACTTGAATTTGCTCCACTAGCCCTTTGTTGGTGTGATCAATCGTTGCCTATATTTTCTCCCTTATCTCTTTGTTGGTGTGATCAATGATTGCCTGTATTTGCTTTCTTATATCTTTGTTGGAGTGAACAATTTTTGCCTTTATTTGCTCGCTTAGGTCATTCTTTAATTTGCAGATCATTTTAATTATGTACATTTGGAACTCCTTCTCTGACATTTCATCAATCATGCTGTCCATGGATTCTATTATAGTAGTGTCTTTGTTTGTTTGTGGTACTTTCTTCCCTTTTTTTTTTTTTTTTTTTTTTTTTTTTTTTTTTTTATGTTGTTCATGTGTCTTTCTTTCTTGCAATGCAGATATGCAGTATTATAGTTTCTAACCTATAATCTTATAGTGTCTGTGCAGATTACTTGTACCTCACCTTGGTGTTGGGTTTCAAGTCCCCACTGGCGTCCTATGATGAATGTTACTGCAAATAAATGTGGTGGCAATAATAGTGGAGGTAACTCAAGATAGCAGTAGGGGTGTCTCAAGATGGATGCAACCACTTTCAGAGATGGGGATGAAAGGCTGTTTCTTACAATGTCTTTGGGCTGCCTGTTCAGAGATGCAGCTGCCTCTAGGACCTGTATGTTGTCACAAGGTGGAGGCTACTGAGTGGGGAGGGCTATGGTGATGGCTGTAGTGTCCCAAGATGGAGGAGAGTTAGTCCTGGGGTCCCAGGTGGCCCCATGGTGTTGGGCTTGACCTTGACATGGGCTCCTGCCTTGGTCAGTAGGTGTGGTCCTGGCCCTCGGTCTGGGCCTGGGCTCCAGTGTGGGTCTACCAGTTGGTGGGGTGTTGCTGGGCCTACCTGGGCCTGGGCTCCCGCTTATACCTCCTACGTTTGAAATGATGTGAAGGTGAAATAGACAGTATAATACATTTTTTTTTTTAAGTCTGATGATTTAAGATAGTGGAAAATATAAATAAAAATAGAAATACAAAAAGTAAATAGACTAAAACTTGACATATAAAAATATGTATTGCAGGAATATGTTACTGCAATTGTACAGAAGTAGTTCATAATAAAACTATCTCTTTCTGTTCTTCTCTTTCTCCTTCTCCTTCTCCTTTTTCCTCTTTCTCCCTCTTCTTCTTCCTCCTTCTTCTCCTTTTTGGTTCACAGCACTCTTCAGAGAATGTTTTATTTTCTATATGACACTTTTCTTTTGGAAATTTTTTCATGAAAGAATTTATACATTGATATGAGCATTTCCTATTAGAATTTCTCATCTTATGTTTCTTTAGGTAATGGAAATGCATCTGGATGTGTTCATACAAAGACTAGAAATTTTGTAGAAACACTGCTGGTGATTGAATAGCAACATATATGCAAAAGTGTCCTCTTAGTCTATTAGCCACCTAATTATTTTTGAACCAGTCAATAATGTCCCTAGCTTATTCAGGTGAAACACCACTTTAATTCATTTAAAGCTCTTAGAATGTAAATTTTGGAAGAAAATTCGATTCAGACAAATAGAACATTTTTTTCCTTTTTAAAATCTGTTCTTTGTAGATACACATGACAGTAGCATGTATCCTGACATACCATACATACAGGGAGTATAACCCATTCTAACTAGGAACCCATTCCTGCAGTTGCACATGACAAGGAGACTCACTGTTTCTGTACAAATGGAGCATTTTTAAACTGATGTTTCCACCAAATTCTTTGGTCTGAGTGGAGCAAAACATCTTGTTGGGCACAACTAGAAATTCACTCTTAGAAGACTTTGTTTTACCTAATTCAAAGTTTATCATTTTGTTTTGCATATTCAACTGAAATTCATTTTATTCCCCATAGTCCACAAAATATTCAATAAACATTTATAAAATTTAAGTACTTAAATTTTTCTACTGAGTAATATATAAAAGAAAAGTTCTAGAATTTTCAGATCCAACAGAGTGTAATTTGTATATATTTTATATTAAACAAGAGGAATGGTTTGAAAGTGCCATTCATTAGTCAAGGTAAATCATGTGCTAATTTTTTCTGTTAGATTTAGTGGAAAATATATCTTCTTCACTAGTCAAATCCCTAACCAGAAAAAGTTCACCATTCATCAGATTTTGTAATATCAGGGTCTTCTATGTTAGCAAAAAGCCTTTATTCAGAGGTTAATGAACTTTCAAATATTCTTTATTAAATGACAACAGGTGTTTGTTTCAGGGTAAGCATGGTACTGTGTATGAAAGGGTAGAAGTAGTTCAAGATTGAATAATCTAATAGGGGAGATTTTTTTTTTTTTAATTTTAGCCTGTGTTTTCACTACTTCTATGATGTTTTCTAAACATTTGCTACTTTTGTATTTGAGAGCTATTGTGCTCTCTCAATTTTTGAAATATAAACTGTCCATTTGAATGGCTGGTTATTGCTCAGAAGTTGTAATTAAGCAATTTCTTCTCTCCTAGAACTATAATATTTATGTCTTAAATATTTATCTTCCTCCAATAAGAAGCTTGTGCACTTAGACTTTTCTAAGGGAATAATTTCACAGAACTCTTCCATTGTATTTTAAATAATACAGTAAGATGGAATAATATTCAACTTCCATCATACCTAATATGTAGTATCCAGAAAGACAAAACCAATAGAATTTATATAGTATAAGAAAGGGCATTTAATATAAGAATTGGCTTATGTAATTATGGTAGCTGAGAAGTCCCATGAATGGCCGACTTCAAACTAGAAACCCTGAAATGTCAGTACTGTGGTTCAGTCTAAGTCCAAAGGCCTAAGAATTAAGACAGTGTAACTCTTAGTCTGAGGTCAAAATTCTGAAGACTTAACTGGCCCCCAGTGTAAGTCCTGTAGTCCAAAAACCAACAAGCCAGGAGTTCTTATGTCTAAGACATCAAAATAAATCTCTGTCTCCTATCTCAATGAGAGACCAGTTTACCTCCTGGATTTGTTCACTTTAGTTATATCCTCACCACTGGTTAGCTGGTGCTGCCTTGCAAAGGACAGATCTTCCCCACCTAATCCACTCAGACTCATACACTAATCTCCTCTGGAAACACCCACACAGATGTACCCTAAATAATGCTTTACCAGATTTCTAAGTGTTAGTTCTACCTAGTATAATGCAACTCACCTGCATACAACTCAAAATGCACCAATCTTTTTCCAAGAATTTGGATTTAAACTCCCTTATCTTGCTTTTTCAATAAATGGTAATTTGATTTTCAGGCTGTTAGTTTCAGGATTTCAGCATTCAGGAGCTTTATATTTTGGGATGGTGGTTTTTAGGATTTTACACATTAGGAGTTTTGATCTTTCAGGATTTTAACAAACAAGATTATGGCATTTGGGATTTTGTATTTTGGGAAGTAGAAAGCATGAATTCTATCCTGAGAGAACAAGACACAAAATATGAAGGCACGGTGTCACGTTACTTATTAAAGGGGCCAAGGTCTAAAGCCACCCCCTTTTTGGGCCCAAAAGGAGTCCCTTTCTGACCGGCAGAGAAGAGTTGGAGTAGCCTACCTGGCAGATACAGGCCTAGCGGGCAAAAGTTGCCAGAGTGCCCACTCCCCCCGCCCATTTGAGGGACTCAAGGTCACACTCGGGGTGTTTGGTCGGAAGCGGTGCCAGAACTCAAATTTATTGAAAGGTGGCTGTACTTATAAAGGCCTAAACATAACCAATCAGTGACCAGCAGGGCGGTTCTGATTCTCACAATACGTCATAGCCACGCCCCCTGCTTAGCCCTGGTCTTCCACAGGGTGTGGAAGCAACCAGAGCCAGAGTTTTTTCCATCCCCTTGGCAGACAGCTTCCGGAATGTCCCAACAGCACGGGGGGAGGAGAGACTGCTTAGTTTGGGGTGAAGCCTCCTAAAGAACTTATAACACTGAAAAGATACAACCAATCCCCAGGTATACAATTAGAAAAATTAACACAAAATTGAAAGAAAAGCAAAACAAATTTCAGCATTGCTCTGTTTTTGTCTGCAGTGATCATATATTTTCTTTAGGTATTTAATATGATATTTTTGTTCCTATAGAGATGTTGATTTCCTTGCTTTGATGGTGTTTTAGACACACATTCCACATATTCAATAGTGAAGTTTTTGTTAATCATGTGTAAAGGTAAAAAAATTTAATAAATCTGACCATATGCTGGTTTAGACACTTCTTTCACATTCACCGTTGTAACAAGTATGTCAACAACAACAACAAAATACATAGAAATGGAAGATTTCAAGGTTTCAATTACTTTTATCAGAACTGTAATGAAATGTCATTGCCATGTCTCTTTAAAAGGCTATTTTCAATTCATATTTAGTTTCAAAACCTCCCATTTTATATATTATGACTCAAATTTAAAGCAACATTTCTGAGTTACTCAGATAATTTTCAGTTATATAAATGTATTGTGGATATATTTTCTACAAAAGTTTATCAAATAGGTTTACTTGTAATTCAGGAGAAGTTAATTTTTAATTGTAATAACAATATATTCTATACAAGCAAGAAGCTACACAAAATGCATAATTAATCCAAATTATTCAGTTTTATTATTCCATTACCTCAAACCAATGGTTTGTCATTTATACAACAGAAACATCTCAAGTTGCAGTCTGTCTTAATATCTTTACTCACATTTGGACAAAGAAGGAAGAATAACTTGATATTTCTATTTGTTTCTTTTTTTCTGATATTAAGCAAAAATCATTAGATTCTTTCACACATATTTTAACAACAAAGTATTTATTTAAAAAATTAATTCCCAAATAGGAGATTTGATGAGTACATCTTTGAAAACATTTCTCAAAACTTCATGATTTTTAAATATCAAACCTATATCAGTTTGAGAGGCTAAATTAATGTCATGAACATAGTGAATGTATTATAGAGACACCTTGGTGATGGTAAAATTGCCTATTCAGACACAAAATTTTGTTATGTAATAAAACATCTCTCATGATTTTTGATATGAGTGGTTTTTGATATAATTATTTATAAGAAATTGGGATTTGTAGAAATCATGTTTAGAAGGCTGGGGAAATGACTGAGTGTTAGCCACATCCTTGCACAGCATGCACAATATCCTGGGTTCAATCCAAATATGAAAAAAAAAAAAAAAAAAAAGAAAGAAAGAAAAATTAAAAAAAAAGGAAGGATTGAAGTTAGGAAGGGATAAAGAAAGAAAAGAAAAGAAACCAGACCTTAGTTACTAAATTAGAAAATATCAGGATTTTTCTAACAAGAAAAACCAATCAGACATGTAACAATGGTATTGTAAAGCAAGCTTTCAAATGCCTGAAGGCAATGATTTACTGTTTAATTAAGAGTGATGGAAAATTTAGCATCTGTTTTCTGTTCCACATATACAGGAAAAGAAAACTATCAAAAAGAGAATAAAACCAAATATATGTTTTCCAATTATTTTTCCATTATTGAATATCTTTCCTTGAAAAATAAATATACATATACACATATGTAAGACTGTCTTCTATCATTCCCAAGTATTACTACTTACAATCTAATTATGACAGTCCTGGTTGAGCACATAAAGTATTGAACTTCTGAACTTATGTGGTTCTTTAAATATGAAAAAGGAATACTTCTCTGCATAATGACACACATACATACTAAAAAGTATAGATTAACATTTCAAAAGAAAATGTTCAAGGATGAATGATTATAAACTAATAAGAGCTAAGTTTTTAGCTCTTCTCAAATCTTTAAAATGTACAGAGTATATCTACTATTAATTGCTTCACTGAGCCTTGAAATAGACAACAGCAAGATGTTGTGAATGTTATAAACCCATTCACAAATGCAATCAAAGGTAGTGAATTTTGCATCTTCTAGTCAGGAAATTTTTCCATGAAGATTTTCAAAGAATCAGTATTGATGAGATAATAGGAATCTGGTGACACTGATATTTATAAAAAGGTGAGACTCAACATTAAAAAAATCAAATAACCCAATCAATAAATGGGCAAAGGAAATGAACAAAAACACTTCACAATAGAAGAAATACAATTGATCAACAAATATGTGGAAACATGTTCAATATCTCTAGCAATTAGAGAAAAGCAAATCAAAACTACTCTAAGATTTGATCTCACTTCAGTCAGAATGGCAATTATCAAGAACACAAGCAACAATAAATTTTGATGAGGATGTGGGGAAAAAGGTACACTCATACATTGCTGGTGTGACTGCAAATTAGTGCAAAAATTATGGAAAGTGGTATGGAGATTCCTTAGAATACTTGGACTTAAACAACAATTTGACCCAGTTATCCCACTCCTTGGTTTATACTCAAAGGACTTAAAATAAGCACATCAATGTTTATAGCAGCTCAATTCACAATAGCCAAACTATGGAACCATTCTAGATGTCCTTCAACAGATGAATGGATAAAAAAAATGTGGTACATGTATACAATGGAATATTACTTGGCCTTAAAAAGAAATGAAATTATGGCATTTGTGGGTAAATGTATGGAACTAGAGAATATCATTATAAGCAAAATAAGCCAATCCCAAACAACCAAAGGCCAATTGTTTTGCCTGATATGCGGATGCTAATTCACAATAAAAGGGGGTGCTAGGAAAAAAGAGAGGTACTTTGGATTAGACAGAAGGGAGTGAAGGGAGGGGAGAGGGTATGGGGGTAGAAATTATAGTAGAATGAATTGGACATTATTACCCTATGTATATATATGATTACACAACCCGTGTGATTGTACATCACGTACAACCAGGAGAATGGCAAGTTATACTCCATTTATGTATAATGTGTCAAAGTGTATTCTACTGTCATATGTAACTAATTAGAAAAAAAAAATTAAAAATCTATAAAGCATCTTCTTTTGTTTTCTTAAAATTTTTCACTGGTTTCCCTTAAGAGAAGTTGTCTCATGGCTCTATATTTTACTGACCAAAGTCACATTAGCCTTCCTATATCTGTGCTGTTTTGTTATTATTCTTTTCTTACATATGTTCATAAACTGCTGGAATGAATATAGCTGATCTTTGATTTTTTTGTTGTCATTACACATACAATTGTCATTTGGACAGAAACTTGTTTTTCTTTGCTCCTATGTGGTTAGTTTGAATTATTATGGAAACTGCTTTTCATTTTGTTGTTCGTATTTTATTACTTTGTTGTTTTGGTAAGGTTCACTGAAATACAAACACCATCACCCATAGCCTATTTTTTTCACATTAAATTTTTGAAATAAAGCAGTGAAAATGTTTGGGATTAATATATATTTTAAAATATATATGAAGATGAGAGATATTACCATGAGATGTGTTAAGTCCAGTGTGCTTAGAGAATGACATGAAGCTCATGCCCATAATTAATGCATGTACTGAAAGGACAGAGAGAAGGTATTTATTCAAAAGTAATAATAAAAAGGAGTTGTCACCTCAGAATCAATAACAAAATTAGGGAGAGACAAGAATTTGGATGACAAAAGACATAGAATGTAGCAACAACTCAATCGATTCAATGTAGTGTTTTGAAAAAACGAATGCTTTAGCTTTATTAAAAGAAAAAAAATTGATTAGGAATTGAAGGCAGCTTAATGAATTTGAATATGTAAAAAAAATTTAGATAATAATTCTACAGTGCCTTTTTAAAAGGATTTGGCTTTGAGAGTGATTATAATACATTAAACAATAATAAGAACTTAGAAGAGATTGAAAAAGTGAAAGAAGTAGATTTTTTTAAACAAGTGGAGGGACAGAAAATGGAAGACACCCACTTAAAATTCAGCTTACAAGTAGAATATGAGCTTTCTTCCTATGAACAGATCAAAAGTAAATTTAAGTGCATGAGAAGATTCATGAAACTGAATTATTTTTTAATATTGATACTGTTTTATAGTTGATTATAAAAAATGTCTGAAAATCATTTATTTTACATAGGTTTTTTGTTGTTTCTCACTGACTGTGCAGGCTTTTTGGCTTTCTTGGGCTAAGAGGACATTAGCAAATGACACCAACAGAGGACTGATAAGAGGTGTGTAATGGCTCTTGATGCTTAGAGCCATAGTATGTATGCAACTGATAATTAAAAGCCACAGTTGGTCAAGATTACAGTCAACCAAGTCTCTCCTATACTGGAAGCCTAGGTAAGATGTATGAGTCATCCCCAGGTGACCTCAGCTGAGCCTGGACTTGACCAGAAGGATAGCCATGCTAAATTTCCAGACTGCAAAATTATGACCTAAACATGTGATTATTGCTGTAAATTTTAGCTATACAACAAAAGCTAAATTGTATAAACATTAAAATATTTTCTGAATGTGGTTTAGATACAATTGATCTGTAATAACTTTTCCATGTTCATATACTCCAAACATGCTTATGAAAAAAAAATGGTAAGAAGAATGTGGCACTTTGCTATTTTATTAAGTGAGATGAGAGCCTATAAACATTTTAACAATAGAGCAGCTCCTCAAAAGAAATGTTCCTGTTTTTACAGTCAAAAATATCATCTGAAAATACTAGCTGGCTCCTCTTCATCTGGAAATCATTCACCAAATCGTACTTTCGTTTGCAACAATGGATCTCTTCCCATCTTGGTTTAGAGCAGAAAGAGACTAGTATGTCACAGCCCACCTTGATGTTAATCTCTGCCAGCAGCTCCAGGTGGAAAAGTCTGACCCTAATTGTGAAGGACTCTACTCTTGAAAGCAGACTGCTATTAATGAGCGTCATGGGTTGTTAAAGAGAAAATCACTTTGCACTGGCTTTTTGTAGAGTTTAGGGCCATTATTGATACATGCAACAGATGACTGGATTATTTTAAACAGAGTCAAGGAAAAGAGGGGGAAAGAAGAGAAGAATTTTTTTCCCATGATACCTGAAATACACAGTATGATGTGATTGCAAAATAAGTTTTAGGAATGGAGAAACCAAAGCAAACAGCTAAATATTGAGTAATGTATTAATGCCATAACACCCTGTATGTGGAAAACTCAATTTTGTACAAGGTTAAGTTTATTCTCTTATATGAGATGAAAAATTCACCAATCTTCGTATTTACCAATCAGTAGAAGCAGAGCAGTATAGTAAATATCTGATGGTAATCACAGGCCAGTATTCAATATAGTTGTTAAGAAAATGATTTTTATGATAAAATTAATAAAGTATGTTTGTTCACCTCTTATGTGTGTAATATAGAAGGTTTTAAAAACTTATTAATGTTATGGGGCTGGTGTTGTAGCTCAGTGATGGAGTGCTTGCCAGCATGTGTGAGGCACTGGGTTCAATTCTCAGCATCACATACAAATAAATAAGAACAAAGTTCTATTAATAACTAAAAAAAAATTTTAAAAAACTTATTAATTCTTTTTTATTATCTACAAAATAAAATACAAGCTTTTTTTTTTTTTGTAAAATTCTTAAAAGTAGTATTATGCATGCAAGTGTCTTAGCGCAGTTCATTGTGCCAAGAAATCACTGAATTAAACTTTTTCTCTTGGGGAAGCATTGTTGATAATTATTTTTCTCCCATATTGTTAAAAAGTTTAATGATTAATTTAATATGGATATCATCATTATAAATATTTATATTTCATAAACATAAAAAATTAAATTGAAATATTACATATAAATATTAGTAAAGATGTTATGGTTATTAAAATCAGTTTTAAAAGTTTTCCATAATTATTATTTTAATTAAATTTCAAAGAAAAATAGTCATATTTTTCTTATCAGTAATTCTTTCACATTTTTCTTAAGGTAAAGCAATAAAGTAGAATAGCTGTACTGGTATATTAAGTATATAAAGGGAGCTCTTTTTGCCACCATCTTCACACCAGCTCTCCCCTTCCCCCTTCCCCCTTTCTCCACTTCTACCCTTCCCTTAATAAACCCCCTTTTACTACAAGACTGTCCGGGTGTGGTTTTTGCCCTTCATTTGATGCCAAAACCCAGGACTCATCCCTCTGGAGGGCATAACCCTCTTGGAACCGCCCAACTCAGCCTTTCGCTCATTTTTCAATCGCCACTCCAACGCATCCACTGCTGGTCATTGGATTGGTAAGCCTCTCCATCCCCAGGGCTCCTAAACCCATTGGGCCTTTCACAGTGGGAACTGACCGTTGATTGTCCGTCAGCCCCACTTGTGGCCCATGGGGGGGATGATCGCACCCCACCTAAGACGTTTAAGGTTACAGCGGACCCCAAGGAGCTTGCTCTCTCTTTCTCTCTCTCTCTCTCTCTCTCTCTCCCTTTTCTGAAAACAACGCTTCCAGCCTGCCCGTGGCCTCCACCTCTACCATGCTCAGTGTCTGACAGCCCCGCCCGAGTCTGTGTGCGTCTCTCAGTGTTTGTGAGTCTGTGCCACGTGGCAGCCCCACACCCTCACCCCTGCCCCCACTGCTGCAGTGCACTCAACCTCAAATTAGGTCTCATTCCCCCATCTGGAACAGGAGGAACTCTCTGTAGTGCACACCCATTCCCTCTCCCTCTCCCTCCCTCCCTCTCTCTTCCTATTCTGGGAGCAGTTGAAGAAAGCCCTTTTTCTGGCCTCTGGCCTCCGGACTTGGGTCTCTCCTTTCCATCTGGGACGGGACATGGGAAACCCCTGCACAGGATGGCCCATTGTCTTCCAGTCCCTTTGGACCCCACGTCTGTTTGGCTCCAGTGATGACTGGGTCTCACGGACTTTGACCTCTCTGATATATATATATTGAGGGGGACGTTCTTCAGGATAATATATCTCTCCAGTTCAGAACGGAAAAATGGGGGCTTCTTCTTCTTCTTCCCCTCCCATTATACTTCTCCATCCCTCCCAGCTGACCCACTTCTATCCCTCCCAACTGACTACCCTCTGATCACTCTCTTCCTCGCTCTCGCCCTCGCTCTCTGCCTCAGTTTCGCTGTCACTTACTCTTTGTTGCTCTCGTACCCACTCCGATTCCCCCAGCCTACTCCCCTCTACAATGCCTCTTAAACAACCAATCACTCTTGCCCTAATTCCCAACCCGGGGTTGGAGGTTCCACCACCTTCATAATTTCCACACCGATCACGACCCCGCCTCTAGTTGCTCCTCTGCCTTCTCTGCAATCTTTGACACCCACTCAACTTCTCGCTCTTCCTTCTACATTATCTCCTGCAACAACCTATTTTCTGGCCCCTCCCCTCCCATTGCTGGCTTCCTGACAGCCGCACAGGTTCCAGCCCCCAATCTTTCTTCAGGCCCCTACCTTATGGCTTCTGTTCCAGCTCCGGTTTCTCCAGTTTCTCCCCCAGCAGTTTCTGCACAATTTCCAACTTATCCCGCTTGTGGCTTCCGTGCCCATTCTGACTCCTAGCTTCGGCTCCTTCCCCTTCTCCTGCTGTGGTGCAAGTGTTGCTCTTCTGCCACCCACTTCTTCTTTAGTCCTCCTTTTACCTTCTGTGGAAATGTTTTTTCCAACTCACCCATTCCCCTTATAATACTTCCATATCCAAGCTTTCTTTCTCCTCCGCTCAAACCCATTCATTGTGCTCGTTGCACTACTTTTCAAGACACTCACAAACCCCTCTTCTTCCTCTTCCCACGTCTGACCCATTCCACAATTTTACTTCTTTGACTCCTCCCCACTTTTCCTCCTCCTCTCTCCTCTTCCCTCTCTTCATTGCTCTAGTACCTGCTCGTTTTCTCTATCTTCTAGCTCTCCTCCTCCCTCCTCTTCAACTCCCTCACCCACTTCTTCCTTTGTTCTAAATGGACCTTAACTTTTAGAAACTCCAACAAGTAATCCAATAGAAGAAAAAAAGAAAAATTTAAACTCCTTAGACATGAGGTTTCTGCTCAAAATAAGTTTCCCCATTCCCACTTTCCAGACCTCAGTTAAGACTTACATTGAAATGCAAATGGGGACTCCAGTAAGCTCAGTAGGAGATGGTTCAGTTCCCAAAAATATAGAAAATAAAATTGTATTTTTTTTTAACCTAAACTTACATTGGACTAAACCAAAAAGCAAATTGTATGGTACCTTACTAATTACTGACTGGTCATTTTTCTAGGACTCTTGTTTTTTCTTAGATTAAATATGTATTTCTTGAGCTCATGATTTTGATCCTATACATGTAGGTTAATGTTTTTCTGATCAGCTATGGAGTTTTTAAACATCTGTACCATTGCAATGGAGATTGCCTAAAAAGCTACAAGGCCTTTGCTATTGTGTTGTGTGCACACTTGTGTTATGTATTGTATGTCTATATGTGTATATGTCCATATGTCATGTACGTGATATAAAGATTAGCAAATAGAAAATGAGCGCTCATAAAAATTTTATAAATGGATCCAAATAACTTTAATTCACTTGATTTAAAAGTGTTCAATTTAAATTGGGTAAACAAATGAAAATAAAGGTGCCTTTAAATTAAACTTAACTCACAAGTCTCTCTAGGTGGTCATAAAACTAGTAAAATGTTATCTAATATCCCTTGGTTCTAGAACTTCTCTTCAGCATGGAAGAAATGACTAGTACTGTACAGTCTGATATTTTGGTAAAAGTAAAGTAGATTTGACATGGGATTACTCATTTGTGAGTAACTTTGTTAAACATCTGATTAATTTACAAGGTTAAAATGCTAACTGTTAAATATGCCTTCAAGTAACTCCTTGAATTCCATTGGGTAACATTATTGATTGTTTTCATAAATTGGTAAATTAAAAAGGGGTTTAAGGTTGCTTTGTCATCATTGAAAAAAATTGAAGTTTCAACAGGTATAATTCTATATGCTTGAACATTGTGTTCTCGTGAAGTGGTTAACAGATGTGTGTGATTCTGTATAAAGGTTTATAAAAGATTGCTATGTATGTAGAGGCTCAAAGGTTTCGATTGTTACTGTAAATAACAAAATATTTTTATTAAGATGAAATAATTTGTCTAAATTTAAATTATTATAAGGATTGTTTCAACTTTTCCACAAAAGGTTAAAAGCTCTCAGCCTTTCTTTAATTCATTCTAAATGTAATATTGTGTTAGCTAATGTAAACTCTGTAAAATTCTATTTAAGAAGCAGAGATCAGCTTCAGAACTAAAACACCTGACCTAAGATTTATAAAGAGCCCCACCTTACCTGAGATAAGGCTCTGGCCTTCCACCTTTACTGCATGCCTGAGTGGCTCCAGGGTAGGCCAAACTTCAATTTATTTACAGTTATGGTTCTAAATAATGATTCTTGTTGATAAGAAACAGTGGTTATAGTATATAACTCAGTCAAAATTCAAGATGGCTATGTATTGCTTTAAGAACACAACCTGAGTTGATTTAAGTCATAACCTACAGGACAGATAAGTAACACAATCCCCAATTAATGGAAAGGGTAAATGACAGTGAGGTTATAGGCATTAAATTAAAGCCCAGTGCTCTTAATTTAAGACTGGTGAGACTGACTTGCTATATGTTTAAGATCAAGACTTTAAGTTAAATTAAAAGGGGCCAAGGAAGCCAATATTTGGCTCGTGCCCTTAGAGTCAGTCTGATCCAGGAAACAGGGAACTTCTCTAAAGAGCTTTGCAACTCTGGGCCACATGGCCTCTGGAGCAGGGAGGCTAGGAGACTTCTGGAGAAAAGAAAGCCAACCAGTGCACTTGCTAAAAGGAGGGTCCCTAGAAAAGGGAGAGACATCCCTGGTGCTCCCAAGGGAAGCCATAAGGTCAAGCAAGACCTGGATCCATCCTTGCAGAAGGCACTAGCAGAATGGAAAATCTGCTCTCAAGTTCACCCAAGAGTTATTCCCATCAGAAACCAGCTGACTCTTAGCAATACATAAAAGCAAAAGTCAGTTTGACTTACTTCATCTTAAACACCTAGCAAAAACAGTTGAAACCAAAACACAACCATCCCTGGGCATTTAAGAAATAACAGTTAAATGTAACACTTTATATATACACTTGTATTAGCCACAAGAATTGGTAAGACTGAAGGCTTCAAAAGAGATTCTTAGGCAGGAATGCCTGAAAACTCTAAAAGAAACAGTTGAACTATTAAGTGACTGCCAAGTCAGAAGTTTTTAGTTAGTTTAAGGCCTACAGATTTTCCTAACCTACACAGGTAGGCTTAATATTTACTAGTATGATTATCTAGCCATCCAGTAGAAAGATTTTTATAGGATCAGATAACATTAAGTAGCTTGACTACTATATTATCAGAATAGACATCTGATCTGTATGATTAAAAGTTAAATGTTTTGTTTACATTTATGATATCTCTGGAGATGTTAAAGATTTATGTTCCCAAATAAAGACTATATCCACTCTGGCCTTATAATGGGGACAACTTCTCAGCCCTCACACCTCCTGGTGAGAAATTATCATCTTCATGGTATACATTGAATGTTTCAGATGCTGCAACATTTATTTGGTATTCATGTTTTTTGTTTCTCTCATAGAGGCTCCCGTCCCTGATGACTTTACAATCTTCCCCAGGCTTCAATCTGGCCTGACTTCTAAAAAGGGAACTCCAAACTACTTGTTCCCATCTCATCGGCCCCAATCAGCTTGAAGAAGCCAGATCCAGTCATCGTCCCATTCCCTTACAGTAGTAAGGAGTTCCTAAAATTAGAAGGAAATGAAGCCAGAATCTCATAAGTAGTCAGCATGTATAGGTAAATGAAGTCAGGTTGAAAGCCAATTTGAGTGAGCCAATTTTGGGAAGTTGGGAGACTGTCCCCTGAGGAATTGAAATGTTAATTCTCTCAAAGCCCTTCTTCCACCCTTATCAACAACTTTCCCCAACCCGTTGCCAAGGTAACCTGTCCAAGGAACTGCCTCTCCCTACAGGGAGCTATACAGTTTTTAATTCATGTGTCCTGGGATGCACCATCCTGCCCTTCCCCACCTCAGCCCATCTGCTTCCCACCTTTTGGCCATCTCACTGGGCCTGGTCACAGTACAAGCCTGGTCACAGTATGCAGGAAGGAGAAGAACATTTAGAAAGGGAAAATTACAACTGGCATGACAGTCCCTTTGGGACATGTTCACAAAAATCATCAGCTAGTCTCTCCCAATATTGGGACCTCTAGTTGGAGTTCTCTTATTCTATGCCTTCCTTGCCTGTGTCATAAAATTTCTACAGGACAACTAAGTAAAATCTCTAACCAAACCTTTAACCAGCTTATCCTCAGGATTATCAACTGTAAAACCACAGATGACTTCTCATCACTTCAAGATGAATTTGCCAGACTCTAAAGGGATCAACTACACCTGGATGACTCTTGGCCAAATTGCTCCAGAAGGCCTTTAACCTGCCACCCTATGCTCATTATGATGCGCCTCGAACTCTCCATTGGCCTCTTCACCAGCTACCTGTAAACTTGCAAGGTCTAAAATTCCTGCATGCTCTTCTAGAGGATAGCTGACTGATTTCCCCGTGACCTCTGCAGAAGCTTGGTTTGACACCCCTCACCAATCTATGGCCTCAAAGAAACTTCATCCATCTCATACCTGCAGAGATTCATCTTCTCTGTGCCTACCTCCTGGGAATCTTTCCACCCTCAAGCCTGATTTGCCTGTTTTGTATGCCTACATCTTCCCCCTCATAACACCCCACGTTGCCCCCTTTCAGCTCCGAAGCAGCCAGATCAAGACAAGATGCCCCACTTCCTAAGAAAACAAAAAGAGGGAAATGTTGGATAAAATTCAGGCTGGCAGGCCATGCCCCCAGGCACCTTCCCAGAAGTGCTCATCTCTCGCAAGAAACCACCTTTGATTGGCTCCGAGTAGCCATCCTACCTTATCCTGGGAATACTTGCCTCTCACGGGAATTCACCCCAGGGTGGGCTCTCCCTTTCTGAGCCAATCTGGACCATACAAGTCATGCTCCCGCCCCTCTGTACTTAAACCTCGGCTAGTCCAGAACTAGCTCTCTTTTTGCCGCCATCTTCTCATCAGCTCTCCCCTTCCCCTTTCCCCTTTCCCTTTCTTCCTTTCCCCCTTTCCCCTTTCTCCCCTTCTCCCCTTCCCTTAATAAACCCCCTTTTACTACAATAAATAAATAAATAAATAAATAAATGGAACTAGTGCTGCTTGTTCTGAAATTTAGACAAGATTGCTGGTTAGTTAGATAAATTACAACTCCTAGCCAAGTGTCTATTTGTCATTTCTGTTACATTGAAGTCACAGACCTATTAGATGATTCAAAAATGTGCCAACAGTTTTTAGGTTTTAAAAGTTAGAGATGTCTGGAAGATAAGAGGAACAGATAAGTGAAAATGTAGCATGCAAACACGGTGTGAGGTGAAGCATTGCAGCCACCTCACCACAGCTCATCAAAACCAACGGTGCACATTTCCTCAAATTCAGTTCTATGGTTTCAATTTAGTAGCTTAAAATTAGCTGTAATAAGAGTATTCACACCATGAAAATTGACAAATGCTACAAACCAGTCAGAGCAAACCCCTATCCCCAAAGAACTGTTAGTTTTAATTGAATCTTCTCTGGAAATTTCTCTCTGGTCATAGCAACCTACGGGTGATCAAGGAAAAACTAAATCCTTGGTTAGACAGTTTTCTTTAGCTAAAGTAAGGTGAAGTCAGGTGGATTTCCTTTGCTTCATCTGTACTGATTCACAGGGCAACACAGAGATGAAGTAGCTTGAGTTCAGTGAAGGGACTGATTAGTTGCTTACAGAGCTAGCATCACCAAAAGAGGGGCCCTCCATTGAATGGTGAAACACATTGGAACCACAGCCACTATTAGGTTGACACCAGCAACAGCAGAGAGAATATAAATGCCTTCTGTCTTACATGCTCTTGCCAATGCCTTCCATTTGTTGAATCCAGTTGGAAGCCAGTTTTTAAAGGGTCTTTAATACTAACTTCAATCAAGCACTACCCTCTTGCTCTGCACCCCAATAAAGATCAGATTAAGAACAGGGTGAGAAATAGACCTGAAAGCGAACAGTTTGATGTTATAAAACACCTGAAAGAGAATTTAGCAAAAGGGAACACTAAGAATACACAGTGAGTTATTCAAGTTCGAACAGTGGCTTTATGTATCACAGAACAGGCAATTTACCAACATGACCTAGTGTGTGCACTCTAGCAAAATCAAGAGCTGTGAGTGTATATGTATATGTGTGAATATGTGTGACCTGAAATGACTACTTAAACAATTTCAGTGCCAAAGTAATCTTAATATTGAAATCCCTCCTCAATTACCCTTACAACTATCAGTGAGTCTAACCCTAAAAGAAGTATTCTCATTTCATGATGCTTGGGAAGCCTCAAACATAATTAATTTTGATGGAATGACTGCAGCAACTCAGTAAAAATTTGCCCCTCAAAGGGCAAATCCACCCTTAAACTGCAGGACCAACTTAATGTGCTCTTCAACCAAAACCATAGAGTGTATCAATGGAGATGACTTAGTGGATTTCAGTCTCATCCAAAGGTATGAAGTCCAGCAATGATGAAAAAATTTGAAAATTAGTAATTGATGGCAGATCAGATAGTTTTATGGGTACAAGAAAGATGACTTTGGGGTTGCAACAATTACCTTAATTTATGGTAGAGTATGTACACATGGGTTCACATTTTTAGAAAACAATGTTTGAGCCAGTATTAAAACACAAGAAAATAAAATTTGACTATTATAACTTTATTATCTTTCCCAAATGCTAAAGTAGTTCATTAACATCACAGGTTATATCATAAAGCTTAAAAAAGTGAATCAAGTTGCGCACAGTGGCAAACATCAGCAGCTCAGGAGGCAGAGGCAGGAGGATCACAAGCCAGTCTCAGCAACCTACCAAGGCTCTGTCTCAAAATAAATAAATAAATTAATAAATAAATAAATTAATTAATTAATTAAAAATGGCTGGGAAATTTGGCTTAATGGCTAAGTTCCCCTGGGTTCAATCCTTGGTACAAAAATATATTAAAATAAAGCAAATCAAGATAACACAATCTAAAAATAGTGTTTCTTAAAATTCTGACATTTCCTTTTTGGTTTTGGAATTAAGTAGCCTTGAAAATTTTTGCTATGTATGATATATTTGAAATTTAATAATGCAAATAACTGCTACCCTATGCTCATAAAATACATACATGTTCACATGCAAGATAAAATAATTATTTGCCTCTGAAGTTGTTAATACATTTTAGAAGCTAAAATATAAGCTATAAGTATCAATTTAATGTAATCTTAATATATCATCACCACAATTTATATTGTAGTATAAGCTAGAACATGGCATAATAATTGCTATATATGCTTAAATTTAACAATATGAGTAACCTTAATAGAGAATCAAAGGGGAAGTGCAGTATTTTATTTGTTAGGCAATAAGAGCCAGATGGTTGGGCTAAACATTTACCCTTGGGTGTTGAATGTGATATCAAGGAAGAGGAAAGCAAAAAATCAGTGTCTTTTAAAGAAAAAGCAAGGTTGAATATACCACAGAGAAGGGTCGGTCTACTTAAGAGACCACTTATTACCCATTTGTGTTGAGTGTTCCAATAAAATGTTCGGGATTAAATTAACCTCCTCGCTGGGTAAAAGGACACAAAACAAACAAACTTCAAAATAGAAATAGACAGAAACAGTTCAGGTAATCAAGATTAAATTTCTCTCAAAAAAGTTGTTCACCCTTTGAAGAGACAAATTGTTCACATTTTCTCCTCCAAATCTGAATCCCAGTATACTTTGTTGGCACACGCTCTAATTCACCACTAAAAATTATCTTTTGTTCAAGTTATGATGTGAGCAGGAGGTTTATGTATGGAGCCACTAACTAAATTTGTAATTCAATGTTTCTGGACCTGTTTTATCTGATATTTTGTGATCATCATTTTGTCTGAAATAGTAGCTATGAGGAGTTATTAACTAGTTTTACTTCTGCTAAAAACTTATTTAGACTTTGCCTACCATATTTTTATGACATAAATGTAAATATTTATGCTTTTAGGAAAATGATCTTCACACAAAACTACATGTCATTTCACCGTTCTGGCTTTGCCCCTCACACAAGTCAGTGACACCTAACCTCCTGAGTTCCATTGTTGTCTTAGAGGCACTTGCAAACATCCAGTTTCCTTCCCACCATAAGAAGCATGATAAGCACAATGTTAAGACACACTCTTTGCCTTTTCATATTAGTTTGATATTTATATATAAAGAAATATGAAGTAAATCATGCTTAGCAGAGTTTTGAAATAAATAAAATTCAAGTTCACGCTACATTTGAAAAAGGAAGCACACTTTATTAGTTATATTCTATGCCATTCATCAAGAGTTTTGTTAGAGAAATGATTTTTTTATAGTGTCATCATCTTTGTAAAAGTCTTTGCCAACTTGGTGGCAGTACCAAACCCCTGGAATGGTGAAACACAAAGGAAGGAAGAGATTCTACTGCTACCCCACCCTGTCCACCTGCAAAAAAATCAGGTCTAAAACCCTAGAAAAAGATGGAGACAGGAATAATAGGTAAGTGGTTGAGAGGAACCCATGTGATGGATACTATGGTGCCACTGCATGGCTGGTTCAAACTCTGGGCATTCCTTCCTTCAGCTGCCAGGAGTTTTGACTGCTAAGTCCTTCCTGGAATACTATTCCCTATTGAAAAGTGTTCCTAGCTCCTACTTATGCTTGTTTTCATCTCTGAGATGATTAATTTAACTGGGAACACAAAGATCTCTTCCTCTGTTCTCAATTCAGGGCAAGTCTAAAAGAACATCCCAGCACAAGTGAGACTGGAAGAGCTGAGACCTTTATTAGTTCTGAAGAGCAGTTCAATTTCTTTCTTTGCTCAGACTCTCATCTTCTTTTGAGAATTCACTAGTATGCTTTTTTCAAGTTATTCTCTACCTCAGAGTAAATTTACTAAGTCACCTAACCTACCTAAGTATAGGGAAAGGAAACCAAACAATTCATGCCAGAGTGGCCAAGGAAGAGATTGGATTTAAAAAGATTTCTCAGTTTGGGGTTTTGAACTAAATAATATACTTTGTGCTAGGAACTCATCCTAAAAATCTATTAGTGAAAGAATATTTTGAGTGAATTTACTTACTTTGTAAAATGCCATTAATTGTATATTCCAGTAATATATGAAAAGAGAAACTTTGGTTGCCAAAAGATGCCAAAAGATGGTGCAGGAGCCTTGTTTGGGGATTGACTTGAATTGCAGTTGACTATGAGCCGTGGAGATTTGGCCATTGTCGCCACCCGTAGTCTCACGGGATTTGTTGCGGGATCTCGAGTGACTTGGCCGAGATTGCTGATCGGGTCAGCGCCATTTTAGGGTGTGCTTTTGGCGTGTGTTAGTCGTTATTAGAACCAGAGAGAAAAGTTATCAGAATAAAAAGCTGTTTGTCTCCAGTTTGCTTCTGAAGTTTTTCCCGCAGCTCCGTTGCTCCAAGCGCTTCAGGCAGCAACAAGATGGTTGGGTAACATACATTTCAAAACCAGTCATTGTCAAATACAAGCAATAGAATTTGATCTGTGGGTAGAATAAACATGTAGTTAAATAATCCCTTAAATACCTTTGAAAAAAGTTATCAATAATCAATTTATCAACATAATTCTGTGACTATTTAATTAAGGTAAATGAATAAGTATATAGCCCTTAAGAATATATAATTTTGGATAAGACATAAATTATGAACAAATAATACAAGGCAGAAGTCTGGGAGGTATTATAAAACATATTAACTCAAATGAAGTCAGAGGAAAGAAAAATTAATTCTTGCTTAGAGGTTGAGGTTTCAAGGATTGATATATGAACACAGTAGTAGATAAGGTTAGAGGGAAAGAAAAATGTCTAATTGGATGTTGGGTAAATGTTTTCATATTAACTTAAAATTAATTAAAAATGAGAAAGGAAGGTCTGCTGTACACTTCTACTGAGTGACTGATTAAACTAGGGAGAGCAAAGTCTTAGATCTGAAACAAGATCAGACATGTGACTTCAAGTTTAACAGTATGTACACATCTTCAAAATTGGGGAGTTCTAACACATTTCACCATTCCCACTTCACAGAACATTGATGAAGTGGTATCAATAAGAGCAGAGATTCCATTCACACCATTCTGACCCATGGCATTCTTTGCAATGGGCAGGGGATTAGAGTTAGGGAGCAGGACAACTGTGAACAAAGAAGACCTAGTAATAGTTTCATTGTTTCCTTCAATTCCTTTCATTTTAATTTCTCTTTTCCTTTCAATCTGTGAGACTTAAGCTATGTCTGTAGAAAGTCAACATAGCTATCCAAGATAGTGGTGACACTTGCTTAATCTTTTGGAGTGCAATTTAGCAAGAATTTTTGAAATTCCCTTATAGGTCTAACTGTATATCCAGCACCTAGAATAATGTCCAGTGCAGTACAGACACTCTCTCAATAATAAGCATGATTGGTTAAGTTTGTCATGGGACTTTACACCAAAGATAACTATTCAATAAAATGGCATTGGGAGTTGGTGCAAGAGAAGATGCATGTCTTGATCCCCTATTGAGATGCAATAGGACTACTGCTAGAAATGCGCACAAAATAGAACCTGTTTAATTTCAAATTTGTCTTCCCCTTCTTCAAAATGTGTTTGTAGAGTCATGTCCTAGGCACTAAGAAAATAGTGCCTACTGAGCAGCACAAAGAAAAGCAGTTGCTTATCTAATCTAACTCTCTGCTGTGGAAGAAAGCTTTGGAGAAGGATGAGGAAGAACAGTTTGTGGTAAAGTCTTACAAAATTTAGGCATCCCCTGTTTCTGCGATAAAGGATTGAAGAAGACCATTCATCTACATCAGCTTGAGCTAGAGGGCTTAAGAATGGTCTTGGAACAAGCTTTTTCTTTTCGTGAAGAGTTCAATTTTTTTTCATTAACAACTAACTCCTAAAATATTTTATCATATTTTATATAAAACAAATATCACTATTGACATGATGTGATGTACCATTTATAATTACTGCCACATAATAAGTATAACCATGTCAAACTACTATTGTTGTTTATTCTGCTTAAATTCAATACTGTAATAGATGAGCAAACTCTTTCATCTTTTATATATATATTTTCCCTTTTAATAGGTATTTGTCTATCCACATAAATACAACTCACTTACCTGCCAAATTAAGAGAAAAATAGAAATTTAATGTATGTAAGCTTAAAATAAAAAACAACAAAATAATGTAATGATGGATAAAACATTTCAAGAACTACCACGCATTGTAATTGCCACATTAAAAATGTGAGAACTAGATTAGAATATGTATATCCTAACCCCTTATATGAGTCTAAGACACAGATCCAGGGTCCCATCCTAAGCAAAATTGAAAGCAACCATTCTAAAATTAAGAACAGTGGTAGTTTAAAAGCTCACAATAATGCCTCTTTGGAACAAGGCAATTAACTAGTACATCCAGTGAAAACTGCCATGGGAATTTAGGTAGGTAAAGTTTAATTAACTAAATTAGAAGTAATGAAAACACTACACTTAAACAGTAGTAAGATTGTATGGAGATTTGATATACTATGGTGGTTTGTGGTCCATTTGAACTCCTACATACAATTAAAAGACATTTCCTCTGAAAAAAGATCAGGGGATTTTATCAGGGAAAATTGCTGCTGCTTGCCAGCTCCTTTTCCTAATGAGCTCTAAAATGCCTATATTGTACGTGTGCCAGTTGGCCCCATTTTGTCTTTAGGCAGGTGGTTGATGCCATGCTCTGTCACTCCTATCTGGATAATAACAGTGTGGCAGTAGAAAGTCACATTGTCCTTTCAATCTGGTCCCAGTTCGAACTCTTAACAGCTAGTAAATCTCCAGTAGGTCCAAAGAAATTGACAGTCAGGATCTAGTTAGACAGTGAAAGACAAGATATTAAATTAATTCTATCCCTAGGCATTCCAACCAAGATTTAATAAAATAAAGATTCATTCTCTAGTTATTCTTGATGCTGTCAATTAAAATATTAAATTTAAATTATACTCTTGGAACTTACTATTTAATAAAACCCATGATAAAAATACATGCATTTGTGCAGAGGCCATGTTATATAATGTATAATAAAGATTTTTCTTATATTTATGCTTTCAATTGAAAATAATTTCATTTAAATTTTTATCTGTTAGGTAAATTGTCAAAAATGTAGGCCATGTAGTCATCATAAGCCAAATTTCAGCCATACATCACCTTCCTCCTAAAATGTTATTAAAAACACATAATTGACAAGGGGATAGGAATAATGGTAGACTCAGTTATCCATGATTACCTTAAATACATGTATGAAGACACAATTGTTGTAAAATTACTTTATATTTAGCCAGCAACTTGAAAAAAAATACTAGGTTTGGAAAAATTAATATTGTCTAAATTTTGAGATATTTTTCAATAGTTTTTCTTCACATTACACTCATATCTAACCATACAGAGTGTGTTCCTACAGGAGGCTGTTTATCTGTGGATGAACTGAAGAAAAGTTAGGGTATTCATCATAGAAATTCACCAATTCTGCTTCATTCTTAGGCTAAAATTATAAATAGAATTTTGTTGTTTCAAAATGCAGGGAACATGGAAAATAAGACAAAGGGGAAATTAATATATTATTGTTGTCTTTTCATTTTAAAATATTTTTATTTAGGCTACATCCAGTTAATCTCCAAATATTTCAGTTGAGTAATATTATATAATCCTCAAATATCTCCCAAGACTAAATATGATATAACTGCTTTTAAGGAGAACATTGAGCGACTCTGTGATTTCTAGCTGAAAATGTTTTTGTTGTGATCATTGTTAATATGTTTATTGTCTTTCCTAATGTGGTGTTAAACACTGAGATCCAATACCCTGACTTATAATCTAATCTACTGTGACTCAGTGCCATGGTAACTAACCTTCAAAAAAGATTAGTTCAAGAAAAAAAAGCGTACTCACATTACCATTCGAAATGATACTCTAACTTGCTAAGTATTAAGTAATTAATTCATTTTTATTTCTTAACTGCATTTTAGTGTCCTTATTTGAATATGTTAACATTGTCATTTTGATTCATAAAATCATAATTTGTAACACTAATAGAAACATATTACAAAAGGCAATCATAACATTACTTAAGTTTTTTTTTTTTTTACTAAATATTAAGAACAAACAATAAAGCAGTAATCAAAATTTTAAATCTGACATAAACTCAAATTCACAGGTAGTTTTCAAAGAAGTATTTTAAACCTTATTTTTAAAGGAAAATAATATTCAAAATTGTATAACTCTTAGAAATTTTTTAATTAGTCACATAACATTTAGAGAAAGAACACTTGTTCTTGCTTACAAAGGACTCAAACAGTTGTTAAAAGTCCTTTTCTATCTATAATATGAAAGTTAAGAAAAATATATAATTATTTATAGAAGCCTGAAGGTAACAAAATTCTAGTGTTTTCTATCTAAATTTGAGAAAAGATGACATTTTCAGAAGGACAACATTTTCAGAAAATATCATCCATAATTTTTTTTCAAAATAATAAATATATTTACTAGTCAAGTACTTAAATGGAAAAAGAAACTAAAACTTTTTTTTACTTTTAGATAAACATTATTAACTTAATTCTATATGTCAAACTCTGTGTGTGTGTATTTTCTGAATGGAAGAAGCACTTTTATCAATGTACTTTTTTTTTTAATATTTATTTATTTGTTTAAGTTGTACACAATGCCTTTGTTTTTACATGGTGCTAAGGATTGAACCTGGGCTGTGCATGTGCTAGGTGAGCGCTCTACCGCTGAGCCACAACCCCAGCCCTCAATGTAGTGTTTTGAGATGTAAAAATTTAAATCAGCCTGTGGGACCTATTAAATTCTGAGTAATTCATACATATTAAAAAAAAAAAAAAAAAAAAAAGGTTACAGGACAATAGTACATTACTTTCCCTGAAAACAGTTCTATTGCACACAACTTTCAATTGCTATGATTTATCTGACTAGGCTTAAAATTCTGATTAACACATTGGTGCTCAACTAAGTTCATTTCACTTCAGTGTGATTTTAGAAGCAAAACTTGTACCCATACAATTAAAGATGAAAGAAGGAATCCTTCATATTTTCCAGATCCTGAGATAGACATATCATCACTAACTCATCTATTCCACACATGCTACAGTTAAGTAGAAAGATATAGCAGAACATGGTGGCACACACCTGTAATCCCAGTGGTATAGGATACTGAGGCAGAAGGATCACAAGTTCAAGTCCAGCCTCAGCAGCTTAGCAAGGCCCTATGACACTTAGTAAGACCCTGTCTCAAAATTAAAAAATAAAACTAAAGCCCTGGGTTTATGGCACAATGATGGTTAAGAACCACTGGGTTCAACCCCTGGTACCAAAATCATAATCATCATCATGATCATGATCATCATCATAAAAAGCAATAATTTTGCTCTGGTCTGTTTTACTTTCCATCTTTTGTTATTCTGTAATTCTAATATTTTGATACATGGAAGATGCTGCATGTGAGAAATTCTACATCCACTCATCAGTTTCTACTTCCTTTACCATACAGTGAAATAAAATGAAGAAAAAAATAACAACGCAACAATTATAATTATGCACTCATGAAGCTCAAAATATGTGTCAGAGTCATACATAATGTTCTGTTTTCAACGTGATTGAGAAAAGAACTATGCTCTCTTCCATAGGCCACATACTACCAAAAGCTTTGAAAATTTAATATAGTTAATAAGCAGATATCATAACAGCAATGTTTTGTTTGATTTCAAGTAAAACAAGCAAGTGTAACTTAAATGTTAAAATAGTGACAATGATTTGCATTGGAAATGGGTAAACTATGTAGAATACAATCATAAAAAATACACATAATATTTCTATAAATTCCAAAATAGAGTAGCTAATTTACAGAAACATTTTGGAAAGTACACATATCTATAAAAATTATCAGGAATAATAGTTTTTTTTCAATATGTGTTGGTAAATTTACAGGTGATGAGATGAGCAATTTAAGTAATTTTATAATGCTATTGCAGTTCTATGGCAATCAATTTTTTCAAGCCTATTATCTTTCACATGAGTTCCCAACAAATATTTATTAATAAATAATTTAAAATATGAAGCTATAAATTTAAAATTAGTGAATGGGTATAACATGTCAGGATTTTCTCAACTGTTTCTTTGCTTTGGTGACATATTCATAAGTTACTACAATCTCTTCTAACAGACATGAAAAATATGTAACCCTTTATAATGTGTATAATTTAACCTCATATATTTATCCCTCAAATCCCATCACCTATAAATGCAACATTTAAATTATTCTTACTATACACATTCAGAACCCTGCCCCTAGTGTATCATTAATAAAATAAATGCCCCATATTTGGCATTTCTGAACATAACTTTAACATCCAATTATTTTGCATTTGTTGAAAAAAATTTTCTCATTTATGATTCATCAATAATATGAGTATTGAAATCTAAAGAAATGTACTCAAGGTTTCTGTTTAAAGACTCATTTATATTTGTAGATTTTATGAAGTTTATAGATTATTAAAAACTGCTGAGTTGCTCATTTTGGAAGTGATCATGAAGCAATTTCTTAAATTTTATTCCAGTAGACATTACAACACATTAATAAAGATTGGATGCAACTGTATCATAAACTAATGTAAAATGTTGTATATTTGTGCTTATTATTTGTGCTTATTATTTAACTGTTACACGTTTATGTTCTTTCAGCATATATTTTTAAGTGTTTAAAACTCTCTTTTTTTGTATTTTACCCAAGATTATAAGGTTTCTTAAAAAAAGAAAAATTGAGGAATGGATAATAAAAAAAGTAGTATTTTGTTTTTTTTTGTTTTGTTTTGTTTTGTTTTAAATTAAGATTGCAATTGCAAGAGTAATATTCAGCTGAGCAGTTTTTACAGAGTTGTTAAGAAAATGGATAGAGTCAGGCTTTTTGAAGCTTAATGTAGTAATTTAATTATGGGCAGATATGGAAGTCTGCAAAAAAGTCAGCATCAAAATAATATAACTACAGGTTGGATGCTGTTGTCCCTTTCAAAATCCATGTTGAAACTTCATCTACATTGCAACAGAATTGAAAGGTAGAAGATTTGGGAGAGAAGTGCGTCATGAAGTCTCTACTCTCTTGAATGGATTGTGACCTATGTACAAATGCTCAAACCTGGAGGGTGCACTCTTTTATCTACCTATCCCTTTTACAGTGAGATGATGCAGCCTCCTCCTCGCCAGAAGATGCAGGAGTAAAGGCCATCTTGGAAGGAGAGCCATAATCTTGGAAGGCCCCTCTAAAGCCACAAAACCTGTTAGCTAGCACCTTGATCTTGAACTTCCCAGACTTCAAACTGTGAGAAAGAAATTGTGTTCTTTTTTTTTTTTTTTTTTGTGGTACCGGGGATTGAACTCAGAGGCACTCATCCACTGGGTCACATCCCCAGCCCTTTTTTGTATTTTATTTAGAGACAGGGTCTCACTGAATCACTAAGTGCCTCGCCACTGCTGAGGCTGGCTTTGAACTCGCAATCCTCCTGCCTCAGCCTCCCAAGGTGCTGGGATTACAGGCGTGCACCACCGCACCCGGCTCTAGAAATTGTGTTCTTTATAAGTTACTGACTCAAAGATATTTTGCAATGGTAACATAAACAGACAGATAACTATGGAACATGTTTGACACATGAAGAATGTGTAGGGCTTTTTAAATCAAAAATTAAAAATAAATTAGTGCCAGGCACGGTGGTACACACTTGTAATACCTGTGGCTCAGGAGGTTGAGGCAGGAGGATCCTGAGTTCAAAACCAGCCTCAACAAAAGTAAGGGGTTTAGCAACTCAATGAGACCCTGTCTCTAAATAAAATTTAAAAAATAGAGCTAGGGATGTAGCTTAGTGGTAAAATCCCCTGAGTTCAATCCCCAGTATGCCCCCCATAAATAAATAAATAAATAAATAAATAAATAAATAAATAAATAAATCAAAATCTTCTCAGGTTTTACATCAGAACAAAAGACACAGAGAAATAACCTCATAAATACAGTTATCTCATACTAAACAAAGTCACCAAAAACATACATTCAAGAAAAGAGAGCCTCTTCAACAATTGGTGCTTGGAAAACTGGAAATCCATATGTAGCTAAATGAAATTAAACCCCTATCTCTCACCCTGCACAAAACTCAATTCAAAGTGGATCAAGGAAATGTGCATTAGACCAGAGACACTGTGCCTACTACAAGAAAAAGTAGGCCAAACTCTCCATCATGTCTTCTTATTAACTGACTTCCTAAAGAAGACTCCTAAAGTGTAAGAAGGAAAATCAAGATCAATAAATGAAATGGTATCAAATTAAAAATGTTATTCACAGCAAAGGAAGATAACATAAAGATTCTTCACTATCAAGAATGTGAAGAGAGAGCCTACAGAATGGAATAAAATCTTTTCTACCTGTACCTCAGAGCATTAATCCTAGGATATACAAATAATTCAAAAAAATTAACACCAAAAGAACAAATAACCAAATAAATAAATGGGCAAAATAATTGAACAGGCACTTCACTGAAGAAATATAAAAATCCAACAGATATATGAAAAATGTATAGCATCACTAGCAATTAGAGAAATGCAAATTAAAACTATCCTGAGATTCCATCTCACTTCAGTCAGAATGGCAATTATCAAGAATTCAAGTGACAATAAATGTTGGCAATGATGTGGGAAAAATGGTTAATTCATACAGTGCTGTTGAGACTGCAAATTGATACAACCACTATTGATACAATCAGCATAGAGATTCCTTAGAAAACTTGGAATGGAACCACCATTTGACCTAGTTATCTCACTTCACAGTATATATTCAAAGGACTTAAAGTCAGCATACTACAGTGATGCAGCCACATCAATGTTTATAGAAGCTCAGTTTACAGTAGTTAATCTATGAAACCAACCTGGGTGCCCTTCAACAGATGAATGGATAAAGACAATGTGGCATATATACACAATGGAATATTACTCAGCTGTAAACATAATGAAATTATGGCATTTGCCAGTAAATGGATTGAATTGGAGACTGTCATGTTAAGTGAAATAAAACAATCAAAAAATAAAAACAAAAACAACAACAACAACAAAAAAAAAAACCAAAGGATGAATGTTCTTTCTGATATTTGGATGCTAACACAAAATAAGGGGGGATGGATGACAGAATAAAAGTTAATTAGATTAGACACAGTGGAATGAAGGGAAGAGGGGGGCAGGATGAAAATACTAAGGAAAGAAAGTAGAATGAATCAGACATCACTTTCCTATGCTCACATATGATACACAACAGTGAAACTCAACATTATGTATAACCACAAGAATGGGATCCTAATTAGAATGTTATACTCTATGTATGTCTAATATGTCATAACACACTATACTGTCATTATAAAAAATGACACATAAAAAATTATCAATTGAAAAAAAAACTGCATACGCCTACAAATAATTTAAAAAAGAATAGCCACTATAAAAATTACTATAAAGCCTCCTCAAAAGATAGAAATAGAAGTACCACAGGAATCAGCTATAACCATATTTGGTCATTTTCCAAAAGAAGAAATAAATTTTAGAGATACATGCATGCCCATGTTATAACAGAATGAGTCACAATTGTAAAGTTATGGAATAAGCCTTCAACAGATAAATGAATAAAGAAAATATGGTATGTATACATAGCAGTGTTTACTAAGCCATAAAGAAGAAACAAATTATGCCCTTCACAGGAAAATTGATGGAACTATATAACATCATGTTAAGAGAAATAAACCTCACGCAGAAAGACAACTACTAAATTTTTTGTCTAATATGTGGGAGCTGGGGAAAAAATATAGGAGAGGGAGAGTTACAATAAAATCAGAAGGAAGACCATTAGTTTAGAGGAAAAACTTTGGGGGAGAGATGAGGGAAGAGTGGGTAAGACACTGGAGAGGGGAACTGAACAAATTGTTCTTTTATGTATTTAGAGATATGTCAACATGAAATCCATGTTTTATAATTAATATAGATAAATTAAAAATGTATAAAAGTAAGTGATTTTCAAAATGATAACCAACAGATCAATGGTGAAAAATAAAGAGCATAGAAATAGATTTGAATGTATAAGTCAATGATATAACGATTAATGATAGAGTATTAGGGGAAGGATAGTTTTTTCAATAAATGCATAGAACTTACAACATATTAAGAAGATAGATACATATTATGTATGTACGTATTCAGAATTTCTCTGAACATTGAATACAGAGTGGAAGAAGATATATCTAGTGAATGTAATTTAGTCAGCTTTGCATTACTTTGACCAATATACCCAACAAGAACAACTTAGAGGAGGAAACGTTTATATTTTGGCTCTCAATTTCAGAAGTTCTGTCCACCATTGACCAACTCCACAGGTCTGGGCCCAAGGTGATAAAAGGGCATAGGTGATGAAGCAACTCAGGACATGACAACCAGGAAGCAGAGAGAGAGCTCCCATCACCAGGAACAAAATATAAACTCAAAGGCACATCCCCAATGACCTACTTCCTCCAGTAACAACCTACCTGCCTAAAATTACCACACAGTTAATCCATATCACTGTATTAATCCACAGATCAGATTATTGCTTTTATAAACTAATAATTTCACCTTTGAACATTCTTTCATTGTTTCACTCATGAGCTTCTAGGGGACACCTCATATCTAAACCACAACACCATATAATCAGCACAATGCTCGAACATATATATATTTTCTAAAGCAATAAGAGAACAATAATGATCCAACAAAAACATAGGCAAGATACCTAAACATTGACTTCACTAAAGAGTATCCAAATAGTTAATCACTACATTAATTAGTTTCTTTCTGAGAAACTAATTACATATGTAGGTCTATTGAGTATTTTGAGACTCTTTGAGTATTTAAATTTTTTTCTGACATTTTTTTTTTTCCATCCTTCAGATTAGATAATTTCTACTGTCTGATCAAGTTCATTGATCCATTTTTTTTGTAATCTGTAATCTGCTATTAAGGTCATCTAGTTGACTTCTAAAAATCTAGAAGTGGAATTTTCAGTTTTAGATTTTTCTTTTGGTTGGTTCATATAATCTTCGTTTCTCAGCTTAGGATATCTGTTTTTATTATACTAATTAATTAATTTTCATCCAAATATATTCATAATAGCTGCCCCAAATCATTGTCTGAATAAACAAGTATTTCTAAACAAGACAAATAATAAGAACTAAATGGACACTGAAGCTTGACACAAAGAATGAAACTTACCAAAATACATATAAAATAGTAGTTTCCCAAACACTCAATAAGACAAATAATATGAATTAGTGCTCAAACTCACTTTATGAAGGAAACATCATATTACTTAACCTGACTGAACAGTTATATGGAAAAGACAAAGAAAGAATCCTTTAAACTCTGAGAATGGTTTTGAGATGGAGTCCCTACAAGTCAGGTGATTCTCTGATTTCTGAAGTGTCTGGCCCATGCTATTGGCCTGTTCCTATACCCATTTTGTAGGCGTGCAGACAAATAAACTGCCTGAGAATCATCTTTGACTCTAATTGAATCAAAAGGAAGGAGTTATACATGGAAAAGCTGGTTAACTATGACGACCTCAAAAATCCCTGAGCATGACAATTACAATTACAATGATCATAGTTAATGTACATCATATAGAAACAATAGTAAGAGGTAAAGATTTCAAGTTAGATGTAAGGAAAGTAAGATGTAATTATTTATTTCCTATGAGAAATTCATTTTATGTTATAAAACCACAAATGTTTAAAGGTGAAGGAATGGAAAAGTTGAGCCATGCTTAGATCAAACTAAAGGAAGGTAGAGAGCTATATTAATAACAGACAAGAGCCTGGCATAATGGCACAAGCCTGCAGTCCCAGTGGTTCAGGAGGCTGAGGCAGGAGGATCAAGACTTCAAAGCCAGCCTCAGTGAAAGGGAGGCACTAAACAACTCAGCAAGACCCTGTCTCTAAATACAATATAGGGCCAGGGATGTTACTCGTTGGCCGAGTGCCCCTGACTTCAATCCCTGGTACCAAAATAAATAAATAAATAAAATAACAGACAAGGTAATTTTTAGCAAGTGATATTACCATGAAAAGAGATTGTTTTATAATGATAAGGGACATTTGTCCTAATAATCCTTAAGTTCACTGCATTTATAATAGAAATTTGAAGTGCATAAAACATAAACTGAAGGTACTCTAGACAGAAATAGACCAATTCACAAATCCAGTCAGAGATTTTGACATAGATGGAAAAATCAGCCTGTGAAAACATGATTAGCATTGCCTGTGTCTGTGTATGAGAAATGAAATATTTGTCATTGAAAAAAGTGAATGAATTTGACATAGACAACAAGAATAATTTTCAAAATACATTATGATGAGTGCAGGAAGCCAGAACAACAACAAGAAGAATTAACACTGTATTATTCCATTTCACAAATTTTTAGACTATGTAAACAAATAAAATAATTACTTAAAATAATGTAAAATTTTTACATTATTAGTAGGAGATTGGTAATTTCTAGAGACGAGGATTTGGGAGAGCAAGGTCAGAAGCAATGCAAAAAGGGTACTAGGCTATGTCAAAACTTACCAAGTCCCATACTTTACAGTGTGCAAATTCTTTGTCAATTCTATCCCATCTATTAAAGCTGTTAAAAGCACTTTGGTGAAATAAGGAATGTGTATTGAAAAGAAGTACTAAGAGTGTGGTTCTTTTACTCAAAACTCAAGAGCCGCCAAAACAATAGCTGTTCGCTGTGGGAGGATGTAGGTCTGGAATTTATGGGAAGTTGTGTTGGAGAAGTTTTGAAGTGATTGTTTGTTCCATAGCTTTATAGGATATTGACAAAAACTCATCGATTATTAAAATTAGGCAATCAAGATTTTATTTATTTGTACTTTTATACTAAAAATAAAAAAAAATAGGGTTGGGCTGTAGATCAGTGTTAGAGCTCTCACCTAGCAAGTGTGAAGCACTGGGTTCAATCCTCAGCACCACATAAAAATAAATAAAAAATGGTATTGTGTCCATCTACAAAAAATTTTTTTTAAAGAACAGAAATAAATATAAAAATATAGTCTATGAAATTCATACAAAAATGTTTAGGAGTTTTATGTTGATACAGTATCAGCAACATACTTTGAATTGCATTAAAATGTTAAGATGGGTTGATGAAGGGCTGATCAGTGGATAGATATGTTTTGAATCAAATAACACAAAATATTAACTATACAACTGTATAATTATGTGGCTATGTGATCATTAACTGAATAATTCTTTGCAATATATCAAATGTAAAATTTTTTAAGTTAAAATGTACTAGAAAACCTTATAATGAATGAGACTGTATGCTCATTATGTCTCAAATGAAAGCCACATTCTTTGATACAATTTAAAGTCTCATAGATTGATTATTAAGAACATATTTGATAATACATTAGAAAACTCTTGCATTTTCTAGCAAAATTGAGTATGTACAGCATGCCAGAGCAATTTCACCTATAAGTATATATACTATGGAAATTCCTCAAAGTAATTATTGGTCTTTGTTATAGCAGTATTATACATAATATCCTTTAACTTGAAACAACTTAAATGTCCATCTACTGTAGGATGGATACATATATTGTGGTCCCTTCATTTAAAATACAATTATACACCAATGAATGCATATACAACAGCTAAACATAATTCAAGATGAATTATGCAAGAATAAGTGTTGACAAAAAAAAAAAAAAAAAGGAGCCAAATTTAAAAGTTTAAGCACTGTGTAATTCCATATTATGAAGTTAAATCAGGCTAAACTAATCTATGTCTTTAAAAATCAGTTGTGGTTACCTTTGCAGATGAGAAAGAATGTAAAAATTATTTAAATCATAAAGCACGTTTGTGAGGAAAAATTTTATTTCTTGGCCTTGGTATTGTTTACATAGATGTGTTTATTTGATGATAATTCCTTGAGCTGCATAATTTTTATATATGTAACTTTGTGTGTCTCTATCATACTTTAGTGATATCATACAATATTTAGATCTTACCTCATGATTAGATGGAAAATAGTCCTTTAAGCCCAGCAATACATATTTTTGATATTTTACGAGTATGTACTAGGAAGATGTGAGTACATAAAATTCTTTCTTCAGTATTTGTTAAAAATCTGTATATATATGTGAATTCATATATGTATATATATATATGTATTTGTATATATATGTATATATATATATATATGTATATGAATTAAGACAATGTGGTAATAAAACAGTCAACAACAATAAAACAGTTGACTGATTCTAAAGAAAAAGGAGAAAGGAAATCAGTAATGTTGCCCAAAGTAACAAGTAACCCACAGAGAGCAACAAGGACAAATCCAGATAAATAGTGAAGCATAAACTGAAAGCCAGTCTGCAAAGACTCGTTGTGATAACAATGCAGAAACTGGAACAAATAGTTACCAATAATTTTTATAGAATATGCAAATGAATTGGAAATACAATAATAACACAACTAGTGGGGTTTTCTCCTGGGAACTATGCTATAAATCTTGCCACAATGCTCATTAAGAATTTTATAATCTTTGGGGCTGAGGTTGTGGCTCAGAGGTAGTGCACTTGCCTAGCATGCATGAGGCACTGGGTTCGAGCCTCAGCACCACATAAAAATAAAATAAAGATATTGTGTCCACCTATAACTAAAAAATAAATATTAAAAAATTATAATATTTGATGGAAAGACCTGATGCTTATAGAAGATGCAACTATTTGAGTATATGCTAAAAAACATGAATCATATGTTAAAAGTGAGTGCATTTTTTTAAAAGAATGGAAAGTCACCAAATAAATAACCTAAAATTACATTTCAAAGCTCTAGAATATAAAAAACAAATCAACATTAAAAGCAGTAGAAGACAGGAAAAAAATCAATTAAATTGTAACAAAAGAAACAATTCAAAAGAATAGACAAAAAGTTGGTTCTTTGAAAGAATAAATACAATCAATAAACAATCAACCATCTTAATGAAGAAAAAGAGAACTCAAATCTCTAAAATTCATGATGTAAAAGGAAATATCACCATGGATACTACTGAAATACAGACAATTATCAGAAACTATTTTGAAAATCTATATTCAAATAAATATGAAAACATCAACAAATTTCTAGAGACATATGACCTTCCCAAACTGAATCAGGAGGATATAGAAAATGTAGATTGATCAAATTCCAAAAATGAAATTAAAGACCTCATTAAAAGCCAATCAACAAAGAAAAACCCAAGACCAGATGGATTCTCAGCCAAGTTCTACCAGGCCTTCAAAGAAGTACTTCCACCAATCTTCTTCAAATTATTTCATAAAGTAGAAAAGGAGGGAAACCTTCCAGACTCATTCTATGAAGCTAATATCTCCCTAATACCAAAACTGGGCAAAGACACGTCAAGAAAAGAAAAATTTAGACCAATAATCCCTGATGAACATAGATGCACAAATCTTTAATAAAATACTGGTAAATTACACAGAAAAAAACATATTAAAAGATAGTGCACTGTAAACAAGTGGGGTTTATCCCAGGGATGCAAGTTTGGTTCAAAATATTGCAATCAATAAATGTAATTCATTACATCAATATACTTAAAGACAGGAACCACACAATTATCTCAATAGATAAAGAACAAGCATTTGACAAAATTCAGCATCCATTCATGTTCAAAACACTAGAAAAACTAGGGATAGTAGGAATATACTTTAACCTTGTAAAAGCTACATATGCCAAGTTCAAAGACAACATCATACTAAATGGAGAAAAATTGAAATCATTCCCTCTAGAAACTGGAAAAAGAGAGGGTTACCCTCTTTTACGAATCCTATTCAACATAGTCCTTGAAATCCTATCCGGAGAAATTAAACAAAAAAATAAAATAATTAATTAAAGGGATACCAATAGGAAAAGAAGAGCTCAAACTCTCCCTATTTGCCAAAAATATGATTCTACATATAGATGACCCAAAAGACTGCACCAGAAAGCTTCTTGAATTCATAAAGGAATTCAGCAACGTCATAGGGTATAAAACTAATATCCATACAACAATCTCTTTCCTATACACCATTGACAAATTAACTGAAAGAGAAATTAGAAAAATCATCTCATTCACAATAGCCTCAAAAAATGAAATATTTGGAAATCAAGTTAACAAAAGAGGTGAAGGACCTCTACAATGAAAACTATAGAACACTAAAGGAAGAAATTGAATAAGACCTTCAAGGATGGAAAAATTGCCCATGTTCTTGGATAGACAGAATTAATATTGTCAAAATGGCCATACTACCAAAAGCACTACAAAGATTTATTACAATTCTCATTAAAATCCCAATGATTTCTTTTTAGAAATAGAAAGTGAAGTTATAAAATTCACTTGGAAAAATAAGGGGCCCAGAATAGCTAAAACAATCCTTAGTGAGATAAACGAATGTAGGAGGCATCATCATACCAGACCCTAAATTATACTCCAGAGTGATAGTAACCAAAAAAGTATGATATTGGCACCAGAACAAACATGAAGACCAATAGATCAGAATAGAACACACGGAGACATACCCACATAAATACAGCTATCTCATACTAGACAAAGGTGCCATAAACATACATTTGAGAAACATTTGAGAAAAGATAGCCTCTTCACCAAATGGTACTGAGAAAACTGGAAATCCATATGTAGCAAAGCGAAATTAAACGCCTATCTCTCACCCTGCACAAAACTCAACTCAAAGGGGATCCAGGACCTAGGCATTAAACCAGAGACACTGTGCCCACTTACAAGAAAATTAGGCCCCAATCTCTGTCATGTCAGTTTAGGAACTGACTTCCTCAATAAAATCCTAAAGTGCAAGAAGTAAAATCAATAACAAAAAATGAGATGATATCAAACTAAAAAGCTTCTTCACAGCAAAGAAAATGATCAAGAATGTGACGAAAGACCAGACAGAATGTGTGAAGATCTTTGCCACCTGCACTTCAGATAAAGTATTAATCTTTAAACAAAGAACTCAAAACACTCTTAACACAAAAAGAACAAATAACTCAATCTATAAATTGGAAAAGGAAATAAACAGGCAATTCACAGAGGAAGAAATATGAATGGCCAACAAATATATGAAAAATGTTCAACATTCCTAGCAATTAGAAAAATGCAAATTAAAACTACACTGAGATTCCATCTTACTCCAGACAAAATGGCAATTGTCAAGAATACAAGTAACAGTAAATGCTGGTGAGGATGTGAGGGAAAATATTCACTCATACATTGCTAGTGGGACTGGAAATTGGTGCAACCACTATCAAAAGCAATATGGAGAGTCCTCAGAAAACTTCAAATGGAACCACAATTTGAATCACCATCTCACTCCTCAGTTTTATACCCAAAGTATAAATTCAGCATACTACAGTGATGCAGCCACATCAAAGTATTTAGCAGCTCAATTCACAGTAGTTAAGTTCTGGAACCAAATCGGGTGTCCTTCAATAGATGAATTAATAAAGAAAATGTGGCATATATACCTAATGTAATATTAGAAGTAAATTTATGGCATTTGCTGATAATTGGGTGGAACTGGAGAATATCATGCTAACAAGCTAGTCCCAAGAAAGCAAAGGCTGAATGTTTTCTAACCCATAAAAAGGGAGAGTAGGGAGAGAAAGTAAAGTTGATTGGATTAGAAAAAGGGGAATGATAGGAAGGGAGAGGGGATGAAAATAGTAAAGAAAGCAGAATGAATTTGATATATTGTTCTATGCTCATATATGAATACATGACCAGTTTAACTTCACATCATGTACAACCACAAGAATGGGATCCTAATTGGAATAGGTTGCACTCCATGTGCGTATAATATGTCAAAATACACTGTCCTTTCATGTGTATTTATTATGTATACCTAAACACAACAAATAAAAACAATTTTAATGGAAATGTCAATAATAACTGCTAGGTGTCAATTATTTCTCAAAGTTATCCTTAAAAGTAGATCTTAGTCTCTCAACTTAGAGTATTTAAGCAATGTGTTTAAGATTAGGAAGTCGCAATATTTATATGTGTCTTTCTTACACTAATAAACTTATTCTGTGGTTTTACATATTCCTATCTTCTGTAAAAACTTGAAAACTTTTTTTATGATTTTGTTCTATACAAAATTTACTGTTTGTGTTGAAATTTTAAAAATAAATTCGTGAAAAGTATATTCAATATTTTACTTTCTTTCAATACGTTTGCATGGAAAAGTAAAAGATCAGAAGTACCTTTGTTGTATTACTGCATGGAAAAAATTCAGTAGAAAATAAAATTTACAAGAAGGAATTATTGCATTTAAGATGCTTCCCATGGGCTTACTGTATTTGTACACAATTTATCTAACTTTATGACTATTTCCTATATTCAGTCTTGGTCCCACATTTAGTATTTGAAGATACTTTAACTATATGTAGTAAACATTCTTTTTTTCTTTTTAAATTACTGTCATTATTCACATTAATGTTGCACTACTGCCATCTTGTGAGTGCTCAGTGGTTCTACCATTCTGTGATAGCCATTGCCAAATTGCCATTGTAGGGATCAGCAAATTACCATTGATTATAATGCAGACTGCAATATTCAATGGTACTTTGAAAACAAAAGTCATGATTAATTAGGAAAGGCTTTAAATAATTTCAGTATGAATTTCACATGGAATCACTTTTAGATATCACGGCAACAAATTTTATGTTTTGGATATATACATGTAACATATGAGTTAGTCTACACTAATACATGTCACATAAAACTATGATGTACATAATCAAAATTTTGAAGCATAATGATTTTATCAGGTTTTCTTGTGGCCTAGTAAATAGCTAAATCGCTACAGTGAGGGAGTTTTGTCAATGGTGCTATAAAATTATTTATTTTTGGATACTGTATTTTAGGCATTCTGAGGATGATGGAACCACTTGCATGAGTTCTACATGTAATTTCCAGACATAAAGTAAGTTTCATATCACGGCTATTAAAAAAATAATAACGTAAGCACCTTTTGTGTCCCAACTCTAAAAATCTTTTAACTACCTTAAAATATTTGTACTTCATTACAGTTGCAGTTTTAGATTTCAAAATTATGCAGTAATATTTATTTTAATATATTCACAATTTTAATGAAAAGTAAATCTTGTATACTTTTGTTTTGTTTCACAAAGTAACATGCTTTTTAAAAGAAAGAGTATTCCCAGCACTTTGGGAGGCTGAGGCAGGAGGATCGCGAGTTCAAAGCCAGCCTCAGCAATGGCGAGGCACTTAGTAACTCAGTGAGACCCTGTCTCTAATAAAATACAAAAAAAAAAAGGGCTGGGGATGTGATCCAGTGGTCGAGTGCCCCTGAGTTCAATCCCCAGTACCAAAAAAGCAAAAAAAAAAAAAAAAAAAAAAAAAAAAGAAAGAGTATTTTGCTACAGTTACAATAATATTTCCTTAGTATGTATAACACTAATTGAAACAAAGGCATGGAAATTGTTTTACATATTTACAGTATCTGACAAGGCAATACAGCTAATTCAGAGATTTGAATTTTAATTTTTTCAATATTTGGTCAGAAATCTCTAATAGTTAGAATCATTAGATATTTGCTTATCATTAGGGTCACAGCATTAACTTACACTAACAAATCATCAGCTTTTAAATTAATAGTGTTAGAAATTATTTTTATATTAAAAATCAATGGTACTCTTGCACATCAGTTTTTCCCTATATTTTTTTTCCCTCAAATACCGTGAGTCATTTTTTTAAAAAGTTATCTTGATCAACAAATAAAGTAAAATTAGGGTCTTTAGAATGCATGTTGAATTCAGTTTGTGGTTAACTAAATTTAAATATTTAGAACAGAGAAATTACTCAATAAACAAGTGTATCTATTTAGTCAATTGCAATAAGAGAGAAGGATAAAAGGAAAAATGTAGAAGGAAAAAGAAGTGAGGAAAGAGGGAAATAGGAAGAAAGAAAGAAATATAAAGAGGAAATCTGTAAAAGGTTTAACACTGACAACTTCTTTTTTTTGCAATTTATATTTGGATTATATTTACATGTAAGAATTTAAATAACTTTCAAAATCATTATGAAAATAAACTCTACATCTAAAATACATTTTCGTTTCATAAAGTCAGTGCTGTTTTGTTTGTTTGTTCATTATTCTCAAGAAGAACATCCTAAGGAAAAGAACTGAAGTAAAAAATAATTGTCTGAGGCACATTGCCGGGAATTTATAAAGGGGTTGAGGTTTTTAACCTTTTGTGACCCGGGGTGAGCCTTCTTTGTCCCGCAAAGTAGGCTAGAAGGGCATACCTCAACAAATGAGACAAAACTGGGAAGGCAAAGTTCGCTGGTATTCCCTCCCCCGCCTTCAGAATACTCAGGAACATACCAGGGAGCCAAATCAGGTCAGCGCTGGAACTCGTTTATTGAAGAAGGTGGACAACGTTTATAGTGGACATGAGCCAATCAGCAAAGAGATTATAGAGACAGGTAAAGAACATGGGCAAGTCCTATTGGCAGAGTCCCCTACCCTATCCTTAGGGTGGTTTCGGTTCCCACAATATGTCAGAGGAACTCCCCCTGCTTAGGTCAGGTCCCTAACAGAGTGTGGAAAGCGGCCAGAGAGTTAGAGTTCTCCACCCTTTCTGCCTACGTGTTCTAAAGACCCCAACAGCACATTACTATAAATCACTGATGAGCCCAGTGACTTTGGAGAGTAAAGCAAAGCCAAGTCAATGGCTGGCTATTTTTAATATGTGATTTAGGAGAAATTGAGAAAATTAAATGCCATTCAATTTCCTCTTCAAAGTGTGCACCAAGGGAGGTTATCAATGATATGCCAAAGTGCACAATTACTAGAAGACATTTGTTTTCTCAGTGGAGTTTTCTTTCTTGTTCTGTTCAATTAGTTAAAATTTATTTCCCTTTTCCTTTCTTTTTTATTAGGCTGTGAAAAATAATGAATGTAGACTTCTGGCTCTCCTGTTTAGTTTTCTTATAATGCAGAGCTCCTGGAAAGAGGTTAATTTTTTGAAGATAGTTACAAATCCTCTTTTTACTTTCACATAGAAATGTACAAACACGACTAATACATAATTGGTTAACATTGTGCAACATAAAATCCCTGGGATATTACCTTAAAATGTCCAAGAAGAAAGAGCAACATTACATTTGTTGACTGCTAAATATGTCTTATTTGTTAATCAAGGAGGCAAACTTGATTTGTTAAGCTTGTTTTCATTAATGGCTGATGGTCAAATAGCCATTTTTCATTCTTTATAACATCAAATATTTCTTATTATATTTCAAATAATCCCTTTCCAGAAAAAAAAAAAAAAGCCATTGAAAATGAGTTTTGTCATTTGCAAAAGAGACCAAGGGATTCCTGACCATGATATTCTTCAACTCATAAGGTAAATATTCCTGACCTTCATTTTCATTTTTCTATTCTACCATTAAAATTATCAGATTATTTGTAAGAAAGTCATTTAAACAAATGGCTTTATTGATTCAGCATAACCTATCCACTACTCCCCAATTTCCCACTGGTTTGTTCTCACTAATTTAAACAATTTTAAAGGAATCCCATTTATCTGGGGAAATAACTTCAAGTAAATAGCCGCTTTCTCTAGCCCTTGGATGTGTGTTTCACTACATGAAAATCCCCAGTTGGTGATTTGGTCTCTAAAATTACAGGTAGGTACTAGGAAATATATGTAAGAGTTAATTTATACAAGATAGAGTTTATTCTCATTAGAGCCTTTGGAACTATCTGGAACATTTGAATTAAGTGAAAATTCTTCTTAGAGCAAATTACAGAACCTATTACCATTTCTATGATTGAGCAGGACGATGAGTTTTAACTATGCTCAGCTGCCTGATAACTTCCTCAAATGAAATTTTATCTTATTTTTGCAAAGGGCTTGAAATTACTTCCAGTAATATGTGAGGCTCATCGGTTTCTATTTATACTTCTTTAATATTTAAGCCTGTGATGGGCATCAGTGCACTGAGCATCCTGCAGAGATTCACAATCTCATTTACATGTTGATTCAACCTAGGCTGGCATTTGTGATAATGATCCACAGACCTTTATACTCTTTACAAAACTCTCTAATAAGACACTGGCGTTTGTTTGTTTGTTTGGAAGGCTGCACTTTATGGTGTTTTAATTGTCACTGTACATTATTGTCTTTTTAATTGCTTGAGGGCATATATGTTGCACATGCTATGGTTCTTTATCAAAAACTGAAAGAAAAACACTGAATGGTGTTTATCATTGTTCCTCCAACACTGCAGACCTAGATTTGTTACATAATTTACTACACACACTACTGTTAAATTTCTTAATAAACATTTATAGCCACTGGAGATACTTCAATATTATTTTTTGTCACTACATTTCATTGAAAATGCTCATTCTTAAATAGGTAATAAATACTTTTGTGTGATTTTTATGTTGTGGGTAATATCACAGGGATCACAAAGCTAATTGCCTAAAGTGACAATGAATAAAAATAGTTTGTTTATGCATGATGTACTTAGACTTTTGAAAGATTTTCTATAATGTGATTTTAGCACTAATTACATAGATCAATAAAGATGTTAGGCTAACAATTTTTGGATATAATTAGTGCAACAGTGATAAGAAGCTAGAGAAAATAGCAAAATCATGTTCTGGATATGGGCAAATTAATTGATTAAACATAAGCCTTAATTAGAGCATCAATACTATATTACTGCCCAATATTCCTTTTCACCATAGAAATAGAAAACAAAGAGATAAAGAATTGTTGCTTCCACTGTGATATTACTGACATTTTTTACCAATAGAACTTCATTTAGATGTATATATTTAGGGAATAGGATCCTCTCTCTCTCTCTCTTACACACGAACACACACACACACACACACACACACACACACAAACACACGCTCACACATGGAAGAGACATCAAACAATGACATGCTACTGTAAAGCAATGTAGAATATTGAGACATCCTAGGCACCAAATCATAATTCATGACAAATGATTCTAGGGACATCACATACCACTAGAACTATTATTTCTCAGCTCCTGAGAGGGAAAACTAACTTTTATAAATCCTGTCACAAGTACTGAAGATCATATCCTCTTGGCATAAAGTGGCATTTACACTCTAAACTAGTATACCAGATAACATAACTAGCACATGATTATTAGGTTCAAATACCATTTCTGTTTCCACACTGTAATTTCATGATTAAATGCTGCAATCTTTGAATATATCAATATATCATACTTTCTTGTGAATTGACAATGTTATTAGAAACCCACACATTAAGATTCTAATGGATCTTTGATCAGTTGAAACTTCTTTCATTATTACATTCATTCTTTATCTCTGGTGATAATCTTTCTCTTGATGCCTATTTCTGTTTATGTTAATACCACCACTGAAGATTCCTCTTTGTTAGTGTTCACATGATATGATTACTCACACTTTGATTTGAACTAATCTGATCTTTATTTTGAAAGGGCATTTTTGACATGGCTCACAACAACACTTGGAAGGCAGACATTGGTCATAGCCTTGGAGCATGGTAATACTTGTTGATATATCCCCTTTACAAGGATAGGAATTTGAGGAAACAGGATTGGGATTTGGGGAATTTTCTACTACTATACTGTCAGGGAAAAAAGGTCAGCACTAGAGAAATACCTTCATTTCTTTTCCTTAAAATCTGTGAGATTCTAGCATCTAAATGCATGATTCTGTATTTTCATTATCATAAAAAAGTCACATTCATACACTGATTTTGTTACAGAGAGAATCAATCTTTGTAAGTTTATCTTCTCATAAATAATATGGTCTAGATAAGTATCCTACCACGCGACTACATCGTCAACTATAACATTGTTATATTGTGTATATCTACAAATATATAATAACTATAATTTCACTAGTATGCGTAATTATAAGGCACTAATAAAAATAGCAAATTCATCAGAGAACCACAATTACAAATAAATTAATATTTTAAAGTAAATTAATTCAGAACAAGGATAAAAAATGAATGAATGAATGAGTGGATGGATGGATGAATGGATGAATGAACGGATTATATGGTCTGAGAATATTTGACTTTAATTGAAATGTTTGTCCATTTTCATTAGTTCAGTATTTGAAATAGCTGTGAATAAGTCTATTGCTTTGTTTTATGCTATTTGGCCCATCTGTTTTTATCTTTCTTTTTTTCCACTTCCTTTTGGATCAACTAAATTTTATCTTTTATTCCAGTTTTTCGAGTTACATGTATTTGCTAATTTTTCTTGTATTTGTTTGTCTTATTATACATATTTGTCTATTTATCTGTCTTGATCACATCATGAATTTGTCCTTAATTTGTCATAGTCTATTTTGATTTAATATTTTTATTCTTTATGCAAGAATTTTTTGCAAAATCCTTCCATTTATGTTAGTCTATTTTGATTTAATATTTTTATTCTTTATGCAAGAATTTTTTGCAAAATCCTTCCATTTATGTTATTATTTTTTGTTAGTATTTTTTGTTCCTTACTGACATCCACTTTGCTTTTCTTTGTCTTGTAACCTGACAACATGTTGTCATTTTTTTTTCTTTAAAGAGTCATCTCTTTTAAAAGCATTTTTAATGGAAAATTTTAATATTTACTCACATATTTCCTATTTCTGGTGTTTGTTTTCCTTCAGTGGAAATTTTTTCTTAATGTTTGTGGTAAGGTAAACATCCTCTGATGAATTTTCCCCCTTTATTTAGCTAAAATATTTATATTTTACCATCATTTTTTAAAAAATATTTATTTATTTGCTTTAGTTGTACACAGTGCGTTTGTTTTTTACATGGTGCTGAGAATCGAACCCGGGCCGCGCACGTGTTAGGTGAGTGCTCTAACACTGAGCCACAATCCCAGCCCTTTTACCATCATTTTTAAAGGATACTTACTGGCTTTGCATTTTAAGTTGACAGCTTTTTCTTTTTTTTCCCTTCAAAACTTTACATGTGTTTTTCTTTCTTGTAAGGAGAAAATAGCAGGCATTCTAATTGTAATTCTGATTACTCATAGTATTATTTTTTATTTTAAGCATGCCCCAAATTAACTATGTGTGCATAGGCATTATTTTGTTTATTTTGGTCAGGTTAAATTTTAATCTCTGAGTTACTATTTTTCCATGTAATAAATATGAAAAATGATTTGTTTATGTATTTGTTGGGCGGCAACTTCCTTCTCTTTTTTTCCTTTATTTGTTTATTTGTTTTTAAGATACTTTGATATTGTCTCATAGATTGTTGCCGCCGGAAAGGGATTTGCAGTCCGGAACGGCGGCGCCATGGGAAGGAGCCCGGAGACAGGATGGAAACAAAAAAAAATTCTTTTATCTTTCTCTCTCTGTCTCTTGTAATTTCTAACACCACATACACATTCTCACAAGAAACCAAGGCACATACTCTTACAAGAAACTACAATATATATACACAATAGCATTAACCCCATACGTTCTCTCTCAGGTCTCATCTCACGCGCCCGAGCAGGAATGGCGCAGGCCCGATTTGCAATCTCCGCTCAAGTCTCTCGAGATCCTGGGCCAAGTCCCGTGAAATCCCAGGCCAAGTCTCGTGAGACTACGGAAGGCGGCAATGCCCAAACATCTCTATGGCCTGTAGTCAACTGCAATCTTAGCCATCTCCCCAAACAGGGCTCCTGCAATAGGTCATAGGTCATTGGGACATTTTATTTTATTTAAATCATTTTTTTTCTTCTTTGTTCAAATTTGGATAATTTTTGTTCTTGTCTTTATTTTGGGTAGCATTTTTTCCTAGCTAATCTTCTGTAAGTTAGTCCAGTGAATATTTCATTACAGATCAGCTGTAGGAATTTTAATTAAATCTCTTTTAGTTTCCATTTATTTATTGAGTTTGCTCAAGTGTTCACTTAGTATATAAAACTTTTACTTTGAACACTTGAGCATACATATAGTCCCTAAATTATAACGGTTCTCATGATTTCTCTGCATTAGAATGGTGACAAGCTCTACACATTCAATAGAAATCATAGTTTGATTTTTTATTTCAATCGTTTTTCTCATGTTCGGTATAACATTGTCTTGCAATGCTAGGCCGTGTTAGCAAGTGCCATATAATTACCAGGTTTAATAATAGATAGTTGTCTACATAGTATGTCACTGAGTTATGATGTTTGGTAGACAAGGCTATTAACCTACATGCATTTTTTCCTTACTATATTTTTAATTCACTTTTTTGTGCCACAACTCACACAGGGTTGACCAGCACATGCTGAGCTTAGAATGTGACAGAAGACTCAAAGGAAACCAAATGTGTCTTTCTCTGTGACTCCCTTCCCTCTAGTATTCAACCACACAAACTCCAACCCCATCAGTAGACTTGAAATCCAAGCTCTAATTAATCTTGTCTTTCATCCTACTATTTTTATTTGGGTTCTACCTCTTTGTAGAATGGTCTGGAAAGCATTTCTAGGCAAACAATTGAAGGGCTTACAGAAATTTTCCTTTGTGCTTCCTTTCTCATGAAAATCTCAGCTTCATGTTATCTTCATAAAATTTTATTGGTGCACATTAATTATAAAGAATATAGGATTTTATTGTGGTATATTAATATATGCATTTAGCACAATTTGGTCAATTTCACTCCCCAGTACCTCTCCTTGCCCACTCCTATTCACTCTCCTAGGGTCCCCTTTATCTAGAGATGGTCTCCTTTCTGTTTTCATGAGATCCCATTCCCTCCCCCTTTTTTTTCCTTCTATCTTTCACATATAAGAAAGACCATAGGATACATGTTTATCTGTCTGAATTATTTCACTTAACATAATCCTGTCTAGTACTATATATTTTCCTGCAAATGAAATAATTTCTTTTTTCTTTTTTGGTGAGTAAAACTCCATTGTATACATATACCACATTTTTTTCATCCAACATTGCCTTTTGTTCAATATCATATGTCAATTACTCCATATACTTTGTCCAGATTCATATTGTTTATGACAAAAGGACATGTCCAATTCATTACTTTGTCACTTTAAAACATTGATATGGATTTCAAAACATGTCTCCTAAGTATTTTTTCTGAATGCTGCAAGATATTTGGATTTGCCAGTTTAAACAAACCCTTCTATGAAGTAGAATATTTTGAAAGGCATCCTCAAACATGTCATTGTCATGTCCATCACCAATCAGAAACATGCTATGATCTTTAAGATAAAATTAGAATGCTTAGTTTATATTAATGCTCCTTTAAAATTTAAAACTTACTTTCAGTTTTTACTTTTATGTGTTACTACTCTCTTATACAAAATATACATTCAAATCATATTAACTAGCAGGCATTATAATTACTATATGAATTAAGTGTCATAAAGAACTCAAATAAAGAAGAGAGGGATAAAAGTTATTAGGAAAGCGTGTAGTCTGGTTATGAAGGGTGATCAACTCAGGTATTCCTTACAGTCTGTCCTGCAACAAAAATAAATGTATAGTTATGGGTTAAAACAGGAAAGATCCTATGAGAAAGGTACAAAGAACCAAACCTGGAAAAGAGAACTCAAGAGCAAAAAAATAAATAAATAAATTATATACTGAACTTTGTCAATGTAGGAGTAAATTGAGAACAAAGATTTAATATTAAAACTATATAGTTTCATGGCTAGTTGAATTTTTGAGATGTTTGGGAGAGGAGAAAACCTTTAGCATGGTCAATTGACTGAATAGGAAAGCCAAACAAAATAAGAAATATAATAGGAGAGTTTTTATTTCCTGGAGTTAAATAAGATTAACCCTCATCATTTTTTTTTTCAAGTCTTGAGGGGATTGTTAGTTAAACTTTTGGAGAACCTTGCCTGAAATATAGAAGGGAGAACTTCTGATATAGTTTAGGACCTGAACAGCAAGTTGGTGGTATAAACATGAGAAAATGTCCAAGAAATGAGCCTTGAGAAAAACATAACCATCTAATAGGATGCTGAAGTAAGAAGAGTCAGGACATGATCTGGAAAAAAGTTGTCTTTTCAAGACTAGTTTTATAATAGCAGGAAATAGTAGAGAAGAAAGCAACAATGATGAATATAGGAAATTCTTCTAAGAACATCAGCAGAGAAGGAGAATCATCACATGCCACACTTAGTTGAATAATGAAATGTAGATGTAGTACAGTTTGAATCAGAAAAGGTTAAAAAAAAGGATGTAATTTATGAAATAACACTTCAGTGTGAAAATAAGCACTATGTCAAAGCATGAGCAACAAGCAGGTCGAATGGCAGTGACTGAGAACATGTAAGAAAACAAATCTCCCAAGTTCTGAACCACACGCCTTTAAACTTCCACTCATTATTCAGGCCCTTCTTTCTCTGTGCATCTGACATTCAATAAAAAACAGTCTCCCTAACTCATTTCCTCCTCCCTATTCCTTGAATTATCCCCTAGCCTCAATTACCCTGTTGGACATAGGCATTACTGCTCCTGCAATGTAAGCACAGAGAGGTCTAAGAAAGGGAAATTTCTTCTTCCCCTTTAATAGACAGGCACACATGTCTGTGTGTCTCAGGTTTCAGTGTGAGACCACATGCACATCACCAGAGAATAATACTTTTCTTCTCTGGAAAAGTATCAAAACATGATTAAAAATTTCAAACAAAAAATAAACACAATATAGAGCAGAGCCTATCATTTGCTCAAAATTTTCTAAGGTTATAAGATAGTATCACCTTAGTAATAGACTTGGTTTTAAAGATGTTTTCATGCCCTCTAGAGTAAGAAGTATGTGTGCATCTATGTGTGTGTCTATACTTACATCTACATTTTCTGCTTATCACTTTCTGTATTAGTTTCCTATTGCTACTATAAGAAATGATCACAACTTGCTATTCTAAAACAACACGGAAGTGTTATCTTTTAGGTCTGAAGGCAGTAATCTAAGTAGGTAGCTGGCTGTCTTTCTTCTAGGACCTTTAGGGTGAATCTTCCTTCTACCTTTTTCTAGAGGCTGCTCGTATTCTTTAACTTGTGACCCCAGACCACTGCAGTCTCTAGTTCATCACAATATCTTTCATACTCCTGCTTTTTATAATGTCCCTTGTAAATACATTCACTAGCTATATAAGCTAGAAAAATCTCCCCATCCCAAGAGCCTCAAATTAATCATATTTTCAAAGCCCTTTTTGCCATCTAACCTATCATTAGATTCAACAATTAGGGTGTGGACTTTTTGGAAGGTGCATTTTTCTACCTACCAGATTTAAAAACATTGAAAGATAATATATAACAATTTTACACTTGAAGATATGTTTGAAATGCTTAAGTTTTTTTTTTTTTTTTTTTTTTCCTAATCAGTATGATGTATTAGTTATTAAGAAAAACTTTTTCGGGTCTAAAGCTTTCAGAAATTTCCATATAAAATAATATTAAAATATAAGTTACTCAGTGAAGCCTATTTTTCTTTTTCCAGATGTTTTACTAACTGAATGTTTATTTTCAAAATTCATTATGTTAATATTGATAAGAGTCATCTAATTTACAATCCCACTGTCCTGAGATGACTCATTTTCTTCTAAGTGTTTTGTAAAGCCCCATTGCACAGTAATTGTAATTTAATGGCAGGATGCCTTGATTAAACTACCAGTAAGCCAAGAATGTTCTTCTCTTACCTTTCAATTGTTATTATCTGCATATGTGGTTATTGGCTCAGGAATACTTTAAAGGTGAGAAGAGCTTCATTAGGAAACCACAGGTTAAGAGGCAAGCCATCAACGCTACTAAAATAACTTGAGGTTAGTGATTTTGCATCCCTGTGTATTACCTTTAATGATATCATATATCAGGGTAGCTTGGTCCTCAGGCCTTTATTAAAAATTTTATTTCTTTCTGAAAACAAATTTTATAGTTTCTATGACTTTTTTTCCTTCTATATTTTACAGAAGTTTAGCCACACTTTAGAGCATTAGTGCTATTTTGCATATTTAGTCAAACAGTACAATCTTCCCTGTACTTACATTTGACTGACTCCAGGTCAAATATTAATATAATTCTCCATTAGGCAAGAAGTTAAATTCTAGACATTTAAGTTAACCACTTCAAACCTGGAAATGTGAACAAAGCACAAACTAAAAGAAAAAGATTGAATATCTTTTAAGAAAGAAGAAATGAAATGTTGTCAGAGACAGTATAATTTTTTTTTTAATCAGAATGTTCAGAGGGTCAAATTCTTCCAATTATATGTTTTCTTTGGGCATAAATAAACAAGCAACATAAATGCCATGTTTAAATATCATATAAGTGCTTGGAAAAGAAACATTATTCTGTGATTTTATGGGCCTGATTACAATTCATAAGCAACAATGTAGAAACTATGACTATAGTTAATTATATATTAGTTACACCAAAATTTCTTAGAGCATATTTCCTATTTTTCAGCATAAAAAATAGTAAAGATATTAGCTGAAGGGTATATTAATTAGGCTGATTCAATCATTCCACATTGTGTTCATGTACCAGAACATGACATTTTACCATATATATATACTTTTCTGCTAATTATATGTAAACACATTTTTAAAGGAAAGCATGCCCAAATGGTAAACCATTGCAATTTAGAATATTTTAGCAGTAGACAATGATCACGTCCATCTCACCATCTCCAAGTAAATCTTGTCTACACCCACTTCTGTGATTTAACTCAGGTATGTCCTTCTCCATGGACATTTCCAAATCTTAGTCTCCACCAATGGAAACTCAGTTGACCTTTCAGAACACAATTGTAATTTGATCATAGTTTTGTTCACAACTCTTTTCTGGAACATTATTAAGCTACTCATACACTAACTTGAAGGCATGATCACTAAATTTAAATCCCTAAAATGAGAAAATGAGATGTAAGAAAAAAAAATTTTGTGTTTTTTTTTTTTTTTAATATCTCTTGCAATATTTAACAGCAAGGTTAAAAGGCATTGGAAACTGACACACATTTCTTATCTCTGTATATCATTTCAGTAGTAGATCCAATGACATATTTTTCTTTCACATCATTCTTTTCAATTTTCTTTCTTTTCATTGCCTACATCCATGGTAATAATTTCAATTTTCATTGCTTTTTAATTTTATTAAACTCATTTATAAATAAGTTCCCTATTCCTAAATTGGTCTTCTATAATTCAGACTGTGTAATTACATTAATCTCTTAGTTCTTTTTTTTTTTTTTTTTTTTGTGGTACCAGGGATTGAACTCAGGGGCACTCGACCACTGGGTCACATCCCCAGCCTTTTTTTGTATTTTATTAGAGACAGGGTCTCACTGAGTTGCTAAGTGCCTCGCCATTGCTGAGGCTGGCTTTGAACTCGCGATCCTCCTGCCTCAGCCTCCCAAAGTTCTGGGATTACAGGCATGCGCCACCGCGCCTGGCTAATCTCTTAGTTCTTTTTAACATTGTGTGTATCTTTGCTCTTCATTGATTTTACAGTGAACATTTATTTATTGTGTGCCTAATATTGACATGAAGGAAAGGAGTATAGCCATCATGTGAAGCCAGATTATTAAACAAATAATCACTTTAAAGTATGATGACAATTGTGAGAAGAAAATAATTTTCAGAATATTCTTTCTATATGCCATCTAAATTACTTCAAAGAGATTCTGAACACTTTGTTACATAACTATTTCATAAAAATGTGCTTATGGACACAGCTCTTCAGTAGCTTCTCTCATGGCACTACAAAGTTTCTCTCAAACATTTCACTAGACTCACTTTGAAAGTTCTCTTGCCTCTCTTCCACTTTTGTGTAGATAAATCATACCTTTCTTATTAACTCCTTTTATTGTTATTCAATTGCCCCAAATTCATATAGCACCAATAGTCAGTACCCTATGACTGAACAATTAAAATAATGATATTTTACATATTTAATTCTTCTATATTCAATCTTTAATTAACACTTAGTTCATTAGCTTCTTCCACCTAGACTGACATTTTTGTTTTATTCTATATTCTACTATATATCAAATTCCATGTTGAACTTATAGTACATAGTAATTAAAATATTCTTAAGGTTAAGCATGAAACTTAAAATTATTTTGGAAAAGAGTCAACTAAAAGCTGTATTACCACTGTTGAGACTGGTATGAACCAAGCATTAACAATGGATAGCCTATAAATCACATTTCCCACACATATGACAGAAATTTCCTGAGTGTTTGAACAACTTTTGATTCAGTTTAATCAAGAGGCTTGAAAATCATACCTAAACATTGCCCAAAAGTCTTCTGTCAAATTATTTTCCATATCTTCAGAATCCATGTGGTGATTATGTCTCATATTTATTAGTAATTGGGCAGTAAATGGTGGTACTAAATAGAACCTATTTTCCAAATGGGAAAAGTCTTCATCGAATGCAGTCTACTTAAAATTAGAAAAACAATTGTCATTGGAACACTTAATAATCAATTAAATCCAATATTTTACACATTCTTAAGTATAATATTTCAAATAAAAGCACATTTTTTATATTATTGTTTGTTCTGTTGTTGATTTTTTTTTTTTGTAATTCTTATATTTTTTCTTCTTCTATGTATCTAGGAGTAGTTATAAAATTTATTTCCCAATATGCATTTGTTATTTTTTTTGCAACTATATTAAACTCTTACGTGGACTTTGGATGAGAAATATTACATAATGAATAGTATCATTGCATAGTCATATACCTTTAGTACTATAATAACAAATTTTAAATTAATGTTTTCCATAGTTTTCTATGGCAACAACTTCCTCAGCTTGTGTGATTTTCTATTTTTCTATTTTCCATCTTGAAATGACAATGAACTTTATATATCTAGTATAGTTCTTAGGCTTTATTTCGCCAGCTGCATGGTGAATTTGGCCTGTTACCCAGGTCTGTGTTTTAAATACCATGCCTTTGATTTGATGAGAAAAAACTACTCTTCAACCATACAATTTTTGAAATCTCTGTATTCTTTCTAAATTCTACTGACAACTGTATTCTTATTTTATTTTATCTAATATAGTTAGTACCACCAAATTGACTATAATATTCTGCCATACATTTCCTTCAGTGCCAATTAGGCAGATTTTATCTTCTTACAAGTTTTATTTTTCTTATGTGACAGTCTTGGTAGATATTTTTCTAGTATAAGTCATAAAGAACCATTTTTCCAAATTTCTCTAAGAGTTGTTTTGTGGACTACCTCTGTGTTTTAAAACCAACATTACATGTTTTTGATATTTGTTAAGGCAACACCCTACACATTTGTGATAATGTATTCAGGTATATTCACAATAATGCTGCGTGTCAAACTACTCAAAAACCTAGACATGCAAAAAACATTAAGCACAATGTTCTTGCTCATTAATTTGTGAGTCATCTGCTTAAAACATCAACTCACAATTTCTCATGAGTCTGTGCATTAATTGAACTATTTCTAAGCTGGTCTCATTTGGATCTAGGAATGCTACTGGATCAAATGGATGCTGGAACAGTTAGACAGCTGGGCCTGACTGACATTTATCCTGGAGCTCTTTGTACTATGATAAATCCAGGGCAGCAACCCCTGAGATTAAATGTGGAATCTTCAAGATTCCTTAAGAGCTCCTTTCATCACTTCTGCCTCACCTTATTACTCAAAGGAAGTAAAAATACAGTACAACACCATGAGAAGGGGAATAGGACTATATATTGTGTGGGGAAAGGGTGAAGGCATATTTTACACAAAGATGGAAGGAACTGATTTACTCATGATTGATAACAATACTCTAAAATTGTTTGTTGTCCCTTTTGAGGTCCACCCAAATTCTCTTGTGATCTTGTTAATTTCAAACACACACACACACACACACACACAGAAATACTTTGGTAAGCTGCTGCTTTATTTGATACACATGCTCAGCATTTTCACCATATGATCAGTGTTTCAATAGCGTTAGTAATTTAGAAGACTATAAATGAATGCATGCTCTCTTTTTCATTCCTGATATTTTCTTGTTTTTCTGTCTCCAACTCTTTTTCTCCTGTATTTCTATTTCTTTAAATCAGTTTTGCTACCTGCTTACCTATGGTATTGAATTTTACAAGGGGTAAATCTTGGCTTTGCCAATATTCTCATTGTATAATTTATTTTCTATTTCATTGATTTCTCCTCACACTATTAATTATTAATTCTCTATTTGCTCTCCTTTCTTTGGCCTATTGATATTAATGCGTCATAGAGTTCATCTTTGCTGAAATGCATTCGATGTTATAAATATTCTTTTAGACACTGCTTGATCTTCGTATCAAATGTTTAGCTTCAGCATACATTCATTACTTTTCACTGAAAATATATCCAAACCTTTAATTGTTATTTCTTCTTAACCAATAAGCAATATAGGAATGTGTGATTATTGACAGGGATTTGGAGATTTTCTAGTTATAAATTCATATGCTGTATGTTTGTAGGTTAATTCGTTAATTCTAATATGTTGAGCACATACTGAAATATTTCAATCTTCAGGCATTTTTTGAAAAATCCTGATGGTATGATATGGGGTTTACATTGGGAAATGTTCCATGTCATTTGAAAGTTCTATTATTGTTAGATATACTGTGATTATGTCAGTTACACCCATTTTTAATTGTATGAATTAGGTTTATTTCTTTATAAGTAATTCTGGGTCTGCTTCTTCAATCATTTATTGAGAATAAAGTCTCCTTTTATAATTGTGAATTTCTCTGTGTTTATAATTTCAAATGTTTTATTAATGTATTAAAGCCAAGTTATTACTTACATTAAAAAATGTATACTTGCTTTGAAAATATAATGTATAAAAGATGCTCTGCATCTTCAAAACCCATAAAATGTTACAGCATTGAGCAAACTTACTATATGTAAAATTAAGAAATAAAACAGTAAGTTAGAATGTCCAAAGACAGAATGCTGACTTTGGGAAAAAAAAATTAACTGCATTAAAATATATTTCATTGCCTCCCTGAAGGGGGTGGTGAAGGTGCTGACCTGAGCAAGTATAGAAAATTGTTTTGACTGGAAACTACTGGTCAAAAAATACAGGTAACTATGTATAACACTGTAGTTGATAAAAATTGTATTAAAAGAATAGGGGTTACAAACTCAAACTACTGTGTAAATTCTGAATTCAATGAATTTTTAAATAAATGGCAAATATTGGGAGCCAGGATTTTCATTCTTACAGAAAAAAATTACAGAAAATCAAAGAAGAGATGTGGAGTGTATTAGTCAAGGTTCTCTACAGAAACAGAACCAAGAATGTATGTGTGTGTGTGTGTGTGTGTATTATTTTAGTATATTATTATAGTACATATTATATATAATATATAATAAAATAATATAATTTTATGATTATACAAAATGGGGTTTATTAGTTTGACCTGCATGAACAGAAGCTGGATAGTTCCACAGTGGTCATCTGTATGTTGGAGAGCTGGAGAAACAAATAGCTGCTCAGTCTAAGAAGCTGAAACTCTGAACAACAGGGTAAATTATGCTACCCCAGTCTGGGACCAAACTTCTGGAAATTCCCTGGAAATTCCACTTTGGAATAGTAAAGTAGCTGAAGTCTAATTCCTTAAGCAATGGCAGTAACAATCAAGAACCTGTTCAAGAATCAGGATTGCATATGCTACTGATTCCTTATCCTTCCAAAGTTTGTTCCATACAGGCCCCCAACCTATTAGACTGTGTTGCTCACATTTAGGGTGGGTCTGCACTTCAGTTTGCTGTCCCACATGCCAATCTTCCCTAGAAATATCCTTATTGACACACCCAGAAGCCTCTTAAATTGTAGGCATCTCCTAATTCAATCAATTTAATAATTCAGATTAACTATCACACAGAGTTAGCTGTGGTATTGGAGACACAGTGCAAGCTCATGTATAGTTTAATATAGATGCATAGATTAATATATACACTATTACCTCTAGGTGTGTGTGTGTGTGTGTGTGTGTGTGAGAGAGAGAGAGAGAGAGAGAGAGAGAGAGAGAGAGAGAGAGATACCTGCTTCTGAGTATTTACCATGCATATAGTTTACTTTGTCCAACAATAAAGTTTGGACATAGTCACATTTGTGTCATAAAAAGCACACCCATCACCCAGATCTTAGATTTGTTTTTATGTTAACATATAACAACTGTACTTATCTGTGAAGTATAGTGGAATATTTCAATATGCATACAGCATGTACTGATTGATAAAACACAGGTAGAAGTAATAAGTTTTAGTGCTCCACAGCAGTGTGAACAGTGTGAACTCACTACAGTCCACATCTTGATTGTAATTCCCTTACCCAATAAAGGGAACTAGAGCCCTTCAAAAAACAGCTAAGTGTTGAACTGGTCCATAGAATACACAAAATGAGCCCTTGTAGTGACATTCAGTAAGGAAACTTGCCCACTCCCCAGTAGGAATGTGTTGAAAGAACTTGGGAGCTAAACTGAAAATGGTCCCAGTGGTGAAAGCTGAGGTGATCTGAGAAACAAGTAATGTCGTGTTGAATTAGAGCTCAGAGTATATACCTGTATTATTGAGTTCATACTGATATAAATAAATGACTTTCTAAGTAAATGTAGGAAAAGATACAGATCTTCTACCCAGAATTACAAATGATTTATGTAGGGATTTCTTCTCACAGAAGCACAGCTCGACTGCTCACTCTTATGTGTATATGCTGTGTGTGGTGGCTTGCTTTCAAAGAGCAAAGTATGAGGCATAAATAGATTTGCCTTTTGTACAAAATTCATATGGCAGCTGGTTGGAGTAAAGGTATATGAATGCTTGTTTATTTTAGTTTCTGAAACCTATTTCTTAGTTAGATAGGAGAGGCCCTTGTCTTGTTTCTAGAAAGGCTGCTGAAGATCCTTGTTTTTCATCTGCATGCAATGCTCCTCTATTCACTTTTTAATCTATGAGCCTCCTACTTTGATAAATGCTTATATATTTCACTATCACTTCTTCTTTTCTACAACTTTTCAACCATGTTCTCATCTTTCTTGTTTCTATGTAATGGATGCTTATTAACTATTGTGATTTTTCTCCAGAGAAAATATTTTCATTTTCTGAGCTTCTAACTCCCAAGAAGAGTTACACTTCAGAGGTAAGTCCTTCTCCAGAAATTGCTGAGGCAACTCAGTTTATACCTGTCTATTGAGTTGAGATTTCAGCAAACTTTTTGATTTGAAAGAATGTATCTTTCAGAAAAAAAGATTGCTTGATTTATTTCCAGAATCTAATTTTTCAATGGCAAATTTCTCAACATCAAGTCTGGCCCCAAGACACCCTCTTGATTTTCTTCTCATCTCTCTGATACCTATTCCATTTCCGTAACCATTATGTACCAAAAGTATTAGTAGTAAAAATTTCCTGAGATTAGTGTTAGGACTCTATTATTTCTCCTGATATAGATAGATAGGTAGGTAGGTAGATAAATAGAGAAGTAGACAGATCGATCAACTCTTACTTTTTTTTCTGTCTCATTATAAATCTCCTTCGAAATCATATCCTACATTGGCTGTTGAAACCAATAATAATGTTTTTGCTTTGTGGTGTTTGGGAAGTTTTTCAGCTCTCTATCAACATGACAGAAATACCTGACATAAACAACTTAAAGGGGGAAAGATTTAATTTTGCTCATGGTTTCTGAAGTTTTAGTCCATGGTTGGGTGTCAGATGGTAGAAACATTAGGGCAGAAGAAAGCTTCTTACCTCAAAGAGAGGTAGAGAAAGAGAAAGAGAATGAAAGAGAGATGAATAGAGATAGAGATGGAGATAGAGCTAGAGATAGAGAGAGAAAGAGAGGAAGAGGTATCAGGGACAATATATATCCTCCCAGTTTATGCCACTAGTGACCTATCTTCTTCAAACAGAGCCCACCTTCTAAAGTTTCTGCCACCTCCCATTCAAATAAACATCCTTAAATGGATTTATCCATTCATGAGGTCAGAGCCCTCCTTACCCCATAGAAGAAGAGAGGGATAAAAATTATTAGGAAAGTGTGTAGTCTGGTTATGAAGGGTGATCAACTCAGGTATTCCTTACAGTCTGTCCTGTAACAAAAATAAATGTATAGTTATGGGTTAAAAAAGGAAAGATCGTACGAGAAAGGTACAAAAAGAACAAAAGAGATCTCAAGGGCAATAAATATAAATGATATACTGAACTTTGTCACTGTTAGAGTAAATTGAGAACAAAAAATTTTTGAGATGTTTGGGAGAACAGATAACCTTAGATAATTCCGTTAGCATGGTCAATTGACTGAACCCACCTCTGAACATTGCTGTATTGGGAACCAAGTCTGAAACACATCCGTCCTTAGGGGATGCTTACTATCCAAATCATAATCATCTTTTTGTCTAAATGATTTTATATTTTGTCTAAATCATCTTTTTGTCTAAATGATTTTATCTACAAAATATTCAATATTGTTGAAAGTACTGGATAAAATAGTGTATGGAAAATAGTGCACTGCCTAACAAACAGAACACACTTCATAAATGTGTTCTACTATTACAAGTGTGTGCTACTATTACTGCTTCTACTGTTGTAGACTATTAGTTGTTGTGAAAAAAAATAGAAGAAAAACTTTTAAAATATAACAACTTTCATAAATCAATTGAAGTTTAATGAGAGATCTATTATGAAAGGATAAAAATTATTAATTAGAATAAATTGTCAAGAAGATGAGCAATTTTACTGTCTCAATGAGGATTAGGTGCAGAATAGTGTGGGTTAAATCCTGCAGGAAGAAATTTCAGAAAGGACATAGAGTATGAATATATTTTTATCACAAGTGACTACTCACCAATAGGCATTTATTGCAGCAAAGACTCTCAATATATAGGCGGAGAAAATGTCAGATTCTGTAGGTGAGAATGATTCTCTCTCCCTAGCCAACCCAGTGCTATCTCAATACATTCATCTATAACATGGCCACAATGTTAAATTTGCATCCTACCCATGAGCCCAACAATACAAATTTCTCTTCACCAAAACCAAACTGGTTACATATATGGTTTAGGGTTGCACCTTTGCATAGCAGGTTCAAATAGTGAACCTCTGATATGGCATCTGTCATCAGTAGACAAGCTGGCCAACTGGTCTATATTATTCCATAGTATAATTGCCAACTAATTATCCTTGTTGGAACAGATGACCAACTAAATATGTCTTTAATTTTCCTGCATCTGCTAAGCCACATCATTTAGACTTAGTAAACATTTTACTCACCACTGTAGTCCTCTGCAAAAGAAAAAGAAAAAAAAATTTAATCAAGACACTCATTTTAAAGCAGCTATCCCCTCAATCCCTAAGAAAATGTAGCACATGCATCTGGGTATTCCCATGTTTAATCTCCCAGAAATACTTATCCTAATACAATGGTGAAAGCACCTATGGAACAATGGAATGAACTTAAGCTAAATCATTAATTGAAAAGTAAGCCTACTGAAGAACAGAATTTACAACAAGAGGTTAAATAGATACTTTTAATCAACTATCAACATATGGTACTATCTATACCATAGTCATAATACCTATGTCTAAGAAACTGACTAACATTCTAAAGTAAGAGTAGATAACCCACTATTATTGTTAAGATATGAGATGTCCCACAAAAGGGACAATGCAAGAATGACAAACAGTAAAATGACTGGGTAAAGATAGCCTTAACCTAATCAGTGCTTTCATCCACTGATAAGGTTAACTGGGTGGTAACTGTAGGTAGGTAGAGTGTGGCTGGAGGAGGTGGGTTATTGGGGGTACACCTTTGGTTTTTATATTTTGCCCCTGTGAGCAGAGCTCACTCCCTGCTTCCTGGGTGTCATGTCCTGAGCTGATTTCCTCCTTCATACCTTTCTGCCATGATGTTATACCTTACCTCAGGCCCAGAGCAATGGAGTTGGCTGTTTATGAACTGAGACTTTTGAAACCATGAGGCCCAAATAAATTTTTCCTCCTTTAAAATTGTTCCTGTCAGGTCTTTGATTGAAGTAGAAAAAAAAAAAAAAAAAAAAAAGCTGAATAAAACACCCATCTACAGAATATTAGTATTCTGTCCTCATAACTTCACATTCATCATATTGAGAGAACTTGGTTACCAAGGGAGTATGCCCTCATTGGAAAAGACAGTTAAAATTTTCATTAAAGTTGTACCTGCTATCTTGACATTTTGTGCTCTTTGTTACATTGAAACTGTAAAAAAAGAAGGAGATTGCTATACTTATTTTTTTTAATTCTAATTTGTTATACATGTTTGCAGAATGCAGTTCATTTCATATTACACATAAAGAGCACAATTTTTCAAGTTGCTGGTTTATATAAAGTATTTTACAACAATTTTGTCTTCATACATGTATGTAGGGTAATGAAGGCTAACTCATCCCACCATTATTCCTATCCCCTTGCCCCTCCCCTTATTAGCAAGGGGTTGCTACTACACATTAGGATCAAAAAAGAATATTTCTGAATTCCAAGAGGTTTTCTAAGCCTTTAGTCATCAATCTCATTTGTAATAGCAAAAGATAAAGGGAAATTACAGCAATCTAGTAGAGAGAAACATGGAAGATTCAGAGATTTCAATAATAAATTTAGGTCCTCCCTACTAAGGAAGGGGAAAACAATTGAATTTCTGCCTGAAAGCCAAGGAAACATGGAATGGATCATGAAAAAAGAGAATTATAAATGGCAACTACAGCCTCATAAGCTTACAACAATAAATTTTGTAGTAGTAATCTGTACTGTCTTATATTTTTGCAATTGTTTATTGGTGACTTCCAATGATCCATACTGATATTAACACTCAAGAAGTGCCTACCACGTTGACATTATGTTTGTCTCTGTAACTACCTTTGGCCAAATGAGACATTATCCAGTGGAATAGAAGCACAGGATAGGTAAGTGTTTTTAATTGAGGCCCCTCCTCTTGGAAAATTTTCTTCTTTTCCTCAGTTGCTACAAACATCCAAGGATAATTTATTTATTGTTATGTTGTCATTTCTATCCATATACAGAGTAACCCCAAATTAGTTTCTTTAATCTGGATCTCTTTGTTGAGCACTAGTTGTATAATCTCAATTGACTATTGAAGATAGTCTAGTACATCAAAATCAAACACTTCCTTTTCCTCTATGACTTTCTTTCTCTGTTTCCATCTTCAAATATTCAGTTGCTTATGTCACAAATTTGGCAGGTGTTTTTATTATTATTATTTTACCATTTATCTCAACAAACTGCTTTCAAATATAGTCATTTTCTTCCTACCTGAGAAAAGAATGACCAAATCAAAATTATTATGACCATTTCATAGCTGCTTTTGTCACCTTGTTTTCAGTGTTGTCACCTGTACAAAATACTTTCTACTAAAGTCAAAAAAAATTTACAGTAGATTTTTTTTATTGTGTAAAACTATTATAATAGCAGAGATGAAGAAACATGCATTACTCAGAAAATCTTCAAGGAATGCATTGTCAGAAAAAATAGTGAATAAAAAAAAATACTTGGCTATAGTAGTTGATATTTCTGAGTATATTGAGCATGACATAAATGACAGAAATATTTTGTTTGCTTTCTTTTGAAAAAAATCTTAAGCAAGTCATTAAAATATGAGTTTCTCCTTTAGAGTTTAAATAATATTACATTCTGAATATTAGGTAATATTAGTATTGTTTTTAAGCTCTTTAATTTTTCTCAAATCTAATCTTTTTTTTAGAATTTTTTTATTTATAATTTTTAATATGTACAACTCATAGTGCATGTATTTAGCATCTTTTTACATACAATTGTTTGCATACAGAGTATATTCGTACAATTCAAATCTAATCTTTATAATAAAAGTTCTGTAAGAGTTAAATATTGTTCAAAGGTTGGTTTCATAACAACAACCTACCTTTCTTTTCTTTCTCTTTCTTCCTTCCTTCCTTTCCCCTTTCCCTTCCCCCTCACCTCACTTCCCATCCCCTCCCTTGCTTCTTCCCTCTCTCCTTACCTCCCTCCCTGCTTGCCTTTCTTTCTTCCTTCCTTCCTTCCTTCCTTTCTTCCTTCCTTCCTTCCTTCCCTCTTCAAATCCAACTATACCTATGTAGCTTTTGTATCAAGGGCAATTGTTATGGAAATATTTTGGGAGTCTTCTTTGAATGATGTGTACATGGTCTTAATTTATGGTGGTTCAACTGATGATTTAAAAAAATTTCCTATACGTTTACTGGGGCAATAAATGAATTTTTGAGTTATGACAATGAAGAAAATCTGTGTACCCAGCGTCCTCTTGTGAAGGAAACTAAATCATGCAATATCTTAGAAATTTTTAGTTTCAAATTGAAAGATTTTAGAATATAGAGTTTAACTGTGCTTTGCCAACCAAATATGTAATCACAAAACTATTTAATGATTCAGTATATTTTAAAGTCTCCAAAACTGAAGGTCAGCAAAGATTAGATTGTGAGTAAGGAAACATTTTATCTCGATTGAAATTTGAGACATGTTGGCAATATTAATAGATGGTTCCAATTTAAAAACAATTATGACCATAATAATTAAATCAGACATAATTCTTTATATTTTTTTAAATTAGTAAAAATATTAAGTAAGCCAGGCTCAGTGGAGCATGCCTGTAATCCCAGCACTTGGAAGGCTGAGGTAGGAGGATCGAGAGTTCAAAGCCGCCTCAGCAATGGCAAGGCATTTAGCAACTCAGTGAGACCCTGTCTCTAAATAAAATACAAATAAGGGCTAGGGATATAGCCCAGTGGTCGAGTACCCCTGAGTTCAATCCCTGGTACCAGAAAAAAAATTAAGTAAAAAATATGAAAAAGCTTATTAGTGAGATATGACCGTGCATTAATTAGAAAATATATTTCATTAAAATATGTTATACTTTTGAAATAATTTCTCAGAAGATATTAATGAAATAGAATATTCTTATTACTTAAAGATAATGTCTGTACTTTTGAATCACACACATTCAAAGTTCATATAGGATTTTATTGTTATTATTTCTTTGCCTAAACTTATGGCTCTGACGAAAAGTACCTTTATTGTTAAAATGTCTTATGTATACATTTTTGTTTGGGGAGAAATTTGAAATTTGTACAAGAAAGGAATTATAACAGCTACTGAACTAATGATATGTAAATTTCACAATAGTTAATTATAATATCTCTTTAAGATTAACAGTTATATTATCATAATTGGGAAAAATTTGAAGTAGTGGAAATTAATTTGCCTTTGGTTATTCACCTAAAAAGTACCAAACATGTGTCAATACTCTATTTTTATTTATCCTTGTCCCATACATTATTTTCTTTGAAGATATTCTACTTCATATATACGTATTTAATTTGTGTATTTAGGTCATATTGCACTCAAATTGTCAAGCTCTGAATCTTAATTGCTTTAAAACCACTAAGGGAATAAATACTAAAATTAAAATTAAAATGTCTACTTTGTGAGGCAGTATATATTTAACCCCATTAAATACTGATTAGATTTTATCCTTTTATCAACTATAAAAGCCTTGACATGCTGCATCATGGAGAGAGGGCTTCATTGGTAGTAATACTCTTAAGAGAGTGTGTAGAAATGTCTCATAGTATGACTTTTTGGCAGCTAGAATGGTGCATATGTGAAATAAGGGTCACACTGTAAGGCCGGGTATGACAAGAGTGAAAACAGAAAAAAAAAAAAAAATTCGGATAATCTTTTAATATATTTACATAATTCTATTTAGTGAGCATTCATGTCGAAATGCATATGCTATGTTAAATCTAAAATTAATTACCAAGGAGAAATATTTGAATTTGGTACAATTAGAATAGATCCAGTAGGAAAAAAAATACACCCTGTATTCAATTATAAATGGATACTTTTTGAACTATCAAGGATATAAAAGAAGACATTTTCTACATATGTCCACTAGGGGGTAATATTGTAACACTGTAACATCTTGAGTGAACCTGGGATCAGGAAAAAAAATAATAATAACAGGAAGATAGATGGCTCAAACAATTGTATTTTTCTTTTGGAAAGTGAAAGAAGAAAATCACTTTAATTTTATACAATTGATACATTTCCCTCATATATTGAAATTTTTGTAAACTTCCCCATGATGATTGGATTGAAAAATAAAAATCAGTAATCAAGTATAATTGTATAAACACAATTTTTTACATTGTAGAAAATTATGTTTATACATTATGATCCCTCAGGAAAGACATTGACATACCACATCAAATATAAAAATCATAAATTGCATAATATGTATTTTAGTACAGCCAAAAATAAAAAGGAAGAATTTGGTAAGTGTAAAATTTCCTTTCACTCTGAAAATTCATAAAAGCTGTGGAAGCCAAAAACTTTCATTTTCTTACTGGTGTGCTTGGGTGACACAAGATATTAAACTATAGAGCATTAATGTTAAGTCACACACACACACACACACACACACACACACAAAAATAAATTGCAAAGGGACAAATAGGAACATCCATGAAAGCATGGAAATGAAAATGACTTTTTAACAGCAACAACTGGAAGCAGTGACATTAGGATAAAGTCTTCAATTAATTCATAAGGAAGCATTGCAAACACAAATTCTGGACAAGGAGTTGTTTGTAATCACAAGGACCCTTTTTGTTGTATGGAAAGATAGTCAGATTCCACCACAGGCAATTAGAGGGCTTTGCTGGGAAGTCTTCATGAGGGAAACTGTGTTCCCCAGGCTGGCCTTGTGCTTATTTAGTATGTATGTGTGCATGGCTATCTTCTGGGGCTCTGAGAACTTGACTGCAGCTCCTTCAGAACTGTAAGGAACTTTTTGCTATCCAGGCTTGGTGGAGGGAGGGAAGAGTTCCCAATATACTTGCCAGACAGAACCTTATTATTTCCTCTGTTTGAGCCTGAGGATTCACACATATCACTTTGGCCTAGAACCAGACTTCTTAGCTCCAATTGACAAACACAGAACCATTTGAATAACAATTAAATTGAGTAATATTGGATCATAACCAAAATATAAAACAAATATCTGAGTCCATTTTGATATAAACAAAGAAAGAACTACATAAATAAATTACGAGAGGGACAAATCTTCCTTATAGAAAATTGACCCTGTCAAAAAAATGAAAAGACATGAAAGGGACTGGGATGGGGATATAGTAAATAGTAGAGCAGCACCCCTGGTTTCAATCCCCACTCCCCCCCCAAAAAAATAATAATTAATGTATGCAAATATCACCCTTCAAGAAGTAGAGCTAATTAACCTCTACTCTCCCAACTATAGGTTGGCTTTACTGGTTTCCCTCCAAAGAATAGAGAACAAAAAGGGACAGTCAGTAACTGTATAGCAGAGAAAGAGGAATCTCTACATTAACCAAGTGATCAAACTGAACATCACCAGTGATAAGGGATATTGATATCATTTTTGCCTTTATTTTATGCACTATAAAAATTCTTCTCATGGTGGGATATAAAATAATCATAAATATATAGTAGAAAAACAGAAAAGTCTGCCAAGCAGGCAACAAGCAGGGCTGCACCCTAGTATTGTAAGCTAAAGTGTAAGAGGGTAGTTTATGTATGGAATGGGATGGAATTAGCTAGTTTTACAAACTTCCAGTGAATTGGCTAATTTGAATAATTTTACAGGCGCATTGGTATGGGCACCCTCTGAATCCTGGTCCTGTTTTGATCAAAAATAGTTAAAGCATGAAAACCAGTAAGGGAAATGAACGGGATGACTACTAATCAGCTGCTCAAGAATGTAGGTCTGACCTCTACCCAGGTCTCAAAATTGAATTATGACAGTATAGAACAGAAATATATGTTATATATTATATAATATAAGTATATAACACATACATAGGTATGCTATAAATGAATATGTGCATGCACATGTGCATATATCTTTGTATTATATTCATATTACATGTATATTTATATACCTCATATTTCTGATATGATTTGATGAGGACAGTACACTTCTATGGTATGCTTCCTCAAAACTCATAACAGCAGTCTAATCAAAAATCATATGAGAGAATCCAAAGAGATATTCTTCAATATTCCTTACAAGTAATCTTTCAAAATTACCAATGTCATGAAAAACAAGAAGCAGAAACTATTACAAATAAGAAGACACTAAAATGTCATTAAGACTAAATGGAATGTGGAATTTTTCCTGGAACAGAAAAATAACATGAGCAAATAAACTGTGGAAACCTGAATAAATTCTACTATTATTAATAATATGCTAATATCAATTTATTAATTTAAAATATGTTGTGGGGTATGCTATGATTTAAATGTTTATGACCTACTAAAATTCATATGTTGAAATGCCTATCCTCAAGTTATTGGAAGGTGGAGCCTTTGAGAGGTGATTAGGTTATGGAGTGGACCCTTCATAGATGGGATTAGTGCTCTTAGAGAAGAGCCCATGATCCCAGCGCAGTGGTGCAGGCCTGTAATCCCAGCATTTGGGAGGCTGAGGCAGGAGGATCGTGAGTTCAAAGCCAGTCTCAGCAATGGTGAGGCACTTAGCAACTCAGTGAGACCCAGTCTCTAATAAAATACAAAAAAAAAAAAAAAAAAAAAAAGGGGGGCTGGGGATATGGCCCAGTGGTCGAGTGCCCCTGAGTTCAATCCCTGGTACCAAAAAACAAAAAGAAGAGCCCATGAGAGATCCTTTGCTCTTACCACTGTGTAAGCACACAGCAAGAAATATTCATCTATGAATGAGGAAATGGGATGAAACAAGACATTTAATATTCTGATACATGATCTTAGACTTCCTACACTCATTCATTTTCTGAGAAATAAATTTGTTTTGTATAAGCTATCCTGGGTATGCTATTTTGTAATATTAGCCTGAACCAACTGAGACCACATGTAAGATGACAAAAATAGACAAAAATTGATGAAAAATATAAATGAACTCTATCATCTTTGCGACTTTTCTGGAAATTTAAAACTACTTTGAAATTAGGAGTTTATAAAAATATCATTGGTGAAATAAACCTATTTTGAGATGAAGGAAAATTTAAAATGATTATCAGCAAAAACTTTCAACAAATGAAATTTTAAATGATCGAAAAATAGGAAGTGACAAACATTATGGAAATACATGTGTAAAACTAAGTAATTATTGATAATGTAAAACCATGATACTAGAGTTATATTTTTCTTTGGTATTGATATTTTGCTGATAATAAAACATTGTAATCAACCTTGTACCTGTCAAAAGTGGATAACTAAACCTTAATGTTTCTTACAGCAGGGTGAAAAACTAATGTTAGGTCATAAATAAGCTGCACATAAATACAGCTAAATTGAAGAGTTAAGGAAAAGATAATGAGATCTATCTCCCATAGTGATATAGGAAAATTAAAATGAAAAATAAATCAATTATTTCAACAAATCTTATTTACTACCTAATATAAGCCCAAAATTATTTTAGAATTAAGATTATAATGTGGAACAAAGACAAAATTTCATGTTTTTATGGAGATTTTATTCTATTGGAAAAAAATGTTCAATAAACAAAATAAGTAAATTACATGGAATATTAGAACATTAATTATTTTATAAAAGAAAATAAAGGAAAGGAAAATTGACTAAATTGGTTATTAAAATAAGATAATCAAGGAGAACTTTGAGATGGAAAAAATAAGAAATAGGAGTAGGAATCAGCTATGTGGATATGGAGGTAAAGGAAGGTAGACTGTTTTAGGCAAAGGGTCGAACAATGCAAAAGAAACGCTTTCTGTTTATTTGCCTGGCATGTAGGAGGAACCCCAGATGCATGAGTTGGCCTGAAATTGAGTGAGAAGTAAGAATTGGCCAATGACACAAAGGGGATGTTCAGAAAGGACTTTGTAAATGGCTGAAAGTACTTCAGTTTTTATTATGAAGGATATGGAATTCCACTGAAGATATCTAAATAAGGCATATATTCAAAATTATTTTAAAAGGAACATTTCATTTATCATGCTGAGGCTACTCTGGTGGTAACAACAAGAAGTCTATGACTTGTCATTTTGCTTTCTTAAGGATTTATTTTGTCATTAAAAAAAATTTAATTGTGGAGTTGGGTATGGTGATGCATGCCTATAATCCCAGTGGCTCAGGAGGCTGAGGCAGGAAGATCACCAGTTCAGAGCCAGCTTCAGTAATTTAGCCAGGCCCTAAGCATCTTAGTAAGACCCTATCTCAAAATTTAAAAATGAAAAAATAAAAAAGTAGGGATATGTCTTAGTGGTTAAGCATCTCTGGGTTCAATTCCCAGTAACAAATCATCATCATCATCATCATCATCATGACAAAATCAAATTTATCTATTTCTATTTTTTATGCATGTATTGGTACTAGATCCAGGAAAATTTTGCTTAAATCAATATCAGGCATAGATTCTCATAATCTTACTTAGCTCTGCCAGGTAGGTACATGATGCTTTTTGAATATTTTCATCTAAGTTATTTATAATTTAATTAACACATTTTGAATATATACTTATGACAAGATGTTGATTTGAAATACAAACACATTTTGAAATGGTTAAATCAAGCTAAGTAATACATGCATTAATTCACATATTTATCTTTTTTTTGTAGTGAGAACATAAAACATCTCAGCAATTTTCAAGAATATAATATACATTGTTATTGATTATAGTTACCATGTTGAACAATAGATATCTTGAAATTCTTTATCCCAACTAAAATTTTGATCAGCAATTCTTGATCACCTTCTTCTTTCACTCAGCATGGTGATCACCCTATTTGTCACTTCTATGAGTTTAATGTTGTTAGCTTCCACATATTGGTATTATTAGGTGTCATATTTTTCTATTCATGTCATGTTTCACTTAACAGAATATTCTCTGGATTAGTCTATATTGTTTAAAATGACAGGATCCCTTTCTTTTTTTAAGACAGACTTATAATCTATTGTATATATGTATCACATTTTCTTTATCTAGGCTCTTGTGTATATGTACATTTAAAAAATCTGAACACTTCGGTTGATTTCTTATCATGAATAATGCTACAAATGGACATGGGAGTGCAGATAGCTCTTCATACTGATGTTATTTTCTTTGGCATAAGCTCTGTAGTGAGATCACTGGACAATAAGGTAGTTCTATTTTTGAGTTTTTGAGGGAACTCCATACTGTTTTTCATAATGGCTGTGTTAATTCACATTTTCATCAACAATGTGAAAAGGTGAGATTCAGGTTTAAATTCATTTATTTTTATGTTGATATCAGAGTATGATTTGTAGAATAGCTGATTCTTTCTTCATTGATTACCTTGGGAGCTTTATAAAAATTATTTTATTTAAAATATAAGGATTTATTTCTGGACTATAAATTTGTTTCCTTTGATGTATATCAGTAGATCCTATGTCATTGTCTCTTGAATTCACTCTTGAAATGCTCATAAGTTTAAAATTAAGAAAGTTCTTCATTTATGTTCCTTTCTAATATTGTTTTTGCTATGCCAAGATTCTTCAATCTTCCATGTTAATATATGTCTTACGTTGGAAATAACTTCTGCACAAGTTTAAATAGATTCTGAAACATATACCTTTATTTTCATTTTGGGAAAGAAGTCAATCTTTCACCTTTTGATATGTTAGCTATAGGTTAACATAAACATTCCTTACCAAATTCTATTACTAGTTAGTTAAGAATTTTTGTCATGAATGAGTGGTGGATTTTCTCAAATACTTTCTTTGCATCACTCCATTGGATGATCAGTGTTTTCTATTCTAATATCTTTTTGCATTAATTTATTTAACACATCAAGCCAATCTTTCATTACTGGTCAAAATACCTCTTGGCCATGGTGTACAATACTTTCTATAATGTTTTTAAATTCACTTTGTCATTGATTTTTCAGATTTTTTAATCTATGTTTTTAAAGGTTTTTTCTTCTGTAGTTTTTTTGCCTGTATGCTATCAATCTCTGGTTGTATTACCTTACCATGGCAATACTGTCCTTTGAAAATAGGTTTTATTTTCTAAAAGAGATTATAAGGAAATATTAGGATTTTTCCATCTTTATATGGAAAAGATCAATAATAACCGGAGATTTTTGTGAAAATTTTCTAAAATATTGCTTTACTTTCATTTGTTAGATTCTTTGTGAGAAATAGACTATTTCAACATTTAACTTATTTCATTAAAGCAACCTAAATTTTTGGAACTAAGTTGTCATGGTACTAATAATCACTTTTTAAGAGTTGTTAGAACATCCCTGTTTTTTTCTTGAATTTAATTTTTTTCCAGTTTAGTTTATCTAAAAGCTTGTCTTTTGTTGTTGTTGTTGTGTTGTTCTTTCCAAGAAACAATTTTGGTTGCATTAATTTCTCAATTATATTTCTATTTTGTTTTTTTTATTCATTTCTATTCTAATGATTATGACTTTTCTATTGTCCATGTTTAAGGTTTAATTTTAAATTTTATTGAGTTTGAATATTTTTATTTTGACTGTACTTCTTTTACTATTTAGTTATTTAGAAAGGGGTTTATTGTATTCAAATTATTGCTTGAGGTTATATATTCTACTGCTGTTTTGTAGTATGTTTTATAAATACCAGTTAAGTTAGGTTAGTTGATAGTGTTGTTCAGGTCTTCCATATATGAACTGATCATTTCTCTAATTGTTCTATCCATTTTTTAAAGTGGGATCTTAAGGTATCATACTATCACTGTTAAATTGTGTATTTTTTCTTCCAATGTTGTAAGTTTTAGTTTCATGTATTGTTTTTAGGTCTATTTAGGCTTATTATTTTTAAACTTTTTGATAAATTGACTTCTTTATCATAAATGATCTCTTTTTATCTCTGGCAGTATTACATTTCTTAAAGTCTATAATTTCTTATATTTATATAATTATTATATTTTACTATTGCCTTTCACATTAATCATTTTATGTCTTATCTGTCTTTTATTTTCAGCTTTTCTTTGTATGTAACATGTCTCTCGTAGACAGCACAATATTGGATCTTATATGGCTATACTGTCTAACAATTTCTCCCTCATAACTGAGTATTTGAATCCACTCATATTTAATGATGTTATTGTATGTTTTGACTAGATTTTCATTTTACTATTATTTTTGAAATTCTCATATTTTCCTCCATTTCATTTTCATGCATCGTATCATTTCTTCCATAAAAATTCTATCAATAGCATCTTATTCCTTTATTAATATTTTTGCTTCTTTTTAAAAAGTTATTAACCTCTGTTCTAGGAATTACATCAGAAGTCTTAATTTGTGAAAATTCCAATATGGGGTGTAACATATGATGCTGTTATCATCATATATAACTCTATGTTTTAAACTTAACAAAAATGTATTTTGTTATTGCTTTAAACATTATTATTTCTTTTAAAGAATGAAAACAAGGAGGAAGAAGACATATTGTCACTACCTTTCTTCTGCTGGTGTTTCTGATTTTCCAGTTCCCCCCCCCCCCCTATTTGTGTAATGGTTTGCTAGTGGTTGGCTTGGGAAGATTCTGTGAAATGTTCTTCCCATACATTATGAGGTTGCAGATTGCTCTGCACATATTTTTTCCTTTCCTTTTCTATATTTGTAGCTTTGTAGATGGAATAAGACACACAGAAAGGATTTCTGGGATTTAAAATGGACATACAACGAAAAACTGAACTCTGTTAACAAACAAGGAGTTTACAATAGGAAGTCAACCTCTAGAGAAGAATGTAACCTTGGCCAATTTTTTCTGCATTGCTCAAAGCAGAGAACCCTGGCAGCTTTTAACTGGAATTCTAGCCTGAAAAAAAAAATCTCTTTTTTTTTTTTTTTTTTTTGTGGTACCGGGGATTGAACTCAGGGGCACTTGACCACTGGGTCACATCCCCAGCCCTTTTTTGTATTTTATTTAGAGACAGGGTCTCACTGAGTTGCTAAGTGCTTCCCCATTGCTGAGGCTGGCTTTGAACTCGCGATCCTCCTGCCTCAGCCTCCCAAAGTGCTGGGATTACAGGCGTGCTCCACCGCGCCCGGCTTCTCTTTTGTTTTAAACCACTAATGTTTACAGTAAGTTATTTTTTTTAACAGTGATAGAACTTGTGCACATTTTGTTTCAATCTATTGCAATGCTCTGTGTTCTATTTTTGTCTACCTTTCCTTTTTTAAAGTTTTTTTTTTTTTTTACTTTTTAAGTGAGTTGAGTAATTTTATGATTTCACTAATCTCCATTTTAGCTTTTCCTCTTCTATTTATTTTGCTCTTCATTACCTGCTTTAAGGAATGCAGTGTACATGTATAACTTATCACATTCTGCTTTTACTTGTACCACTTGGTTTTACAGAATACACAGTATTATACTTCCATCTTTTGCCTTTTGACTTTTGTGCTATTTTATCATATATTTTATTTTTGCTACCTTGGCTTAGGCTTTTATTATTTCTTGGATAGAAAATCATTAGAGTGCCTTAGCCTGTCTTTCAACCTCTAGACCTTTCTCATTGGTTCTCTGTTGTCAATGTAGTTGACTTTCTAAGATGCATACTTATGTCTGTTATCATTTAAAAAATGCCAGAAGAATAATACACAAGCTATTTAGCAATTTAGTTCAAAATGTTATGGTCTCCACATCTTTTCCCCAGTTTCATCTTCTATAATTTACAGTGTTTATGTTTTATATAGTTCCTCTTTCCATGCTAATTTCTGTTTATAGATTACTCTTCCTCAATTATGTGTCTTCCCAAACTCCAGTTCTTTAAACTTTGATTTTTCATTAGTGGTGAGTTAACATTATTTGATCCATGTCAAATCAAAGGGTAGAAAGCACATAATAGTAAATAAGCTTTAAATAATCTTAAATAGTAAATAATTAAATAGATTTAAATAGAACTCACTTTTGTTTTGAAGTTAGTCTTTGAGTACATTAGCTATGGCCTCACTATAGGCCATGAAATTTAAATATTGTATAATATCATCCCAAAAGAAAAACCTAATTCAAAAAGCAAACTAGAAATAACATAAAAAGTCAACTCTCAAGATTTATAACCAACTGTATCTGAAAAATAGAAGACTGCAGTCAAGAGAATTTAAATGAAAATAAAAACAGAAGAGAGTTGAAACTAATAGTGTATAATGGAACATGTTTTTAAAAAATTAAAAAAAAAAAGTTTGAGGAAAATGGAAACAGGAAGAAATAAGTTCCTAAAAAGAAACAGAAAAATTGGAGATCAAAAGTTATGCAATTTTTGAAAGTATGAATCATTATAGAAGGAAGTAAAATATCTCCAATATTAGAGGCATTAATTTGATGCTTTTCATATAATGCAGAATAATTTTTCTGAACTTCTCTAGAGCATCTCTTAATCTTGCTACTCGGACTTATTTCTTTGACATGAAACTGCTGTTTAAAGTAGTCTGGAAATATAGTAATAATTCATAATAATGAGGGAAATATTGATCGGTTTGCTTTTGTACATTTAAGAATTTTATTTTAAGAGTGGGGAGAATAAATGAAAGTCTTTGGTAATCTAGTAAACTTTCCTATATCAAAGGTTACACCATAACTGAAGGCACCTTAGAGAGCGCAGTCTGGATTCACAAATATCATGTGGGATCTTGAAAAAACACCATTAGTTTTTGTCATTCACTTTCTTTTAAATATTTACTGAAGGATTCTTTACATAAGTCGTTGACAGTGTTGTTTATTCTTAAGTAATTGTCTAAAGTCACTTGAATAACAACCATACTCTGAGCTCTTTAATTACAAGACCCAGCTCTGTGTGATAATCAATACCTTAAACATGATTTACATCAAAATCTTTTTCTCTTCTCAAATTAATGTTGACTCCATTGGGGTATTCTGACATTTGGCTTATCCTCCTTCATTTTGCAATTAATGACTCCTCAAGGAAGGATCAAAAGAAAACATAAGAGGAACATGGAAAAAGGCATTTCTTATTTGATATATGCTAATCTAAAGTTTTTTCATTCTTTCAAGTCTTGCCATTTGTTTTATTAAAAACTATCATGTTCTCCTGTGGATGATTATGATCTTCCTTGTTCACCCAACTGTTCCTTGGTTTTCTAGTGATTCCTCTGACAATTTCTGTGTCAGAGTCCCTGCTATGTCTGGCAAGAGCTTTATCAAGTGGAAACTTTTAGGATAAATTAATGTTGACTGTTAGACCTCAGGGTCTACTTGTGACCTTGAGATTTGCACTTTAATCTGTTGCCTTAGGTTACTGCTGCAGCCTCTCATCTCCATATAACTCTGTCTTGCATACACCCATCAGCACAGCAAACATGTGAATGCTCTCTGAGAGATACACAAAGAGTTGCTTCATAAACTTTTAAAAATCTCTTTAATGACTCCTTAATCATTTTTAAACCATGAAAATGAATATAACTTAATTATTTATATTTTATACTGCATTTTATAATATTGTTACAATCATTGTTACAATCAAAATGGAAAAGTAAAGATATAGGACATATATATGTACCTAGCACCATTTTTATTTGTAGACGTGTGTTAAAATATTCCTAAATTCTTTTAATGTGGAATAATTTTTTGTTTATCTTAGCATTCCTAATAGTGTCTAGAGTAATGAGACTTTCATGTTCCTAACATTCAACAAAATTTTTGAAGCAATTCTTTTTTTAAAAAAATGTAAAACACTTTTTATAGCAAATTAAGTATATTCAAATGAAAAAAGCTTTAAATTTTGATTTATCTTGCCACCTTTCCCCTGTGCTTTTCTATTACTTTTCCCATCTGTCCAATGGACAGATGCCTTCCTCCACCCTCAATAATAGAGAAACTTCACCCCTATGCAAACTATAATGACTACCATTAATTTTTTTTTTAAATGTACCTTTTAACCTTCCCAAAATCTGGGTAATAGCACTCCCTTCCCCCCACCCTCCCCACCCTTCTGGACAGAGAGGTGATGTTGTATTTGTAGATTTTCCATATGTGTTGATGTTAGGAAAGCACTAAGTTGCAGCGACATATATTGTTAAAAGAATTTTCTCAAATAATTTTTTCAAAGAGGGTACACAAGAAATAAACTTCCTAAATTCTTCCATATCAAAAAAATCTTTGTTTTATCCTGAAAATCAAATACCAATTTGGCTGGATACAGGATTCTATGGCAAAAGCCTTCATCCTGAAAAACTTTTATGATGTTACTCCATTGACTTCTAGCATACAGGGTGCCCAGTGATAAGTCTGCTGTCAATCTGATTCTTGTTCCTCTGTAGGTTATTGCTTTTTTCTCTCTAGAGGCCTTTATGATTTTCTCTTTATCACTGGAATTTAAAAACTTCACCAAGATGTGTCTAGGAGTAAGTCTGTTTTTGTCAATCTTGCTAGGGATTTGGTGAGCACCGGCTATCCCAAGACTACAATTCTTCAATTATTTCCTTAATTATGTCCTCTGCTCCATTCTCTTTACTATCTTTTTCTGGAATTCCTATCAAACGGATGTTGGCAATTCTGAATCTATCTTCTCTATCTCTTAGCCTTTCTTTATTAATTGTCTGCTTGACCATCTGTATCGTATCCTTAGAGATTTCTTCCATTTAGTCATCTAGATTGTTCAATCTTTCTTCAAGTATGTCCATTCTACTACTCTAAATTGTTAAGTTTTTAAGATATCTGGAAGGCATTTTTTTTATATTTCCAATCTCTTCTTGCATCTCTCTGAAGATACTGATCACAGTTCTTCTAAAGTTTTATTCTGTTTCCTGGGTTGGGTCTGCTTCTTTGGATGTTAGTGTTTGCATTTGAAGAGTCTTACTCATAGTTTTCTCTGTTTTCCTTAAATACTCAGTGACTTCTGATGGATCACTCAAGTTTGTACAGGAATGCCTTTTATGCTCCTCACAACTTACCTCTGGTGATTTTGAGGGAGAGGTCAAGTTTAAGTTCAGCTGGGGTTTCACAGACTTTTTCTTCTCAGAGTCGCAAACAAAGTCAATATCCTTAAGTCCATATAAGGTTTCTTTTAGCTCAATCTGTGAGGTAGCCTCTATGTTTAGTTGAGAAGACTTTCCTTGTTCCTCTTCCTCCTCCTCAGACTCAGACTCAGAATCCACTATGTAATCTAGTATAGTAATATCTTCATCAACTCCATTCCAGTAAGAGGTCATAATCCTACATCCAGAGGTTGAGTCCTGTTCCTCATATAATATTGAGTTATCTTCTTCCTCCTCTTCCTCCTCATCCACATCATCATCCTCTTAATTCTCCTCCTCCTCTCCCCAAGAGGTATCTTCTTCTTCCATCTCCATGGCCTCTTCTCATTCCTCTTCCATGCCAGAGGCCTCTTCTTCCTCTTTTGCTCTCACCCTAAAGAGGTCGTCCTCATCTGTCTCTGAGTCTTCTTCCCAAAAGTGGTCATCCTCATCCATTTCTGAGTCTTCTCCTCTCACCTCAAAGGTAGGGGTTCCTTTATTCTTCCACTCTGAAAACCCTACCTCCTGAGTCTCTAAGCTCTTCACTTCTGGCCTAGCAACTTTTATCTCTTTGATGAATAGGAAATGCAAGCTATCACTTGCTGTTCCTACAGCTTTATGTTTTGAGTTACTAGAGCTTTATCCCCTTTTAATAGGATCCCACATCTTCTTCCTTGATTTGTTTTTTCATGCTGTGGGAGTACATTGTTCAGTAATCCTTTCAGAAAAGGTTTTTGGCTGGTAAATTTTCATAATCTTCACAGGTCTGAAAATTTCTTTATTTCATCATCACATTTAAATGCTAATTTAACCTCACATTGAAATTCAGGTTCAAAAGCATTTTCTCTTAGAATGTTGAAGATGTCACCCCACTGCTTACTGACATCCAGGATTGCTGATGTCAAAGGGTCTGCAGCTAGGGTAAGTACGGCTCCTTCATCTTTTTCTTCTCTTGATGCTTTTACAGCCTTTTCTTTGTTACTGAAGTTATGAAGGTTTTCTTATTCTATTTCTTTGACTAGTCTACTCTCCCTATTCTTTCTCTTCTCTTTGTCTGGCACTTGTATGTGGTTTTTGCAATTACTACATGTGTCATTGTTAATATCTGAGGCTTCCATGGCTTGGTAATTTTGTGGCTCATTCTGGGCTAATCTCTTACCTTGATCTCTAGGGTACATCTTGGTTTTGTCCAATTTACTACTCAGCTTGTCTATTTCCTTGCTTTTGAAAGTTAAGTTCTTAGTACACTCAGCTATTTAGAATTTTTTCCTTCTTTTTTCCCCAACTCTGTATTTTGTGAGGCTAAATCTTTTGTTTTTTGCCACTCTTCCCTGCTACTGGAGTTCTCTGAATCTTTTGTTTCAGATATCTCACATTTTACTAACATTTTCTTTAGGTCACTTTTAAGGGTTTTCCTCATCTCTCCAAACATCTCTTCAAACTTCTTCATAACAGCTGTTGATATTTAATCTTTGCACTTGAAATCTAACATCGGAGATATCTCCTCATAAGTTCCTATTAGCTGCTTTCTTTTGACACAGATGGTTTGTTCATGTTCCTTTGCAAGTCTAGAAATTTTTGATTGTACAGTGGACATTGTGGCTATCTTGTCAAGATTGTATTGTTTTCCCTTTAGAAGAGTAATTTTTGTTCTTGCACACTGGCTAGGCTCCAGAAATATAAAGTCTTTAAAAAAATCTTATCCACTTGTGTGCCTCTACCTGGGACAGATCAGTTTCACAAAGCAGGATGTGGTCTACTGTGCAGCAGTCTCTACCTGGGAAGAGATGCGTTACCAGAGTACTACGTGGTGAAGAAAGGTCTTGAAGCAATTCTTAATTATTATACTTTAAATAATTTATTTTTGTTGGAATCATGTCCATATTATCACTTAATTTTCTATGCAGTAAAGAAATGATCAATTTATTTCTCATTTTAAATATTTAATTATTAATTGATATGAAATTTGAAAATTGATTAAGCAACAGTAACAATATCAAATATCCTTGATATTACAGGGATAAAAATGATATATTTGTGTCAAAGACATCTATAGAGTACTACAATTATAGCCATTTTTTGACTATGAATTTTCAAGATTATTTGTTTCTAAATGTTAATTTCTGTATTTCAAGGTATAGATAATACCAATACTTTCATCATGACTTAGGTGCCAGAATTAAATAAAAGACATACATAAAATAGTTACAGTGTCCTTTGTATTACTAATATTGTTATTAACATTAATTGTTATGGTGAAGTTGATAGCTACAGAAATTCATATTCTGTATTACTTTATCATTAGAACAGTATTGATAAGCCTATTTTATATTACTAGACCAAAATTGCAACTCGAATTAGTTCAAGGAAAATAAACAAACAGATTTTTATTTATGAAAGTATGGTATATATTCAAATAAGCACTGAAATGTTTTTATGGTGAATGATATATTAAAATAATCATAAAATAATTCATAATTAAAGCATGTAAGATGTTTAATATGGAAGAAAATATGGTAAAAATCAAGGGTGTGATTTTGATTATAAGTGCATGAAAGATTCAAATATAGTCAATGTCACCAAGAAAATAACAAAGTCAAGGTAAGAGAAAGATAAGCTCCAGAATGCATAGCGATAAGGATCATAAATCATTTAGAACGTGAATATTCTGAAAAAAACAAAAAAGTAATAGCAAGTAGGTTGACTAGACTGTAGGGTTGCCTAAAATGTGGCCTGAGGGCCAAATCTGATACACTATCTGATTTTGTATAACCTGCAAGTTAAGAATTATTTTTACATTTTATAAAGTTTGGAGAAAAACCAATCATATTTTATGGCATGTGAAAATTATAGAAATTCACATTTCAGTGTAGATGAAGTATTGTTAGCACATGATGCCTATGTTCATTGTATTACCTGTGGCTACTTTTATACCATGCTGGCAGAAATCCCTTGTTAGGATAGAGACCATATTGCCAAAAACCTAAAATGTTTATTCCTACTGTAGAGGAAAGATTTTAGAACAGGATTTTATTTACATTAATTTAGATTTAGTATGTTAATGCTGTGCAGTTTTATACTCTTAAAAATGCTTGTTTCTTCTTTGATTTTTTCTTACATTTTTAATTTTTATATTTACATACAATTATACTTGTTAGAAACAAATCATTCCTTCATGACATGAAGGGGAAATATTTGTTAAAGTTTCCACATCCATCCTTATTTTTATTTACTATATAATTGTTTTATTATGCAAAAAAAGTCTTTTGAAATAAGTTAGTCTTTTTTAAAAGTACAATGCACAAATTGATAAAAACAGAAACCTCTTCAAATATATACTATACCCATGTCAAAATGATATTAAGTTCATTAACAATGGATGCATATGAATAATAGACTCAACTTGAAGAGAATTTGAAGAATGGATTGTATTATTAGGACAAAAAGGGGTACTGAAATGAAAGTTAAAACTTTATTAAAAGTCTAACAGATCCATCAAATCAAAACCTTGGAGTTTCTTGACATAGTAATAATAGATTTTTAGACTTTTACAAAGCAAATTCTAACTTTTGTTAAGTTTTTGTTAAAGTTTGTTTAAGTTTTTAAAATGCTTGAGCCATAGTCAATGTGAACCACAAATCAAGTTTCCACAAGAAAGCAAGGTGCCACATAAGTGAACTTTTCAGAACATATTCAGGCATGATATTGAAAGTTGAAACAAAATTCAATTCTGGATCCACTTTTGTAGTCAATTTCTCTATATATTGGGTTTCTGAAATGAAAGAAAAAATTCCTTCCTGTTTTCTTTGAAAATGTCATTAGTTTATTCTGATGTATATTCTGCCAATGTCTAACATTCAAACCAGTCTTACAAAGTAGATGTGGATTTACACTTATATACACAATTAAGATTAACAATTATATGTCCAACTGTTAGTATCATCCTTTATTTTTATTTTAAATATGTTTTATTAGTGAATTTTGATTAGAAATAATCATGTGGTTTCTTGTGACATATTCATGTGTGCACTGAACATGATGTGTGCCACTTTATTCCCCAGTAATATCCCTTTGAACTAGATTCTCAACAGATGTCAATTTTCTACAGTGAGACATTTGGCAATGTTGAGAGACAGTTTTGATTGTCCTAAGATAGTACTATCATCTGGGTTATAGAGGACAGGGGTACTGGTATGCATCTAACCATACACAGGAGCCTCCACAACTAAGTAACTGATTCAAAATGCAAATAGTGACCACATTGTGAAAATTTGCTTTGAACATTTATCTATATGGGGATATAAATTTCAAACAAAATCCTATATTGGAACAAATTCATTAAGCCATATTTTATAGAATCTCTCAACTTGCGTGTTTGTGTATGCTTTATTAATGTATAATTTTATATAGTGAAAAACAAGTGTATAATTTGATAAAGCTTTACAATTGTATAAACATGTATAACTACATCCTTATCAAAATGTAGAAAGTTCTATTATACACAAAATAATCCATTTCCCCACAAACTCAGCCTCTGGCTTTTTTCTACCTTAGGTACCTGTTTTATCATTCTTTCATATAAAATATGATGATATGTATTTTTTTCTGTCACTCTTCTCTTACTCTACATAATAGTTTTTGACAATGTTGTTAGGTTAAGAGCAGTTCATTTTTATTGCTGAATATTATTGCTAAGTACCATTATGTTTTTGTTGATGTATGTTATATGTATACTTCTTGGATATTTGTATATTTCCAGTTTTGAAACACTATGAACATTTGTGTATGCTTGGGGGCTTTTAAATATACATATATTTTTCAGTAATCCTAACTCAATATCAAAGAGTTAGTCATTGGATGGATATGCTTATACTTATGAGAAACTGATAAATTTCTAAAGTTATGGAATAAATTTATTCTCTCACCAGGATTGTATGAAATTTCAGTTGCTAAATATGTTTGTTAATATTCAGTGTTGCAAGTTTTATTAATTTTTACCAATATATCACTATATATATATATATATATATATATATATATATATATATATATATATATATATATATATGTTTTTTCACAATTTCCTAATAAATAATGACCTCAAGCAATTCTTCCTGTGCTGCATGGCCAGTTATATATGTAATATATGTTTTTGGAGATGTTTTCCCATTTAATTTCAACCAATCTACTTAAATTCAAAGTTTCTATTTTATACACTAGCATGGAAAATTTATAATAAAATAAAATACAATTTGCTCATAATAATGCCAAAAAACTAACAAACTCAGAAACAAATTTCACAAAGGACATGCAAGACCTCTATACATAAAAACTTCAGATCCAGGCATGGTGATGCATGCCTGTAATCACAGATACTATGGAGGATGAGGCAGGAGGATCACGAATTCAAGGCTAGCCTAGCCTGGGCAACTTAGTAAGAGATTTTTGCCTCAAATAAAAATTATAAAGAAAAAATGAAAAGGTTTGGAGACTTAGAGTGCAGCAGGGTCCATCCCCAGTGGTTAAAACAAAAAAGTAAAAGACTTTAGAAAGACTTTAGAACAAGGCTGGAGAGATTTGTATAAGACTGACAGAGCTAGAAATAGAAGGAGGTGACATAAAGATGATAATATTGATACATAAATACATTTCATCTCAGATTCTTTTTAGTACCAATGTTTTGCTTACAACATAGATCACAATTTTATTACATCTTTAGAGTCCATAATTACAGTATATCTACTGAAAATTAATTTGTTTTTGCTTCGGAATACTACTTTTTATGTAATGACTGCTTCACATGTGACTCTGCTTTCTTTCTCAGAGTTGATATTTCTCTGCCTATTTAGGTTTAAATGAAACCAACTTGAATGCCCATTGGATGTTCAAAGTTTTAGTAAAAGTTTTTTTGTTTTTTCCCCCTTCTTCAAAAAATTGATTCACATTTAAAAGAAGCTATGCTCATTCTATTAGGACATTCTGGCTCTTAATACTATTACTAGTTTTATAAAGTCAGTTTAGGGAATCTTGATTAACTTTGCCAGTTGATGGATTTTTTTTTTCAATAATCCTTCATATTCAGGTTTTTTCTTCTTACATTAACCAGAGGTAGCATATTTTCCCTAATTTCCACAAAACAGGAAAATCAAATTAAAAACAAAAATCAAATAAAACAATTCAGAAATGCTGGATTCATGTTTAAAGGATATTAATGAAATTTCAAGAGACAGAAGGTCTGTATTTTAGAGAAAGAAGCTAAAAATAGCCCAGATTAGTTTTCTCTGTAACCACAAATCTTGCCATACTCTTCCTGTCTCCTGTCCTCTTCATTATATTTTCTTCTCTGATCACAATTGCACATTGATTTCTTTCCATAATAAATGTATTAATATCCATCCTTTGATATCTTAAATTCAAATGGCCAAAACTTTTGAACTTCATATTCCATAGTCAAAGATTTTATTAGTATATTATCTGAAATAAGATAGAGCTATACTTAAAATCAGCTTTGGTTTTTAATATGAATTTTATTTATCAAGCAAATATTTATGTATTAAATATCTCTATAATGCTTACAAAAGTCAAATGATTAGATATCATTACTTCTGTTCATATTAAATGAATCTGTACATAGATTAATGAAGGTATAAATTATTGAAAAATAAATGATTAGTCATATGATTTTGAAAGTCTTAATTCTAAGATGTTAAATCATATATTTTTAAAAATTCACTTTGCTTTCTTATTTTTATATTTACCTTTATTCTATTGTGTAGGCTTGTCAATTATATGTCTTTACTTCCTGAGTAAAGTCTTTACTTCCTATTACTGTCTTAGAATTTAGATATAATTCCAAATAGCCTTAGTGCTCATCAAATAATTTTTATTTAAGGAAAACAGATAACATAAATAACTTACATATAGCTAGATAAATAAAAAGTAGGAAATTGGACTTGTGACCAATATCTCTTTATTTCTAAGTTAACAAATATTTTTTATAACATATTATTTCTGCTTTCATATTTTACTGATGAGAAAACTATAACCCAGATAAGTTTTGTAATTTTCCTAAGATCACAAATATAATTAGTGGTAAGGCAAAAATAATTAATGTGAAATGTCAGAATCTGGCCTCTAAATTGTAAACCAACGTATCTTATACTACTATACATTATATTTGATTGCAGTTAATAATTTGTGTAGAAACATAAAAAAATGAAAAATTCAACAAAAATTCCATATAAAAATATCTTGAATCTTGCTTATTTAGCATACTGCAATGTTGTTCTATTTTTCCACACCTTTTATTTCATTGATCATTGAGGCAATTAACAAGTCTTATAATTTTTCTT